>OV816026.1:157616840-158927771 GCA_929113105.1 Agrypnus murinus
AGAAATGTTATGTATCTCAATACATATCTAAAACGTATTCTTCGTATATTCAGTAAGAGCTACCCATTTTTTCTAGACATTCGAATTTTGAACAGCTTAATAATAGGTTTTCTCATTTAATCATAATTAGGTTGACTTTATATAGCATTTTTCAGGAAAACCTTCTTCAGAAAAACCCTAATGATTATTTAATTTACATAAAAAAAAATTTAAAACATTTGATTACACAATAATCCCATTTTCGATACCTTCGAAATATAAGTCTATAACATATGTTTAGGTCTTTATAACTTTGAAACACAGGGTAGTTACCTCTTGCAAAATTTACAGTTATGAGAACCCTGAAAACTTAACCTGGAGAAATAAATCAGATAAATATTTTACTTTTATTGAAACGATAAATTTGCATACTAATATATGAAAATAATATAATGTATATCGCCTGATAAATAAAATTGAAATTATTCTTATTCTTTTACAATGAAATTATTCTTTTACAATGAAATGTGTTTTGAAAAAACACGATGAAACGTTATGTATATTAATGCAGGAGTTCTGTTAACGCATTCGTTATTTAGAGATTCACTTATAAGTACACTATCTATTTAGCTGATTCAATAAAAATTTCGTTATTTTAAAATTCCTAACGAGGGACCTACTGATAAGCGTTATATTATACCAGGTACGTATGATACTCTACTACTGATTGCATACCTGATGAACGCAGTTGTACAAAGTAATATAGGATATACGTTACAGAGAAGTTTAATTTTCCGTGCAACAAATGACCTATACATATATATTTTATGTACAATGCTGACATTAACATATTTAGCGCATACCTGTTGAACATAGCTCTACAAAGTAATATTTAAAAGACTTAAAAGGCTTATATTTTAGAGATCGGATACAGTCGCATATATTCCTGTATATTACCTCTAAATTTTACTTTAACAATACATGTAGTCAAGTTTGGCGTAAATAACAATTAGGGATATCAAAGCCATACTAACTGAACGCTAACATAATATGCTCTACAGGTCAAACTCAATTAATTAACCCTGGGGCTATACATCCTTAGACTAGAAACAGTCTTGAAACAAAAATGGCTGAGTCCACCCTGTTAGACAAGAAATCAGAGTATGGGCGTGATAAATAAAACATATAAAGTTATTTTACAAACATTTATTTAGTATACATAACATAATACAAGAATATAGATCATAAGTTGTTTTCTATGACGACTGTTGTAGTTCTACGGGTCTCTGAGTCGTCGTATGCCCTCGCAGCAATACTAATACGTATAAACTCCGACGACTGACTCATTGGAACTGTACCGGTAGCCCTTTCCTTGTTCAACTCTTCGTTACTATCATAGTTGGTAAACGAGGAACCACATTCATCAATACCCCAAATGCATGGCTGAAGTCATATCTTCTTCTTCTTCTTCTTCTGTCTCATCGATATCAATAGGTCCATTTTCTTCCTTTACCAGAGCCGTCTTTACAACATCTGCGTTATTATGTACGTTTTTAAATGCCTTTTATAGCTGTCGATGCGTGAAAGATATTTGAAGCAATTAGAACACTGGACTTTGATTCGTGAACGCTTTTCGTATGTCTTTTAAGCTGTCAGAGCTTGAAAAAGGTTTGACACAGCTAGAACAGCAGATTCTGTTTGAATCGTGTATGGTTTTTACGTGTCTCTTGCAGGTGAATGGCCTCGCGAAAGACTTGAAGCAAACCGGACACTGTATTTTGCAATCCTGTCGACCAGAGCCATTCTTCTTCTTACGCTGCTCCATCTCGACTAATGAAGGAACAGGAACACTATCCGTCTCGTCTGGTCTGGTCTGGTCTGGTCTGGTCTGGTCTGGTCTGGTCTGGTCTGGTCTGGTCTGGTCTGGTCTGGTCTGGTCTGGTCTGGTCTGGTCTGGTCTGGTCTGGTCTGGTCTGGTCTGGTCTGGTCTGGTCTGGTCTAGTCTAGTCTTTACAGCTATGTTGTTTTTCTTTACGGCGCCAATCTTACAAAACAAATAGTTTCTAAAAAAACGATTTCATTATAACACCCTCTATTAATCTGACCTGACTACTAAAAACTTCTAACTTTAGATGTTTTAAAGATTACATCTTCAGTTTCTACAATTGAATTTCTGTAATAATTAGATTCAGCCACTAATTTTAAAATATCAAGTAAGCTCTATTATATTACAGGTGGTATAATTGTTCATGATTTTACTATCTATCATCTATAGTCTGGTCTGGTCTGGTATGGTATGGTCTGGTCTGGTCTGGTCTGGTATGGTATGGTCTGGTCTGGTCTGGTCTGGTCTGGTCTAGTATGGTCTGGTCTAGTATGGTCTGGTCTGGTCTGCTCTAGTCTGGTCTGGTGTGGTCTGGTCTGGTCTAGTCTAGTCTTATGAACCCTCTAGAGGTCGAATACAGGCGTATATATTCTGTATATAACCTCTTAGTTAACATAGTATTTTATAAAATAATTAGATATAGTTATATTTACTATCTATTCTTTTAAACTGCTGTTATACTTACCATGTTTACTTTATAGTCGGGTATGTAGTACCATTATTAGTGTATACGAAATGTACTATTTTAATAGATATTATATATATAAGTTATGTATTATGTTTTAAGTAGCGTCAAACTACTCGTATCAATAAACGTTCTTGTATGCAAGTATGTTGTTTTGTACTTACTCTGCTCCCTACGTTCTGCCCTAAAAATGTATTCGTAGGCTCTAACCTAATCTAACCTAAATTATATTCGTATGCTCTAACCTGTGATGTAATAAAAAACAATAAGGTTACAGATTATTATTAATCATAAGAGTTTACTATAGATACGTTGAATAACCTACAAGAGTATATAGTATATTATTACATATCTGCGTATTTCGAAGCTATTGAAAATGTATGATGTATTGTAAAATAACGTTTAAATATGGCGACGAACTTATTTCTTTTAAACTGACGACAACTCATCATACAAAACATACTGTATTTATGTATTCCCTTTCTCTGCTGATATGTTTTCTACAGTGTGTTTTTAAATATTATACCCCGTTCTCTCAAGAATGCATAAAATTTTCGAAATATCTGTTTATTATTTTACTTAGCACATATAACCTACTAAGTATGTCCTAATGGTAAAACTGTAATCGACGAGATCTAATATCATAGTAATATTGTAACAGATTAGGTGACCTAACAAACTCTTTAAAGAAATGTTTATTTACATGTATGAGATAGTATTTAACATAATGTCCTTACATACTGGGTTACGATAGAGACGGATAATCATACGAGCTGCTGAAATGTATGATATATTGTAAAATAACGTTTAAATAAGAGTTTACTTTAGATGCTACGAATATCTATATGGTGTATAAACAATAAGAACGTATATGTAGAAATCGCTTACAAGGGTAGTAGATATAACGAAAAGGGTTAAAATCTGTTCAAAATTACATTACGTCTAGAAAACTAGAAATTAGATAATTGTAGCATACTCATGTTAAATGTACCTATTCTTCACCTCGTCTGTAGCAGATATAATGAAAAAAAGGATAAAAATCTGTAGTATAGGGTTTATGCTTATACTCAGGCTCGCAATCATATGTAGCGTATCTAAGCTTACATAGTATAATTATTTTCTCAACGTAGGATAGAACAACCGATTGCTCTGGTCGATCAGTATAAATAGACGGATAGTGTTCCTGTTCCTTCATTAGTCGAGATGGAGCAGCGTAAGAAGAAGAATGGCTCTGGTCGACAGGATTGCAAAATACAGTGTCCGGTTTGCTTCAAGTCTTTCGCGAGGCCATTCACCTGCAAGAGACACGTAAAAACCATACACGATTCAAACAGAATCTGCTGTTCTAGCTGTGTCAAACCTTTTTCAAGCTCTGACAGCTTAAAAGACATACGAAAAGCGTTCACGAATCAAAGTCCAGTGTTCTAATTGCTTCAAATATCTTTCACGCATCGACAGCTATAAAAAGGCATTTAAAAACGTACATAATAACGCAGATGTTGTAAAGACGGCTCTGGTAAAGGAAGAAAATGGACCTATTGATATCGATGAGACAGAAGAAGAAGAAGAAGAAGATATGACTTCAGCCATGCATTTGGGGTATTGATGAATGTGGTTCCTCGTTTACCAACTATGATAGTAACGAAGAGTTGAACAAGGAAAGGGCTACCGGTACAGTTCCAATGAGTCAGTCGTCGGAGTTTATACGTATTAGTATTGCTGCGAGGGCATACGACGACTCAGAGACCCGTAGAACTACAACAGTCGTCATAGAAAACAACTTATGATCTATATTCTTGTATTATGTTATGTATACTAAATAAATGTTTGTAAAATAACTTTATATGTTTTATTTATCACGCCCATACTCTGATTTCTTGTCTAACAGGGTGGACTCAGCCATTTTTGTTTCAAGACTGTTTCTAGTCTAAGGATGTATAGCCCCAGGGTTAATTAATTGAGTTTGACCTGTAGAGCATATTATGTTAGCGTTCAGTTAGTATGGCTTTGATATCCCTAATTGTTATTTACGCCAAACTTGACTACATGTATTGTTAAAGTAAAATTTAGAGGTAATATACAGGAATATATGCGACTGTATCCGATCTCTAAAATATAAGCCTTTTAAGCCCTTAATATTACTTTGTAGAGCTATGTTCAACAGGTATGCGCTAAATATGTTAATGTCAGCATTGTACATAAAATATATATATATATATAGGTCATTTGTTGCACGGAAAATTAAACTTCTCTGTAACGTATATCCTATATTACTTTGTACAACTGCGTTCATCAGGTATGCAATCAGTAGTAGAGTATCATACGTACCTGGTATAATATAACGCTTATCAGTAGGTCCCTCGTTAGGAATTTTAAAATAACGAAATTTTTATTGAATCAGCTAAATAGATAGTGTACTTATAAGTGAATCTCTAAATAACGAATGCGTTAACAGAACTCCTGCATTAATATACATAACGTTTCATCGTGTTTTTTCAAAACACATTTCATTGTAAAAGAATAATTTCATTGTAAAAGAATAAGAATAATTTCAATTTTATTTATCAGGCGATATACATTATATTATTTTCATATATTAGTATGCAAATTTATCGTTTCAATAAAAGTAAAATATTTATCTGATTTATTTCTCCAGGTTAAGTTTTCAGGGTTCTCATAACTGTAAATTTTGCAAGAGGTAACTACCCTGTGTTTCAAAGTTATAAAGACCTAAACATATGTTATAGACTTATATTTCGAAGGTATCGAAAATGGGATTATTGTGTAATCAAATGTTTTAATTTTTTTTTTATGTAAATTAAATAATCATTAGGGTTTTTCTGAAGAAGGTTTTCCTGAAAAATGCTATATAAAGTCAACCTAATTATGATTAAATGAGAAAACCTATTATTAAGCTGTTCAAAATTCGAATGTCTAGAAAAAATGGGTAGCTCTTACTGAATATACGAAGAATACGTTTTAGATATGTATTGAGATACATAACATTTCTGTCATATATGAATTTGTATACATCGATCTAGATCCTGCTACCGTATATGTTTAACATAAAAATAAATGAAAACTATAAACTTCTTTTATCGTTTTTATTTATAAAATTTTAATAATAATATTAAATGTTTGCATTGTACGACATACTGATAGGGTAGGTGAATTGCAGGCATTTAGCAGGTCCATGTTTGGTGAATCTTTTGGGTAGATTAATAATCTAATCTACGCCTTATGTACTAAATAAAAATAGAATTTCTCACAGATAAACTAAAAGCTATGCGAAGAAACGGTTGATGCAATAGCGACGGATGCTGCCACGCATTCAGGTTCCTACATTTAATTCATCACGAGTTTTATAGATATCCTTTCCGATTTGTAAGTAATATTTGATCTGAATAACCTAGTGTCAGACTGTTTCCTGTAGAGCAATTCTGAGCGGTCCTTCTTCCTACGGTAAAACTAATGTTATGTTAGGTCTACTCATTAATGAAAACGGATTAAAATTTGGAATTATCTGCCTATACGTCCGAAACTCATCCAGTTTTTGTAATTGATTGTTCAGAGCGGGTAGAGAGTTTCTCGCATATACGAACTTAGGAGCTAGCTGCTGACTCTGCATGACATTAGATGATTTTGATAATGATAGATGATCGTGATAAAGAATGATGTTATTTATAGCAGTGACTTTATTACAATTCTTACTAGAATATAATTGTATGATATCACATCATGATATGTACCTACAATTCGATTACCTAGATTTTGACTACCTAAATTAGACCTTAGTCTAAGAATAATCATGTGTTTTATCGTTATCTTATGATATCAGGAATGCAATACTTCTATTAATCTTTAGTTTAGCGTAGATATAAATCTCTTTGTATAGCTCAATAAATGATAGTTATAGGGCTGTATTGACTTATATAACATTTCTCTCATATATGAATATTTTAGTTCAGAGAGCATTTACAAACAATGTACAATTTATACAAAGCAGTAATTAAGAACAGGGTAAGATAATTCGTATGATCTATTAAATTTCAAATAGTAATCTGCTGTTCAGCTTGATTTAATTTTCGTAAATGTCTAAATATTACAAACATACAAACAAAATAGACTTAAGTAAGAAACAAAACGTATACATTACATATCTAAAATTGTACAACATATTGATAGGGTAGGTGAATTGCAGGCATTTAGCAGGCCCGTGTTTCTAACTGCTGATCTATAGGCTAGAAAAATCATAAAAGTATTAGGCAATGTTCATTGAATAGACTCCCTGCTTCATTTCATAACTTATTTGTTTTAATAAATAGACATTAGTCAAACGATGGATATACTCATGTCTTTACCTTCAATATATAATATATTTATTTATGATATCTTGTTAATGATATGTGTTGTGATCTTGATTGACTGTAATCTTTTTCCTGTAAGATGCTATAAAAGCCGTAATTAATATTTCTTAATATATAGTTTAGTTTAATCCGTGTACGTATTTTATTCTTGCATTTTTTTATTTCACAATGTATAACTATATATAATTTATTTTAAAACCGTTTTTCTGAAATTTCTAGATTTTAATACAAACAAAATTGATTTAGGCTTCAGGAAATATCCAAACAGATTTACTCAGAATTTACGGTTGCTATTAAATAATAATTAGCCGTCGGCAACTTTTAAAATATTTCGATTAAACCAATAGTTTTTCATGTTTGAATTTTAACTTTCTACACCCGCTAATTGGAAATTCATTAGCAATGGTGAAATCATCGTTTACAATCAAGACGTCATGTTTTTACCTTACCGATCTCATTTAATGACTCATGATAATAATCATAATTGGCTTATAATTTTTGAATCCTAAAGATTTAATATTATTAATGTACAATATTTATAAATATTTTCCGGGAATTATTTTTAAATAAATTGGATTTAATCAAATATACGTGAAAGCATTTTTAGAAATAACTCGTATGCAGTAATTTAAAAGACAAGCTCCGTGGTCTCGGGGTTAAGCTATGGACATTTTGTTATCGCTTAAACTTATAACTAAAACACGTCTTTGCTAATGATTTTGTTGAGATAATGGATATCATATCTGATAATATGAAATTACTAACATGTATTATGTTATGAGTACGTGGTCGCTAGTCAACAATTTTTTTTATAACCCGTTTACAGTGCTTTAATAGATTACCTTCATGGTGTAATGGTTAAGTCCTAAGCTTATAACCAGACGGTCGAGCGTTCAAACCCTGCCGGCTCCATTGGTTTTGTAAAAAAGTATAGCGGGTTGCCTATCTACAGGCGTATAGAAATCTACTATACCGATCATATGACGTCACCGATAGATGGCATTAGCAGCGCTAGGAATTCAAATCTTTCAGCGGGAAATGATGACAAGTTGGAAATGAGGAGAGAGAGGGAGATGAGAGATGAGATATGCAGATGATCCCGCGAGATAAAAAAAATGATCCGCTAATGACCCCGCGAATTAAATTACTAAAAATTCAAATCCAAGGGCGGGAAATCTAAGATGACAAATTGAAAATGATAGATACAAATGGCGGATAGGTAAATGACATTCAAAATTGACAGATTCAAAATGACATTTCAAAATGGCTATTCAACATGACGATTCAAAATGGCGATTCAAAATGGCTATTCAAAATGGCGATCCTAAATGGCGATTCAAAATGGCTATTCAAAATGGCGATTCAAAATGGCTGCACCTAGAGAGAGACAGACAAAATGGCTATTCAAAATAGTAGGCGTGTTGTCCAAGATGGCGTCGACCAATCAGAAGCAAGGGGAGAAGCCATGCCATTGGCATGCCAAGTGGCATGTCAATTTCCGTCTGCCCAAGGTGGCGAACCAAATGCCGATAATACAGGATGTCGGTAATATAGATTCCGTACTTAACCACCTAGAGAGAGACAGACAAAAAGTCACCAGATTAGAGAGAGACAGACATAAAAAGTCACTAGATTTTCCCCCAGGGGTACCAACTGTAAACAAAAAAAGTCACTAAAAACGTCTGCCTCAAGTGACCCATTACCTACTAATATAAATATAAACAAACACCTTTTAGAACAGAATCACATAATAACTCCCCCAAAATAATATTAAATTCGTACATTTTTGTAATAACAAACGCAAATTAGATATTTTAGTAGCTTTCGAGATATACAAAACACAAACTCAGGGTAACCTTTAATAAATGAGCAGATTGAGCTCAGTAATTATCCGTTACTAGAAGTGTTTAATTTCTGTTGTTTTTATCTATATTTTGTATTTGCCTAAGCGACGTGTTTGATTATTTTTATTGCAACGAATCGCACTAAATAAATAAAATTAAAATTGTCCCACGGTCACAGCGACAAATACATATGCGATAAAATTGCACTAAGATAGAAGTATAATAAATAAACTAATGTGGTGAATCCGTTCTAATCCGTTTAATAAAATTAATTTTTTATAAAATTGAATATTGGTGATTATTCCTTTTTTTCCTAAATATCTTATTTGATTTTGAAATACTTTTTAAAAAAGGTTTAATGAGCGTGATTCATAAATAAAATTATGTAAATCCTCATTTAACTTTAAGATTACAAAATAAGTTGAGCGCCATATAACTAAATAAATAACTTTAAGAGTAAATTATCAATTGAAAACTTCTCAGGGCGACGTTGGATTCTCTAATGCAGGGGTTCCCAAAGTGCAACACGCGGGCCAAATGCGATCCTCAAACCCTAGAAATGCGACCCGCATTGCCAGATCATCCGCGATCTTGAATTCATAGTTATAATTTAAATTTTTATAAAAAAGTAAATAAATTTTATCATATAATTAAAAACTATTCAGTTAAAAGAATACTAAATTTTATATGTAATAAATATATCTTATTAATAAGATTGTATATATTTTATCTTATTGAACTGATCGAATTACAGGAAAATGTCGAAGCCAAGAATTCTTATCGCAACAATTCCTTAATTAATTTTTATAAAGAAGTCTCTTCTCAGGATTTTCCAAAATTGCGCAAATATGCTTAACAAATATTTTCAGAACCAATATACAATATACAACAAATATACAAGTCCCATGCTTCATATTGACGAATTTATTATTTTTATTTGAAATTATTTAGTTATTTTTGTGCAATTATTTTTTAAATGTGTTAATAAACAGTTTGTAATAAAAAGTAATTATTGTCAAAAAAAAAACGATTATGTTATAAGTATTTCCCTTGTGTCTAGATTTTTATTGATTTGAACGTATTTTTCCATAAAACTGTTTTTGATCCGCCAAATACTTTGAAATTTACAATTTTTCCCGCCTAGGCAAAACTTTGAAACCCCCTGCTATAGGGGGTGAGGTAACCTCGAAACTAACTGACTATAAATTGAAAATATAATATATAAATTGAATTGTGTAACTAGCTTAATTAATTGTAATTGAATTGTGACAAATCAAAGGAAAGGACTGGCTCACTAAGCAAAAGGTAGGCAAGTATTTTTCGTTTTATTCATTGTGAAGTGATCAAAATTCTTGTTCCAAACTATTAAGAGAGTATTTAACTTTTACTCTTTATTGCCATTTCCAGTGCCGGTATATTTACTTTTGCTGGTCAAATTATCTTCTATATACCTTATACAATTTCCATATATTCACCTTCCAAGAACTTACCACACAGTAAATTAATAGTGAAAAAATCACTTATGCTTTATATTCTAAATAAGGGTTAGATTTTCCCTTTTAACTCGTAGAATATTTTGTTAACGATGGATACTTATTTGTTTTTTATGATGATTTGAATAAAACAGCATTTTGTGTATGTACGAAGATTTATTGGATACTGTTTATAACTTGCTATATTAACTTCAGCAAGTATATTCAAATTAATATATGAGGACGGCTCTTTACAACAATATAAATAAGACTAACTGATTTTAACAGACTGAACCTAACAGCTTGAACGTCTGTGCAAGATTAGCCTTTTACAATAACGTTCCTTCCGCTTATATAAAATTATTTGCATCATAATCTTACATAATATTTACATCGCCATTTAATTTAACGTTGAATCACGTGAGCATTTACAAGGTATTCCAAAAAATTAAGCTTTGACACCAAAAACGCATTGCCATTTACACTAAAGATCATCTAAATAAGAAAAATATAAAATTCAGTCTTGTTAAGATTGAAACCATGAAACGGCACCAAGAGCTAGCTGCGTTTCTTAATCCAAAACGTTCCTTTTGAATTGGAATAGACCAATAGTGTAGTGATGGCTGTCTTGGGAATATCCTCCCTAAGTTGGATGGGGATGGCAAAGTGCGCTTTTTTTTTCAAATCTACCTTGGAAATATTCCGAGTAGTCTCAGAAACGGAAGGGGATACCGATCAGGAACTGTGAATTTAAAAATCGATAATCTGCTACCATCCGGGAGGCGTCTGCTGGTGCTGAATCCTTTTTGTTTGGAATCAAGTGTGAACCAGTTACTGGACGATCGCCTCAATACACCGGCTCTCAAAAGTTGTTCCAAATGTTTTTCTAAAATCTATTTGTGGGTAGTAGAATTTTGTACAGGTGGATTGTAGTCAAATTGCTGTAAATGCGTCAAATTGGTGCGTAAATATCTTGATGAACAGATTCTGTCGTGAGATTAATAACCTTTAAAATTTTCTCTATGGGAATAGAAAGGTCAGTAGTATACTTTATATTATTTGAAACATGCTCACTAAAAAAAGTAAATTTGAGTTCTGTCGGTTGCAAAAAACTTTTTGATTGACAGTTGATTTGGAGTTGATGTCGGAAGAAATCTATACTTAAAATCGGAAATGTGACGTCACAGAATGTCGCCAACATGGGAATAGGTGCTTGAAGAAGTAGGATTTACTTTTTCCTGGAATAGATTATCTAATTTTGGTGTTATGATATCAATTATATCTATGATCAAGATGTTGAGGCACTATCAACGATAAAAAGAAAATCGTTTACTTCATTTTAATATATTGTGTAAGGTGTGGCCTTTTGTTCGCTACGTGTAACATAAAATATGCTATTTTTATCTTTACTTCCAAGCTCTTGCAAACTGTAAAGAATTAACAACTCGTTCAAGTGAAAAATAGATTAAACTTTTTATTGCGAAAAACTCAATTTTGGAAATAATCTCTCAACAGAAAGAATATTTAAAGTTGCATTGTATGTATGTCATATCTAACATATTAATATTGTTTTAGTTTAGTTCCACAAAATGTCAATTTTAATACCTCTTAGGAAAAGATTGAAGATTTGTAAAAAATCGATCGCTACATCGATTGCTTACTGTGTTTATGCGATCCCGTGCACCATAATGTTTAAATAATAAATTCCTACTGCAACAATCTCCATAAATGCTTCAATGGCTAATTAGTTAAATTATGCTCTACGTAATATTTACACAGTTAATTGCATATAGTTACATATTAGCATAGTAATATAAAGTTGTTTATACTTGCCGTCATTTCGCGTATTTATCGCGCACTAAAATTAAATAGACCAAAACATAATAAAAATGCAATATATTCCTTCGTGCGATGGAAAAGAGGAGTAAAAGCGAGTTCCTCTTCAGAATCTGCAACGCTTAGTTGCTATGCAAATGACTTAGCGGGCTTAGCCTGCAGATGAGAACGTTCTTACATGTAATACCTGTGTAATAAAAAGAAGATTACAACTTGTTATTGCTGAAGATATTCAAAAAGTTCTATACTTTGCAAACGGCCCTTCATATATTTAACTACTTTTCTACTGTTTTTCTAGCTGTAAAAATTTACTCATTCTAACGAGTTTATTCGTATGTTAAGTAGATTCGTCTTTAACGGCATAGCCAGTAGTTAAATAACAATTTATTACTCTGACTGGAACAGAGTTTTAATTACAAACAACCCACGAGTATTTATAGCTTCTACAAAATCATTATCTGACAATTTTAATTTCTTTTCTTTCAAATCAAACAAACATTTTTGTAATGTATAATAAATAACTATGGCTAACAATACTGGAATAATTGTATGGGATGTTAATAGGATGTGCTATCAGCCTCTGCATTACTTCATTTCAATAATAAAATCTATATTTTGTTTATTGTAAATATTTATTATTATAAAAGTATAATTCTTCACAAGAATTTCGATTGTTTTTTGTGTTGTATTGATAACATAATTACAATTACATTAATAGGTAGAAAATAGGTCAAACTCTATCCCAGCAGAATGTGTAAACACATCTTTATGCTTTTCAGTTCCTTCCAGCAGTGGGTAGCAGAGGAGCAATTAGTAATATGGGAGTCTCTCATAAGAAATATCAAGTCGTAGTAAATTAAACTCCCACTTATATTTTAACAACGCTTTTCATGTTATTTTTAACATTTTTCTTGGTAGTGGTTTGTTGAAAAGATATAATAGTGAATGATATTGCTCTGCTGAGATAGTACTTGGATACAACCTGGATAGTATCTTTGATGCAGTAGAGAAAGTTGAAGACAACCACGATAATATTCAAAATTGTATTAAACAATCTTTTTATTCCCTTAGTCGAGTTTTAGGCGATCCCCTCGTACAGGCTGCTTCAAAGTGGAGGCACACCATTGGGATTTCGCGAATCCTAAGAGATACGACGATGGTTATTGAGAACAAAGTTGTCATTTATGTATCCATGACCAGTGGTATGGTACAAATAAATCCAAAATATTTTCGTAGTTTTTGATATATTCGAAAAATTAACTCATTAGGACTCATTAGAAAATAAAAACTAAATAAAGATCACGTTAATTTGTTATGTAAATTAAAAATATACTTTCTTGTTTCCAGTGTAAAGTGTTGGTCCTATATAATCCTATTATGGTCCTGTATAATATCGAAATATTCTGGTTGGGTTAGGTTTGAATTTATTGTCCACGCTAAAATTGAGTGTTCTTCTAATACTTGCGGGTGGTTGTAAGCTAATAAAACTTCAAAATTACAATTAGTAACATTAAAATAGTGTTTATCTTGCTTTATACGATCAAAATTCTGTCCGTAAACGATAATTAATGGTAACCGCCTCAATTTAATAATAATGATATCAGGCTTCGTTGCGGTTAAAAAGGCACGTTCGAGCAATATTTCTTAGATTAATTTATGCGTCCGTTCTAACTTATTATTAAATTTTATTTTTTGTCTAACTTTTTTGATGAAATGCTATAAAAGTGTGTAGATAAGAACAATTAAATAATGTTTCTAATATTCAATCCTCAGATATAAAAAACAAGTCTGGTAAAGTCATTTATGACTTATGGACTATTTCAGTAAAATAATCACGTTAATAAATTCTGCTTTTTTGCTATTTGTAAAAGTTGACATCATTCTAGTCTCGGATAGGTGCATTCGAATTACCCTACTCTAAATTAAAAAAATAGAACTTGAAGACCGATTCCTTTTAGTTAGTCTGGATGATTTGCCAAACTGAGTCCGTCTGAATAATTTGACGGAGCAAGAGTTTGCAATAATTTGTGCAACAAGACGTAGTTACTACAAAATTCCGGGTTAAAAAAACGTGACCCCTAGTAAAGATTTGTGTTCCGCATCGAAATATAAGAGAATTAAGAAAGATAATGTTGTAGTTTACCGTTAGTATTAAAGACAATATTGTGGTTTAACGTTAATGTTACAGGAAATATTCAGTTTTTTGTTGCAGTCAAGACTAAAACATAGTTACGGAAAAGATAATTAATAAGTAAATTGTAATACGGCGTTAAAGTTTTGAAGTTAATAAAATCAAGTCTTTCTGTCCCGCAGTAATATCGATACAAGGTCAGATATATTACTTAATGGAGAGTTTGTAGAATTTTAAGGAATTAATGTTTAGTTAAAATGTCTCAGCAAAAGAACTGAGATTCCACTTAAAAATAAAATTTGTGGAGCAAGCCTAAATAAGGCGAATTTTCGAGTTTTAATAAAATCATATGGGAGGAATTCATTTTGTAGTGGTACATACGAGTTACCAGGATTACCAGACAATTAAGTTTAACAAGGACTAGCAGCTGTCTTTCATAATTTACGTAAGTTAGGATTATGCATCACAAATATTAACACTTGATAAATCATGTTCCTTTAGTGTTAACTACTCTATCCTGTCATAATCTCAAAGTTTTTCAAGAGATCCCTATGTTGCTATCCACATTTTTTTTATAACTGAAACGATATTTATCCAGTAAATAAATAGTGTTCAACTAAAATGTTTTAGATCTCAATCAATTTAATGCGGTGACAAAATATATAATTATACACATATGACAATATATGATTAGTCTATTCAATCAAACGAATAAAAACCAGGAATCACTTCTCAGTTCCGGGTTTAAACCGATGCAAGTGAGTGGCGCCCATATTTCTAATTAATAACTAGGTATAGGATTTCTATGCATTTGCATGTTTTTTCTGCTTATAGCAAACATATGCAGAGTTATATTTCTACATGTTTAAGCCACATATGAATCGCATATGTCAATTTGAAAGTGCATATAAATGCAAATTTAGGTGTTTTTTATAAATGCATGCATATTTTAGCATTTTTGAACGAGTGTGCATATTTTACCACTTTTTGTGCGTTTTACATGCTTTAATTATGAAATTTCTAATATTTTTTAAATAATTTTAGCATTTTAGACAACCAACCAAGGGCGGCTTAGTTGAGTCTAGGGGAAACCCATAATTTAAGCTTATTGTTAAATACTAGGCTTTAAAATATTTTACTGCCTTAACCATCTGTGTACTTGTTAATGTTTTTACATTTGTACTTTTGTTTACTAATCTTGTAATCTTCCAATTAAGACAGTTCAGAAATTGCAAACTGCATTTCAGTTTGAAATTTTAGAGTGTAAAGATGGGTAAAGAAAAACGGTCTGTGTCTGTTACACTTCGAAGTTATGTTAAGGAATTCAGTGTTCTTACAACTGGCGATAAGGTGTTGTATTGTACAGTGTGCGGCGATAAAGTGACTGCAACGAAACGTTTTCAAGTTATACAACACCTGAACACGGTTCGACATCAAAAGTGTGTTGCCCTGAAATCAAAAAAACAAACATTGTTACCGGGAGTACCTTAATAATTCGCGCGGTGAGTCCAGCAAATCGATCGAATTTAATAAAAAACTATGTAGTGCATTATTGGCTGCAGATATCCCGTTAAGTAAAATTAATCACTCAGCATTTCGTAATTTTCTGGAAGAAATTTTAAAAATGCCAATACCCGACGACTCTACACTCAGGAAAAATTATTTACCTCGTTTATACGAAGAGACCATAAAATCAATTAGAAAACATGTAGCGAATAACTACATATGGGTTTCCATTGACGAATCTACTGACACTACTGGAAGGTGCGTAGAAACTTCATTTCCTTCGTTTTGTTAGAAAAATTTAACTAATTAAAGACAGCAGAGCAATTTACGGATGTTTTATTTTCTATTTTGTTAGTTACATATTTAATCACAACAATATTTTTGCTTGATTAAAATATAATTTTTTTTAAATAACTGTTTTGCGCTAATTGTTTGTAACCGACTAATCAAGTAGTTCGATAAAATAAAAATCAAATTTTTGTTTTCAGATACGTGGCTAACGTTATAATTGGCGTTTTAAATTCGGAGAACAATCCCAAATCCTATCTATTAGCAATGGACGTTTTCAAGAGCACCAATCATTGTTCCGTGGCAAAATTGTTTAATAATGCGATGGCTATTTTGCCAATGCATAGAGTTGCGGAAAAAGTGCGGGAAATATATCCTAATGTAAACTCTATAATTTCAGATGTAGAAAAAATTGTTTGTAAAGCTCCATATCGCATACAAATATTTAGGGAAACTACTCAAGAAGTGCCTCTCCCACCTGAGCCTGTAACAACAAGGTGGGGTACTTGGCTTTCTGCAGCAGAATATTATGCAACTTATTTTGATATTATTAAAGCATTTGTAAATAAACTTAATAAACACGATGCACTATGCATACAAAGCGCCCAGGATGCTTTTAATACTAAGGAAGTGAGGGCAGAATTATTGTTTGTTTTGACAAATTTTGTGCGTTTAGCTAAAGTAATTCAGAAATTAGAAAGTCAAGGAAATTCATTAGATGAATCTCTTGAGCATGTAAAATTGTTAGGTGTTTCTTTGAATAAAGTAAAAGGGTCAAAGGGTTTGACTATAAAACAAAAATTTAAATCCGTTATAGACAAAAATCCTGGTTTTCACTTAATTAAAAGCATAAACGATGCATTATCTGGCCAAGACATTTTAGACGAGCTTAAACATTATTCGCTTGTAGAATTAAACAATTTTAAGTATGCTCCAATTACGTCTTGCGACGTCGAACGGAGTTTCTCAAAATATAAAACAATATTTAGGGATAATAGGCATATGTTTACTTTTGAAAATTTAAAAATGTACGTCATTGTGAACTGTAACGCTCTATGTTTAGAAAATATAATTAATTAAATTATTGCATAGGATGTCTAATTAAAATAATTTCTGTAAATAACATGTAAATAACGCTAAACAGGTGTCTTTTTAATAATGAAAGTGCATATATTTATTAAAAATTTCTAATAAACGCATATTTCATGATTTTTAAGTGCATATTTCACGTTTTTATAGTGCATAAGTGCATGCATATTTCAGCATTTTTAAGTGCATAGAAATCGTATACCTATTAATAACTATATTCTCGCTTCCCTTTTGCTTAAGGAACCAGTTCCTACGACGCCTGAGTTGAATGTGATTGAATAAGATGTCTCTACCAAGGCAAATAGGTCTAGTAACGTGTCTGTAGTGAAAGGTTAAGCATTTTTGTTGAGCTACTTTAAGTAAGTACGGACCTGTTCATATTTTTATTGAATTTTAAGTGTTACAATTAGCTTCCGACCATGGGGTATTTTTGTTAGTTACAATTGTCTCCCAAGTGTGGCGCATTTGTGTTTGATAAAATAAAGTAAGTTACACCTACTTTACTTACTGGTGCATGCTTTCTCCTGTGTAACAAAGCAGAGAGAATAACTTTTTTATATCTTAGTTTTTGTTTAACACCGAAGCCTTCTGTGTACACCTGTTTTTCAAAGCATATGAAAAAGATAATCTCAAATAATGTGTCTTTCTATATTTTTGGGCTTCTCGTAAATTACTTTGTTCGGATGATATTCTTTTTTTTGTTCAAAAGGAGGCCAGGGAAATATTTGGAAGACATGAACTCGCAACAGTTTAATACCAGAAGTCTGGTTTCTGCAGAACGAGGCTCCAGCTCATAATTTAATAGCCGTAAGGCAATTTCTAAATCAAAACTTGCCAGACCCGTGAGTGGATTGGCAATCGTGGTGTAGTCGAATGGCCACCCAGATCGCCCGACACGACAGGTTATGATTATTTCTGTGTCACATTTTTGTGTGATACATCACTGATGTTGGATTATCAAATTCGCTCCAGAGGTGAAGTGGAATATTTTGAATTTTTTTGTACTTTTCTATTGGTCGTTACATTTGACAACTTTGTCTATAGTCTGGTCTCCAAAGTCTCCATTTTTGATTTACATCACACTGTAAGTAAGTAAAGTAATGTGGTGGGTTCATTTGCTACCTTCTAGCTTTATTTACATTCAATTACGTTTATCTGCCTCATCCTGATTGTAGTATTGTAGTAACTTTAGTGAGCACTCTCAACTGCTTTTTATTTGTACCTGGACAACTGTGACAGGACTATAACAGTTTTATTAGCGTTGGTAATATTTTCGCTTTATACATCGTGTTAGGGGTTAGAACTCCCTATTCAAGTGCGTAGTACCGTCTGTCCCCCTATAATTACTATGCTGCGTTTTATGAATAAAGTTCTAAATGCTTCTGAACTAGACCTGAGTTTGTCGTTTAACATATACAAAAAAATGTCATTAAACTATATTATATCTACGGATGTATAACGCCGATAATGGTCAGCACTTAGTTGATTCGCAATCCCTACAGCAAGATCAGTAATAATTAATAAATGATTGTAAAATAATAATTATATTACAACTAGGTTCTTTATCTATTTATATGTTCTACTCGAATGTGCTTAGTTGGAAAGTTTTGTTAGATCCGATTGTTCTGTAAAAAGGGGTAACCCTGTTGAACAAATAAATAAATAAATAAGAACGCATTAATTTAAAGGGGTGTTAGAAGACATCAAAAAGAACAAAAAAGTTTTTTGTCAATTTTGTTCTAGAACGTACTACTGTTTCAGAAAAAAAATAATAAAGTTGGAAACTTTAACATCATTTTGCCGCGTTAATAATAGTACTTTAATTATGGCGCTTTGTGGGCAGATGCATCTTATCTATCACAACAACAAACCTTCGTGACATTTTATCGTATCGTATGTTGTTTCCGCGTAAAATTGAATTCTTTTAACAATTAAAAGTTCATTTTACTCAATTAACAAACGTGACAATCCTGTAAAGTTTGTAATAAAATTTGCTCCACACCCGCACACAATTCTAATGTGGAAGTTTGTTGACATTGAAATAAAGCACGTTTTGTTTACAATCTTGCAATTTAATGAAGAACATTTGGGTCAATGCCTGATCACAGCTTTGTAAATAATACCCTTTTTTAGAGTGAGTTTGTAGTTTGTTGAACTTTGAAATAATAATTTGTCAATAACGCACGAGTTGCCGTTTATTTAATAAATAATCATTATTTAATCAATAATAATAATTAAATATCTTTAATTTTATGGTAATTAGGTGCCTTAATCAAATTTTTTTACATTAGATAGGGTTTTTTAATAATAAAAACAAATACGTCAAGATGTTTTGAAAATATTCTGGAAATTAATAAATATAAAATGTAGGTCAATTATTGTTTTATTTTTACATATGGCTTGTTATGAATCAGCGTGTTTTTAACGTACATGGTACAAATCTTGTTTATGGAAAAACAGTGCAAATTACAATTTTCGTAGAATTAGTCACCCGACTAATCTGCTTCGGATGTTTATTATTTTTAAACAATGGCTGTCATCATCAGTTTGTTTGATTTTCTAAACAAGCTCAAGACCCAGCTGCGATTATACTTCAGCAAAGTTGCCGCATATGGCAATGGACTTTTTTGTTCCTTTTGATGTCTTCTATCACCCCTTAAAATTAATGCGTTCTAACTCATGACACCCTATGTAACTACGCTGCATCTGATTTTTGGATCTCTAGTAAACAAGCGCTCGTTCCAATCTTTTTTGTAACATTAAAAATATCACTTAAGGCTTTTTATACTCAAAATTTATGATAATCCTTGTATACATTTACTAAATTCCACGCTTAACTTTTCCATTAACGCATCATAGTATACGTGATGTCAGTTTAGTGTGTTTTGCCTACCGACAGGGTCTTCTTTAACATGTAGCGAGTCCCTGATCTAAAAACCATATTGGGACCCTCCAAAGGGCCATCAAGCTTCCTTCTTCCTTCCTCGAAAAAATTTCAAAATCATAATTTTTAATTTATGATTTTATATTTGCAAGTCAGACCACACTTTTCTATGAAATATTTTATTATTATGATATAGTGCTATATTATGCTAATTATAATAATTAGCAATATTTTTTTATTATAACCAAATAACCCAATTGGTCCACGTATAAGAAGATAACACTGCAGACCTGGTCAAAAAACAATAGGGACGACCTAATTCCCTGCTCAGTTTGAATTTTCATTATTTTTATTCTTAAGAAAAATCTAAACTTGAGATACTTTATTGTCTTTGTGTCTTAATTAAATTAGGAATGTGTCATTTTATTTACCCCGGATATATATTGTTTAGTTTATCTAATTTATGTAACGTGAGTTTGGCACGATATATATGTATAGGTAATTGAAGTTGTATTTCATTATAAAACAATGGTCTCAAATTTCTGCTTACATGGAGCTTACGA
The DNA here is from genome assembly GCA_929113105.1 of Agrypnus murinus. NCBI lineage: Eukaryota > Metazoa > Arthropoda > Insecta > Coleoptera > Elateridae > Agrypnus > Agrypnus murinus. The sequence continues at coordinate 157,637,370 of OV816026.1, forward strand.
GTTGTTATCTTTGAATTGAGGTTATCGAATTTGTTGAAGTTAATTGGAGCATCTCTTCGTTTTACTGATGTGTCCAATTAAGGTTAATCCCCATCCCGATTTAATTTAAATTTAAATAATAAAATAATTTAACCATTAACTATTGTTTCTCGTAGCTTTTTTATGCGGTGGAGGTTTACTACTATGACAGTACTAGTGTACTTTAGTTTTGCTGCCTTCAGCAGAGTATCATGCTTCTTCGTTTTTAGTTTAGCTTTAAATTATATACACAAACACATATTTGTGTAAAGGACTTAAGTATGCGATTTTTATTTAACTAGGTGGATTAAAAATCTTCCATTGCAAAATCAGTTTAATATTGAACTTAGTGTAATAGTACGAGAATTATTAAAATAATATCAAATCAGTAAATTCAACTGCAAGAACATTATCAAAGATAGCCACATACTAATTATACTTACTTACCTTCGTAAAAACGAAAGTTTCTCAAACCGACGATGGTAGAAAATATTTGCCTTAATATACCAGGAACCAAAATTCCTAAAGCTGGAGTAAATGTAATTAAAAATCTTTTAAAATAATATAAAGCTCTCCCAGTTCACTCTCTCGCAGTAAACTTCGGAGGAAAGATTTAGTAAACAACAGAAGGATCAAGAATACAGAAATAACCAAACTGGTACTTAACTATTATCTTAGGATAATAGTCCAAAACAACCACAATGACTTCAAAGAAAACACGGAATGAGGGGTATCTTAACAATAGATCGAAGTTTTCCACTCTGTACAATACCCTAAAATTCACTACTATGAATCTTCAATAAATAACCAATAAACGTAAGTATTAGAAACTTTAAGATTTAACTTACATTATTTAAACCATAAAACAAATCTTCAAGAGAAAATAAATATCTATAAATTTAATTAGAAAGATATTGAATATCTTTTCATGCAGCCCTAATGTGCAACGTGCAAATGGAGAATAACCTTTAAATACTTGTGGTAGCAAAAAACTGCAGCACAATATGCTCAGATCAATGCATTTGTAGCTTTAGAGAAATTAAAAGTCTTGGAAATGCACCTTTGAAGATTCATAGTTTTTAAATTTTAGAATTTACAAATTTCTAATTAATCTGCTAAATCTATTAGGGTCTTTTTCTTAGACGCAATATTTCCTCCTAAAGAAGCTTTCTACAATCGTGGATGAAACGTTAATTTTTTTTGTGTTTCACCCGACATGGTTTAAATTCGGAATTAGTTCAACTTTGTTAATTGTTAATCAGCATCAACATCCATAACTACTGTGTCTGATTTGATTGTTGTTCTACTTATAATTAGAAACACACCTATGTTAGTCGACGTTTGCCAATAACCTTAGTTTTCCTTAAATATAAGAAAAACTAAGCTTACCAAAGTTTTGTAAAATGGTAATCGTTCTTCTTCCAGCTTATCTGCTTACATTTAAAGTCATATTTGTTCAGTACGTTAATGTAAATAAACAACATATTAGTAATTCAGAAGCTCTCCTTGAACGCAGATTTTTTGTGTCTCAGATAAAATATTTACAACGATATTTACTCACTAAAAATATTGCAAGCCCTCTACACATTGTGCAATAGGCAATCGAAACATAAAAGACATGCATAAATGTGATTACCAAATTGAAAAACAATTTTGCTCAAGCATTTCCGTGTGTAAAAATTCAGGCTACACACACAAAGCATAATTTAGCAAAGGCGAGTCATACATAACCTTGTTAATCAGTATCTTTCCCCATTGTGTAAAATATAAAAAAAGAATTATATGTCGTAAAACGTTGTTGTATTAAAAACTGTAACATTTGTTATCGAAATTTTACTAACCTAAATTTAGAACTGACACAAACATAAATATTTTGGTGAGTCATATAGATATTACAGTGAATCTGATAGAAGAGGTGGGTATTCAAACTTAAAACCAGTAATAACGGATTTCTCCCTAATCTATGAAATAAGTTAGTGTAATTTGATATCGAAATAGTACCTGAAATGAAATTCAAAACTTATTTGCTTATAAATTACATTTTAACGTTATTTTTTATCTTGCATCCAGTCAGATTAAAAATAATGTTAATTATGGCTAGAAAAAGGTTTTAAATTCTCTGATATGAACATGATTTTTAATCATAAACAAATAAATTAAATGTTTAATATCTTTCATACATTTAGCTTTTATTTGCAATAATAACTTTTTATCTGCATAAGAGATCCATTATGCGTTTCTAATATTTAAATACACATCCTACTTGCGATTTTCCAGAGATAAGCAGCTACATGCATAACAGATCATATCACAACAGTAAATAGCTAAATGATCCAGTCTTGTACATTTTGTATTTGAAATTTAAATTTCTAAAAAGCAGTAAAAAATGATCCCCCGTCCTAAAAACTGTTTCTACGAACATAATAAGCTCCGTAAAAGATACAGATTTTCAGATAATGTACAAAAAACGTAGGTAACTATTAGTAGTAGGCGTGTAGAGACAACGCTAAGCCTGATCATGATCAACTCTTTGAAACTTGCTTTTGAATTTGTCAAAAATCTTATCTTAAGTTTGACACTTTTTTAATTAGTAATATTTCAATCGCGACTTCAGGCGGTCTCAGCAGGAATATTCCAGAAAAATTTTTAAATTCCCAACTCCCAACAAAAGAAATAATATAGTAAGGGGTCGTTCTTTAAATTACGTAACGCATATTTAGAAGAAATTTGTTACCCCCCAATCCCTTGTAACGCCTCGTAACGCTACTTTCAACCCCCCTTCGATAATTACGTAACGCTACTATCACCACCTCCCTCCCCCCATAATAATTTTAAAAAGCATGTAAACTCCGAGATATTTTTACCTCGACGAATATGAACGTCTTGAATACATTGAAATTTAAAATATTATTTTATGAAATGATTAAATAACAGCAATAATGTAACGTACAAAAATACTTAATTTGTTTTAAAATATTATTTATACTATCGTATTAAAACAATCTACAATTTAAAAATTACATTTGTTTTTCTTGAAATTTTTACGTAAATTTACGTAGTGAAAGTTACGAAAAGTTACGTAACGCTAAGGTTAATAACCCCTTCCCCTTGTAACAGTGCATAACGCTATCAAAGTAGCATATGGACGCCCCTAATAAGTAAATTATATCAATTTGCCAGAGCAGCTGGAGCCCAAAATATATTTCTGATATCTGGTAGTCAAAATATCTGTTCAAAGTATCTATTCAAAAAATCAAGTTTATTCATCACATATTATGCAAACTAGGTGGAATCCAAAAGTACAAATCAGGATTTATGAAGTGGTCATGGCGTATATTCCAATAACTTATTACAATGATAGTAAGTAAGAGTAACTGATACAATTACAATCAAAGAAAAAAAGACTTTATAAGACGTAGTTCAGTTACAATGACCCAACTCTAGGGTTAAGGGTTGGGTCTTTAAGTAGCTGTTTCTTTCTAATGTTCATCTTCCAACAGGGATGCCAGCTGAAAATAAGAGGAGAACAGTAAGCAACAAAAAGTCTTGACAAAAGAATTCTCTAATGAGTTAGCTTTCCAATATCTTCTGCGATGATCGTTTACCATGATACAAGCACACTTCAACAGGGATGTTGTAGCTGTAGGTAGTAGGGTAGTATGTGTACTAACTTGTTAGGTTAGACTTATACTTTGTCAGAAAGTGTTGTTGCTTTTTAGTTGAATTTATTTTGGTAGATATTTAGGTACTAGGAATTTTTCTTATATTGGAAATAGGTAAACAAGATATACCTTCTGCTAACACCTTACACTTTCTGCTAAAATTAATGCCCAACGAGTTAGAAATACTACAGCTGTTAGCGGAATACTGGGGTTGATCAGAGGATAATAAGAATATATCTTTTAACGCCTTCTCGCTATAAATTCGAATAAAGCTTTTAAACAAATGAGACAGGTCTATAGTCACTATTCAGTTTGTGATTGTTTTATAATTAATAATTGGGTGAATTGCAGTAGAAGAAGAATATCTACACTTTCCTTATAAAATTTACATTTGCCATTTGATCACCTAATAGTATCTCCACTTAATACCTGGACATTTACTATTTATTATCTATACAGGGCATCATAACAAGCACATCAGACGTGGAAAGTAGTTAGACATAGATAACACAAACCAAAAAACCCCTACAACATTTTTTTTCAGAAGCGTAGTTTTCGAAAAAAAACGCAAATAGAGAAGGGTATCATGGTATTAGCACATACACATACACATACAGTAGGGTTGGTTATGTGCATCTAACAAGACGTTTTATAGTTTGTTATGTTTATATTGCTGATTCTGTAAGCTGCAACATGATCCTTTTTACAATACAATTTTATGAGGTCAGTCAGTCAGATGATACTTCCGCGATAATTAATGTAGTCAAAACAGACCGTCATTCGTCCGGAGGATCCCCGCATTGCATCACGGATATTAGAATTCGTAAAGTGATTTTCATATCAGGCAGTATCGCTTTTTTGTTTTATAAATTAAATTCAAAGCCACCCACACTAATAAAATCTCCTTTAATCTAATTAACTTACCTAATTAGAAAATCAAAAATGTTCTTTTTAAAAACAGTTAAGATATCCTCTTATAAATCAGATTAATCTTAAAGCTCTTATTCGGCCTTGAATTTATTTATTTCAAGTTTCAGTCTGCATTCTTAGTATCATGCAGCATAAACAAATTATTTTGTCTGGCGGTCAAGCTTACATTTACAGTTATTAATGGAATCCCCATAAATGGGTGAATAATTTTATATGTACTTTTTAAAGACGTCGCGGTCACTAAGAATTTTGACTTTTTCTAATCAAAAAACTTTTTAAGATTTGTTGTTCCAATAGCCATCAGAAATGCACTGGTCAAGTCTGGTGCAGGATTTATAATATACCCTATATACAAACAAAGACATCTTTTACATTTAGGTTTAAGAACAAATCTCTGTCACCATGATTCGTATGTGCTGTAACATTGTAGCGGCGGTTGCTACATACCCTTTTGGATGTTCTGTTAGTGACCGGCAAAATTGTTGGCCGCGAAGCAACCGGTTAATATGTTATGCTTACTGCTCGCTAACAGATCTTTCAAAAAGATATGTAGTATGTAGCAGTGCGAGCTAGTTCTATTAAGTTTCAAACTTAAAATTTTAGTTAGATCATTAATTAGGAATTTAGTGATAGTTTTAGAAATCGTTTTAAAAGTCGAATCTGCATCAGGAAAGAAAACCAAATTTTGGATCACTGCTGAGACGGTATCTGGTTGCCAACGAAACGTGAATAAATTTCAAATCATAAATTTGTTTACGTTGTGACAATCAAAGATTTCGGAAAAGTTAAGACTGGTTCGAAGAACAATTTGTTTCAAACTATTTTCTTTTTTAAATTGAATTGTCAAGTCAATATTCAGTTATTTTTTATTAAAGACTAGGGAAATTGGCTCTCTGGCTTACCCCTCCCCACCGGAAATGTATTTTTTGGTAACTTTTCATGGAAATATTTCCGGAAACTTATTGAAATGGCAAATTTAAAAAAAAAAGTTGATTCCCAAAGTGTGTTCCGTGGAAATATTTGGGGTTTCGCGGGACAAGTTGTAAGTCCTGTAATATAACAAAAGGATACCACTTGAAAAGCTTTAAACTTTTCTACAATAACGGCCTAATAACTATTTTATTTGTTGGTACCTTTTGCTACCACATATTTATATGAAATACAAAAACAAAATATCGCAATAAACTGGATGCTCTTGCGTATCAAAATGTATGTTTTAAATTTATTTATTTAAAAATATAAAACTTAATGAAATACAGATATTAAGTATTGTCGACTAATATACAAAACGACAGCTCAATATAAAAAAGAATCAAGCAAATTTTCCCAGGAGAACTCTCAAACGAACTGGAACAAAAATCAGCTTTGTGTTTTAAATATACAGCATGTCTCAAAAATAACGGACAATACGTGAATACGAGATAGTTGGTGATGTGTAGAGAAAGTTTTTCCCATAACTTTTTTTTCTAAAATATTTACTTTCAGAGTTATTTAAGGTTCAAGTTTTGAGTCCGGTCCTGCACGTTCTGCTCCACAATCTCCTGATGTCGCATAATGCTGAGGACTGTAGTTTATTGAACTTTACAGCATTTGTCAATACAGCACAATTTTGTCAATGCCGCAAAATACCCAAATGAGTTGATCTTGAAAACACTCGTAAATAAGACACGTTCCGTTTTGCCATGTTATGGTTTGTTTATTTTAAAATAAATTCAAGGTCTAATAACAGCTTAAAACATCTTACTTTAAAGAGAGCATCTGATATCATATTTCAATAAGTTAAACGGAATTTTTTATGTGTGGCGGCGTTGAACGTAATTTAAAAAATGCGATGCTAATACATTTTACTAGAATCTGAAGCATTAATATTTAAAACTAATAGTAAACCTTTTCATTAAAACTGAAATAAAATTTTACAAAAATGATCTTGGGCTCGAAATTTCTCAATGAACGTAAGTCAATAATCAAAAACTCTCTTTGTTATAAACATCCCCTTTCGCAGACTTTCCTTATTTATAGCAATTCTTTCTTTCGTATTCTGTGCTTGTAAATAAAATTTTGGACTAAACATTCCGCAAAAATACACATAGTGAAATTTGATCTATGTAAAATAAACAAAACGCAATTTAAACAAAGGATACAAAACATAAATATATTTTTACGTTCTGTAATAACATTCGAAAATAAACAGAAGATAAACTTTTCATAATTAGGGAGCCGCCAGGTTGAATTTGCGGCCCGATTGTGGTTTACTCAAAAAACTACAAGGGTCGCAATTTATTAAATAAGAGCAATTTTTACCATTAATCTATTTTATTTAAAACGGAAAACACCTTCAAATAAACTCTTGATAATAAAAATTATTAGTTTGATGAACTATCATCAAACGTTTGGGACTTTTTTGCAACTATGCAGTTTAGAACAAAAACGCTTATTACGGTGATATGTCATGGTGTTTATAAAGACGTAACCTTGACCAATATACGTGTTTTTAAATCGACTTCTCCGAATTTTTGCTTAACTCTACACATATCGCTTTACAATGTTTTGACTATCCCAATGCTGGATGACTTATTATTTATTATCAAATTGATGCAAAATATAACAGGACCGTATTAGCAAAAAGTATTGCAAACAATTTTTAACAAATTTACAAAAAAAATTTTTTGAAGGTAGAGTTTTTTTTTCTTTAGTTTTAGATTCTACCTCGGACGCTTTTTAACCCTCTGCGTTATTGTTCGTTATTTTTGAGACACCCTGTATAGATAAGAGCGAGTAGTTACGAAACTCGCCACCTTGCAAAGTGAGATGGTGCCCCAAGTGAATGTCCAATCCGTGCGTGTCAAATTAAACATTTTATGTTTACTTAAATTAAAAATATAAATATTAAAAAATTCTAAATATGAATTAGTGTTGATTGATTTACACGGCGAAAATTTCAATATAAAAAAATGACGTAACTCGGCCCAGCGAAACTCTCAAACGAACTGGAACAAAAATAAGCCTTGTGTTTTAAATGTATAGATTATTATGTTAAAGTCGTAACTTGAACCCTATAGCTTGTTTTATCATTTTTAGGTATCATCAGTTTCAACCTTTAACCCCTTCGCGCCCAGGCTTATTTACAGGTCCGCAATATAATACCATATTTAGTAAAAAAAATCGACTTTTTCATTGTGTGTATTTTATACGTATTATTGTTCCACTAGACTAAGAGGTCAATTTCCACGGAAAAATAAATAAAATACTCCATAGGCGTCGCTATAGGGGACAAAAAAGGTATTTTATTTAGTGAAAAAAAGTTGACCTTTTTTGTGTTTTTATACTTCTTATTGCCGCCCTACACTAACAGGTCAATTTTTGCAAAAAAAAAATAAAATGCTCCATAGGCGTCGCTATAGGAGTCAAGAAAGGTTCCTATTTTATTTAGTGAAAAAAGTTGAATTTTTGTTTGTTTGTGTTTGTATACTTATTATTGTCCCACTTCACTAAGAGGTCAATTTTTTTCCAAAAAAAGGAGTACTCTATAGGCGTCGCTAACATGTACTCTCGAAGTAAGTTTCACCTTGAAGTAACCAATTAAAAATCGATCCCACTATAAATTGCGATAGCCCAGGCTTGAAACAACGTCTACAAAACTATTCCATTCGAATAGTAAATGTTTAATATTTGTTGCCACATATGAAAATCTGGGCTGTGGGTGTGTGATAGATTTGTTGCCACATATGGCAATCTGGGCGCGAAGGAGTTAAGGAATCAAATTTCAATAAGAGTGACTAAATCAATGTTGAGAGACGTATTGCATCTCTAAAGTTCTACTACCTCGATACTGTGCAACAGTTTAACCCTTTGAGTCATAATTAGGTCGTAATAAACGCTCCTTAGGCGGGAGTCGTTCCAGGTGGCAATGAGCAACTCTCCAACGATCATACATCTTACATACATTTACAGTTTATGTTCCAATTAAAGAAAAAACAAAAAACAAAAGCAAACAAGAAAAGTTACCTCTTGGAGCCAACGTGGGATTTACTTAATGTATAATTTTATTACAAATTGCCTAAAACTTTTCAGTGTTTCATTTTTCTGTTTCAGCGTAACCTTTGAGTAACTAAAAGTAAATTCACGAAAATAGAATTGTTTCTTTAATACTCCTGTAGCAGAAGTAAAATCGTAAATAAAACCGTAAATGACCACGCCGTCCTCGTGGTGATTGCTGAATAAATCGTGTACATTTTATGTTGAGAAAAAATAGCGTTTCGTTTCATTGAAGCCCAAGCCTGTTTGTGGTGCACTTCGAATTCGGATTTGAGTTACCTGAATCTCAGTTACCTGGATTTAATTATTACTTACTATTTTAGAGACAAACTCCATTTGTCCGTAGGCCTTAAGCAACAAATGTTAAATTAACAACAATAAATAATTATAAGTCTAACTAGATGCCAAAGTTAGAGGTAAGTGCAAATTTTCTTCTAATTCAACCTTAGACAATATCTATCATAATAAATAGACATGAATAATTAGGAAGATCCAATACTTTTATTACTTTACGATTACTCTTATGTATCTCTCCTTGACTACGATAGCTACAATATATACTTCCAAGTTTGGGGAGTAGGGGTAGCTCACCCAAAACAGATTCAGATCAACAGCTTTTTCTAGACTAAATAACGGACGCCGATTTTAGCATTTTCTGACCATACTGACCCTTTGGTACTATAACGTCTGTACATAAAGTAATACGTTACAACCAGTTCCAACCAATAATATTGTATTATTATAGTTGCCTCTGTCATGAATATTACTTTAGTCTGAATATAGCGTATCCAGAAGTTTAGTTGTCAGAACAGTTCATTATGTGATAGACTGCTCTAACGAGTAACGATTATCAAATAAAACTCCATTCGAATCGCACCCTTCCATTTGAATTTCAAATTTGAATTTTAAACTGATTGTATGCAAGGACAAAACTAAAATGAAATTTAAAAAAGAGCAATAAAAAATTAAAATTAAATCTACAGTAAAAAAGGCACTGTGCTATAGGCATTACCATACTTAAATATTGATCCTTATTTAGTCTTCATTGTATTCACCAATTAGAGATTGTTTATTCAAAAATATTGTACTCTAATAAATTGATTGTTATTATAATGTGGTGTTATATATTAAAAACAATAAACAGAAACAAATATAGTCAGTTCACTTCTACACGTTACATAAATCAAAAACCCAAGCACATTAACCTACATTATTACATAATGGTAGAAGAAATTATTGAGTATTGCTTAAAGTGATGCCGGTTCTAATCCTATAGCATAGATACAATCTTGATTTAGTAAAACAAAACATCTTTTAAATTCCTTCCTGCTGGATGTTTATCGTTGGATTTCGTTTTTAAGTGATGAAGATTACAGCACAAATTAGACTGAGTAACTATAGGGGAACCATGGGAAATACGATTTATAAGTTAGTAGGAAATTGTCAAGTTCGGTGCTCTAAATTAGTTAATAGATCTGTTATTGAGTTGTTCCACACCTGTTGGCAATTCCCACAAATGTTCTGCACAGCAAAACAAATTATAAGGAGCCATGAGGCAAATCGTGCATTATTCATTCCACTCAGAGAGCAGACCAATGCCTTCAAGTACGAAATTATTGAGGCGTAGAGAGCATACAGTTAAAATTAACAAATTGTCCTGTCTATTACCGCCACGAGTATTATTAATTTTTTATGTTAAATAAATAACAGCAATAAATTCGAACAATTTTTTTTCTTTTTTAGATCAAACTTTTTAGCCGTAAGTTCAAGGGCCCCACACGCGATCTAATTTTACATAACATTTGAGCGGATTCGTGTGACCGTATAGCAATTTTGAAGTGATTTATTCGTTATTAGCAACCAATGAGCATTTCTCTTTCTATCTTTCAGTGATGTACCCTGAAAATTCGGAATTCGAGCCAAACTACCAGATTTATGTTGCATGCAGGCGTCAGCTGTGAAACGCATAAACACCAACCGTTAAAACTTGATGCTCTAATATCATTTGTTGCGGTATTAAATTCTTACCAAATAAAGCAAAAAATATCATCCAAGCCGGTTCGTGTTTATAAGGACGATGTTCCATTTTCTAGGTTATTTTATTTCTTATTATATAGCGAAGAAATTTTAGGGTTATTGTGGCTATTTTTGGTATTAATAATATTTCATACGGTTACTGAGAACATTAGGCCGGACGTTTATTTTGCATTTATTTTTATATAAAGGCGAATTAGTTCTTAGTTTTTCATGCAATCCACATTCATGAAGCCTTTGAAAAATGGACACATTTCCTTAAACAGACCTAAACGAAGGTTCTTTTAAACATTTTTCTCTAAACCTAACAAATAAATGAATTAAAAGTTACTTAATCTCTTTAAGGTCAAATAGATTACATTGATTACCTCTACTAGGGATGAAAAGCATATATTATTTAGTTTTCGAAGTTCAATTCAAAGTTTGATAGGTAGGTTGGTGACGGTATTACTTGGATTACGAATTTCAGTTGTTTGGGATTTAATTCATCCTTGTATTATACATAATGTTTCGAATTTATTTCCCGTTTGTTGAAATAAAACTTAATATAACTCTGTATTATAATATTTCGATATTATTTCTCGTTAATTATAATAAACTAAATACCTAAAAGTTTTGTATTTTATATTTCAAAATTAGTCCTTGCTTGTTAAAACAAATTTTTTGATTGCTTTACGACCCCATTTGACAATTATCGTCTCAATTATCTTTACTATAAAAAATTAACAGCCTGGCAAAAATACGTTTAGCTGAAAGTAATTTAAGTTGGACACGAGAAATACCGAATTACAGAGGCAATCTTGTATATTTTTTATTGGCCTAAAATGACTTCATGACTAGGGCTGTGCATAATAATCGATTAATCGATTATTAAAAAATCAAAGTCCCGATTAATCGATTATTGATCGACTGCTCTTTTAATCGATTTTCTATTATTGATTTCCATAATCACACAGCCCTAATCACAAATATGTTATTTATAGAAAAAATTAAATAATACGTAAATTAAAAAAATTGAAAAGTACTTTGATCAATAATTTTTAAGGTAAAATATTCCCACTTAAAAAGTTTCCTTTTAAATTATGTAATTATGTACTACGTTAGACAAGCACGTTTCGGTGCTTGTATAACGTTGGTTTCGTTGTCACTTTTTTTGTAAGGAAAAATACTATGGTTATGAATTTCAAAATAATTAACTTAAGGACTACTGCTACTCGCTATATTTTAATTTCCCGAAACCGAATTGATTCAAAAATATTTTCTAATGTATGGGAATCTGATGCTCATCATTCATCAACATCTCTAGGCCCGGATTGGGCCTAAACAGATCATACACTGCGCAGAAATTGAAGTGGATTTTTACAAATGTGTTTTAGCAAAATTTTAGAAACAGTACTAATTAATTATGTTAACCCAGAAAAGGCTTTTTAACATATGTAATATAGAAGACACAAATTATCAAAACAAGTGATACTTTGATCAATCGGTTAAATGGATTGATCGATTAATCGGCCCTTCAATTATTTTTTATATAATCGATTATTGGGTTAGTCAATTAATCAAACAAGCGATTAATCGATCAATCGGTTAAATGGATTGATGGATTAATCGGCACTTCGATTATTTTTTTAAATAGTAGATTAATCAGCTAATCAGTTAATCAAATAATCGATTAATCAAACAATCAATTAATCGATCAATCGATGAATCGATCAGTCATTAATATAGCGATGTTTTTAATCGATTCTCGATTGATTTCTGTAATCGCACAAACGCGGGAATGAAGCATTGATACCTTCTTCGTTCAACCTTGATTTCTTTGCTCGGATTGGAACTAAGCAGATCATACACTGCGCACAAATTGAAGTGGATTTTTAAAAATGTGTTTTAGCAAAATTTTAGAAGACAGTATTAAATAGTAGTGTTAATCCAGAAAAGGCTTTTTACCATAACATAGAGACATGAATTATCAAAACAAGTGATTAATCGATCAATCGGTTAAACGGATCGATCGATTAATTGGCCCTTGGATTACTTTTTTATATAATAGATTAATCGGTTATTCTGTTAATAGAATAATCGATTAATCGAACAAACAATTAATCGATCAAACGATTAATCGATTTTTTAATCGATTCTCGATTGATTCCTATAATCGCACAGCCCTTCCTAAACACGGGAATGAAACATGTTACCTTCTTCTTTCAACCTATGCTAAGGGATGCTTCTTATTGTTTTGTGGTTGCTCGTGAACTTGCAGGAGAACAACGCAAAAAGATAATTCTTTGCGTATCGTTTGAGTTATGTAATTCAAACAAGTTGGTTATTTAAAATACGTTTGAATTTTAGTTTGAGTTTTTCAAAATGTTGGTAAGTCAGTGTGATCATTCAAAGATTTTTTAAGATTGAATTTAAGTAACATCAAGTTAAGGAAGATTTCCCTAAATGTTCCTACCGCATCGATTTATTAATCCAATTTAGTACTGGTTGTAAAATTGAAACCTTAGAATTTGTTAAGATTTAAATAATTTAAGTTTAATAGTGTCGAGACTACTCTGGTTAAGAGAAATCTGGGAAAGGCATCTTATGCATCATTTGTCTTTTTTTGGGTAACTAACTAACCAAAATTCAATTAGCCAGAAGAACGTTGGATTTGATTTGGTTGCTTCCGTTGTCGTAGTGTAAGTCTCTTCATATTTAACGAAATATTTTGAGAGGTTGTTTGTTAAATGAAAAGAATGTATCAACATTCTTGTATAGGTAAATTAGGTCAAAGATATTAGTATGAGTTTTTGTCTGTTTTATATTTTGGTGAGCCCAATCGTGTGGCTTTTGTATTTTTATACGTTACATATTTTTGGCGTTCAGCCCTTGTGCTGCATAGTAAAGTTTATTACATTTGACGATCGTTAAGTTGTTAAGTATTTTCAGCAGTGATATTATCACATTACACATTAACCTAAAGGGACATGATTTTAAAAACATATTACTAATTATTAAGACATTGTTCAAATCCAAATGTTGGAAAATGTAGAAACATGAACCTGCCTGTAATACAAAATCATAGATAGCAACGCAACTTTAACTGGAACTTCGATTGGAATGCCTAGAATTCTTAAATTAAAGGACTTTAATTATTAAACTATTTAAAATGTACTATAAAACTATTTTACCAACCTTCTCCCGGAGAATGATTATTTAATTCTGGTGGGTAGATTTTAAAACCAAAGAAGAAATAATAGCCAGTTCCGATGTCCGGTGTCCGATGTCCGATGTCCACCGAAAAATATGTCGAAAACTAGAAGACTTAGGAAGCTGAGATTTTACAGGCAATGGGGCCTGCCCCAAAGGGGTGCATGAGTATATTCTTTATTCTAAAAAACTCGAGGGGGTCGCAGGGGGGCATTTCTTAAAAAATCATTATGGTTATATATCTCTTGAATGGTACTTGAAGCAATTCTGAAGGTAAAAGAATACAAAAATTACCGGCATTTTATCCAGGGGGAGAAGAGTTTTCCGCAAAAATAACTGTTATAAAAATCTTGATTGTGAGTAATCTGCAAGAGATACGTATATACCATCCGGCACTTTTTTTGTAGATCTTTTTTAGAGCTACAATTGGCTCGTTTATAGTTTGCCTTTATCTGTTACGAACTTCGCAGCGTAATGCGTTTTGTCTCTGTTAGAGCCACTTTTCTTAATTATGTATTTCATACTTTGCTTATTACTGGACTCTCGAGAAATCCTCTGAGTAATCTGTATATAGAGAAACCTTTGCTAGGAAATAAGCCATCAGATGGCGAAAACGGCATCAAAATATATTCAGTGGTTCTTGAGATTCACCGGTTTTGACCAAAACTGGGCTTACAAAAACTACAAAGTTAATGGGGACACGCACGCACTGATTGCCAGCGACTGGCGCGTTTTCAACTGTGGTGCCTCCACACGCCGTTGATTTTCCAACGAATATTATGCTATATAAAGTACATAATATATTAATAATAAACTACATAGGTATATAATTAAAATAACTATATTATGTATTCTCTTTGAACACGCCTACCATTCGTTTAAAGTTATTTTGAAAAAAAGGCCAACTTATGTGTTTTTATAGCATTTATTTGAACAAAAAGAGTTTGGGGCTTATTAGTAATTACGAAACAAGGAATAGCTAATTATGAATCAAACGTGATTATATTAAATTTTAGTTACATGTTATGCTCCGATGGACATTATTATTAAGGAAAATAAAAACTCCACTGTAGTAGCACATCCTGAGCTACGGGATCCCAAAAACTTAACTAACTTTTATAAGTAGAACTGTTTTCTTACTTCCTGAATAGCTGACATGATCAGAAGGGGACCGTTGATTTTTCAGCGGGTATTATGCTATTGTCTCTAATAATTTGGAGGTCATTGTTGAGGTTATACCAGCATATGGAAGATTTTCACAAAACGATTTGCCATGATTTTTATGTTTATTATATCTTGCTTGCAAGACTATGTTATTTTATGCCAAGCAGGATTATATTTATACACTAGTAATCTTTTGAAAATACTTTGAGTAAATCTTACATCCCCCTGGTCGATCGTTATCGGCAGGTATAGTGTATTAAAACTTTTCTGTTCAGTAGCTGACTTATGTTGTTTATTTTACACTTTTCACTTTTCTTTTCATGCTACTTTAGTCTCCACCTGCTGAAATATTTTTATTGCCTTTGCTATTTGCAGATAATTAGTAAAATTTTAAATAATGATGAATTGATGACCAAAAACTTGAGATAACTAATGCAGAATTAAATCGTTAAATTGGAAAATTAGAATTCTTCTTGTCTATGAGTTTCATGTACATACTTTGTGTACGTTAGATTAACAATTGTAAATTATTTGTAAAGATATTTGTATAGAATTAATGATTAGGAATATTCTTTAGAAATTTATTTGGCCTTTTATTTTAAAGGTTTATACATTTATCTACAATTAACCAACAATGAACAGTGTAACGGTTCATTTTTTTAACTTCCGCAAAATGCAATTTTATTTACATAATTGATAAAAATCCTTAATGCAGTCCTGCATATTATTGTATATATTTTTTTTTATTTAAAAATTCGTTGGTATTCTGCATAAAATAAGTCCTTTAAAATATCAGGGGTCACATCTAAAAGAAACATTCCCAGATCGATAAAATTTGCTTCTAGAAAAATTTGCAAATTTCCTTTTAAAAGCACCGCTTTTGCAGTGTTAAAAGTTTATTTTCCGAGCTTATAAGGGTTAAAATCTAATATTAGCCTTAACAAAAATCTCCTTATAGTTAAAATGTATGAAAGTTACAATTTCTTTAGTAAATAATTTACCACCAAAAGGAATTTTCTGGAATAGGTCGTCTAGACACCATCTGTGTGTTATTGGCTTCAGTTTTGTGTGTATAGATTCAAAACGGAATCCACTCAAGATCCTACAAGATTTTGCTAGAAGAAAATGACGTAAACATATTTTATTGGCTAATGAATATCCCGCCACCTTTCTATTGGATTGTTTAAACTTTCGCCCTCCTAAAAAATCGATACCACCGCGAAATAATTTTAGTTTACAGTCAGTCGAAGTATGTTTAAAAATGGGGGCTGGTTAGAAGACACAACCAAGCAAGGTGGCGTTTACCATGCAGGGGAGGCCTGTGCCTTCTTCGTGAAAAGAGAGACCCCCGGCTAAATTGTTATGATATTCGGTGTGTTTAATGTTACAGTTTGAGAAGTAATAATTATTTGTGTTAATACAGTTTTGTGTATTATCGTACCGTATGGGAAGCCTACTTGCTTCAAGTTACCGTTTAAAGTTTTTAAATGCTAATGGATTTAACGCAAATAATTCAGTTTACCGAATTCTAATGAAAGAGTTGTGAAGAGATTTATTCGGTAATTTCAGTTAAATTTACAAATTAAAATAACCATCCTCAAGCAGCATTCGAGTTAATATAATTATCGTTCCAGTTATGAAAGTGCTAATAAAGAATTATCAGTTATCGGAAATTTTCGTATGTTGAAGTTTGTCGTTAAAATAAATATAGTTTAGAATTCAGAAGATTGTTCCTGCATTGGTTTTCCAGGTCAGCAGTTCGGTTGTGAAAATTAAGTTAATGTCAATATTGTGTTCGAAGTTATTTGAGTAAGAAATCTTGAACTTTGTTGGATTATTGAAAATGTAAGGTATTAATTTTTTTGTAATGTCTATTTGGGATCGCGAAATTTAAATTACTTTTTGTATGATAATTTTTTTTATAATGATCACTTTGTATTTTTAATTTTGTTATTATCGTTTAAATTGCTGATGTTTTGTTTGTTAATTAAAATTCAGTAGTATCGATTGATACGTTTTTACATTAATCTAACGTCAATTTTAAATGAGGAATCTTTCCAAATTGAGATTCCTAGATTTTGTTATCAATTTGGTGGCGCTCAACATGTTGTTATTTTGTTCCTGATTTCGATTATCTAATTAGAAGCTTTTGGGGTATCACACCCACACTTGTATTTAAATTTGCATAATAGAGATCTCAACAGCCGGTGCAATTTTTGAGTTATGCAGTAAGTATTAAATAATTTAAAGTTTTTTTATGAGTTTTAGCCGTCCATTGTGCGACATATTTTTTTATGTTTGAATTGTACAGTTTGAGTAAGAACTTGTGAAAGTTAAAGTAATTTGTTTTGTTTCGTTTCCGGAAAAATAACCTTTGTTATAACAACTAATACTTTGAGCGGACGTATGCAAAAACTATGTAATGATAATAAGAACTATACTTGATGACATGATTTTTACTTTTGATACACGCTATCTTATAGAAAGACAAGCATTGGTCTTTAAATCGGGACACGAATGATGTTAGTCCGTTCATTCAATACTGATGCGTGAACCTACTTGCATCGATTTAAAAACCAATGTTTGTTTTTCTCTAAGGTGACTTATTAAAAGTAAAAACCATCAAATCATCTACTTAAAAAACAGAGCAATAAAGTAATAACACATCATGTTTACAAAGCGCGAGAGAGATAAATATATTGTAAAAATAAGATTGTGAAAAAGTCATGCAACGCGTTATAACATGTGCATTGTAATATGTAATATAACATTGTTGTAAAAGTGTTGCAAACTCTCACAGTACTTTCCATGTAAGCTCTTTTACAGTTATATTAATGTTCTATAGCTGTTTCTCATACTAAGCAATCGGACTTGAAGTTCTATAAATTAGTAATGTAACATACCATGGCCAAGCGTTTCCAGTCTGTATAAGTATGTGTTTGGGACTAAGAAAATTAAAAAAAAATGTTTTGTAGTAAAGTGTTTTGAAATGATATGTATTTATTGTTTAGATATTTGCACAGAAATAGAAATAAATAAATAATATCTTACTTTTACAGATCCAAATAGATGAAAACAGTTAAGGTAGGTGTTAACTGCGTCAACTGTAAGAATTTCAATTTGTATTCAGGAAAACCTTTGTCGAGGTTATTCAAGTATTTAATTGTTTGAGGCAGGAACTAAATAAATATAAAAGAGAAAAATCTTCCGATAGATACTTTAATATTCCTTATACAGCAACTGCGCATAAAAAACTTATTTGCATTCCGCTTTGTACTCAAGGATCTATGTATGTGCTATATAACGATCCTCTCGGAAACAGTTCACTTAGAGTGAAAAACTAGATCGATAATACAAGTCTAATTTATCGGGAGATATTTTTTGTTCTAATTAGTAAGTGAAACACTTGTGTAGAACAAATCATAATAATTATTTCTACCTGATTTCCATTCATATCTGATTGTATAAACTACAGTTTTTAAACAAGCTTAAAACAGGTACAACTAATTGGTTTGATGGCATTTTTTAAAATTTATTGATGGCATAATCAAATTTATTTAATCTTATTGAAGATATAAAATTCTTTTTGATCTTGTAATGATGAACATTTAATCTTTTTTAATCCAAGCGCAATAACCACATCAATTTATCAATTTTTACAATTATACATTGATTAGATATTGTACGTCCAACAATAGTTCCAATTTATTTTGATACTAAGTTGACGGATGTTCTTCTTAAACTTTGACCTCACGATGCTTTAAGCATCATTAATTAAATCATTTTCAGTAAATTTTAAATTTAATGACCTATTTATAAATTCTAACTATATTATATGATAGAGGTTATAGTAAATTGTCATTGATTTCAATCGAATTCTCCCTCATTCCGGCATTCTAAATTAATAAGCTAATAATATTAAGTGGTGTTTACATTATTATTAATTACCACGAGCAATTATCTTAAAGTTCGACGCAAAACGATTACAAATACAGGCTCGTTAAGTATATCAATAACACCTATTTACATATACTTGTGATTTCACTTGGCTTGCGGTTGTAAATCTATATGCTAATGTACTGTGTGGGCATATTTCAGAGAGATGTACAGCTGATTAAGCCAGCGAGACTCGTTATCCTTGTTATTCCCTCTTTTGAAGCTTTAGAATTGCTTACATTAATAAAAATTCCACAACACCACTAATAACAAAAAGTTTCTATTTTTTCAATATTTTTCTCCTTTTTTGTAGCACGCTAATTAGGTTAAACTTTAATTGTTAAAATATATTACTTGTCAAGCTGTCATGGAAACAAGAAAGAGGATACAAGCACAAGGGCAAGCTGTAATTATTATTATAAAGAATAATTTGTTAGAATTCTTTGACAGGACAATAACGCCCTTTGTCAAAACTGCCTAGATTTATTCTGTTTTATAATTTTTAGGAGTTTTTGATAAATAAATAAAATATTTACTAATTAGTATGAACATTCAGTGGATATTTAGCACATAGTAAAAAATTTCAAAATAATTTCACACTTTTTTTAATTTGGTTATATTTGTAGACATCAAGAAGTACATTAATGATAAATATCTCGTCATGACTTTAATTGGAAAGGAACATAATTTTACAGCTCCCAACCAAACATAGCTGAGGTGCAAGAAATCTCCCAAAACATTAGTTTTTATGATTTACACCAAGACCACAACTACATCAAAGATTCTAATCCTGACGGCCAGGATGGTTCATACTGAATTCACTGCCGTTAAATCCTGATATAAATCTCATTGAATACATTTGAAATGTAATGGAACAACAATCTATAGTCTTCTAATAGTCCTAATAGTGTAAATTGGACACTGCTAGTGCCTGCGGCCAGTCACGACGGACTTAGCTTGATGAAACTGAAAAACTTAACAAAGCAATAACTATAAGCTAAAGAATACCCAATTATGAAAGAGTAAAATGCCAATATAATATAGAATCTATTGCAGCGTTTAGAAGAATTATTTCAGGGTTAAATAAAATTAAATATTTTGTTAAAAAAAAAAACTTCAGCACTATATCATAAGCATTATGTTAAAACCAATCTTTCAGAAAAATCTGCTGTTTATCTTTTGGACCATCACTACCAATCTCAATAGTAGTGGTTACTAACTTTCCTTTAAGTCTTCACCCCATAGGTTGGTTTGTCACAGCTAACCATTCTTGGCGGTTCATTGCCTTTGTTTTGAGCCCTTCATAAGTGTTAAACTCCGCATCTTCCATAATTTGCTTGATATACTGGAGACGCGGCCTTCCTCGAGCGTTTCTTCCTTCTATTTCCCCTTCTATTATGGTCTTCATTAATCCGTCTCGTCTAAGTATGTGCCCTATCAGCTGATCTCGCCTCTTCTTGATGTGCTTCCACAGTCGTCTTTTTTCCTCAGTCCTTCGAAAACCTTTGTCATTTGTTGTTGTATCGATCCAACTAACTCTCATCATTCTTCTATAGCACCATACTTCGAATGCTTCTAACCTTCTTTTTTCAGTTTTTCCCACAGTCCTTGCTTCACATCCATATAATGCCACGCTCCAGATATGTTTTTATAAATTGTTTTTTGATTGTTATTGAGATATTGTTTGCTGTTAGTAAGTTTTTCTTGTCAAAGAAGGCTTTTTTATACTGCTAGGTTATTATACTGCCTATGTAGGGGAACTTATCTACTTCTTCTATAATTGTATTTCCTATTCTTATATTTATATTTTCTTCGTATTTCTTTCCGCAGACCTTTACTTTGGTCTTGGTTTTATTTATTTCCATTTTGTAGTTTTCCAGCAATATTCTTTCTACTTCAGTTAGTGCTAGTTCTAGGTCTTTTTTATTATCCGTAATAATAATAATAATAATAACTACTACAACCCATAACCTAAACCAAGGCCCCAGAAGCTATAAGCTTGTGCGGGAGGGAGGGGGCGATTATTATTATTATGTAGGCCCAATGTGCGGCTGCAGCTGACTTACAGATGGAATAGCGCAAATCCCACATTTGTGTCACGGCTAAGGAAAACTGCAGAAAACCTTAACCAGATCTGCCGGCGCCGGTAATGAGTGCGATGTCGTCAGCGTATCTTAACATATCTCTCTTTTCTCCTATCTTCACTCCAACATCTATTGTACTTCTTAGTGCCTCTAGTGCTCGTTGTATGTATATGTTAAATAGCGGCGGTGATAAGGCACATCCTTGCCGAACCCCCTTCCTTATTCTGGCTACTTCTTGGTGTTCCCCGATTTGTATTACTGTTGTTTGATTTTTATATGTGTTATGAATTATTCGTCTATCTTTGTATTTAATTCCAATTTCTCTTAGTATATCGAACAGTTTCGACCACTGCACATTATCGAAAGCCTTTTTTATATCTATGAATGCTATATATAACTTTGTATTTTTTCTTATCATTTTTTTCTCCGATTACTCTAAGTGCAAGAATAGCCTCTCTTGTTCCCGTGCCTTTCCTGAACCCGAACTGATCTTCTGTTAGGTATTCCTCAATTCGGTTGTCTATTCTTCTATGTATAATTTTTGTGAGTATCTTGGATGCATGATTCGTGAGGCTTATTGTCATATAGTCTTCACATTTCTTTCAGGACGCTTTCTTACGTATAGTGACTATCACATTTGTTGAGAAATCTCTCGGTATTATTCCAGTGTCGTATATGTCGCATACCAAGTGGTATAATTTGTCAAGGGAGTTTTCTGTTAATTGCTTAATGATTTCTGCGTTAATTCCGTCTATTCCGGGCGATTTATTCGCTTTTAGATCCTTCACCGCTTTTTCGAATTCTGCTCTCATTATGGGGTCTCCCATTTCTTCTCTATCAGTTATTTCTTGCTGTTCTACCAGCGTTTCGTTCTCATCTTCGTCTTCGTATAATTGTTCGATGTACTCTTTCCATCTGTAGGCTATTTCTTCGTTTTCTATTAGCATTTCGCCGTTTTTATCTTCAATTCCGTGCGTGCAAGGTTTTCGTTCTCTAAATAGGTATCTAACATTTATGTATGCTTTATCTAATCTTCCTTCTTGAATATCTTTTTGCACGGTTTCACAGTTCTCTTTTATATATATAGTTTTCTTTATCCCTTTTTGCTTTTCTGTTAATCGTATTTCTTAGTTGTCGGTATCTTTGTTGCCCTTCTTCATTATTCGAGTTCTTGGCTTTCCTCCTTTGTTGAATCAAGTCTACCACATCTTTTGAGATCCATAGTTTTCTATTCTGTATTATTCTTTGACCTAGAATTTTGTTTGCAACTATTTCTATTGATTGTTTTATTGTCGTCCATCTTTCATCCATGTCATCTTGTCTTTGATTGTTTTCTAATTCTTCTTCTGCTCTATCTCTGAACGTGCTTGCTATTTCTTGGACTTTTAATTTATCTGTCTCCCACTTAGATTTCTCACGTTTTTCTATCTTATTGAAAGCATAATAATAACATTTTGCATTTCATAATAACCATGTTATGATCGCTGTCAATGTCGGCGCCAGGGTAAGGCCTGCAGTCTTTTATTTGGTTTCTGTTCCTTCGTCTAGTTAGTATATATTCTATTTGGTACCTTGCCCTGTCTCCGGGGGATTTCCATGCGTATCTTCTTCGGACATGATGGCTGAACATTGTGTTAGTTAGAACCAAGTTATTATCTGCGCAAAATTCAACTAGTCTATCATTTATGTCATTTCTCCTACCAAGACCGTATTTCCCGACGGTTTGTCCATCTATGCCTTCACCTACAACTGCATTCCAGTCCCCCATTATAATTAGGTTTTCATCTGCTCTTATACGTTTAATTAATGTATTTATTCTTTCGTATAGTTCTTCCACTTCTTCATCGGCATATATACTTGTACAATCAGCTTACTAACTATATTCATTTAATTCGTAATCAAACCTCCTGAAAAAGTCTATAAATAGACTAGAGAATAGTAAGAGAAAAAGGTACTGTAGGTATTGTAAAGAAATGGTGGAAACTTTGAATTTCTTTGCCTAAGATTTAGTGGGATCGAGCGATACTGTTTTGATTAAAACAGGCTTTTACTTGTTTATGACCAGATTCGTGAAATTAGAGATCCTTCAATGAGAGTCTGGTCAATGCGTTGCCACAATTGGATTGGTACCGCCCTTTTATATCACATTGTTTTTTACTTCCATACTTATCCATGAACATCAATCACCTTTACTGCTAAATAATGTTTTATATACACAACCCACTATTTCGTTTTTTTTAAAATTGTGTCAAATACCGTTCACATCCGTGCCAATATTCACCCGAATATTTGGCTATTTCTGCACTTTTCAAGTTTGTGTCACGTGTTGTGATATAAAATGGTTGCCTTTTCCAGGCTCTCATTGAAGGGTCTCTACAAGAAATGATGATCTGATAACATCTACGGAGAGAATTCACAATGCTGCAGAAACGATACGGAAAAATCGTGCAATACTACAAAGAACGCAAGCATTATTGGCATGTGACGCTCAAGCTTGTATTTTGAGCATCTACTGTGAAGGCTCGTTTCTCTAATTTTGAGAATTGTCTAATTTCAAAACCATTTGTTTATGTTTTTGCAACGTTATCTTGTATCTTCAGTTGTGTGGTAAAGTCAGTTATAAATGTAGAAGTTTTGATTTAGGTATTTCATTCAACTCCGAACAAGTAACTGTGTTTATTTATCTTCCAAGAAACTTGTCCTGAGAACTGGAACCTTATAAGATGACATTGAAATTTTCTTTTCTTAGAATTTATTTTCATGATTAAAAATCCACCTTTAGCAGGTAAAATCAATTATTTAAATAATCGTTTAAAAATTCAAACCTCTATTTGTCAGTAAAGATGTCTATTAAAGAAAAAAATAAACAAGATTTACCATAAAGAATAGATGACTGAAATGACACTGTTATTGTGTGTTATTTTAACAGAATTTTTAATTTAAAATGATGCGTTATTTCTTATTTAAATGAAAAGGAAATATTTGTAATACGTACTACGTGCCATATTTTTTAATAGTAATTCAATCCTTAAATGCAATTGTAAAATAGACATAAATAGTTTGTTTAATAAGACAAAATGTTTTTGTAGTTAGTTAAAATGTTGACATCAGAAATATGACATTGGTAAGATGTGCTGAATCATCGTACATACCCAAAAGAGTTTAATAACTGGTCAGTGGTTCTCAAACAAGATAGCGTTAATCTATTGCGGTAAGTCATTTTTTAAATTTTTGTTCTACTGTTTTATACTTACTTGCGTAATTAATTATGCTATTTATAGGAAACCTACAGTATAAATTAATTAATGCAATTTAATAACAATCTGTATTAATAAATAAATATATCTTGTAAGATAGGATGGTTTATAGCCTAACTTCACATTTTAATATAAAATACAACCATTCAATTTATAAACCACTCTATATTATAAGGTACCATGGTTAATTCTATTTAGTCCAGTCGTCAGGTCGTAAAAATAGGGCTTCCCTCACAAAAGGTGTGTAGTTTTGATTTTTGGGTGTGTTGTATGTACCTAGGCTCTAATTAAAAGTCAAGGTTTCTCGACTTCTCGCGCATGTGCGTGATTTGGTATAGCAAAAAAACTACTAAATTTCTTTACTTTTCTCGGTTTTTGCTCAATAACTCCTTACCCTGCAAACAAATCATTCGGAACTTTTTACATTTTACTCCCAATACACTGGCTATGTCATTTAAATGACACGATAACTTTATTTTATTAATAATAATAATTAATAATTACTTAATTTTATTCTGTATTTGGAACATCGCCAACTACCGTAGCTATCCTCCCTTACCATTAGTATTATAATAATATTATGAAGGTACCCCAAACACCCATTACCCTCACCCTACCCTAAACTGTTGAAAATCATAGCTACATACATAGATTCTAGTAAAAAAACTTATACCATAATAATGAAGTACCTAACGTTAGTGGAATAAATTGTAAAAAATGTATTTTTTACAGTTCCTCATATTTTTTAAATTTCCCGGTTCTTTGGAGCTCTGTACTTCGGTACGTGTGAAGTTTAGAAAAAAAATATATTATGGAAGTAAATTGTCTGCTCTACAAAAAAGTTGATTTTTTTGTAAAACGCAATGGTAAAGAATTTTTGAGAAAAAAACGAAAGAAGTCGGAAAATTTAGTGTTTTTTTCCATACCGAAGACCGCACATAATATGCGAGAAGGTTTAAACATTAGGTTTTTAATTAGCGCCTGGGTATGTAAATCATACCCAAAAATAAAAACTGCACGACCTTTTGCGATGTATTATGCACTCGGCGACTCGACTAATTATTATTATTTGTTTATTTTATTTATTTATTTATATTTGGACAAGGAATCGGGTGACAGAGCATCCCTAGTATCTTATTAGGCCGACTATTCTAGAATTTAACCGACTCTAGGGAAATCCGATCCCCAGTAGGAATTTTTATCGTACCAAATGCAACATTAACACACATGCGTATTTTTTTTCAACAGGTGGTTTTTAACATTTAACATAACAACAACAATAAAAAATCTACAAACTAACAACATGTTCAACATAAAAAAAACTAATATGCAGTATTTCCACCTCTTGCGTTGATTACAGCTTGATATCGCCTCAACATGCTGAAAATAAAGCGACTAATTTCTTGGCATCAATGATGGGAAAAAGTTGTTTTTGAAGCATGTTCCAAAAAATCGGATTAAGCTCCGGAGAGTGTGCTGGACAGACTAAAAATTATGCTTTGCTCCTGAAACTATTCCTAGACTATTCGAGCAGTGTGAGGGCGGGCGTTGTCCTGCATTTATAGAGTTGTGCATGTATAGAGAAATTGTGTTGTTACACTATTGACTGAAGGATATTTGTGCAGGATTGATTTGCATCAAGAAATTCCACTCCATACCATAATTGCGCTATTCTGTATCTATGGACTTCCTGTGGATATCTAACGCGTTCATTATTACCACGTTTTCACCACAATCTTACTCTGCTAACAAGCCAAAATCCAAACTGCGATTCGTCAGAAAACATAAAATTTTCCTATTGTTCTTGGTTCCACTGAATGTGTTCTTGTAGCTAAACTTGCAGTTGTTCTTGTCTCCCAAGCTAAACAAGCCGCGCGATTTCCCGGATTCTAAGTGGGCAACGATCATAAAACCTAACCTCATGCAATGTATTTCTGATTGTTTGTGGCTAACAGCTATTTGATGGACGTTTAGAAAACTCGAAAGAAGTTGGGTTGCGGTATGAGTTCGACTACGCTTCGCTTCCAAAGTTTTATAGCGATCCAGAGCTGCAGTTGTCTTTCTGTCCTTTTTTCCACGTCCAGTTTGTCGATACCGTTGCTATAATCTACAAATAATGCATCGAGAAGTGTTTAATCTGGCAGCAACCTCGCACTGTGGTGTGGAAGTCGAAAAATCAGCGCATTGTTTTTATTTCAACTAACAATGCTTGCTAAAATACAGTACCAATGTTTGGTAAATTGTTTTGTAGGTAGTTCAATAACGCCAATTAAAACTAGATTTCCACTTAGATTAGATCTGATGTATGAGAGAATCAATATAATCATAGATGTAAGATAATGCTGGTGTGAAAAGATTACTTCCATTTTGACTTATTATGCGATTGATTCCTAAGTGGTAAAATAACCATGGAATGTTTCCATCAAGACTATTAGGTAACCCCTTTACCATGTGTTATAATACGGGTTCCTGAGTCTTGACAATTTTTAGATTCCCGGGATTGTCGCGTAGTAATTTTACATAGGAAACTAATAAAATTCATAGATTTGTTCTCTAAAATCACTTTAAGTACTTAATCTTCTAATCACTTTCCCTCAAAAATACCCGTTGAAGCTAACGAAAGACACAGCAGACATACAAATAAATACTCCCATCAGGAAATCCTTTTTTTTCGCTTTTATGGCGAAGTCTACAGTTTAATATTTAATTGTTTGTTGACAAGTTTTAAGTAATTCATAGCTTTGACAAAAGATGTATTACTGAAATAGAACCGTTCAGTCCAGCAAGTATATTTGAAAAATTGGTTTGAACTATAACCACTTTGCTAATAGCTAGAAACATTACTTGGCAGTACACCCACAAATTTTACTATTTGTAGTTGTTTTGAATAGTCATAAATATCTATGTACGTATTTTTCAGTTTAAACAAATCTACGCGTCAATACACCTGCGAAGTAAGTTTCATATAATTGGATTTATACTTGCATCTAGCGAGGAAAAACACTAAGACCTTGTACAACTAAATAACCTTAAAAATTCGACATATTTAAATACAGAAAAGTTCTCTGCAGTACTATATTTCAAGCTTTTATACCGGGTGATTTTTTAAATTTCTGATCTAGAAAGCCATGACATAATTTTAAAACAAAAGATGCGGAAAACGTAGGGCGTAGTTTGAATCGTTCGATTTGTCACAACTGTCAGATTTCAAAAATGTTGACATAAACATAACCTACTCCAGTGTTGTTCTCGCTTTTGCGAGACTTCTCAAGTCAATAATCACATCGAAATTGCACTTAAACTCGCAATAAAATGCACACTTTGGTAAAAGCATGTTTCGCAAATGATCACTGTTTAAATATTTATCAATTTGTTTAATAAATGTAAAAGTAAGTAGTCAATTTGTCACATAAATGACATTTGGAATAGCAGTGTGATCAACGCTACGCCCTACGTTTCGGTGACCTTCGATACGGCGTAAAAATCACGACTTACTAGATCAGAAATTTAAAAAATCACCCAGTACTACTATAGTAGATGAATTTCTAGTTTCCGTTTTTATTGCCTACAATGACAGCTGAGGTCTCTCAATTTACTTATCGGACTCAAATTATATTAAATTCACGTAGAACTTCTTGTTTGTGAGTAGAAAAACCTTGATACCATTTAGTTTTTGCTTAAATATTTGTAGATTTATGTTAATTTTTAATTAAACTTTAAATTGCAGTAGTAGTAACTTTAAAAATTATTAACTCAAACGGGGGGATTGGGGGTGGTCTGATATTTTCAGGAAATCTTCACTAAAGATGCTTCTCTTTGATGTATAAATTAAAACGCAAGAATCGACGCGCGTGGTAACCTATGATAGATTATTGCTAAAATTTAAAAAAAACTCATAATCTGTGTACTTTGTTTAATGCATCGTAATAAAAGACAAACGGACTAACTGTAACATAGGCTAAACTACTTACCTTGGAAATCTAAATCCATATTTTTTATGCTTCACTGGGGATACATTTAATAAACGCACAAGTGTACTTGCTTTACGCGCTTTAGCGCTACAATGAATTGACCAAGTGTGGGGTTGTTATTTCATTAAGTAGCTACTTATCATTTCCAAGGCCGTACATGAAAGATGCATCTAAATGACACCTGACAGGTAATTTAAGAATTCCATGAACTTTATTTTCTACCCATATGCTCCGTTTATTGACTTTTACACCAGTGCCCATTGACTTGACGACTTCACATCTAGTCTGAAACAATTGACGTGTTCAAAAATGTTTTTCAAAAACATTTAATAAAAGATTTATTACGATAGTTCTAGACTTTACACTCGCACTGTATAACAATAAGTATTCTTACGGATCAAAATACATTTGCTTCTTAGACCTTTTGAGCAGTGTTATTTACGTGTCTATGTAAAAACTACATAATATAAAAAATGCTTCTCTAATTAAAGTCTTTTTAAGAATAGAATGTACGTCAATCGGTTTAAACATTTTTTAGGTATTTGAATAATTTCCTCAACGTAAAAGGGTTTGTAAGTTAGCACTTCTGCAAAACATATAAACAGTTTTTTATATAAAAACTGTTTATTTTGTGCAATTTTACAGCAGTCGGAGTTCTTAACTATTTCTGTTGAATTTTGTGTAATTTTGTTATGTTTAAATCATTCACAGAAACCCTGCGTTAGAAATACACTGAATTTCCAGTATACATAACAAAACAATAACGTATAGCTTATTTTGAAAGCAATCTTCGCTAATTTAAGTAAATTTGTCTAAAAGTCTCAATGGTAAAAGTCCTTAAAAAATTGCCTCTTAAGGAAAGAGCATTATTTCGTCAAAAACAAGACATCAGAGCAGGACCCTTACAGCCGTGACAAGCATTCTGTCCAATTTTTTAGATCCCCTTAGCCTAAAAGCCTGCAAATGTACTATCATTGATCATTTATAGACACAAGAAATGGTTAGCTTTTCTCTAGTTCCATTAATCTAGCTAGGAGAACATAAGAAACTTCCACTTGTAATAAACGCAAACTTTTAATATATATAGTTTTAGTTGGTCGAATTGTGCTGAAAAAACAAATAAAGAGAATTTAGAAGATTATTTCACAAATTGCAACTAACTAGAAAATACCTTTGACCAAAAATGTAGTAAGTAGAAGCAAAACTAATTTATTTCGACTAACAAATGAAGGAGTGGTTCAGAAAACAATTTAAATGAAAATGCTTTAATTATAGAATTAGGTGTTGGGGGGATATTCTGTTACAAACTCATTTGAAACGGAGATCAGTCGCGAAGACTAAGCGCGGGTTTTGTTTTCAACTTTTAGTACTCCTCTTGCTTAATCAAACTTGTTCTTGTACAAATTACTGAAGTTTTGTTGCGAAATGTGTCGCTAATATTATACTCCAAAGTACGAGGATGTTTATATGTTTCAGTTTATTAGAAAATTAAATTTTGCAAACTTCTAGACGGTAAATTTTAAAGTTACAATTATAATGAAGCTAGGCAAGGACGTAGGACGTTGGAGAATATTCCATCGTGACACAATTATTATTATAAACATAAATTACACAAAATGGAAATTTAAAATTAAAATAATTGTATTTGGCAAATCCTTGAAAAGTGAAATCTGACTGGAACAAAATTAGCAAGTTGGTATAAAATTATATAGCAGCAGCATCTGAATTTGAGGCAGTGTTTTATCAATCTGCGAAACTGTCTAAGGAAGTAACGGGTGCTGCCTAAAATTTGAGACTGGACTCTTCAAATCAAATATCCAAATCAAGTATTCATTAATGGTTTTCTTTTGTTTTGTTATTGATAAACAGTCCAATTAATTCTCTTGAAATAAGTTTGGTTTAAACAATTGTTAACGAAATTCTTGCATTATGGTCATACCAGTCTCATTTCAAGAGTGTACGCGTATTTTGATGATCTATTGAAAAAGGAAGACGTTTGTTGCAGTTCATTTTATGAAAGAAAGTGTACCAAAATCGACAATATATCGATGCATTAAACAATAGCAAGAAGAAACTCCACCTTTTCGTAAGTCAGCTTCTGGCCGAAAAGCTGAAGATGATAAAACCCAACATTCGTCGTTTGGAAGAACAGTTGAATAGGAAATGTGAAATATGAACCAGAGAGTTAGTGAAACAATTCAAGTGCAGCTAGTCTCATATATCTCAGGGCCCTTAAGAGTAAATGCCGGATGAAATATAGGAAGAAGATCAAAGTGCCTAATAGATGTGAGCAACAACAGCAACAAAGTCGACCAAAGTGCAGATGCATGTTAGAGAAATTCCCAGGAATTTTTTTTATTTTGAATGATGAAAATTACTTTACTTTCAAAAATTCTGATAAAAATGCTGTTGAGGGATTTTATACCAAGGACTCTTTTGCAGCACCTGATGATATTAAAATTTGCGAAAAAGTAATGTTGTTGGCAATAACACCTTCTGGGATTACAAAACCCTTCTTCTGTTCTTCACGAATAGTCATCAATCAGGAAGCTCATCTAAATGAATGTATTAAGAGATGCCTGATTTCATTCATTCGGGAAAATCATTCTAATGATAATTACGTGTTTTGTCCCGATCTGGCCTCATCACATTACGCGAAATCAGTAATTTTCAGTTGTAGCTCAGTTATCAGCCGAATATTGTTTTTGTGGCCAAGGAAGAGAATTACTCCTTGTGACCCCAGAACTGTGAGCTATTGAGAACTTCTGATCTATTCTAAAACGTCTTGTATGTGAGAAAGGTTGGGATGCTCAAAATGAGGAGAATCTTAAACATATAATCTTATACTGCCAAAGAAAATAGGCATGAACTTCATACCGAGAATGGTGGAACGTGTGCCCAAAAACACTGAATATGTTTACAGTTCTTGAAACATTTAATAAGTTTTATCATTCAAATTGATTAAAATGTAGTACGTACTACAACGTAATAAAATTTATTAACATCGAAAAACTATTCTAGTTTTTCTATGCATTTACACCCAATCTCAAATTATAGGCATCACACGTTAATGCTCCTAACCTAGTCTTGAAATATTTCATTTTCTAAATGTTCTACACTAGAATTTCAGGCATACCCGTGTATAGTTTTATTCTTATTGTAGTTACTTATCTAAGTCGTTAGGTAAATAAAATATTTTTTAGTCCTGGCGGATAGTTCTTAAGTATGACCCTTTGTATTTTTCATAGGCTTCGAATTTCTTTGTAACTAGAGACTGTTTTAATTAAATGAACCACTGAAAAACCCTTGGTTGGTATTATGATGGTTTAATTTTCAATATCTACGTAATACTTCAGGATGCTCACAGTACGGAGTAAGACATATATTTTTGACTCCATATATGACGTATTTCGTGGAAAAACAGCAAATGTCAAAACACGGGTTTTGCACAATGAACCTACAAAAAACTGCCTGAGTTTTCGTAGTAAACAGTTAAGTTTAAAAATTTTCATCTGTTTAACATGAATACACTACTTGAAAACTAATATTAATTCATGTTACTTTTAATAATTCATATTTTTCAGTATAATAGCTTTTTATGGTGGAAAGTATATTGACGTGTGGTTTTTACAGAAGCAGTGGTACTTTGAGTGCTTACACCATTGACAACTGGTGTTTTTCAAGGAAAATAAATATACCCAGTAATCCGAAGCATCAAAAATAAGTTATTATGATACCAACTTGAAATATTCTAAAAGATGACATAATCTGTTGATTTTTCGGGAAACCCTTCAAATGCCTAGGATGCACCTTATTCCCAAGTAGCACAAACATATTGTTCCTGACCTTACCTTACCTTATATTATACAAGTATTCTATTCTATTCTTTATTCACTATACTGTTATTGTATTTTCTGCAGAAAACATTTAATTTTAACTGAGCAAAATTGTTCCTTATAAGTTTTAGAGCTTTAGAACACATGCATAGTACCAGGAGTACATCACGTAATTCTAGATTAGCAATGCCTAACGTCATTAATAGAAGATTCGCTCAGTTACCACGTTTCATTGTTTTCTCTACATTGTAAGGGGGTTTTCTGACCCAGGCGTTGACTTCAGTGGGCGTCCTTGTTCGGGCACCAAATTTGTAGGGATCTGTCCTGGACACTATAGCTTGCTTACAAAGGGCGCCGAAGTTCTCGGTGATCTTCAGTAACTTACGGGCACACGTTATTCTAACGTGGTATGCTCCACAAATCCGAGTAACTGCTAGTGGAGAAAAGCTAATTCAGAGAACTGCTGGGAGTCACTATGGTCGGCCCTGTCTGGATCACTCTACCTGTCCCTAAAGTTTCCACAAAGTAAGAGGGTGCTAACAGCTAGCAAATAAAACACACAATTATTAATATAATAGTATTATTGTTTCTAAAGCTCCAACACTCCAGCAAGCGTCAATCTCTAAACCTAAAAGCCTACAGTTATCTACGGTAGCCACAGCAAGCGGGATGCAATAACAAGCAAGCATGCGAGCGATATCGGGGTACGGGGTCGAAAAACAGAATGTCGGGTAATGGCGGACGGGCTGGACAAAGAGGAGGCCGGTCTCGGAAGAGGGTAAGAAATAAAAGGAAGAGACCCCCAGGCTACGCACAGCAATGTCTCGGAAAGGGAAGGAGATGAACGGAAGAGAGCGGGCGGAAAGGAATCGGAATTTCGGTAAGAGGGCTTACTCTTATATTTCCTGGAGTCGGTCTGCTGGATGATTGGTCTTGTTGGTGATGAATGCTGGATGCGGACCCAATAAAACGGCTCGCGCAGCTTCTTATATAGGTGCTCTTAGAGCGTGCGGGAAATGGTAAGAGTGAAACGCAGTGGGGCACGCCAAATATCGGTTTAGGATGGGACGCGTGCTCTCACTTGAGTCGGCAACTTATCCGAGCTGTTGTAGATTACACGGTTGATAAGCTATTTACTCTTATACCCAAAAATAGAGTAACTTAGTTACAACATCCAACTGTTCCTTCGAGTTATCCGAAATATTATTACGTTAATTTTGGCATTGCCGGTAAAAACAACTCTAGTTTTGAGTTAAATTGTCTACGTCATAATTATGAGCAATAAAACTGTTGGAAGTAATTAATTTTGTCTCTAGATGAATATTGAGACTTTGGCATAAATGATGATTTATATATGGGCCCTATATTAATATACTATATTGGAACAATATTGCAAACATCAACATTTTAAAAATACTTCTAGGGCCAATATTGATAAGCCCAAACATTCGCTGAAACTAGTAAATCAATGTTGGGGTAGTATATAATAGGGAGGTTGGAGAAAAAAGGCGGCTAAAAGCTTATTCTTAAAATCGGAAGGATTGGCTATTGCCGATTGAATTGGCATGTTATCCTCATGGTTGGGTGAATTCATTGGTTTAATAAAAGAAGTTAGTTAAACTAATTCCTAATATTGAAGATTTTGAGCGTTTTTGATGCCTGGTAATCTCTTGAAACGAAACATTTCACATCCCATATACAAGATGTTCATGAAATAATGGATTGCTATGATTGCAAGTACAACCAGTATGGCCATTACTAGATGGAATGTTGTAAATTATATTAATTAAGTATACTCTTTCTGAATCGGAAGATGAACAAGAATCCGATGTTTAAAACATATGGAACAGTCTGTCTGTAAATGCAAGGACAAAAGTAGGTTTTGACCTTTCGTTTTGACATGTTCTTCTGTGTGGATCATATCGCACTGGATATGCATCTTGTATATCTTTGAAGTAAGATATCAAAAATAGAATATAAGAATAAAAATTGAATGTTGTGTTCTTCCTTATTGTGACAAATAGTTAAGAATTTAAATATTTAATATAGAAAACTGTTTAAAGAAAGGAAATGCATTTCAATGAAATATTCAATGAATATATTATTAATACGACCTTGAATTTAATGTGACGTCCCTTAATTTAGATTCTTGTATACTACACATAATGACCAGACTGGCTCCTGATATTTATGTAAGGTTAATTAAATTAAATTATTACATAAATATTTCAATAATAAATAATAAATTATGAGATGTAGATTTTTGCATTTATTATTAAATCGCTAC
Organism: Agrypnus murinus; assembly: GCA_929113105.1. Classification (NCBI taxonomy): domain Eukaryota; kingdom Metazoa; phylum Arthropoda; class Insecta; order Coleoptera; family Elateridae; genus Agrypnus; species Agrypnus murinus. Next base: position 157,671,776 of record OV816026.1, read on the forward strand.
TGCTGCATAATAACATTACATGTAACAACTGTCTGACTCAATCATACGTTATTATCAATACTCGCAATACCGTAATAATATCGGTTTCATAGTTGCAAAATAGAAAAGCGTTTGCTTGCTTTTGTAATATTTAACAACGAAATAGATATTACGGCACTTCAAGAGTGTAAAAGTTTTGTGCGAGTGAGGCAGAAAAGCGCCCGGTAAAGGATGGAAAATTAAATTATTTGATCTGCATGAGTGCAAACAGAACTGTGGAGAATTGCAAATTGTATTTTTATAATCAATCGTCAACGTTATTTATCATCGTGCCTTGACATTTATAAAACTTTTCTTTAAATGTCAATTATTTTATTATTAAAATAATAAAATCAAATTAAGAACGAAATGAGCGTGAAAAGGAGAAAATTTTCGAAGTTCATAACTTTAATAAACACAGAATAATCATCATCGTACGGCGCTTCGAGGTCGATACGGGTCAATGAATGCAGATGTTGGTTGTGGAATGAAATTAATAGAAAATGAGATTAAACTTTGCTACATCACTACACTTGGGCCCGTCAACTACCGTTGCATAGCCATGAACTTTGTTACTGTATTGCATAAAGTTTTGTTTTGTTCACTCACTACCATTAAAAAGGGAAAAAATTCCAAGTAAACGAGAAAGTTGTGCAATGCAATAATAATAGCAAATTTTCCCAAATGGGATTAAGATAACGTGTGGTGAAAAATTTGATCTCGTTGATAAAAAAGTCTATCAATTTTTCGTCTTGGTAGTGTTCAGTAAGAAAGAAATTCCAGAATGTTTTTCCAGTAGTAGCAATGCAAATATTTAAGCTCGGGATTCAGATATTTCCAGAACGATCGCGTTATTTCCACTTAATGGATATTTTTTCACGTTTCTGTTATTCTAACATTCATTTTCTATTTTCAGGGCAGAGAAATTCAAGAAGCAGTGAGAGCAGCAGAAATGGGAGGCGCCACTAATTGATGAAGCTAATTTATCAACTTTACTCGACGATGCCGGGAAATTAAACTCGTCTTTATATAAACCCCTGTATAAAAACAACGGCGGTTAATCTTTCGACTTCTGCTGTTGTAGCCAAAGCTTTTCGTATTATTATCAAACGTTTTAACGGTTTTTATGAAGCGCTAGATATAAAATATGGGTTATTGTCGTAGCAGCAGCCTTCATCGAGGAAAAACTTTTTGTATCCCTCGCTTTTCGCTTATTTTCTTGCTCTTATTTAAATTAAATGAATGTATTATCTAAAAGCGAAAACGGACAACTTTTTCCCCTTTCACATAATCATAATGTATACCTAACTTCCGTTTACGATTTCATTTGTTTACACGTTTATGTGGTGGAACTTTTCGTGGATTTCAATAACAGAAAAAGCTAACTTTTATCAAACTTTCGGTATAACATCTGAATTGTTTCACTTTAACCGATAACATAAATGTCTGTCGGAATCTACCCTAATTTTGCACCTCAATGTCCTGAATATGATAACATAGGATAACTCTCTATTGTAATAATTCTAAACCACGACAGAATTTTCATAACGCACTTTTCAAAATCACAGTTGATAACCACTAAATATACGAGCTCGTATAGATGTAACGAATTTGATTTAGACTGATATGTAATTGTCTAAATCTAAATTTATTAAGCCGGAAGGAAAACACGTTTCTAGATATTTTGTAATATCTAACAAGTAAAAGTTGTCTTAAAAATATATTGGGATTTTTAGGACAATTTATGAAATAATAGCTAAATCAATATATTATTTGTGAAACTATCCTCCCTCATACTCCCTCAAGTACAAAACTAACACAGTGTTAGATACATCCCTTTTTATTATAATCATATTTTAAGGTGATTCTTAATTATAGCTTGTTAATCGTTAGATTTTATTATAAAATTGTAAGCAACGTTATTCATATCTCATTTTCTTTGTTTACCATAATTCAGAAATAACTACTATCATTAGTTACATATTAGTAACTCATTAAACTAAACTTTCCCTTCAAAAATATATTAAATTAAATGCTACATTGGACGTAAATATTTAAGTTCAAAGTGAATCATGTTGTTGTCGTTAATTTTTCTTTGGAACATTTTATTTTAATGAGTAATTGATAGTAAGTTTCCTTATAGAACGCAGTTTGTTATTCAGACAGTACAAGAAGTAGATTCATCGAAGAAACATCATACTATATAACTAAGTACGAAATTAATTATAGTTAAAAAAGGGAACGTGTAACAATTTTAGTATTAATAAACATTGTCACAATTTCCAATAATTAAATAAACATTTAACATCACCAGTGCCTTGTTTCCTTTTCTGGAAGAACACAACAACAGTAAAAGCCATGTAATCAAGAAAAGAACCTTTATTTCATACTGTGTCACATTTGTCAGTTTTACGTCAAGCTTTTTAGTCTAGTATGCCTGTAAAAAATTTTACAGGACTTGTGACTGTAAAAAATTTTACCGGACGCAAATACAATCAATCAAGTGGACAATGTTTTAGTACGTAATCAGTTACCATGGAAACTCGTTCTTCATAGATGTCCATATTTTGCATTCGGAAATTTTTTTTATAATTTTTTTTAAATTAAACCAATATTCCAATAATTGCAGTATGAAATAAAATGCATTACGTCATACGTCCTGGAAATGGTCTTACAGTCTTGTTTCGATGATCCGGACTCGGCTCCTTCGTCGCCTTGTCCGTAACATCTTACTCGACTGTAAAATTCCATTTCCAGGACTTATAACGTAAATTACTATTTTACTTTAGTCAGTGGCGTGCGGTGAGAATTTAGGCTAGGGAAGCAACTACGATTTTAAATTTAACATACATTGGTACCGGCGCGGATCCACGCGGTGGGGGGTACTCCCCACCAAAGTTGTGATATATACTTTAGTATTATAGTTAAATAAATTTTGAATGTAAAAGTAGTTAATGTTTATTAAATATTGTGCAATATATAACATCTATAAATAAATATACATAGGATAAAAACAAATAATGATTGTATAGTAGTACTCATTATTAATTAATTTATTAATTATATGATATCGTGACCCCCATTTACCCAGCTAAACCAATGATACTAGGTTGTAGAGAATAACTCGCAGAACAAGAATCTGAATAAAAGTCGTGGCGCTCGTCCGTAATTAATAAGAAAAACAAAGCTAAAGTCGCTATTTTGAGGTTAGAATGTTATGATGTTAGGTTACAGTTAGTAAAATAGTTGGCTGTATTTGTGAAAATTGTGTTGTGGTCTTGAAAATGTATCATGTCGAAAAGATTTTATAATTTTTACCTGTTTTTGTGACCTTTTTTCTAATGAAAACCTCTTAGCGTTCGATATTTCAGTATGTTTTTCAGTATATTTCATAATTTTTACCTGTTTTTGTAACGTTTTTCTAACGAAAACCTCTTAGCACTCAATATTTCAGTATTTTAAATTTAATAGAACACCTTTGGTAAGTGTATCTTTTAAAATAACCATGTTCTATAGGGGGGTCAGGATATCATATAATTACCATGGATTTTTTTTTATTAAACATAGTATCAGTAATCAGAATACGGTAGCATTCTACAAGCTAATTTGTTGTCTTTAGTACTGGCGTGGTGAGGGACCCTCCAGCGATGGGTCCTCTTTAGTGCAGGTCAGTGGGCCAACGTCTCTTGAGTCTTCTGATAACTTCGTGATGTGGGAGGTCAGACAGCCGAGGATTGATATGGACTGCGATCTTGTTATGGTGTTTTGATGTTCTCTCTTGTATGACCTGTGTTATAAGTGGGATACCTAGGTCTTCGTGTAGCATTTGGTTGGTTATGTACCACGGCGCATTGGTTATCTGTCGTAGGATTTTGGACTGACATCTTTGCATAATGGCGATGTTTGATTTGCTGGCGTAACCCCACTTGATGATGGTTTTGTAGATTAGAAGTTTGTTATCCAGTGATAACGGTGATCTTCTTCCAATTAGCCAATGGAGGTTTTTGAGTCGTAGTTCTATGTGTTGCTTCTTTTTGTTAATGTGGTCCCGCCAGGTGAGCTTGTTGTCCAGATGAAGTCCCAGATATTTCATGGAAGTGGACTGGGGTATCGCGATATTGTTTAGGTATATTGGTGGACATTGTTCTCTTCGTAGGGTAAACGTCACGTGGCTTGATTTCGTTTCATTTACTCTTGTCTTCCATTTCTTGAGCCAGTCTTCAAGTAGATTAAGGTGGTTTTGCACTTGACGGGATGCTGTGTTTATATCGTTGTGGCTCGCGAGTATAATGGTGTCGTCAGCAAAGGTACCTATCGTTGTGGTTGGGGTGGTTGGGAGGTCTGAAGTGAATAGTAGATATAAGAAAGGTCCCAGTACACTACCCTGGGGTACGCCAGAGCTGATTGGGCATAGTGCTGAAGTTTCATCGTTGACTCGTGTTCGAAATTGTCGGTGGGTTAGCTAGGATTCTAGTAGTTTGTGGAATGAGGGTGGTAGGATTTGTTGAATTTTATGGACGAGTCCTTTGTGCCAGACCTTATCGAAGGCGAAAGGCACCCAACAAATTTTTTCCGATTCCGTTGAAGTTGTTGTCTTGTGAATTTATGAGTGTACTATATTTGTTGGAGAGCGGTATTACATGGGTGTCGGTGTTTTGTTGTATATGTGTTCTTATTTTTCTACGTTTTGTGGTTTTAACAGCTTGCCAGGGGTTCTCTTGGGGGTGAGTAGTATTTTCTATTTCATCGTCACTAGTAGAATCCATTGTATAAATTTGTTGCGAGTGATGAGTTGGGTAAACCGTTAATGGTTGCTGTGCTACATACTGTTGCTGGTTTGGAGGGAAATAGTTGCTAGATCCTGCAGTGAATTGACTCATTTGTGTGTTGTAGGGTACTGATATTTGGCTGTTTGTAAGGGATTGGTTAAGAAAAGGATTTGGGATTGGTAGCACTTGCACATTGGTTTGGGAATGACCCTGCAGGTCTTCAGATAGTGGCTGACTAAACATGTAGTTGAGCCAGGCCCATTTCCTGCAGGTAGCATTGTGATAAGTTAATAAGGAAAGTACCTTTTTGTGTGATTGTTGATAAAACTATTTATATTAAATGCCCGTTAAACGTAAATATTAAAATTGATAAGGCGATCGTGGCCGCGTTATCAGACAAAGCACTTGAACTTGAACTCACTGCATGTCTGTCGTCAACGATGTTTATGCTGTGAAGTTCAAACGAGCACTCTTATGAAATTTGTTGACTATTATTCTTTATTTAAAAAAAGTACTACTATTTATAATGCAACTCGATTTTCCGGTCTTTTTTAGCAAAATACCTGGTGAAGGTTTTAATATTTGTTGTTAAATTTGAAAGTTCTGGTTTTGATCTGCCTTTCTCAACAATTTGTAATTTCCCTCCAAAACTGTATCAGAAAAATCTAATAATTTACAAACTGAACAACAAAATCGTCGCGATTCGTTTGTATCGGAAGTACTCGAACCTTTGACCGAAGCAGCTGAATTTGTAGCCATGACGATAATGCAACTTTAAATCTGCATACCGAACAAACTAAATAGAATTATTTATCTTCAAAAAAATCCAACTTATATAAATTGAAATAATAAAATGTTTCAAAATACAATCTCATTCGCAGATTTACATTTAACAAACACTAAATCGAACAAATAACCAAATTATAATAAATAAACATTTGGGCATGAAGCACACTAAAAATAATGTGACCTTACTACGATGTACAAGGCACGCGCCGGCTAACGAAAGCACGACTGGCCGGCTGGCGGGGAGAAGTGCAATAAGCAACGAAATCAGTGCTTATATGCATTGTATGTAACACATTTGAATTGGTATTACCTTTCCGCGCAAGTTTAATAAACTTAATGTAAAATAGTAGTCTAAATAATTATAATTTTTGCTGTACGGAATTGATATTGAGCTTTAAGTTGATTAAATATTACAAATTTAAATAAACGATAACCATAATTTTATAAAAATATCTTTGTTAGCATTGTTTTTCATTTTTAATAAATTCTTAAGGGAAGCATTGCTTCCATTGCTTCCGTGGACCGCACGCCACTGACTTTAGTACACTCTAATGACCAATATTTTTCAATAAAATTATGCATATCTTAGTTTTACCAAAAAAATGCATTCCACGATTTACAGAAGTGGAGTGTTGGTTTCGGCCTAACATTAATATCTTGAGGATCACCACCAGGACCGTAGCTAGCAAATTTTGCGCCGTGGGCAAGGGACATTTTTAGCGCCCCCCCCTCAATTTTTGAATAAGTTTATTTAAAATGTAAATTATATTATTTGTATTGGTAAAATAAAATTATTAATTGTTTAAAAATAAATTGTATTTGAAACAAAAAATAAGTAGTTTACAAAATTAAGAAGAATATTTTAACAACACATAATAATTACATACGTATTCTATAGATGTATACTTCAACCGTAAATACAAAAATGAGTCATTTTCGTAGTCACACCCGAATAAACAAATACGACCCGGGGTGAGATAAGATAAGGGTGCAAATTTCACGTTGCTAAGAATTCAGTGACGTACGCTAGAACCAACAGATTTTCTTTGCTGATTTTACATTTATTTTTAATTAAAAAGGGGTTTGTTCCGCTACGGAATCTTTCTAGTTCATTTATTGTTTATTTTATCATTTAGATTACAGCGTGGCCTTCGCATAATTCTAGATGCTTTTTACATTTTCGTCCACGTGTTTTCTGTTTGTGATAACTCATTTCTTGTAGTTTTGGTTGAACTATAGTAACGCTCATTAGTAACTTTCTCGTATTATACATGTTAAGTGTAATAGAAAATTAAATAACACAAAAATAAAAATAATTTAAATAGAAAATATACCCATACTTTATTTCAATTTAATTTTACGGGCCTTTCTAGAAGCAAACTCATCAATAATCTTATCAAAGTTAATGGATTTTACTAATTCATTCTCAATAATTTTGAAATTATTGACAGGTTGCTAAATCTGTCTTGCCCCATAGCCGAGCGTAAGTAATTTTTAATCATCTTTATTTTGCTGAAGCTCCTTTCACAGCTTGCTGATGTAATGGGCATGGTAACAAACATTCTTAAAGCTATTGTTAAATTTGGGTAATTTATAGTGCCTCTTGACGCAACTTTATTCTCGGGCCTCGGCGCGCAAGCGTCGAGCGGTCTCAGTACTTTCAGCTCTACTGCAGTCGGCCGATAACGCCCGACATTGTCCGATGTCTATGCGAGTCCCGCACGCTGAGAGTGAAGCTGCGTTTACTAGCTAACATTGGCCAACAAACACCAACGTCGACATTTTCTGTATGTTAGATCTCGCGTACACTAGGCGAATTCGACACATGCCGCGTTGGCGGTACGTATATGTATATCTGGAAGAATGTGTACACTCTATACCATCAGACCGAGCACCGCGATTAACTGCCGCCACTGCGGCGCGCGATCGAATTTGCCTATAGGCGAATACGTGTGACTGCGTGCAACCTAGCAACTCCAGGGTGATTACTTTGCGCTATCTAAAATTTGCGCCGTGGGCACCAGCCCCGCTTGCCCTACTCTAGCTACGGCCCTGATCACCACTATAGGGTAATACTTGCTATTTATTATGTTTTTCACTCTAAGCGGTTTGTTAAGGCTATCTACGTCCTTTTACATTAGTTAGAAGACAGGAGCTACAAGAGTAAGGTAGGTGTGAGTTGACTCTTGATATCTTTTCATGTTTAAATTACAAATATGCGAATGTATTAAGTAAGCAATTTTATTTCTTAACATATACGAGGATATATCGGAAAATTACGAGATTGGTTCTGTAAAACACAGAAAAAAATTATTTATAAAAACTACACAACTATATATTCTTCAAAGTGTTGCCCATACTAAGTGCATTGAAAAGTACTCTGCGAAAAATTCCCCTTACTTTTTTTTCAATACACTTATTTCATCTCGTTATCCACTTTTCATACACATTTTAGAAGCCATTCTGTAAGAGTCTGTTGAGTATACCCATTACAGTATTATTGAGTTCCAAGTCTGACTCAAATCTAAGCCTCTAAGCTCCGTTTTTATCTCTGGAAACAAGTAAGAATTACACCGAGCAAGATCAGGGGGTATGGAGGGTGTTCCATAACTTCTACGCCAAATTCTTCAAGAACTTGCGTACAAACTACGTACCTATAAGCTGGGTCATTATCATGATGCGAAATTCAGCCATACTCAAGGTAACGGGACATTTCTCCTTTAATTTTACTTGCAGGGGGCCTCGTAGCACACTAGCATAGTATTCACTAGTTACTGTTTGTCCTCTTGGCAAGCAGTGATTATAAATTAGACCCCACTTGTCAAAAAACTCAACTGCATAACTTTCCCATCACTCTTCGCAGTTTTTGATTTTAGTCTAAGCCAAAGGACTTCCTTTGTGCTTCAATTGCATGTTTTAATACTTCAATTTTGGATTGTAATGGTAAAACCAAGATTTATCGCATGTAGCAACATTATTTAAAAACCTGGATTCCTCCGCAAACTCCTTTTCCACTGCTGACCAATTGTGACTCGATTTGCTTTTTGCTAGCCCGTAATCACTGAGATCCACCGTGCTGCTACCATTCAACACCCCAAATCCTTATCATCCAAATTATTTTATCAGCCATTTTATTAATTATAACGGGAACTTCTTGACCCTCTAGCTCTCGGTGTTAATAAGAAATCCAACTATATTAAAATTTATAACACAAAACATTAACCTAAAGCTTACTAAATGTTTGGGTACGGCAAACTTCTAACTAAAGATAACATCCGCCGTTTAAAATCAATATAAATAGTAAATCAATATCAACGATAATTCTCCAGCCAGTTCTTGTAATAATAAAATCAAGCAAATTGGTTAAACTAAACACAAGATTATACTAATTACTCACGAATATGATTTCTGTAGAAACGCAAATCAAATTTATTTATTAAACAGCGTTAAAACAAAAATCTGGCAACTGCGCAACAAATAATTAAAACAAAATAGTAGCCAATCTATATACACATGTAAAACACAATTTTTTTTGTTCTAGTTCGTCTGAGAGTTCCACTGGGTCGATTTACGTGATTCTTCTTTTATACTAAAGCTTTCGTTCTTTAAAGTAATTAGGCCGTTATTGTAGGAAAGTTGAAAGCTTCGCAAGTGGTATCCTTTTGTTATATTACAGGACTTACAACTGGTCCCGCGGAACCCCAAAATATTTCCACGAATCCCCAGGATTCAACGGAACACACTTTTGGAAATCAACTTTTTTTTTGACATTTGCCATTTCAATAAGTTTCCGGCAATATTTCCATGGAAAGTTACCAAAAAATAAATTTCCGGAAACTTCCCAACACTATTTTTATGTCATGTTTTTGAAATATGTACTAATAGATGTTTTCAAGGATTTTTTAAACAAGATCGATTTTTGATTTTATTCTTATCATTTTGTAAGGTAGAATTTTCGTATGCATGTATGTAGAATATACCGCCGGGAAGGGGTAATACAAAGATGAAGATATGTCGGAAGAGAGGAGGGTAAGTTGGGAGAGAGGAGTGCTAGGTTTATAATTTTCAACTGGTTATGTTTGGTTGCGTTTATTTAAATAATCACTCATGAAGATCCAAAGGATTGTAAACACACAACGAATGTTGTATATAGGAAAATCCTTCATGTCATGAAGAGGTTTCCCTAGTTTTATTTTTAATACATAACCTAAAATACGAAGGAATGTATTTGAAGTAAAAGGATGAGCACAATTGTGTGTATTGAGTTTCCGACCAGATATGGAAAATCTGAAACAAATTTAGCCTAAACACTCCTTTAACTCGTCGATAATTGATCAAATGATTCTCGGTAGAAATCAAGCCCGATAACGAAAACCAAAGAACAAAGAAATGTGTTTACAACGTTAAGAATATATAAAATAAACAGGCAGACCTTTAAGGATTAGTCTACAAGAAGACAAAAATGACATCAAGAAATGTGAAAACAGTAAAATCAAAACTGCATGTCTGAGATCAAGACCATATGTTCCAAGAGGAAGAAGAAAACCGAACCTGTAGGAAGCTTAAAACATCCAGACATATAGCACTCCCAGAACAACTGATAAACCAGACGACTCAATCAAGTCCATATAGATACCGTTTCTGCACGTAGAAGCACAGCCTAATCAACATGTGCAAGTGCAAATGACTACACGCTACCATTTGCACAAAGGACTACTACGCAAATACTACTTGACAAAAAACTACTGTGCAGCAGGTTAGCGACAGAAGTGAAATTTATATATAATTTAACAACTATAATTCCGACCGTTCCGTAGCTAAGTGGTAAGAACCATAATTATTTTCACTGGTTCGAACCTTGGTAACATCAAATAATAGAATTTCTCAGGACGAATGCCTGAAGTAGCTTCATAAATATTGCGTAATAAAATAGCAAACTAATGGGTTAAAAACCCAATCAACACCTTTAATCAAAACCTTCATTCACAAACATTTAGGTATAATCATAAATTAATATTACTCCTATGAATTGATCACTTATATTAATTTGCACAACTTTGTGATATGCAGGTCTTCAGAGAATTGAATAGGCAAACGGTAACTTAATAATCTAGCAAAAACAAATACTTACGTTACAATAACTTAATTGTGCGTTGGCTTAGCTTAAGCAAAAAGTTGAAGTATCAGTAAATTATTTGTCGAGCTATGGAAATGGGCGCCAGTGTGATTATTTAAGCAAATAATGATAAGAAAAATTCAACAATAACGGAATTCCTTCACTCCGATATCAGATAAAAACACAACAATAAAAGAAGATAGAAATTCCTGTTTGCGTTCCAATAGCCATTGGCAAAATTGCACTCGCGGTATATGATCTGCAGGTTCTAGTGAATGTACTTTTTAAAAATGATTGATTTGAAAAGTTCCATTCATTCAGCAGGCTGTCATAATTTAAACAGTAACTAACTACAATTAATTAAACTACTTAACACCACCTCACTCAATTATTAATTCTAAAACGTGTATTAATACGTAATCGAAACTCAAGTTTACCGCCACCTTAACACAAAGAAAGTTAACGACAAACTGCAGATTACAAATTTTAAAGATCTGAGTCATTAATAGTTGTTTACAGATCGTCAGAATGAATGTTTGTTATTATTGAGCTAAAACGTTTTAAAAGCACGTACTTACTATTTTGTTTTCGTTACAAGTTTTGAAGAATTTATTTACCCGGCTACCTGCTTGGGTTTATTATGGTTATTTTGTTGATGACCTTTAAAAGTATGTATTATTTAATAGGCATAATTTTCATACACTTTTATCTACTACTTTGCAGTGGCGTGCCTATTATCTGTATAAGGGGGGTTGTCATTTCAATGGGGCTTTTCGGTAAATTGTTAGTAAGATGTTACTCTACATATGTTTCCATATTGCCCTTTAACGGGAAGGACGCATTTTCCAAAACACCTTGTATAGACTGGATATATTTCTGGATTTGATTGAAAATATTTCTGGATATATTCACATAAATTCATTTCCATCGACGACTATCTAAGCAACATTAAAAATTTTGAAAATATTTCAGTAACACTTAATCGCCATTTCCAAAAACCGGTTTTACTAAAGTAGGTTGGCGAAAGACACAAAAATGTACAAAATTTCCCAAATTGATAACTTATGCCTATTATTGCAGCTCTCCTCCCAATTCACGAAAAAAGTATTAGAAACTGACACGGGAACAGCTTTTGAATCTTCTAAACTAAATGGTGTGATGCATGGTCGAACAAACATTTCAGTTCTGTGCCATATCCTTCTGTAAGGAAAAGTGAGTTAAGAGATTCTACAATATTTTAGCAACATTTATCTATAATACCTATAAATAATAAATGAATATTATGTTTAAAACTGCATTCGTCCAGTCCTTAACTAAATGGCTCTTTACTGATTTACCCGTGTTCTTTTCAAATATTTTAGAATGTACGTTTTCATAGCTAAACAAAATTGGATTAGGTAAAACCTAAATCACAGAATTTAATTTATATTCACAATCAACTTGTATAATAAATTATTTTATACAAAGTATACGAATTATTTTATTTTTTAAAACAACAAAAAAGTTTTTAGATGTCACCTTTACAGAAAAAAAAAGAAATATGTAGCGACAGAAAATAAAATGTCGGTGGTCATAATAATGGTAACACTGTCAGCCAAGCTGACAATGATAAAAACCTCTAGATTAGTTTTACTTTACAAATATAATAAACCAAAATGATTACCAACAAGAACAGCAATGCTTTTAGTTTGGAAATAAATCAAAGGTCTCGGCATCAAATATTGCACAAAAAAAAGAAAACAAAAGTCGAAAACCAAAATAAACAAGGAAGCGACGCTACAAATCTAAAGCTCTTTGTAAAATTGCGAACAACGAACAAGGGATGAAAAATTCAACCATCGGTTCACGTTTTGTATCTCAAAAAAAGAATCAACCTACGCAATAAACCCTGATGCAAGTTGCTGTATGTAATATAAAATTTCCTTTGTGCTTCCAGTTATTTCAGAACATATTTGGTATAATTAACAATAAAGGAAAACTATTTTTTATTTCGTATTCGGTACATTAAAATAAAAAGCCTTTTGGTTGGTGTTGGTTGCTAGCCATGGGTTTAGTCGGCCTTTTTTTTGCGGACATGCATGTAGTTTCACTTTGATGTCTGGCTTCCTTTTTTGTCGTTAATTGAGTACGTATGCAGTATAATATTAAATTTGCCTTGTTTTTATTTTCGTTCAAAGCTACTGCATGACAATATAATTGTAATTAAAAAATAACAAAAGCCAATAGCGAATTATTAGTATTATGGATGTACTAACATCGACTATTGTATGAGGGCTCAGTTTACACAACACGATTGAACGTTTGTTTACATAATAAGGTCGGGGCTGAGTTGCATTTGAGGAATAATTTATGCATGCGCTAATCGAAAATGAACGCCCTGATGACTGATCAAATAGGTTAATTACCATAGGAGTCAATCAACATAATATTCTGCTGTATAAATTTCGCGTGGTATTGATTTAGGCAATCGCACTCGATTGATTTTCACTTTGCTGATTTTCAATTATTAATTATAGTCACAAAGTGATGACTTTATAGCATTGATTAAAATTTGGATGGACTTTGGGGTTTTGGAAATACCAATTTTTGATGGAACTGTAACACAGCAGTATTCAACACAACGAATCGAAATAATTTTGTTTTAAACTGGGCTGCAATGTATGCTGTATACCAGCAAAAGAATTTTTATACGAAGAAACTCAACGTTTCTTTACCTTTGATACCAACTAAAGTTAACTAGGTCTAAAAAAATGAATAAAATAAAACAATTCAGCCAACACAAAGGTGCTCTGAAGTATTTCGAACAATACATTTTATGTCTGTTGTAACTGTGTTGTATGAAAAGAATATTGTATTACAGAAACAATAATGCCTGTTGTATAAATTTCACTATAGACATAATAGCTAGAACGGCTTGTTTCTGATTTAATTATTATTTTTGAAGGATGATGAGTTATTTGTTTCGAACTATAAAATTAATATATAACATTATATTTATCTCTAATACATATATCTACATGTAACTTCCCAGTACTATTTGCAATATACGTATTATGTATACAATAACTCCATAAAGTAATATTCCAGCTCTGAAAGCAAGAAGTTACCCAGTACGTTCCCCTAACACCACTGCTAGTAGACAGGTATACCATTCACGTGTAAATATTTTATTCTTAAATCTTATTTTTTTCGTTATCCACTAAAAGAAACAAAGCTTATAAAACAGGTAAATTTTACTTTTGCATATTTAAAATGACACCTTTAAGGGAAATATGAAAATCGGCTAGAAGCTGCAAAAGAAAAGTTGGTAATAGTATTTTTAAAGATGATGGAAACTGACATAAGCTGTTAATGCCATTAACTATGTCTTTTATTAAAGACATTCGAAATTGTTATTGCATACTTTTAAATATTTGTATATGCAATTGTAAATGCATTTATTTAATGTATTATCCATGTTTACGGTAGCAATTACGTCCGGAAAATGCGATTTTTCGGTCTAGTACGACTGTAATAGTATATTAGATGTTGAGTTGGTAGAGGATATCTTTACAAGCCAAGCGATAATTGTTGTAACAATATCGCAAGGCTTGGAAACTTTACCAACGAAGCATGTATACTATTTTATTCACAATAATTAGACTTAAATAATCAAAATAAAAAGTAATTTTAAATTTTAAAATAAATTTTTTACAAACTGTCATAATAGAGTCACTGCATCTAGTCATCTAGGCCACGCTGGTCGATCAGAATACCACAAAACGCCGCCATATTGGGACAAAGAAGACTGATCTTTAATAATGGACAAATTAAAACCACATTTTACGTATTTGACATATTACAGGTTTGAACTTTCAGAATAAGAACCTTTTAAACTAGACGTGGATTTGTTAAAATCAATACAGATAAAAAATAATGAACACTTTTGTGCTTCTTTTGCCCCAATATGCCGGTGTTTTGCGGTACTCTGATCTAGAGTCACTGCATCTAGTCACCTAGCTCAGCTGCTCGACCAGAGTACCGCAAACCGTCGCCATATTGGGGTAAACAAAGCACGAAATTGTTCATTATTTGTTCTGTATTGAAATTAATCAAATCCACGTTTACTTTAAAAGGTTTTTAAACCTCAATATGTCAAACAAGTAAAACGTGGTTTTAATTTGTTCATTATTGAAAATCGCCCTTCTCTGCCCCAATATGGCGGAGGTTTGCGTTACTCTGATCGACCAGCTGGCCTAGGTGACTAGAGGCAGTGACTCTACTCTGATCGACCAGGTGGCCTAGGTGACTACATGCAGTGACTCTATGTCATAATTCCAATCAGCGCCATCTATCGACCAAAAGAAATTTTAAGTAAGGTTTCATTCTTCGCCGCTAGATGGCAATGTAGGCGCTCAGTATTTTAAAATTAGAAAATAATTAATTCAATCGTAATTATTAGGTATAGTATTTCTATGCATTTGCATGTTTTTTCTGCTTATAGCAAACTTATGCAGAGTTATATTTCTACATGTTTAAGCCACATATGAATCACATATGTCAATTTGAAAGTGTAGAAGAAATATAAATGCATATTTAGGTGTTTTTTATAAATGCATGCATATTTTAGCATTTTTGAACGAATGTGCATATTTTACCACTTTTTGAGCGTTTTACATGCTTTAATTATGAAATATATAATATTTTTTAAATAATTTTAGCATTTTAGACAACCAACCAAGGGCGGCTTAGTTGAGTCTAGGGGAAACCCATAATTTAAGCTTATTGTTAAATACTAGGCTTTAAAATATTTTACTGCCTTAACCATCTGTGTACTTGTTAATATTTTCTAAGAAAGAAAAAGTTTCAACTAAAATTTAAATACTTACATCCTGCGGTATTGTGATAAATAGGTATTAGGAAATTCCAAAGATCCTTTGACAACTTCCTGTTCATAGAAAAATTTGCCTGTACTTTTGTTTACTAATCTTGTAATCTTCCAATTAAGACAGTTCAGAAATTGCAAACTGCATTTCAGTTTGAAATTTTCGAATTTTTACTTTCCACCCATATAAGTAGTTTTTCATATTCTTTGTAATAAGCATCTCTTGATTTCTCCGGAATCAATCTTAATTCCGCTTTTTCGGTCAATTTTTGAATTTCCCGTGGAATACTTTCTTCAAACTGACTCATTTTTTACAAAACAGCAAAGTAAACAACAAATGCAAACCAAGCTCCATATCAACGACATGACGTCATTGCACAGGCTACTGTACGAAATGATACAAATTCAAAATTAAAATGCTCATTTAAAATATGGATTTCAATTGTGGATCTTTAATAAGTTGCCTTATCTGAGGGACATCGAATATTCCGGCTTTTAGTTTTTCCGTGCTTATCCCAGGAAATTTACGAATCAAGTAGCCAAAACAAAGTCCATCTCGATTTAAAGACTTCACAAATTGCTTCATAAGTCCCAACTTGATATGCAAGGGTGGAAATACGATTTTTTCTCTCGCAACCAAAGGTTCGTTGATTACGTTTTGCTTTCCTTGAATCATAACATTTTTTAAAGGCCAATTTCTGTTAACCCAGTGCTGATCTTTAGCTCTACTGTTCCAAAGACATAAAAAACAAGGATATCTTGTATATCCACTTTGCTGCCCAAGCAGGAAGTTCACCATTTTTAGGTCGACACAAATCACCCACTGATGTTCTTCATACTTAATTTTTTTCAGGACTAGTGATATTGCCTCATATTCCTCCTTCATGCTGGTAGAATGACCAATGGGTATTGAGCCATATTTATTACCATTGTGTAAAAGCACACTTTTCAAACTACGTTTCGAACTGTCTATAAAAAGGCGCCATTCGTCTGGTGTGTATTCCGACAAACCCATTTTTTGTAAGAGTCCTCTTATATCGTTACAGAATACCAGGTTATTTTCCTCAGAGTAAAAGGGCAGCAGATCCTTATCTCTTTTACGATAAAATGTAATATTGGTACCTGCCTGAAGTAGATTCTTCTCATTTAATCTGGAAGCGAGTAATTTAGAACATTCCTTTGAAAGATTCAGGTCTCTAGCGAGATCGTTCAGTTCTTGTTGATTGAAACGTTGGGGACTTGCTAAATCTGCTTCAAAATCACTGTCGTTTTCTGATTCCATACATTGAATTTTATTAAACGTGGGTAGTTCAGCATCATCTTCCGGGAGCGTAGGCAGACTGCTGAATGATGGAATGGGTATTTCTTCACTATGCAGTACAGGCCTCTTTGCTGAATCTAGATCAGGATATGTCCATTTCTGTCTATTGTTCCGATTGATTCTTTTGATATTTACGAGACAAAAATAGCAGTCATCGTGATGGTTTCTTGGTTCTCTCCAAACCATTGGTACTCCAAACTTTAGGCATTTTCTCTTTCCAATTGTCCACTGACGCAAATGTTCAACACATGTTTTACATACGAAATGTGGAGCCCAAGATTTATCCTGGTCTCCCAAGTGAACACCAAAATAGGCCACATAACTTCTTTTCACAAAGTCAGAAATAGGTTTTCTACTTTCTTTAAAAGTGTACTCGCCACATACATAGCAAAAAACATCTGGATGATTCACACAACTACGTTTGCTTCTGAATGCCATGGTTTTAATTGAATGTTTTATCACAACAATACAAAACGATATCACAACTTCACCTACGTAAACTAAATAGGTAAATGTACTTCGTAAAGCAGATATACGAGTTCATATATGCGTGTTAATTAGGTTTTGATGGGGGTAACTATAAGATTGTTGGGTTTTACACTAATGAATAATACCAAGTAACTCAAACTAGCTCATTAAATTTTAATTATTTAGGTATGAAATTTCACTTTTGGCCTCTAAAGATATCACTATTTCAATATTTTTGCATTTTATCAGAACTAATATCAATTAGCCCGTATCTCAAAAACTGGAACTGCTACGAAAAAAAGCCAGGTATTTTTGGAATCAGCACATCAAAAATATTCAAAATCAGTTCTTACTTTTCCGGCACCAAGACAAAAATTTTATTTTGTTGGATTGTGTTATCTTTGCAATCGCCGCGAAACAAACAAATAAAAATCAGAACAAAACGACAAACAGTAATTAACGATAATAATTAAATATGTATAGATAAGATGAATGTGTATTAAAGAATAATAAATGGTGACCAAGTCTGCGGAGAACATCAATTGGCGCTAATATGCTACTCCTAACTATGGCTTATACAGTCCTGCCAAGAAAGACTCTCATCAATCAATAAACCGAAATACTTCACAACTATGGAATACTGGAAACCTTTAACATCAAAACTAATAGACTCTTGGTCTCCTAGCCTCCCTTGACAAGAATATATAAGCTGACTTCTGAATTCTCAATGTGATTTTATGTGAACTCAATCAATTTGAAATACTAGACTAGAGACATACTATCACATTTTATTTTTGCTTTAATAGTATTGTAACGAATGGGAAAACCCCCTATACGCCAAGACGAACATGCTAGAAGATACCCGGCCTATCTACAATGTTCGAGATATACGACACATCGGCGGGCGGCTAGGCGAGGTACAATACACGAGTATGTTCCAGCGTTTTCTAGAACGTTTATATGAGCTGGGAATCTTCTAGCATGTTCGTCGCGGCGTACAGGAGGTTTTCCCATTACAGTTACAGTTTATAATTATGGTGTTAAATAATTAGTTAAGATTAAATTAGTGTATGTAAATAATATTTCTCTTGTTAATAGACGATTAAACAGAATTTTTGTTATTATTTTAAAAAGAACGTTACAGTATCATTTGACAGCCTGGATAGAAAAGCAAAATGTCATCAGAATACTGTTTGACAGTTTCATTTAAAAAGGATTCCTAATAGAACTTAGGTATACTAAAAACAGTATTGGTCACAGAATAAAGCCCTGAAAAACACCAAACTATATGATTTTTTCATTATTGCTGACTGCACTCTGTGTCTGTGACACGAACTGCTTTTGTTTAAGAAGTATAATGTGCATACCAATTTACTTCAAAATTTAGAAATTATTCTTATTCTCTCTATACTTAAAAATTTCTTCCGTCCATTTATGTATAACGTATTTATCTGCTATACTACATATTTGTCTGAAATATTTCGATACCTTATTATTTTCTCGCCTAGGTATTCCGCAATATTATTACTACACTGGCAACCTATGATTCCTATACAGCTACCTTTCTACTCCTTGTCTAGCCTATTTTTCAGTTCATATGTTCATAGATCGTTCTAGTTTTAACTAACGCGATTAACGAACCTCGACATACATCATAGATCTGTATTATATATTCTCTGCATTCGTTTCTGTTTTATTTTCGGATGATAACTTTAACAATATTTATGCATAGGTAGTATTACCTATTATAATCACTAATTAAAATAATCAATCGATATCCTAAATATAGAATTTTTAACGAGTAAAGTCTGATAAAACTATCAAAGCACTTCAAGAACGAATCTATTTTTATCGAATCCAATCCGAATCGTATTCAAAATTGAAAAAACATTCTTATATAGTATTCTAACATTTCATGATTCACAGATACGGTACCTGCTGCGCGACTGAATCAGGGCGAGTTCTTTCTTAAAAAATGAACTAAAAGGCTTTACCATCCTACTTACAGTTGTTGTTGTTGTATAAATGTTAATTGTAGTTAAAATTGCCAAACCACTGAAGTAAGTAGATATTTGTGCGTGGTATTATAGGGCGGTTATTTTTAACGACAGTCACAGAAAGATGTTTATGTGATTGTCGAGACCTACTGCTTAACGTGGCCATGTGACAGCACGGCGAAATGTACTGAATTGAGAATTGAACCCGGGCCGCTTGAGTAAGAGTTGGACTCTTTACCGCGCGACCACCCACTTCGTTAGGACATTAGTTTAGCGTGTTACTGTGCTTCTAATATAAGGTCATCTTGGTCATCAAGGATTTAACCAGCATTTGCTATTGTGTGGATACAACGGATTTGAAATGATAATGATGAATAAATATGTGGTGTTTGGTAATCCACCACACACATAAATACAGGGTGTCATGAGATAGAAGGCATTAATTTTAAGGGGTGATAGAAGACATCAAAAGGAACAAAAAAGTCCAAATAAATTTTTTTCTATGTTAATAGGCTTTCGAGTAATTTAGAAAAAACCATTGCCATAACTGGCAACCTTGTTTAAGTATAATCGCATTTTGCAACTGAAGGTCTTGACCTTGCTTTAGAATTAAGATCGGTTAGTCTAAACAAACAGACGATGACAGCCCTTGTTTTGCTGGAAAAGCTAAATGAAGCACGTTTTATAGCTTTTTATTACAAAAGGATTTTAAAAACAGTAAATGAGGAATTTAGGTCAGGATATGATCAACATCTGTGTAAATATAAGTTCAGATCAGATTACAAGCAGCACTTTTCTCTGCCGTTAATTTGAACTAAATAATAACGCCAGCGGCGGCGTTATACGGATGAATACATACTCCCAAATAACGGATTAATTAAAAATACAATTATATTTTAAGTGTCATAGTACAATGAAGCCATTTAAAGAAACATTTGTAATTGCGCAAGTTTTTAGTTAGTTATTAAAAAACGGGGAATACAGAAATCAATTTAACGAAAACAATACCGCATCTGATTATGCAATTTGTAAATTAACATGTATTATATTAATTAGCAATATTATATTAGAGTAAGTGCAATTAATAATAGTTTCTGGCGTTATGTTTCATATTAGTTAGGGGAAGTTTACCTGCAACTTCTTAGGAAAAGTTAGAGGATTTATGTTATTCCAGGAAAAGTATTCGATAATACCTCGAGTGGTTTGTGAGAAAATGCCGACAGAATCCGCAATTTATTTGTAAAATCCTTGCGACGGACGAAGCTTGCTTCACGAAAAATGGTATTTTCAACTTCCACAACACACATATTTGGGCAGACGAAAATCCGCATGCCATCCAACAGCGAGATCAGTAACATCGATTTTCACTAAATGTGTGGGCTGGAATTATCGGCAATTATTTGATTGGACCATTTATATTACCTCAGCGACTAACAGGGCAAAGCTATTTATTATTTCTCCAAGATGATCTGCCAGAATTAATGGAGGAAGTGTCCTTAGATTTAAGAGAAGAGATGTGGCTTCTACATGATGGTGCACCAGCGCATACCAGCCATGCTGTCCGTGACCATCTTAACGAGCGGTTCCCAAATCGATGGATTGGGCGAAATGGACCGATAAGATGGCCCCACGATCTCCCGACTTAAATCCACTGGATTTCTATTTGTGGGGCCACTTGAAAAGTAAGGTTTACGCCGATGGAGACATAGAAACAATTGAGCTTCTTCGTGCCCGTATAATGGCAGCCGCGGAAGAAATCCGAACTCAGCCCGAAATTTTCGAAAGGGTTCGGCAGAACTGGATTCGGCGATGCCAAGCCTGCCTGGACAATAATGGTGGACACTTCCAGCATATGCTTTAAGTGTGTGTCTGTGTGTGTGCCATTGTGATTTTGAAACGTTAATTACATTTGTGCAGTCCTTAAGTTGTGTTGTGGATTGGCAATAATTGTGTTGGTAAGGTTATATTGTCATATGATAGCAGTTTTAACTCAATAATTCTAAGTCTCTAAAATAGATTGCCTGCAGACACTTTTCCAGACATAAAAAAGGGCAATCAAATTTCTGTAAACAAAGTAAAAAACTTTATTTTTTATACTCACTAAGCGCAAATTAAAGTTCTTGTTAAAAGAGTTGTACATTATTTGTTGATAGACTGGAAGGTTTAGTTCTTGCTTTAGACTAGGTGCCATAGAATGACTATTTCTTCAGATTGAGAATATTTTTAATGTGATTGTTAAAGTCTTGCTGATAAACCTATTATTATTTTTAGATTGTGTTCTTGTGTAGAAATCGCCATTGTTTGAATATCGACATTTTGACATTTCTCAAATGTAAATTTTAGTTACTAAACAATCACTAGCTGTATGGTTACTCAGAAATAAAATATTCCTAATTCCCTCACATCTGATGTATTTATAATCATAAAACACAATCTTGTAGTAATAAAGTATGTTCCGAAAAGATTCTGTTTGTTATTTTCCTTTTTCGTCTTGTTTTTCGAGGTGTTTGAATAAATAATCTATAACTGTATGTGTGTTGCATTAAAATAATGTATTACGTGAAATAGCTATAGCTATGGACCGCACTGTGGGGCGAAATAGATTTGAACATTTAAGAAACAACTTAAACAACAAAACATTTTTAAGTCGGTATTTGTAAAGGAATTACTATCGCTTAATTAATAACAGTAACGTTTTACAATAATTGCCAATATTTCATTCATAAATAGTCCCCATTTTACTAAAAGGTTTCAATCATGCTGTTTATGATGCTTTCAGCTATGTTAAGTTTCTATTGGCGTTATTAGAAAACCCCATTCTGCGTAGGTAGGGATCATGGTAAAACTTAAAAAAAGCCAACTTCTTAAGGGATGGTGTTAAGTTGTTTGTAACAGTTGAGATAAAAGGTGCAAAAACACAATGTTGCATCATCAACAACTAACGAATAATACCAGTAAATATTTCTTGCAGTGCCTATAATAACGGCTTTTAACTTTTTGAATTCGATCGAGTTGGATTTGGTTTTTGTATGAAAATATCCAGGAAGCTACAACACATTTTCATGGTTTTTAAGTTATGTAGCTACAAATACTATGTCTCTTTTTCATTTTTAATTTTGGTTTCAATAAGTTCCATACAAGAAAAGTAATTTAATTTTAAATCTTAGACTGGAAATGAGAAATTGTTAGTTCAAAGTAGTGACAACTTTAAGCATTAACATTTTTATTAATAACAAAGATTTTTTAAATTTTGTCGCCGATTCTAGATGCCCTGAACATTTTGCCCCTGAAAAAGTGGTACGTTCTAGAACAAAGTTGTATCAGACTTTTTTGTTCCTTTTGATGTCTTCTATCACCCCTTAAGATTAATGCGTTATATCTCCGGACACGCTGTATAATAGAACAAAATGAATGTTTTTAAACGTACGCAAAAACTAATATTATTTTTGTACAAAAAAAACAAAATAACTGTTTACGTTACTATTATTTTTTGAAGTACTTTACTTAAGTGAAAACTAATTAGTGAATGAATAGGAAAAATGATTCTATGATAATAATAATATTTTCATTATTTGGTTCTTTTTTTAATTTCAACATTAACAGTAACATAAACACTATAATTACCACACTACACTCCTTTCAGCGTTGACATTTTCCAGTAATACTAGAATTGAGTTTTGATGGAAAATGTACAACACAATTCGATCACTTCGTTAAGGTCGTTAAGGTTGTTTTTCTGAGATCTTGTTCCTGGTATTCTTGTATCTGAAGGAGAATCTTGCTTTTGCTTAAGGGCTTCATGCTCTGATAGAATTTATGATAAAAGCAGGTTTGAGCCAATTAATCGAAATTTTCTTTTTCTACCCATTAATTAAAACTGCGAAATACCTCTTATTTCTGTTTTCGAAGAAACTTTATACGGTCTATCGCATGGTAGTTGGAGACTTCTCCCCACACCATCGTATCGAACGAATACATGTGTGGAAGTATTTAATTCGGAATGTATGAATACATTTTCTTTTGTGTGATTTGGTAGAACAAGCCCAAGTATGGAGATGCTTCTTCTCAGATTTCCAACGAATGTAAACGTATCAGAATATTTGTGTTAGTAGAACTATCGGGCAACTACTTGGAATTCAGATAGATGGTCTATATAAAAATTCTGAAGGCGTTTCATGCTGTTTATCCAGAGGTGCAGAGCGTACTCCAATCAATGCTGTTCGAAGAATTTCTGTCCAACAAGGATTACCGCCACCCATTATGGCGATTTTCAAGGTGCGTAGTTTTTCAATTTAATAGGGAATGATATTATTGTTCTTATGTCTTTAATACCAAGTAATCATGTTAATGATCGGAAAAATTCATACTCAAACTGTTTGTGGTGGTCTGTGGTAATTTTCTTGGATATACCATATCGTGATATCCAATTAGCATATAAAGAACTTTGCGACAGTATCTGCTGTCATATCTTGAAGTGAATTAGCCTCTTGCCAATTCGATAAACGGCCGATACAAGTTAGGTAGTGGGAGAAACCATCTGAATACGACAATGGGCTAATTATGTGTCTATGAATTGATCAAACCTTTAATCATATTCTTGGAAGTTATCTATGCTGCTCTTCGTATGTATTGAAATTTTCCATTTTTGACTAAGAAGTCATTTTTACCCATCGTCTTGTATTTTTTTTTAATATTGAGTCCATATAAATGGATACTCTGTTCCCCGGATTAGCTGGATTGCGTATGAGGAAAAACATTTTTCGTGTATTTTTTGGAATATACATTCTGTTATTGAGAAGGTTACAGAAAATGAAATTACATATACCTAGTCCACAATATTTTGCTTGTTGAAATGCCGTTTGGTTTAGAAATTATGGCATGTAAAAGAATGACCTCAAAAACGTTTGAAAACTTCTGTAAGTTACAATCTTGTTGCTGTCGCTGCAGTTTATCTTGTGAATATAAACAATAATAGTACAGTCATAGAAAGCGATAGCATATAGGGCAAGCAATAAAGCTTTAGTATTCGCTTCAGTCTTTCAGTTAGCTTTGAACGTACAGTTTGTAGACGTGATTGATAATTACATCTTGTGAATGCTTTGGTTTTAATCGATAACTTTGTTGTTAAGTAGTGTATGTTATGCTTACATGATTTTGTTATAATCTAATTTTTTGAGTTGCCTCATTTGCACAACATTTAAGGGACCAGGGTTCCTATAAAGTTGACACACATGCACGTGGACGCAGTAGTACACTTCGTATTTTTGACTTGGGTTGGGTACCAAACCCTGTTGGAGAAGCGTATTCAACCTGCAAAGGGTACAAGATTTACAGTCCGACGATTCGTTGCGAAGACTAAAATTCTGCAGATGGCTCCTTCAAAAGATTAATACGACTCCAAATTTATTGGAAATTCTACTGGCCTGCAACGAAGCTTTACGAGAGATGGTACCCCGACAACCATTCGAGTTTGGTACACAAGTAACTGTATTTATTTACCTTACAAGAAACTTGTCCTAAAAACTGAGTCATAATACGGTTAGCGGTTACGTTTCTTAATAGATATTTTTAGTAACAAATAAAGGTTTAAATTTTTAAATAATTATTGCTATGGCATACTTGCCATAGCATACCATATTATAAATTACCATACTTACCAGCTGGAGGTTGATACTTAATCAGGGAAATACATTCTAAGAAAAACAAATTGCAATGTAACCGTATTACGAAATATAATATAAATATAAAGATTGGTTAAAGTTTCACAAGTTTTATTAGTATCTTAACCTGACAATATTGTTTCGACATTAAATGTCATTATCAAAGGTAAATAAGATTGATAAACAAACACGTTACTAAGGATAAATACATACAGAAAATAGGTAACTAGATACAATACATACAAAAACTAAATATCTAACACTTCTAATAAAGGAGACTTACTAAGCTCAGTTTGTTCATTCATTAAAGGTACTGTGCGTTTATGTCTGTATACTTCAGAAGCTTCTAAAATGTCTAATTTGTGTTTGTTGTTGCAAAAATCTACACCTTTATTACTTGGGTAATTGTACTATTGATAGGAAGCTTACAGTGTAAATTAATACATGCAATTTAATTACACCCTGTATTATCATAATTTGGTTTGTGAAGTATCAACATATAATGCACCCTTTCTTCGGTAACGTAATTTGAGTGAATCGTAAGGAATGGGGCGATAAGTTTTGTAAAAGGACCTGTAACTCTTCATCTTCCATTTCTTCACAGGATATGCTGGATATCTGCTTTGGGATATTGAATATCCGTATATTTCCAGAAAACTGGGAAATAAAATCTGAATGGGGAAGTTGACGTGGAGATGTTTTACCTGCTTGCTTGCAGCTGCTTTTACTCGTTTTACCGGTTTGTAACGAGCTCGTTATAGCTGATATTTATTCCGTTTTGTTTAGAATTTAATAAATTGTTTTATTTCTGTGGTGGCGAAAGGCAGCTGTATTTAAACAACTATTTAAAAATGCAGACAGTTATATCTAATGTAAATTTCGTGGCAACTAGTTAAAATCAAGTCAACACTTGCACGAATAAAATCTATTTCTTACGGATTGATATCTTGCTTTAGTCACGTATTCTTTTAAATCCTGCTCAAGATTGTTTAAAAAATGTACAAAATATTGACTGGCCGGCAATAAAAAGAGGTACAAACGAAACCTAATTTATTTTAAGTTTTTATTTTGTATAAATGATCCCGTATACTGCATTACGTTTCTTTGAATTTTAAACCAACAGAATGCTTTCAAGTCATTATGCTTATTTGAGGCAGTTTTATTGCTTCAAATGTTAGATTTAATAGTTCTGTGCACCTTTTGATAAAATAACAGAGAGAATTT
The DNA here is from genome assembly GCA_929113105.1 of Agrypnus murinus. Classification (NCBI taxonomy): domain Eukaryota; kingdom Metazoa; phylum Arthropoda; class Insecta; order Coleoptera; family Elateridae; genus Agrypnus; species Agrypnus murinus. Next base: position 157,698,002 of record OV816026.1, read on the forward strand.
CGTCTAACTAATTTTATTATTGGCGAAGCAGTTGTCATACTTAAGTTTGTTTGGTTAAATTCATACAGCCCTAAAAACTAAAAAAAAAAACGAATGGGGAATGAACCGTTTCAAAATGCGAAAAAGATAGTCTAGTCTAGTACTGTGATTAATCCATGTCAATTGCGGAGGCACAGTCTCGAAGCGTGAGTTTATCTACCCGTTGAATTTCTATGGGACGGATTTTTGTTTTAAGTAACACAAGTTTGTGCGAATTTACCGTTTGTCGAGTTTTAAAGTTTACTTAAATTATTTATTTGGAAAAATAAATGCTACAGATCGTCGGCTTCATATGAAAAGTGTGTAAGTGCGAAAACTGAGATTTTAAATTCATCTGGTTAAATATTACTCTTTCTATAAAATAAAAGCGAGAAATTCCGAAAATAATTATAATTAGTACCTGTCTCTTAAATAGCAAAAATAAAATCAGGCACAAGTGCAAAGGATTGACAGTGTCAGAATTATTTCGAATTACATACTTTTATAATTTCCCAACTTGCGTTCCGTTTAGTGCAAGGTTACAGTCGTATATACAGCGGCTACCCACGCGTATGCATCTCATTAGAAGTAATTTATACAGTCTGCATATAATAATGCCTAGTGTAATGTCTAGCGTGCTGGACTGTCACCCAAGCGGGCCAGGTTCGACTCCGGTAACCGGCGGCAGATCTGGTTAACATTTTCTGCAGTTTTCAAATGTGGAATTTGCGCTGTTCCATCTGTAAGTCGGCTGCAGCCGCACGTAGGGCCTACGTAATAATAATAATCGCCCCCTCCCTCCTGCACAAGCTTATAGCTTCTGGGGCCTGGTTTCCAGGTTATGGGTTGTAACAATTATTATTATTATTAATCATTATAATATATTCATTTATACAGTATGCATTTATATTTGCTTCTCATTATGCATTTATATATTCATCTCATTAAACGTAATATATTCATTTATACAATAAGGATTCCGCAATATTCATGAGGATACAGTATATAATCAGCTTGCTTTAAGCTTCATATTAAGTCGTGAAAATGACTCCAACGATCAACATCTTGAAGCACGTTGGTGAGTAACTTTATATTTATTTATCAAGGGGAACTAGAATATAATACCCAGGGATATAGGCTGATTCTCACCGGACCGACAAAACATTGTACTGTAAATTTTATATGAAGGTGTTCACATCAACCATCACAGACACGGCTCGTCGCCAACAGTTGTTGGTCACGATTGTTTGTGAGAATCTTTTGCAGGGCGGTGTCGGTCCGTTCCTGGAAGAAACGGTTAGTGTGAACAGTCGGTCGCCGCAAACTGTCGTGTGTTTGTTGACGTCATTGTCATTGGTAAAAGTTTTTAAAACGATATTTGTATTATCAGCGTCTACAAAGTTGTAAACCCAAGTATTTCTAACAATAATAAACTACCATAATATTCTATTAGCTATTTATTAGGGCCTTTGCAATAACAACTTTGTATATCATAACATAACATAACTGAGCTAGCGGTGCTGAGGGATTAGTAAGTATTTAGTTTGTTTATTTTATTGCAATTAGAGAAGTTTGTTGTTGGTAATAAGTTGTAGTAGTGTAGGAATCTCGAATCTGATGCCCAGGGGCATTGATTACCTGATTCTCTACCGCTTAGTTGTAGTACTTAGTGCTAGTACAGGGTGGTTCCGATCACCCTTATATTCAATGTTAGTTTTAAGAGGACGTCCTCACACTTATATTTGTAAACCCAATGTATTGTAACTTGTTATTCAGTATATGATTAATTGTGGTCTGGGTTTACTTTCCATTTCTACCTCTGACTACGACCCTCAGAACGAAACACGAAAAGTGTTAAATTTCTTGTAAATAGTCTTTTCATGTGATGTGATTTCATGTGAAGCCGACGATATAATAAATTACCGTGTGTTGTTTGCCGGTTTAACAATGGTATTTAAGTTAAAAGAAGGGAGTAAATACTCTAGTGAAACGATTTGAGAATTTGTCTTGATTGAATCATCATTTATTAAAAGTTAATGTACTCTTGAGAACTTCCAAAAAATAAACATTCTATAAAAAAATTCAAATAAATTTGAAAACCATGAATTAAGCAGGTGCTCAAAGAGCCCGCTCTCCTGCATTAAACAGTAGCATACACGATCATAAAATGATAGGCGAGTTCGTAATATCATATTAAATATAATCTAATTTTATTCATTACAATTATTGGTCCTATACTCTTGGAAGCCGTGAATAATTTATGATTTCACCGAACCGATCAAAGGATTTGGAAGAATTTAATTAAAATATTATGGCACAGGTTATGTATCAGTCATGTGCAGGATAACTATCTTGACTAAACCAAATTTTATTAGATCTTGCTTCTGCTAACCTCCTAATTGCAGGAACAATTTGTTGTTGTAGCAGATTTAGGTATTTAGGACCATCTAGGTAGGCATTACTTAAAACTGGATCGATCTTGTGTTCATCCTGTACAGCATTCCAATCCTTGCTTTTGAGAATACTGAGTGCGAAGTTCAAAATTATTATGCAAATATTAATGTCATCAATATCGGGTATAAGATAAGACAATCAAAGAGCAAAAAGCTACTCACGAAAGGTATAAACAGTACGGTCGTGATGATGACTATATACTTTTCTCTAATTTAAGAGCACGGTGAAATATTTTAAATAACTATTGTTATCAAACTTAAATAATCAGAATTGAAAACAGAATAAAAAATATTCCTAGAGCATTTTGGAAATTAATTATTGGCAAAAAGAAATCATACAATCTACCTTGTAATATGTGCGCGTATTAGGGTGATGTAACTAGCAACAACAATCAGGAAACTGTAGTTCTATTTTCAAATTTATTTCCTATCGTTTATTCAGGTATTACTGTTGATCGGGTTCCAATGTATGATTTTGATCTTAAAATAGATTTGATTAATTCTCAAATTGATGTTAAAGAAATTATTGATTAAAAATTTAAGTATGCCTTGGAAGATTTGCTACAGGACCTAATGACATTCCTACCTATTTTTTAAAGTCCTGCATATTTACATTGTTAAAACCGTTGCAATTTCTCTTTAATGCTTTTTTGAACTTTGAACTTAGGTGTATTTCCTGTTTTTTGGAAATGTAGTGTTTTAAAGCCTATCTATAATTCTGGACCGAAAGATAAAATAGACAATTAGCGTACTGCATTCAGTCAGAGACACCAAAGTTATTTGATTGTCTAGTAAATAAAATTCTTAGTTACCAATGCAGAAATATTATAGATAATCAAGAGCATGGTTTTTGTCCAGGTAGATCCACCTGCATTAACCTGCTTCTATACACTATAACTATGTCATTAATAACTTAGAGGCATTTGATAGGATCAATCATCAAATACTTTTAGCTAAACTTAAAGTATATGGGTTTAATGGTCATCTTTTGAATTGGATAGGAAGTACATCTGTGCATCTAATGTTATAAAAGTTACATCAGGGGTTCCACAAGGGTCCCACTTAGAACCTTTATTATTCAACATCTTTATTAATGATTTAGGTGAGGTTTTAAAAATCATTCCTTATGTTTGCAGATGATCTAAAATGACTTTTTTCACTCGTAAAAACTGTTAAGGATGCCGAAGGATTGCAAGCAAACTTAAATAGTCTTTGCCGTAGCTGTGACATAAATGTGGTATACCTAAATATTAATAAATGTTACAGAATGTTTCTAAAAGTACCAATCTGGTAAACTATCCATACTCACTGGATAATAAACCATTTTAAACATGCAGTCACGTTAAAAACTTGGAAGTGATATCGAATGAAAGAAATAACCATTTCTCTCCACAGTAATTCTATAACCAGTAGAGCCTTGAAAATGCTAGGTTTCGGTTTAAGAAATAGTAGTGATTTATCACTCAATTCATTCAAGATATTGTATTGTTCATCAAGTCAAAAAAAGGAATTTTAAGAGTATGTGCATTTAGAATGGGGTTTAGAAGTGGTGAATATAATTACAATCAAATACTGCATCAGAATAACATTAACACGTTAGAGCATAGGAGGGTTTAATCAGATTTATGTCTTCTTGAAAAAATTTAATGAGTATGTTCAGTGTCCAGAACTTATCGGACTGATTGTATTAAATCTTAATAGGAGAACTCGACGCTCCGATCTTTTTTGTGGTGCATTTCATCCAATTTCCTATGGTCAAAATAAAACTATCACCAGACTAATGAGGACTGTTAATATGTACCACAAGCAAAAAGAAATTTTTCACAGTCGCTCAGTTCTTTTAAAAATTCTGTAAAAAAAAATATGTAATTGAATATGGAACAATGGCAAATTGTTTTGAGCGTATTAGAAACAATTCAACTGAATTGATAATAATAATAAAGTGACTACTTTAAATATATTGCATATTGCTTAGGGGAAGTGGGGGTAGCCCCGGACGGCGGATATCCCCGGACAATGACATCACTAAGACATCAATAAAAAAACATAATCTTAAATCGAAATGTATACCATATGGCCTACAAACAAAATATAACTCAGTATTGCCGTGGCCGCCAAATGAATTGTATATTACAGTAGGTTTTGTTCCAGCCAACTATATTGTGTACACTCCTATAAAACTTCGTTGAAGGTTATCACATAGAAAACGTATGTAAACGTATCTTAACTTAATGTATGGGCTGGAATTTTGACTACAATAGTATTTATCTGATTCCGTTCATAAATTAAGTACTTTTGATAGAAACATAGCATCTAAGTAATCCGGTGGCCCCAGACGCAAGTCAGTCGGATATCTATGGACATTTTTCATACCTTTAAATTTAAGAAAAGAAAGTACGTTCTGGGTAATTACGCCCTTATTAATAAATATTTACTTCAGAATTAGAGAATTTGACAAAATATTTCATACTATCGTTAATGCCTCAATCTAAGTCAGTATTGTATCGCACCGATTCCGTGCGAAATAAGAATAGTTTCGTAAAGCTTTGTTAGTTTAACGAAGAAGATAATTCCGTATTACCAATTAAGGATTTATTAAGTAATCTTCAAGTATACAGTTTGTTTAGTACAGTTGCCGTTATAAATTTTTAGAATTTGTTCCGTTCGGAAGTTAGTGCTAATAAAATAATTACCGTTCCAGTTATGATGGTGCTAATAAAGAATTATTAGTTATTGGAAATTATCGTATGTTGAAGTTCGTCAATAATCGAGAAAAATAATAGTAGTTCAGAATTCAGAAGATTGTTCTCGTTTTGGTTTTCTGGGTCAGCAGTTTGGTTGTGAAAATTAAGTTAATGTCAATATTGTGCTTCTAGTGTTTGAAGTTATTTGTGTAAGAAATCTTGAACTTTGTTGGATTATTGAAATGTTAGGTATTAATATCTTTAACTAAGTTTTTATGTAAGTTTTTATGTCTACTTGGGATCCCGAAATTTAAATTACTTTTAGTATGATAACTTTTTGATAATGATAATTTTGTATTTTTAATTCTTTTTTTATTATTTAAACTTTTTCTTTTATGTTTTAATATACAGATTTTAAATTAATTTATCGTATGATATGCATTGGCCCAACAAATTGCTGATGTTTTCTTTGTCTTTTATTAAAATTCAGTAGTATCAATTGATATGTGTTTGATTAAACTAACGTCAATTTTATAAGAGGAATTTTTCCCAATTAAGATTCCTAGACTCTGTTATCAATTTAATGGCGCTCAACATGTTTTTTTACTTTGTTCCTGATTCCATTATTTAATTAGAAGCTTTTGGAGTTAACAGCCGGTGCATTTTTGAGTTGTACAGTAAGTATTAAATATTTTGTGTTTAGAGGAATTTTGAGTGTTATATTTAGATGAAGACTGCATCTAATGCTATAAATGTAAAGGTTGTGATCACAAAGCCTGCGTTAACATTGATCTATCAAATAACTATTACTATTGTGCTATTGTGTCATTTGCAAGGATAAAAACGCTTAATAGGTATGTCCGGGACTACCCGAGATCAATCAAGGGATAATATTATCGTATTATTACTATTTAAATAACTAGAGATGTTTGTATTTTTTGAAGAAGTCCCAAACTAAATTTTAAGTATGAAAATAAATTTTGGTTTTCATTTAAATGTCCGGGGCTACCCAAACTTCCCCTATTAAATATTTCCTCTTTCTATTGTATTGTACTATAGAGATGTATTATTTAGCTACATATATTGTATCGTTAGATTTGTATTGTTCTCATGATATATTTTGATTTTGTAAAAAGGGGAAACCCGTAAATAAATAAAAAAATAAATAAATATTTAAATAAATAGAGCTAAGTTGTGTTGACTCAGTAAAGGAAAAGTCGATTCGTCAAAGAAAACATTTCTAAGAAAATGTTCGTTAAACATTTGTCTTTTCCATTACTGTTTTGCAGGGCTCTAATATTAATTGACAAAAATGTGTCAAAAACCTTTCTTACTTTGTACGAACAGCAATCACTTTTTTAAGACCTTTTTGACGGTAGATTTACTGCAATCTACTAGGTCAGCAATTCGTCTAGCAGGTTTAACTCAATTACATCAGAAATAATGACTTACGAACTGTATTCCATGAGTAATACGATACAAAATACGTTGCATGGAGGAATGGACATTCGTAAATTCGACCGTTTTCATGCAGTAACGTTAGAGAGTTGGATTTGTCTGTATAATTTCTAAAATTGGATAAATTACAGCTAATTTAGGAAAAACTAACGGAGTTGCAGGGGCGACTTCCTTCTCATCGGGCCTTATTAGACAATGTAGGGCTTTTGAAAATGCCCATATAGTATAATTGCTCGTTGCATTTTTCAACGAAGCAGAATGTTCTGTTATTCGATTCCCGTAACCGGCAAGAGGATTTTCTTGTCGATAAAGCTCCAGTACACTTCGCCGTGCTTTCAGATGGGCACGTTAAGCAGTCGGTCTCGTCAATCACATAAACCATCTTTCTGTGAGTGTGGCTAAAAATAACAAATACACATATATGTATTTACTTCAGTGGTTTGGCAATGTTAATTACAATTAACATTTATACAGATAGACGAACATTTGAAAAAAGCCATCTACCTTGCATTTAAACCATTCTTACCTAAATTAAATGTTCAAAACTTTAAATAATTACATTCTTTTAGTCTTTAATTTTTTTCTTATATAGCATCTGATTTTACGAATAGTATGTCGATAACCTTCAATCACGTTTAATACTTAACCACTAATTTCAATAAGCTACAGATTGATTATTCTTACATATAAGCATAAAATTTAAATATTAAATTAAAAGGTAAATTAAAAAAGCATTTTTTAATAAAAAGCGAAGTCTCATTTTCTAATTGTAGGAAGTAAATGGTGTATTCATTAACGAAATTTTAATTACTTGTTGAAATTTTAATCCTGAATTAAGACGAGAGAGCACAAACAGAAAATAAAGCTCGTTCACTTTAATTACTCATGCGAAGAAGAGATACAATGTCAAATGAATTAACGCTCCTCGATATGCAAGGAAATGCAACTTAAGTGCAACACTGACGGCGCAACCTTGTCTGTAATGCACCAGCAAATAAAATAAGCAAACATAAACATCGACTGTGCGATTCACCTGCATATACATATCCCGGTACATCTCCTCGTCCCGGGAGGCCAACGGGGATAGTCGAGTGAATGCCCCGGTGCATCGAATGGCCTTGAGACGGACCCCAATGCAAATGACTGGTCCTCGGTCGAGTGCATCTCCCAGGGCTCTCCCCCTTTTCGTTTCTCCATCCCGGACACCCACTCGCAGCAATGCACCGGCCGGTGAAAAAACTCAACAACCCGTGTGTTGATTTTTATGTTTTTATACTTTTATTTTTTACTAGCGTTCGCTTTAATTTGCTCTAATGCGTGTAATTAAAAATTATGTTAAGAGGCTGCTTTTTAGATTATATCGTCAATTTATCGCTTAGCGCTGCATCATTTATTCATTTTTTTCATATTAACTTCATTAATGTGGGAACGAAGCGAAACGAAACGAAAAAAAAGAGTTGAAAAAGCAAGAGGAAATCATAGATTTATTTGTTTCTTACACTTACAGTTTTAACTGTAACACGATTGGGCAAAAGATCTCTGCAGTTCTTCCTGTCTTACCATTTCCGCACAAATTAACCTGCCACCGATCAACAAAACAAACTAAAAATTCATTTCCTGCAGTCCAGAATTAAAAAGTACACTCTTGATTATAATTGTAATTTAATTTGACAAATGATCATAGTAATTGCACATGAAAATTATCATAATTGTCGACCTTCTTTAAAGTTGCTTACGGCAATTCTTGATTAATTACGATGAAGTCATGTTAGAGTATCTCTACTTTTTTTTCAGTAATTATTAAATTACTCAACCTTATATTATTTAATATTACAACTTTTTGATTCTTACAAGAGAGAAACTTGTTCAAAATTATTTCTCTTTTTGGTTTTCTAACTAACGTCTCACACAATCAAGACCGGTTATTTTATTAATATTTTTCACAAAAAGGCATAATGAACCGAAATTGCAGTTACTTCGTTAGAATATTATTATTACTTCCTTAGATACGGAAGAATTACAACATGATTAGTCCAATTATATGCAACAAAATAACAAGAGCAATTCAGGATTCAAACGGCAATAATAACACAACAACAACAAAATAAAGTTGTTCATTCCCTTGATTTGTAATCATAAGAAAGTAATTGCTTTGTGAGGGAATAGAACAAATTAGAATGTCAATTATAGTTTAATTTTAATGAGAAAATGTATTTAAAAATAACTTATATTATACGCTACCATAAAAACAGATTGAAATTCAATTTTTCAGGTCGATGCAAAACAAATTCTTAAATGCAACTTGAAATTGCTGCACACCTTATCGCATTAACCTTTCTGTCCTTTAATCTTTAATTTTGTGGAAACTGATAGAGTCAAGTTGGCGAGGAATTTAAAATAAACTGGTAATGCATTTTATAATAATTCTAGACTTTAAGAATCAAACAAATAAATAACTGATGCGCGTTCTTTTAAGGAAAATCATGACAAAATGTAACTTATATAAGTAATAATCACATAATGGGAGTTGTAGTAATGATTTACAAAATATTTTCCTTAACAACACGTGGTCGCTTCCTGTTAGTTTTTAAGAAAATTGCATTTCAATTTCTAAGTACGCCCCTGTTAAAACTAGATCAGCGAATAATGGATGCCGCCAATCAAATTCGCAACGCATGCCATTTACATAACATCCAAAGTAATTTTACGAAGAAGCGTACGCATGTAAGTAAATTAATGGTGATCATTTTGAACATTTTGTGATGGGGCTAATAATTTGTCACCTTTTTATTCACATTACTCTACTTTCATTATATTATTTCAAAATGAATGTGCTTTACAAAAAATGAGAAAGAAAGAATTTGCAAATTAAAAAAGAATATTCCTTTAAAATTCTTAAAACAGATGCAGTTTATGTCAGCTGTTGCTCCTGGTTTGTTGCATCCAGGGACGTTGGAAGTATTTTCGCTTAAGGGGGGCGAACTATTTTAAAGATTTATTGATAGATAAGATACAGATAAAGACAAGATAAAGTTACCAAAATTTCCAATAAGTAAAAAAGGATGATAAGAATAATCAAGACAGACGAAATATTTAAAGATTTGTTTAAAAATAATTAATTATTTAAGTATACTATATTTTTATTACTTTTACATAAATATCATGTGCCTTTACTGACTTTAGCTTGATGTTTATACACTAAACCAGCGATTCCTAACTTTACCGAAAACAATATCGTTTTTATCGTTTATCGATCATTCATCGATAAACGATATTGTTTTGTTTATCGTTTATCGAAATTGTTTCGATAAAAGCGATATTGTTTTTCGATAAACGATAAATAAAACAACGGCTAGATGGCTCTTCGGCTAGTTGCACTCCAAATTTGTTTGGATTCTTTGATTGTTTTAGTTGCTCGGCCACTACTTCTCAAGTATTTTTTTTATAATAGCCCAGTAGCACTCTATGTAATAAAGCTTATGGGACAGTTTGGTAGATGTTCTTTTTTTCACAAAATTGACATTAGAATCCAGGGGTTTTCAATGGAAATTTCAAGTTCCAGGGTCGTGCCAGAGTAGTGGGCAGATGCAAAATATGCCAAAAATAATAGGGAAACGTGTTTACGATATAAAGTAGGGGTAGTAAACGTTTTTGTATGCATTCTTCCTGTAGGCGTCGCCTCTAATAGCAACAGTTGTAAAAAATGTTGAACTTTTAAGGCAGAAACGCATGGCCTGTCGTACAAGGATTTTCTTCCTGAATTAATCTATTTTAATTGTTTTTACACTATCATGTATATATTCTCTCACAACTGCATTGTAAAATTAAGGCTCTGATAACGCACTGCTGTCCATTTTGACGTACGTTCAGTCATCTACAACAACGCGATGAGTTTTGTTTGAAATGAAACAAACGCTGTATAACCTTCCACACAGTTTCTTCAACAGTATTTGTTGCTCCTTACTTCTCTTCGGTATGTTTTGCCTTCTGTAAGTTCGTATGTTATACAAGTATCTCTTTTTGATATTGTATGCAGTACCTACGCTAACGTCTTCCTTCTTAGCTATTTTATGTACAGGAAAACATCTTTTCTGATTTTAGCAGGTTTACAACATTCTTCTCGGCTTTTGCATTTAGCAGGCCTCTTCTGCGCCGCGATTAAGGCAAATTATCAAGCATTTTTTAAAATAATTTGTCTTTGTTCATTTTGACAATGTTTGTAATTTTTGACAACGTATAAAGACAATGTTTTCTTCGTATTTATTATTTTAAATAATATAACACTATAATAATAATTACAGTCTTCACGGACTACCTATGAGGCCATTACGGATCTCCGGGGATACGCGGACCACAGGTTAAGAACCACTACATTAAACGATGGGCAAACTAACGAATATCCACAGATATATTTACCATCTAGCAAATTAACCGCTTTATTATAAGAAAAAGCTGAAAAGCTTTTTCAGTCAAATAACTGAGTAAGAAATTAAAATAATAATTTTTAAATCATTAAAAATCAGCAACTAAAAGAAAATAAATAAACAATAATTAAACTCAATTTAAAATAATAATAATTATATTAGTAAAAAAAAATTAATCGCATAATATTTAATTAAAATAAATAAATATATTTTATACTTTCACCCTTGTTTCTAGGGGGGCGATGCCCCCCCCCTGTTATAAGATAGAGGGGGTTGGGGCTGTCCGCTCCCTCTGACCTATACTTCCGACGCCCCTGGTTGCATCTTGAAAAGTTGACCTTGTCTTGTTATGACTTTATAATTTTATTTTTTCTTTGAATACGCTCAGCTTTCTTTTTTTCTTCTTTAAACAGCGTCTACCGTTTGCAGACATACGCCTCCTCTTCTACTTCCATCTTTCACGGTCTTGTGCCATCAACATCCATCGTTTCCTTGCTATTTTCCTTATAGCACCGTATCATCTGTTAAGTAGACGTCCTACATTCCGTTTGCTTGCTCATGGTTTCCATTCAGTGGTTATCTGTGTCCATCTTTCTTGTCCCATTCTGGCTCTATGTCCTGCCCATCGACATTTCCTTTTCATTACTGTGTGGCCTATATCTTTCATTTCTGTTTGTCGTCTGATCCACTCTATTGATTTTTTGTCTTTTAGAGTAGTGTTTAGTATCGCTCGCTCCATTTTTCTTTGCGTGACTTGTATTTTGTGTAGTGTCTTTTTGGTGAATGCCCACGTTTCTGTTCCGTATATGAGTACAGGGATAACACATTATTCTAAACCTTGTATTTTCATATGTGTCGTGAATGTTCTGTCCCTGTTTCTTAGTATATGTTGTAGTCTTCCAAAGGCTGCCCACGCCAGTTTAATTCTCCTTTGTAAGTCTGCATTCTGCATCTGCATGCTTTTGTCTATGGTTATCCTCTGTTCTTAGTACATGTAGTTTTCCACTGTTTCGACTACATTCTTGTCATTTCCTAGTGCTACTGTATTCTTCTGGTTATGAGATCTCTACATAATTTTAGTTCTCTGTATGTTCATTGTGAGTTCAACCTCTTCAGATCTTTCTTTTAGCTTCAGAAGCATTTCTTTTAGATCTTTTCTATTGTCAGTGATTAAGATGACATCATCTGCGAATCGTAGGTTGTTTATTCCGTTCTCCATTTTAAACTTTTGATAAAGATGTATCGTTTTTTAATTGATTGTAGATCATTACATACACTCATTTCTCACTCTAAATGTTTATAACTTTTTCACAGATATACACTGTATGATTTGATATTTTTTATATAATCAGATAGCTAATTTCCACCAACAACAGATATGCAGTTTTAGGGATCAAGGGTTTACAAACTGAGGCATTGCAGACCTCTTAACACAGATACTTAATGTTAAAAATTAGTAATTCAAAATAACTGTGAATAGATTAATTACTGTTACATACGTCGTTACTATGAGACGTCTTATTGCGAAATTTGTATCAATTCATACAGCCTTATATTATTACAAGTATTTAAACCTGTCATATCCAGGCGGGCCGGCGGTTGGTATCACTACACTATGACTTGACTAGTCTCAAGGTCCGTTCGGATCAGAAAGGGGCTAGACGCGAGTGATACTAGCAAAGCTTATCCCAGCAGCGACCCCCTGATCGCTGTCTAAGTGGAGTCGCATTGCATTGCGTTGCACTGTGGATGGAATGCCGCGCGGGTATCCTTGCGATTTATCATTAGTTTGAGTCACTTTGGTGACTTATGATCTTAAGTTTAGCCGATCCCGATAGGAAGGCTACTCCAGTGGATCACTTTATAAGGGGTGTTGATGCAAATATAGAGCCTCTCACACCTGAGACAACTCCACCTCCTAAATAGTTGATATTGGCCGGGTCCCAATGACGGGGCTCACCGAGCCTTAATGGGGATATCCTAGGCAAACCCAGTTTCCCAGTCTCAGCTACACTTGAACACAACAAAAACATAAAGCGAGTGTATGATTTTATAACTTAGGAGGAAGGGGGTAGCTGAATATAACGAAACAATAATGTCTTTCATGTTATAAAAAGAGATCAATATATTAATTAAGTGACACATTGCTAAATCCGGACAAATACCGACATGTCATAATAAAAGCTCACAATGTAATAAACATTTTATAAGATATTTCAGAATTTTAACACTCGGTATTGGTAATTGTTGGAATTTATTGGTAAATTCTTCGAACATGAATTATCAAGCTGTCAAAAAGATTATAACCTCACTTTATTTAGTAAACACTGAAGTTTATAATTGATTTTATTATTGATAAAATGAATTTTAATTTTGGGATAAGATAATAACTTCAAACATTAATCAAGTTTGCAACTTACTTTACAGGGACCTGATATTTTGATATTTACTGTAGGAATAACTTTTTATAATACAGGTAAGAAATATAAACTCTCTTCTTTATATTAAGTTACAACTAAATTAAATACTGCTTTCTTTCAGCACTAAAACATCAGTAACTTTCTAATAGTGTAATAGTTGGAGAAATTCCCACTTCTTCTCTACCTATATCTGGACAAACAGCTGAATACAACTCTCTTATCCGAAACTGCATAAAGCATAAACAAAGCCTAAAATTGTGCAAATACTCTAAAAGAAATATGTGTTCCAAATCAATATTTTCCAGCACTGATTCAATGATCTCAGCAAATGATTCTCCTACATCTTAATGTAATACTTATATTCAATATTTTTTCTCAGTTTCAGTAGTTTACAATTAATATTTTAATTTCTAAAACTTTATAATAATTATTGTTAAATGTAATATTTTTATAAACTTTCATTATAAAATTATACCTGGTTACTTTATATAAACTTTATCTATTCTAAAGTTGGTTATAATTCCCCACAGGAGACGTTTATTGCCAAACTTACCTTTCAATATTACACTTTGAAATTTATTAATCGTCTTGAAAGATAGTTGAATTTTCTCAACTGTAAAAGGTGTTCATTATTATTAAAACGGTATTGATATGAGATCAAGTCTCCGTGAAGAAACAAAATTATTTCTAATCTTACTTTTTAAAATATTTAATTTAATGTGAAAATATGAATGGAAAACAACATTAATTTACAATTTTCTTTTTCGTTTCTTTTTAGTAAAGTTGCAAATTGTGGATGTGCCAAAATATAACTAAAGAAAACTTTTTAACAAGGAACAAAACTTCATATGGACAGGATATAAGTTAACAATTAAATTATTTTGATAATTCCCTCGGCAATGAACACAATGTAATAAGATCAATTTAACTCTGATGTATTCTTTGGATGATTGCGGTGCATGAATAAATCAACTTGTAAATATATCATTATATTTTTATCGTTTTATTTCACTCTTGTATTGTTTGTTGATGAGTTAGTAAGAATCAGTTTTTTATTGGTTTCAATTCAATCAAACAACCGCAAATGGTATATTTTGCTGTTAATGGCATAATTTAAAAATGAGCATAAATATTTCTATACCTTTAGGGCTATTGCTCGAACTGTGTGTATGAAAACAAGTACTACTAAGTACTAAACGCGGTAATACTTAGTAAGACACTCTATATTTCTTCAATATTCAACATTTCTTCTGCATTTTGGTGTTTTAGATGTACAGCTAATTTCAAAAAAATTTGGGATAAGTCTTGGCAGTAATTTTTGCATTTTAAAATTATATATTCATAGGTAACATAACATTTCTTAACCATCAAGGTTAAGAAAAAGCAACATTTACCCTATGGAATACTGACTGTCCTATATTTAAATCAAATCAGCTCTACAGGATGCTCTACAAAATTGGTGTTTTGGAATTTCTTGATGGTGTCGAAAGATTCGTAGAAAGTCTGTAAGGCAAACTTGAGTAAGAGTAACTTGAAAAAACCCAAATCTCTAACTACTATAGTATTTTTTGGCCAATTTAAAATCCTTTTAGAACATTTTATACCTCGATTAGTGATCCACACTTATTTCTTCAAAAAATATGAGTATCATCAACTGACTGGTAATAGTTGCCTGGTTTGAAATGGAAAGGTGGATTTTCATGGTTCATTCTTTCATTGTAAGTGGTTATTGTAATTAGGTCATCAATTACATACTACTAACTATAGTATGAGCAAACGGTAACTAACTATAGTATGAGCAAAAAGTAACTCCATCAAAGGTGCCTTTGGAATTTTGAACTCCTGTGTATTATAACACCAGAAAATTATATCAAATTAATAACTGTCACTGTCAAAGGACTCTGATTATTTTGTATAATTTTCCTTATAGTACGGGAGGCCGCAACCAGGATTTTTGATTTATTTTAGCATGGACAATCCCCACGGGAATCGACAGTTTGTGAAAAAAGACAAAAAAAAGTCCCCAGCGACGGAAACCGGTAGTGAGCATAAATGCATTTAATTGTTAATTAAAGATGTCAAAGAAACAAGTAAAAAAAACAATTTTGAAATGTCCGTTCTACAGCTCAATGTATTCGTAGACAGCTGAAATTGATGTAAAAAACGCAAACGGACATTTTTATTGGTCCAGAGAAATTTGTTAGGTGAATAAATAAAAATTTTTGGCCATTGTTTTTCCGACATATCTTGGAATGTCCGTTTGCACCATAAATGTTCATTTCAAGTTTATTGAAGTCAGGGAAAAATACGAACGGAAGTTTTTATTGGTCCCGTTGCCCATAATTGGATTTTTAAAATGTCAAAATTTTCCGGGAAATTTTTTAACTTCAGAATGTCCGTTTGCGTTTGGATGATGTTCCTAACATTGAAAGGAGTAAGCAAAAATATTGAACGGACATTTTCAATGGGTGTGGGCTTAAAAAAATCATTTTCCGTCGAAAAAAAATCTACTATAGCCAGGAATGAAAGTTTAGGTTGGAAAAATAATAACAAGATGGTTTTTCACATGAAAAAAATCACAAAATTTATCTTTATTCTACTTATAAATTACATTTACTCTTCTTCATCGGTCAAATTTGCCTCGCAATCGCTGTCGTCATCTGTATCAATGTTGAAGGGGTTACCGAAATTATCCTCTTCATCATTTTCCTCTTCTTCATCATTTTCTAATCAAGTTCTACAAAAAAACTTGTGACATTTAATTGACGTTTCGTTATTGCCCGTCTGACCATAAAGAGGCCCGTGGGCCATAAAAAGACTTTTATGTTTAGAGTCTTACAATAATAGTCTAATTATAATGCATCTGTGAATAAAACAAATTTATATACATGCACTCGGAAAATGCAATACAACAGAGAGATTAGACAATGTAATGTCTCTATAGAGAGAATCGACATAGATTGGCGCGCATTTTTTCAATAAAAAGTGTATGCAAAAAAGTTACAGAGAAGTTGTGGAAAACAGTATATCGTGAAGTATACATCACGTCCACGATCCATACATTCTTAATTGAAGAATTGTAAATTAAATTTTCCTGTAGGCTGCCGTTGTTCTCGCTTTCTTGGGATTAACCAGATATCTCGACCACAGTTAAATACGTGAAACTAGAGAAGAGAAAGCGAGGAAATGGGAGAGAAAGAAGAGATGCATCCAACTTTATTTAAAGCATGTTCTTGGCGACTTGTTTATCGAATAAATGTGGCACTCACCGTGGCAAAGATGAATCGAACGAATTTGAATGTAACACAATATTGTCGGCTGTCTCGTGGACAGAAGAATCATCGTTATCTGGCAGATCACTCCTTGTAGCTGCATTTGAATTCTCAGTAGCGTCAGGTACAGCACTATTATCGACGTCCATCGACATGATTGGAACAATTTTATAACTGGTATAACGCTTGTAGCACTGACTATGATAACCGATAACATCGCAATCAACATTGTTGAAATCGGGATCGTTTTCAGCTAGATCTCGAATTTCACGCCCTGCATAAAATGCTCTACACTTGTCAAGAATCTTTTCCTTGAATCGAATCAGTTTAACCAGATTCCCTCCCTCCTCACAGAAAATACACTTTTTTAATTAACTCATTTTTTATTAATGAGATGCAAATGAAACACCGAACACTTGTTTATCGAACGCGCGTTGAAAAAACACGTGGTGGCGGCGTCTCAGTTTCTCTATAGCCTTAACGGTCCAGATTCAATACCATCTGATGCGCACGCAAGGGAAAGAAAAAATGTGGGTGCTACTCAGCTTCTCCAGCATCCAGTTCTTCGAGGAGTACCATGGACCGCCGCGCATGCGCAACGCGCTGGATTGTATACGCCACCGCGTGGTGTTACGAAGGCTAGGAAATGACGTATCAGGAGAAATAATGACAACGGAAAATTTCCGTTCTGCTTTTTTTTGTTATGTATTAAGTCTAAACTTTAATTTAAAACAAAAATGAACCGTGGGAAGATTGTTTTTTTAAACCATTTTTCTCTACAGGTTCAATTTCCCATAAGAATAATTTTTCCCACGGAAAATGTCCGTTCTTAGTGGATTCTTATCATTTTTTATATTCTTAACAAGATTCCACCAAGAACGGACATTCCCCAATGAAAGAAAAACGACTTAATTTTTTACAGACGGAAAATCATTTTTCCCCTGGAAGTGCTCACTACCGAACTTTTTCACAGGGGAATTTTATGTCAGAAATTCGAAAAACTATCGATATCAGTGCTCGTCATCCATGCTAAAATAAGTTGGAATTTTGGTTGCGGCCTCCCGTACTATTAGGTTATAATACACGAGTTCAAAATTCCAAAGGTTCCTTTGATGGAGTTACCTTTTGCTCATACTATAGAATACTTATTCTAAAAAATGACATCAGATTTGAAAGAATATTTTGATCAAAAGGAGATTCTCCTTGGACCTTCTTCAGTTAATATGACTTTGAAAAAAGACGTTTATTTTTCACCACCTCAGTGCTTTCCTTAAAATTAATTCTTTTTTAAGCTTTTATTCTAGAAATAGTATTTAACAAAATTAGATTTCTTTTTGATAAGAATCGTATAAGTTACCTTAATTTTCTTAAGTGGCATTTATATAGTGATATTATGAATGTGTATAAAGCATGCGAAGCATGGAACATTCTTAAAGAAATAAAAAAATCTGAGTTCGTTTCCCATAAATTATCGAAGAAGAGGGCACACGAGGCAGTAAAAATGGTAAAAGTACAAAAGACTCGCAATTTATCTTACATTCAATTCGAAATCTAATCTGTTTCATGAAACTGACAGGACGTAACGAAAGTCGGGCCGAAATGTGGTGAGTCGATGAAATCAATTGGTTATCAAGACACAGCCGATACATCAAGCCAACCCTGCGCCCCTTAAATCTAACCTTTCACTACTGCAATGCATCCACGCAAAAATAATCAATTACTCTATTCATCAGCGGCGGCATAAAAATAGATACATTTCGTTTTCGGAGCGAGGGTGGTTAGTAATTTATAAATTTCATCAGATACAGCAGAAACAGCAGTGAGTTTACTTTGTCAACGATAATCGTGACACGCATTGTCTAAATAAACGTGTCGAACCTCACTCTATCAAATTATGTATCGGTTTGTCTTAACTTTGGGTCGTAATCGTTTTTTCTGCTGTAAGGAAGATTAATGAAAAACAGAAATCAACGGTAAATATTTATATTTACAGTTTATTACTTGTTTTGGAACATGAAAAGGATAATTTTATTTAGAAAAGTTAATAATGGATTTTAGGGCAAAAAAGCATCAACTGTTTTACCGTTTTAATCTAAATTTAATCTATCTAAAATAAAACTACTTACTCATTATCTGTTTTCATCTTATACAGAGATATGAACATACTTATATCTCTCTCATACCTTTCATATAAATATGTCAAATCGTCAAACTTTATTTGATTCTAAGTGTGCTAAGTTGGCTGTCTAGTGATTTCAGCGAGTAGATCAGCGTTTCAGGTTTCAAGGGTCAAAATATCACTATGGTTCCTTAAACGTTGTTCCGCGGAATACTCATGTTCCGTGAACTAAAGATAAGTAGTTACAAATGTTCCGTGGAATTCTCAACAGAGACAAATTGGCTAATGTGCTTGATTGATATTTAATATACGATAAAGTGATATCAGATAATAATTTGTGAAACAAAGTATCTCAAGAACTCTCCTCTCTTCACTTAACAGTTCGTAATTTTACAGTAGAACATAACTTATTGACGTATAATTTCAGTTTTTGAAAGTATTCATTGTTGACTATGCAATACTACTCTATTTTGCACATTCATCTTTTCCGAGGGTTTCTCAAAAAATTCTGGGTTTCTATATTTGAGTTTGGCAAGATTTTGTGTTTCATTTTTTCACAATTCTTAAGTGTTTCTGAGTTTAGCTACTTGAACTTCGTGTTTTTAAGATTTCCTAGAAAAAGAAGCACATAAGGTTCAATCAGGAAAGTGTACAGAGTGACTAATAAAACATCCCCGATATGAACAGACGTTGGAAACACAGCTACTTACACTGCAGAAGAAAGTTCATACTTTTTCACTTTTATGCTGCATTTCTTGAAGTAGTTACAAAAAGTGTGCCTGGTTGGGATTCGAACCTTGCAACAATCATCACTTTGTTGGAAAATCAAAAAAGATTTTGATCGGTATATACTTTGAGCTGACACTGGCAATGAACAGACTTGCTTCTTGAAAAGTTTCTTAGTTTACATGAGCACTCTGTAGGGGTACAGAATTCCGTGTAACATTATCATATTCCAAAATTGAAAACCAAGCCATACAAAGAATTCCTCGCTGAAATATATAAGGTATGCGGAAAATATGATGGTCATTTTGAAGGTAGATTTCGAAATAGACCAATTAATAGATATTTAAGATATAAGTGTAAAAAGCCATTCTTTGTTGCGCGAACGGTTTAACGCACGAGCGAGGTACGAGTGAGTGTCTTAAAGGATGTGAGTGCAATGAAGAGACTTTTTACACGTATATGTTACAACGTTTTAGTTTTATCTACGATCATAATTTGATCATTATTTTAATTTTGTGACTTGTGTCATGTGTACACACATTAGCGTGCTTGCTGAAATAAGCGTCAATAAAAATTTTATAACTTAGCTCAATAAACGTTAACTTTTGACACGAAAATCAGTGTAAAAAGTGGTTACTTTCTGTATGATCGTAGATAAATGCAAAGTTTTTTCTACCAAAAGCTGGAGATTTCATTGCATCTTTCTCTATAATTCCATCATCAATGATACGACTTACATAGTATGCTTTGGTGATAATTGGCAATCGTACTGTTTGCTGAAGAACAAATTGTTGTTATTTGAGATTGCGATAACAGTAGGTTTGCCCAAACTGTCAATGCATTTCTGCTCTTAACTCTTGGCTAGTTTGGTGTTTATGAACATAGGTCTGTTCCTGCTTCGTCAGAGACATTGTGTGCAGCTGCTATTTTCTTTGGTTGCGTAACCGTTTGTATGGTGTCGCAATACACTTTGAATCTTTGACAGTAAAGAAAAATATAGTATGTTTTTACCGTAGAAAAACGTTTGTTGTTCGATTTGCAGCTAACCTAACCGTCTATCAAAGATTAGATTATTAAATATTTACTATTTGTCATATTTTTAAAAAACACTTTATTAATTACGTAATTTTATGTTGAGCTACTTGCGAAATATATAAGTTGTGCAAAGAGTCCTAAAAACTAGAATGTAGGAATGTGTATTGCTCTGGTCGTAGGCGGTATACATAAGCAAAAGGGTTATCAAGAGTTTACACGTATTTCTAAATATACGTCAACTATGTCCATTCATAGTCTTATAATAATAAAAACTGGATTCTGTTCTGAGTATATGTATACAAACAGAGTGGATATATTTATTTGTAATTTGTAGTATTACTTGTTTTTCTCATATTGATGATTAACATAGCTCTAATAATTTTCAACCAATATGAGCCATACAAAGTGGAAATTTCAAAAAAACATAAACCAACGGTATATCAGTTTTGGCATTTGAGTCGGCAAGTTGACTGACGCTGATTTGCGACTTTTTAACCAACAATCACAACCTACTTTAACACAACAAATTATAATTAGTTCTCTCTCTGTGTTTACACATTATACAACTTATATGGAAGAATTGTCGTCTCACCAGCAATCAGTCTCGGGTAGCTCAGCGGTAGAGCATCTGCCTAGATAGCAGGGAGCCAAGGTTCGATTCCTGGCTCGAGATGATAATTTTTCTATATTTCAATAACATTTCAAATAACTTAATCTATTTCATATATACAGGGTGTCCCACAATGCTGTTTACACGCAATATCTCCCTTATTTGAAAAGATAAAGAAATCAATCGAAAACTATTGCGAATAACTCAAAATGGACCTTCAGAAAACATCCTTAAACGCTGGTTGCATAGCAACGTTTCAGAGATCATTCAAACTTGATTAATTTTACAAATTGCTCCCTCTGTTTTTTTTCACGGAAGTGTATTCTTCACTTCATTCTGCATACGGTAGTATGCCTTACTTATTTATCTAATGTGCATTTAGGGGTTGAAAGAAATATTTTTTATAAATTGTGCACTTCATATTCACTAAATAAATTATTTATTTAAAACATATAATTAGAGCCGTGTCTACAAGGGAAGTACTGAGGCACTTTAAAGCTCGTGTAGAGTCCACAGGAGGTCATTTTGAGCATTTGCTTTAAGTTTAAGATAAATTCAATTTATAAAAAATATTTTTTTCAACCCCTAAATGCACATTAGATAATTAAGTAAGGCATACTACCGTATGCAGAATGTAGTTAAGAATACATTTCCGTGAAAAAAAAACAGAGGATGCAATTTGAAAAATTAATCAAGTTGGCATGATCTCTGAAACGTTGCTATGCAACCAGCGTTTAAGTATGTTTTATGAAGGTTTATTTTGAGTCATTCACAATAATTTTTGATTGATTTCTTTATCTTTTCAAATAAGGAAGATATTGCGTGTATACTCCATTGTGGGACACCCTGTGTATATATAACATATAAATTTGTGTATAGAAATCAATATCTTATATTTAATTTTTGCCAAGGTTATTTGCCCTTGATTAAAATATAATTATACTTAATTAATTTATTTTAATTGATTTACCTGATAATTTGTTTTAATTAATAATAAAGCACTGTATATCTCTTACTTGAAGATTTCTTATTTATATGTTTGGTATTTGGGGTTTATATTTTCAGCTACCGAGGAGCCAATATTGGGAAAAGTCGACCACATTGGAGTAGTCGCAAATGTGTTGTTCTTTTCAAATTTTGTCGGCCAATACTGTAGCTATCTTAGACGACTCTTAGCGCTCATTGCAGAACACCTCTTGTGAGACCCACGACCTCATACTAGCTGGCTGGCAGCCGACAGACTTAACTGCGGTTAATATTTGTTACCGTTTCCCAATAAGCAGTCTATTCCGTGGTTAACAAGCTGTAAGTTAAAATGGGTATTTTAAATGTGTAGGGTCTGAATTAGCTTCTACGTACAGAGCACTATACAACTGTGGCCGAAGTGTCGGAAACGGGCACTGGAGATGCCTGGCCAGGCGCGCGTGACTTATATCAAGTAGCTCATTTCGGCCGCAGTATATATGGTATGTTCGTCGCAGGCAATTCAGATTCGCATATCAAAGTTAGATACTCATCATACTCGATATTTAACAGATGTGAGATATCTTTAAAAAAACTGCTTTCCCAGTTCTTTTATACAAATCTTTAATTTATAGCACACCGAAAGATACCGCCATTATCTATAAGTAGATAAATAGCGAAATGTCCTTTAAAAGTTGCTTAAGCAGATACAAACTGTTTAGGGCACCGTATTGTAATAATGGAGTTGCAAGTTTGCTACGTTTCTTCATTGAGTAAAATGAATTTTTAAATGTAAAAGGAATTCGATTTTACACGTAAACGATTGATCATGCGAAAAAATGTTATTAAGCTTTTTTTTTGTACTGGATGAGATGCACCTTCTGACAAGTCCCATAATTGAACTACTAGTATTAACGTCAAACGGAAAAATGATGTTGAAGTTTCCGACTTTCCGAAAAAGTGGTACATCCTAGAACAATATTGTACCAGACTCTTTTGTTCCTTTTAATGTTTTCCATCACCTCTTAGAATTAACACATAGTAACTCTTTACACTCTGTATTCTCCCCCTGAATCAAAATTAACAAGTAAAAGTCAGATACCTAACGTAATATTGAATATCCCATACCTAACATAGATTGCCTTGTTCAACCGAAGTATAATCAAAACTTGTGAGAATGCAATAATTGTGTACAAAATATTTACCTCTCTGCTTCTGTTCTTTCAAATTCCCCCCACAATCTAACGCTTACAGTATTTTATTGTGTCTTCTTCAGTTGCAATAAAACTTCTTTTAGTTGTATTTAGACCCGCATTATCCTTTTTTGTTTTTATTTCATGAATGGATTGCCGACCTCATAATTAGTCAATTAATTGATTGGTCGGTTTTCGTTTAGTTGACTAAACATTTAAGTATAAACATGTCGCTTCTAGTTAAATACTATTTGTAGAATAACTATTTTAACGTGAATTCTGTTTCTGATCTTGAATTCAGAACAGTCAAGGACAAACCATTGTAAATATACTGCATATGTTTTCCATTCACGTTCTTTTTGATAGTTTGATTACATATACAGAGCAATGGAAATAATAAAATGATCTCATTGTAATATGGCATTTTTATTACATCTCAATATTCTGAAGCAAGTGTCTATTCCGTGAATCTACCCGAAAGTAGTAACGTAATGCAATTTACTGAGCAGCTCTACTCAATGTTTCAAATTAAATCTTGTAGCGAGTACGTGTAATAATCTATGAACAAACAAAAATAATAAACTATTTTTGAATACACAGTTTCTCAATTGCAACTTATAATTAATTACATCACTAATTCGGTAGTTATTATCGTGACTATTAGACTGATGAGATCGTTTTTATATAAGACAATCTATGAAACTTAATACGATCAGAAGATTTATTAAATAAGAAATTTTCTAAATGATTTTTAATAATAATAAATGTTGTGGATGAATAGACTAGGAAGAGAAATTTCGCAGAATTTAAAACGTAATAAAAGTCTGTAAAATGCGAACTCAATAAATCACTAGCAATTTTAAAAATGATCTGACATTTAGGTAAACATCCGAGCAAAACGAGGCTCTTACTTAAATCGAACTAATAGCATTACTTTTCAGCATTTTCCATCAAATATTGAAATACTTTCCGCGAGCCGAGCTATAATGTATATTGACTAAGTAACATTTATTACATCGTAATGCAGAATTTCAATAAAAACCATCAAGATAGAGTATCGTCGGCCGTCTAGTATCGAGCAGCTCATTAATATCGGGTTCTTAGCTTTTTTCAGTTAAAGTGCTCGACGGAGATAAATCAAAAGTTGGCGAGATTTATAAAAGAAATGAATTCACTCCACGTGATGTTGATATTTACTCGTTTTATTCGCCAACTTGTAAGTTAAAAGTCTGCACGTCTCTCTTAGTACGGGAATATTTTACATAGTATACATAGTACCACGATGCTGGGCAATCACGAGAACGTAAAAATGATTCGCTAACTGAACACACGGTAAAAGCAAAAGTACTTTAATCTGGGGCGCGAGTAATGCGTTCATCGATGCGTTCAGAAAAATGTTTATTTATGGATTAATATGCATTAACGCATACCTCTATATGAATTAGATGTAGCAAGGAAGAAATCTTACTTATATATATGAAGCTCTTTACTTTGCCTGAAGTTTAGTCAAAAATGCCTGTTTGCTAATGCACTCGTTTAAGCTATACGTTTACTAATACCTACACTACTAAACTGCATACGTGTTAAGTTTCAACAAACACTATCTGGAAAAGAATGCTGTGTTTAATAAAATTATTTAAGAAATTTACAAGTGAAATGGTTCAAGTGAAACTGAAGCGGAAGATCTACCTAAAAGCTTATTCATAGAACTTGCACAGAAATACGTATATCGTATATGTAAAGAAGAGTATTAAGTAACCGTATCCGATACCAGAGTATCCGTGCGACCAATTAACTCGACACCTTCCGATGCCGTTCCAGATAACAAGTTTCACTTTAATTTTGGGTAGCCAGTTTAAGGATTCATCGTCGCCTGCAAACCATAAGCAGCTCCAGAAGACCATACAATAGTCAACTCACCGAGCTTTCCGTGAATTGGACGACAGTGCAAGATAATATCATTGATAATAATAATTGAACCAAGGATGTTATTAAATTATTATCCCCCTGAAAAGTTTTTTACAGTTTTTTTCATCAAAGTATACCAAGCACAAGCTAACATACAACACCTCACGATCCATAGTTACATCCACCAGATTAGGATCACTCGTAAATGTTCAAACCATTTCAATTTTTAAATCGCTTTTGAAATTTGTTCTCTCTCGGATTCAGGTACACCCTGTACTTGTCCTTAACAAGTTTATTTTTCTAGCCGTTTATCTGTTTCGAATGATTTTGGAATGTCAGCTTTTTAAAGCTAATTTCGTTTTAATTTTTTTTCTTGGCTAATAATTGTTCTCTCTATTGGATAGTTAATACATAATGCACTGTTGTTGGTTTTAGATATTCCTACACGCTGTGTATATGATTTTTCTAGACTGAGTTGTTTTATTTTTGTAGTCTAATTTTAATTTAGGAGAGATTTCAATGTTGGGTTCTTGATTGAACTATCTCCTCATTTGTCCGTTATGAGAATTAGATATGTTAACATGTGTCGATAGTTAGCCACAATGAGGGATTTTATTTGAGATATGACAAAATATATTTTAACTGCCAATCTTAACTGAGGTCAACCCACTAGGATTATTTGGACAGGTAAGCTTTTTCTTCCTTAATGTGAAAGGATATTTAAAAATATAGTTTTTCTTTTTTTAATTATCAGGATGAAATTCAACCGCACTTTACAAATCAAATTGGTAACCAAGTAAGTAAACTAATTCTTTTTAAATATTACTAAATTTCTTTGTGCTTGTCACAGTATTTTACCTTGTATGAGGAATGCTTGTTCCCTATCTTTGTTTATACCTCTTTAAACTTTCTGAAGATAATTTTATTTTCACAAACTATTTATTTTCACATTCATAACAACTCACTACCTTTCAAAGTAGCACAAAATATTGGTGCAATATTGGCTAGAAGTTGCTGCAATAATGCTACAAATATTTGTCCAACATTCTGCTTAATTGGTACAACATTGACTTTAAATGTTTCTCAATAATATTCTACTTTATTGGTTCAATATGGACTTTAAACATTGCTCAACAATCGTATACTTTATTGGTGCAATGTTGATTTTAAATAATTCTTAATTATATTCTGCATTATTGGTGAAATGTCAATTTCAAATATTGCTCTATAATATTCTGCTTTATTGGTTCAATATGGTCTTTAAACATTGCTCAATAATAGTATGTTTCACTGGCGCAATATTGATTGTAAACATTACTTTATAATGTTGTCGCTGTTTTGGAAATCAATAAAAATAAAGGTAATATATATATAAAAAACGAGGTGTGAATTCAACCATATTTATTATTAATACATAGAAAAGATTAAAATTAAAAACTAACTACATATACAAGTACACAAGTTTAGTCGAAGAAATCAAATGTTAATTTCTAAAATTAGACAATAAAAGAAAAGGCGGAAACTTATTTAAATGAAATTATAAACAAAATAAAATATTTAACGTGAAAGAACAATAATTTTAAAATGTTTTTAATAAAGGGAGGATGTCTATTCACCACCAGACTGGTTCACTGGTCCGTTCCTGTAACAAAAGATAAACAGCATGAGACCACGTCTCAATAAGTATTGACTGATTCACTATCTACCCTTTTATGTTTGTGCGTGTAAACTTATCTACATGTAAATAACAACCCGTTAAAAACAATAATGGTCTCTCTCTCTCAAAATAACCTCATTGGTCCTGGCTTGACACCGACAAACTTCCGTGCACATAAGACCAAAATGTTACACCATCCGCCGCCAATGTTCGATCATCACATACATGAATTCTCACATACAAGTGCGAACAAACACTTGCGAATTTATCTATTAAACAAAATAAGGAAGTCGCATGCCCACACACTCTGTGAATTCTGCAGGCAACTGCGAATTCTTAATCTTTAAACATCCACCCTGAATAACCGAGTTCTTAGAAATTGAGCTTTCTCCAATCAGGGGTACGGTGCGTAACGAATCGTTCCCTTTTCGTTTACAAACATGTATCTTTTTCTCTGGTTTTATTAAGATGCAACGTAACACGCATACAAAATATTATATCCAGCAAAACAGTAAAAATATCGTTTTCACTAATATTTGGCAATATTTTGATGTTATTTTGATCTCTCATACCTAAGTGCTCGTTCTAATTGTTCTTTATTTAAAATTTCATGATTCCTTATTGTAATTTTCAATTGACATAAATCTCAAATAATATTCATGTCTGGATTTTAAAGTTTGAGGTAGTTAATGAACTTTTGGACAGTTATGAACTAGGTTTTGATTTTTTTGGGCTTTGTGTTTGTAGTTATTATGTTCGATAGAACTTAAATCGTTTACTGAGAAGTATGAAAAATGTTATAAATATAAATAAATGTTATGAAACAATATTGCTAGAATATTTACTGGAAATATGTATGCGATGCTGTATTTAAATAATCATTCAATATTGCTAAATGATATTTAAAAGAAAAATGCTAACATTATTCTCCAATAATGCACCAATATTGGTTCAATAATTTAAAAATAAATATTATAAAACAGTATTGCTAGAATATTTACTGTAACTATGTATGTGATGTTGGAATTTTGTTTTTTAAGACCCTACTTCATGAATTACGAAGAGGTGTTGAACATTTCACTGAAACTAACTGAATTTCAATATGATTAACTATAAGAACTATTACATATTTATGTAATCTGAATCTGTTACTTAGACAGTTAGTCCGAACTGTTTAAGTAGTTTTGCGCGTGAATTAATCATTAACAATTATTGCTAGCCGAATATAAAATTTAGGAGTAATTCTTTACTTGTTTGAGATTGTTGATTAATTTAATTAGTTGTTTGTTTCTTATAACTTTTTATTATATTGTTAAAGCATTTGTTACCTTCTATCTATGAAAGCTACGGCAGAGGTTTACGTAGAGGTTTGGTATTTGTCTACCCGCCTGGCTCTGGTGGTGTGAAGCCAACATCCTGGATTTCTCTAATAATTTAAAAACCCCACGAACATCGACTTCTTCTCATGGAAACCTTTCACGCCGTACTGAACTGATCTCGCAAATAGTCATAACAATTGCCTTTTTTTTGCTTCGAACTGGCGTTACAACTGTTACAAGGGTGTTACAACTAGATGAGAGGAAAAAATTAAAAAGATAATTTACTGTGTTTCCGAAAAATTGGGCTCGTGTATATATTTTATTTCAACAACAGCGATTGGCTGTAACATTTAAGTTCGATTTCCCTCCTTATCTCTGAATTCAGTCTTACAGTGCTCTGATTCTTCTCAATTGCATTCAACAAGCCATCATCCTACAGAAGCTGTAAGAAATCCACTTGGGAGTTTTTTTCTGTAGTGGAACACTCGTCAGCACGTGGAACACTGTACTGGTTAGGTATGGATCATGCCACTCTTTGATATCACCCGAATCTTACACTGCTTGGAATTAATTTATCTTAAATAGACTATTTACTTCCTCTACTATAAATCCATGATCGAGAAATTTGCAAACAGAATAATAAATTCTACTAATAAATTAATGCACGTTCCTGCTGACATCAGACGTCTAATGCACTTTATCGGGTATTTCAGGAGATAATCATCCAGCCATGTTTTCTTTGAGAGCTTTCACAATTATAAATAAGTGCATCAGCGTCGTCTATGAGATCAACAACTTTTTTTTGTTGGAGTGAGTGTGCAAGATTTCAGACAAGTGTTTCAATTCCCTTTGTACATTTATTTAGATAGCTCTTTCTGCTTGTCGTCCTCGGAATAGTTCAGAAGTGTTCATAAGGAAAAAATGCCGCTTGAATACTTTTTAAAGAGTTGCATTTAGTGAATCTAAAATTGCAGCCTCTGCGCTACCTCCCACTCTCTTAAGACTCATAAAAGTCACACGGTGCTAACCACAATGCTTCTTAACAAAGATTGTGTCCTCAACGCCTAACTCACACGTGCGTAGATTGCTGCGGAACTCGCCTAAACCAAAAATCTACAGGAACAGAAATGATGCATCTTCCGATCCCAATGCAGCCCCAATAATTAAGTAACAAACATTATTTTATTAAACAGTAGAATTTTAATATCGGAAAAACTAAATTAAAAGAAATATGTAACAATATCTAGCACCTAGGTGGAAGACAGTTTCCGTTTAAAAATGGGTTTGCTCGAGTCATTTGGCATTAAATTCTTATCTACACTAATTAGGCTTTTCTTCTTAATGAAGAATATATGCTGTTATCAAGTGGAATGTAAATATTTCGGATTTGGGACGTTGTGACTGTCTTTCGGTCAAACGAACTGTTGGTTCAATGATATCAACGGGACTTGGCCGCTTAGTCAATTGGAACTTTTCGTCCAACGGATCATTTAGTATATTGGCGTTTGGTTCAATTTGGATTTTTCGTCTACCTGTGCTTTTCAGTAGTACTTTTAGTTAACTAAAACGTAATAACTAGATGAACTTAAACGACAGTTCATTTTGGTAATTTAAAAGATATTCCTAATTATTGTCCACTAAGTCATCTGTGGAATCTGTTCAGGTTTTAAACACCGTCGTGTCGCTTAGTTTGTTAATAGTGCGTGTCTTCTTAACATTAAAGAATCTAAAAGAGAATATATCACTTACTATTCATTAAAAAAATGATTGTGGGCTAAAAGAACCATTGAACAGAAAGGCCCATTGAGTGAGAAACCTCGTTGGGCGAAAACCCTCGTCGAAGCGAACATCCGTTGAACTAAAAGTTCATTCGACGACTAGTCGTTGACTAAGGATATGGGACAAACATACGATCTTCTATTTTGGATAAATTGTGCATTTTATAGAAAGTCTAACTAAACCAAATTAAAGGCATCTGCTTGTGAAGTCAAAGCTAAACATGTCATACAAGAATACTTTCAATGAAGAAACATCTAGGTGTTCTCAAATAAGATCAGATCAGGTAGCGTTTTAAATGTAATCTTGATCAACACTGTTTTATAAGAAAAACCTACATCAGTAACTTTTGATTTTGGTCATTAACAGTGTTTTTCATTTGCCGTTTGTCATAATTTGTACAACTGCTCTATATTATCATATAAAATAAATACGTTTTTATTGGAAATTTTAATCGTACGTACCAATATTGTTAGGTAATCTTTTGTGACATATTTCGTACAATATTTTGCATTTTAAGAGTCTGTCTGCGAGAAACTGAAATAAATTTGCCTAGAATGGAAACAGACAAAAATCTGTGTTTACCTGCAATTTGTTTCAATCTTTCAGGATGGTTCTTTATCCCATAAAGGACGTACTGATAGGAGAAGGCATCACTTACATTGATAAGCTGGGCGTAGCAGGGCGGTAAAGATCAAAATGCTAACTTTGCGTAGAAGTACCGTATACTCACATACTATAGCTCATTTTGACGGACTCGGCGAATAGAACAACTTCGTCCGGTGCATTCAAAAATTTCTACTCTGCGTAAAATTATGTCAAGAAAACTACTAAAAAATGGAACCATCTGGTGGTTTTAAGAATTTTCTTGATGGATTCAGAATGTTTCCCACCAGATGCTGTATATCTTCAGAATCTACGATAAATTGCGCTTCAGATACACTTACAGTTATGCATTAGGTACGGGTCGCTTAGAAGGTCTAGTTCAGAATGTATAGTACAAGACTACAACAAAATTTTCTTTTTTGTCTATTTCGACGAATATCGCTTCTAACTAGGCAATGTTATATGTCATTCACAGCGCCCCAAGCCCGAGAGCTACACCATGACATAAGACATAACACTTATGACTAGTGGTGAGAAATGTGTTTTTTGGTAAATGACCGGTAACTACCTTAATCCTAAAGATAAGCATAACATATTATACATTTTCAGAACCTACTGGTACTATCCTAGGAGAATAAAAAGTTAGAAAAGTTAGGTTAAGTGATCTTCCTTTAAAGTAGCAACTTTAGGTTAAAATTTGATTTAGGTTAAATTTGTTAGAAGATTAGAAAGTACCTATATGATATAGATTATAGAATTGTGACCTTGTCAGCAGCTACTGGTACCTAACCTTCCCACTCCCCACGTCAGTATCCACTCGGAGACAATAAAGTTGTCTTAATATAAGACAACCAAGTAATTTCAACCCAATTGTGTCTATTTACAAATCATGTATGTACTAATTTCAATCAGAAGAATAGATGCATAATTAATGTTCTTCGGAGAATATTTCTTTTGCCGCCTTTTTTGCGGATTTCCAAGATCGAAACATTCGTCTTTGTCAAATTTGAACTTCGATATTCAGATGTTGACCACTAGAGAAGATATTCATTCCGTACATCCTTCAATAAGCGCATTAGCTCGACCACTTTACCAGCAGCAACTTCGCAAGTAATCGTCGATTCCTTTCATGAACTGATCTTGCAAGATCTCGTTTAGCGATTGCCAAACTTCCCAACCGATCTCCTTGTTCGAAAAACCCAACTCAACCCATTGTACGAACGGATGATCTTTTGCCGCCTCTTTCTTTCTCTATTATCTTCGATAATAATGTCGGAATTTCTTGGAAGAATGGAAAGGAATGAAGGGAATCGACGATATTGAAGAATGAGCCCAATGAATATGTGTTTTCTAGAGACGAATAACTGATGGCTACGACTCAAATAAAAGCGACATTTACTCGAATGAAAGCTAAAAATAATAACAACCAGAACGAATTCTAATTTGACAAAGAAGATATTGAGAAAAGCGACAAAAAGCTAATCTCCGAAGAGCATTAACTGTTCAGCTATTCGTCTCATCATGATTCTTTTGAATTAGTTTGAAACTACTTGTTTGTCTTGATTATCCTCCGAATGATCACCTTCACGTGGGTGGGAGTGGAGACTTAAGTACACTTACCGGTACCTAAGCCTAAGGCCACAATTCTATAATCTATATCAAATACTTTATAATCTTCTAACAAATTTAACCTAAATCAAATTTTAACCTAAAGTTGCTACTGTAAAGAAAGATCACTTAACCTAACTTTTCAGAGTGCTTCAATTAAGGTGATGCGTGAAAGATAGTTATTCTCCTAGGCTAGTAGGTTTCGAAAATGTATAATATGTAATGCTTATCCTTAGGATTAAGGTAGCTACCGGCCATTTACCAAAAAACACACTTTTCACCACTAGTCATAAGTATTACGTCAAAGACTAAAAACCACATATGCCATGGTGTAGCTTTCGGTAGGGTGCTTCGAATGACACATATAACCTAGTTATGCTTAGTTAGGAGCGATATTCGTCGAAATAGACAAGAAAGAAGATTTTGTTGTAGTTTTGTACTATACATTTTGAACTAGACCTTCCAGGCGACCCGGAACCAATGTATAACTGTGTTTCCGAAGCGCAATTTATCGTAGTCGAGTCTGAAGATATACAGAATATGGTGGGAAACATTCTGAATCCATAAAAAATTTCCTAAAACCACCAGGGGGTTCCATTTTTTAGTAGTTTTCTTGACATAACTTTGCGTAAAGTAGGAGTTTTCGGATGTGCCAAATGACGGGGTTGTTCTACTCGCCGAAACATGACCGAGAAACTCGCCCGTCAAAATGTGTTATAGTCTGTTAGTATGTGAGTATACGTATACTTCTACGCAAAGTTAGCATTTTGACCTTTACTGCCCTGTTATGCCCAGCTTATCAATGTAAGTGCTTCGGTCAGTACGGCCTTTATGGGCTAAAGAATCATCCCTGAAAGTTTGAAGCAAATTGGGGAACAAATTTTTTTCTGTGTCCAAATTTGTGCAGTTTCTCGGACACAGTCTCTTAAGCAGTTCATTTAAGAAATTATCTTTGCTCTTTATGCTTTCGTTTTGTCTGCAGGCGCATCTTTAGTGTTCCAGGTACCTGTAGTGCAATTATGTGAAGCAATCGTAATGATTAACCACGTTTACGTGCTTTGTTTCGTTATACCTCACGACACAAACTACTGGATAAAAGGTTAGCAAGTCACAGAAATAGAAGATATAGAAAAAT
Source organism: Agrypnus murinus (assembly GCA_929113105.1). NCBI lineage: Eukaryota > Metazoa > Arthropoda > Insecta > Coleoptera > Elateridae > Agrypnus > Agrypnus murinus. The sequence continues at coordinate 157,731,386 of OV816026.1, forward strand.
AGCTTACAGATAGATTAGCAACTAGTCTAGCTTACATTAGCAAGATAGACTAGAAAAAGTAGAACATCATGTATATTTAGTTGGGCTTGCAGAAATTGGTTTTTATAACTCTGAGATACAAGTACCGACAGTTAAAGTTAAGTACCTTTTGTTAAAATATCTCGAGACTCAAGTACCGACAGTAACAACTATTGTTAAATTATCTTAGAAAGAGCATTCTACAACAACTTGTATGGACGTGCATTCAGGGCTGTCTTTTCTTTTTTGTTTTTTTTTTGAGGTAATATAATTTAAGTACATATTACGGAATAGAAACAATTCATATTTTTTTGAGTTTATATTACAACTAGCAAATACCCGGCGCGCTTTGCTACGCTTTATTGAAATTACATGTTTTTACTTTTTGTAATTGTCAAATTACCAAATTTGACAATTGACAACATATCTATTCACATCAATCTCAGTACCCATTTTTAACTTCCATATATGGGTTTTTCGCTGTTATTTCGGACCACGATGGCCGATCAGAGTCTTATTTTCTATTCTGGGCCAAGACCTTTCCAATGATACCAATTTCATCCAAATCGGTCCAGTGGTTGCGGAGAAAATCGCATACATACATATATACAGACAGACAGACAATCTTTCCCTTTTATATAGATAGATTTTATTATGTCAAATGAAAATATATACTACTTAAATGAATAATATAAATAGGAAGCAAACATACAAAGAAAGGAATTTCTTTGTATACTCACATACTATAGCTCATTTTGACGGACTCGGCGAATAGAACAACTTCGTCCGGTGCATTCAAAAATTTCTACTCTGCGTAAAATTATGTCAAGAAAACTACTAAAAAATGGAACCATCTGGTGGTTTTAAGAATTTTCTTGATGGATTCAGAATGTTTCCCACCAGATGCTGTATATCTTCAGAATCTACGATAAATTGCGCTTCAGATACACTTACAGTTATGCATTAGGTACGGGTCGCTTAGAAGGTCTAGTTCAGAATGTATAGTACAAGACTACAACAAAATTTTCTTTTTTGTCTATTTCGACGAATATCGCTTCTAACTAGGCAATGTTATATGTCATTCACAGCGCCCCAAGCCCGAGAGCTACACCATGACATAAGACATAACACTTATGACTAGTGGTGAGAAATGTGTTTTTTGGTAAATGACCGGTAACTACCTTAATCCTAAAGATAAGCATAACATATTATACATTTTCAGAACCTACTGGTACTATCCTAGGAGAATAAAAAGTTAGCAAAGTTAGGTTAAGTGATCTTCCTTTAAAGTAGCAACTTTAGGTTAAAATTTGATTTAGGTTAAATTTGTTAGAAGATTAGAAAGTACCTATATGATATAGATTATAGAATTGTGACCTTGTCAGCAGCTACTGGTACCTAACCTTCCCACTCCCCACGTCAGTATCCACTCGGAGACAATAAAGTTGTCTTAATATAAGACAACCAAGTAATTTCAACCCAATTGTGTCTATTTACAAATCATGTATGTACTAATTTCAATCAGAAGAATAGATGCATAATTAATGTTCTTCGGAGAATATTTCTTTTGCCGCCTTTTTTGCGGATTTCCAAGATCGAAACATTCGTCTTTGTCAAATTTGAACTTCGATATTCAGATGTTGACCACTAGAGCAGATATTCATTCCGTACATCCTTCAATAAGCGCATTAGCTCGACCACTTTACCAGCAGCAACTTCGCAAGTAATCGTCGATTCCTTTCATGAACTGATCTTGCAAGATCTCGTTTAGCGATTGCCAAACTTCCCAACCGATCTCCTTGTTCGAAAAACCCAACTCAACCCATTGTACGAACGGATGATCTTTTGCCGCCTCTTTCTTTCTCTATTATCTTCGATAATAATGTCGGAATTTCTTGGAAGAATGGAAAGGAATGAAGGGAATCGACGATATTGAAGAATGAGCCCAATGAATATGTGTTTTCTAGAGACGAATAACTGATGGCTACGACTCAAATAAAAGCGACATTTACTCGAATGAAAGCTAAAAATAATAACAACCAGAACGAATTCTAATTTGACAAAGAAGATATTGAGAAAAGCGACAAAAAGCTAATCTCCGAAGAGCATTAACTGTTCAGCTATTCGTCTCATCATGATTCTTTTGAATTAGTTTGAAACTACTTGTTTGTCTTGATTATCCTCCGAATGATCACCTTCACGTGGGTGGGAGTGGAGACTTAAGTACACTTACCGGTACCTAAGCCTAAGGCCACAATTCTATAATCTATATCAAATACTTTATAATCTTCTAACAAATTTAACCTAAATCAAATTTTAACCTAAAGTTGCTACTGTAAAGAAAGATCACTTAACCTAACTTTTCAGAGTGCTTCAATTAAGGTGATGCGTGAAAGATAGTTATTCTCCTAGGCTAGTAGGTTTCGAAAATGTATAATATGTAATGCTTATCCTTAGGATTAAGGTAGCTACCGGCCATTTACCAAAAAACACACTTTTCACCACTAGTCATAAGTATTACGTCAAAGACTAAAAACCACATATGCCATGGTGTAGCTTTCGGTAGGGTGCTTCGAATGACACATATAACCTAGTTATGCTTAGTTAGGAGCGATATTCGTCGAAATAGACAAGAAAGAAGATTTTGTTGTAGTTTTGTACTATACATTTTGAACTAGACCTTCCAGGCGACCCGGAACCAATGTATAACTGTGTTTCCGAAGCGCAATTTATCGTAGTCGAGTCTGAAGATATACAGAATATGGTGGGAAACATTCTGAATCCATAAAAAATTTCCTAAAACCACCAAGGGGTTCCATTTTTTAGTAGTTTTCTTGACATAACTTTGCGTAAAGTAGGAGTTTTCGGATGTACCAAATGACGGGGTTGTTCTACTCGCCGAAACATGACCGAGAAACTCGCCCGTCAAAATGTGTTATAGTCTGTTAGTATGTGAGTATACGTATACTTCTACGCAAAGTTAGCATTTTGACCTTTACTGCCCTGTTATGCCCAGCTTATCAATGTAAGTGCTTCGGTCAGTACGGCCTTTATGGGCTAAAGAATCATCCCTGAAAGTTTGAAGCAAATTGGGGAACAAATTTTTTTCTGTGTCCAAATTTGTGCAGTTTCTCGGACACAGTCTCTTAAGCAGTTCATTTAAGAAATTATCTTTGCTCTTTATGCTTTCGTTTTGTCTGCAGGCGCATCTTTAGTGTTCCAGGTACCTGTAGTGCAATTATGTGAAGCAATCGTAATGATTAACCACGTTTACGTGCTTTGTTTCGTTATACCTCACGACACAAACTACTGGATAAAAGGTTAGCAAGTCACAGAAATAGAAGATATAGAAAAATAGCTTACAGATAGATTAGCAACTAGTCTAGCTTACATTAGCAAGATAGACTAGAAAAAGTAGAACATCATGTATATTTAGTTGGGCTTGCAGAAATTGGTTTTTATAACTCTGAGATACAAGTACCGACAGTTAAAGTTAAGTACCTTTTGTTAAAATATCTCGAGACTCAAGTACCGACAGTAACAACTATTGTTAAATTATCTTAGAAAGAGCATTCTACAACAACTTGTATGGACGTGCATTCAGGGCTGTCTTTTCTTTTTTGTTTTTTTTTTGAGGTAATATAATTTAAGTACATATTACGGAATAGAAACAATTCATATTTTTTTGAGTTTATATTACAACTAGCAAATACCCGGCGCGCTTTGCTACGCTTTATTGAAATTACATGTTTTTACTTTTTGTAATTGTCAAATTACCAAATTTGACAATTGACAACATATCTATTCACATCAATCTCAGTACCCATTTTTAACTTCCATATATGGGTTTTTCGCTGTTATTTCGGACCACGATGGCCGATCAGAGTCTTATTTTCTATTCTGGGCCAAGACCTTTCCAATGATACCAATTTCATCCAAATCGGTCCAGTGGTTGCGGAGAAAATCGCATACATACATATATACAGACAGACAGACAATCTTTCCCTTTTATATAGATAGATTTTATTATGTCAAATGAAAATATATACTACTTAAATGAATAATATAAATAGGAAGCAAACATACAAAGAAAGGAATTTCTTATGTTTTTTCTCTTGATTCTTTTGACATTTTTTGAATAGTATTTTTCTGTGAGATTATATTTTCAATTTGAAAAAACCCGTTTATACCCTTGCCGTACCAAACAGCATTTAACAGGTATAACAAACAAAAAGGAATCTTTATTTGTGTTTCTTATCTTTAACTTTCTTTTTTATGTCTTAATAAATAGGGTTTTTAAAAATTTTAAGTTATACCTTTAAAAAGTTTCCTAAATACTTACCTGATAGCATTTGACAGTATCCATGTAAGTTCAAAGTACCCCTTTATTTAAGGCTTTAAGTAGTAAGCTGAGTAAGCCTATAAGAGTTCTTTGTTGGAATAATCACTATTGTTGTGAAATACTAGTCATAAAAACCAATTTCTGCAAACCAAAGTATACTACAAAATTTTTAACTTATTTAGCCAGAAACTAACATACAATTACACAATTTATATAATCCGCAAAAAGCTTTTGCCTGAGGCTTGTCAATTTCAAAACTACAATTAGATATTTACATTTGTTTTATCTACAAAAAGGTATTGAATAAACAGATTATATCTAAATAGGGCGTAATTATAAAAACTGCAAGCTTTTGTTTCCGAATAGAATAAAATATAAAAAGCATTTCTCCGCAAATTTGGAAAGTTTTATTATGTTTCGCTGAAACGTGGGTTATCTATTTAAAGTTGCTAAAACTTGAAGTTATTGTATAACAGTGGATTTAGTTTATTATTAATTAATAAAGAACAAACTTGAGCTTGAATGGAGCGAAAATAATTTTCTCCTCTCTTTGTAACGAAAATACCTTTGAATAATAGGTTAGCAATTACAAAATTTTAACAAAGTAGTTCAAGTCGAAAACAAAATTAATTTAAGTAAATTTTGTAAGCTTGTCTGGTACAGAAAGCTTTATGTATAAATTTTTCAATTTATTGTACAATTGAAAATCCCTTTTACAAAGTGCCGCGCAGCAGTAAAATCCGAAATCCGGAACAAGCATTAAACTGAAACAAGCTTTCTAAATGTTCATTGCCTTGTATCTCGCATAGAAATTAGTGGATGTTACGAATTCTGGTTGTTAGATGATGTGTCGCCCCTGCTTTGTTCCGATAATAAATGTATCGGGCCAATTCGGGTTGAATGTGTTCACAGACTTTCCTGAAATTGTTAGATTTTTCTTCTATCTCTAAACCAAGCAGTCGGATTTCATTAATTCCCCTATTCTACGAAACAACCTTTAAATCTCAACGAAAAATTCTTTCCGAAGAAAAAGAAAACCCATCGAGTTTAGTCGTCTTTTGAAACTTCGACACTTGAAACGATCTACGTGTTGGGAAATCAATGAGTGCTATTGGTTCAAGAAGTCGAGTTATCAGGGTAGTTCGGGAATGGCGTGGGGGATGAATGAGGTCGGTATCGCAACGGAAAGTGGATTGTAAAGACGAGGGCGCGATACACACGACGACAGAAGCAGTCCAAATCACAGGATTGCCCGCAAATTGTTTTCAAGATAACTTTGAGCCGTTTCCATTTAGAGCAACTGTCGCTAACGAAGTTTTGGGTTTAGCTATATCCAAGTCGGCTTAGGTATTATTCGGTGACACAAAAGTGCCCACCAATATACTCTAACGACGAATCAAGGAAGGATCGATAAAACTGTAATACCTAGCATATTAGCTACGCACTCCTTTTCTTTGTAGAAGTTCTTTCACGCTGATTAACTTCTCTCCCAATTATTATAAAGTTGATTACAAATATTAGGATATACTTTTAAAATAGAAGTCTATACATCTACTAAACGCTTTGAGTACGGTTATTTCAAATACATCTTATAATTTCGATAAGTATTCCTTATTTAAAACCCCAATTAGTTTAACAAGTCTTGAAAGTTAAGCAGGCACAGTTAGAAATTTCAGTAACTACATAACATTATTACGTTATGAAATTCTATTTTCCGAATACAAATGAATCCTTATTACGAGCGTGTACCTGCAACATACCCGAAACCATTTCTTATGACTTTATGAGGTTCTATTAATGTTTCATTCTCAACCTCTACACGTATCAGATTTTCAAGGTCGCTTTTAATGAGTTACAGAGAACTTTTGAGTATTTTCTACTATATAAATAGTTTTATAAGGTTGTATCTTTAAAGTATTCCACAGACACCCTTAAAAGTATAAAAGTGATATTGCTGTACGACGCGAGTCGATACAAAAGTAACTTCCAAGTATCAGAAAAGATATAAACAGTAGTTTACGTAACAGGTCCTGAAAGAGCACCTTTTCACATCTCTCTGCCAAAGGTGAGGGAGGCTTGATAGCCTACACCCTACAAGTTTTATAAAGGGCGTTTCCGGAAGAGTTACGTGTTACGTTTTTTTGACACCCATGTTCAGTGGCACCGCACCTCGGGTGCTCTGTTAGCATACTGAGTTAGCACATAATTGTTCAATTGCAATTAATTGCAAATACTCGTATGTAGATCTTAATAAATAATTGACCGTTTTACTTTCCGAACTAGTCCTGTAAAGGAAAATTGTCGAGACTAGTCTTGTAAAGAAGTACTACCCGGTCTAAAACTGTACAGTAATGCATGTATGTAATGCAAGTTTATTTTTTCTATATCAGGCCGAGAATTTATGGCGCTTACCTCGTAAATACAGCTGTGTTCCCCTTTTAAATGATACATGTATGATAAAAATATCTATCAGGATCGAAAAGCCAGAAGAAGAAGGGTGAACTATTATTTGGATTTTTATATACGAGGTGCGACCAGTGGCGTAACTACATAAGATTGCGCCCCTCTGCGAGACTTTCGTTTGTGCCCCTCATATATACAATTATACTTTTAGGTAACTTTTATTAAAGTAAAATATGCAACAATTAATAATAATTCATTACCTTTACATTTGCGTGTATCTCAAGCTGCGCTGGAATAGAAATTCATATGAAATTTAAGTACCTTCCATTCTTTTTCATGTCATAATTAATATTCTAAAGTGATGCTCAATGGCATGTAATAATTACGTGCCCGGTAGTATATCTTGTAAATTAAGGTCAATTATAAATGAGGAATCTTTCCAAATTGGGAATCTTAGATTTTGCTAACATCAATTTAGTGGCGCCCACTATTTTTTTATTTTTTGTTTGTTCCTGACCCTATTAATTAATCAGAAGCTTTTGGGGTTAACACCCACACCTGAATTTAAATTTGCATAATTAGAGATCTCAGCCGGAGCATTTAGTACAGTAAGTATCCAGTAGTTTGAATTTTTAGAAGTTACGTTTCGGAGTTATTTGATTTTCTGGTTTTAAATTATTTGCTTCAAAATTTGTCCTTATTTATATTTTCAAACTTGTAATAAATTCTTATCCTGCTATCCGCAATAGAGGTGTTGGCTGTCATTAGGTTGAACCTAATATTGTCACGAATGAATATTTATTGTAAATTATTAATGTTATTTAAAGAGTTGATACAATATCTACAAATAAACCTAATAACACATGAACACTTGCCCGGAAACTACTCTAATATAGCATCACTCATTTGGAGCATGGCGCTAAAAATAGCTCAGCAGAGGCCACCGAGGAATACTGTAGTATCGTGTCGTGAGCAAACAGAAGAGGGAAATACTTTGGGCTGTACAAAACAGAAAGTTGCAGCTAAGCGCCTACAAATAAACAAATAGCTTTCTGGGTAAAGGAACTGTATTACTGAGAGGATTCAACAGTCCTAAGTGAACTTAATACTTTAATATATATAACAATCGCTTACACAGAACAAATTACGATTACGATTACAAACAGAAACGATGGCAGTTTCTTCGATTCGCAATTTCTTTTTTTAAACCCTGACAACCAAATATTGAAATCACTTTAGCTAGCCTTCAGTTGATTCCTTATTACTGTATATCTTTAGATGAACTGAATATTATAATTCGAAATTCAATCATCATCATTCGATTAATCTGAAATTCAAACAGTATTACTTAATAAAGGAACGGACTTGGGTTACGTTGTTATTGAATATTTTTCGGTTAACGTCAAAAGGGCTGCAAGTTCTAATCTTGTATGCTAGAAGGAACAGCCTCGGGGTTCAATGATATTACGATCGTTATTGAGAAGCGTATGCAACCCTGGTAGTTAGAGTGGTAATTCTTTTTTAATAATCTACATATTGATAGAGCTCGAGACGTCTAGACTAATATTATTTTCAAAGTTATTTCAGGTTAATGAATTTTATGCTAAACCTTTACAACAATAGTAGTTCTGGCATATATTATGTTTGAATTTTGTGGGAGAATAAACAAATGCCGCATACGAACTGACATATTTAAACTAATATGTGAGATTAATTATTCCTTCTCGTCTTCAGAATTGTGTGCTAAATTCTTCATTGTTGTAAACATGCATGGATGTTATCAACCTTACAAGTCATGAATAAAATTACTAAAATTTTCCGTTTCTGGAAAAACTTGTTTTAGTTTCAGTTTTCTCTTGTGGAGATAAAAAGATTAGCGTTAGTTACAACAAGACCCACACACATATTATTATTATTATTATTCTCTACAGTAAAACCCATATTATAAGAATTAATTGTTGATATAAAGTATATGTTCCACAGTCTAGGCAAGATAAAGCAGCCAGTCCGCCACTGGCTACGACTTATTTATCTTGAATAACAACATTTACCTCAACATCAGCCAACTTGGATATAAATATGGTTCATCGGGCAGATCATAACTTATTTCAAGGTAAAACTGGCCATGACTAGAATATATCTGAGAACAGATCTTACGACCATAATCGCCAGTATTGCTATTGCATTCATATCAGGGCATTTACTTATGTCAAGTATATAACAAACAACCTCGTTCTGTCTTCTTTCAACAATCGGAAGCCCAACGTGAAAAAGAAGATGAAGTTAAGTTAAAGAAACGACGTTCTTAGAGCACTAACCTATCAGATCGTGACTGTTTTCCGGTTTTTACTTTTTATAAGCAATTCTATTTATACATTAAATTGATTGGAAACTGATTTACGAAGAAATTTGTTTGAATGTCTACCCATTAACCAATAATAGGGTAATAGAAAAATAATTTTGTGAATTTTAAATTGCAGTATCTTTGAGGTTATAAAGCTTCAATCGAGCGGAAAACGTGTTGTTAGGATTTTTTGCAATATAACTATTGTGGTTAACATATCTTTAATAAAACAAGAAGCAAAAGCGTGAAATTTTTATGCCTCAATAGGCGCTGGAAAAACAATCCAGTAGTTTTTCTATTACAGAAAGAAAATAAAGAAAAAACCATCGATGAATGTTGGGGATGAGAAACAAAAAAAAACTCAATGTGATCGCGTTGCAAAATCTAAAATCCACACATGGTCTAGTAAACTTCGAGCAGCGCTAATCAAAGCGTTTAATGAAATCGCATATTTGCTTAACAATGAAGTTTGCATGAACGGGTTTAAATTTGAACTCTCCGCTTGACCTTCCCCCGATATAAAGGGCGGTTCAGTTTGAGCAAAAAAATTGGATTTCTAAAAATTAAACTAAAAGAAGAGAAAATTAGCGAATCTCGCATTTTTATATTAATGAAGATATTATTTAATCGTCCGTAAAATTATGAAGCGTCTGAGAGTTGCTCAGAATTATAAAGGGTAGTTTAATGAGAGGAACGAGTCGACTATGAACTGTGTGGATGGACGGCCGGCAATCGGCAGACTGTGTTTAAACTGCCACGGTAGAATGAGTCCACTTTTTCACCGCTTTTTATCAAACTGCTATCATAGTGTTCGTGATGGTTTTTACTACAGCACGCATTATCCATTGTTGTATGAATTATTAACTCTTTATTAACATTTCTTTTGATATTTTATGGTCTATCTTAGGCTTACGAGTTTGTGGTTATATGTTCCTTTTTTCTTCTTTAGAGCTTTTTGCGCTTTTATTGGACACGTGATTAATTCATCAATATACAGAATGGCGGAATGGAAAAGAATAAAAAATGTTATGATGACTGGATCTTTGAAACACCATTTTTTCATCAAAGACAGTCCTTCATAAATGTTTTACGTGTGTGTAAATCGTATTCCATCTAGAGGAGCTAGACCTGTAAAAAAATGAACTTGACACAAATGTTTAGGTTTCAAGAGTTCTAGATCACAATTACCATCTAGTGAATTAATTTTTGTGCAAAACAGTAGCCAGAAGGGGACGAAGCCCCCCACTCCGAAGCACCATATACTATGCGACTTCGAATTTTCTCACTTCAAAGTTTATTTTATTATATAAAAGATTTTTTTTAATAATTATATTTGAGTTAATAAGTTAGCAGCCCCCCTATTTATTGTAGGTAGCTTTTGATTCTGGTAAAAATAAATCGATAACTGAATACCAATACTGTAAGGAAACCTTCTTACCTTTTAAAAAAAATGATTTTGCCCCGGCTTTGGCGGCTTTGATGTATTTCTATACATAAATCTTTCCTACAGAACTTGTATGAAACTCTATTCAGGGTGGGTCGCTTAGCTACTTTTTAAAATTGGTATAATCGTAATGAATAACAATAATAGGCAACAAATAATACCATACATGAATAAAATAAAGAATACGATGTTTTATTTATTTATTCTTAAATTAACAAAAAGAAAATCAATAAAGAAATTAATTTGTATCACATATCGCTTATTTTGACTCGGAAAGATTAATTGTATAATTGTAATTAGTATAAACAATTATTGAAATGAAATAATGATCAATCTTCCTGTTTCCTTTACTTTTTTCACACAAAGAATCTATATATTTAAAACACAAGGCTAATTTTTGTACCAGTTCGTTTCAGAGTTCTACTGGGCCGATTTACGTGGTTCTTTTTTTATATTAAAGCTTTCCCTGTGTAGATTAGTTAACACTATTCAACCTTTATATATTTTTAAAATTTATATTATTAATTTAAATAAATATAAAATGTTTAATTTGAGACGCACGGATCGGACATTCACTAGCGGCACCATCTCACTTTGCACAGTGATAAGTTTTAGAACTATTCACGATATATAAGTTTGCTGCAACCACCACTTGCGGTTAACACTTTGCGTTTTTTAATTATTTAATTTTTTAAGCAATATCTGTAATCGATGTATTTCAATATTCCTAAGGCCTATTGCTTCGTCACGTTTTGGTACTAAGCATTCTCCCTATAGCTGCTTACTATGCCACCAACAGTACTCAGTCGAGTTTCACAGTATTTGCTGTGGAGAATTTTCACGAAATTCGATATTTCTGCCTGTCTCTGTGTGTTTATTCTTTCGAAATTTTTAAATTTTGCAGATTGGGATATTTGATAAAAAAGTAGAATAGGAATGTCTTGGAACTAATGTTTTATCTCTTAAGGAACATGAACAAAATAACTGACAAAGTTTTAAAAGTTGGTATATTAAGCATACATATATGATATATGAATTCAATGTAGAGTTTTATGATAAGAATAGGTCTCGGGAGGAGTCCGAGTGGGAGATAAGTGGGTAAGCCGGGAGAGGAGAGGTAAGTCTGAGGAAGAGATAAATCGGAGGGCTAATAAGGAAAAAGCAGTTAGACAGGGGTAACTAAAGGAGGAAGATAAGATAAGTCGTGATTGATTTGTGGAGGGGTAAGGGGGTGTTTGTTAAATAACGCGTTTAAAAGTTCGTCTGAGAATGGTAAGCTTAGTATTTACAACTGTTTTTGTTCGATTACGTTTATTTAATAAACGTTACTATTAAATAATCACTCTTGAAGAAGGATTGTAATTACACAAAGTTCGTTGTATATAAGGAAATTCTTCAATAGATTAGCCTTTTGAGCGACATGCTTTGACAAGGTTTCGCTAGTATAATTTTAAATCAAGAAAAATAATAATCCATTTAACCTAAATAATATTAAACAAATTATATAAATCGACAATCTTTTTATTTTTATAATTTGTAATTTCTCGGTTCTTGTTATGTTATATGTTTTGACCACAAGTCAAATTTTATATTACTCATCAGAATTGGTATTTCATTTAATGAAATAGTGATTGTTTAACAATTCACTTAAAAAAACTCTCTATATTCGAGTTTTACGACAAGCTTATTACAATATTTCCCCATCTCTAATCCAAATCATTTGGTCAAAATATTTGACAGCCCCTTTAATATCCACCCAATAAATTTTATCGATCCATCAAATTATTAATAAAGAATCATAAAGAACTAGTTTGTTATTGTTTATAGTTATAAGATCTTTACAATAAACATGTACGTTTTATATTCAAAAACTTCTTTAAATAACTTTTATCATTAACAATGTTCAATAAATTTTATTTGAAACTTTTCTTTTTAACTTTTAGATTTAAATGTTTGTATTTGTAAATAACTTGGGTTAGAAACCTTTATTTCTATTAACACTATACTTTTTTCGTTGGCATCTATTGTAACTTCACTTTATTTTAGTTTTGACGTTTAATTATAACCTCACCTTATCAATTTAACCTAAGAAATTTTAATTTTTAAAACAGCCGGTAACACCTTGTTCCTCTAATAGAATAATGCTATTTAATTGTTTTTTTGAGAGCAGTTCCTTATATAGTTTTAAAAAACAAAAAAATCTTTCATTAAAGCAAACTATTTTTGACTTTTACAATCAACATAACTAAATACTGATTTTATAAATTATAATTAAATACAAAACTAAAAAGACAGAGTTGTTGGCATTTCACACCAAAATTCAGCAATACATTATATCACAAAGTTATAAAATTGAAAATAAATCAACAAATCCATCTTACACTGATAACGCTATAACGAAATTCAACAGCTAACAACAATTCCTTAGGTAAGTCGGTTTATTTATGCATACATCTTAATAATAACCTTCTTTAACTATTCTGGATAAAATTCTACCAGACTACAAGCCAATACATGTCTACATTGAAAAATACTAATCGTAATACTAATGAATAAAAATGATCTTTTTCAAGAAAATTTGACTGCTACAATATCCTTTGTCTGTATTAAATGTATTTGATTTGTATGCATATTACTTTTAATTGTTGAATATAATTGAACTTAAAAAAATTTAAAATTTATTTTATAAATATGTATGAGGATTTTTTGGGAAATGCATGCGAAAGAACTCGGAAAAAATTATTAAATAAATAGAGCTATTTCATATAAAATTTGTAAAACTATCCATAAGTTCAATTTTGCGTAACTTGGACCTACAGAACAAAATTTGTCTTGTGCACATACCAAAGAATGAGTGATTTACTTCTAGCAATATTCTTAGTTTATGAATGAAGCTGCAGCACAATTCAAATTCTAAATGTTTCTTGTAACGTCAGTGAATTGGTTTAGAAACAGATTAAGATTTACCTAATCGTATTAGTGATATTAGTTTACTATTAAATGAGATTTTTTTATTTAGACTTGTCATTAATGTCTCTCCAATATAACATAGAAACTTAGAATAAAGCATGCCAAGTTTCATTAATTCTAGCGATGAGTTCTCTGAGATCGCTTCATTTTGTGTTCGCAGATCATTCGAGTACCGAAAACTTTGAAGGAGTGATGCGAGGGAACTTCCTAATAAAATTTCATGAAGCCTGGCATAGAGTAAGTGCAGGCGCAGTAATTTACTCTAGCAACAAGAAACAGCAATATCGTGGACCAAGTGAAGCTTCCAGGGTGTCCTTTAACAAAAATATAAGTGTCCAAACTATTACGCGACGGGGCTCGTAGTACTTAATATTATATTAAGTTCTAAATACATACTTGACTCTCTGGGGTTCGAACCCGTTACATACTATGCATACAGGGTGTAACTAATATAACTAGAAACCTTGTAATGGGGGACTGTAAGGAGCTGGTAGCTGTAATGATTTAGAACATATTTTCTTTATCAAAATGCGGTCGCGTTAGCTGTTAGTGAAAGACTGGCTGCAGCAATTTCTGCCCGACATAAAATCGCTTTGATCAAGTGTGATTGTTGCTTACGATTGAAAGTAACTGCGTGTCCTTTCCCGACTTAGCAATTGCAATAATTCGTTCCTCTTGAAAAAAATCAGTATTTGGCAAGAAGTTAGTATTTTCTTGAAATCATAGATTTTACAATCGTAACTGTCCAACTCAAAACAACGCAAGATTTCTTTTATATCTGATAAATCGCTTATAGATTTCAGGTACTTCAAAACTAATTGTTATACATGCTATCTTGGTTAAGATTCTTCAGTCAGTTTAATCATTTTTGTAGTGCGGATATAGTAGATACATAGCCTTTTATTCCTAATATTTCGTAGGGAGGTGCATAATAATCCTAATTGTAGTTAATAATAATAATAATAATAATAATAATAGAGATACAAGATTATGAGAATAACGATTTTGTAGATAATGAATGTAGTGTAATTTCAATTGTTCCTTATCCTGCCAAAATTGTCAAATACTGATCAAAAGGATTGCAAGCTTATCTCACTTGAAAAACTTAGAATTTTATGGGTTGACACTATTTCGTTGTAAATGTGTTTAGCAAACTCTGGGCAGATATCATTCAAACTCGTGACTTTTCTGCAATTGGTTAGTTCTTTCAATGTGAAGGGACTCTTGGTAGGTAGGACCTCTTGATGACTTTATTTATTTATTTATTTTTATTTATTTACAGTTAAGGACACCCAACAGGACAAAGTCCCAATAACAGGGAGTCGCTAATTTACATGAAGTAGAAAAACGTGTTATGTTAAATGTAGAAAAATTACATAAAAAAATAAATTTAAGAATATACTGTGAATACAAAAAAGATAATGAAAACTATAGTTATTACTATGTAAAATAATCTCTACAGAAAATACGAATGTAAACTAACTTTATTCAACTTGCCTTACTGAAACTAAATGACTTATAACTTTTCGCCTGAAATGGACCAAAGAACAGTTAAAAATATCAATATCATTCAAGTTTTTGTTGTAGTAATACGGGACTCTCTGAAAAGTGGAGTTCTGATTTTGATTACTAGTAGATCTATCAATTGCGAATATTTCATGTTCTCTATTATCATAACTAGGTATTCGAAAATTAATGTACTCAAGTAAATTAGAATCCAGATTGCTATTTATTAATTTATGTAAAAATATGTTGTCTAATAAAATTCGTCTTTCTGTCAGACTTAGAAAGTCTGATATAGGGGGCTCCATGCAACGGTGTTATATTCGAGTAAGCTACGAACAAAACTAAAATACAGAGTTTTGACGCAATTAATATTTTTAAAGTCTTTAGTCACTCTCATAACAAACCCCAACATTTTGTAAGCCTTACGAACGATTGAATCAATGTGCAATTCAAAAGAAAGTGTATTGTCCAGTGTTACGCCTAAATCTTTGATTGATTCGACCCTTTTTAAAGCTTGGTTGTTTAGATTATAAATGCTATTAAAAACATGTATTCTATTTCTAGTAAAAGTAATTAGGTTACATTTTTTAATATTTAAATATAAATAGTTATTTATACACTAAGCATACAACCTATCAATATCTTGCTGAAACAGAGCTATATCCTGTAGTGATCTGATTTTCATAAAGATTTTTAAATCATCAGCGTACAGAATGTATAAACAATAAACAAAGCATTTATATATGTCAAAGCTATATAATAGGAACAATAAGGGACCAATATGGATGCCTTGTGGGACGCCGGAGGTTGCTGAGACGCTTTCAGATACGCAGTTGTTAACCACAACAAATAGGAATCGATTGGACAAGTATGATTTAATCCACTTTAGTAGCCCGCCATATTTTGTTGGGGGTGTGTATGAGTTTACGTTTAAGTTGCTTTGGTATACTTGTTTTAGAGACAGTTTGATTATTTTAGCTAGAGATTTTGGTGATGGGATGCTCATTGTCTCGGTATTGGATTTAAGCGCGTCCTCGAGCTTTCTCATCAGACTCCACGCCGTGTAGAGATTTTCCACCACGAAGGTATAGCGTTTTTCAGTTATTCGAGTAGTTGGATTCTCATTTCCTGGGCTCCGATCTCTCTATAGGTTTACATCAGCTTTTGGCATACCTCGTTTCCGCCAGGTATGTAATGTTCTGTAACTCCGCGTGGTGTGTGCTTTTTGGCTGAACATCATCTGCCCTCAAAACTTCAACATGTTCTTAATAGTATTGTTTGCAAAACATCGGCTAGTTTTTATCGGCTGGGAACCGATCGCGTCATCTCCTATATTCTATTTACCCCCATCTTGCAGTTTCATTATCAACTTATGAGAGACCTGGAGGGAAACTATGAAACCTTTTTAAGAGCGACTAGTGTTCGCGGTTTCCACTCAAGCAGCTCGCTTCCTGAAACCTTCAAAATCCATTCCATTTCTTATATATACTTTGTTTTATATTGTATTTTGGAACATGAAAAATTACACTTCGATTACTTGATTTAATACATAATGAGCTGCAAATGAGGCTTACTTCATAATTATGTGCAGAAGAGTCTACTCTTCAAACACACGGAAGACAAACATTACTAGCACCGTCGTCTCTTACGTACATATTTACTAATATGTTGTACTAATATGTCTACGTCATAATGCAGAGGTGCAGAAAATGTCGTTGTAAGTAAAAACAAACCAGATCGCCTCAGTGGCGTAGCCAGAGTTGGGCCTTGGGGAGGGATATACGAGGATTGTTCGGTAATTACGTGGCCTAACAAAGAAAACGCAATTTTTTGACAAAAAACATTTTATTTTTCAATATAGTCTCCTGCTCTCTCAACACACTTATTCCAACGATATTCCAAATTAGCAATGCCTTTATTGTAGGTCGATGAATTCAAGTCCTCGAAATAGCTATTTACAGCAGCGATTACCTCGGAATTAGACGAAAATCTCTTACCGCCGAGCCAATTTTTCAGATTTGGAAACAGATGATAATCGATAGGAGCCATATCTGAGGAATGAGCCACTGATTCAAATCCCAATTTATGAATTTTGGCGATTGCAATCGCAGACTCGTGGACAGGTACGTTATCCTGATGGAAACGCACTTTCTTCTTTGCCAAATGAGGCCGTTTCTCTCTTTTTGATTTTGTCACTTAATTGTTGCAACTAATTGGCGTAATACTCCCCATTTATTGTTTTCCCCTTTTCTAAGTAGTCGACCAAAATAATTCCACGAGAATCCCAAAACACAGTTGCCATAACCTTTCCTGCTGACAAAACTGTTTTTGCTTTCTTTGGTGGCGGAGAACCTTTGTGTGTCCATTGCTTGGACTGTTATTTGGTTTCGGGAGTGTAATGATGGACCCAGGTTTCATCGACGGTTATGAAACAGCTTAAAAGGTCCTTCGGATTGCGGCGAAAACGTGTCTAAAAGTCGCGAGAAACACTCAAACGGTTCAGTTTTTGCTCCGGCATGAGCAACCGCGGCACCCAACGCGTCGAGTATTTTTTCATTTCCAATTCTTCAGTTAAAATATTGTGCACACTGTCATTTGAGATACCCTCTATGTCTGCTATCTCTCGCACTTTTACTCGACGGTCATCCAAGGCGATACGGTGGACGTTTTCAATCATATCCGGGGCAGTAGCAGTTTTTGGACGTCCACTACGGGTTTCATTTGTGCTCCTACGATCACGCTTAAATTCGTCAACCCAGTTTTTAACCATTGAAAATGAAGGAGCGGATTCCAATAGTGTTGAATCCAGCTCTGCTTTGATTTCGGTTGCTGTTAAGCCTTTCAAATGGAAGTACTTTATCACTGCTCTCTACTCGGTTTTTTCTATTGTTTACAAAATCACACAAGACGTTCATTTTGGCGTACTGTCGAAAACAGGCTAATTGTCAGATCGCTCTGTACTGTCATATCTAACCTATTAAAGGATGATTCTACAGAATGATAAAGAAGATTCCTGCAAATTCGCGCCTTCTCTGTGTTAGGCCACGTAGTTACCGAACAATTGTCGTGCAATAATAAAAGAAAATCCGCGGGCTTGGCTCTCAACGCATACGTATAGTCACTGTTTATTTAGGTTTTTTATAGATTGTATGGAACAAAAGTGCAAATATTAAAGAATACTGAATAAAGAACAATATTTTTAGAAGTTCGTCAAATATTTCATCTACTTTTTTTAAGTTTGTGACCCTTGGTGGGGATATATCCCCCATATCCCCCCCGTGGCTACACCACTGGATAGCCTGAATTTTAACTACACATTCATCAATTACTCAAATTGTGCATATGATAACATGACATAAAATTACTACGATGTTGGGATGTTATGCACCTCCCTACGAAATGTTACGAATCAAAGAATATGTATCTACTACACTGCAGAAATAATCGAACTGACTTTAGAACTTTAATTAGAGGCCATACATAGCAATTAGTTTTGAAGTAGCGAGAATCTATAGGCAATTTATCAGATATCATAAAGGAGATTTTGCGTTGTTGCAAATTCCGTATTTAAATTAAGATCGATGTTGACTGGCTTTTTATGGCGTACATCAAATTGAAGTTCTGCTAATATTTAATTATGGAGCTTTTAAATCAAGTGAAAGTGTTATTACAAGTATAATTCAAGACTTGAAGAATGTTCTCAATCAAGCTGTTATATGTAGTGGAGCGATCCTGAAGCCGAATCGCCCTAATCTAATTAACTTTTTCCTAACCTCAACATAAGTCATAAATGGAGCAAACATATGCCTACTTAATGAAAAAAAGTTTTGCAAAGCGAGTGTGACCTTCGAAACATATAAACTGCTGAAAAATATCTAGAGAACTGGTTTTTTAAATCTCCTCAATAACCATTACTGAAACAAACATCAAATTTCTTAGAACCTATTTCAAAGTTTGAAAAAGGTCAGTCTCGTTTGAAAAACCTGAACAAAAACGTTTTGTTCTAAATCGACTTATTAAATTTTCTAGGTTGTATTCTTATAACCGAATTAAAATATTTAATTTCACCAACTAAATAAGTTGTAGTATAATCTCAAACTTTATATTAACTACTTAAGTTTTAGAACAGCATCTTCTTGGAAAATTAGATTAATTTAGGAAGCGCGGGTAAGTTTTCCTAGGCACGTTCAAATGGTTTTTGTAGAATTAATAAAAATTTTCAGAGTTAATACTACGATAAGTTTCAGGAGCTAAAGCTTTTCACGATTACATCGGGGTCATAAAAGATTTTATAACGCCTTTCAAGATTTTATCAGTGTGTTAGCAATTTTTGTGACTCTATGAAAAAAACTTTGTTATCCTATTTTTAAAGCATCTGGAATTTTATGTGTGTACAAAGGAAATGCCTTTATTTTAAAGGCGTTGAATAAAAAAATATGGACAAATTGTAGATAATTATTTCATGTGAAGGATTTTCATTAAAAATATTTCAAGCTCAAATGGTTTTAAAAATCTCTATAGATATAAAACTTTTGGATGATATTTAGAAGGTGGAAACTTAGCATTTATATCACGGATTTCCTACCAAACGCAAAGGAGGAACCCCAATAACAACAAGATACAAAAACTGCCCAAATTTTCCATATAAAAAACAAATTCAAAAGTGTTTCCAAAGCTTAACACAAACAAAATAGTTGCTACTGCATCACGTAGTCACTATAATGTGGCTCATCGTCTCCGACTGACCCTTCTGAATTTCCAAACATAACCTCAGGGTGGGTCAGGGGACCCTTACAATCCCCTTACAAACACATAATTTTATATAAAAAAAGCTGTTCCTCTCTTTTCCATCTCCTTTTTATTATAGATAGTTTTGGTTCGCAGAACGAGAAGCAAACAGGGGTCACTTTATATGCCTTGCCGAGTTGTTTTTGCAGATGAGGGTGCCTTAGAAAACAGATAAGAATCGAAAAAGAAAAGTTCCGCTCAGTTGATGTTCTGAATTTGTTACTTTGATGATCCTTTTTTCTTTTTTAAACTTGTGAGCATTTCTCTATAGGTCAGGTAAAAGTTGGATTATTGACTTATTAAGGAGCATATCATATTATTATGGACCCACACTAAAATGCTTTAGTCATTTTACAATACTTTACGATAAGAACTCTTTTTATATTTTAAATTTTAAGTAGATAGTAATTGATAACAAAAATTACACACTTATTTGTCACTTTTACGGCTTACCAAAAACAATGATTTTGGTAATTAATCTTTAGAAGAAACTTAAAGGGTAGGTTGACCAGACAGATTAATATTTTTAGCAGTTAATATTATTTACAAGTTTAATATTTTGACGACTTTTTCAAATTTTTACACTGAAACAAGACAAAGACAGACGAAAGGTTGTCATTCTTTTTTTTTGTAAATAGATCGAGGTGCAGAAGATAAAATATTACACATTTCAGAGTAGAAGAGATTTTACATAACATATAATAGTTGAGGAACATAATGGAATAATGTAGCTAGTAATAAAAACAAAGTCCATGACAATCCTCATAGCCACTGATAAACAATTAGAAGATATTAATTAATTTAATCTGTGTATTTAGTAGAGAATTTTTGAGAAAACACAAAAACATAGGTAATCATGGACGTCATAGATTATAAGAGAGAAAACGCTAACAGAAAGAAAACAAATTAAAGCAAAGCTCTGGTTAAACTTAATAGTAGATAGAACACTATCCCAACGAGCTCTACTACGATTGTACTAAATTTTTAAAAATCAGACGCAACCAAGATTTGAACCCATGTCCCTCTGATGAGTGGTAGAATCTTTACCCTTCGGGCCTTTAACCTTTCTATTAACAATAATAAAATATTTTGTTTTTACAAAAATTAATATTATAAATTTTGTTTATTGTTTCCAGCCTTATTTTGTGGAACTCCATAATCATAAAATAAATAAAGATTATTAAAAGTTTCACAGTTTTATTAAAATACAACCTGACAATATTGTTTCGACAGCTATGCTGTCATTATCAAAGGTAATATAATTATAAACAAACACGTCGCTAAGGTAGATACAAAATAGGTAACTAGATAAAATAATAATAATAATCAGAATTAAATATCTAATACTACCAGTAACGGAGAATTACTGAGCTCAAGTTGTTCATTCATTAAAGGTACCCTAAGTTTGTGTTTGTATATCTCAAAGGCTTCTAAAATGTCTAATTTGCGTTTGTTATTACAAAAATGTAGGAATTTAATATTATTTTGAGGAGTCATTGTGTGATTTTGTTCTAAAAGGTGTTTGGCGTAATTCGATTTTTCAGGATGTTTATTTTTGTAATGACGTACGTGTTCTTTATAACTTATGTCAAAATTTCGAAGTGTTTGTCCAATATATACCGAACTACAAAAAGAACAATTTAAACGGTAAATGCCAGATTTCATGATATCATCTGTTCTGTCTTTAGCATTAAATAAAAATGAAAAAGTGTTAGTGTTGGTTTTAAATGTTATTTTATAATTGTTGGTTTTTCTTAGTATATGTGCAATTTTTTCTGATATTTTGCCAAAATATGGTATAGATATGTAATTTGTGTCTTCTGTTTGATTGTCAATGGGATATATTCTTTTGATAGCTAACCTATAATCTTTTTGTTTAATTAAAGTGTCAATCATGTTCGGATTATAATGATTTGCATGTGCTAGTTGTTTAATGGTTGATATCTCTTTGCTAAAATCTGATTTTGTTAGTGGAATAGTTAAAGCTCTGTGTACTAATGATCTGTAGGCTACTATTTTATGTGTATTATGGTGACAAGATTCATTTGGTATTGTTATGTCTGTTTGTGTTGGTTTTCTGTATATGGAAAATTCAAATAGATTGTCTGCGTTAATCTTGATATTTAAGTCTAGAAAGTTTATAGCCCTGTTTTGTTCTGTTTCTAGTGTAAATTTTATATTAGGGTGGATACTGTTTATAAGAATTAAAAATTCATTGATAACCTCAAAAGAACTGTCAAAACAAGCTAAAATGTCATCAACATAACGAAACCAGAAGATAATGTGTTTAGAGAGGTTTAATTCAAATATTCGATCTTCAAACTTGTCCATAAATATGTTAGCTAATAGAGGACTAAGAGAATTGCCCATAGGTAAACCATCCTTTTGTAAATAAATTATGTTATTAAAAGTGAAATAATTTTGACTTATACAAAGGTCAAATAATTGAATTAACTCTAACCTTTTAACTAATTCTATATTACTATTGATCAAGAAACTATCTAATAAAGGAAAACATTCTTTGGGGGTATTCTGGAGAACATGTTGCAAATATCAAAACTAACAAGTTTTGAATGTGGTGGAAGATGTATGTTTTGCAGCTTATCTACTAATTCTAATGAATTTCTAACAGAGTATTTCGATTTGTAACCTATCGTGTTAATAATCTGGTTCAGTTTTTTGGATAAAATGTGATTACGTGCATTGATGTATGATACAACTGGTCTTATTGGCATATTCTGTTTGTGCGTCTTGACTAATCCATACAGTTTAGGTATTTGTGGGTTTTTATTAATGATTTGTTGCTTTTCTAATTCTGAAAAGCAGATATTGCAGTTTTCTAAACCTTGTTTTATTTCTTTTTGGAATTTTGTAGTAATGAATGAACAACTTGAGCTCAGTTGAGCTCAATATTACGGACTTACTTAAATCTATGACGACTTAATTACTCTACATGCTTAAAGAAGTAATATACCTATAACACAAGGGATAATTAACAGTTATTTAGGGCTGTCTTGTTTATGCTAGAACAAAAGGGACTTTGGCTTATTTTTATTGTTTACTAACAGTATTTTGTTTTTAAAGAGAATGTCATGAGCACGTTGTAGGTAGATAAAAACTTGACCCTAATGCAATAATAAAGTATTATATGAAAGTAAACACCCTATTTCTTTAAGTCGTCACTCTTTCCCAATACACGTGCTAAAATCACAGACAAAATGAAATATTTCCCAATTATTGTTTTTAAACATACTGTTAGTTTGTTAAACAACATATTTTATCTTATATGAGACATAGGTCGTGATACGTTCCAGCAGTCTCCTGAAATTTACCTTTTTATCATTTTTTTTGATGTGCGTAAAATAAAAAATGGCATAAAGATTTTTTCTTTATATTGATGAATACTCCATTCAGTGTATACGAAATTTATCTGAAACACTGTATATTTAGATATAACAATGTCAAAACAGTTTAGAAAAACAAAGCTGTTTTTATTTAATTTCATACAAAATATTATACCTCAACATGGTTCGAGTAAGTTGGCGAATCATCATCCTAACATTCGTCATCTTGCCACTTTTCTGCGCAAAAGGCATGGTTAATGCCTTCATGATATTCAAGTTTTATATATTTTTTCTAGATGCCTAGTATATACCAAGAAATGTCGAATAGGTGTATGCGGGATAGAAATGCTATGAATGTGACCGCGAATAAAGTGCTAGATGATGGAAAACCTTATTGTAATAGTGTGATATTCACTTATGCAATT
This sequence comes from Agrypnus murinus, assembly GCA_929113105.1. Lineage (NCBI taxonomy): Eukaryota > Metazoa > Arthropoda > Insecta > Coleoptera > Elateridae > Agrypnus > Agrypnus murinus. The sequence goes on from OV816026.1 coordinate 157,754,970, forward strand.
CCAGAACCAACTCTGAAGAGGTACGTAAGAAAATGATTAATAATGAAGAAGTTTCAAAACCTGGTGGAAAGTTATCATAGAAAAATATAAGATCAGCCTTGATAGGATTTACAATGCGGTATTTTCTATGCAAATTGCTTAAATTCTTGAGCCCAACTGGAGCCAGAAGGGTAGCAAAAGCGGTTTTATCTGAACGAGGCAAAGCCATAATCATATCCTCTTCCAATTGCTTCTATTTTCGGTCGTGTACGTATGAAGGAAGAACTACTTTTCGAAATTCCGCCAGGTTCTGACGGTGCTGCCCAAAAATGGATAGATGTGTTCAGAAACGTTCAGTCAATACTTAAAACCATCTTTCCAAATAATGTAAATCCGTTTCCTCTGCACTATGCATAGATTGCAACCACTTGAAGTGGCTTTCTTTAGACCACTAAAAACTTAATTTAACCAATAATGTGACGCTCCTCATGTTTACCATCTTGGGCAAAGATTGTAGGATGTGAATTGTTTGGTAATGCTTTTGGTAAAAAAAAGATTAGTAATTCAACTTAGTATTAGAATTATTACATCTACTTATTTATCTACTATATGTAGATGTACTGTAGGAAAATAAAATGATACTTCCTGTTCCCTTTGTTTTATTTAATTTAAATTAAAGAAGTGCTTAAACTTGTACGCTTTGTAGCATGTACTTATCGTTAACTAAATGTAAACGAATTTTAGTTCAAACGACCATTTACAATTTAATTTAATGATTTAATTACAGGAATTTGACAATTAAAGTTTCTTGCTGTAGTGAAACCTTTTAAGTATGAGGGACTTGTACTACTTCATTAGAACTAATTCGATAAATATCATTACCCGACGCTATTAACGAGGACTAAACGGCCAGTTGAACAGGAATAATAAGATCTGTATGTACGTGTGTACATAGAGACTGCCACCATAATGCCAATAACATACACTTATTGATCGGCTACCTCTGATCTGATCAAAGTAATCAGATATCCAGTTCGGAATTGGTATTTAACCAGACGGTTCACGTTAATTGTATGAGGAATGATTTTTAGACCGTTGTTGTTTGACAAGACGTCGGCACAAACCTGATCTCTTTGATTTTTTGATTTTAATTTACTGCCGGTCTTAAAAGACGATTCATGATAATTTGATTTGGGGGAATACAAAAGTCATTGACAAATTAGATTTTTTTTATTTGGCATGTTAATTTAATTCCTGGTTAATATTTTAACACCTCTCATTTTCACATCGTTAATTAATAAAGCAAGGAAAAACAAAATTAAAATAAAACTGGATGCATTTAATATTTTGCTAATCTTATTAACATCAGTTCAAGGTGATCAATTAATTGAAGGCGAATGTATGTATAAATAATAGTGTTTTAATCAGTTATAATAAGTGTCGTAATTATAATCACAAGTTTCGGTTTTAATTCTTGTGGGCGTGTTACAAAACAAGATTTAAATACAGAATTATATAATAATTAAGTAAATAAATAATAATGCTTACAGTTAGTTAAGGTTATGATTTTTCCTCGTTTTCAACCCACGCGCAAACAATATAACCAAAAGATATTTTGTCTCTGATGAAATTTTCCCTTTTATGGTCATGCCAAATTAACTACATCAAAAATAGGACAAAATTGCCCTCACCTTTCACTAAAAGTAATTTAATTTCTCTATTTTGTCTAATGCAGAATAAATATGAAATAACTGTTTAAAATGTACAAATAAAAAGCTGTAAACAAAAGACCCTTGTTATCCCTCTGCTCTAAAACATCATCAAAATTGAATTGCATGTTTTTATAAAACCATTTTGTTATCAAAATTTTTTAAATTGTTTAGTTTTATGTGTTTTCTATTGTAACGAATTGTAAAATTATAGGTTATCTCAAGTAAATAATTTCAAGTTAGTAATATTTTCTCAGGTAAATTAAGCTGTCTGCAAATATAAATTGGTTTTTTGCTATTCCCCCTTTGTGTCCTATTTCTTTAATGTTTTGCTTTTATTAGCTTTATCTGGAATATTAAAATCTAGGATCTCGTTTTCCTTCAGATCACAGCAACATATTTTTCTCGTTATTAGTTGTTTTCAGTTTATAAAAAGAAAAATTATGGTGTGGTAAAGTACACAAACTGGATATTAAATTGGTCTCTTTCAGAACTTGGTTTTTGTAATGTTATATCTTTGTGAAAAACAGTATCTGAGAAATTCTCACAAGCAATATCATTCTGGGAAGTTTTTGTAAACCGTTGTATATATCTAAGTAACTACAGTTTGTGTTGATACCCAATACTGTTGCTTCTTTGACTTTTTAACATGTAACTAAAATTGATTACAGCTTTTCAAAAATGAAACTGATAAATACTGATTAAAATATTCTACAACTGTTACAAACCAACCTTAAATTTGCAAAGCAACTATATAGTATAGTGTTGCAGACTTTTATTTTTATAAAATAAAAATATTGTTTTAATTACTGCATACAAATATAATTAAAAAAATATATCTGAGGCTGAATAATCAATCTTCAATTCTGTTTAACCTTTTGTTTGAGACTTAAAAGATGACTAATGAATCTCCAACTGGGTGTTTTATTGAAAATTTATAAATATATACATATATAAAAGAATTTTTTTTAATTGATGGGATAATTCCTTATATTTACTTTTTTGATAATTTGATTCAATGAGAAATTTTTATTAAATTATGAAAAGCCAAACTTGGACATTTTTATCTTATAACCATAAACCTGTGTAGCAGAGCTGATACGATTCGAGTAAGTTCTGATCTTTGAATAAATTGAAGAACTATTATTATTGATTTTAATTACTTTAGGTTACGCGATGTATTTACTTTACAACTTTACAAGGAAGTACTTTGTGAACTCATGGTACGTTATTTTAACCTTAAGGTATATACAGTATCGAAAAAATGATTTCACTTCTTTTAAAACAAATCACAAGCTCTGCTTTTATTTACACACTTTGATTATGCACAAACCTGGTGTCTTGCACTTATGATATTTTCCTGCTGCACAGCCTGCTTTCTGGAGCTATGTAATATACGGGAACTATCCTTGGGTGGGACTCAGAAATTCTTCTCAGGATATAAAGAACAGCCGATGCTAAAACTGTTGAGGTAAATATTTCCTTTATCTTTACCTTTTACTGCTTATTTTAGATACAGTTCAATTTAATTTTCTTATATCTTCTTTAGTTAAACCAACTGGACACCTTTCCGATTTATGTATCTAATGGTCCATATATACGTATCAATAAGAATTCATGTTAACTTTTAACTTGAACAACTGAGAAAAATACTTTTATAAGTATGTTGATAGAAATATCAACTTAATAGCTACAAATTGACTAAGGTTAACTGATATAGTTAATGCTAAAATAACAATAGCAAAGAATTAAGCACCAATAAGCAACTAAAAGCTATAAATATTAACGTACCTAAATTTTAGGTATTTTGAAGTAAGCAAGAATTGATATGAATAATTACTGTTTGTCATAATATCAGTAATAAACTAGTTGAGAATGCTGAGCCTAGCATTGTTAAACTAATTCCAGAACATATTATGTAACAAACACACCGGACTTACCCCACCCCAAACTCACTACTTACTACTCACCCACCCCTACAACTTACACTATGGTATTGCTCTATGATATATTGAATTCATATATCGTGTGCTTAATATAGTTACTTTGTTACTTAAGAGATAGGTCATTACTTCTTCAGACATTCCTGTTCTATTTTTTAAATATTCGAATCTGAAGTCAAAGTATCAAAATTCCAAAATAACGGGCACGCACATATATATCGATACGTACCGTAACCAGATACGTACTCAATTTAGGAGTTCATCAACAGGTTTTCCTCTCGTGAACCGCTTCTGGGGACACACTGTATATGGCGATACGATGGCGTTCAAAACTTTGTTTGAGATTTTCTTTCATCTTTAAACCATGAATAATATTATTTTAGATTTAAACACACCTTGTAAGCAATTTATGTCTACATTCTGAACTATAGTGAATAGAAATTATTTGGAGGAGAGATTTAGGGATCGGGTTATTGCCACCCATGGGCCAATACAGTGGCCACCTCGTTCCCCGAACCTGACCTCACTTTATTTTTTTATGGGGCCATATTAAGAACCAAGTTTACATTACACCTCCAGCAACGCTGGAAATTGCTGGAAATACGGGAAGCTTTTGGAAGTATCACCCCGGATATGCTAAGAAATGTAGTAGAAGAAACCGTTCATCCGGTTAGACTGTGTAGAGAAGCCCAAGGTGGATATTTTGAAGACCAAATTGGTCATTAAGTTAAGTTTACAAAAATTGTTATTATACGCTATTATTTACTTGTTTCTCATGGCTAACTGGATATAACATTTTTTGATCGTCGTGCTACGGAATAAAAATAAAAAGTTTTCTTTAGAACATCCAAGAGAACTTTAATGTTGTGATACACCGTTGGATTCGTCTTAAAAAACTACATCTAATTAAACTATGAAAGTGGTATAGTTGTATTTAATTTTTTTACGTTATTGTCAAAAAAGTGATTTAGTCAACTTTGAACGCTCTGGTAAGACAAACGAAACGTGATAAAATTATGTAAATATTTTTGTGCAGATGTAAACGTCTATTAGAACGATTTAAGGTAGGTCATGGCACTCGAGAGTAAAAAATAAAATTTACTCTAAAAATGTTAAATTGACACAAAAAGTAATAAAAATTCTACAGTTGTATGTAAAATGAATGCTAGATTCTAAAAATTAAAAAACATACAGGGTGTTCCATTTAAAAATCCAAAGTTGGGGTCACTTCCGGCTGAACCAGAAGTCGTCGAAGTTTGACAGATACCTCAATAAGTGTCTTGGTAATAGCCTATAACTCCTGCCAAGTTTCATCTTGTTTGATTAAAAACTACAGAAATGGCAGCAGGAAAGTAATCTCGTTGACACCCGGTAGATAAGGATTTTGTTTAAAATGCTAATAATGAAATAAATTCGGCTAGCTTTAATAATTGTAAATTACAACACCCCAATAATTTTTCCTTTACCCAGTGAGCTAACTAAATTTTAATTCGGTTGAGCATGAGATTAACACAAACGACAAAATTGACTCTACTAATCCCTATACCTGGAAAAAAACTGAATACAAACCACACCTGGAATTCTGCTTCAGGACAAGAAATCAATTTTAAACTCTGTATTAAGAAATGAATGGACACTTGGATTCCACATAAATAATAACAAATATTTAAATTTTGTTTAAAATTTAATATCTAATTATGTTATCAACTGAAGAAGGATTTAATAAATCCGGAATGATCATATTAAAAAACTAATTTGAAACGTTTTAATTTTATTTTAACAATAAAAACGACTCATTAAAAAAATTTTCCTACATCACCAATAACAAATATTGAAATTATAAAAAACTGATTTTTATTTATTTAAATAAAGAATAAAAAAATTAAACAGAAACTCAAACACATAAATTATTTTGAGAAAACATCTCTCTAGTTTATTTAAATGAATTATTATTTTGTAAATGGTATGCCATGGGTATCATAACAAGTTTCATTTAAACAAACCAATATTAAATAAATTTAAGCAAAATTTAAATAACAGAAAAACAAAGAACTATATTCTTAAAAGAACTCGTTAAAAAACAACAAATTTATTTATAAACATTAAATTGTCAAAGTTTCTGATCCGAAAACAATTATAAAACAACATACTTTAGTTGTTAAGATTATCCTATATGTGTCGATTAACTTTTTTAAAACTTTCCCACTGGAAACAGTCGGTAAAAACAGTAACACTGATCCACATCAGCTGTAAAATACATTCACTCGATATACGTTCGATGATAAAAAACATATTTTCTTCTTTGCATCAAATAAAATAAATTAAATTACAATACTTGTGATTGTTTACGAAAATGAAGGATATTCTTCTTTGTTCCAAAACCATAAATGTAAGTATCTTCTTTGCGTAAGCTTGACGTTTTTTTGTTGATAAAATATCATATGGGTCATCTACCCTATTTTATTTTACAGATTTTGATCTGCAACCGAGCATAGGTTCCACCTTTAAGCTTTTATCGACTAAAATTGTTCTTTGTGGAAGGTCCTTTTATACGTTTAAACAAACAACAATGAAACACACGAAAGTTCTGAACATCACCAAAGTTATGACGTAACAAATAAAAACATGTGTTAAAAATTAACGCTAATCTTAATTTTAAATAAATGAATAGATACCTGGTAATAAGACAACCAAAATAACATAACACACATGGGCTAAAATCAATATTTACAGAGAAAATCAATAAAAACATGTCACAAATCTCATTAAACATTAAATACATTTATAATACACAAATCTCCAGCTATCTCAGTACATGGAATATTTACATTGTTACTTAAGATAACTTAATCATATGGAGTTCACAAAAATTATAATTGAATACTAGAAAAAACTTAACTTATAGATCTGATGACTACGGTCATATGATCAAACGATGCTAATGCAAGTTCTGTATTAATAAAAACATAAACTGATCAAAACTTCAACCATTCTTGTCCAGGATACAGCATTCCAGGTGACTAAATCCAAACAATGGTGAAAAACATCATAATATATAAATATCAAAATTTCCTAAAATCAACGAACATCAGCACTGCCGATATCTTCATTAAAATGACATGATTACAAGCAAATACGGGGATCAGTAAATCAATTTTGGGATAATAAACTTCAAGATAATAATTTCTTTTAATTATTTCCAGTGAAACATCTACCTGAAACTGACTTTGTGGTTTGTGCTTTGTGGGAGAAAGAAAATTCTCATCTGCGTTATCTAACGCCAAAACTCAAATCTAACACGAAGTTAATCATTCAAGAAAAGTGGATAAAGTATCCTAAACTTGTAACTTGTGTCACATAAAACATGTTTTATTATAAAACAACATAATTTACTCATATGCCTTTAAAAAACTTAATCCTTTTTATTAAAGTGAGGTTATATCTGCAGGAAAAGATCGTACTTCTATAATTCTGTTTTATACTAATAATTCTACACCTAGCATATAACCTTTTATATAAATAAAACTAGTATCCTAGCATGTCTATTGTGCTTTTTATTGCATGAATACTTTATATAAACATGATTTGATTATTTGTATGCTTCCGGAAACCTATCGCAACCTTTAAATATCCGTTATGTGTTATTAAATAATTAAATTTTCAAACTGATGATAAGATATCATCTCAATTGATACAATAATACAACTTTGAGGGGGCTCTCACACTGAAGCAATAAGCAATCAGCAATTAGCAATTGGAAACACTCAATATTATCGCCATCGGATTGTTTACATTGAATTTAATCAGAAGTCTCACATTGGAGCAACTTATTATCGCTTCTACAAAACCATTGCCGGTTGCGTTAATATTTATTGCCGACGATATGCCCTGCATGTCGAAAGCTAATTTTATCGTGTCAATATAGAGCAATACTTGCATTATTATTATAAATAGAGAGTGGAATCTTTATACAACAGACATGACGATTCAGCATTGTTGCATTTGTAACCGTTGTGGCCGAAATATAAGTCAAGGTTATGAGGTCGGTGGCTGATGTAGTAATTAAAGACGATCTAAACAAGAAATGTGCATACATTTAGCATAAAAAGAAAAAGATTTATTATTGTTATTGGAAGTTGTTAAAAAATTTTGTGTGCATGGCTCACGCAATTGGATTACAACTTATATTGTTTTATATATAATATGATTATTATATATAATCTAATATAATTAAATAATCCGTTAATAAATTCATGTTTCGCTAATTTCTTCGTTGTTATTAAATTTATGTTCCTTAAATGCCACCAAATTAAGGTCGCATATCCAGAGTTATTAGAGGATGACGTGATTGTTTGAGATTGCTACACAAACTAAAAGGAATCAGTTGCTGCAGTGTGAGAGGTGGTCAAAATAATATTGTCTGTTGCTTATTGTTAGTTTCTAGTTGCTAGTTGAGCATTGCCTCAGTGTGAGAACTTACTTATAGAAAGTTTTTTTTATCCCCAATAATAACAATGATAAAGTGATGGTCAAAATATAATGAATAACCCTGTACATATATTTATTATACGTAACGTTGGAAATACGCATTAAATATCATAATATGTGGTAGTTGTTGAGATAATCTAGAAAATTAAACTAGTAGAGAATGTATTTTGGAATAAAGGTGCTACTAAACAAGTCGCCACTGGAACTGAACCCTTCTGCAGCTCTTATAAACACTCTAAATGCTCAAAAAGGGGTGTTTTAGTTATGACAGGGGTAGAAATTCCGCGTTTCACGTTACGAGAGTCCGCCTGAATGTATTCCAAACATTTTTAGCGCTCTTCAAATTTCCGCTTCGTCAATTTATAACAAGTAAATTTGAAAAAAAACGTGGAGCTTTTTCTCTTGCGCATACATTTTATGGGTGGAGGTTATCGCTCGTATTTGATTCGGGATAAAAATTTTTAGTTTGAATAGACCGAGTACGATGCAGAGAGCTGGTTCGTTTTTTTTTGGTTTATTTTAAATACGAAACGAGTTTTTTAATCGTCGAGACCAGGTAAAAAATTAAAATTTTCTTTTGTTCTTATAGCGGAGTAAAAAATATCAAAAAATGTAGCGAGGAATGGTTTTGTCATTACAATCGCAGAAAATCTGGAAATAACAACTTCCATTTCGGTTCGTGTTTTGTAGTTTCACGAGAGAAATGTATTTCCCCTCGCTTTTCTTTCGGCTTTGATGCTCTAGTACTCCATTATGATTTTAATATTTAAAAAGATCTTTTTGTATGATATCAGAACTCTTGTGAAATAACTTGTATGAAAATTTAAGGGAGTTTGAACTATTAAAACGTCGTTAAAGTTTGCTTTTACAAGTTACTGCACTTATTAAGGTATTATACTCTCTCTGTACGAGTAGAGCAGCAAGATTGGCGAGATTAGAACTTGTTTAAGTTTAATATCAAAAGTTAACTTAAACTCAAACATTGCCTTGTCTCGCTCTACATAACAAATAAACCTAACAACCCTCAAGCTTAACAAATTAGTAAATCAACTCAAAAATAGCATACAAAGTGAAGGTATTTTAATTACCTCCTTAAAACTCATTATGATTTTATTAAGTAAAAGAAAAAGAGACATAAAACGCTTTTACTCTAGATGCTAAACCATGAAGGGCATGTTAATGAAAATTATTCGTCGAGGGCCGTGCTTCTTCTTCTCTCCTTCAGTTCTTCAGCAGATTAACAATTTTTTCGCCGGTTATTTTTAAGTGAGCGCTTTGTCGAGTTGACACGCTCTGCGAGGCTGACAGTTTGATTGACGATCTGTTTTTAGGAACTTTTCGGCGTTTTGTATATTGGAAATAGAATTTAGATCGGGGTGTTGATAAAATGGTAACGTTTAAAATAGATCTTTTCGTCATACTGTCAATATATGTTTCTAAAAACGAGGAACTAACACGCCAGAAAATAAGGTTTAGTGTTTTTTTATCAAATTTCACAAATCGTTTGAAGAAAAGTTCAAAGTAAAGAATTTGTAAAAATATTTCAGGAATGCGATATGTTGTGTTTCATAACTAATTTAAACAAATTCTAATTTTACGCTTGACAAATGTAGATTTGCATGGTATGGTGTTTTAAACACTTTAAACCGGAACAACAACAAAGATTAGAATCTGTTTATTTCAATATTCACATTTCAGAACAGATTGAAACAAAGTTAAAAAATGGTAAATTGGAATATACTTGATAGAAGAGAATGCCATGAAAATTCATACAAAGCCATTCAAAATAAACGCCACATCACTTCTTTCAGTTAAGTATCACTAGTATGACAAATCCATCGTTGGTTCTTTGGCTACAGGGTCCATAAAATAAGGGCAATTATCAAATGTGGTGGGGCATTATGCCAGGGTCTCGGGGTTAGAAGCTGAAAATCATACCGAATGAAGCGTAGGTCCTAATGGTTCTAAATCTGAGATTTGTCAAAAATTGTACCTTGGAAAAGGGCACTAAACGCGAAATTTGAGATACATATTGATATGATATTTTATTGGTTAATAAGAATCGCATTTGTGCGACAATAAAATTTTATGGTGATAAGCGCCGTTTAGTATAAGCGCACTTGACAACACTTGATCATATATTTATTTAAATTAAAGACCACTATCACTTACGCTAATGTTAGCAAGGCAAACTGAAAAGTCATACAAAAACAAACACCACTTACCTTTGTGATGAAAAGAAAATTTGCTCCGGCTATGATTTTAAAATCCAAAGACAAGCTCAGGAAAATTGCATGAGAAAATTTCAGGCGGGTCGCTCTTTGACAAAATAATAAAATATTGTTCAACTTATACCTGTGAAATTCTGTTAATGGACACAAAACAAGAAAAATACACAAATAAATCTCCTTTTTATCATTTAAAAATATAATTTTATTAATAAACAAAAAAAAATGAAAACTGAAAGTTTATGAAAGAGAAACGAAAACAAAAAATTCTTACTATCTAAAATGGATTCAATTAATTATTGGTGCCAATTGGATTTAACAAAATAATAATCAAGAGACAGTCGATCTTAACTTATAATTGAAGAAAGAATAAAGAATAACGAAGCAAAAATAAAGTTAAAGTTTGAAAACAAATTGTTTTTAAAATTCAAAGATTTTAAAATTTTTTTACACACACTATATTATTTGGCAGTTTTCTGTAATAGTCGGTAAATTTATCTGCTTATTTATTGTTATGGTGAACACGCATTTCCATATAATTGTTCTTGTGGATCTTCTTTTGTAATTTATTACAACTATTAAATATTGAACAATTTACCTCTAATACATGAGTACATAAATCAATTGTCTATTTCCCATAAATTCTTATTATATCCAGTTTTTAATTTCCTTCCATCCAGAAATAAAGTTTCAAATTGTTTTCCAGAAATTTTCTTGTTATAGATAAATAGCCCCAAAACCAAATTAACACTTCACTTTACTTTTTTTTTATAAATCACATTAATTGTTCTTTATTATTTTCATTATTTAAAATTATTTAACACTTTTTCAAAAAAATTAAATTTGGATGAAATTTGTTGTAACCTCACATTTTTGACGTTTCATTGACGTTAAGTTTGACACACATAACCTCAAGATTTTATTAAATTATTGCGTGATCTGACATGGCTTCTGCTTGATATGAAAATTAAGGTGCAAGTAACCAAATTTTCGACCTGCTTTTATATTTTTTTCAAAAACAAACAACAATCGTCATTTTTCCACTAATAAAAATTTGGTAAGTTACTAAAAACAATTGAACATCTAACCTAACAAGATCTACATAACCAAGTTATAGTTAAAAAATTAAATTAAATGTTTAAACAAATTACATCCTTTTCTTGTTATTAAATGAATCCAAACATCCTATTTCACAATATTTACATCAATTTTGGCACTAAAACTTTAAATATTAACTAGATTTTACCATTTTAACAGATCAGGTTCAAACGATACAAATTTTAGGCTTCAACCTTCAACTCAAGGTTGAAGCTCAAGGCTCAAGGTCAAACCTTTTCTATATAGAGCTGCCCACTTGAAAATTCTATTGCTAACGGTGCTCTAGAATCTAATTAACAATATTGCAGCAAAACATTTTGGCTGCAAGATCATAGATTAATGAAAATTATACATTTATCATGTAATTTGATGAATCATTAAACCAGCATGGGATTTACTTGAAATTCAGCAACAAAAACTGTGAGTATTGTGGTGACTGCTTGTATACACCTTTCCATCTATGCCTTTTATAATTTCCAGGTGAAACTACACCTTACAATGGCTTCAATTATGAAAAACCAAGTCCAACGACCTAACGATATGCTAATCGTAACTAGTCAAAATAATTTTTCAGTTTTAAGTGGAAAATCCGTTTTAAGATCTAGGTACTTTTTATTATTATCAAGTGATGTAGAGTGTAGTTAAGTTAAAGTTAAGTTAAAAGAATTATTTGAATATTTCCATTTCTAATAGAAGAAAAAAAACTGCTATCGCGATAAGAAGTAGAGATGATAACCATCAACAGACGCGATTTCGATTGTGCAGTACATAACACAGTTCTGTTCACTCGCGCTCATGGAGTTGCGGGTCGTGATTGTAGTGAAATTATAAATTAGAGAAATTAAGGTTAAGTTAAACTGTATGATCGACTACACCACTGGTGATCTCCTTGGTTAGAATCCTATAATAGCAAGTATATTTCATTTGTTTTCTTATATTAGCGATGAAAATATTCAAATAATTGTAAAGCTAATGACAACACTTTTGATGGTAATTTGATAATCAATAAATACTGTAAACCAAATGGGATGAACTGAACAAATCAAATTGTATTGATTTTGGATACTATTATTACATTCACAAGGTAGTATAATTTTTTGAAAGTGGAAAATCTCGGAACTTTGAATAGCCCTGTACTGGGAATTTTTCAGTTTTAAGTGGAAAATCAGTTTAAGATCTACTTTTTATTATTATCAAGTGATGTAGAGTGTAGTTAAGTTAAAGTTAAGCTAAAATTTCTAAACTTTTGTACTGTTTGTACAAATACTGAGAAGCTTTACTGCTTTTAATATTCATTGCAGTTCTAATAGGTAAAATGACGAAGCAGTGTAACAATGAAATACGAATACTTTTAAGCTATGAAACTTTATTCGGAACCCGAATATAATATTCTGAAATTCTGGTTTCTGAAGATAAAAACATTGTAATATCTAGAGTTTTAAATCCAAAGACCATAGAGCTTCAGAAAACTATGAAAACCTTGCACTGCTAAATGCTAAGGTTTGAAACCGGGGATCTCTTAGATTTGTTGAATTTTTGACATTTACTAAAAAAGGAACATTTCGTACCGTGACCTTTTTTCATAGGTTTTTTTAAGTGTAGTTCCTGATATTTCTAGATTATATGAGAAGTAACAAGATGCACCTCTCCCACTTAACGGCTACAGGGCCTTGTAAACTTCCAAGATTTGACAGGTTCTTCTATAACGTTCTTTCTTTTATTTTTCCAGTAAAAATAAATTATATGCCCTTGATATTGTCTAAAATCAATATAACCAATTGGAGTTGTTCATCTTTTTTATTTACAGTATTTATTGATTATCAAACTAATTTATCAAAAACCTAACTAAAATTTACAGCAAAAAAGTTGTAATTAACTTTAAAAGAATTATTTGAATATTTCCATTTCTAATAGAAGAAAAAAACTGCTATCGCGATAAGAAGTAGAGATGATAACCATCAACAGACGCGATTTAGATTGTGCAGTACATAACACAGTTCTGTTCACTCGCGCTCATGGAGTTGCGGGTGGGTGATTGTAGTGAAATTATAAATTAGAGAAATTAAGGTTAAGTTAAACTGTATGATCGACTACACCACTGGTGATCTCCTTCGTTAGCATCCTATAATAGCAAGTATATTTCATTTGTTTTCTTATATTAGCGATGAAAATATTCAAATAATTGTAAAGCTAATGACAACACTTTTGATGGTAATTTGATAATCAATAAATACTGTAAACCAAATGGGATGAACTGAACAAGTCAAATTGTATTGATTTTGGATACTATTATTACATTCACAAGGTAGTATAATTTTTTGAAAGTGGGAAATCTCGGAACTTTGAATAGCCCTGTACGGGCATACGAGGCTCGATACGAAAGGTTTCCTGCTAGATTAAGGGACTTCATTAGTATTTATAATAACTAATCTACTAAATTCTAAGAAAAGTTTCAAAAGTTAAATCTAAAGAATTGTGAAAACGAAAATTGAAAAGGTCAAAAGCTCTAAATCTTTTCAACTTCGGATTCTTGACATTTTACACTCTGGATTTCCTAATCTCGATAAATAAGGGCGGATTATCATGCGTGAGATATACAGTAAATTTTCATTGACGTGTTTCTGTCGATAGTTATAATTCTGTATGAAGAAAACATATTGTATCTTTCTCAGCTCAACATTAATTCCTGTGTCATTTGCCGAAATGAAAAGGAAGTCGTAAATTATTCTTGCAAACGTTGAATTTATATGCAAAAAGACGTAAAAGTTACGAGACACCAGAATTGAGTCTACATGGGTTACTTGACACAAGGTTGGCTATTTTACAGCAATATATGGTTAAAACAATCACAGGGGCTTCCATTATAAAACAATCCATTTTTTATCGCTTCTAGCGATTGATGCACTATCATAATTTGGGTATTGACTATTACTCCTTTAGTTTCTGCTAATTCCTTACATTGAAGAGTTTATACAAATGGATTGTTAATCAAAATTTATTTTTGACGCTATTGATGTTAACGCCCACTCTTCAAGACTTGAGCAATATTCTTTATTTGATGTTACTAATTCTGTGTAAAACCTCCACCTTTAACAGCATCTTTTAAAAAATCTAGGTAGATACATATGCTGGATATTGTGAGTAGGATATAGGATAAACAGATAAGCTAATTTCTTTTCTCTACAGAAGTAGCTTATAAAGACAATATTAAGTAAGACACGTAACTCTAAAAAAGGAACACTATAAACAATTTTATTCGATCCCTTTTACAAAAGGTCAAAGACTTTTCTAATGTCTTCCTTGTTGTCCATTCAGATTTTGTACTTAATAGAAACGTGAATTGTTATTTCTTTCATAAAAAAATATTGCTATTGCTCATGGCGGAATGTCAACAACGTTTAAACTTTACTTATGTAAGTTAACCAGTGATAAATCGGTACTCACTTCAAACAATAAATACTACTTTCAGTACACTTAGATTCTCACAATTAAAATACTTTTGTGATTAGGTACCAAAATATTACCACTCAGTTAACGGGTTATAAAAATACAGTAAAATCAAATTAGTTCAAGCTTCAATAAGTAATCCTACTTGATACGGTCTAAAACCGCCCTAATATCTCCAATAGTAACGATCCATTTTTCTATCTAAAATTTTCCTTTAGGTTAGGCAACACAAAACCTTACTATGTTTAAAAGCATAAGCATGACTTTATCACTGTGAACAAGCTGCGCTAGTTACCATTTATCGTTTTGGTATGGGCGATACCATCTTTATTTCGATTCAAATCAATTTTCTATCAAGTAATTAGCTCCTATTTATTCTTTGGAATAATTAAGAAACTCTTGTACCTACCTTTGTATTTAGATATTGTTTTAAACCTTTATTAATTAAAGTTGTTCATTATTTATGTTTGTTTATTGATCTATTTGTTTATCTTATGCATTTGTGCATAAGCATAACTAAAACATTTCAAGGGAAGAAGTAAGTTAACTGAGTATTTTTCTGTGATATCGGAATTGCTGGATATTTAACTAACTCTAACTGATCCCAGAGGCGTGGGGTCGTCAGCACTTCAATGTAGCGATTGGATCAGTGACGCCGTTATCTTTTGACTGAGTTACGTACGACGTTGTGTTGCTTTTGTTTTTTGCTGCTTGACCTGAACAATTGCTCAAAACAGTGTTAGTAAACCTTAATCAAGTAATACCTATTATTACTAGTCGAAATCATTTGGTTATTGTAAGTTAGTATGTACACCGAAAAAAGCATTTAGTAGGACCAATTAAATTTATTTAATTCATCTAAATATTTAGTTAAATGAACTAAATTTTATTTGATTTAACTAAATATTTAGTTGAATTAAATAAATTTAATTGGTTAGTTTTCTCAGTGTAAAGCTAGTACATTAGTGACACCCAGTCACTATTGTCATATATCACGATTATGACAATCAAATGTATTATTATATAAAACTATAATTTATCTAGGTATAATTATCAGACGCATGTAAGCTTTATAATTAAAAGTGATTATCTTTTGTCAGTGTAATTATAGTCAACTTTAATTAGTTGCCTTTATGTCAACTGCACCCTATTCAGTTCAAACTTAACCTTTAACATAAATTGCGTTAAACCTTATTTATGCCCTTTAAATAAAGAAATTATTGACAAAAAGTTTCTCAGGAAATATCAAGAAGGGTTCTTTCAAGAGATACCGAACTCTATAAGGGTTGGTAGCATGGTATATTCACAGATTTTAATGAACAACAGGCAAAGAGCGGGGACGCAATCGCCCCCTGTAATTATAGCAGCAGGAGACGAGCGAACTTATAATGATTCATAATTTGATAACAGCGTGACATTTTTATTTGGTCGTAATTTAATTCTGGACCTTATTTGCTCCAATATTTAAGAACTTAACGAAATTTCGCAGCGCTATTAAATAATGATACGCGTTGCGTTCCTCTTTATGCAAGAAGTTTTGTATAAGGGTGGTAAAGTTCAACGAAGAAATTTTCTTTTGTACTGTTATTACTATGAATTTATTATATTCCTGTTGAACAAGAAAGTTCGCCGTCGTGTACAGCAAGAGTTTCGAGTATAGGATGATGACAAGATGGAATTTAGCACCTTGGCAATAAAATTTTGAACTGTGTAGTGAACCTTATTCCAATTTATGACTCATACAATGTATGTGCATGTATGAATGGTGAAATACTTTGTATGAAAGTTGCATTACGTGTATGTAGATTCAAGTCAATTTAGTTATCACCTTCATGAGTTTTTCAAAAGGTAATAATGTTCATACATTATTGGCACCTACAACAATAGCGTTGCGTTAATTTCAGTTCCATATTAGCATTTGGCAAAACTAACTGGGCGTAGTTGATACAATTTCTTTATTTTGTATTAGCACATAAGTGCAGAATTATCAAATGAATTGTTCGATTGGTAGTTATTTTCATTGAAAGGTTTAGTTAGGCATGAAATAATGTACTAGTTTTGTATACTGATAAGAACCCCAATAATGGAAAACTAATCTAAGGTAACGTAAAGAATGGCGAAGCTAACAACATTACACGTAATTTATGAGCTTTCTGGCATCATGCAAGTTTTTAACATTGTTTGCTAGTTGTTAATAAATCAACTCCATACTTTATGTTTTATTAATTTGTTGAATTGCCAAGATTTGAATTTATTGCTAGATTATAGAACGTAAACAATCCTGACTGTTCAAATGATTTCTACAATTACTTTTTCCTGGCTTTATTTACTATGTTTGATAAACTCTCACATTCTAATAATAGGGAAACACGTTTGTAATAGGTTTTGACTTATTTTGATAACCAGCTACCACTCATTTCTAATCAGACTTCCTGTTACTGAATAGCCGTGTAATTATATTCCAAATCAAAATTTGCTATACGTATTTGTTTGAATTTAGGAATACAACTAGAGTTCCAATTAAGAGACAAGATTAATTTACCTTTCTAAGGATATGATAGCATTGTGCAGCAAAGGTTATAAAAAATAATTATATTAACCTTAACAGCTCTTAACCCTTCGACCAGATCTGGTTGCAAATAAAGTTTGTTTAAATACACTAATTATTATCATCCGAGCTTGTTTTCAAAAATAGAAAAGAGACATAGCTGGGTTCACAAAAAAGAAAAAACAATTGTCATTTACACTCACTTTAATTGATAAGGTACCACAGATAACCTGTAAATGTGTATAACAAATTTAATTACTAATTACGTTCATACAAACAAAGAACAATAGCACTTTTCGTAAAAAACCCTGTACATATTTAAAAATTACAAAAGCCTAAAATAATTTCAAATATCGAACTTTATAAATGAAGGAATGATAAGATGCTATTGCTGGGACAAGCGGATAACGCCAATACGTGTTATCGTAAACAAAATATGGAAAATCTAAAATAATATAGTTAAAAATATACAAGAAAGGGTTATAATCATGGGATATCGCGCAACATACAAGAAAGAAAAAATGAGTTGCAGCCGTCTACACGTGTTTCACACTTATTAGTGATCATCAGGACGGCATAGCAGATGCAATAAATATAAAATCAACTAACTCAGAAAGATGTAGCCACACAAGGTTTCACTGATAGCAGCCAACCGCACATGCAGTATCGGCCTGAAGACACTGCGTTTTCAGTGCAACAACAAACGTCACTACGGAGGCAGCTAAAGCCACTACCGTGAGACAACCAATCCCAAACTTCTAATCATTGATATTATACTTTGGTTTATTTGAATATTCCGGCTTCATATATAAGCAATAAAACGGATGGTAGATGCAAGATTTCGAAACAATGCCTCTCTCACTGATGAGACCAATAGGTATGGTCGAAACAGCTGTATGAGAGTATTTTGTTTTGAAATCTTGCATCTCTCATTATTAATAATTATCTTTCATAATTATATATATTGATATTAGCGGACAGTCATGGTCGAGGATTAACGGACAAATTTCAATTAAAGTTTGGTAGTATGTCGGTATGATAGATCGGGTATGTTCTGATTTCAAAAAGGAAGACTATATTATAATTTCCGCAGGTTCAAATAATTCAGTAAAAGGCAATAAGATTAGGGCTGATTCTATACCGAAACTACCTAAAATTACTTACTAAATACAAACGTGATAATTGTAACCGTTCCGTACAGGACCTTCAATTGTACGGGTGTTTAATAATTTCATCTACGAAAATAACGTGCAGTTGTACAGTGAAATTATTGTAAAAACTAATTTTCTTCTGTTTGATTTAAATCCAATAGTTGCGAAAGCTGATTATACTATTCATGGTCATCTTAATTTCAATGGTAAAGAAAAACTGTGCTGTAATTTGGTTAATTTTATTATGAACATTAAAGCCTCAACAAAAAGTGAAACAAAGGCGAAAGATAACAAATGTGCATGGATAAACAATTCAAATCTAATAGTTGCTATTAATGGTAACCGAAATGTGAGTACCTACAACAGTTTCGGCTCATATTCCCGACAAACTGCATCACATTATCCTAATCTACCACGTTCGAATGAAGAATTACAACAACCAACTTTGATCAACAATCGGTCTTTTTTTAATTGTTCGTCGTCAATACATTCAAGCAAATAGGAACCTACATTTGGGGTATATTACTTAACATTTGTAGTTTCTTGGCACACAAATATGAAGTACATCAATTTATAGTTCATGCTTGAAAAATAAATTTTATTACATACCAACATGAATCCTGAAGGATGCAAAAACAAGAAAAATGGTTTACCAAAAGCAAACATCGAAGCAGATTCGGAATCCGAGTAGTCCGAGTTTTTCTTAATTTCTTCCTTTCAAATAGTTAATAAATAATTGCACAATATGTATTTTTAATTTGAGTTTGAGTTGTATTTGTAATTTTATAAAAAATCGAAAAGAGATGTATAAGTACCTAAATATTTTCATGATTTCATTAAACAATAATTTTAAATCTACATAAGATGTGATTTTTTTTATTTTGTCTTCTCTTAGTTAACATATTTAACTGTGGTTACATATAAACTACTGCTGTAATATAGTTGTAGCTTACTAATTATAAGTATCTAAAAGCACAAATGATATCCTAGGAAATCTTTTAGTTATTGATGAATATCTTTGCTTGTATGAATTAAAGAAAGAAATAATAATTAAATACGCCACTGTGTATGTTATGCAATGTGTGGAAAACGCATAAGAACATATATTTTGTTTACCGTGGGTAGATATAACTTCAACCATGCATTATTAAGCTAAGATCACACACGGCTACTTTTGCTGCAGTGCAGCATAAAAAACAGCGCACCACAAGTGAAGCCTAGTGTGAACTCCGCTGCAACCTTAAAAGTAGCGCATGCAAGTCGACCGACTTGCATGCGCTACTTTTAACAAACGCATGCAGTATTTGTTTACTGCGCGCAGTCCTAAAAGTAGCCGTGTGTGAATGGAGTTTTTAAGAGTTGCGACGGCTGCAAAAAATATATATTTGGTTGAAACTTTTGCAGCGGCTGCGCCTCCAGTATGTAACAAATCTCTCAAATGCGCACTCCCCTTTAAGACACGCACCTACCCTCAACCGTTACAGAATCACTACCTTCTGGTAAACAAATGTCCCGTTATAGGGCGTTTAGTCAGAAGTAGCCAGCAGTACTCTCTGAAGAGTTGCCATTACTATATAATTATTTATTTGATTTTTGAAATGTACAAAAAAATTATTAATAAATTGTTTTGTTATCTGATTACTCTTTTTTATTTAGGTTATGACTTTAGTTATATTGGTTATTATGATGAATATAAACAGAAATCCACAACTAGTGAGATAGAGACATGAAACTCTTACAGGGCGTGGTTCATAGGTTCTTTAAGCAGAAAGTATCATATCCAATAGTCATCAGTTTACATACAACTTACCTTTGGTTTAGCAAGTACAAAAGCTTATTTAAATCATTGATGCAAATAAATAGAATTAAGTCTCAGAGAAGTTAAACACTTATATTCAGGTTCAAGAACTACTCACAAATTACTACAACGTTTGTTCATGATGACATAAAAATCTTAAAGGTACCTCAGCCGGCTGTAACAAGCTAAATTAATAATAACACCCCTTTACTATTGGTTTCGAAAATGGTTTCTATTTTCATAATATCTTAATTCAATAGTAGAGCTGTGTTATAAAGTTTAATACTAAATCTTGGTTGTTTTTCTTATTTATTATATTATTTCTTTAAAATTTATATAAATTTTATCTTTTTAAAAGATAATTAAATTTTTTATGATTACAATTTTATAGGTATTTTATCCAAAATCACTACAAAATATAGGACCCTATGTCCGAACAGGTACTTTATTTAACCAAAACAAGTCACTGTAATTGCCACTTACTTGAAACGTAACCACCAATGAATGATAGGTTATTATAATAACATGATTATTTCTTACTGATGGCGATTCGATTAATTCCCAGCAGCTATGATAATGAATAACTCTTTCTTGAACTCATTACAACCAATAATAATAAGCTTTCCAGTACTCTTCAAAATTTTACAACCAGAACGAATTGTAACCTTCCGTAATGAAGGATCTGCCAGTTTTCCCTCTAGTAAAGTTGGTTTGACAACTATTTGAATTATATGCAAACTTCCAAGTATTTTTGCTTGGATTAAACAGTAAAACCTTTCTATATTGATTATCAGGAGTTATCAATTAATTAATAACTTTCTTGAAAACAGTAGAACGATAGCACTTGTAGTACTATCTGTAGTTCATTATTTAATAACTTTTTTGAATTAACTTGCAAAACAGTTCAAAACCTTTATAATTATTATGATCAAATTCAAAACTTCTTGAATTATTATGAGAGAAAAATTCAAGACTTTCTTAATTATTATGAAAGGAAGAATTTTTCTTCCGAAACTTTTTTCTCACATTTTTTTTAAATTAAAAATTATTCTAATTATTATTTACCCTAGCAACCAACAACAAAAAACCAAAACAAACGAGAGTACTTAGGTTACTCCATTTTCTTTTTAGACCTTTTCTTATAAATAAAACTTTTGAAATACCGAAAACCCTGCCAACCTGTCTTTCTTCTCATTCTTGCCTCTTTATCCTTAGGTTTTCTTTTCTTCGGTAAATGTATAATGACTGGTGTAAGCTTTGCTAACGCGTACTCTTCTTTTTTACCACTAGCCACAGCAACAAAGATTGCCTTCAAATAAGCTTGATCATCCCTAGATAAATTAGTCCATCTCTGGAATTCTTCAAGGGTGTGATTGCACCCCCTACGCTGCCTTTGCTTGACCATTGCTGTAAACATGATTATTACCACGTAATTCCTAGGATTAGGTTTGATATAAACACGAAATGTAATACCATTAAGTTTAAACACCGCTTTTTTCTTGGCTATTACTTTGAACTGTTGGACCCTTTCAGCCGTCGAGAGCACCTGTCTTCTTTCTTGAACGTCAACACGATATCCAAGGAATATCGAGCACAACGAAAATAAATAACACCCCAACGAATTCATGATAGTAAATAAACACATTCATTTAACAACCACCAGTATAAACAACACGCCATCGATGTAACTGACATTTAGTCATTTTGCAGTTTTGCCAACACACATTTTTTCATAGTTACCAATCCATTTTTACCGCCAGTGGCGTAGATGATAGCACTGTCGCGCCAGTGGCGTCGGCGGTACTGTCACAAGTATCAATCTACTTCTGATGTGGAGTGTGTGTTTTGTTTTTTATTAAAGGTGTCACTTTTCTCACTAATGCAAAAATTACTTTGTTATGGGTTTTTCTAAACGTAATTACGTTGTAAAGATGTTATCCTTTTAGCATGTGGATCTTGAAATTTCATTTTTATAATAAATAGTATAGCGAAATATTTCAATGAAAAGTGGAATCATTTTAATCAGATTTACTTTCATTTATTTAAAGAATTAAATAAAATTTCAAAATCAAATACCCTCGTTCAACAGAGCAGATCATTTTCTTTCAGAAAAATGTCAGTATTTGTTTTTAACTTCATAGATGGCCTTGATTTTGTAACAAATATAAGTCTGTATTTTAATGCATCCCCTTAATAAGAGAACAGCTAATAAACTGTTGCAGTTAGCTTTGTCTTGTTATTATAATTACACCCATATTGGACACAAATTAATGTTTCTTATTAATTCATACTTGTTAAAAACCGATAAGCACAAGAAGAAACACCAAGTAATCATAAAACATAATAATTATAGAATACTGCACCTATGCTGCAGCTGTTGGTTGCACACTGGAAAAGCATACAACACGTATGAACACTATTGCAGCCTTTTATTAGGCTTGCAGTTTTAAAGGGTAGCTGCAGTAGAAAAACCAGGCGTGAACACCACGCGAAACTTTTGCAGCAGCAACTCTAAAACTGCGCTGCAAAAGTAGCCGTGTGTGATCTTAGCTTTACCCTGCTAAAATCCCTTTTCCTTAATCAACAGCAAAAACGAGACACCGTACTGCTTTCGTTGTTTTGCAAATATCTTCGTTTGTATTATACCTATGACAAAAATAAAAGCACCATAGTGTTCACAGAAACTCAACGCAAAACATTTATTCCAGTAACTTTTTCAAAATATGTACTAGATTTGAAGATATTAAGTGTTAAATGTAATTTTGTTAAAACTTAAAAGTGCTATTTCGAGAAAATCGACTTTAAAACTAGAAGTTCTCGTAAGAAACAATGTAAATAAATATCTTAAATGTTTTTTTTGACAACTTAAATATCAATGTAACCATTCATAGTTTTGTCACAACAAAGCGAGTGATGTCCTGCAACAAATAACATAAAAATTCAATTTCGCCCCTTCTTTACTAAAACCCCCTCTCCCGCCCCCCGCACAGTTTTTTTTATGACAACTAAATTCTGCTTCACTTGGGGATAGGCTAGAACTTGAGCTAGGTTGTTACTTTTTACAAGGTATGCCCAACGAAAATAAAAACTAAGGCACTTTCTGGCTAAATAAAACTCTACTAATAGTTTTTTGTTTTTAGGTAATAAAACAAGTCTTTAGCTTACTATTGACGTTAAAAGAAATATTCTATTAGAAGTGAAAAAGAAAATTCAAGACACATGAAAGTATACTTTTATTTTTATAAAAATACATGTATGCATAAAAAATATGTTTGAAACTAAAAATACGCTTTTCGTATACTAATTTTTGTTGGATGGTGTCCGAAGGTGTGACTTCATTAACTGATAAAGAAAAATGACGTTATCATTGCATATAAAAATTGTCTGTTGAAATTTCTGGGCGTTTCAGCGACTTAGACCTATTGTTTTTCAAAAACTGTAGAAAACAACAGATCGTGATTTGTAACATGTTAAAGGCTTTGTTCTTGTAATAGAATACCTTGGAGCTGAAGAGCACGAGTAGCATATAATAATTTAGAAAATCTTAAGCAAAACATTGTGCCTGGGGTGCCGAAACACCCCACGATAGTACTTCAATGTTAAATTTTGTATTTTTTTAATGTTTATATTTTTTGTTGAAACAAATATAAAATGTTTAATTTGAGACGGGCGAATCGAACATTCACTTGGGGCGCCCTCTCACTTTTTACGGTGTTGAGTTTCGTAAGTACTCCCGCTTATAAATATAAAAGGGTGATGCCGCAGTCCACTTCAATCGTTAATAGTTAATGTTTAAAGAATTGTTAGGTTACGTAGACAAAACCCGCATAGTTGAAAATTATTGACAACAGACGAATTATTATACAAATAATAGCTGATGGCAATTGCTTATTCAGAGCGTCATGTCATGTTTTTGAAATATGTACTAATAGACGTTTTCAAGAATGTTTTAAAAAAGATCGATTTTTGATTTTATTCATATCATTTGGTAAGGTAGAATTTCCGTATGTATGTATGTATGTATGTATGTAGAATAAACTGGCGGGGAGGGGTAAGCCAGAGAGGAATATATGTCGGAAGAGAGGAGGGTAAGCTGGGAGAGAGAGAGAGAGTATTGCTAGGCTTAAGAATTTTCAACTGGTTATGTTTGGTTGCGTTTATTTAAATAATCACTCACGAAAATCCAAAGGATTGTAATAACACATCGAAGGTTGTATATAGGGAAATCCTTCAATGCTTTTGACCGTCATGTCTTGACGAGGTTTCCCTAGCTATAGTTTAATAAGGGCAAAAGTGCCCATAAAATATACGATGACACGATATTCAAACACAAAAAGAAGCCAAAACCATACAAACGCTAGACCAAAACAAAGAAGAATATCGAAATATTCTAAAAACTAATATACACTATGACGTTCTGGAAAACATGACAATAAATGAGATAATGCGACAATAACAAATGCTCTGTTGGAAGCTGGACTAAAAGTTGCTATAAAGAAAAAAAGCAATAAGAAAAGGGTTGAGTAATATTATTATTGAAAATAGATTTGTGTGTAATTAAATTTATTTATTACAATCCACCAATCAAAAATAACGACAAATAATCGAAGTTATAACAGGCCTTGTTTAATAATAAAAGTCGTAACGGAAATTTATTTCGGACCGCTTGGAAACTCTAAACTAAAATCTTTTAGTAAAAAAAGTCTTGAATAATAATAATTGATTTAAATGCATCATTAGAATTGAATTAAAATTATTTTATGTTTGAGTACCATTGAAATTTGCAAGAAAATCTTGTGTTTATCTTTGATTACACAGCCACACACAAAAAGAAAGTGTCCGAGCCAAAGCACCTGACCGATATATTCCCATGTAATTTTCAGCGCTGAATCCGAATCCGACATCATAATCACCGATTTACCTCAGGTTTTGTACATAACCTCAAAAAATGAGCAAAATGAGATTTAACGTAAAAATTTGAAATGTCCCCCTATATATATGAATATGATGATGAAGAATTCCTTCAACTAGCCAATTCAACGCTTTCACCCAACTTCACCCCCCCATTTCACCCCATTTCGGTGTAGAAAATTCATTTATCGTAAAAATTTCAAATATCCCCCTATTCTCATGTATTTTGATGTGCTGGAACCGAATATGATGATGAAAAATTCCTTCAACTAGCCAACTCAATGCTTTCATCGAACTTCCCCCCCATTTCCTCCTATTTCATGTCCCTTTTTAATATCCTTCTATTCTCATGTATTTTGATGTGCTGGAACCGAATATGATGATGAAAAATTCCTCTAACTAGCCAATTCAACGCTATTTAACCCCATTTCATCACCATTACACCCTCATTTGGGGATTGTAAATTGGATATTCTTCACCATTCTTATGTGTTTTGAGGCGTTTACGAGTTTCTGAAACCGAATGGATGAATGACTTTTCATAATTCTACAATTTTCTACCCAGGGACTTTGCCAGAAGGAATCTGTTGCCCACCGTTACCACGTGCAAGTGCCCTGGTCGTAAAAACGAAAAACTTATAAAAAACTGATATTGCAACCGTTTGAAAGAATTAGATAAACCGAGATATAATTTAATTCAGTGAAAAAATTTTGGCTTCTTGAGCAAAGTCTCATAAGCGATTTCAGTCGAGTAATCAATATTTGTTAACACGTTCGCTGCGGCATGAACACCCGGGAGCCCATGACGATGCTTTTCTTCAATTTTGAAATATTTGAACCTTTAGAAAAAAATGTCAAAGTTCTTCTGCTAAAGAAAACTATCTAAAATTCAGTTAAATTGTTGCTACCAAAAATTGTAGAATTATGAAAAGTCATTCATCCATTCGGTTTGAGAAACTCGTAAGCGCCTCAAAACACATAAGAATGGTGAAGAATATCCAATTTACAATCCCCAAATAGGGGTGTAATGGTGATGAAATAGGGTGATAGCGTTCAATTGGCTAGTTGAAGAAAATTTTCATCATCATATTCGGTTCCAGCACATCAAAATACATGAGAATAGGGGGATATTTTAAATTTTTATGATAAATGCATTTTCTACCCCGAAATGGAGGGAATGGGGGGTGAAGTTGGGTAAAAGCGTTGAAGGAATTTTTCATCATCATATTTGGTTTCAGCACATAAAAATACATGAGAATAGGGGGATATTTGAAATTTTTACAATAAATGAATTTTCTACCGCGAAATGGGGGGAAAATGGGGTGAAAGCGTTGATTTGGCTAGTTAGAGAAATTTCTCATCATAATGTCCGGTTTCAGCACAGCAAAATACATTATTTAAATCTTATTTTGCTCATTTTTGGCCATTTTTTGAGGTTATGTACAAAACCTGAGGTAAATCGATGATTCAGCGCTGAAAATTACATGGGAATATACCGGTCAGGTGCTTTGGCTCGGACATTTTTTTGTGTGGCTGTGTTATTGTAGGCTGGTGGTTTATAATAAATGGGGTTTCTAATTAAACACAATATTTTTGAAGGGCTTTTGTACCTGATAAAAATTTGGAATTGATTCGATTTTAAATAATGAAGGTACAATGGCGTCAAACTGTAAAGTGAAACACACCGTATAAACGAAATTCTAACTTTCTGTTTGTTATGCGAACAATTGTGTTTTTTTCGCTTGTGTTGAGTTGAACGGAAGCTTTTCATTTTGTAGCAGAGGTTTGTCGGACCGACTAAACTATTTATTTATTATTGGGTAAGGAATCGGGGTGGCGGTGCATCCCTTTATTCAAGTTACTGCGTTGTTCTATAAACTTAAATATAGCTAGAGTCCCTATTAAAACTGCGAATTAATCGGTGAAGAAGTTCTCGTTATACATGGATAATCACTTATATCTGAAAACCAGATTTTTAGTAATCC
The DNA here is from genome assembly GCA_929113105.1 of Agrypnus murinus. Classification (NCBI taxonomy): domain Eukaryota; kingdom Metazoa; phylum Arthropoda; class Insecta; order Coleoptera; family Elateridae; genus Agrypnus; species Agrypnus murinus. The sequence continues at coordinate 157,782,254 of OV816026.1, forward strand.
GTAAAAGTATTCTATTTGCTAGAAACAAATCAGTTTTACTTTAAGATAAAAGGCGCCGCCTTTTGGATTTTGAGGCCCCGGGTACAAATATAGAGTGGGGCCCCCAGTAAATAAAAAAGTGAATAAATAAATATACAGGGTGTAACGAACGTAACTAGAAACCTGATAATTTAGAATATATTCTCCTTATCAACATGTAGTCGCTTTCTGCTAGTTTTGTACCGCTCCCGTCTTTGAATGCGGTGCCGATGTAAGTACTACTAAGCAGTAGTAGTGGGTTATAGCGCATACACTTTTCGAGACTTTCTCGAGACATGCTTAAGAGAAACGTTGCAATATGAAGTATACCTATCTTTATTTTAAATACATATTTTTTATATTGCCGTTTCTATCATTGCTACTGGTTTGGCAAGTCAAGATTTCAACATCTTGGCGACCTTGGTAGACTGCTTGGCTGACTGAATGCGCAGATGGGGAAAAGAAAGAGTCGGTGTTCGACAAAGACAAAATCTAGGAAGTAAAGAGAAAGTACAATATGTGGTGCAAGTATTCTCAACTCACAAAAAGGGTGTAAATTGGAATTTACTTTAGCAATACAAATCTTTATTATACCTTGTGTAAAATTATCAAAAATCCAAAAATAAGACTTTTCAGGTAGAAGGATTAAAAGAGTTTTTGTGATAAAATCTTAGCGGGTTTTTATATATTTTATACTTTTTCATATAATGTACCGATCTGTACTATATAGACGAGAACGTTAAGTGAAATGAGTTATCCCTACCCTATTGCTGCAAATATTATGCGCATCCAAACTTCGTCGGCCAAGCTGAATTTGACAAATTGTACCATCCACGCTTATGCGCACGCATAGACGTGCATTTGGGCGACATAATAAATGCACCAACTTTATTGTTAGTACTTTCGATAACAAATTGATATTACCGCTACTGTTTATCTTGGAGTCTTGAGAAATGTTAGACCTTTTTATTTCCCGACGCTTTGGTGTTGGGTATTACGAGTAGCGTTAAAACACACCACTACGTAAGGAGACGGGATTTTCCTACTACCCCCATCACTAGTTTTGTCCAGCCTATTCGGCGCGGGACTATTCGGATACAAACATCTCACTGTTTGCCCGTTTATAAAAACGTTCAAACGGTGGGAGGTTTAGAAATTTAGTACGCTTCATTTCAAAAGTAAGCTTCAGCTTTAAGTATAAGAACTTGCATCAAATGTCTGCCTCTCAGTCTATTTTATTAATGCGTAAGATATATATATATATATTATGTTGTTGATCAAAATAAGGTAGCTCAGTGGGGCCTCACTGGTTTCCAGGGCCCCGGGCATACGCCCGGCTGACAGACTTTAGGGACGCTTCTGTGCATCATCTCCAAGCTCAATTTCAGGATAGTTTCAAAACTATTTTAGGCACATCATCCATTTAATATATTCAGTAATCCTAGGACATATAACCTCAGTGAACTGTAATTAAAGATTAATTACATGGATACAATTGTTTTAACAGTTAGATCTGTGTTAATTTATATCCAGTATAGAATGATTGGAGTTAAGGCAATCTGACCGCCCTTAATGTATTGTACACTTGCTTAAATAAAATAATCTAAGCCTGCATTTTACACTGATGTTACATGTTTCTACAGGACTTTACAATGCCAATAACCATTTATAAGTAAAATAAACCATTATGCAGCACCCAAACAGGAATGCCAGTTTTGGCTCCAACGATGCGACCATTCGAATGGTGAGTATGTTGAATTCTATGCCCGTTATTGAGATGTTCTATATCTTTTCTGACTATTTGTGATCGATTTCTTAAATTATTTTTCAGCATGAGATGTCAAGTGTGCCTTGGAAAAATTTTAACACAGTTCAATGTTAAAATATTGATAACATTAGAAAAGGATAGCAAAAATGCAGGGATAATGTTTTTAATAAAATCCCTTAATCTGTAGTAACCAACGCACAGCAGCTTCTTCTCTACAAACATGTTTGTGTTAACATACCATACGTAGGACTAACTTTTTGTTATTACCAATATAGTATATCTTTATGGCTTGTGATTGAATACACTTTGCATCTGAATTTGTTTTATTGTTGTGGTTTCGTTAATTATAATAAAAATAGAAGATGTCATTAAGATTTATGGTTTGTTGAATTAACAGTGATGCCCTACTTATGAATTTGTTATCTCTATTGTCTAAACTGGACCGTATCTGATACGCTTGAAGATGAGCCATTGTTTGTATAATGGACAATTGAAATTTTAACATGCAAATATCAGAAAAATTTGTTTTGCATTTGATAATTAGGACATGTATTTTTTTCAAAATTAATTGACTGTGTGATAACATCAATTTTAGTTAGGCTATATTTTCATTCAATATTTGCTGCACATCTAATTAAAAGTAATACGTTCAAAAATCCAGAAAAAAAACTACAGTAATCAGGCTAACTGAAGGATATAACTATCCTTCTAAAAACCAATGGATTGGCAATAGCTAAATTACAGTTTTTAGGTAACCATTACCAGTCAAATGTAATTTCCTTATAAGGCTAAACTCAATTTATAAACCAACGTTCTTCAGTCGCAATCTTATCAATTAGATAAAGGAATATATATATAAGGGAATATAGATATTTGTTGCAAATGTGCTTCTTATTTAGGATTATTCCAATGGTGGATTGAATATATATACATACGTAAGTTTTGACTTTTAAGTTCTTGCTGTAACCAACAAATCTTTACTAACATCAACCATCAATAAACATGCTCCAATAAACTCTAGGATTTTATTCCTGGGCATTGCAACAACCACAGATATTATCCTTGTATGTATGATGTATAAAACATTGCATATACTGTTTAGAGTCTGTAAAGGAAGAGATAGTTGACAAAAAGTATTCCAGGGATTCTGTCGCTATTTATATTGAAATTTCAAACAGTAAGCTAAAATCCATCCTATCATCTTAGCTACAAATACGCTTTAATCCATCACTATGCAATAAATCGTGAAAATGAATAGATTATTGCAATTCAATTAAAAATGTATATACAAAGTATTTTATATTCAACAAACCTTAACCTTTGTTTTTCTTTCAATGTAAAAATAATTTTGGCTTGGAGAGGGTATCGGTGGCAAAAGAATTGGTAAAAACTCCCAAAAAACATTAGTCTGCAGCGAGGTGGAAATAACTGAAACAGTGGAAATCACTAGACTAGATGTCATCTCGACGCCATTTTTGTTTTCTAAATGTATTTATTCCCGAGTTTATTATCGAAGCTGGTTCATAAAACGGGGAGATCGGCTGAAATAGTAATGAGAGCTGTTTAAGAAGCGTCAGATATCGGAAATTCGCAGTTTGCTTTATGTGGCGCAGTTTTTCTCACAGTTCCCTTAAAACCGATTTGAAATATCGCAGTTTCCGTTTGTCTTTGCTGCTGCTGTATAGAGAAACCGTTGCCTTATTGAGTCGGGTTTAAATTTATCGCTTATTTCCTGATTGTTGTAAATATGGCTCATGTCGAACCTCGCTGGATCTATTGCTTTTTCGTTAAAAACTAAAACATTCTAAGCGTATATGCAATGTCGACGAAAACTTCTAAGTATATAATTTATGAAATTGGATTTATTCATCGTATATTTCGTACAGAATGTAAATACGTCCGCTCTGTCGGTGATAATTCAATGTAATTCATTAAAATTTAACTCGCGCCCCGCTCAAGGTAAACAAAATTATGTGCTTTTGACATTCGCTCTAATGCAATTTTCGGAACTAATTGAATATTGAGTAAAATACATAACCAATTTGGTATAAAAATAAAATATTTAATCTGTGTACAACATGTGTATTTCCGTGTAATTAGATTTCATTCAAATCGATGTAAAAGCAGTTTACCCAAAACAAAAGAATTTCTAAAAAAGCATTTTTAAAAAGAATAAAATTCCAATAAGCTCCACAGTTGGTGTTTTTACCGAGTTACTAAATATTGACCTCCAAAAGTGTTAGCATGAAAAAAGTAAATTGAATGCAGATATAGAAGAGGATACCAATAATAGAAATGTTTTAATACAACAATGTTATGTTATACTGAAGATCTGGCAAAAGATACTCCAATCTATAAGCATTTATGATGCAACACAATAATAAACTCTTTTATCTAAATCGACTAGCTGCATAGAATGACTAGCAAAATAAAAATATTACATCATTTATAAGTTACCTTTAAGTCTTTGTTTAAATCAGCATCTTCATGACTGATAAAATTATTGAGTACACAATTATTTTTAAAAACACAGTTCTTATTCTTAATACTATCCATTAAAATATTATCAAAGAAAATTTAAAGATAAATAATTCGAATTCGAATTCTAACCTAACAAAACAAGAATGAACAACACATTTACGAATTCGACATCCAAATGTTATGAATCCAATTAAATTCAAAAGGTACGTTTATATCATTTTTTATTATTTTATCAACAGAGTAAAAATATTCATTTTTATTTCAGAATAATTTAATCCAATCTCTGTGCACCTGCAACTTACTTCACAACTTATAGAGAATTTCCGTATGTTTAGTAGCTCTTGGTTAAACAGATAGGTTATTAACTTTAATGGACACACAGTTTCAATGATAATAATAATATTATCTTCACTTTCTTCTAAATAAAAAAGGAAAATACTTCATTTCAACAACATTTTTATCTAGCTTCAAGTATATCTACACCATTATACCAAATATAGCCCTGTAGATTCATTAGTAGGTGCATGCACCTGACAAAGTGCTTCGGATATTAATTAAGTTTCTAGTTCAATAATCTTAAAGTTTCAATAATCTTGGTCAAAATTTCGAAAAGGATCCGTGGACATATCGCTGAATCTTGGTGAAAACGCCGAAACTCACATGTGGGCAAATTGCCGAAAGTGGTCAAAACGCCGAAAAGAATATCTGGACAAATCATCGAACGCGGTGAAAATGTCGAAACTCATCGGTGGAAAATTGCCGAAACATATATGTGCACAAATGACCGAACGTGGACAGAACGCCGAAAAGTATAAAAAGATAGAAAACAAGAGAGCTGCGTACAAAAACTATATCTACACCAGTATTCGATCTTTAATTTAAAAAAACATCTTGCCCCAAGTTTTCGGAATACCTAACGAACATTTTTGTAAACGAACAAATGTCTCCCGAAGTTGTAGTGGTATTTGTCACTAAACTTTGTACCTACACCTTCTAATAGCATTCAATCAAAGCAAATGTGTTCCAAATAGCGATGAAACAATGTTTGTCGGTTTCAATTTACGCCATTTACTTCAGGTTTTGGTATTGGTGCAAAATTCACTTTTAAATCAAATAATTTGGCTGTAAAATAAATTGTTTACTGTTAGGATCTCAGAAACCCACACTATAGAAAACAAAAATTTAGGAAAAACTAGTTAGACAAAGTACAAATCCCTTATGCCCTTCATTTATAATAAAAATTCTGGAATCCGGTCCACCCTATTGAAAAAAAATTGTGATATACTAAAATAAAGATGAAACAATTGTCTATAGTTTATGTCAAATAAGTTTTTTTGTACATTTAATGACAAGCATGTGATAAAGCGATAAAAACAATAATTTTATTCACACCCAGAAACAGTTTCTTTTAAATATGCAACGATCTTTTTAATTAAAACAATGATTTTGTGCGAATTGTTCATTTACAGACGAATATCGTATATGATAACTAACGTCTAAAACTAATTAACAAACAAGAAGACTAATCACTATAACTTATTTTACATTCAAATTATTAATATGATTTAAAAAAGTAAATTTTGCTCCAATACCAAAACCTGAAGTAAAGGGTGTAAATTAAAACCGACAAGCAATCATTATTGTTTCATCGCTATTTGGAACACGTTTGCTTTGGTTTAATAAATGACCTTCGTTGAATGCTATTAAAAGATGCAAGTAAAATGTTTAATGACAAACGTTACTACAACATTACTTAAATATGATATTGGCCTAGTTGCTGCTTACTTGGGCTACAAAATGGTTCGTTTAGAATGTCTGAATTGTATAAGCGTTTTTCGCAGTATCATTTTAAGCAATGCTCATAGTTACTTACTACATTTTTTATAGTATTTTAAATATTTTATAATAAAAGGAAACTCATGAAACCATTTCAGAAATTTGGAGCAAGATGTTTTTTCTTAAATTAAAGATCCAATATTGGTATGTACGATATAGGCTGGTATGATTAAAAATAAAGAAAATACTCGTAAGCATAAGGTAGAAAGTGAAAGCATTTGCTTTATTTTATATGAATAATGTTTACCCTTAGAATATAAAACTGCAGGAAGGAGCGTAACTACCCGACGCAATGAGCTTTAAAAGCGACTGATATGACGTCACACTGGAGTGACTGGCCGTCATTAGACACCATCTAATTCTTCTTTTCTCTCCAACTCCGACAAATACTGACAAGGGAATTACATTTCATAAGTAAGTATTCGTTTGTTTAAAATATTAAATAGAAATTTATATTCTAAGATTAATTTCAAAATACTATGTTTTAAAATTGAGGTTATGTAGTTTATGTGCGCATTTTGAGACAGTCAGTAATGCCAATAGAGATATCTAATTACAAAACCGGAAACACGGACTCTGCCATATTGAGACCCCATCCCGGTCGTGCGTGGTAGATGACTATGTTCCTTCCTACAGTTTTATATTCTAAGTGTTTACCTTATACTTGCAAGAAAATGTTTGAGAGAAATAAGTAAAAGGTCAACAAATGAGCAGTTAAGAGTACGTTAGAATCCTCAAGATTTTCAGGGGTCATTTCTATGTCTTTGTTATCTACTTCCCCACCTTCTTCAAAATCTGCATCTGCAAATATTTTAGCGATGTTGTACAAAATAAATCACACTATTACTAGGCTTGGGATTGTTAGTCAAGTTTTACACGACATACATATTTTAAAATTAGAAATCGTTGTTTAAGTTGTCCAAATCACCGTTCATTTATTATTACCCATTTTTCTTTTAGAAGATTGTTGAAACTCTGTTGCACTGCAGGATTACGAAATGGAGTCATGAGCCATGGCTCGATTCCATAATATTCTTATATCACCGAGAGTACAGTGCTTTCTCGACAAAGCGTGCTGCACTGCAAAATTTCTCGAACGGTAATACTTGTTAACATACATCCCGCATAACAACTTGTTTGCACATTTAATGTTTGACTTCTTCTTCCGATTAATGTATTCGCTTCCATGGAGTCCTCGGTTTTCTATACCTATAGTATATGCGTACAATCTACCACACTAAGTACTTAGTCTGCCAGTTTCTTTTGCTTCCATGATAGAAATGTAGAACGTTGGAAATTTATTCACCTATTTGCCTAATCAATTATTATTTTTTCAACACTACTTTGTTTGTTTTTTGTACAGTTTGTGAAACTATTGATTGTTCAACAGCAAGATCCAGAATCTGCTAAGTATCTTACGTATATTTTCATTTTTAGTATAGCAGTGGACGCGTCTCTCCGTGACTCTTATTTAGTAATGCCTAATGCATTATTGGCCAGCTATTTTACATTTTGTTGTTCAAACCGACATAAACTTTTAAAAATCACTAATTTATGGCGATGAACGAGGTTTGTAATATTTAATTTTTTCTTAGATGCACTACTTCAGCCATAATAAAAATGAAAGTTTACATCTGACTAGATACATTTTTTCTGAAGGGTATGCATGTGATTTAAAGTAAAAGCTCCCTTTTTATTCCTAAGAATTACTTATCACTGAGGGAAAACCTTTTGTTTAGAAGTATTTGCTTACACATACAAGTAGAAGGTTTTACTTCGCATTTTTATTCGAATACTAATGGAGTGATTTGTATTCAATCCTTTTATACTTTTTCGAATTTTGTCCACGTTCTGCTATTTGTGCACCGATATGTTTCGGCGATTTGTCCACAAATGAGTTTCGGCGTCTTGATCGCATTCGGTGATTGGTCGAGATATTCCTTTCAGCCTTTTGACTAAGATTCGGCAATATGTCCACGGACTCTTTTTGGCGTTTTGACCAAGATTCGGCATTTTGACCAAGATTTGGCGTTTTGTCCGTTCGGCGATTTGTCATAGACTAGTCTTAACGTCACTAGTAAATATTTTGACTGAACATCACATTAGGTTATCTCATAAACATAATTTTTAACATATATTTTCTTCTTTTTCAGTAAAGTTGCGGATTAAAGATGAACGAATAATAACTCAAATGAAAACTGTACAAATGAAATTAAAATGCATGAATATGAATATAATAAATTTAATTAACATTTGATCATTTCTTCTTTTTATGAATATACTAATTAACCTTTTAAAAAAATCCTAGCCATTATTTTGTGTTGGCACTGAAAAGAGATAACACAGAATCCAATCCAAAGGTCGCTAATTCAAATCGCCTTACGGTATACTTCAAAGCATGTTTTTTGTTGTATAAAGAAATAAAATTATGTTTAAAATCCCAGTGATTGTAATGCCGTATTTATTATGCTATTTATATATCCTCATCAGATTTCAAGGCTGTATCAACATACACTACTAAAGTCTTATTCAGTCTTTTATTACAACTGCGACATGACACAAGGTTTTGATTAATATGGTACGTGAACTTTCTTTGTTTTAATTTTTATATTTGTTTAGCTTTACTTTGTTTACACTTTGATATGTAGTGTTGGCATGTAATTATAATACTGTAAGGCAGGTCGTTTATAAATAAAACAAAAGCAATGGCCCTAAAGTAGACTCTTGAGGGACTCCTGAGGAAACTTTAATTTTCTTTTGTAAATCTTCATTTAGTTCAACGTATTGACACCTATTTTTAACATAAGAATGAAAAGTGTGAAAGCGAACCTGAAAATTGGAATGCAAATCCAGATGCCGTGATTCACAACTATTGAACCCTTTTTGATAATCTACATAAATACAATCCACTCGAACACTTCTATTTTAAATTGTATTGACAAGTTGCTTCTAGTTGGTGGCGTTAATGTTGCATTAAATCTAAAGGAACTGCTTGTTCCCTAAATTGTGATACCATTCATTAATGACATTACCATGCATCACAATTTTTTTAACGAGGTGTACTTCGCTTAATCTGTTTTAACCAAAATATTCATAAGCAACCTAGAATTTAGATATTTCGTGACTGCTGGATTCAATTAGAGTTGTAACTCTACTATACGATCAATATACCTCAAAATCTTGGTGTTAAACAGGTGCGGGCCTAATATATACCCTTGAGGACATTTACGCACCTCTTTATAACATATGACATTTCAAGTGAGTGCTACTGAAAACGACTACATAACATTTTTGAATAGATAGAATTTCGAATAGCTTATCAAAACTTTCAGTAAATTTAGAAACTAAGAAACCCTTAAACACTTACTTCACTCCTGAGATTTTAGTTATTCAATTCTGTCTATGGATAGTTTTCAAGCATTATGATGTAATTTGAAAACTAACCAATAAAAAAGAAAAAATAGTGAAATGTTACAAAAATATATTTTACGGATACCCACACTGTTATTAACTATACATTTATGTTTATGCTTTTTGTTCAAGGTTTATGGTTATAAACGTTCGGCTGTTATCAGTGTACATTTATACAGTGTATGTTTAAGCATTATAAAATTGTTAAATATAATAATTATGTCCCTAAGCAATTATATTGTTACAGTCATATTTTCCCATCAATTAACTATCTGAATTTATGATCTGGAATAAACACTTAAAGCATTATACATGGCTACTTAATATTTAAAAAATCTCCAGCATATCCAATCAATTTTATTGTAGAGGTAATGATGGTTTATATAAAATAAAAAAGTTTTTCCGTTTCAAGCTCTGGTTTGTATTTTATGGCTTATTTGGAAGTTCTAATTTATAATTATTTATAAGTGTACCTGATGCTGTAGCAATCTCCAACTTATCATAGGAATATTTATTCCGCAGATTTTTCTTCTGGCGATTATGTAGCACGGGTAAACTTTGTACCTCTATGTATATCTGAAATATTGCCTCTTTTCTCCTTTTTATTTAGTTTTTTCTGTAGGTATAGTCAGACTTTGTTAGCTCAAATCTCAATCGGTAAAGCAAGAAGCAATTTTCTCTGAAATAAATCGGACTTACCTTAATAATGTTTATTTTTAAGTAAAATTAAGCTGTAGAGATCAACTCCTTGGCTGGGAAACTGTATCAAGCTGTCAATCAAAGGCACCGACACAGACAGAATATTTTTTATATCAACACAATAAAATGCAATAACATCAAATCAAGAAAATTTTATTAACACAGAACGAAGCAAGAAAACAAAGTAACAGAAAAATAAGGAACAATTAAAAATAAATAAATCCTCAACTATACTACCATAAACTAACTACTAAAGAAAATGTTAGACTTTCAAACATGTTCTATCAACGAAAAAAAATTAAATTAAATCTTAAACACGCTTGCAATTACTCAAGTTCATAAATTTTATTTTCTTTTATTATTGTTCAAGTTTTACTCTTTTTATATTATATTAAAACAGTCCTAAATATGAAGTGTTTACGATTTCAACAGGTCTTTTATTTTTGACTGGCCAGTATAAAAAAATATTATCCACTTGCGATTTGCCGCACGACACTTCTCCTACTGTTCACGGTCGTAGCGAGCTGTTGTAGTGCTGTCGAGGTGCTGGTGTTGGTTTTCGATAATATTTGATTCATCGAAATTATATCTATCCTTCAACCAACTAAATCTAAATCCAACCTTTAGAAGAAACTTCCTCTTAAAGACTCACCACAATACGCTAAGTGTTATATTTAAATTCTTGAACTTTATTTTTCATATAACCTCACTTTTTTCGTAAAATAATGTTATAACTTTGATTTTGTCGTCCGGAAGGAATACAACCTTCCCTTTTCACGATTTGGAGACTACCGATTGTTTTTTACTTCAGATTCTAATTAAAAACATGGAAGCAATGGAATATTGTAAACATCAAAGCAACCCAAGGATTGGATTTGACATTTACAATTTGCAAAAATTATACAAAATTCTACATTTAACTACATAAAAAGGAAAGCCCAACACTTCCTGAATCTAAAAACATATAACACCTAGGTACTTATTACAATAAACGTACGATTTAATTCCGACGAACGAATGTCATTACTTTACTAAAAATCGTAATAATTCTATTTAGACATGTCCCCACACCAATTCAACCTATGGAATTTTTACAATACATGTTTAATCAACTTTTTCCATTAGTTTTACATCAAAAACAAAACACGACACAAAATAGATCGAAATAAATATACGAGGGCAACGCAGGTATATAAAGATGTTTGAAAATAATTTAAATGATAAATTCTTCCTAAACTACTAAAATTTCATATAGTTTGTATTGCCAGGATGTTGTTTAACGAAGCTCCAACAAAACTGCCAAGAACGTTATTAAAATAATTCGAAACGGTACCTAAACGATCAGCACCGGAAAACGAAAAAGGAAAATCACCCGTGCTTGCAAATTATGTAAGGTAAGTTACTTTTGCTTATGCAAACTTACTCGTAATCCTCCTTCCTATGCACAAAGATTTGTATTATTAAGATTAAGAACAAACTTAAACAGTACCCTTTAATTGACATATGTAGACTTTGGTGCCTGTTAACCTAAAATGAATAAAATTGTTCCAGTAAGGAAACCCGAAAATTATTTTCAAAGTTTTAGGTTAGGTAATCTATCTATCCGGTCTGTTGATTGGAAAATGAAATAATTTTGCATGAAAGTAATTTTTAACAATCAAAAGACACGTAGCCAGGGGGGTCGTGGGGCTGAAGCCCCCCTGAAAGACGATTCTGATTACGGACCTATTGTGTGGGCTACAACCACCGTTATTTCTGTATGAGAAAATCTGTTTTGTTTTGGAATAAACTATGATTAATTACTGGGCACCTCCTTTGCTGAAGTTTCTAGACAACCTATTCGTGGATCCCTCTTCCCGAAATACATACAAGTTTCTGCGATGGGCTAAGATATGACTATGGCTAAGATGACCTATTAGATCTAATAAGTTTTTCATTTTACATTTACCCGTTTGCCTATCTACTATATAAAGCTTCATAAATTAATCATCGATGAACTTTTCTTTTAGTAAACACTTGTACGTATATGTAGTACATGAAATTTAGGCGAACTAGGCCACCAAGAGCTAATTTTATCCTTAATATAAATATTCGGTGTAATATTCAAATGCGAATTTTTTATGAATTTACTATACTAAGGCATTATTGTAAGAGTTTGTTATAAAAACCTTGTAATTTCTTACGCACAGCCTATGTTTCTACAGGGGGTCTAGAAATAAGTATATAACTTATTTTTCTTTTTATCATAGTTTTAAGCTGCTGATACGGATTTACTTTTCTTTATGAAAATAAATTTAGGTGATGCGCGGATGATGGAGTTCTTTATATGATTCTATTTTGGTTAATATTAAATTGTCTGACTTAGCTTTGTTTGCTTGATAATCTTCTTTAACACTAGCAACTAGTATTAGTATTTACTTTTCTAATATATATACAGTGTGCCCGCAGACGTTCTAGGACGTTTCGGGGCCGCCGTTTTGGCGACGCCCTTTCGGCAACGGCGTTTTAGTGCCGGGTTGCTCCGGGACCAGATCATTTCAGCGCGGTGTCGTATCGTTATAATATCAGTGTTAACAACGACATATTATTAAGGGTATCAGACAACCAATAATGTCTTCATTTTTCCGTTGATTTGAACTAGCAAAATAATGCTTTTAATACTTTAGTTGTATAATTGCACACTTTACTTTAAACATTTTATTAACATTTGTATTGTTAATACTCATATACACTCATAATAATCAGTTGAGACTAATTTAGTTGCTTATACGGACTATCTACAGAGGGCGCTAGATAACCGTGTTCAAGTAGATTCCATTTATACTGATTTTAGCAAAGCGTTTGACAAAATCGACCACAATATTCTGATACAAAAACTAGATGTAATGGGTATGCCTTCTGACTTATTAAGATGGATTAAGTCATACATTTCGAATAGATCCCAAGCTGTGAAAATAAATGGATTTCTGTCTGATTACGTTAAAGTTACTTCGGGGGTACCACAAGGTTCTCACCTAGGCCCTTTATTTTTCATTGTTTATATCAACGACATAGTACGATGTGTTCGTAACTGCCATCTTCTCTTGTACGCAGATGATATAAAAATCTTTCGAGAAATAAAATCTTTATCCGATTGTGCGTTATTACAAGACGATTTAAATCGCATAGATAGGTATTGCAGTGTTAACAAGTTATTTTTAAATCTTCAGAAATGCTATACAATATCTTTTACAAGAAACTATACTGTGTTTACTTTTCCTTATCACTTCAATAGCTATAAATTACAATTAGTTGATTCAATTAAAGACTTGGGAGTTATAATAGACAATAAATTAACCTTTTCAAAACACATTACCTATATTACAAGCAAAGCTTTTAAATGTCTGGGTTTTTTAGTTAGGATTTGTCGGCCGTTTAGAAACCTTCGGGGTATTCGAAGTCTTTATTTTGCTTATGTCCGCAGTATAATTACTTGGGCTAGTGTTGTTTGGAATCCGCAATACAGCATTTATATCAATATATCAATATATATTAAACAGCCTTGGTAGTGTATTGTCTAGCGTGCTGGACTTTCACCCAAGCGGCCCGCGGTCGATTCCCGGTGCCGGCAGATCTGGTTAAGGTTTTCTGCAGTTTCCCTTAGCTGTGACACAAATGTGGGATTTGCGCTGTTCCATCTGTAAGTCGGCTGCAGCCGCACTTAGGGCCTACGTAATAATAATAATCGCCCCCTCCCTCCCGTACAAGCTTATAGCTTCTGGGGCCTGGTTTCCAGGCTATGGGTTGTAGCAATTATTATTATTATTATATTAGAATCAATACAGAAAAGATTTATATCCTATATCAACAAGAAATTCCATATGCCCGCTATTAATTACAACGAATCATGCGTAGAATTCGGTTTGCTGCCTTTGAATATAGCCAGAGAAATGTATGATGTACTTTTTCTTTTTAAATTGATTACCGGCTTGTTAGACTGTCCAAATATTTTAGAACAGATAAATTTCAACGTTCCTGTACGTGTAACTAGAAATGATCATCTTTTTGTACCTTCTTTTTCAAGAACTAATGCCTTTTATAATTCGCCTCTTATTCGTATAGTACGAACCTATAACCAAAAGTTTACCTCATTAGATCTTTTTTCAACTTCTTTAATCAGATTAAAAAAGAACTTGAAAGCAATGTATCACACCTGAAACTTACGTTTCTCATATCACGTTATATTTCATTTCGTTTATTTGTATTACTTGTATTTACTATCAACATCTTAATGTTACGTAGTTATTATTATTATCATTTTCTTTTTATTACGGGCTTTTCCCGAGGTTTTTTTATCATCATTATTAAAATACACATAATTATTTATATATATATATATATTTTTAATTTTAATTTATCAATGTAGTTATTAGTTACAAGCAGTATACTAATTATAATTATTACTTAATTTTATATATACAAATATGTAGAGCTACCATTCGATCTGTAAATTGTTAACACTTTTTTTTCTTTATTATTGGGTTTTATGTTTGCGTTATTCATTTTGTTTTATTTTTTATGGCAAAAGAAGTATTGTTTTTTTGGGATTCTTTCCTGTTTATACTTTTATTACAAAATAAATAAATAAATAAATAAATACATATAACAATTCTTTCTTATCAAATATTTTGAGAATTTTATAATTCTTAAAATCTGACCTATCAAAATCTAGATTCCCCATCGGAAAAAATTAAAATTAGTTTAAGTAGGCGAGCATGTTTTAATTATTCTTTCTTGGCACGACACTAAAAATTAAATAATTATTGTCTACAAGATTAGGCCAAAAATATCTTATTCGCAACACAACCATTTTAAAAATTAAACGAAATACATAATCCATTCCCCCTTTATCGCATTTGCAGTGTCGGGGTTTCACACAAACCATTATGGAACCGCAGCGAAAGTAATTGAACTATTGTAGCAAGTAAATATGTTACATTACGCTCCCCTATACTTTATCACTCATACAACTTTCATACCTTAACCTAAGGAGCTCAAATATGATTGTACTAAATTTTTAAAATTCAGTTGCAACCTAGATTTGAACCCCTGTTTCACTAATAGAGAAGCAGGATATCTACCACTCGATCACGGGGAGCCCTAAAAAAATTAAATAGCGGAGATTCACTTTAAGAACTACAGAAAAATTACATTTTCATGGCTGTAGCTGTCCAAGAAGAATTTTACACCATCATCAAACTTCTAAATACATACATAGAAACAACTGAATAATAAAACTAGAGCTGAAACGTCTTGTCGCCGAAAAGAACTTTCGCCTAAAACTCCGGCACCGAAACGGTCTGTCGCCGAAACGCCGTCGCCCCGAAAGGTTCCATACCGGTCCGCAGATGCGATTCATAATTCACTAATTAATTTATTTACTAATGATAACAATGTAAAGCTAAGCTAATGATAAATATTTACTCGATAACCAAACTGTTAACATTTGACAAACTTTTAAAAACCTTACCTTTGATAGCAAATTTCAGACCTCAAATCTAGAAATCTAACTTAATAACTTAAATCATTAAAAGTAGAAAGACATGGTGTAATAATATTTGGAAATTGAGCGTTTCAAGATATTTTTTGGGCTTAGGGATTGAATTTTTAAAAATATCTTTTGGGATTATTAAAACGCTTGGTATCAGATTGAAATTAAATTTAAAAATAAATGGGATTAGGATTGGGAATTGGATTTTTAAAAATATTCTTGGTATTAAGAATTGAATTTTTACCAAGGTATTGGGATTAGAGATAAAGAATACGATTGGAAATTGGATTTTTAATGTTTTTGGGGAAAGTGTTAAATTTTTTTTAAAATAATTTTTGATATCAAAAATTGTTTTTAAAAAATTATTGGGATTAGAAGCAAAGAATAGGAATATTGAGGATTTGATTTTTAAAAATATTTTTGAGATTAGGGATTAAATTTTTTTAAACATTCTTTGTGATTAGAGATTAAAATCTTAAAAACATTTTTTGAGATTTAGGCCTTAGATTTTCTTTTTTTTAAGTATTTTCTAGGACAAAGAATTGAATTTTTACAAAATTATTGAGATTGATAATAGATTGATAATAATAGATTGAGGGATAAAACATACGATTGGGGATTGGATTTTTCAAATATTTTGAGGTTAGAAAATGAATATTTTAAAATATTTTTGAAATTAAAGTAAAGGGTTAAATCTTTTTTAAAATATGTTTCTGAGGATTGAGTTTTTAACGATATTTAATAAGATTAGGCAGTGAAGATTAAATTTTTTAAACATTTTTTGAGATTAGAGTAAAGTGTTGAATGTTGTTTAAAATATTCTTTGATATTAGTGATTGGCTTACTAAAAATACTTATTGGGATAAGATTGAAATTTTTGTGGTTAGCGATTGAATTAATAAAACCTTTTGGGAATTAGACTTTTTTTAAATATTTTTGGGATTAGGGCTTGAATTATTGGAAATATTTTTTAGGAATCAAAATCTTTTTAAAATATTTGCTTGGGATTGGTTATTAGAAATTGATTTAACTATAATCCTAACCACGACCTTGCTAAATGGGTAGTTAAGTGCACAATTTCGTGTAGTCGAATTCCGGCGATTCCATGATTTTAAAATGTAATAAAATATAAAAAGTAAACCAACTGTTCAACAATTCCTTATCATAGAATAAATTACGCAAAAGACCATTGTCTATTGAAAGATTGGCGAGATTCAAATGTATTTTGTTACAATTTATAATACATGTGAGTTATACGGTTAGTTATTAATAGGTATAGGATTTGTATGCACTTAAAAATGCTGAAATATGCATGCACTTATGCACTATAAGAATGATATGCACTTAAAAATTCACTTAAAAATCATGAAATATTTTTATTAGAAATTTTTAATAAATATATGCACGTTCATTATCCAAAAAAAACCTGTTTAGCGTTATTTACATTTTATTTACAGAAATTATTTTAATTAAACATCCTATGCAATAATTTAATTAATTATATTTTCTAAACATAGAGCGTTACAGTTCACAATGACGTACATTTTTAAATTTTCAAAAGTAAACATATGCCTATTATCCCTAAATATTGTTTTATATTTTGAGAAACTCCGTTCCACATCGCAAGACGTAATTAGGGGCATACTTAAAATTGTTTAATTCTACAAGCGAATAATGTTTTAGCTCGTCTAAAATGTCTTGGACAGATAATGCATCGTTTATGCTTTTAATTAAGTGAAAACCAGGGTTTGTGTCTATAACGGATTTAAATTTTTGTTTTATAGTCAAACCCTTTGGCCCTTTTACTTTATTCAAAGAAACGCCTAACAATTTTACATGCTCAAGAGATTCATCTAATGAATTTCCCTGACTTTCTAATTTCTGAATTACTTTAGCTAAACGCACAAAACTTGTCAAAACAAACAATAATTCTGCCCTCACCTCCTTAGTATTAAAAGCATCCTGTGAGCTTTGTATGCATAGTGCGTCGTGTTTGTTAAGTTTATTTACAAATGCTTTAATAATATCAAAATAAGTTGCATAATATTCTGCTGCAGAAAGCCAAGTACCCCACCTTGTTATTACATGCTCAGGTGGGAGAGGCACTTCTTGAGCAGTTTCCCTAAATATTTGTATGCGATATGGAGCTTTACAAACAATTTTTTTTACATCTGAAATTATAGAGTTTACGTTAGGATATATTTCCCGCACTTTTTCCGAACTCTATGCATTGCATGGGGAAGACAAGTTAAGTGGATCATTTTTTCGTACAGAACTTGTAAGTCTGCTTCAGCCTTGATCATGTACAGTGCTGCGTCGGTGACGAACAGGAGTACTTTGTTGTACTGTATGCCGTCCGGCCACAAAATAGCCATCGAATCATTAAACAATTTTGCCACAGAACAATGATTAGTGCTCTTGAAAACGTCCATTGCTAATAGATAGGATTTGGGATTGTTCTCAGAATTTAAAACGCCAATTATAACGTTAGCCACGTACCTAAAAACAAAAATTTGATTTTTATTTTATCGAACTACATAATTAGTCGGTTACAAACAATTAGCGCACAACAGTTATTTAAAAAAAATTATATTTTAATCAAGCAAAGATATTGTTGTGATTAAATATGTAACTAACAAAATAGAAAATAAAACATCCGTAAACTGCTCTGCTGTCTTTAATTAGTTTACGTAATATAAATTTTACTAACAAAACGAAGGAAATGAAGTTTCTACGCACCTTCCAGTAGTGTCAGTAGATTCGTCAATGGAAACGTATATGTAGTTATTCGCTACATGTTTTCTAATTAATTTTATGGTCTCTTCGTATAAACGAGGTAAATAATTTTTCCTGAGTGTAGACTCGTCGGGTATTGGCATTTTTGAAATTTCTTCCAGAAAATTACGAAATGCTGAGTGATTAATTTTACTTAACGGGATATCTGCAGCCACTAATGCACTACATAGTTTTTTATTAAATTCGATCGATTTGCTGTACTCACTGCGCGAATTATTAAGGTACCCCGGTAACAATGTTTGTTTTTTTTATTTCAGGGCAACACACTGTTGATGTCGCACACTGTACAATACAACACCTTATCGTCAGTTGTAAGAACACTGAATTCCTTAACATAACTTCGAAGTGTAACAGACACAGACCGTTTTTCTTTACCCATCTTTACACTCTAAAATTTCAAACTAAAATGCAGTTTGTAATTTCTGAACTGTCTTAATTGAAAGATTACAAGATTAGTTAACATAAGTACAGGCAAATCTTTCTATGAACAGGAAGTTGTCAAGGGGTCTTTGGAATTTCCTAATACCTATTTATCACAATACCGCAGGATGTAAGTATTTAAATTTTAGTTGAAACTTTTTCTTTCTTAGAAAATGTTAACAAGTACACAGATGGTTAAGGCAGTAAAATATTTTAAAGCCTAGTATTTAACAATAAGCTTAAATTATGGGTTTCCCCTAGACTCAACTAAGCCGCCCTTGGTTGGTTGTCTAAAATGCTAAAATTATTTAAGAAATATTAGAAATTTCATAATTAAAGCATGCACACTCGTTCAAATATGCTAAAATATGCATGCATTTATAAAAAACACCTAAATATGCATTTATATGCACTTTCAAATTCACATATGTGATTCATATGTGGCTTAAACATGTAGAAATATAACTCTGCATATGTTTGCTATAAGAAGTAAAAATATGCAAATGCATAGAAATCATATACCTAGTTATTAATAAAGAAATAATCTTAATAAATCCCGTTTATTCTTGGTTACAATAAATGTAAACCTTACCCTTCGACAACTAAATTAATAATAATTCCATAATATATTTCACAAGAATATTGATAAACAAAATATGAATAATTACAAATTACAAGGTGATAATTGTATAAATCAAGGTGTGTATCCCCTAATGCTTATTCAGGTTCGGCATATTTTGGTTTGTTTTCTCACATACATATATCAATTAGAATACCAGTTACTTTGTTATGCGTTCTTACGATTATGTAATTGAATTACGGAATGCTTATTCTAGAGCAATATCTAGAAAAAATAAATTATTTATTGAATTAATTTTTAAAACTTACTGAACTTATCTGGTAAGCATTTCGCATGTGTAAACGATACGACCCGACCGGCTGATAATGCAACTTATTCTTTGTTCTATATTATTTTACATTAGCCGACGAGAGAACGACGACAATTTACGTATTTTAAGTTATTGCATCTTTGTTAAAAGAAAATGCAGCGACCTCTTTTCTTAACTACTCTTTTTAATTCCGTAGACAAAAATGTTTATTCTCGAGAATTGATTTAAATTTAAAATTTATACACCGGGAGCATTCCTGCACTTATGTGTGTGCAAAGGGGCGTAGAGGAAAGCGAAGGAAACATTATAATTGAAATGATAGATATGAAAAATATTAAACCGTAATTATGCATTAGTTTTTTACGTAACTTATTTTATGATAAAGAATTGTTGAACAGTTGGCTTATTTTTTATATTTTATTAAAGTTTACAAATCCAGAATCACTGTACTTTTAAACGTATACTTTCGACTACACGAAATTGTGCATTTAACTACCCATTTAGCAAGGTCGTGGTTGCCCCTGGAGGTCATCGCGATTTTTTTAAAACATTGTTTTTGACAATATTGCACAGCTAGCAACATATTTGAAGAGTATGCACATAGCGTTGTTTGTAATTGTTTTTCGACGTTTTGTGCTATGACTATGATACACAAACTAAGTTTTAAAAATGTCTTAGAAAAAACATTTATTTAGCTGCAACTGTGTCACAAAATTGATAGCTTAATTCGGTAGAAACTTTACCTGACTAGTTCGGTAATGGCGTGTTTACCTGCCTCAATAGAAAGTGATTACCTTGGAAACATGAAGCTATGTTAACATGATATTTGCTTCAAGTTTTATTTTGCTGACTTTTCAAGAAAATTTTAATTTTTCATGTTTTTCTTTTTTTATTAAAACAGTTGCAGAAAAAGTATGTAAAGTACCATTTTTCTACTTTATTATGCAAATAACTAAGCGAAAATAGCGAGCATTCCAATGAGTAACTGGATCATGCTACCTTAGAATCAATATTTGGTATATTTTCGAATATTGGGATTGTTGTTGATTAAAGGTAAATGGAACACTTTGGGAACATTGGAAAGTTGCATGTTGTCTGTGTATTATTGTGTAATGTAACTATACGTTAGATTTATTGAAAGATTGTCCATTTTTAGTATCTTTGTTTTTTTAATTATGTATGCTATTCAATCAAAGCAACAATATAATTTGTGTTAACTTATAGGACAGAAAATAAGAGCCTCCTGAGCCATTTGCCCAATGCTAAAGTAAAAATGAAACTTGACTGTAAGTGCTTTTTTTAAAATTAATTTACAACAATATGTACTATTCTGGCAGGAAAATTTCGCACCATTTTTATCAAGTAGGCTGATTTTTGTTAAATTTTAGTTTAGTAAGAAAGACTTTTCATGAGATGACTCAACTTCGACACAATGTCATAGGCGTGTCAAAAATAACTATTGCAATAAAAATAAAATAAAATTTTTACATAATTACAAATGCCACTGGATGTGAGACCGCTTACAAAGGGAAAAAAATCGTGCGAAGTTTTCCTGCCGGAATAGTACATATATGTATATCCTACACGTTTGTTGAGTTTATCTATTATTTACGATTCCACTGAGTATATGTGTTTGTCTGTACAATATATAACAATCGCAGGTCTGATTTATACGACAATTTTACGCATAAAATTTTAATGTCACGTTGTCATTGACGGACAGACAGGCAATTCAGCCACACCTGGTTAAAATTTATTGCACTTATTATTGGTTCGAACAGTGTATACCAAACGCTTCATGAAAAGTGAAAGTATACAAGCTTAAATAATAAAAACGATCACTGAAACAATCTTCGTGATACACCTACATTATTATAATACATTACATAAAGACGATGAATTTTAATAATTTTTTCCTTGTACATTAACGCACGTACAAAAATAATTGTAGCTGTCAAAATGAGCGTGTTCTCCGTTTATAAAATGTAGAGAATTTTTGAACGCGTCATGTAACTCTTTAGTTTGTATAATTTGTTCTCATCATTTTTTTTTATACCTTTAAAGTTACGTAATGATACCAATTTAAAGGTAATAAAACTATCTGTGCCATAAATGCGTGCGTTTGTTGTTACACTTTTTGCAGTACAAAACACGCATTTAAGGCTAGGCATTTAAAAACAGTTTAAAGAATCATCTCGGCATCTCTAGGAGAAATATTTTTCTATAATTTAAGGTTTCCTCGAATATTTTATATTCTTCATTTTTTCGACGCTTCCTTTAAATTTTAAATTGAAAAGCAAGTAATTAATTTTTTTAAACCCTCAGGATATCGCGAACTCAAAAACGATGGAAAAAAATCGTTTTGCTCCTCGGTGTTCGTTAACTCATAATGTTAACTACAACAGTGTAATACAAAATATCGTAACATTATTAATGGCCGAAGCTGATCAATTATGTGGCATGACGTTGACATCGCCTCGTCCTGGTTATTCTATAGTCATGTTAATTATGCAGCTACCATCGATATAATAAACTAATTAACTGTTCTCCTGATCCTTATCTCGGCTCAAGTTTTTATGGCCATAATGAATTTATTGTACGACGGGGGCATGTATAGATGTATACCTACTTTGGTCTTTTATTCTTTCTTTTTTCTACTCTCTCAACAGGTTTACAGAGCTACTGGATGTTTTTAGATCGATAAAGGAAGTTTATAATTTGTTATTTAATTATTAGAAATTCGACAAACACTAGAGGAATAGTATATTAAAACCGGAATTATTCATTGAAACTAATGAGCAAATTGTTATTTATTAAAGTCAGCATAATTAATAAGAGCTTTATATAACATTATTAAAGGAAATTGCTCTTTTTCTAAGAACACTCATCAGTAGAAATTCTATTTAAGATACCCTGATAACTGATAAGTATCACACATAAAAACACGTTATTTAACAAGCTACTTAATCAAAAGAGACTGGCTCCTCTAATATTGATCACACTGTAGATATTAGTTTTGTAGATTAATTGATTAGCGTATTTTTAGCAACTAAAATTTAATTAAAAGTTTACATAATTAAATTTAGCAGTTAATAGACTTCTGTGATTTTGTTCATTAAGTAAATGATAATTATGAAAAAGAACCAGCAAAGGGGACCAGCCGTAAGTATATACTGTGATGATATTTTTCAAATAAAATAAATATTTAAGGGTTAAGATAATCAAAAATTAAAGGATACATCAAAATTTTAATAAAAAGGAGTAATTGTATTTTATAAGACAGGAAATTATAAATATTATGTTAAATGTTCAATTACAATTATTATTATAGAGAAAGTTTTCTTTATGAATGAACCCTTAACGAAAAATAATAACAAAAAATTGAGAGAACAAAATTTTATCAAAAATTCTCACTTTATATAAAGAATTATGATAAGAAAATGTTTATAAAATTATAACAATTATATTTGTGTCCCATTAAGACGTAGTCAGACTTTGCCAGTGGTTAGATAACCATTAAAGAAAGAAAATTCCTATGCCCCAATTTTCTCATACTTCTATAGTTTTGGAGAAAAACGGCACCGAAGTTCAGCCTAATGTTTTCAAATTTAATAGTATGAATGCACATGACACATATTTTAAAGTTCAAGGTGATAACAATACTACTTACTTGTTTTCGAGAATGTTCAAGCTATCAAAATAAAGTAATAAACCGTTTTTATTTTGGCCAAGTGTTTCGTGGAATAAGAACAGATAAATAAATAAGAAACGTACTCGTGTTTGATATTATGTTTCAGAAACGGTATTTTTGTTTTGTGATTACTGTTTTGTAAAACAATTTCATGTTCTTTTAATAGGTACGTTAACCCCTATTATGTGTCTGTGTCTGTGAATAAAAAATATGTTCGTATTAATTTTGTTTACAGTAAATTAAATAAGATATTTACGAAAATTCGCTGTAAGGTAATTTATTATTCTATTAGTAGTATTATGTGTTTTGATTATTAGATTTTTGTTTCTGATAACCGCGTGCCAGTTGTATTATTTCTTGGGCATGATGTACTGTATTGTTTCCAACTATTTTTTTATTTAAAATAATATTTATTCCCAGAAAGTACATACTATGTAATAAATAAAGGGTACCAATTTCTAGTGAAAAGCAATAAAATCATCACTGTAGATAACCGTAAATATCCCTAATAATTGGACATAGCTGCATTAGTACTAAAATAATAAAAACAACCCCGCCGACTACTTTTATTTTGAGTACATATTATTTTTGTAAACACTCGGCCAAGGTAGGACCTAACAATTTGCAAATCCCTTACACTGCAGTTTTTAGTAAAATAGTATAACAGTATTTACTTATTTTTTAGGCATTGTTTTTATACTATGTGCACAAATTACCATCCATCAAGGTCATTCTATCAAAACATAAAAAATAAAGGTTTAACTAAAAGAACTGTGTACTACTGTATTTAGATTGTAGACTTCCCAATAAAATAAACAATAAATAAAAAATAACAATGCCTATTGATGGATAGATTAAATTATCGTCTTTACTTATGTTTATTAACGAATAACAAATCAAATTTAATGATATCATTAAATGGGTCAGTATTAAAATGATGTAATTTCTGTCTGCGTTTTCTATTAGAATACAAGGGAATCCCCCGGATTAATAAAACCTTTTAAGTTTTTTCAACACCATCCAAAATGGAATTTGCACCGTCTTGCATCCTTGTACTTATTCAATGTACTTATGTACTTATTAGATGTCGCGTTTTTACTGATGGTGTCAATTTATAAAGAGCTTGCATTTAATCCTATTCGACTAAGCACTTGACCTACATCAATTATACGTACTTTTCTGAAAACGTCGGTCAAAATTATTAAAAATTTGAACTTTCTCTAATCAAAATACTTTATTAAGATTTTTTGTTCTTAATGCCATCAGAAATGCGCTGGTAAAGTCAGGTGCAGGGGCTATGAGACATCCTGTATAACAAGATAAATTTAGTGAAATTAAAGTGGGTGGTGTTTATAGTAGACTATAAGCGTTTATATAGTTATTAACTAAAATTGTTCCAGGGACATCATGACATAGGAAATTCCGCTACGATAAGAGAGTGCACTAAAGTCGAAGAACATTGGCCGCAGGTTCTTGATTATGAATTTATGACATACACTAGTTAGTGTATGTCATCGTCAGTTGACGATCTTCAGGCGGTATTCGATTGTAGAAGCTCTTCAAGCTCTACCAAATTTATTGTTATCATGATTTCACCAAATTCGATCATATTTTAAAAGTAAAGTAAAATTAATGAAAATGTTAAAAATGAAGAAAAATGATAAAGGTAACCTTACGAAATAAACAAAAGTATGATCAAAATTTATTTAGTATTTATTTATTTATGTTGTATGACTGTGCAAGTGCAAATCAACGCCTTCAAAATTGACTTTCATATATTTATTACAAACTGTCAAATCTTATTATTAAATATTATTTTTCTGCAACTCACGAATATTATGACGCTATAACATCAAATGATTTTGTATGAGAAGTAGGCCATTTAAGAACTGCTACTGGTCACCATAGCAACTGTACAAAAAGTAAATAATCATTTTTTGTATTAGTACAAAAAATAATCAGATGTTGTGCGACACATTATTTTTCACGGTACGTAATACTTCAAAAACTTATTCTTTTATGTCATTAATGCGAAATATATGAAAAATTCAAGTTAAATAAAATAAGTAATCATTTAGCTTTTCTTTGGTAATATTAAAATTTAAATTAATTTTTTAAGACTCGAAAAACAAATTTGACGTTTCTATTAAAAAATTAATTGCTGTTCGCAACGACGTCACGACAACAAACTCATTCCTAACCTCTTTTTATTCAACGCGTATCACGGTTCGTCGTCTGTCGCAACTTCTTAGAAATTTCAATTAAATAGGAATGAAAATTACATATTTGTAGATTTCATCCTTATTAGCATTTTTTAATTATATTAATATTAAAATTACCCCTTTTCACCTGGAAACAAGATTCGATAACAAATAGCAGTAAATGAAAAGTAGTTATGTTCTAACGGTTCTCTCATGGAATTTGCTAGTTGAAGACGATTTCAGAAAAAAATAATATGATTAATTCATAAAAAAACGTGTTTTTGGGACTCATGAGGCCGGACGACGCGCGTTAGCGGTAAAGTCTGGTAGTCTTTCTTATTCTTCCCAAAAGCATGCATTTTTGTACTAGTTAAATACTCTCTCGTCGATAAAGCCTCAGTACACTTCGCCGTGC
The DNA here is from genome assembly GCA_929113105.1 of Agrypnus murinus. Taxonomy (NCBI): domain Eukaryota; kingdom Metazoa; phylum Arthropoda; class Insecta; order Coleoptera; family Elateridae; genus Agrypnus; species Agrypnus murinus. The sequence goes on from OV816026.1 coordinate 157,808,410, forward strand.
TGTCAGATGGACTCGTTAAGCAGTCGATCTCGACAATCACATAAACATCTTTCTGCGGTTGTCATTAAAAATAACTGCCCTACACGCCTACACCACGCACAAGTATGTATTTACTTCAGTGGTTTGGCAATGTCAAGTACAATTAACATTTAAACAATACAATGTCATTTAAAATCTAACTTAAAAATAAAAATTATGCTGACAAACAAGCAATACGTTTATTTATTAACCAAACTTCTCAACAGTTTTGAGGTAAATGTGTATATGTGAGCCAATTTTAAAGGCATCAGTTTGTTCATTCACAGTCATGCTAGATAAATTTTGATCTTAACCATGGAAGTAGCCTCCTCGCCCTAGTAATAGTACTAGAACCCTGAGCATTTTAAGTAAACAACCAATGGAAAACGTTTATATATTGATATAATTTTTAATAGTCGACATAGAATCACTGTTTCAGTATCACCTCGATTCTCGTAATTTGTCTAGTGCAATTTTAACGCTAGCAGTAGTAGATTGGACTAGGTCAAGTCTAGTAGTAGACTTCAAGATCTAGAACAGTATAGTATCGGATAATAACAGCACCTGTAAGTTAACATTAACTGTCTAGATACCAACAAATTAAAAAGTAAAATAAAATTCTTGCTAACGTCAACTGAAGTTTACCTCAAGTGGTTTCTTCTGCGTGCGGAAGACATGTCGTAATTCACGTCTGCAATGTATATGTTATGGGGAAACTTGTGTTCGATTATACCGGGTGGTTATAAAGTTATAAAGTTTTTCAAGTTTTTCAGTATTTGTTCAAGTAGAAATTTATCGCCTATTTATGGTACGACAATGCATAAAGTCAGAAGCCAATCGCAACTAGAACCAATACATTCGCCTACTGGTTAATACATTTCCAAGAACAGGAAGTATTAAAGAGGCAGTTTTCAGGAAACTGCCCAAAAGTCTTTAAACAGGAAAATTATATGTTCTTCAATTTATTTCAAACTTTCAGGGCCATTCCATTCATTCTTTATTCCATGAACGCCATATTGTCCGCAGAAGGTATCACTTGTATTTACCACCTTGGTATATCAGGGTGGTAAAGGTCAAAATGCTAACTTTCCGTAGAAGCATCGCCTACTCACATGCTCATTTTGACGGACTCAGAGAGCAAAACAACTTTGTCATATGGTGCATCCGAAAATTCTTACTGTTCGCAAAGTTCGCAAAGAAAACTACCTATACTAACCAATGGAACCTACTGGTGGTTTTAAGCATTTTTTATGGATTCAGAATGCCTCCCACAGTAAGTTGCATATCTTCAGAATCTACGATAAATTGTGTTTCAGATAAACTTATATATACACTAGGTACCTAGGCCTGGGAGATCTATTCTAAAATGTACGGCACACAGCTGCAACAAACTCTTCATCGAAAGCAAATTCGAATTATAACTAAAATTTAACCTGGCCCGAAACAAAACAGCCGATTCATGATTTGCATCTTAGAAAATTCTAGAAAAAGTGTATTTTTTGTACCGTGCAATTGATAAATACACCTTTAAATGTTTTCAACGTTTTCGTATCGTATATTCTGACGGTAAATAAATTTGTACATTTAACAAACAATGAAAGGCAAAGCGACTATTCTGCTACTAATAAATCGAGTCCTACTTGTTCTCAGTTTATCAATCATTACTGATCCTGGTATTAAAGCCCGAACGAAGTGATGAACGTAAATTAAAAAGGGTTGGTTACTTTTTTAGGACTTGCAATCCTGCTGATATTTACAGCATAAAAATATTTTCTAGTTGCTAAAACTGTAACGGTATATTTTTGTCAGTCCTGAACAAATGTAGTTTTGTCTACATATTTACTGAAAAATCTTAAGTCGGGTTCTGCAAATTTGCGTTCTTCTTAAAATATAAACTTGTGTTAGTATTTGGTACAAATAAACCTATAAAAAATTATTTTAAAAAGGGCTGTATTTCAAGCTTTCTTAGAATTATAAAAATACTTGGGTAATAAATTATTCCTTTCTGTATTTTATTTATGCACGCGTACAGTGGTTGAAATAGCTTCTTTGTTAAAACTTTAAAAAAATAATTATATGTTTCGTGGCAAATCTAACTTTATTTAGTTCCCATAGATATTGTAGTTTGGGTTCCGTGAAAATATTATAAGGCAAACCAGCTTTATCTAATTTTTATGTTTGCTACGTTTAAAATCTCTTTTGGTAACTTACACATGCGTTTCAAAACAACTTGATGTGTTTGCTAGTTTTATTAAAATAACATCTGTGTGCACAATTCGTCCGTGGAAACACAAAATACGTAGTATCTAGTCTTTTAAGGTCAAACTCTAGAAGCAAAATTAAGAAAATTTTCTCTATTGACTCCACGTGGACTACACAGCCCTGATTTGTTCAGATCGGGACAGGCGTTTTTTTGATTGGTGTACGCAGATCTGAACCCTTCAGAATCCTGAGTATATAATAAAATAACCTTCAGTTTTAAGAAAAACGACACTTGCCTTGAGTTGCGGTTCCGAGACGGTACAGTTTTTAATAATTCAGCCGATGGTGTGAATACAGTACAGTTTATAGATAAAAGTGGCTCGTTATTTAGTGATGGGTCATTAAAACAATTATTTCTACCGTTCCAGTTTTAATTAGTAAACTTATGCTATTAAAAATCGAATGGTTCTTAAAATGCTACGGAATCATTGTTAACAAAAGTTACAGATAACGTATTTGTTTGGGATTATCGCATATTTTCGGACGGGTTTATAATATAATTAATAAATTCCTGTTCTGTACGTGGATGAGAATAAATAATTATTGATCTTATCGGAAATAACTAAACTAGCAAGTGCTAAATGTGTTTAAATTGTTTAAGATTTTAAAGATATTACCGTTAGTTATCGGACGCCAGTTATTATAAATAAAAATATAAAAGAGACAGGATTGTTTTAACTGTGATTTAACAAAGAAAGTTAGTTGAACCATATGGATTGTTTCGAATGTTTTGTTTGATTGAAATAATAATAATAATAATAATAATTGCTACAACCCATAACCTGAAAACCAGGCCCCAGAAGCTATAAGATTGTGCGGGAGGGAGGGGGCGATTATTATATTAAGTAGGCCCTAAGTGCGGCTGCAGCCGACTTACAGATGGAACAGCGCAAATCCCACATTTGTGTCACAGCTAAGGAAAACTGCAGAAAACCTTAACCAGATCTGCCGGCACCGGGAATCGACCGCGGGCCGCTTGGGTGAAAGCCCAGCACTCTAGACATTACACTACCAAGGCTGTTTATGAATGAATGAAATGAACTACCAAAACAAAAAAAAATTCCTTGAACCTGGGGTAGTCAAACGTACGAGGGTGGTCCCAGAAGTACCCGACCCAACAAAGAAAACACAAAAATTTTGGAAAAAGATTTATTTATTTTTCAACGTAATCTCCTTTCAGCTCTATACACTTTTCCCAACGGTGTTCAAAAAGTTCGATACCCTTTTTATAATAAGAACTGTCTTGCTCCTCAAAATAGCCATTAACTGTTGATATCACTTCTTCATCGTTGAAAAATCTTTGACCACTGAGCTATTTTTTCAAGTTTGGGAATAGAAAATAATCCGAGGGGCTAAATCTGGCGAATATGGTGCATGAGGTAGCAATTCAAACTTTAATTGATTAATTTTGGCCATTGCAATAACGGATTTGTGAGCTGGCGCGTTGTCGTGATGAAACAACACTTTCTTTTTAGCCAAATGCGGCCGTTTTTGCTTGATTTCTTCGCTCAAACGTTGCAATAAGTTTGCATAATACTGGCCGTTGATAGTTTTTCCTTTTTCGAGATAGTCAATAAAGATTATTCCACGCGCATCCCAAAAAACCGACGCCATAACCTTGCCTGCAGATGAAACGGTCTTCGCCTTCTTTGGAGCCGGTTCTCCCTTTTGAGTCCATTGTTTCGATTGTTCTTTTGTCTCGGGTGTGAAATGATGGACCCATGTTTCATCCATTGTTACGAAACGGCGCAAAAATTCTGCTTTGTTGCTGTGCAACTTCGCTAAACACTCAATTGAAACATTTTCACGACACTGTTTTTGCTCGAGTGTGAGCAAACGCGGCACCCATCTTGCACACAGCTCTCATGTCCAAATTTTCAGATAATATGCGATGTACCGCACTTTTTGAAATGCCCGTAATGTCTGCTAGCTCGCGCACTTTCAGTCGACGATCATCAAGTACCGCTTTGTGGATTTTCTTCACCATTTCTGGAGTCGCCACCTCATTTGGTCGACCACTGCGATGCTCGTCTTGGCAGCTCGTACGGCCTCGTTTAAACTCAGCTACCCAAAATTTAACTGTTGTAAACGAAGGAGCAGACTCGCCCAGAGTAGAATCCAGTTCAGCTTTTATATTGGTTGGGCTGAGGCCTTTTAAACAAAAGTATTGTATCACATAACGATGACGATGAATAATTTTAAACTCAATAATTCATGAATACTTTCTGTTTAATAAATTTTGATTACCTTTTAGTTCAATAAATTTTGAATAACTTTAAAGTTCAATAATAGATGAATAATAATTTAAGTTTAACTATACCATTGTCTCTTATCTTCTGTGGTTATATCTGTATTTTCTCTTTTACTTTGTTTATTATCCAATAAATATGTTTTTAAGTCTAAACCAAGTGAGCTAAATGGAACCATATAATTATGAATGTTTTATTCATTTTTCTAATGTTGATACTAAAAAAGTGTAACAAAATTTTTGTGCAAAACCTGGCAAATTTAATTCATTTTCTGATTAGTGAATTCAATATCTTTTCTGGCTTAATTAATGTCATTAAATTTCATAATCGGATGGCACCCTTTTAGTGTATTTATTTGAGTTTTGAATCCTTTATCCACTCCTTTTACAAATAAGACAACTGCAGAACCAATACCTACGACCTGAAATTAAAATTTGTAAGATAGAGCTAAATCTCAAGCCGTGGTAATCTTGAGCGTCTTTTAACGTAAGTATAAAATTATTATTATTAGTTTGTAGATTTTGAGTGTTATAAATTGCCGCCTAATCGCGGGGCTCTTTATTGTTGTTCAATTCACCACTAGCCTTCGTAAACAACATACCTTTAACTCAAGTGAATGAGGTAAAACTTTAGCATGCATCCCGACAAAGATCTAACTTGGAAGTCTTACATCTAGAAGAAACGTAAACAGCTTGGCATAATGTTTAGTAAGCACTATTGGCTACTTGGCAGTGATAAGTGATAGTGGGTTAATCCTCAGTCACAATTATTACGTTTCACAAACAGAAGATGACTCTGAACTTTTTCTAGAATTTTTCTTGAACATAACATGTTTGCAGAAATTTTTATTTTAAATTTTTTAAAAGTTTATTTTTATTTCCTACTTCTTAAATCACCTACTCCGTAATAGGCTCTTTCAAAAATCTGAATAGTCATTGAATGCTGAATCTTAAAATTTAAAGATGTTACACAATGCAATAGAAACCATTCGTACTCAAAATCCAGAAACAAGTTGTAACCGTAAACAAATGCTGGGTTAGGTATTTCAACTTTTCAACAAACATGAACAGAAAATGCGTATTTTTATGTAATCGGAAAATATGCATGTAGAATATAATGTTCTCAAATAGGTTGTATTTAAATTTTAATTTAAAAAGTACCACTACTTTGTAAATTTTTAATAATTATTATGGAATTTTTAAATAAATACAGATAGATATTTATGATTTTTTCTTTTTTTTTTACACTTGATCTCTGCCCATATACCTGCAATGGTAAGTTCCCAGAAAATCGGAGAAAGGAACGTCCCTTTCTGTAGCTTCAGTTTTGTAAATAAACAACACTAATAAGTGGTTTTGTCCCAACACTTTTATTATATTCAAACTGTGTAGTACCTGATTTCTTTTTAATTGTAAGTAGAAGGGAAGAAAGTGAAATCTTGCTGTGCAAGCAATAAAAAGGGGTAACTAAATAAAATGTCAAAGAAAATATGCAAAATACTATTTTTTAATGATACACATAAGTAAATAAAATAACCTTAAATAATTTATATTTACATTAAATTGCATCTTTATAACTTATAAGTAATATGAAACTTCGTGTTTTCGATTGACAAAATATTGAAATGTTATAATTTATAACATTTCATTATTTTGTCAATCGAAAAAACGAAGTTTCATGTTTCGTTCATGACGACTATCAACTAATTCTACTGCATAATGATTTATATAAAAAGATTTTAATTTCTCGATCATTCGATTTATAAAAGCATCGTCTCTTTCGATCATTTGTACCTCAATTCCTTTAGGGGTTCAAATTATAAAATCACATTGCGGTCTTTCCGTAATAAACAATATTCCCTGTATTTGATAATAATATTTATGTGATTTTTCTAAATTCTAGCGAGTCCTCTACTAATTTAGAGCAGAATGTTTTAATGGTTCTAGCTGCTTCTTTTGGAGTCAGTTTTTGTGCGGAATAAGGGCATTTTATTTCGATTATCTTATTATTGCCTACTAAACCATCTGGAGATGCTGCCAGAAAACCAAGTCCTTTTGTTCTGCAAACAATTAATCCGCATTCTTGTGTTTGCGAACCTGTTAATGCTTCATAATCCATACGAGCTGCAGCTTCATTTATTTTACCGTATTCCAATTGAGGTAAACCTGACCAGTTTCTATACAAGAAATCATGCACTAGCTTCCCAAATTTGGTTCTTCTGGTACATATTGCTCCAAAATTTGAAGCCGTCAGTCTACTTCGCCTTTCTTCGAACCAAACTGGATTGTCGCTTTGTCCTCGTGTGTTTTCTTCAATCGACGCTTGCTTTTCTGCAGACACTTCTAAAGCGTCAATTTGTTCTTGAACCAATTGTTCTAAGACTCCATTTGGTAAGTCAGGTTTCATGCAGTGCTCATCATAATTTTTAAAATCGGTTTTTGTAGATCTCAAATTGTTATAAAACGGTCTAGTTTTGCTGCGACGTCGTGATCTTTCATTTCTCGCTATCTTTGATTGAACTAATCGTTTCAATCTATAGTTTGGAAATTTGCTTTTTGAAGATTTTATCATCCATGTCGGCCCATGTTGGTAAGATAAAGCCGCTCCCCAACAACGAATATTAAACCCATTTCTTCTGCTATAAAAATTTTGTTTTCCGCCGTTATATTTTGCTATTAAATGCATGAGCAATTCTGCTCGATTACAAGTCGAGTTTTTTAATTAAAGAATCCGCTTGAGTCGCTAATCTATCGATAACTTGTTTTATTCTTAATTTTGTTTGTGATGTACATTCTTCGTATTCTTTTAAAACGGTTTTCTGCCCAGTTGTCACGCAATAGTAGGATTTGCAATTAGTATGATCCCCAAACACGTGCATGGGCATGTTTTCTAATCCTTCTGTAAGTTAATGACAGACTTCTCGTCTTCTTTTGAGTGCTTTTCTGCATAGTTTTGTCATTAAATTGATCCTTGAAGCAAATCTTTTTATTGTTGTTTTCGGCAGATTGAGTATACAAATGTTTTTTCAGATTTTTTAACAAATGGTTACTACATTCCACTTTTTTTACTTTACGTGAGTATGGCACTGATTCCAGAATTTTTTAATGAACACTCGAATCCCCATCACCAGTAAATGTTGTGTATTGAAGATTGTGCATGAATTCACTGTTACAGAAACCTTCTCGTATAATATCTGCTTCCATAGCCGAAGAAGATTCAGTCCAATTGGCGAAACATTTATGTTCAGGTTTTTGAAGATTCTTTTTGGAGGCTATGGCACATATACTGCAATATTTATTGCGGATTCCTATAAAGAGAATCTTTTTCGAAAAAACTCCGATTATGGCGGTGACTCCGGACTTCGCTGAGTAACGATGTCCATTTGACCGATGACTCCAGCCACCATCGACTATAACTTCAGTTTTTCCTATGCCACCAATGATATTTTCTGTTTCTTTTGAGTATTCATATTCTTCTTTTCCTGCTGCTTCAATTGAAAGTGTTAATTCATGATACCAATTTTTGCCGACCTCCTGTTGATATTTTGCATAGGTATTTGTTGAAAATCCTGGAATGCTTAAATTCGCAAGTAACTCTTCAATAAAAGAAAAGCCTTTCCCGTTGCTAATTGTAATTGAGGTCATAATATTTTCTAAACTATCTTCACTTTCATCTCGGGGATTAATTTCCACGGATGTACTCATTTTACACGATGGACATTTAAAAAACAACTTGGAGTTCAGGCTACTAATATGTTCTTTCTCAAAAGCAAAATATCCCGTTTTACTAATTCTATATTCATGACTCTCCAATTTTCGAATTGTCGTTATAAAATGTTGAATATCGACAATTCGCCGACCATTAATTTTTTTAATGTTAGGGTCAAATTGGCCTGGCAATCTAATTCTTTCAATTTCCAGTTCGGGTAGATCCTCATAGTCCACATTACTGAAACAGAAAATGCAAACCAATAAAACAAAACTTCAAGTAAAAGGGTTGAAGCTGACATGCAGTGTATTTAAAAGTATCTGGAAACTGCAACAGTTTTAATAATCATATTCTATCTGTATGTAAAATGACGAATGAAAGAAAAATTAATACAGTGTGATCCAAATTGAGTGCTTAAACAAATGCCGTAGCATAGTAATTAGTACTTACTACTCAATATAAAATAAAACATTTAAGAATTAACAGAAAATATTTCCGCAAACAATAGGACACGCGTTTATATTATATAAGAATGTTTTTGGTAATTTGATAAGATATGATAACTATCCCCTACAAAACATTTATCCCATATTGTATTTTCGACTGTGTTACTTCAGAAACAATAAAATGTAAGAAATAAATATTAACGATAGAAAGAAACGAAAGAAATAATTAACTCTCGTTAATAAATTTCAGAATATCTGCACCGCACCCTCATAGAATGTAACATAATTATGTACGTAAGTTACTTACTTTTGATTTCTGAAAGACTGCATACAATTATTTTCAACGGATGTACCACTGATATCTTCGGCGTTATAATTAATAGATTCAGCAGCAGGATTAGCACTAAAAAATAATTCAATAATTATTTGACAATTCCATAGTTATGCATTTAAAAGCTTACTGTTTCTTTTTAAAATGCAATCCTCTTCTGGTCTTCTTTTTAAATGTCATATTTACTTATTCGTACTGCACTAATATTAAGATAATATTAATATTGTCTTTGAATAATTATGTGATATTTAGTTAAAGAATACACTACACTATACACTAAATACTATAATACTAAATAATAAAAAATGTTCACTAGGAAGTAGCAAGAAAATACCTACACAACACGCTACTCGTAATTATTATAATACTAAAAATACAAAAATATTCACTAGATTATGAAAAAGCAATCTTACTGCAGTTTACAACTCCTGCAATAATACTAAAAATTCTTCAAAAAAATAAAGATAGAGAGCTTCTTTTCAAAAAGTAAAAACATCTGGTTTATGTTTATTTTTCAGAATTACAATGTTATTGTTATTACTTATCAGTCCTGGAATTCTGCATAAACCTTTTGATAAGCGTACGTACCTGCTTTCCTATTATCCTTCTCTAAAAATATTTGGTCGGTAGCATCGATAGGCAAAAAAATTTTTCGACCTTTCAGATATAGATGGAGTACAAAACGACTACTTGGTAATACTGAATAAATTCGCAGATTTTGTGAAGGCAGCATTTTACAATGGAAAGATTTTTAAAATAAAATTAAAACAATTACTGTAATTACCGCAAAATACAAATAAAATTCTCTTCTTTATTTTGAAGAAGTGTTAGGTATTTAACAAAGGTTTATTTTTACGACAGTTATTATATAGAATTAGATATAAATCAAAGTGAAAAATTAAAAAAATATCTATAATTTATTATAACAAAAAAACTACACATTCAAAAATTTCCAAAAAATTTACGTAGTATTCTTAACGTGTAAAGAACTACCTGTAAAAGTTTCAACAAAATCTACGTACGTTTTATTGTAGTTCTAATAGCAAATTTTTATTTTTTTTGCAAATATTTCAAAAACAATGACGTAGATTCATCCCAAATTTTAATATGTTATAGAGGCATATGTACCTGACGTTGACGATATTTTTCAAAATTTTTGAATGTGTGGATTTAAAATCAATAGCTGAGGATCAACCTTAAACAATAGTGCACACCTACAAAGACTAAACAGGCATAAACCGTTAGAGCTGCCTCATAGATTTAATCATTTAAGTTATCAATTAGACCTGTGTTGATAAACAAATTTGTCTTTGAAGTAACTTCTGTATTGCAAATCACTGGATTGCAACCTCATGTCATTGTTTTATACCATTTTTCTACTAACGTATGTTTTTGCTTATTTTGTTTGCAAACAGATGGTAATAAGAAACACATATTTAAAAACAAAGATTTCTAGTTATGACTATGAAGTTTCTAGTTAAAGATAACAATTGTTCTTCCACAATATAAAGGTGGGCGACTCCTAGAATAAATCTTTTTGTGATGCATTTGCAGCATTTACTAATAGCAGTTTCTCAAATTTGAACTTTCTAAAATAGTGCATAATGAATCAATATAAGGAATATGTTTGAATATTAAACTTCCTGATTTAGGAAGGCGATTACTAAACAAAGTAGAAATAAACCTATCGGTAAAAACAATGGTAGTTATGGTCCAAAGTAGGAAAGATAATAAAATTGTGAAGATAAATTAAGTTTTGCCAATTTTAACTCCAACTTACAATAACCATAACCACTTTAAACCATATTTAAAGAAATTTAACTATTATGCCCTATTCTGGTCTGCGATAGGTAACCATTTCAAAAATTCGATTTGGTTTGTTACAACTTACATTATTTGTATATCAATGTCAATAATAATTGGGTGCAAACAGCTATTTATATTTTTTATGACAATAAAATAAATATACTACAGCTACACATTAATATGACTTGATCGCTTAGCTCTTTAAAATTTAATATTTTCAAAGATACTTCTTTTTTATAGTTTAAGACTTAGACATACCTATTTATTTACCAATGCATTTTTACAAAGACCTTTAATCATGAAACTAACTATAATTCCTTTTTCGACGAACAAAAAGTTCGTCTCTGAATTCGTGAAGTCTGTCTGTCTGTCTGTCGGTCTGTCGCCTTTTTCCATGTTGACTTTTTTGAATTTTTCTTTTTGGAATCTTATAGCACGTCGAATTCTAAGAAACTTTTAGTTGAAACATTTTTTGTATCTCTTCGGGAAAGTGGTCAAAATGACCACCGAAAATTTCAGTAAATTTTTAAAAAATGAAAAATTTTGTATTTTTTAAAAATTTACGAAAAAATAAACATTTTTAGCAACAAAAAAATTAGAAAAATTTTAGGACTTAGAATTTTAGTTATTATGACTACTAATGTGTTACGTCAACATTAGTTTTCAAAAATAAATTAGTTTATTAAGTATACAGTTGTTTTGTTCGTCATGGCAATGCTAGCTCTGCGCATTCTCACTAGTTTATTATGTTCAAATAAACAAATATAATATAATCTCGTAATTTAGTAAAGTAATACTTTATTATCTGGTGTTTGTTCGTTTAACTCCTCATACTGGGTTTTGAGGAGTTTAGACCCACGTTTCACAATTTCCAAAATTCAATCAATGGTTAAGTTCAGCATTGAATAGATTTAGGTATTACATACTCCATCTCCATATCATTTAACAAGCATTGTAACCTGATGCTAATTTTAGCAGTTCTATAATTCTATTATGACCTATTGTTCTGCCAGCTTTGAATGCTAGCTGTAGTATTGTGTGATCAAGTGTATGCTACAAAATACTTAACTAAATAAATGATATTCATACAATGGATTAACGAGTCATGCGAATATATAATACTTGTAAAAGTTTAGTTTAAAATTGCAAAAAGCCCTTTAATTAATTTGCTCTAGAGATATAACGTCATTTCAATTTTCAAACAACTTACGTGTAATTTACTTAAATATTATCTTCTAAATTATTTTAAATGACTCATTTCTTAAATAACCTTAAATCTATAAAGCACTATAATTAGTATGTCTAAAGCACCCCTCCATCTATTTTTGCTCCTGTTTTGTATATTTAGACACAACCCGTCTGTTAGATCCTGACAGAAGTCTTTAAAAAGTTTAATCTGGTTTCTTGTAATGATGTTTTATCAAAATGATAAGTTGTAACAGAGAATAGGGATATTGTGACAGTGTCGTCGTGTTCAAAGTTGTATCAGCTGTTGCATTCAAGTAAATTAGGGTAATTCCAACTGTCATAGAGCAACAAATCAAAACTGGCATCTTACTAATGCTACTACGTTAAGAGAAAACGGTTAATTCTCATCGTAAACCACAAAACATAAGTTTATGTCATATCATATATATTAGTACGCGTTTTCCTTTAATTAATATAGCTTACAAACGATTAATAACAAATATTATTATAAAATCGAAATATATATAAACAATTATTCTTCATTAAAATGAGTAATAGTTGACGGTTTTGTTTATAAATTGTGTTAATTCGAAATTCTGCACTGTAGATTGTGCAGTTTAGGAATGAACTTTTCTGACTAAATAATTTCTGATATTTTGTTAGAAACAAAAAATTTAATTTTAAATAATTCTAAACATATTTAATATTTTTCGTTTACAGATACTTATGATGAAACGTTTGGAGTAAACAGGGTAATACGTTGGTTTGCAATGGTTCTATAAACTGGGAGAAAGGTTTTTATCAAGAGAGCTGTTATTGCCTCTAAAGACTTTGAACGGCTAGTATGAATTGAAGGAGTATAAAGCTATGAAGTCAAGAAATGCTACAACGATGGTAAGAAGAGGACAGAAGACGAGTCAGAGAACATAAGACAAAAATCTTGCATGTCTCCTTCACTCTTCAATGTGTACACAGAAAATCTGATAGATAATGCTTGATAGGAATAGGAAAAGCTAAAGAGATGGATGGGTAGTGTATGTGAGCGGTTTATTATTACCAAATTCGCAGATGATCAGTCAGTACCCACATAGCAGACCAATAATTGTATAATATTGGTAAAATAGCGGCGGAAATAATGCTTCTGTAATTGGGCAAATATAGATGTCAACATTTTGTAATCATGGTCATATCAAATGTTTCTATATTGGGCCATTTTTGAAGAACTATATTTATGCCATATTTGAAAAAATAAAAGGGGCCATTATTTTATTTATTTATTGGTTCTTTAAATATTCATGCATATCGGGCCGTTATTAAAGAATTATATTTATACTATATTACTCGTATATATTTTAGATGAAGTTAATTTTTATTAAGTTGATTAATGATTAAGATATTACTCGTATATATACAGTGTAAGTCATAACGGGTAGAACAAGCTTTACCAATTTGCAGAAGAGACCTTTTTGAGTAAAAAACGCACTTTCCTGGATCTAAAATTATAAAACAGTCACTCTTAGATTGGAAGAACCAGTTACCTTGTGACCTTGGTAACACACCAACACGGGAGGACTGGCACACTGCTAGAAGAGGTAACTTTTGACAAAATCAAATGGGCTATAAATTCATTTGAAGCCTACAAATCTCCGGGATCAGACGGAATTATTCGTGTCATGCTACAGCAGGGTTCAGACCTTCTCATGACTAAGATTTGCATGATATTAAGACCCAGTTAGGCCCTGAGATACTTGCCAAAGATTTGGAGACTGACTAGAGTGGTATTTATACCTAACCCCGGTCGGTCCCAATATTCACAGACAAAGAGCTACAGACCAATTAGTCTGATGTCTTTTATGCTCAAGACATTGGAAAAACTGCTTGACAGGCATATTAGGGGGGACATGCTGGTACACCACCCGCTGTATGAGAACCAGTTTGCCTACCAAGCAGAATACTCGACAGAAACAGCACTCCACTGCCTTACATGGAGAGTGGAGAAGACTCTGAGGACTCTAATGAGGAAACTAAAAGTCGAAGGATTGTCTCCCTTAGGATATGCCGATGACCTAGTCATACTGGTAGAAGGGAAATTTGCAAGTACTATCAGGGAGCGTATGCACAGGGCCCTGAACGTGGTAAGTGAATGGACCGAAAGGGAAGGCCTTACTGTCAGTTCCGGAAAAACCACAATCGTACTTTTCACACGTAGGAGAAAACTAGAGGGGCTCACACCCCTCTACCTTTGCGGAAATGAAATAACTGTATCGGAAAAAGTAAGTTATTTGGGAGTCGTTTTCGATTATAAACTTACCTGGAACCGACAAATTAAAAAAGTAGTCAACAAATCGGTGACAACCTTAGCAGTTGTCAGACGTACGTATGACAAGTCGTGGAGGTTGAGTCCATGAATGGTGTATTGGTTATACACCAGAGTGGTTAGACCTTCTCTTACATATTCAGCTTTGGTCTGGTGACCCAAAGTCATGCAAGTAACTACCAAACTCAAACTAGGCAAGGTATAAAGACTTGCCTGTTTGGGAATTACAGGGGCTATGAGAACCACGCCCACTGCTGCAATGGAGACTCTTCTAGACCTCTCCCACTTCACTTAGTAATTCAGGGAGAGGCAACAATGGGTTTCTACAGGTTGTAACGCTCACTGTATAAGATACATTTGGGTACAGAGCATTCTAAGATTATTGGTAGTCTAGGAGGTCCTGGGCATGAGATGAGGACGGACCAGACGACTCCAAAAATCTGTGATAACCCTCCTTTCGAAATGATTATACAGGATCGAGGGGAGAGTGAACTATCCAGATAGACGATCCCGGCTGGAGGTGTAATCTGGTACACGGACGGCTCTAAAGCCGAGGCGGATACCGGAGCAAGTATTTATAGCAAGACCCCCAGGACGGAGCTGAGATTCTCCCTGCGACAATACGCCTCTGTCTTTCAAGCAGAAATATACATCATCCTGCAATGTGCGTGTGAAAACAGAAAGAGGGCTTACAGAAATAAGCGTATCTATATATTATCGGATAGCTAGGCTGCTTTAAAGGCCATATCAAAACTAAAGCTTCATCAAGACTGCTATGGGAATGTATTAACGAACTCAATGTGCTTGCATAACTTAACACAGTTAAACTGTTGTGGGTGCCTGGGTATGGTGGCATTTACGGAAATGAAAAAGCCGATGAATTGGCCAGGCAGGGATCTGATGAGGTCCATATTGGCCCAGAACCTAACCTAGGAATATCGCGTAGCGTGGTTCGAAACTTCATTAGAGAAAGAACACACACCCAACATGAAATTTACTGGAGAAATCGACCAGGGCATGAGTATAGCAAAACTTTTAATAAGGAACCAAGCAAGAAAAGAGCTGAAGAACTACTTACTCTAAGTAGGTCTCAACTCAATTTAACCACAGGTTTTTTCACAGGGCATGTGACTGTGAAAGAACACCTGAGGAGCATTGGCAAATTCAATGGCGACCTTACATGCAGACTCTGCAATATGGAACCAAAAACAGCCATACATATTCTATGCAAATGCGAAGCGCTGTTTATAAGAAGGCAAAACATATTCGGGAACCCAATCTTGGAACCGAAAGATTTTCTAATACACCCTGTAAAGGACTTGTATCTATTGATTCAAGGGACGTCAGTTACAGATTGGTTGTGACCATGGAATTATGGTAACCACAATAAGCCTTAAGGCTGCAGTGTCTATGGATCCGGACAGGAAGACACACCCTAAGCGAGGAAAAAAACACCTATCGACTTGACGTGAGTGAGTTCACTTTAGTTGTAGTGAATGTTTTCGCCATGTTCTTATAATTAAAGAAATAAAAGATACAGGTTCGTGGTTGCTAGAGTGAGAAGGAACAATAAAATTTGCGCGCAGATTTTGACAGATTCCACCATTTCATGCAATACTGATAACGGTGACAATATGGCCACATAACTTCTATTTTTTCTCTAAATTATTACCCTAAATTACTAGGATGAAAATTTGATAAAAACTGTAGGTATATAACTATTGTATATATCTTTGTCGTACACATCTACCAATAAAATAAGATTATCGTCCAGTTAAAGATGTATGTATATTGTAATGATATTTTGACCAAGTTCAAGTTAATAAAAGTTCATTATTGTTTTAAAATTGCTAGATGAACAGAAAAGAGGTAGTTGTGATGTTGAACATTCATAACATTGGCTTTCATATAAAATCATTAATGAAAACAGAGTTCCAGTTTAAATTTATCTATTTAGTTTATTGTTGTTACATAAAACAAGTATTTGGGCTATATAGGTTATCACATCTGAAGCTCAAACCTGAAAATAGAATTGTTATTAGAATTAAGGAAAAGTTGTAAAATAGTTTTTAGTACATTTAAAAATAGTACAAACATAGCATTTCATTTTAAATATCAATCAAAATTTATCCATAACAACCATTCTTCAATAACAATGCATGGTTGCAATGGAGATATATAAATAATGAGAAACTAAATAATCATCTAAGAAAAGTTAATTTTGTATTTTAAATTATGAAACAAAGAAAGAAAAATATGAAGGTAATAAGAATGGTGGTTTCTAGGGAGGTTGTGAGAAAAAACATTTTGTTAAAGGGGGATATAATAATTTTTGTAAAGGGAAGATGTAATAATTTTTGTTAATGAAAAATAAAGATTAAAAACCAGTTTAAAAATATAGTAAAGGTGTTATTTATTTAACCAACAAATACCAGAAGCAGTTTACAGAAGAAGAAGTTTTAAAACATGGAAAAATACATAAATAACAAAAAAGGTTTGTGAAAGTGTTATTAAAAAGCAGAGCATTAGTGACAAGAGGTTTGAAGTGCGATTTTATAATTTAATTCGGAGGTTAAATCAACGTACCATTATTATTGTAAAAAGGCTTCAAGCAGAGGATGCCCATAACCTATAAAGTAATAAAGAATTTAATTATATTATTTAACTAAAATATTGATCAAACTTACCTCATTTCATAAAGTTGCAGTTCATAAGTGTGGTTATGACGAAACGTCAGAATATTAATTTTTCAAGGTTAAGCAAAGTTTCCCATTAAATAAATTTCCCAATAGTTAAAGATTACTTAAAATTCCATTGTTCTATAATAATTTTAGTTAAAGTTTTAAAGATTTTCAAGGAAATGAACCCATACTTGAAAATTCAATTATAAGTATTTTAGTCTCATTGTGTAGAGAAAATATAGTAAAGGCAAATAAAAATTAGTAAAGGCGACCCTGAGAGATAACAATCTAGCAAGTGCAGTTCACAATTAAACTAAAACATAAAGGCATTCTATTTGCATAGCTGCATAACATCGCAATATGTATACTCCCTACAAAGTATTGGCAGGCTGAAACAAATGAATAACTTGCCAATATTGACTTCGATAGAAAGTATAATTTTGGTTAAATAACAGTTACACATAATATTTTATCAACAATATTTTATTAACTGGATAGGAGTATTATAGAAATAAATATTCCTAACATATTGGTTGACTGAAGTAAAATGATAATAAACTAATGTTGGCTTTAAAAAAAACTGTGAATATTGGCTTAGATATAAATATATATAAGTTACCAATATTTAGAAGCATTAGGAGATTAGTAATTAAAATACATCCAATGAATTTGGAGGAATGATGGAGATTTTGGTCGTCCAAAATAAATTATTAATTTGCCATTATTGGTCTCAATACGTACCATCAATATTGGCTAAACTACAATTAACCATAAGATCCCAATATTTCAAAACCTTATCAAGTTTATGAAAAAATAACAGTGCCCAATCATACACATATATGATTTTTTAAATATTGGTTGATTGTAATTTCCCAATAACGACACAATAAAGATCAGAAATTGGTAATATTGGTCCAATGACAAATTAAGGTGCCAATATTGGACAGATATTGTTGTCATACCTTGATATTGGCAATTATATAAGAGGAATCTAATGGAGAAATTGCAGTCTATGCAAGATAAAAAGAGTGGGAAAGAGTTTAATAGGAAGGTTCAAATCGATTAGAAAAAAGTGATGACCGATGAGGAGCATTCACAATGAACAGAGAATCAGTCTATCCAACTATTACAGTGGAAGGAAGAAAGTTAGAGTAGTGGAGTTATTTGAGTCCTTGATTAGTTTGGACATATAAACTGCAGGCTGTACTGAAAATAGAAATAAATGATTGAAGTGAAAATGAAGCAGGTATAAGTGAAGAGAGCTACTACAAAGAAGATTCCTACAGAAGCGCGAAAAAGATTTGCAAAGTCTTCTGTGTGGAGTCCGATCCTGCAGGATCGGAAGGTCATACGCAATACGGAAGAAGGACACAATAATTACATACAATTATTGAATTTGGGGAAGCTGGGTTATATACGGTTATATACTTAAAAGGCATTGTTTGCGGAGAAGATTTATAGAAGCATAGATCAAAGAAAAGAAAAGGGGTGTTAGAAAAGGACGAAGTTGCCATTAAACGAAGGAAGATGCATAGCACACGGGTAATTGGAGAAGGGGATAGTTCACTAAAAAGACTATATAATAGTAGGAAGTATCTGTCGTGCATTTGCTAAAATATAAAGTATTTACAAACATGTAATACATTTTGCACTAAAGATCAAAGCATTACTTTCAGTGCGGAAGCGGAATTACATAAAGAAGAGTCGCAGCCCTTTGCTTTTTGGCAAGAAGCACGCTTAATGTTCCCAAAAAGAGCTTAACAAGCACCCCGTAGAAGCAAGGATTTATAAATTCCAAGCTTACTAGATTTGTTTCATTCCTAACATTAACCATTACAACACGGAAATTAATTTGCTTCTTTCACCCACCCTTGATAATTATCTTGATTAGTGGAATTTACAAGATTATTTCTGATTATTATCAACAATTTATTTTACTTTTATATAGTATAATAAAACTTTTTATTATTTCTTCTTTCCTCCTGAAATAAAGTTTCTGTGGTAGTAGTCAAATTAACGACCATTAACCTTCATTTGATACTACAAGTTCAACAAAATAAACACACAAAATTTGTTAAAATACTAACGCAGAAAATTCTGATTATAGTGTTTCGACTGCCCAAACTAATGATTACGTTACGTTTAGGTCGTTCATTGCCCTCTTATCAGAGTGTTGATAAGAAATGGACGCTTTAATCATCACACATGTTTGTTTCAATTGTTTTTATGTTCGTTTTAGTGGGTTTTAATGGGTTGTAGGCACGCTGAGTTTTGTTGTACTTTCAGTAGTAGGTCGGCTCTTAAAATAATTATGCCTTGATACTATATACAAAATACGGTTCCTCCGCAGCCACCTCCGTTATAATAAACAAATTTAAACTATTTAGAACAACTCATAAAAACCTCAACTTCCGCATTGGAATTATTTCAATGTTTGTTTCTTCTCTTCGAGTCTCGCTTAATAACAATAACTAAATACTGGTTGTGTTGTAATTTTGTAATAAATTTCAGGCGTGCTTTTTTTTCGTTGGCAGTAGCAACTTTTTTGGCATTCAGATTCTCGGTTGGTGGAGGAAGTGAGCGAGAGATGTTAATTTTCCAAAGTAGCAAATGAGTTGGTATTAGTGTTTTTGCTGACGGCGCGGTTGTATCCGACTAAAGTTAGCTCTAGATCATTATCGGGCCGGAGCGAAGATAGCTGCTATGCTAATGCTGTTAACTAAACCATAAACAACCACCAAACTCAACATAATAGCTTATACATTAAACATGGAATGATACAAGGCGCATTTGCATAAGATGTAGGGAAGATGTCACAGACTTTACTGAGAAAGGAGCCAGTTTCTCGAGGCACAAAACGTTTGCCCCTTTTATACTCGCGTTGTTCAGAGATAAAAGAGAATACAAAAAATTTATTTTAAACTAAATAGAATTATCACTTTTTCTTCAACTGGTCTGTATTCTGAATAAAAGTCTGTATAGAATAGATAAACGAGGGTTTTATTGGTAGAAAATATATACATACGTGTTGTCGATTAGGGATGTCGAGCATAGACAAATCGAGTGGGTTTTTAAGATGTCAATGCCCACTCTCATGCCTCCTACAAATCATAAAATCACTATTATATTATTAAATAGCATAAAAAATAACAATCTTAATTTAATGCGTCATTTTGATTATCAGATTTAATCGATACCTATATCAATAATGAATGTTTTCTATTCTTCACCAACGCCTACTGTTTTATCAATGAAAATAAATGTCCACCTCTGCATTAACTTCTAAGAGTATACTATATCGTAAAACTGGTTTTGGAAATTTGATATTATTCCTCTTTAATGAATTTTTATTACATTTAAGATAAGTAGATAATTTATTTACATTTATTAAATGGAACCACTGAAATGTTCAGAAATAGTTATTTAAAATGCCCCACTTTCTGGCGAACAATAAAACTATGAATATTTAATTTGACTTTAATAAAAATTAAAAGTAACAACCCAATAGCTTTTCTCCTTTCAAGTAGGCTAATAACTCAGTTTAATTCGATTGAGCATGAGATAAAAATAAAAATTGATCTTATTAATTCCTGTACCTGGAAAGAAAAACTTACTACAAGTCACACCTGGAATCCTGCATCTGGACGAAAAATAATCGTTAACTCTGTACATAAAATTGGATACTTGCATCCACATGAATAATAAAAACACTATTTATAAAAATATAAAAACACAGGTTTTATTTATTAAAAATGAGATTTCTAAAAAAGAAAAACATAAATTACAACACACAATTATATTTAAACAAAAACTCTAATTTATTTAAATGAATTGTTAATTTGTGAATTATATGACATGGGTATCACCACAAGTTTCATTTAAATAAATTAATATCAAAGAAATTTAAAAAGAAATTAAATATAAAAACAAAGAAATGTGTGCTTTGAAGAACTAAAATATGGTAACAAATTTATTAAAATTATAATCAACCTGTTAATGTTTCTGATCAGAGAAGTAAGTGTAATAATAATCCAAAACATTTGTGGCGTAAAATTCAGTTCACAAATATTTTTGTTGTGCGCAATTGGTAACAACAAACTTTCGTAAAGTTGCACTCAGCTGTGATCCGAATTTAAATTTAAACGAAATTAAATCAATCACCAGACTATGTAATTATTAAAAGAAAACGAAGACAAATGTTCTTTATTCCAATTATTACAGGTAAATGTCCAATTCAAATATGTTTGACGATTATTGTAAACAAATAGAACACGTGGGTCAACTCTAACCCTATCTTATTTTTCAGATTTTAATCTGGAGCCGACGTGATCTCACTCTATAGCTTTTATCGACTGAATTTGTTCGTTTTCGAGGGTGCTTTTAACGTTTATCGAAAAACATATGTTAATAATTAACACCAATCTTAATTCTAGATGAAAAGATTGCTGGTGAAAAGGCAATCAAAACAACATAACACACTTATGGTCTAAATTTAAAAATTACAGAGAAAATCAATGAAAACGATCAGCTGTCAACAAAACTCATTAAACTTAATTACATTAGAAATTATATGGTTTATAGCTATCTCGGTACATCGAATATTTACATTGTTACACGAGGTACATACATTACATACTAGAAAAACTTAATTTATAGGTCTGACTACACCGTTCTTACAATCAAAAGATGCTTCTGCAAGTTTTAAATAAATAAAAACATAAACTGGATAAAACTTCAACTGTTCTCATCCTAAATACAGTACTCCAGGTGACTGACAAAATCAATAAACATCAATATAATACCGAATATCTTTATTTACATGACATGACTTCTACCACATACAGGAATCCGTAAGTTAATTGTAACCTTGTATACATCAAGGCAGTGATCTGTTTTAACTATTTCCAGTGAAATATCTACCCGAAACTGACTTAGTTTTGTGGGAAGAGAAAATTCTGTTCTACGCCAACCTAACGTCAATTTCAAATCTAATGGGAAGATAAACATTCAAGAAAAGCGGATAAACTATCCTAAATTTGTAACCTGAGTTAAATTTTGATTTAACAATGTCATCATTTGATTTATTTTCGATTGGAAACTTAATTTGAACTAATAATTTGTACCGTGAAGTCTTTCACTAGGATTTACTAGAATTACTTTGCAATATGACGACTATTATTTGAAAGCTTATGAACTATATGGGGAATACAAATTTTAACAAAAATATGACTTCGTAAGCTCACGTAATATTGCTAATTTACTAAAGTTATATTCGTACAACCAGATATTCATAACGTCTATCTTTTTAATGAAAAACCACCTAGACTCAGTACAATATACAAAAACAAATACGAAAGATTATTATAAAAGTAAGAATGCAAGAGAGCGACGAGAGTTCGTATTCTTTCCTACAGTATAATTTTTTAAAATTGAAATCTATAAGTCGCTTCGTCGCTCTTTACACGCTAAAAGGACATTACTACAACATCCCACAGTTATTAAACGGTTAGTCGTATTATTAAGTTAGAAAAAGAAACATGCTTGGCCTAAATAAATCAACAATTACAAGGCTGGTACTCTTAAGATTCTATAAGCAGCATGTGCTGCCTTGAATGTTAATTCTACATCCAGAATCCGTTAAACAATAGAGGTTTATTTGATTAAGTGATACTTAAAGGAAGATTATGATACCAATCATAAAAATGATTCATTCAAACACAAACTGGTAATTTTTAATTATTGATCAGTGATCAGGAAAAACGTCCAAACCAAACGTAAAGGAACAAACGAATCTAGCCTAACCTTTACCAGCTCTAAAACTGCCAACAGAGCATTCTATATGCGACTTCCAAAATTTCCTATTCACATAATTAGGTGTACACTGGATAGGGAAGTGCTACCTTTTGATATGTTGTGGTCTGTAATTAAGGAAGAAAAACTTTCTCTTTAAGGTACAGTTTAAATTCTGCCCTTACATACTTATTAACTAGCGCAACAGAACTTTGTAAGTACGTAAATTAATCGAAACACTTGCAGTCAAAGCCTGAATGGAATGTATGATATTAATCTTTTTATTAATTGATATAAAGATACACTTTATTTAGCAATTTCTTTGTTCTGTCAATAGTTCTCTTTATTTAGTTAGGTTAGATCTCCAAACCGTAAATAACATCCCGAGCTTTAACTGCCGGAAACGTAAAGAACGATGATAGTAACTGTAAAAGACATTATATAAGAGTATCTTCTTGCATCTTTTGATAGTCCATGTTTTGCTAAAAGTAATCAATTACTAAGAAAGAGCAGATCATTGACTAATGTTACTTCGGGAATAGAATCTGATTGTTGTGAAACAGTGATACGCTGTTTGTTCAAAGATTTTCCGAACTTTGTCTTTATAATACTTTGGGCCTCCAACAACTTATACAATACTGGATGTACATCTGGAAGCAATCCTAATAATTTTTTGGAATCAAACGTATCTGTAACGTATCGCACACCGGATTTATTATTCCTTAATAAATTGGTTCTAATAAATTTATTAACGAATAATAAAACCCATATTAGTTTAAATGTTTAATTGCAGTTTGACATATGCTTTTCAGAACGTATTGAAAATTTGTTCATTAGAAAAGTTTATTTATTAGGAATCTAAATAATGTTAAAAAAACTGGGAACTCAAACTTTAAATGTAAAAACAAGTCTCACAACCTTAAGGGTGCGATTTGTGCTCAATTTGATACTTGTATTGCTTTCAATAATATTAAATGACACTATTTTAATCCTGTGATCGGAAGTGTATTTCGAGGGATAATCTCAAAATTTGAGTTTTTTGCGATTACAGCGTCATCTATCACGAATCGAAAAAATGTTTTAAATAAAATCTACATATTTCAGAGTTTAGAATTCTGGTTTGCAATAAAATATAGGGAGTATCCGTTTAACATTTTACAGTTGCCCCCTTCTCCCCATAAGGGGGGTTTTCAATTTTTCAATTTTTATATCATCGGATATAGGGCATTGAAATTAATAATTCACAGCTTGTTTGGTTAAAAAATATCAATATCCTGAATTTTAAAATTGGCGGACTAGTGATCTGAGACACACTGTATATAATGATATGATATATTAATGGATGGTATTGTTATATAATGTCAATAAGAAAAAAATATATAATATATCGAGATGATGGGGCTTGATTAATTTTTATTGTTGGGAATAATAAACTCTCCAACACTTGATCAAAGATGAAAGGTTATAAATTCAAAAAAAAATTATTATTGTTAAAATTTACAAACACAAAATCATGGTAAAACAATCTGAAACTATACACAACTAAATATCACTTACCTTTATCATAAAAAAAATTCTCCGGCTATAATTTCTAAACTGGAAAACAAGTTGCATAAATGCATGAGAGGAAATCAGGCGGGTCGCTAATTAATTTGGAAGCTATTTAAATTAAATATAAAAAATTGTTAATGTACCAGACACAAATAAATACACAAAAGAAATAAAAATTTGAAATTCATTGGAGAGAAACGAAAACAATCATTAACATCTTAAATTTAAATCAATTAAACAAACGTGAAACAAAATCAATTAAATCTTGGTGTCAAATAGATTTAACAAAATAAGAATTAAGAGACATTCTAATTCTCTGTATACTTTTTAATTCTTACCTGATCAATCCAACAATCTTAAATTACTATTAAAAAAAATTAAAAATTGAAAATTATTTTAAATTTTAAAATTATTTGCGGCCACACAAAAAGAATTAATCACCCTAACTTGAAGATAAGCAGATTTCTGTTATAGTTGGTAAAATTACCTGATTATTTGTTGACAAGATGAGCACATTCCAGATCACACTTCAAATTGATTTCTATTGTGATTTATGAAGATAATTATAATCATTAAGGGTGCAACATGTATCTTCCATGACGTGAGTACATAAGATAATTCGGTTATTTGCAACAAGATTCCATTACCTTCCTTTAATTCGTTCCATTCAAAATAAAATTCCAGAAAGTTCCTTCAATTTATAAGATCAGTCTGTACACCAAATCAACACTCCACTTTTGTTTTATTTCACTTTTAGTTCAATTTGATTCATTATAATTATTATTAATTAAATTATTAAGAACTTATTAAAAAAAATTAAAAACAAGATGACATTTGTCATAACCTAACTTTGTTGACAGTTAAAGTGACGTAAAATTCACCAACATTACCTCCAAATCTTAACAAACTAACATACAAACTGACATGACTTCTGCTCTGTATGGAAATTCAAGATAAAGTAACCAAATTTTCGTGCTGTTTTTATAATAATTGGAAAACAATTGCGAATCGCTAGTGATCTTCCTTGTTCGGAACTAGATTAATTTAGTAGGTTACTAGAAAAAAATGTCTTTTTACACTAAAATGTTCATAACCACATTGTTAATAATAAATTAAACTAATTGTTTAAATAAATGTTATAAAATGAAAGATGAGGATTTTTCCTTTATTTTGATACCTAACATGGCTATCAAAATGCAGATTTAGAGTTAGGATTCATTGACAACCATTTTAAATTTTCTCTCAATCATTACTTTACAAAAATTCAAATAAAGACATTTTAACAACTTGCTACATCCTTTTCTTAACATAAAATTAATCCTAAGAACCTATCAAACAAAGATTACATAAATTTTGACGCCAAGATTATAAATATAATAGCTAAATTTTAATATTCTAGCAGACCATGCTGAAACGTTACAATCTTGGGATTTCAAAGACCTAAACCTTTTCTATAAAAACTTCCCCACTTCACATTCTAGTGTCAAATGCACCCTAGAACTTGGTTAACAATATTGCAGTAAAATACTTTACTTCGAAATTCAAATAACATTGAAATATATCCATTTACTATGGAAAATTATGAATCGTCAAAGAAATAGAACATTTTCTTGAAATTCAATAATAAAAACTGTAAGTAATAAATACTTGTGTATACCTTCTCAATTATGCCTTTAATAATAATTCAAAATATCTAAATGTCAAAACATCAACCAACGACAGAAAATCGTTCATCTTAAAATTGAGTTTATGAAATTCAAGTGAAGAATCTGTTTAAAATTTATCCCTTATCATCTCACAGTGTTGTAGTGTGTATCCTTAACATATTTAATGTAAAATTTTATTGTTTTAAAATAAAAATTGTGAAATATTTCTTTCACCTGGAAGATAGGCAACACATCGTGCATACATGTAATTCGGGATGCCTATATCATAACAATACATTAGAACTTCTAATTGACAATTAACTGATATCTAATTGAACTATATAGTGATTTTCAATCTTTCTAATTTTTATTGGCGAGAAGTCAGCTGGGATTTATTTCAGTACTACATTTTGTAATAAGGTGTCCTCCCTCGTTTACCCATCAGCCAAGATGACATCAAGTACTGAAAATACTTCCTAAGCTGAGAACAAAATTACTTAGAAACACCTAGGCACTAAATAAGTTTAGATTGGAACCATAATTTAAGATGTGTTAGGAAATATGAAAATTATTTATTTAGATGGCCTCAAATAATCAAATCTGCCTTGATAAAATCAACAACAAATTAGAATGAACAAGACCCATTGTGGCGAAAATATTTAGTGCACAATCTATAATTGTTTTCATACGAACTAAAATGATAATAAATATGTATATATACCTACAAATAATAAACATTTAACCTACAATAAGCGTTTGGCGTGTAATTCTAAATACACGGTTATTATATAAATAAGATTCTTTAATTTAAACAATTTCTTATCGTACTCAAGTTATTGGCTGTTTCAAGGTTTCTTTTCTGAAGGTGTCATATGTCACGCCACACATTATACACACTATGTGCTTTAAATGAAGAATAATATTCTCGTTTAGGGATTTAGTCAAGGTTGCACGGGAAAAATTAATTTATTTATTTAATCTACCAAATTGAGTATTTAGATTTTATCTACATATGCTATTAGATATGCAGTATGTATGGCATGATCCATGATGAATATAGGTTCGGTGTGAAGTCATCTGCGTAGAATATACTCATGAGATTGTTTGAATCCCTATATACAAATTATCTTCAAACGAGTCTTGACGCTGTGATCACATTTTCAGGGATATCTGAATTGAATTCTGAATCTGCAACTGCAGTTGCAATTGCAGTGTAGTAACTAGTATAAATTTTAGATTTTTTATGCATATTATAAACAACCATTGAAACAACTTATAATTCAATTGCCTGATGAACACAACAGATTAGCTGATAAGCTGTTGATGATTCATCGCAGTTCAGCTTTCTCAAGATCTAACTGTCTGTTTGTTTTCTATGCTCTATATTACTTTACAATCATGACTTCGATACTACAAATATTACGGTATACAGATAATTTATCATGAAAGGAATATAATTTTGTCATAATCATAAGTCATGAATTAAATTGTCAATACAACAAATATTATGGAATAGAATTTGTGTTTATTGCATTGAGTTTTTCTTACTGTAAATATGCATTCAGGGTACCTTTCTGATTCATATAAAACGTTTCAGCAGACGTAACGATCAATAAAAACATAACAAATATCTTGCAAATATTCCAAACTGAAAATTTAAAATGTACTCGCAAGTCATGAGCGTTCGTTTAAACAACGAAATGCATAAAATCGATACCTTTTAAAGTATTTAAATGGTAGACTAATAAAACAGGAAAATAGACTCTGCATGTTGTAAGCGTTTCCCTGAATAATTAAATTATAGTCCATCAAATAACAGTGCATTTTAAACTGTTATAACTACTTTTCATTTAACATTTAACAGGCAGGCATTTATATCACGATTCCTTACAAAACTAATAGTAGTTCGATATACCCTACAAAAGCAGAACAATTTTTACATTAATGGAAAATCAAAATAGAATTTCTTCAGATCCTTGAAAAATATAAATAAAATAAAGAAAGTACTAGGTTAAACTCTTACAAATGCAGGCCAGAAAATATTAATCTAAAAATAAACAAATTTAATTCTTTCTTCTTCTTGTTCCATGTAGTTTGTATATAGCTTTCCAGCACAAGTAAACAGAATAAGAATCCTTATTAAAACAAAAAGGGATAATTAAAGACTTAACATTAAGTACATTAAACGCTGGGTGCCTGAAAGCTTTGCAATTGTTACAAAATAATATGCTGAATCAATTTTATGACTCACTTTATTTATCATTATCATTTAGTTATCTGTTATTAACTATATTATTGATTAGGAGTTTTAGATTGCTTTACTAGAGCATATCTATTTCAGAATAGAAAGATTATTTCTCGTACATTTATTTCAGTGTTGTTTAATGGTGATTTACCTAATTTGCCTAGTTTTCTTTTAGTGTCAAGCTTTTTCATTGTTTACAATACTAAAAGTAAAAAGTATAACAACTAAGACACAAGTATAACAAGTATAACAAGTATAACAAGTATAACAAGTATAACAAGTATAACAAGTATAACAAGTATAACAAGTATAACAAGTACAACAAGTACAACAAGTACAACAAGTACAACAAGTACAACAAGTACAACAAGTACAACAAGTACAACAAGTACAACAAGTACAACAAGTACAACAAGTACAACAAGTACAACAAGTACAACAAGTACAACAAGTACAACAAGTACAACAAGTACAACAAGTACAACAAGTACAACAAGTACAACAAGTACAACAAGTACAACAAGTACAACAAGTACAACAAGTACAACAAGTACAACAAGTACAACAAGTACAACAAGTACAACAAGTACAACAAGTACAACAAGTACAACAAGTACAACAAGTACAACAAGTACAACAAGTACAACAAGTACAACAAGTACAACAAGTACAACAAGTACAACAAGTACAACAAGTATAACAGGTATAGCAAGTATAACAAGTATAACAAGTCCCCTGAGGAACTCACACCTTGTGAGTACAGCGGCTGGCAACCCGAGGTACCCTAGCTGGGCCTGTCTATACTTCAACTAGCCTTAGGGACAGGTCCCTTTCTGTCTTTTTTTTCTATCTGGTCTCCCTTGACAAACTCTTGTTCTTTCCAGGCCCCGACGCTATTAGAATATTCGAGGGCTAGGGGACCTTTTAACTTTCCTTCTTCTCTGACGACGAACGCAATGAAAATGGCATAAGCAACTGGTTACGATTTTGAATTAGACGCAAGAGCTGGCGCTGCGGGGTGTAGCTTCACTTCTTGAAGTGGAGTAAAGCTTCCGTAGGCCCCCGGCCTGGCAAGCGCTTAGGGGGTGCCAACGTTGTCGGAGGCGAGGGATCCCCGAAGGTTATGTTTAACTTGTAAGGGACTGGAGTCCTAGGGAGCTAAATTCTCCTCCCACCTGGGCACATTCTCGGTGCAGCAGGGGAACTTGCTGGTGTCGGTGGTGATCCCGCCGTACAAGTACAACAAGTACAACAAGTACAGCAAGTACAACAAGCACAACAAGCACAACAAGCACAACAAGCACAACAAGCACAACAAGCACAACAAGCACAACAAGCACAACAGGCATAACAGGCATAACAGTTATAACATGCATAACAGGCATAACAGGCACAACAGGCATAACAGGCATAACAGGCATAACAGGCATAACAAGCATAACAAGCATAACAAGCATAACAAGCATAACAAGCATAACAAACATAACACGCATTACAGGCATAACAGGCATAACAAGCATAACACGCATTACAGGCATAGCAAGCATAACAGGCATAACAGGCATAACAGGCATAACCGGTATAACAGGTATAACAGATATAGCAAGTACAGCAAGTACAGCAAGTACAGCAAGTACAGCAAGTACAGCAAGTATAGCAGGTATAGCAGGTATAGCAGGTATAGCAGGTATAGCAGGTATAACAGGTATAACACGTATAACAAGTATAACACGTATAACAGGTATAACAGGTATAACAGGTATAACAGGTACAACAGGTACAACAGGTACAACAGGTACAACAGGTACAACAGGTACAACAGGTGCAACAGGTACAACAGGTACAACAGGTACAACAGGTACAACAGGTACAACAGGTACAACAGGTACAACAGGTACAACAGGTACAACAGGTACAACAGGTACAAAAGGTACAACAGGTACAACAGGTAGAACAGGTACAACAGGTAGAACAGGTACAACAGGTAGAACAGGTAGAACAGGTAGAACAGGTAGAACAGGTAGAACAGGTATAACAGGTATAACAGGTATAACAGGTATAACAGGTATAACAGGTATAACAGGTATAACAGGTATAACAGGTATAACAGGTATAACAGGTATAACAGTTATAACAGGTATAACAGGTATAACAGGTATAACAGGTATAACAGGTATAACAGGTATAACAGGTATAACAGGTATAACAGGTATAACAGGTATAACAGGTATAACAGGTATAACAGGTATAACAGGTATAACAGGTATAACAGGTATAACAGGTATAACAGGTATAACAGGTATAACTGGAATAACAGGTATAACAGGTATAAAAGGTATAACAAGTATAACAAGTATAACAAGTATAACCAGTATAACAAGTATAAAACAGAGCATTCTTAGTAATAAGTTTAATAACTTAAGTCTTCTTATTATATTCCATGCGCATAAATCTAAATTCGAATTTCGTTGAATATGAAATTTTGAACAGAACCTTTTTAGAGAATTCATATGTTTCTGGTTTTCTTGCAACAATGTTAATTATAAACTTTATGGCATCTTTTAATCGTCTGAAGATAGAATCTCAATTTTTCAGTTAATACTGATACTAATACTATCAGCTAAGTATGCTTTTACTTTTATTTTATTACAAAAGAAGAAACAATAATTGTACTTGTATTTTTCCATTTATTCCCAAGGTACTACCCTACGATGTGCTATGTTGATCTGCTTGTTGCCTTTGTGGTATTTGATGCATTTGTAACATTAGTCGTTGATATCAAAGGAGCAGAACGTTTTCCAAATATATGATCTTAGTACCGTACATTTGGTACATCTATTTAACTTCTCTAAATCTCAATAAAGATATATTTAGGATTGGTGTAGTAAATTCTAGCGTAGGCTTTACCTATACAATAAAACACAAGTTTAAGGTTATTCCTACTTATTCCATTTTAATATATCTTTGGTGATATCATTCTCAATTTTGACTGGAACATAGAGATGAAAATGAAAATGTAACTGTTGTTAGGAAACGAGGACACCAGTCTAGATGCACTCCTTAATTTTAGTTTATTTTGAAACATAGATTGCCATTCAAAATTTTCAACAGTGCCATACGATAGTGCAACGTTGCGTTCTCGACGGGTGCAACATTTCATTATACAGAAAACATGCAATACACATCACTACATAATATCCAGATACCTTAGCATCCAATACACACAGTAATTTATCCAGTTTTGTATTTTCATATGTGAAGTAAAGTCGAATCAGCTTTCTACTACTATATATTGGAAATAACAACTTTTGGCAAAATATTAAGAAGCCATATCTGGAAGTACTAGAATTATAAAATCATCAACTACGTATATTTAACACATTCTTACATGAAGCATTCTTCTTCCTCTGGCCTTCTTTAACCCAATTATGGATATAGGCATCCCAAATTATTTTCCACTTATCCTTTCGCCTGTCGCTTTCTATTTTCCTTCTCCTCCTTCTATGCCTTTCATTTTCCACATTAAATGTGCATTTCTTTTTGTATCATCGAACCATCGCACTTAGGACCGTCTTCTTGCCCTTCTTCCTAACCATGAACCATAAATGACCGGATTCCGTCTATTGTGTGATTGTTGTAAGTGCCCTGCGATATGCCCTGGAAATTTCCATTTTAGGGAAGCATTTCATTTCCGGTTGTTTATAATTTTGGTTTTCTGTCTTTAGCAAGTGTTTTTTTCTGTATCTTGTGTCTTCTAATGCTATACGAAGCATTTGTCTCTAGGCTTCTATTAGCTTATTCATAAGCCTTCTCATTAAAGTCCATGACTGTGTCAAGTATGAAATAACAGGTAGCATGTATTAAATAATGAGGGACTGAGTTATTTTCTATTGTAACTTAGCCGTCCGAACACGACCCTTGTCACCGCTTCCGCCCGCTTAAACGGTAAAGGTGATGTTGTTATCTTGTTCTGGCATAACTAGCTCACTAGATGTCGGAGAGGGGAAGTGGGTGAAAATAAAAGGAATTAAAATCAACCACCTACCTATACAATCATAAATAAATGCTCGGGGCGCCACTTGGTTAAACCCTAGTTTAAGAGTAAATACCAGACTCAATTTCGAAATGCTTTCTTACCACCAAGAACTCCAAAATCACCCACCTAATACCTAAAATTAGTTCGGACAAGAACAAAGGGTTCATACAATAAGAGATATAAGAGTACCCAAAAATCACAATGTAATTTATTTTTATCAAAAAGTTTAAAATAAAGTTTAACACTTTACCACATAAAAATCAGTAATAGAAATGATCAATGTTCCTCTCATAAAGATAAATTAATAAACTGAATATGTAATAACATACATTGAACAATTAAATAATCAATATTTATATTTATATATTTAAACACCAAAAGAAATAATATTATAATTACCCAACTTAATTTGAGGCAAAAAGGTAAAATATAGTTGTTAGAATTTTTTAGATACGAGAAGTACCTTATTTATACAAATGTTACTTCCATTCAATCAAGCATACACCAAACACAACATTTGAATCAAATAAGTTTGAATTAGATAAGTAAACAAAAATTACATTACCCGGTTACCAATAAATAATAATTATAACCCTCAAAAGAAGTTATCGGTTTCCTGTGAATTGACTGTTATTTCAATAATTGATTGACAAGATTGAACTTCTTGATTTCCATGTCCATAAGGTCTCCAAGGTTACTTCAAAGTCTCTATCAAGAGATCTCCATCTGTACTAAATTTACCAAAGACCCATACAAAAAAAATAAAACTGCTCCAACTTCTTCACTTTTCAAAATGTAATTTCCATCCAAATATTATATTAAATCTTCTTAAATAAAAAGACGACGATTGTATTGTCAATACTAATGATACGATGAATAATTAAATCTGATCAAATTAAGAGAGGAAATAACGACGATCCCTGTAGTTATCAGGCGGGATAAAGGTAATAAATCCACGACGTATGCACAAAATCAAATCCTCGAAAGATGAAAATTAACCAAACTATCTACTATATATAGTTAATCTTCTTATTTACTGAAGAACACTAAACCATCTTAAGATGCGGCTATAACAATAATCGAACTAATTCCAATCAATTCAATAAGCCAAAATTCTTTAGCAATACGTGCAATACGAGGGAAAATTAAATCGGAAAAAAGAACAATTTTCTTACGATTAACAAATGACATCCCTCAACAGACGCTAATACGCATGACCATCTAATCTCAACTACAATACGGTTCATCGGATATCAACGCTATACCGCAAATAAAGGTTCATGGGATATGAAATGGGATATCTTAGATCAAAAATATACCGTAACACCCTATCTAGTTTTACTTCTTCTGTTCTAATTTGTAAGTTGCGTTCAGTGTTTGTCACCACTTTCGTCTTTTGTATATTTATTTTTGGGCCTATTTCTTAAGAGATTCTGCTAAGTTCTTGTGTCATACTTTGGAGATCTTCTTTATTTTCGACAATAAAACAATTAGGTTGGATATATATTTAAGATGGTTTAAATACTCTGCATTTATGTTTAAGTCTTTTTCCTTCCCAATTTAACTGTTCAGTGTTTAAACATGTATTCTAAGGTGTTTAAAAAGAACTTGGACGATATAGTGTCATCTTGCCTAATGCTACGTTTAACAGATATTGGATTTGTCTCGTGTTGGGTCTGGATAGTAATAGTATATTCTTTATACATGTTCTGGATTAAAGCCATATATACAGATGGTCTATTCTGCTATTCCATCAACCTTCTTGTACTGACCGTGCTTTAACTGTGTTGAACGCGCTTCACATGATCTATAAATGTAATAAATAGTAGTAACTTATATTGTATTCTGTGGCATTTTCTAATAAACTTAATCGTTAGTAGGTGGTCGCGTGTACTGAAGCATATACAATATTGCTCAGGAATTAGTCTTCTTTTGTTTTATGTTTGGCTAGTTTCTGATATTACTGTAGTTAAAATGTGGTTAGAATATCGTTTATTTCTTTAATAATTTTGTTATTGGTATCTCCTTTCGATCGCAAGTTTTCCTCAACTGCATTTTGAGAAGCATGTTTATTTGTTTTTATTGTTTGGAAGTTAACTATAATTTTTTTCATTTTTATCCATTCCATTCTGTTTATTTTCACGTAAATTTTCATTTTGGCTTTACGTCTTTAAATATTTCTTTCGATGTTGCAAAGATTTCGCGTTCATCGCAAATGAACGTTGTTGTTCAAGAAAATTATATAACATATCTCCTCGATTATTCCTTATCCCATATCCAAATTTCTACTCGTTAATCATATTCCCAGAGTTTGTTTCCAAGTAAATTCTCCATTACTATTGTAAACTGGGAAGCATTTGTCTATTGTTTTTAACATTGCTTTGTAGTAAATTTCTTTGTAGTTGACATCAACTAGTATAATAATATACTTTGTTTTTTGTGATCGTTTATTTTACATCATTGGGATTGTAGTCTGCTTTTGGACTATTTTCAATTCTGGTACTCCATACTACTGGCCATGACATATGTCTTCTTATGTTGCCTTTTGTTTGTGCTGGCTCCGATGCTCTTACTCTATTTCCGCTCTTACAGCTACTCGAGGCAGCTCTCACAAATCAGCCCAAGAAATAATTGTTTGAGTTTCTTTATTAACTCTCAAGCTAGAAACTCATCTATTTTCTATTTACCTTATTCCTAGTCTACTTACAATCCTGGTATGTCATGGCCAATTAAAAGCGACCTTCTTGTTCAGTGTAATCACAGCAGATTACAACATATGTTTGGTCAACCATTAAGTTGCGAGTTAATAGGTGCAGACGTTTCTGGCGACGATTGCGGTTGGTATATCTTTTTCAGAATCGTTGTGTTCGATACCTCTCCAAAACGAAGTCTGGTCAGTGGCGTAACTACGTAAGATTGCGCGGTCCTGCGAAACTCACGTTTGCGCCCCTCATATATCTACAATTGTACGCAGGTAACTTTTGGTAAAGCAAAATATGCAATACATAATAATAATTTATTAGCTTTTCATTTGCTTGTATCTCTGTAACGAATTTTTTTAAACTATTGATGAGATCTAACACCAATTACAGTTTTTCTCGAACTTAAACGCTGGCGAATTAAACTGCAACAATCCATTGTTTTTGCTATTTCCCCTATAAAAACTATTAATATATTTGGTAAAACCTTAGATATATCCGCCACCCGTAACCGGACATGCTATATACCATCTGATGCGTCTCATCGTGCTGAACAATAGTGTTCTAACCTAAGTTAACCTAGGTTTAAGTTAGGTTTACTGTAGGTTTACGTTCTTCACCAATTCATACGTGTTTTAATTGACTTTTTAGTTAGGTTAGATTAGGTTAGGTTAACTGACGTTAGGTTAGGTCGCATGCGCATCAAAACCTGCATTTTCAGGTAGGATTGTGGAATTAACATGGAAGTTTATAGCTTCCCTTCCAAAAAAAGCTTTTGGCGATTATCTCGAAAACTACTGTTCCCCCCCAAATTCCACTATGGACACTATTCTTGATCTCAATCAGAAGCATCGAACGCTATCATGTGCGGCTGCGGATTGTGGACTTAAACTACAAAACACTGAAAACAGCCATATATTTCTCTGGAAATTATGAATCTGTTGTCGCTGATCCTTTAGTTATTGTCAAAGCAGATAAATAATCACTATTTAATAATTTAATTAATCTTATTTAAGCACCTAATTTTTTTGAACAATTTACATATATCAGCCATAATTACCTGCAATGCTTGTTTCAAAATTTCTATTCCGATGAAATAAAATTTCACGATAACAGCGCCCTTCGGAGGGTTGCGCCCCACCCCCCCGCGTCGCAGGACCTACGAGGCGGTAGTTATGCCACTGAGTTTGGTACCAAGAATTAAAGTGGAATAGGTTTATTTAATTATATTTTAACATTTATTAACAATTATATTATAACCATTTTCATTAACTAACAAGAAGCCTCAGATGATTCAATCAACGCGCAGATAAATATTTATAAACTGAATTACTACTTAAGCGGTGAATATTTATTATAATGGGAAGTAAGTCCTTAGGTATAAGAAAAATAATGACACAATATATCTAAATCTGTAAACTCGTTGATATAAACTATTGAAATATTTGACTAAATTCTTAATTATATGTAGTCAAGACAAAAACCAACATAAGTTACATTTATTAATAGTTTTAATTCATGTAGTTTCTTCCTGGCGGAATCAAAATCATCTTTGTTAGTTCTTCTTTCCTGCGGAGATACGACTTTTTTAAAAGAAACTTGCATATTGCAGAAATTTATTCTTGTTATTGTATGTAATTTGTAAAATGATTTAATTATCATTTGTTCTACATACATATATAGTCTTACATAATCCATTCCCCTTGTCCACATTTGCATTGTCGGGGTTCCACACAAACTCTTATGATAGTGCAACGAAGGTAATGGAACTATTGTATCAAGTATATTACACTCCCTTCATACTTTCTCAATCATACCTTACATATGGGGTGTTCGGGAGACCACACGATGTTCGCCCATAAAACTGGCTGTCTTCTACCCTATCCCGTAAACGGGCAACGGATGAAACTGTCAGATTAAGTGTGTGGTAGAGAAATTCGTGAGAATTCTCGACGGTAACTCATACCGATCAGGGGGAGCCCTGGTATATGAGACCAGTGTGGGCGGATTCGAATCTCGCCTGGGGTAAGGTCATTTATGGTCACCAACGGAACCCGCTGCTTGACCGAGGTCATTTATGGTCACCAACGGAACCCGCTGCTTGACCGAGGTCATTTATGGGCACCAAAGAAACCCGCTGTCTGACTGAATCTTAAGTGCGGAGAATCGAAGTGAGGTTTATCCCGCTGTTTATAGCGAAGGCACATGGGAAACTGCAGGCCGCCCGGTAAATGTGCTTAGGAGCTATCCCGACCACCCTACGATCCGGACTGCAGCCGGGTACAGTGATTGGGAGAAGCTCTGAAAGCCATTACACTTAAGGAGAGTTGAAGCGAATACGTAGCCTCTCACAATCAAGACAACTTCGCCTGAACGGGTACACACTGGGAGTCTATAACGTGTAGACTTAAACAAAGCTCTGTCGAGGGCTCACCAAGCCTATAATTGGTAGATCGGGATGGCAAAACCATTAAAAACCAAGTCCCACCACAATTAAGGTTGGATTCGATCGGGCAGTGGTCCCACTTAATAATAGCGTTAAGTTGGGGAATAGTCCTATAGCTGGACGAGGTACTTCGGTACCGGCGGGTGAGCACGTGTTAAGTCAATCGCTCCAGTACTATGCCTGCGATAGCTAGTAGAGGTTGGAATGGCAACCTCGCTCCGACCAGTGAGCTGATCTGGTAGCAATTGCTGTACTGCCGGTTATGCACCTTGCGCGCTGATTGGGCGTATCCCAATCACTTCCTTCTGGAAGGAAACGGGGGGGGGGTATGTTCACACGGGTACCTGTGATACATACAGACAATCATACCTTACTTTAAGGAGTTCAAATATGATTGTACAAATTTTAAAAATTCAGTAGCAACCGAGATTTGAACCCCTTCTCTCTGATCGAGAAGCAGGGTCTCTACCATTCGACCACGAAGGGCGTATTTATTATATTAAAATTTAATTGATTTAAATGTCATAAATAACTTAGGTATGTTTAAAAATTGTAAACCATTATTATTAACTACTTTACACGACTAAAAGCAAATTATTTAATTAATAATAATCATTAGCTGGTAAATAAAAATTATAACATGATTGAATAATTTCGACAAGCATAGATTCGCATTTTTTTAATCATTAATGTTAATTTCTAAACAACTCTAATGCGTTTCTAGTGTGTCCTGTGTCCCACCACGTAACGTTGCTTAAATTGAATGAGTTTTAGGGTCAGTACAGTCAGTAGGTACTATCACTGCCCTGCGCGAATAGTGCAGCATAGGGATTAGCAATCCTGCACAAGTTTAATATCCCTGATCTGGCACTACGTACAAACAACATTTCTTCTTGTGAACCCAAGTCTTTTATCTGTTGTAATAATCTTGTGAGTTAAAATCCACAAGGTGCTTTCTGGTGCGTATTAGTATTACTAAATATTTTGGTTGGATTAAAGATGATTTCATAGCTTTTCCTGAGGTAGATCTTTAACTGTTTTCCAAACCTTCCCTTTCAATTCGTTTATTCTCTTATCTCATCGTATCTACGTACTCTAAGTAATCTTATGATTACACGGGTTTTCAGTTATGTGAAACACCTTATTTCTACAGAATCTATAAATCAAAGTAGATATTTATAACTTATTTCTTAGTCTATTCCAATGGCACCGTTTCTTATTGAAACCCCTATATAAATTATTAACGCTGTAACGCATATTGGAAAACCCCTTGTACACATTTTCGTTAAATAAAAACCATCTACCAAAGCAAATCTTAGAATTCGTGCATAAATAACTTTTACTCTTAACATATTTCATGGAATTTTGATAGATACGCACCTCCAGTCATAAAGCTCAATTTCAGCCAGAAAACGAGAACGGTGAGACCTGGCGAACCAGTTGGGGTAATCTAATATGGGTAAAATAAAACTGTTAGGTAAAATTTATATCAGCAAGTCTAGTTATAAGGAACCGGCATGATGAGAGTATATGTATGTGTACGATTCCCAAGCTGAGCTCTACTCATTATATTAAATTTATCTTTGCCTACCTAGATGGAAACTGACCGGAATGAACAAGTAGGGTGACCAAGGCACCAGATTGTCTACATTATACGCATCGCCTCAAGAAGAAAAATTATCGCTTAATTTACATTTTTTAATTCTTTGTTATGGTTCTAAATGGTTTAAAAACCAAAGAAATTAATGAAATAACAATCTGGAACGCCGTATTGTTATTGTTACATTATTACTTAAAGCGACAATGACCCGCGCAACCTACTTGACGAGATTAAATTCTTGGAGCGTTTTACAGAACTAATAACTTCAACCTTGACAAAGAAAACCTCATCTCACATACAGGTTATACAGCGGCAACAAAAAGCACCGTGTGGTTCAGGATCTTAAAACGAGCAACTATTTGTCATCGTAATGAACATACCAGCCACTGCATTGTCGTTTTTATACTAATTTCAAAGTATACGTTTATGGTTATGGAGCTTTATGAAGACAAATAATGCCTGCAAATTTGTTACTCCTTTTTAGCACTTTGTATGGTTGTCAAGAAAAAGAGAAATCATAGGCGGTTTTCTCGTTTCTCTTTTACCTACCACAAATATTACCCCATTAAGTATTTCTTACTGGGAATTACAAATGTAGTATACGGAATTTAACTACTGTGATATAATAGCTTAATGAATGGTAAATGGTGGATGGTTTCATGAAAACTGATACCTTTAGTGACCAAACATGGCAAACAATCCAGTTTTATTTAAAGATAAAAATATTTTACCTACTACTTCAGTGACACTATTACACAGAAAATAATTCCAGTATAATATTACGTAAGTATATACCTTGAAAAGTTAATACATATTCACTGAAAAAGGAGTATATATTGTAAAAGGTAAAATCACATAGCAAGAGCACTAAGTGGCGTCCGAGCGGCACGGGTGCGGTTCTAATAGCAGCCGTTTTTGCTGTTGCCTTATCTTAGTAAATTCTATTTTAACATCTCGCAGAAACGCCGCCGCCAGCTCCTCTTTAGTTACCGAGCAACTACTGACATCCACCGCCTCCGACAACATCGCCAACATTCAGGTACAGCATCCTTAGGTCACATCTCCTTTGCTGATTCCTCCGCGACATGTTATCTATAAAACGTAAACTTCCTAGACGGGAACATCAAACGCACGGGTTTCGTTCGGACCTCTACATCCATATCTCTTCTGGCTGAAGAAACATCATGAGCTTAAAACAGCCACTGACCTGCTTGAACCAGGGCAGAAAATAACGTTAATAGTAGTAATAGTAGTTGCAGTAGCACTTTTTTTTTTTCTCTGAAAAGTAAATATAAAGTACATAATGTCACAACATTTATATAAAATTAATATAATATTTTAATGTAAATATCACTTTAATATGTAACCAGTGATCTTTACGATGTAAATAACTTGTCTTTATCATGTGTTTTTATATGCTTCTACTGTTTATATTCAGTAATTGATGGAATTTCACTGTATTTCATATTTCATGATATTTCCATGAAACGTCAAACTACCTGATGAATGGTGCTGCTTAGTTTCTTGGCGTTAAGGTTTATTCAGCATCGACATTTAAACAAAACAATAGAATTACGCCAGCATTAACAACTATTATTTGCAATAGTTGCAATTACTTAATGAGAAGTTCGTAAATACACGTGTAATAAGGGTACAATATTATAGGCCTTTATATAATATTCAAATCACTACAGTTAAAAAGTTCAGGAATTTTCTTATTTTCATACATTAAAGAAATACTCTTAACGAAATTTAAAAAAATCATTAATAGTAGATATACTTAATTAAAAAGCTATAATTAATTATCAATTACTGATTGACCTTGAGGTATTTACAATACAGTTTAGACCAACAGCTAACTTAAATAGATTTGATTTTTTAACATAGTTAATTTTTTTTACTATTTTTGTTACATAGTTTAAACCAAAATTGTAAACTCTCAAATCTGCTTTGCTTTCCGCGATCAAATCCTCATTAATTTAAATTAATGTTATAACCAAAAACATTAGGACAATGTACACTTAACAATTATTATTATTAGCAAAACGTGGATGGAAAATTTAACAATTCAACAGAATAATGAATAGAATTGATTTATTCAAAATAGAAACAAACTTTACCATTGTAATCAAATCAATAATCAAGTAGTAATAGTAGCAGTATTAATGACTAATTCTTGTATAAAATGGTTAAGCAGACGAATGTGATAGTCATAGAGAAATGTCATGATTTTAATCAACATTACCACATTTATCTAGTCCAAATGTAAGGTACTGTTGTGATAAGTCTGTAAAAATGTCTTAAAATGCGTATTTTTTAGATATGTGACCTTGTACCACCAGAAAGCATCATTGGTAGCCTTTGGAGTAAATAATCAAAATAATCCCATAAGTAAATATTTACTTGGATTGAAGTTACAGAACAGACATAACTATAGGTAAAAGGACACAAATACTTATTAATTAAAATCTAAGAATCTGTAACTGTAATTTAGAATCATAAAAAAAAATTGAATCTAAGGAATCTGAAGAACAGATCACCTGGACCTGCGTAGTAGCACAAATTCTGGATAGAGATCATAGTTGAGATTCATCAATCATATCGTCATTGAATCTGCAAAAACCCCATAAGATGTTTTTTTGCATGCGATTTTCATCCAAATTTAAATATCCAATTTAATTAATTTAAATTCCAAATTTGACTGACAAATTTGAAATATTTGGGATTTGTTAAATGAATTTCGTTTAATAATTGTTCGAATTCATTTTTCGCTAGCTAAAAAACACTTAATACAACCCTGTATTAAAATACCTTGAATTTATTTCTCGGGTTTTATACGCATACTTTATATAATTATACACCCATTATTACAATATTTTGAGTATATTTCTTGCCATTTATAATAAAGTTAAGCTGAGTTGACTAGGACTGCGCAGCGTAACTGCCCTTCTCACTGGGCACTGCCGTCTTAGATACCATATGCATAAGTTAGGCTTAGCAGACGGGACCGTCTGCCGTCTATGCTTAGAGGCAGAGGAAACAGCAGAACACGTCACATGTACCTGTCCCGCAGGGGACCGTACCAGATTCTCACTGTTTGGCTCAGTGCAACTGAAGCTTGAGGATCTGACCAACCTATCACCCACCAGACTATTCACCTTCCTTGAAAGAATGGGACTGGAGGGTGAACTCTAACCTAGGTGTGAGCCACAATAGACTCAGGAGGTCGCAGTGGAGGGGCGAACAGGACGCCACACTCACCTTAAACCTAACCTGTACCTTATACTAAAGAAAACACCAACAAACAAAACACAACCTTAAAATTAAAGAACTGTTAAAATATCAAAAGTTACTATACCTAAACCAAAAAATGAAAAAACTAAACCGGAGTGAATCTAGCAGGCGCACCACATTAATTTAAATTAATGTTATAACCAAAAACATTAGGACAATGTACACTTAACAATTATTATTATTAGCAAAACGTGGATGGAAAATTTAACAATTCAACAGAATAATGAATAGAATTGATTTATTCAAAATAGAAACAAACTTTACCATTGTAATCAAATCAATAATCAAGTAGTAATAGTAGCAGTATTAATGACTAATTCTTGTATAAAATGGTTAAGCAGACGAATGTGATAGTCATAGAGAAATGTCATGATTTTAATCAACATTACCACATTTATCTAGTCCAAATGTAAGGTACTGTTGTGATAAGTCTGTAAAAATGTCTTAAAATGCGTATTTTTTAGATATGTGACCTTGTACCACCAGAAAGCATCATTGGTAGCCTTTGGAGTAAATAATCAAAATAATCCCATAAGTAAATATTTACTTGGATTGAAGTTACAGAACAGACATAACTATAGGTAAAAGGACACAAATACTTATTAATTAAAATCTAAGAATCTGTAACTGTAATTTAGAATCATAAAAAAAAATTGAATCTAAGGAATCTGAAGAACAGATCACCTGGACCTGCGTAGTAGCACAAATTCTGGATAGAGATCATAGTTGAGATTCATCAATCATATCGTCATTGAATCTGCAAAAACCCCATAAGATGTTTTTTTGCATGCGATTTTCATCCAAATTTAAATATCCAATTTAATTAATTTAAATTCCAAATTTGACTGACAAATTTGAAATATTTGGGATTTGTTAAATGAATTTCGTTTAATAATTGTTCGAATTCATTTTTCGCTAGCTAAAAAACACTTAATACAACCCTGTATTAAAATACCTTGAATTTATTTCTCGGGTTTTATACGCATACTTTATATAATTATACACCCATTATTACAATATTTTGAGTATATTTCTTGCCATTTATAATAAAGTTAAGCTGAGTTGACTAGGACTGCGCAGCGTAACTGCCCTTCTCACTGGGCACTGCCGTCTTAGATACCATATGCATAAGTTAGGCTTAGCAG
Organism: Agrypnus murinus; assembly: GCA_929113105.1. NCBI lineage: Eukaryota > Metazoa > Arthropoda > Insecta > Coleoptera > Elateridae > Agrypnus > Agrypnus murinus. Next base: position 157,851,868 of record OV816026.1, read on the forward strand.
ACGGGACCGTCTGCCGTCTATGCTTAGAGGCAGAGGAAACAGCAGAACACGTCACATGTACCTGTCCCGCAGGGGACCGTACCAGATTCTCACTGTTTGGCTCAGTGCAACTGAAGCTTGAGGATCTGACCAACCTATCACCCACCAGACTATTCACCTTCCTTAAAAGAATGGGACTGGAGGGTGAACTCTAACCTAGGTGTGAGCCACAATAGACTCAGGAGGTCGCAGTGGAGGGGCGAACAGGACGCCACACTCACCTTAAACCTAACCTGTACCTTATACTAAAGAAAACACCAACAAACAAAACACAACCTTAAAATTAAAGAACTGTTAAAATATCAAAAGTTACTATACCTAAACCAAAAAATGAAAAAACTAAACCGGAGTGAATCTAGCAGGCGCAGAGTAGCAGTCGGAGTTGATTGTGAACGAGCCTTGCTCCCAAATTGTCAAATTTAGACAGTTTGAAATAAAAAAATAGACATTGCAGTCTGTCAAAGTTTTAAAAAGTTTTTCACAACTCCAATTGTGCACATTTTTGCTATCAGAAGGTTATTTATTAATAGTAGTTTAATATTTAACAATTGGAGTTGTGAAAAACCTTTGAAAACTTTGGCAGATTGCAATGTCTATTTTTTTATTTCAAACTTTCTAAATTTGGCAATTTGGGAGCAAGGCTCGTTCACAATCAACTCGACTGCTAGTCTGCGCCTGCTAGATTCACTCTGATTTAGTTTCTTTTCATTTTTTGGTTTAGGTATAGCAATTAATGCTAGTACTAATTCCCCAAAATTATACAGTAATTTAGAACTGGTTATAGTTCTAGTTAAATTAGTTCTAGTTATAGTTTAAGTTATTGACAAGAAATCGGCGGATGCAAAACCAGATTTACCAGCCTAAGGTAACATTTTTCTTTGATAGCAAATATGCTTTATTCTAAGAATTAATTTAAGTTGAGTTAAAAATATTAACTTGTCTTGTTTACCTTAGCAAGTCATTGGTAAACCGTGACATAAACAGAATGTTCTTTTTTGATCAATGTTTGCTAAAGGGTGTTTATAGACAACGCTGCGATGCAGTCTTGAACCCCGTTTAAGTAGATTTTGTGGAAATAGTTAAACTTTGAAGTTGTGTAAGTTTACACTAATTCGAATTACCTCACCGATCGGATATATGTGCACTATGGTGCGGTTTGAGATTTTTAAACCCACTCTGTTCCAATTGATTAAAATCTGTTTTGCAGCTTAAAACAGTTATTTTTTGGGTACTCCTGAGAGTTATTAATCTAAATCAGTTGTAAGTCTTTAAAGTATTTTTGAAGTTTAAATAGTGGTTGGATTTTAACAACTTCAAGTGACGGCGACATTCCAAGATTTTCCTATCCAAGATCTAGTGAGTCGTAGTCTTTTCTAATTCAACTTAGTAGTGGTTTACATTACTCAATTTCTGTGGTTAAGGCATCGGTTTGGCACATTGAAGTAATTTTCTAGAAAAACCACTAACTTTGACAGTATAGTGTGACTATGATAATGGTGATGATAGGTATGTATAAATTAAGTTCTAGTATGTTGTCGAGTATGTTCGAAATTGTATGTAAAATGTTGTATGTTCGAGTTTATAAGATTATATTAATAATCTATCGATAATTCATCATTTTCATCATCAATCATTCTAGATAATAACTGGACTAGTATGGGCAAATAAAGTGTATGCACTTGAAGATTCATACATTGCCGAATCTCTTTACAGAAAATTGACGTATTTCCCTTCATGACTGCCTCACGCAGGACACAAGCCCACTTTTTGATTCTTATCTTTGTTGGTGTTAATATATTCAAATTTTATTCGTTACATAAATTTCTTGACTTACAATTATTATCTATCTCATGAGATAAAAATTATTTCGTGTAGAATCCATACGACAGTTTTTGTTAATGTACTGTTAAATGTTTTTCTACAATACATGGGTTTTTTCGCTTAAATCACATTTGCTAAGTAAGTTATTGCTGCTTTATCATCTCATCACTCTTTACCTTTCTAATACATTACGATTTTTTAAATGTATAATTTCGATTCCATGCATAATTAGAATGTGAGACAGTGAATCTTGTTGGATTAGAAAAAGGCGACACAGTCAAAACGTTAATGAATACTGAATATGTTAACGACTCTACATTAAGTATAAGCAAAATGTGAAGTATTACTTTCCACAGAAGACGGATGCACATCTCATTGTTTAAGAGTGCATCATCGGATTGAACGGAAGACAGGTACTCAAATGGATCACACAGGTGCTTTTGGGAATTGCGTCACAGAATACTGATACCAGTGAACATGAGTTAAGAAGCATAACCACGCTATTTGACAAATGTTACGCCAAAGTCGATGTGCTACCCGACAATGTGTATGTAAAATACAGGGAAAGCATTCTATTATATATCAAAGACAAAGGCGAGATATTGCGTGTAAACAGCATTTTGGGACATCCGGTATCTCCTTGCAAAGCAAAAGATTTTTTGTTGTTACCATGATAAAATTTTACCATTAATTGTAATGATAATAAGTTATATAGAAAATAAATGATGTTCAATTGAGTCAAGGTAAACTCAATAGAGACTCAATAATGGTCAAGGATGGTTTGTATCGAGATTAGAAAAATTCTATTGGTCTCCAATGTAAATAAAAACAGTTAGAAAAATATATTTGAAACAGCAATATGTAAAAATTATGTATTCCATTAAATTGGTTAGAAAACCTAAAAATAAATGTTAAACCAGAATATAAATATACAAGTTTTAATTAATATCAAAGTATAAGGAAAAAGTTAAATAAATAAGAAGAAAATTACATAAATTCTTAAAACTTACAAATGGTTATAAGGTGTTGAAACCGAGCCATCGAGACAAGATAAAAGTCGGTCCATCGACGAGCAGTATATGCAATTAAACTGAAAAGAAAGAAGAGAAGTTTAATGCCAATAATGCAAGTTAACTTATGAACGTAAAATAAACTTTTCGACAAAGTCACCTACACGTTTCAGCAACTCCCAGACATCGAAACCGCAGCCTGAGCTGTAGGATATCGTCCACGATAGTGATGAGGTCCAGCTACACCACTCACCGCAGACAGGACCTGAAAGAAAGAAGGAACAAACACACCTAAGTTCATCAGGTTTGTGTTATGAAAAGAGTGTTTTGAATAAATAAAGAAATAAAAAGAAGGTTTAGTGCTTTTGTTCTATATAAAACTCTTAACAGTGTTGCTACAAATAAAAAAGGTGTATAATAAGATTGGCTACTTACTTTAAAGTCAGATCCTTGTGAAAACCCTAAATGAATAACTAAATGCTCTAAAATAATAAATAAAATAAATAAACTTTGTATACCAAATAGATAAATCTAATATTCACTTGATGTTATACTATTCATTTGTAGAGTTGTGTAGGTTAAGTAAATTCATCTGTCAAATTTGACAAATATTTCTGTCACCATGAATTTTCATATAATAAAAAAATAATAAATAATAAATAGCTCTCCCATCATGTACAATTGTTCTTAAATAAGAAACGAGTTGTTGATCAAAGAACCCACTTAAGGACTCATTCAAAACTAGAAGTCTCCAGAAACAAATTAAATAAAATTGCATATAGATTTATTCTGTAATTAAAAGACCCTGAGATTATTATTAAAATAAAATAAAATCAAATATAATAATTTCTATATTTGAAATAAAAGTAAATCTTAGATATCCTAGCAGTATAATAGCAGTATCCTAGCACGTGCTTACTATTATACTTTAAAGGTCTATTAGTATTATAGCCATTCCAAAGCCCGGAAAACCAGTCACAGAGGTAGCTAGCTATAGAACAAAATCGCTTCTTAGTGTTGCGTATAATACTAGAGAGACTAATTTACAACAGAATCTCAGCTACCGTAAACCAAATCATTCCCTCAGAACAAGCAGGCTTCCGACCAGCACGAAGCTGTGCGAATCAAGTGCTAGCACTAACAACCTATGTTGAACACGACTTTCAAAACAAACTCAAAGCCTCAGCTGTGTTTACTGACCTTATTGCAGCGTACGATATAGTTTGGAGAAAAGGACTGCTACTAAAACTAATCAATATATTATTATATAATATTCTATAAATTAATGAATAACATGTTACCGGCCAGACTTTTCCGGGTCTACTTGAATGAAAATTCTAGCAAAACACGACATCTAAATAGCTTCTTTCACCAGGCTTTCCCCAGGGTTCTGTACTTGCTTCCCTTCTCTTTAACTTGTACACACATGATCCACCGAAAACCAACTCCAGGATGTTTATATACGCAGATGACATCGCACTGACCATACAACATCATACCTTTGAAAGCGCTGAGAAAAACTGTCACAAGACCTATGCAGCCGTCATTCCTATTTCAAAAATTGGAGGTTATGTCCAAACTCTTCTAAAACGGAAGCTGCTATGGAACAACACTACAGCATAATCAAAATCCCAAGTCCTTGGGTGTCAGCCTAGACAGAACACTGACGTTTAGAGAACATCTAGATACTACCGCAGCTAGAATCAGGGCAAGAAACAACATTATACAGAAGCTTGCGGGTACCACTTGGGGCGCCTCAGCTAACACTATCAGAACAGCGAGCTTAGCTCTAGTTTACTCAGTGGCGGAATATTGGAGTATGGATAAACAGCGCACACTCAAACAAGATTGACGTACAACTCAACAACATCATGCGTATGATAACAGGTACCGTCAAGTCTACCCCAAGAGAATGGCTGTCCACACTAAGCCACGTGCCGTCGCCACATCTACGATAAGTCCAGGCTCTATATAAATTTAACGAAAAAATACAAAGAGATGCAACACTCCCAATCCACGAAGCCCTGATAGCAGCTCCCAGAACAATTTTAAAATCAAGACATGCTCCCCTAACTACAATAAACAACAATTTCGATATACAACAAATATGAAAAGAAGAATGGCGACATTCTGAATCTGGTTTAAACCCTGTATACGTTAATCCGTCAGAGAAACATCGAGATTTTGACTTGCCAAGTCAGCTATGGACCAAGATGAACAGATGCGGAAATATGCTATATAAATGGAGCTACACTGAAAGCGCGAGCTGTGACTGCGGGGCAGAAAATCAAACTATCCTACGTATCGTTCAAGACTGCATTGTTAACCGATATAATGGAAACCCTGAAGACGTACTAACTCTTACATACTGTATCGTATTATCCATGTATACGGTAGCGATTACAATCCGGAAAATGCGACTTTACGGTTTAGTATGACTGTAAGATTTTTTACCAGATTCAAATAAAATAAATCAACTGAACAATGCTTTATTATTCAATTACCATGGAAACTCGTTCTATGTTATGAATTCGACTAATAGTTGTCATAGATGCTCGTCGTTCATAGAAGTCCATATTTTAAATTCGGAAATTTATTCTATAGAATTTTTTTAAATTAAACCCCTAATCCAATAATTGCATTATCAAATAAAACGCATTACGTCATACTCCTGAAAATGTTTTTACAGTCCTATGATGTTACGGACTAGGTTGAGGATGTGATCCGGATAATGACGAAATATTTACATTTGCTGGAATTTATTAAACTATTAACTGGTTGGAACTGGTGTGTATAATACAATTATAAGTATCGTATTTCTTTGAAACGTGTATATCGAAATGAAAGAAGTAATTATTGAGTTTATAATAAAATGTCTACTGAAATCTCTTTCTTTATTTAGAAATTATGCAGTCAATAATGTCTTTCTTGTGATGAAAACGTTTCAAAGAAATACGATACTTATAATTTTATTATACACACCAACACGAAGCCCAAGTTTGTTTATGTAATAAACTACAGCAAACGTAAATATTTCGTCATTATCCGGATCACATCCTCAACCTGGTCCCCGACGTGGTCGACGATGTGGTCGCGGACGACCGTGTGTGCTCTACATTACTCGACTGTAAAATTCCATTTCCAGGACTAATAACGTAAATAACTATTATTTACATAAAACACTTTTTCGTGTATACTGAATCTTCCAAATTCAAATTAAATATTTTACATTTTACGGGTTATAGAAGGTGAATAAATTTATCAAAAATTTCCACGAATACATTCGGTAAAAATCATTACGGGACCGCAATGAAAAATAAATTAATGGATGCCGCGACGCTAAACGGTGTTCTTTAAAAATTAAATAGGAACTATGTAAAGACAGGCAATTTACAAAATGAAAACAATTTGTTTCGATTTATATAACCATTATCAAAACCTATGAAAAAATAATTTCAAATCCCCAGAAATCCAGCAAAATCATAAAGTTAAATTTTATTTTTATTATGCGTAATATTCCACGCGCTTCCGTTTCATCACTCCATTATATCAGAGCTAAAATAAATGTAAATGGGTATTTATGGTAATTTAATTAACTAATTGGTGCAAAGTTTTGTGTTTCTAATAAAACGTTTTATTATTTCTGACATTGTTCATATCTACTATAATCTACATATTATTTAAGTACTGGTTCCCTCACTACTGTTATTTTATTAAGGCATAAATATAAAGCAAAAGCTTTTGCTTCTTTTACATAATACTAATAATATTTAAATTAATTAGAAAAAATAGCAATATTAAATCTTTTATTACTTTAGGATAGTTCAAGTAATTATAATGATATTAAAAATGTTTAATATAATCTATTAAACAGAAAACTAACAGCAAAACACTCGTAACAATAAATTTTAAAATCTTTATTTAGAATTTTATGTTCACAAGTATTGTATTCCAAATTGAATACTGCTTAATACAGTCTACGACTTTAACTGTAATTTGAATAGTTCTTGTTTAATTTCCTATAGTTTATTGCTAACATAAACTAAATAAGTAATGCAACTGTTACCGAGGAAATGTGCTTCACAAGGAACATTATAATCAAGGAATATCCTGGAATTAACTGAATAATCTCATATAAGAAGTATTACTTTAACGGTAAGAGGCGCAAGTAGAATACTACTAAATGAAAACACCCGCTACAGTTATTTGTTTAAAGCTTTTTACCGGTTGCTGTGCTTTAAAAACTTTACTTGTTGAATACATTAGAGAAATTAACACAAATAAGTAAACAAAGCTTTTTAGAACTCAGCGATTGTTCGTTGCTCTTTATAAGAAATATATCCTTTAACACTTGGGTAATTCCGATCACGTATTTAGAATCAACAGAAGACATGAAATAAACACAAAAGCACAACAATCTATCATAGAGAGCAAAAATCGCACATAATTTTCGACGTACGACTCCAGATTCTTAGCAATTGTATTCTAAAGTTACATACAGTGTTGGCAAAACTTTGGATAAGATTTTGGTTTAGATTTTTCCTTGACTCATACATGAAAATTCAAACACAGAGCCAAGTTTTGCTAACGCTGCCTGTTCGTATAACGTCTATACAGCTGGCCTGCGTGTCAATATATATTGACAATTCTGGACTTACAGTTGACTTGCGATTTGACCTTGTAACAGACAATTCTTTCTGTCTATTTTTTTTTGTTTTGGTATCACCCCATATATATTGATAAAAATGTTATTGGGTTATCATTTGGAAGACACCCTGTAGATTATAAAATTCAATTTTTAATGTTTATTTGCTCGGTTTTGGTAGATTTGCTATTTTTAATCGATTTTTTCTTTTTGTGATAAGTTAATTCTTATTATATTTTTCTCTTCTATTAATTAAGTTTAACATTTTATTTGCTAATTATACGAGTAGATGTTTCAAATCCTTTTGGTTTTCCTTTTCCGTTACTCAACAATAAGTCCCTAGTTTGGCAATTTCATGTTCAGTTGATCAGATTCATTCAACATTGGTCACGAGACCCGCGCTTGTTTAGTCGTTAGAAAAAGGCTTCTTTCCCTTCCTTCTTGTGCAGACTTGGCAGAGTAAACACGTCAATTTGGTGAACGGTTTAACTTTGCAATTTCTGCGTATAATTTACGTTGGAATGGGATAGTTCTGGTGTAATTAGAGCTCAAAATGGTTTTGTGAAATACTGAGAGTATTAACTCATTGTTTGGAAGTTATGGAATGACGAAATTATGGTTTTTTTGGTAAAGCAAACTGACGCTTTGTTGGCCATTTTTTAATAATAATAATTAATTTTTATTTAATTAAAGTTTCTTGTTGTTTTATTGATATGATCAATAAGGCATTGTTAAGGCATTGTTGTCTAAAAGATAATGATTCTTTCTATAAAAATCGATCCAGACTGCGTTTGGATATTGCATATGGCGTTTAAGTCCAGTGTCAATTTTGGATGATAATTTAGTTTGCTGTTTGACCTTTGTAGACGAAACTGCGCGCTTTACTCTTGTTCAGTTGGTGGATATGGTGAATATCGTCGGCTTCATATGAAAAGTGCATAAGTCCGAAAAACCTGTTTACAAGAAATGTAACATTTTTCATGTTGTCTGTCAATGCTTTTGCACTTGTGCCAGATTTTATTTTTGCTATTTAAGTGACTTCTACTAATTATTTTCGGAATTTCTCGTATTTATTTTATAGAAAAAGTAATAGTTAACCAGATAACGTTAAAATCTCAGTTTTTTCAATTTTGGCACTTACGCCCTTTTCATATGAAGCCGACGATATACGCATTCGCTCTGCCGGGGGTGCAGGTGACGCAAGATATCAAGGCGCCGAAATAATTTTAATTTTATTGGTCCTTTAAAATACCCTATTTTGCCTAATGCCATACATAGCAATCTGCCGCCTTACGCAAACCGAAATTACGCGTACGCCGCCGTCCCTATTTGTAAGAAAACTCGGACAGTTTAGCAGGCGTCGCAAGATTTCTTTTTTTTAAATACAAAAACGCCGCTCTCTTAGTAGTATAGCGCATATACGACAAACCCTTATTTGATTATAAGATTGCATTTTAAAGGGGTCTCCTAGCATCAAAAAAGAATTTATGATTTCATAATAATGAATAATATTGCTAACTATTAATTTGATTAATTTAAAAGTAATTAGTAACAATTGTAATAAATAATATTATTTTATTTACAGAGTATTAAAGAAATAGTGCATAATCTCGCCGATTCATCATAGGCACCCAAAGACTTGCGCGAACTTGCGAACGAAAGAAAGTTAAAACTCCAGCTTAGGTACAAGGTTGGTTGTAGAGGGTTCACTTTCTGCGTATTATAGAAGAAATTACCAATTGACCTAAATACTCAATATGTTGAAAGCTACTTATTAATACGGCAGGTCAAAATTCATCACAAATCTTCATATGAAAATTAGCAAAAAATGTAAGATTCATAATTGCGCTTACTGAATATTGCCCTAAAAATTCCCATAACTTAATACATGTTAATTAACAAATTGCATAATCAGATGCGGTATTGTTTTCGTTAAATTGATTTCTGTATTCCCCCTGTTTTTTAATACGCAATTACAAACGTTTCTTTAAATGGCTTCATTGCACTATGACACTTAAAACAATTGCATTTTTAATTAACCCGTTATTTGGGAGTAAGTATTCATCCGTATAACGCCGCCGCTGGCGTTATTATTTATTTCAAATTAACACCTGAGAAAAGTGCTGCTTGTAATCTGATCTGAACTCATATTTACACAGCTGTTGATCATATCCTGACCTAGATTTCTTATTTACTGTTTTTAAAAACCTTTTGTAATAAAAAGCTATACACCGTGCTTCATTTAGCTTTTTCAGCAAAACAACGGCTGTCATCGTACGTTTGTTTAGACTAACCGATCTTAATTCTAAAACAAGTTCAAGACCTTCAGTTGCAGAATGCGATTATACTTAAGCAAGGTTGCCAGATATGGCAATGGTTTTTTCTAAAATACTCGAAAGCCTATTAACATAGAAAAAAAATTATTCAGACTTTTTTGTTCCTTTTGATGTCTTCTATCACCCCTTAAAATAAATGCCTTCTATCTCATGACACCCTGTATAGTTGGAAGTTTCATTCGTCTATTTGAGACAAGGACAAGGCGCTTGATGGTTGTAATTACAAAATTGTCCTGTTCGAAATTGTACAGCATTCACTATAATATACAGTGTGTCCTGTTTAAAAAATGTGTAGTTTTATTTGTGACGCTTCTTTGAAACACTTTATTAGTTTTTGTATAGTTTCGAATATTTCTACATCTCAAGTTTTTCTCGATATTTAATAGTTTAGAAGATACCGAACAATGTCAAGTTGTACAGGTATTATTTAATGTAAAAAACCAAATGTGTTCTTGAATTAATGAACTCCACATAATTCATTCACTTGCGTAAATCTCAATATAATGTTTCTTCAAGGTTACCATTCATGATTCATAGATATTCTAATAATGGATAAATTTGTTTGCTGTTGCGTGTTTTCTCCACGATTATCAATGTGTGTTAAAATTGTTTGCAGAGGTTATGGGATGTGAAATGTTCCCAAAAGAAAACTTACTGTATGATGAACAATATTTAGGCTGACGACCAATTGATATTCCGCATGCCATAGACATATTAGCGAAAGTTTAACCTTGAAGTAAACTAAAGGAAGATACTAAACGAAGCACATTATAAATTCACAGATTTTAGAATTTATTAGGTGTGTAAAGTTACATTTATTTATGCCTTCAAACATACCGTTATGGTTTGTTATGTAGAAGTTGTTGAACTTTAGTTTAAAAAAAACACGTGACAAAATATCAGGTTTGGATGCTTGACAAGTACAAAAGATCAAATGATTACAAACGAAACTTCTGAGAAACCACAATACTCATATGGAGTGTGTTCATTCCATACAATAAGTTCTTGGAATGATTAACCATTAATAATTAAAGCCAAGTGTTTATGATTGTAGATAGTGAAGAATAAACTTCAGTTGGGATGTTGTTAATACATTATCAATAATTGTCATAAAGTGCGTCTTACTCATGAAGATGGAACAGAATTGAGGATTGAACCTAGGCCCACTGAGATGCATCCCATTAGCTAACAGATAGATTTAAAGTGGCGGGCGATGTAAAACGCCGTGTATGCAAATGTCAACATCTAAAAGCATAGTTAGCGCCGCGTATATTTTTTATGACATCCTGTTTTTGTGCGTGTCAGTGAAAACTGTAAAATAAAGGGAAAAAAATCGTGACTACGCACTTAGAGAACTTAATCGGTCTGCATCGGGCCATGAAGAACACGAATCCGCTTTTGTTTTTGCACCGTAATTATCAAATTTATTTCGCAGGCTACGAAGCAAGAAATATCTTGCCTAGCGTCGATCCACGGCACCATAAAAACTGGGTGACATCAAAATTATCTATTCCCGCAAGCTAAAACGCGCTAAAACACAACCGATATCACGAAAAACACGACCAACAAAACTCCGCGCGCCTTCTAAACGGGGAGAAATTATAGCAATCAAAGCAATCAAGTATAATAAAAGACGGAAAGAAATAAAATGCGACGGTAATCATAAAGTAAAAGATGATTTGCTAGAATTTAAAACGGACTCAAGTTGATCGATCTTTAGAAATGATAATTCGTTTTCATTAATTCTAAAACGCCTACGTGGTGGCGCTTTATAATGTACAAGGTTTTGATGTAGTCCGCCATTTTAATTTTCGAAGTAAAAGAAGTTTTATAAAGTGAGATCGTAAGTGGACGGCTCGTCTGTCCAAGTGTTTGTCCATGCATTATAAACAGACGGAGAAATATAATTATTATTAATATTTACGGCAATTTGTGTTGCTTTAAGTTTCTACTGTAGGTGCGGTTAAAAAATATTAACTTAGCAATGCAAGATTATTATTTATAATTTGTTTGAGAAATAATCAATTTTAATGGTAAGAATTGTAATTTTAATTTATGACATTCTTTTCCTTGAACGTACCTACCAACAACCAACCAACCCTTCTGAATCATTGATCACACGAATCAATGATCAATCAAGACTACAGTGATTATTTTATTTTTATGTGGTATATACGTTTTTTAAATAAATTGTTGTCGTAAATAAATCCACAACTAAAACAGTAGCTTGTCGGAAGAACCTTCATTAAAAAAAGTTGAATGCTTTTATTGGGACATTGATCGATATAGTTGTCACATGTGTAAACGCCTTTAGGGTGTTTATTCATTATAAATATTTACAACTCAACCTTGAGTTTTTAAAATGCTTGCTAATACCATTTATCCTCTTCATTATCCATATGAAAACTTGAAGAGTATTATATTAAAACAGAGTAAACGCCAAAAAGATTCTTCTGAGTTTTGTACACTTCTTCAATTGTTTTTTGTATTTGCCCATCATCATAAATGCGTAATTATAAAGTAGATGTTATCTTAAAAAATAAGTGTAATACTAAACCTAAACTTCAATTCCTCTGAAAGGTTATAATAAGTTCATTGTTTAACGAAAAAGGGGCCTATGTCCATAACCATTTTATTCAATCAAATGATGATAAAACTGCTTGTGCTTCGTTTCTTTCAAAACAGGTATCATTACTTTGAATCTTTTTTATTTATACCAAAGCTAACTACCTTGCTAAAATCCTATTTCTTACCTTTTTTTGAATACATTTTATTCACTGCCGAATGAGCACTGTTTTCGTATTTTAATGGAAGAAACTCTGCTTATGTTGAATTTAGCGGCATAGGCGCCCGCAGAAATTTGTCCAGGGCCTAGAATGAACGGTATGCTAGGAGGCCAAGCCTAGAATAAACGACATGCTAGGGGCAAGCCTAAAAAACGGCATATTATACAAAATTTTCAATAAAATTCAAATTGTTCAACTTCCAGGGAGGCAAGCGCCCCTTCTTGCCCCCTTTCCGGGTGCCTATGCTTAGCCATAGGTTTGCTTGAAATGAAAACTAACTGTTCATGGATGATTCGATTCCTTTATGTTTGTGTCATAAATGGATATGAAAGCCGCTTGAGTGCATGGGCCTTCGTTTTTGAAACAACCTTTTTTCTTAAACACCTTGTGATGGAGGTGTAGATAACAAAGCTATATGTACTACCGTTAGTGAGCTGCCACCATGGGTTCTCATGTCTTGTCGTCTTAATTGTTTCTTCTAGATCACTAACTACATGGTCCGTATTACGAGCCACGATTAAAGGTATCTCTAACTAAAGTTTCGTTTAAAATCAACAAGAGTAGAGATAGATTTATCTAATTCTAATAGGTGGGAAAAGATTAGAATGGTGACCAATGGTAATTAAACATGCTATTAATTTAATAGAGAGATGCGAATATGGCTCATAAGCTTTTGTTAATCTATTCAGTTTTTAATGTAGACGAACTCTATATCATACGGTAGGTAAGTGTAGGCTTTTAATTAGAAATTTATGGTTGATTTCTTTAAACGCAATGGCGGGAGTTGCAGTTCAGGTCAGTTATTGGGGCAGTAAAGTGGTACTCTTGTGATTTGATTAATAAATATCCAATAATAAAGCAAGAATTTTTCTTAGTTGTCCCAACATGGGGACGGGGTGTAATTGCCCCCCTTGCCACTCTTAGATTCCGCCACTGTTCAAATGTATTTAGTTTCGTTGGTACAAATTCAACAAAACAAAACACACAAAAGATACTATATACTTATATTCAAAAACGAAAATCATTAAATTTATATATCAAGCATCAAAGATTATTATACAGGGTATTTCACATAAGATTCGTATTCTCGGAAGGAGGTGACAGTACTCGTCAACAAGAACAAAAAATCCGTATGCCATTTCTGATTTTACGCACATCGAAAAACATTTTCTAAAAAATTCCATTTTTGGGAAATGCTGGAAATAATAGTAAAAACAAAGTGTGACATCACCTAACATCAGCTGCATCAATGTATCAGATATTGCGTTGAAAATGCAGTTAAGTACATCCAGCTCGAACTTCTATTCTTAAACCAGTGACCAGCAATCCACTTTTAAAAAACTTTTTTTGTTGCATTTTATATGTACTATCACCTGTCCAGAGGATACGAATCTTAAGTGAAATACCCAGTATTATTAAAAACAATTAATTCAATTTACTAGGCAATATCGATAATATTGATAATAAATTAATAAATACACATAAATATAATCAAATAAGTTCATCAATTCAATCATTTAAATAATAATTAGCAGGATTTGTTAACATGAGCAAGTTAACAAAAATATATATTTATTCAACGAATAAAAGTATAGAAATAAAATTACCAATAATAAAATACATATTTCTCACAAAGGGCAATCTCGACTACGCTTTAAAAAGCGTATTTATTTGAAAGTAGGTAGTGGACAGTTCAGCTTGGATGACATCACCTGTAAATCAACTGTCGATCGTGACTATCTGCTGTCACCCAGGTCCACGTTCATCAGGTCCAACAACAGCAACTCTACAAATTGCTAACAACAATAATACACTTTGGCTAGCAATAACACTTTAAGCGACACCTCACGTTACCAAATTTTGTTGAAGCAACCAGTTTAACTCAGAAATCATAGTTACTTCAAACAAAGTAAATATTACCATTATACGTCTGCGGTTTGGACCTCTTTACCTACTTACATACGAACGAATCCGACCGTCCGCATAACTCAACATGGTCAACTACATCTTGTATAAAATCACCGACTAACTGCCATATTTTTGGATACTTTTGGATATTTTTTCTTACAGCTAAGAGTGTGACAAAACACATTAAGACGTAGGATCAGAGGGGTTACTACTTTATTGCCTTACACTATTTCGTTTTCTAAAATACATTTGGAGTTTTTACATGGAATACAAAACTGTTATTAGGTTTTACAGAATACATTAACCGTTGTCATACACTATTTAATTAATACCTACAGATGTTAATTTAGATACGCAAAATAAATGTTCCATTCCCTGAATAATGTATTGTATTTTTCGTCTTTATCATATTCATAGTCATAAGTCGGTGGTGGTAAGCCGGAGGTGAGTGGATAAGTCTGGGAAATAAGTCCGAAGGGGTAAGACAGCGTGAAGATAAGTCGGAGGGGATTAGTGAGAGGAAAGTAAGTGTGTAAGGCGGGAGGGAGAGGTGAGTGGGTAAATAGTGTAAGTTAAGTTGGGAGGAGGTTAAGTAGGGGACTATGTAAGTCGGAGGCGTTTGTTAAATATCTCGTCCAGAAGTTCGTCTGACACTGCAAGGCTGAGCATTTTTAACTGGTTTAATTCTGCATGCGCGATATCCCTTTGATGTTTATACCGGGTGCCACATTATTATTTGACCCTATTTAAACCTGTATAACTTTTGAACTAATTGATATAATGAAATTTGGTTTTCATCAGTCTACTTCTAATTTTTTTAAAGTTTTTTTCTGAATATCCGTTTTTTTTTACCCAGTTCCGGTTTAATCGGAAATGACAGCGTATTTTCGAGTATAGGGTAACTTTGTGATTTCAAATGGAACACGCTGCATATCTTTTCATAGTTAGTTGGAAAACCCACTGTATCTCCTTCGCGAAAGTGTCATACTTGTCATTGTTACTATACAGGATGATGATTTTATAAGCTCTTAAAATGAACTGCACGTTAATGAAATGCTGCGAAAAAAGATAATGATTCACAAAGTAGACTATGGAAATTAGGAAAGGAAACATCACTTGCAAACGTCAAAATTGTTTATTGATACTCTACTAACTATTTGTATTATGTCGAGTAAAAGATGGATGGTGGTTTATAAGCTTTATCCTTTTACTGTTAAAGACGAGTGAATTAATGTTTTAAGAGCTTGTAAAACCATCACCCTGTATAAAAACAATGACAAGCATAGCACTTTTGCAAAGGGGAAACAATGGGTTTTCCAACTATGAAAATATATAGAGGGTGTTCCACTTAAAATCACTTTCAGTTAAACCGGAAGGCGACCAAGAATGGCCAATAACTTAAATAAGAATTAGAATTAGAAAATATTTATCTAGAAAATAAGAAGACTGGTGAAAAACTTTATTTTATTATCTCAGTGTTCAAATGTAGTAAATCTATATATATAAAAGAAAGTCGTGTTAGTTACACTATTTATCACTCAAGAACGGCTGAACCGATTTGGCTGAAAATTTGTGGGGAGGTAGCTTAGAACCAGGAGACGGACATAGGATACTTTTATCTCGTTCCCGTGGAACGTGACATAAAACATGGTATAACAAAGCGCAATTGAAAGTGACCATAAATGACCTCGGTCAAGCAGCGGGTTCCGTTGGTGACCATAATTGACCACTGTCAATCAGCGGGTTCCTTGGTGACCATAAATGACCTCGGTCAAGCAGCGGGTTCCGTGGGTGACCATAAGTGACCTTATCCCAGGCGAGATTCGAATCCGCCCACACCGGTCTCATATACCAGGGCTCCCCCTGATCGGTATAAGTTACCGTCGAGAATTCTCACGAATTTTTCTACCACACACTTAATCTGACAGCTTCATCCGTTGCCCGTTAGCGAGATAGGGTAGAAGACAGCCAGTTTTAAGGGTGAACGTCGTGTGGTCTCCCGAACACCCAAACCATTTACCACAGTGAGATTTTGGGCAGCTGAATTTAAGCGTGGGCGTACCAGCTTGGGAGACGATGAACGTTCAGGACGTCCAAAAACTGCAACCACTGACGATATCATCGCTAAAGTTCACCAAATGGTGCTAAACTACTGTCGAATTAAACTGAGAGAGATAGCAGAGGCTATGAATATGTCCAAAGAAAGTGTTTGTCACATATTGAATCAAGATTTAGGCATGAGAAAGCTGTCCGCGCCTTGGGTGCCGCGTTTGCTCACGTTAGACCAAAAACGTGTTCGAATGAACATTTCCAACGCTCTGTTGGCGCAGTTTAGGCGCAATAAATCAGAGTTTTGGCGCCGATTACTTACTGTAGATGAAACTTGGATACACCATTATACGCCCGAAACAAAAATACAGTTAAAACAGTGGACTGCGAAGGGGGAATCGGCTCCAAAAAAAGCAAAAACTGTTATGTCGGCTGGGAAAGTGATGGCGACTGTTTTTTGGGATAGTCATGGAGTTATCTTAATCGATTATCTTCAAACAGGGAAAACCATTACAGGAGCATACTACGCATCATTACTTGACAAGCTGAAGGCAGAAATTGCGGAAAAACGGCCACATTTGCAGAAAAAGAAAATCCTGTTTCAACAAGACAATGCGCCGTCTCACACCACCGCGGTTGCCATAGCGAAAATCCACGAATTACGGTTTGAACTGCTTGACCATCCTCCTTACTCACCAGATCTAGCCCCAAGTGACTTCTTTTTGTTCCCTCATCTTCCTCGCTCGGAGGACAGAGATTTTCGTCAAATGAGGAGGCAATCACCTTCGTGAACAATTATTTTGCAGAGAAAAACGCCGAGTACTATTTGGACGGGTTAAAGAGATGGGAGCATCGCTGGGAAAAGTGTGTAGCCTTACAAGGAGACTATGTAGAAAAATAAAGATAAATTTAAAGAAAAAATGTCTTGTATCTTTGTTAGGTCAGAAACTTTTCAGACCACCCTCGTAGGTTTAAAAAGGGCCAAAATATAACGGGGCAGCCGGTATCTATGCGCACTGATATCTGTTATTCTTTCGTTATATTTCAGATAGCTTTGAACCTCTCTTCCTATTAATAATTATTCTAAATGAATTTTTCCGTCCAGAAGTCTCCAGTTTAACTTGGTCCATCATTATCTCGGTTTAAAAAAATTCTAGTTCCAAATATTTCCAAATTCTTCATATTTCAACAGTCTTTTATAGTCCATACACTTATTCGGTTCTTATTTATTTTCCATCTCTTGTTAAACAGTTCTGCAATGGGTACGGGAACTGACAATTTTGCTATTCCCGGGACTCAAGACTTTTTTTTTTGAAAGTCCCGGGAATCCCGGATAGTAATTTTACATAGGTACCTAACAAAAAATCCAAATATACAGTTTTTAAAATTGCTTTAATTAATCCTCTAATCACTTTCTCCCAGAAGTTCCCATTGGAAAATAACTGTAATTATTTAATGAAAAGCACAGCAGTACACAAATAAATTCTATCATAATTTTTTTTCTCTTTTATGACAGAACCTTTCCCGTTTAGTGTTGTATTGTTTTTTATGGTAAGTTTTAAGTTATTCATAGCCTTTATAAAACATTTTTCCTGAATATGAACATATAAATATTATTAATAATAATTTGAATTGATCTTCTGCGACCTATATTGAAATACATACAATTTCACTCAAATTCCTTGTTTTGCCAAATTTTAAAATTTTAAAATGAGGTACAAGGTACGATATCTTCAATATCTTTTTAATGCAATCTGTGCATGCATTCTAAATGCTTTATGAACCCGCTAGAATTCGAACCTACCGACATTTGTTTGGTGTAATAATTATATTGGACCGTTTTTACATTTTTAAAACGTATTCCAAACTACGATTTGATTTATTTTCATCTTAGCGCACTATTATTATTGTCATTACAAAAACTATCAAACTCTAGCAACCCTTTACAGCTTTACCTGTTGAAAAGACCGCTTGTTAAAGAGATTAAGACCATACTTCAATATGAAGTTTAAAGTAGAAACATTCTGTTTAGACTTTAAGAAGTTTTCCTTATCTGTTTGTAAATAAGAGAGGAAATTCCGGATGGAGGCCCTATTTGAATATAATTGAATATTCTTTTCAAGTTTACTTATAAAGAATGCTGTGGCAAAGCACCATACCTAAATGTACTTTGTACTGAAACTAATCCCTTTACCTTTATTGATTGTACATAGACAGATTGTAAATTATTTGTATGTGTTTGCAAAGACTGTTTAGTACTTTTAAAAAGCTGGTTAAGGAAATCAGCTGTGCAAAGCAACATAATTACCTTTTTCTTTTACTAACAATTTGCTCAAGAAATTGAAACACACAAAACCTTAATTCTAAAGTAAGAATTTTATCGTTAAGATATATGATATATATTCAATCTCTACAGTCCTTATAAACCTTGGGTAGTTATATTACTAGCCAATGGGAATATGAGTACACAATGAAAAATACGCTAGGTAGTATTTACGAATAACAAAAACAGCAGTGGTTGATGGTGTGAATATATAAAAGACAACTTTGGTGGGGACTTTTGATGGGTTCGTTGTTTATAAAGACCAATTCAAAAATTTATTTTCTACACTTTGCTAGGTGAAGCTTATTTTTTTCCTTTTAATTTAATATGCTTTAGTTTAGTCCCCTGTTTCTGTATTTTTTTCTCTGCAATCTCGTTAATATGCAGTGGAAGTTTGTGTTGATATATCTCAGGTAAGCACCATTTTAAAAATTTCAATTTTAATAACTAATTTTAATTAATTAATTTTAATAACTTTAAAAGCTTTATTATCGTTATGAAAATAGGAATATAAACAAGAAGTTATAAACATCACATAATATAGTCATTACAGTTGGTTGTAAAGCTAGAAGTACCAACTATTATAGAAATAGCATATAAGATGTAAAATAACTAACTAGTTACTCCGCATTCAAAAACGGCAGTAACTAACTTTTATTTACATAGTTGAGCTTCATAAACTTTAGATAGCTGTATCCAAGTTTAGCTGCAATTCTCAGAAGTAATTACTGCAGTGCTTTGCAAATTCATATAAGTTACATTATGATTGAAGGTTGACATAAGCAATGACGCCAACCCTAACCATAATAAATTCTTAACTTGATAGATATTATTCTACTTTTATGTTTTTCGTTTATTTTTGGCTATACTTTCTGTCCGTTTTCTAAGCTCATCATAAGTATAAACCTGAATAATACTTGACATTGAATTTCCAATTGGTTATTATTTTATTAAGATATCTCGAAGAAAACCATTAAAAGATATACATACTAGTACCACTATTAGTACAAATAAATTTTGATTAACTCCGAGGTCAAACTTTTATCGTGTACTTTTAATTAAAATAACCTCAATAAGGTAATATCTTTTGAGATTTATGTCAGTTGAGTTTTCATAATGACGACACGAATGAATTATGTATTACGCTTTAAGACCTTGAAATTACTTCCGTATTTACATATAATTTCCCAGGTCGCTTTGGTGAACGCCAATGTTTATCTCTGTGAAACCTTCTCCGGCATTTCCTGGCTTTAACTGCGCCACTTTTTCCGTTTTGGGGTGCTTTAATATTCGCAGCGTTTAATAGTGGTGGCGGTTACTATTATACACATTCTCCCATATATGATTTAGTATTCCACGCACGTAGATTTCTAAAAATAGAAAATAAAGTGATCTGAAAACGGTTCCCACGTGAGATCACGGACAAGAGGAAATCGTACTTCGTATATAAAATAATATACCGGTTGATATTGAACGGTCATGTAATATGTATGAAATAGCAGTGATTCAGCCGACTCTTATATAACACCGAGAAAGTATCGGAGAGTGGTTTAAGGTTAGATAGATATATTTATATTTCGAAGCAATACGGGACCTTCTTTCTGGTAGTAAAAAGGTTTATTATTTTAGAACGGAAGAATTTCTGATATTAAATACTTTTAGTGTCAATTAAGGTATTAGTGTATCAAATTGATTTTTGGGGTAGTTTTACACAATTCTAAACGCCATATTGCACTGTTAAGATGGCGAAACACGTCGCGTGCACTGAACGATATGTCGACTGCTATTAATAATATAACCTTTTATAACGGAAACGGAAGTATACTTTTTTATGGCTGATATATAACACAAAATAGCTTTATTTTAAGAAAAACACAACATTATTACTGCTATAACAACTCACTCTCAGGGGATGGGGTATATAACTCCAACCACGAAACAAAAATCTTCGAACGGTGACATTTTGGTGGAAGCGCCAGGGTATCAAAACTAATCCAACCTTTATTCATTTTAAAAATAACTACATGTATTATATAAGAAAATATTCAAGAATATTTTCTTGACATCCTAGCAATTTCTTTTATTAACTTAATCGTAAATGTAATGTATAACATAAATTTTATAACAGTTGACGCTTGAATACCCATTTTAATATTAATATGCTGTGCTTGTTTTATGATAATGCTGTAACAAATATATCAAATTCTTTATTCAAGAAACGCATTTTTCTTATACAGCTTATGGCATTTTCATGTCCAAACTAAATTTAATAAAGATTTTTTATATCGGTAACTATTACAAATAATGAATATCGCTGCATTATTTTCCTCGAAATACTTAGGATGTAACTGACAGTTTATTTATAGTTATTTAATTATAATAAAACGACATGCAGTATCAAATAAGAACTAAGTAAGAATTACAGAACAGGATTGTGTAATTAACTATAAATTATTTGTAGTATGCAAACAAAAAATTAAATCAACACCATGTAATAAGACAAATAAATAGACGCATATAAAAATAAAAAGAAATTAATAAGAGACTGGCTTGAGGAATGGATAGGAATCAAGGTTAATATAATATAAACCCAGAAGAAATTCCCAAAATATCCTCAGCACAGTAACTGAATAAAGACAAGCATAAATTGTTTCAAAAAATATAGATTGGAACAGAATATTTTTATAAAATGTGCTGTAAAAATTAATGTAATACCAGGTTTATATTATTTTTATTTAGTTCAATACGTAATAATTAAGTTAATGAGTTGCTGTTTGGAGAAAGCGAATTATTGTAAAGTGTATTTATTCAATTTAATACATAATTGAATATATATACCACCTGTTTATTTAAGATTTTATACACGAATTCTTATGTACAAACGAAATCGGAACGATCGGTATGTTTTAGATGTATTGTTCGATCTTTATTACAAAGCAGTTATAGCAAGACTTTCCAGGCAGTCTTTGTATAAAGTATGTAGTCCAATATTTACCACTAGCAAATAAGGCCAGTTTTTCGAAACTTGACCAGGCACATTCACCAATTCATGAACAAGACCAGGCAAATTCTCAAAGCCAAAAAGAAGAACCAGCAACATAAGGAAATTCACCAAGTGAGGAACTCTCAGCCCAGCCCACACACTCATCTCACAACTCAACTCAATTCAAAATTAGAAAGGACTAAAATGAAAAGGTCAAAAAGGTCTGAGCCCGTGCACTTATCACTGAAACAAAGTAAATAAAGTTAGAATACAAACCCAGTCCATTCACGCTGAGTTACATTTATTGATCTTGCTCATTGAATATAAATTATAATAAAATTAAATTTTTTTAAATTAAATAAAAATAAATCTTTCTAAAATTTATCTATAAGGTACCACCGAGTATCTCCGTCTCTTTTTATTTAGGGTAAATATCGTTAAGGACGTTAAGGTTATTTTGAATGTTATTTGTGTAAATTACGATATTATTATTTAGAATAAAAAATTAAAAGTCAATAAATATACGTAAATAAGGCATTGAACCATGTAATAATATTTTTGTCTATTGCACATATCCTACACCATCGAATATTATTACTAAAATATGCAAATCAATTGTTGGATTTCCTCTCCCTTAAAGCTTTTTAATTGTTTCAATGTTTTTAATGATTTCAAAATAGTCAGTTATGGGGATATATCAAAAAATGTTAAATAACAAAATTTTTTATGTCGGGATATATCGGGATATAAAATCTTTGTAATGAATCCAAATACTTACGGAATATCCATTTGAAGCGTTTTTACAAATAATCTTCAACTTAAGTGCATAAATATTACTATTGATGCATACTTAGGTAACTGTATTTATGTTACCTATATTGAGGTATTAGATTAATCGATTTCAAATTAGATTCATTGGCATGTCTAATATGTAACCGCTTCAATGAATGACCATTGAGCATATATGAATAAATTGAAAATACTCAAACGAAGAAAAATACTTCGTTGATTAAAGCAATTTTTAACTAATCAATGTTACTGCCAGAACTTCATGTAATCTTGAAAATTCATAGTCATTCTCAGTTGCATATTTTTTGCAAGAAAGATTGTTGTGTATTTTAGGTAACTGCTTCGACGTAAAAGACAGATGTAAACGTTGAAAATATTACATAATGTTAAAACTGGGACACAACAGTTGTTCTTCATCTTGCTAATTTCCGCCACACAAAATATTGTAGACTATTGCAGTATTTACTTAATTCATTTTATTCATATATCCTAGCAAAGTAAGGAAACATAGATAAAAAGGGTCTTCAATTTAACGTAGTGCCAATCTGCCAATAACTAAAAAAAGAACATCTGCAAAAATGGTTCTGTAATGAACTGAAATACCGTCTACCTAAGCTATTTAATATGAAGAAATTTAAATTTTTATTCAATTTCATTGTAATAGTGTACAGGTAGCTAAAGAAAATTAAGATAAATATATGGGACGTTCCACGTCAACTGGGCCACCTGAATACACAAAAATTAAAGCTACGAAAAAAATATTCCAGGGTGTCAATTTTTTTGTTGAAACGTTATCAATGCAATGTGGCCCCTGAAAAAAACAAAATGGCGGTTCATGATGGCGGTCAAAACACATAAACTCTTAGAAAGATTTTTAAAAATTGATTAGGAAGCGAAAATAAGTTAGAAATAAATCATAATACAGCCAAAGTGTATTATTGAGTATATAATTAATCCTTGCCGTGCCAATATGGCGCCTAAAACCGAAAATTACATGAATTTCAAACAGTCCAAATACAAAGGTCAGGCATATTATTTTCCCCGTATTTTGACGAGCTGAACACGATCCCGTAGTCAAAATTTGCCCTGGATCCTTCAATATAACGTAAAAAGCTAATTTTAAGAAAAAATTGACCGGAAAATGAACCAAAATTGATTTTTTTCATCCAGACGTAGCATTTTCGACGTAATTTAATATACGCTGAAAATTATCTCGTTCACCTGTATATAAGTCACATTTAGAGTGCTATTTGCAAGTTTATTATTTAGATGGAAACATATTATTTCTGTTTTAGTAGTGCTTAAAGTTAGTCTCTATTGTCGATAGTATTGACTCAGTATTTCTATGTCTTGAGTAAAATTATCGTTGATGTGCACAGTTATAGCCAGGTGGTTGTCATATGCAAATTGTCTCGAGATGATAGGTGGTATGTCTGTATTGTACAAATTTCTCCAAACGGTGTCATATGCTACTGTTAAATTTATAAAGATTGCTCCAATTTTAAGTCTTTTCCGGACCTAGCCTCGACATAAGTGGCTAGAGCTAGCACTTCATCGGTGCAACTTCGGTTAGGTCTAAAGCCAGCTTGTGATATTAGGACTTGCTGCAGAATGCAATCACTGATTCTGTTGAGGATTAGTTGGATTAGTTGTTACAAGGAGTTTGTACGAAGCGCTTAATAATGCTGTGGATATATAACTTTCGGAGCGGTCAGGTGATTTTCAAGGCTTTAAAACTTCAATAACCTTAGAACTTTTGAACAATCGGGAAGGTTGCTGTTTTTGCAAAATATCTGAGCAGAACCCAGCTAACCACCTTCTGGTGCGTTCTTCTGCATATTTAAGAAATTCGGAGAATATCTCGTCTGTTCCAGGAGCTTTTCCAATCTTCCCTAACGCCAGCGCCTCGGTGAACTTCATTTAGTGAGAATGATCTTGATATATTATTGTTTTTAGTGCATCGTCCATTGAGTTCAACCAGTTCTTTTCGAATCTTTTTAGAGTGAGTTTGAATTGCAAAATATTATAGCATAATATTATAATTGTTCATAAAAATAGTGAAACTATGCGATAAAGAATAGGAATATTATATTATAGTATGAACGCTTTTATATTCATATAAGAAGCCCATACGTTTCCAATCGGTATATAATATTGGATAGATAAACCAATAAATATAGGATTTTTAAAATAAATAAGTGTCACTGCCACAGTACCAGTGATATTGTGACGTTGCCTATGAAGTGCATAGTACTGTTAACACTGAACTAAAATATATTGCACTGTGAGCGTGACCTGGCAATAGTTGCAGTAGGTTGCCGATTCAGCTGGTAAAAGATGGGAAGAGGTGGACGTGAAAACTTGGAACATCACACCTATCTGGCAACGGAAGGTTTAACTAGTCGCATTTTGGAATCGATGGACATCCAATTCTGTTGCCATTTCACAAATAAAGACTGCTTTAACCTTCAGGTCCGATACTGGTACACGAATAGCGTTTGGAAGCCGTGCCGATGATGCTGCTTTCTCGACTAGATAATCAGTTCGTTTATTGCCTTCGATACCTGCCGACATGACCGGGCAAAGATCTAACAGTATTGCCATTGGAAAAGTTGCTTGTGACGGACGAAATTGCGGTGGAAGAGTCTAAACATAACAAAAAACCGACTGTGAAGTGAACGGAAACAACATGACAAAGCTTGAAAGATGGCACATAACGCTGCCAGTATAGACGCTGGATTCCAGCGATAAGGACAACGACCCGCTAAATTCTGAAGAATATAGTGCAAACCCAACACCAATTGACGACTTGGAGCCGTCGGTGTAGAATAGCCCGACGTACAATACAGTTTTACGTGCATTTTTTTCAAACCTTAATATTATCTCTTCTAATTATTTTACAATAAATTTATTCCAGAGTGTTGTAAAAAGAAAATTTACTAATCAAATGATTTCGATACAGATTGCTTTTCATCGTAACCGCAAAAAGTAAAGAAAATGTTACAATCAAATATAATACGTAACCAAAGGCATCATTCGATTCATAAGTTTTTTCTCTATAGTATTCCTTAATATATTTGTTTGTAAAATAATCAAAGGAGATAATATTAGGGTTTGAAACAAAATGCACGTAAAACTGTATTGTGCGTGTAACGACTCTACACCCTGTATATACATGCGTTCTCGGAAACTGTTACTTCTCCAGGACGGTCTGCTGCTTCAAGAGTGCACGATCCACGAAGCTACGTGATCCCGGTCTACCGAATAAACTTCTGCCAAGTCTACATCGAAGAACGATCTATATAGCACCTCGGCAGCTCTAACACTAGCATGATTGGTGCCAGTGGCGTTTCGTTTAAAAAAATCTTCGATGTACAGGATCGTGGAAAAGGTTGAAGTTGGGATTCAACGGACAAGCTGCTACCTTTAAGACATATTTCGCTAATAACAAATCGCGTAGGCGTCGCCTATGCAGTGAAAGAACACTAGCCTAGCACAGAAGGCTCTATAGTATGTATCGGACTGGTACAGAAGGTGCTTGTTGCCGACTTGATGAGATCAACTGTCTTGTCGAGACATAGACGACAGAATCATAGTCAAGTTTTGACAAAGTAATTGAGCAGGAGACCTTCAAGAGACATTTTCTGTCCGCACCTCATCTTTTCTCCTGTGGTAAGTATTTTTTCGGCAACTGTTAGAAAAGTAATTAATTTATTTACGTTTTTAATTTTTTTTTTGGTTATTAAAGCAGTTGCAAAAATATACACACAGTCTTCGCAGAACTAACAGGATCTAGACCTGCTCTAGAACATGCTAACTAGTCTTGTAATGTATCACTTTCCTACCTTGTTACGTAACTAGTAAATTATATTTCCCAAATAGTAATAGTGACTAATTTATTGTTTATGCATAATACTTCTTTTTTGTTTAATCTAATTACTTAGTGTTTACGTTTTTATCTGGTCATTTTATTAAATTTAGTCTTTCTGAAGATGATAGACCTTGAGAAACGGAGCTCAGAACCTTGATGTGTTAAGCATCAAATTAAATAATTACAACTAATTCTAATTCTGTTTGATGGCTTATTTAAAAATCAGAACGAAGAGACGTATTTTTGCAAAAGTTATTCATACTTAAAGTTAAACGCAAGGCATGTGCGAAAGGTGCCTGCTCTCAGCCTCTCACCATTCAAAATGTTTATAACTAATCCCTGTTAACTATTTTCTGCAAGCAACAAGTGGCATTTTATATTCTCTGGCCGCTCAACGGCAAAAGTATTTGCCCATTTGCAAAATTTGCATACTAATATAACTTCAAAAATATAAATTTCATCCTAGTTTTAAGTAGGTATGTTGTTAAAGTTTAGTTTTCACTGGCTATGCTTATCAAGCTTCTTAGGTTCAAGGATAGCCCAGACTTCTTGACTTGAATTGATTTGTAAAATTTGGTCTTTTGGTGAATTTATGTTTCTGCTTTTTTGCTATTTTTTGCACTAAGATTTAAAACATCTAAATTCCTTAGCTTTTTGAATGTAAGTATCAAGTAAGCATCTCATCACCTTCTTTAATTCACAATCTTTAAGTTAAATAATAGAAACGTGTTCGATAAAGTGCATCGGTTACTTTTCGTGTTAAACCGCCTTAATATTTAGAATGTTCCAATTCTTTCAAAAGGTGTGACACATAATGAAAAATAGTCAACAAGAACGATTAACATTTCACTAGGAAAAAATTATGATCCTAATTCCTCGTATATTTGAAAAATCGCATAACTCTTATCTAAATAAGTAAACCTGTCAGTGTTATTGTGTGTTGTTCTTAACTTTACAGCTATCAGATTAATTGTACTATTGCATGTCCAACTCTTTTAAATATTTTTAACCTCTGGCAGCTTTTTACGGGATTGCTTTCTTCATTAAAAACATTGCAACACACAGTGCATTGTTTATGCGCTCCTAGGGGCTCATATATTTTAACTCTACACGGAAAAGTACTATTCTGCGATTAATTCCGCTATTTTTGTAAATTTTCTAGTCGAACATCTACTCCTGTCAAAGTTAGGAAAAAAAATTCAACACGCGATGCTGGTAGGTACAATTTATATTTAGAAGACCTAAGCCAGGAGATTGAATATGCCCGATTGTTGCGACGCTGCCGTAAAAGCTCTAATAAAATTGAGAAACGGAATTGAAAAATCCTGTCGAGCACGCAGACGTTTTGTTGAAATGTCTACTTTTTAAAAAATATACGCTTTATTGTTATTTCAAAGTTCATGTTAAAAAGTTGAAGGTAAAACAATAACCTTTAATTTCATTTTATTAAAAGTATTATTGGGCGTGCATTTGCAATCTAAACGAAATAATGTTTTTTATTTTACTAACAGTACATTTCACTTGTTTTTTATGGAATCAACTAATTGTATCGGTAAATTCCATTATTACTTACTTTTACTGAATTCTTTCACTTATAGAAATATTTCTTGTTTACGATATTAGACCGTGCCACGAATTTTCCCGTTGTGCTTGTTGGGTAGAAAGGATAAAATAAAGATGGGAAAGCATCTTCGTTAGAATAAACGTAAAAGTCCAACAAACTGTTTGAATTTTCGGATATGATCTCTAATAAAACTTTCAAAAAACAAATAGAGTTTTTCGTGCTCGATTATACGGCAGTTTTTGATATTGCTGTTTCAAATCTTTTCAAAAATGTCAGACCATAAACGCAAATGAGTAACCGAACAAGTGAGATCAATCAAGTTAGCTGTGTCTGTAGGGAAATTTATTGCAGTTTGAGATTCCTGGGTGGTTAAGGCAAAACTTTTCAAAATGAAGTGAGTTCAAAACAAATGTCAATATCAAACCATTTATCAGTCTAGACAACTATGATATAATGAAGATTTTGGGTCGCGTTAGGGTACAAAAAGTGCATGAAAGGACGATTTAGAGGGTCTTTAAATGTTATCAAGATAATATCCGAATTCAAGTCTCCTTCTAGTCGTAGAGCATACTATCTACACCAAAGAATTTCTGAAATGGAGTATATTAAACAAGCTAAGAAAAACCTTATTATTCATCTTTATATCAGCCCTGCTAATGTGTTCAGAGGCAGAAAATAATCGGAGTGAAATCAAGAAAAAAGCAGAAGGGTCCACGATACACGGAGAGATAGATATCAAGAGCGGTTTTGAGTGTAAGGCAGAAAGGCGCTGTATCGTCTACAGGCAGGCGATAGATATATCTGCACTGACTGAACTGGTCGTAAGGTTTTCGTACCTTGATTTGGGAACGCCTCCAGAACAAGGTTGAACTTCAGTACGAGAGAGATATTATTTAGCAAGTGGAACAGTCTGACCCCCCAGATCACTGTTCTAGTGGAAACTGCCAGCTGCTTATCTCGGTGTAGTCGAAATACTCTGGATTACATACAGTGTAAGTAACTCTACTATGGATCAGTGACTTGAGTTATTCAATAATCACAGGTATGTCTGAACCCAGAAAGGCTACCCCAAGGGATCACCATAGAAGAGGGGTTTTCGTGAATACACGATTAATCATATTAGTTGTACGTAGGGCACCTGTAATAACTTTATCCCCACGTTCCTTCCAGGAGGAAGTAATTGAGATACGCCCAATTGCATAGCCATTGCTTCCAGTTACACACTGGTCGGAGCGAGATTGCCTAGCCACCCTCTACTAGCTCACCAGGCTAGTGCCGGAGCGATTACAGGGGATGTACGTGCTCACCTGCCGAAACCCTCCTGCCCTCGTCTAGTATTAGGACTATTCCTAGTTAACCTAGGTTAGGTACATCGGAACCGAGGTTCCTTCACCAAGCTTTAGTTGGGGCCACTGCCGGATCGAATCCAACCTCAAATGTAGCGTGACTTGGTTTTTAAATGGGTTCGCCACGCCGATCTCCCAATTATAGGCCTGGTATGCCCTGACAGAGCTTCGTTTCGAGGCTACTTCATAGGGCCCATCAAAGTAGCATGCCGGTGTGTACCCGTTAGGGAGAAGTTGTCTTGAACGTGAGAGGCTATTCGCATGAACGTCCCTTAAGCGTAGGTCTCTAGATGATTTCTGGGAATCCGACGATTGGAACTGCACAGCCAAAGCCTGCCCCCCTTACTGTCATCTCCGAAACGCTACCTGGTGGCATGCAGTTTCTCATAGGTCAGCAAGCGAACTCCCTGACGGAGATAAACTTCACTTGATTCTCCTCCATTCGTCTAGGTCAGACAGCGGGATACCAGCTCCATAAAAGATCCTATCGTCAGGTAATAATCAAACCACCCACACCGCACCCTCTTGTTTGCGGAGCTCTCTCCGCAACGTTTTAGAGTCATCGTCGAGAAACACTTACGTGTAACTCTTCCACACATTACATTCTGATTGCGTCGTCCGTCACCCAGACAAGCCTGGGATTGGGGAGACAACAATCAGTTCTAAGGGTGAATGCCGTCTGCCCACAAGCTAGTATCGGATTCTAGCGCTCCACGACACCTCTAACGACTGCCCAAACTTTTGTCTTCAGGGCTTTTCTCGGATACTTGTGGAGTCCGACTCAGCGAGCGGCTGGATGTCCGTTCACCCTGTGCTGTAAATACAGAGCGAATACGACTATTAACCTCTTGCACTTAGGCAACTTCCAGGCCAGATCTCTACTCTCCGGGGGGTGGGGTCTCTGTTGGGACTCACCAGCTCTAATTATGATTAGGCGAGGTGGCTAAATCCTAGGCAGGTCCTAGGATCCAAGTCCCAGCCACACTTGAGGTTGGACTCGTACGCTGAACAAGGAGTGATGGCCGTAATGGGACTACCACGAAGACGGGCACCTAACTAACTTTGACACTAGCCTGGAGAGCTAGTAGAGACTGGATCGGCAACCTCGCTCTAACGAATGTGAAATGATAGCTTACAAAAGTAAGTGACACACTAATTCAGCGTAACTCAATTCATTGACCCCATGGGACCGAGACCATAAAGCTTAACGCAGGTGGGCTATGTTAAATAAGTCTTGACATTCATCTAGTGTCCACACAACAAAAGTTACTTCTTTGGTGTTGCAGCACAAATCTCTGAATCGCAGTTCTACTGCTACGTACCAAGCGCATCACTAAGTGATTGATTAGGGAATTGTGCAGATAGAAAAGTTCGGAAGTTCTTGATGTAGTAAGGCGTCGACGATGACGGTGTTAATTCTGACCATCATCAGAGGAATAATCAACAGGGGTATCTGGTATTTACTTGGAAGTGTATTTTAACAAGAGTCTGTTTTTCCATATGCATACAAGAAAGGGAATAACGATTCTGGCAAATTAAGGAATTGAAGGAGCAGATCTATAAGAAAGATTTAGTTACTAGATTTAGTAGCTTTAGATTAAAATTGCACCAATTTGCAGAAATCGAAACACTTGAGGTCAAATGATGAACAGATTTTTTTTTCTATTAACCGCTTTTCCATTGTAATTTTCAGTGGCGGTGGGTACATACGTCAAACTCGGGGCACACGACAAACTGCTATATCGCTATCGTGCTCGTACGCACACATTAAAGCAGTATATCATCATGTGTTGCACTGCGAGTGCCCCGGGTTTGACGTATGCACCCACCGCTACTGGTAATTTTCACGATTATATTTTGTTAATATCCAATTATTTTTGACAGATTTTTAAGTTAACAGAACCCAAGATAGACGTTGCATAATTATACTATTCTGCTGTTCACAATAAGTATAAACTAGTTAACTAACAGCTTCTGGTAGTGCTTCCGATAAGACTGATCTCGATGACATTCAAATACAGTGAATAAATTATTTATGAAATTAAAACGATCGTAAACCTCTACACCTGAAGAATTTATTTTTATGTACTTTCCATATTAGGTAGTTTTTCAACCCATTATTATTAATCTATATCAGACACAAATAGCTCTGCATGCAATTTTAATACAAAATGGAAGTACCTAGATGTTAATTAAAAGGTGGATTGAAATTAATGAAAAAAAAATTAGAAAAATATATTATTACATTAAGGATGATTTGGCATGCAACAAAAGATAGAACGACGGAAAACATACCAAAGCTATAAAAAGACACTGTATTAAGCAAAATAATAATTGAACTCAATTTATTAAAATACAGTGAATTAAAAAATATGTTGGAAGAACTAAAGGTGAGATATGCGGAAATAGGTCTAGAAATGAATTTAAATAAAACAAAATTTATTCAGTTCAGAGGATATTGTATAACTGGCGGACGAACAAACTGTAGAAATAGTTGAGGAATACGCCTACCTTGGACATAACATGTGGCAACGAGAAACCAAACTGTTGAAATTAGTAGGCGTATTAGACTAACATGGGTGGCCACGGGAAAAATTGGCCAACATACTGAAAAACAAAAACAGTCCTTGAAAAGGAAGACATTTACCTGTATACGGGCGTATGAAATGAAAGCTATGTAATTAACAGTTAATTGGGCCAACAGACTTTGAAAAGCTCAACAAGTCTTATGATGATTGCGAATGATGAGTAAGTCTTAATATTACCAATGCAGAGATTAGACGAAGAACTAAAGTAGATGCCATCGCCCATATAACAAAACTGAAATGGATCTGGGTCGGACATATCGCGCACTAGGATAACAGCAGATGGTACAAAGCAGTCATACAATGGCGACTTTGTAGACACAAGCGGAGCGTCGGAAGACCTCAAAGGCGATAGCTCGATGGCAATAAGTATAATGTAGGAAGAAATTGGCCTTGAGCTTGCCCAAAATAGAGAGTCATGGAGAAAACATGGGAAAGCCTTTGTCCAGGATGGTGATGAACAACCTAAGCTTCTAAGGTTATAGGATTATACAGGCTGGAAACACTTGGCTTGATATAGAGACATGAAAGCGTTTATAAAAGGATAGAAAGAAAAGTTTTATTTTACCGTACTATTTTCTGTCATCAAGATCTGTAGTAGACGATTATTGGGTTAAAATGTGAACGAACGTGCATTGCCATTGGATTGAGCATAACCTGTATCGTTTTTTATGAACGCACTGTATGCATATCCAGTCAGTATACAACAGGTTTTTATAAATTGCTTCCATTTACTACTTTTATGAACGCTTTTATATCCTTATACCAAGCCCAAGGTGATGCTTTGAAAAACCTCCAAAGCTTCGGAACTTCAGAACTCGAACCTGTAACTTGAAATTTTGATCATGTATTAGAATTCTTAAATTTTATTGACAACACTGTAAAAATCTAAAATTCTGGAACTTGGTAATGTTAAAACTTCAAACTTTTAATTAAATATTGAAATTGCTAACCCTCTCGAATCATAGAATTTAGAAATTTTAATCCTTTTAACTTCACCAACTTCCACTGTGAAATGATAAAAAGTTCAAAATTTTGAACTTTGAAAATTTTAAAACCTTTTTTGAGAATTTAAAAATTTTGAAACTGTAAAGCTATTGGAAACTCTGACCTCCGAAGCCTTGAACGTAAACACCTCTATAGCTATAAATCGAACTGTTTGTTGTTGAAATTTTTTCAATTTACCTTTTAATATTTTAAATTCTAAAACCTCAAAAATCTTAATCTCTGAAACCTAGCCCTTAGAACTTGAAATATCAAATCCTCAAAACTGTAAATTTTAAAATTTAATTTCTGAAGCTCCTGAATTTAATAAATCTGTCTTTAGGGTAGGAGCTAAATTTCATCATGGCTATTGTGAAACTGTGAGCCTAAAATAAGAACAGCGAAGGTTGTAAACAAACTACTTAATATAAAAAATATTTTAGGATTGTGAAACTCGAAATCTTGTAATTTGAATGAAATTTCATTTTAAAATCTGAACTTATTGAATTATTCTAAGTTCGAGATCCTGATATTTTAAACTTTATATTTTATCCGAAACTTATAGTTTTACTATACTTTAAGATTGATTCTCCGCTGTGAAGCAGCAATTCTCTCAAACAACTGATATATCTAAAGCAGGACAGCTTAGAAAACTTTGAAATTGGAGTTTCTAACTTCTGAGGGGTTTCTAATTTTTTAGTTCTTGGGATACTGAAGCGACTATTATTCAAGCCTTGAAAGAATGGAAATAATCCTAAAGCGTGGAATTCTGGAATTTCTGAAATCCTGAAAGTATGGGCTATGAACAGTGGCGGATTAAGGATAGTTGGAGCACCTTGACATTAAGGTTTTGAAAACATTTTTGCCTAAAATAATCAAGATTCTTATGATGTTTACTGAAAACATTATTCTATTTTAAAACACTATAGGGAAATGTCGTGGCTTGGGGCCCCTAGGCACGTGCCTCATTGCCTTAATGGGTAATCCACCACTGACTATGAAATTTACAAACTAGGAGGTTTTACAATATTACAATTCTAATCGATTTGCTCAACATTTCATTTCAAAACTCCCAGTTTAAGATTGCGGTTATTTGAAATTAAGAATCCAGGCAATCTGAAATCCTTGGAAGATGTAAGTGTTAAGAATAGTGCCTCCCTTCATTTTGGATTTTTAATTAAAACTTCAAAATTTTAATCTGTTTGCTGTAATGTTTCTTCGATGTCCAAAATTTTTAAATAAAATTCTTTCACGATTGGCCTTTTTTTCTAACGGTACATATGGATGGTAACTATATTAAGCTTGGATCTTTTAAAATTTAATGTGTTATTAGTGTTCAAACCAAACGTGAAATAGCACATAACTGCAGTTGCACATAAGGACGTAGCCGCACATTTCGGCGCGAGGATACTTCGGTGCAGGGACACTTCGGCGTCCTCCATATTTGCTCAAAAAACTCAATATTTACCAATCACAAAAGCTCGTATGTACTGCCAGATTTAAAAAAAAATAGTTTTTCAAAGCTACTAAAACATTAAAATCAAACTTCTTCTGCAAATCTCTGCATAAGGGAATAATTTGTAATAAGAATTAGTGTTTATAAGAAGTTAATATAACTTTTAAAAATTTTATAAAATCAACTAAATGACATATGAAAATTGATGTTAACATTGAATATCGAACCACTGATAAATACATGTCCCACTTCACGAATTTTGTCTCAGTAGGTAACACTTATAAATAGATACTGTTGAGTGCTTATAGTCCAGTGCTTAAAAAGCACTGGAATAACGCAATTTAACCAATCTAAACAAAATTCTGGAATTAAGAACGTGTACGTGTGTACATAAAAATAAAAAAGTTTACTCTGATAATAGAGTAGCTTGTCCCCTTTTTGTTTAAAGATATCCCAAAGTTTTACCCTAATTTGCCGCAGAAAAATTTCCATGTCCCGAACTGTCTTTTCGTCTAAGTGTGCCTGCGCCTAAGTATCCCGGCGCCGAAGTGTCCTTGCGCCGAGTTGTCAGGCGCCAAACTGTCCTCACGCGGAAACGGCCGCGCCCAAATATCTTAGACCGCACATAAGGATGATGGATCGTCAAAATGCAAACGGCTAGGACCAATGCATAACATTCTAGCAGAGATCTAGTAGTAGATATCTACTGCTTCCAAGTTGTTTAAGATGTTTTCCCTCTTTTATATCAAACTCTAACTATACTTACGAATGTATTATTTAATGTTTCTCTTTCTGTATTTTAAATAAATAGTTAAACCGGAAATTCCAACAAGATACCAAATATTGCAAAGTCGTTTCTGTTAAATAGTCATTTCAAAAAAAGAAGTGAAGATTTAAACCACAACAAACTTGAAGAAATGTAATAAACAGAAAATGAGGAAATATCTTGCTTTGTATAAAACGTTTGCTTATTACCGTAAGAAGTTGCGGGCAGATAAACTCTTTTATTACAGTCGAGATAATAAATGTTATTCTTTACAACAACCTTGGCTTAAAATGTAATTGAGTAACGATTTACAGACCAACCAGTTGTGACGGTATTTTCATTATTAACGCTCTTTTACTGTCTAATACTTTTAACATTGTCGTATAGTCGGAACGATTAATTAAAAATTGAGTACTACGTATCAATGATCTGTAATAAGTTGTAAAGGTTTGTAGATGTAGAATTCACAAGTCAGGTTTTATTTATCTATAATAAGAAACAAACAACTTAACGTGCAATTTCTAATTAAACCAATCGTATCAATTAAATTGCTAATTGTACGTTTGTTAAAACATATTGAATAAAAGTATAATATTTAATGTATATAAAGCAATAAATAACTCATAAACCAGATTATCTTGCCAATATAGGAATATCGTAAAACGATTCTAACAACCTGGATGACAATCTATTATACAATATTAGTTTGCAGACTTTCAGTAAAAGCTTCTACATTTTTTATACTTTCTATATCAGGTTATGGAAAGGACTTGGATAATTTTATAATATACGGTTTATACAACTGTTTTAGAAGGCAATCAGAAGATCATGGTTAATTAAAATATAATTCACTGCAACAGGTCTTACAATAGTGCCTTTTCTTCAATTATGAAATATCAGCAATCAGATAGCAGAGCATCTCAGAAACTCTATCCCATCTCTCTCTCCACATTTGGAAAAATAAGAATACGCCCCGAAAAGTTTTCAATATACCTAACCGTTAGCCTTTAGCAGTACACTTCAAATACTTGTAAAGATTTTATGTCATATCTTGTTTTCTAAGCAATATCAAATGATGTGTAGAGGACACCGGGATGGGCTACCGGGCCAAAACAGGGGCGACTTTATATTTCACGCTACATATGCTGACGAAGACTATCACTCTCTGTCATTCGCTAGCATGTAACGTAGAAAACAAGCCGAACATGCGGTAAATAATGGTACTATGGGGTACAAAAAAGCGCCAGAACAGTTTCATGTCCCGTCAACTACCTTCAAAGAAAGGAAGGGGAAGATTCAAGTTCCACAATTGACAAAATATTTAGAAGATATCATGTTTTTATCACAGAGCATTTCATATGTAAAGGAGCCGTTTGGTTCCACATCAACTGAGAAGGTTAGCTAATCAGCTGATGGTAAGAAATGCGTGTAAGATTCCATTTAGCAAGCATAGAGATGGCAGCAAAAGATTGGGTCATTCATTTATGAGTCGTCGACTAGAATTAAGTTAGAAGAAGCCTGAAGTAGCTTTAGGAGCATTGGCAGTACGCTGACGGCCGAAATTCTTGTTCAGCAATAGAAAGATTCATGCCTTCGATCTTTATCTTTCATGGGAATGGAAAACAACGAGAATTTGAATTGATAACAATCGAATTAAAGTGGTTTCAAAGGTTTGTGGAGGTCTCTAATGCAAAAGAGAAAACTCTGTTCTGTTAATCCTTGATGACACCAGGCCTATAACTGGGAGATCGGGGTGGCAAAACCATTTAAAAACCAAGTCCCGCCATATCTGAGGTTAGATTCGATCAAGCAGTGGCCCCAACTCTGGCTCGGTGAAGGAACTTAGAAGGTATGAAAGAGGACTGGAGGGTTTCGATGTACTGACCTAGGTTGGGAAATAGTCCTAATGCTGGACGAGGCACTTGATCCTGTATGAAAGAGGACGGAGGGTAGCGTACGGTAGCACGTATTAAGTTAATCGCTCCGGTACTAGCCTGGATATCTAGTAGATGGTGGATAGGCAACCTCGCCAGTAAGCAACTGGGAGCATGTGCCAAGCATATGCGCTGATTGAGCGTATCTCAATTACTTCCTTCTGGAAGGAGCGTGGGGACTAAGTCTAACGACAGCTGCTCCACGTAAAACATTCTTGGATTCTTGTTAATCCTTGATGGACACGCATCCGATTCCAACAACCTGGATGTTATCGATCTAACTCCAGAGAAGGGAGTTGTTTTAGTCTCTCAATGTGTCATACATCAGAACTCTGACCTTGAGCTGTTACGATGAGGATGAAATAATATTTAAGAAGATGGTTGCGGTTACTTCCATGCAAAGTTGTCGTCACTTTATGGCAAAAAGATTTGAGAAAACTGGCAGTTGGCTAACAAATGAGAATGGCTTTACAGATGATGATCTTCTATCAGACGATGAAGCTGATATTCCTACCGTGGTAACACAAGTAACAAAGTAAAGTAAGTA
Organism: Agrypnus murinus; assembly: GCA_929113105.1. Classification (NCBI taxonomy): domain Eukaryota; kingdom Metazoa; phylum Arthropoda; class Insecta; order Coleoptera; family Elateridae; genus Agrypnus; species Agrypnus murinus. Next base: position 157,889,610 of record OV816026.1, read on the forward strand.
AAATAAATGTTATTCAAGTTGTTGTTTACATTTCAACGTAATCCCCTCGAACTTTAACACACTTGATCCAATGTTGCTCCAACTTCTCGATTCAATCGCGGAAGTGACTTTCTTCAAGATCGCAATAGAACCATTTACGGCCTCAATCACCTCTTCACTTCACTGAAATCTCTAGCCAGGAATATTTCGAGGTTTTGGAATACGAGAAAGTCCAAAGGAGCTAAATCAGGTGTATTAGGTGGATGCAGAATGATTTCGAACTTCAATTATACCAACTTTTGCTGAACGATTGCATTTAATGGGCCGGTGTATTGTCACAATGGAACAAGGCTTTTTTCTTGATCATTTCGGGGCGTGCTGGTTTTCTGCTTTCAGCTTGTCCAAAAGTGCTGTGAATATTGGCGAGAAACATTTTTTCCTTTTTCAAGATAATTAATCAGCAAAATTCCCAGAATATTAATGCTAATATATTTCCATTTGATTGAATGGACTTGTTTTCTTCGGAATCGATTCATCATGTCACATCCATTGCTTTGACTTCATTTTAGTTTATGGTGTGTACTGGTGAATCCAAGTCTCGTCCGTTATCACAAATTGTTTCTTGAAATTTGCTGGATTCCTCTTAAACATCTCCAAACAATAGGCTGCAGTTCGTGCTCGAATGCGTTTCGGCTCCGGATTTAGCAAATACGACATCCAATTCGTTAATATAAAATATGAACTACTTGTTTATAAGAGATGCCCAAGGCTTCTTCAATTTCGCGCACCTTTATTCAGCGATCTGCCAAAATCATAATGTCGGTCGTAGACTTTATTAAAAATCTCTGGTGTGGTTGCCGTATTTGGACGTCGTAAAAGTGCAAACACAAAAACTCACGGTGGAAAACAAAGGTCTCCAAGAACAGCAAGCAACCTGAATGTAATTTTTGTTGCAGTTTTTTCTTTCAAATGAAAAAATTTAATGATCGCCCGAATCTCGTTTTTATCCATAGTTGAAAATGCTTCTTAAAAACAAACCAACATTCATTCATATGAAGGAGTTGTCAACCTAACCACATAGAAATATTTGGGGAAAAGTAACTTCTTAGTGGTCCTTCAGGAAACTTGTCAGTCTATCCTCGTATGTACTTCTCCAGTCAATACTCCAGCGAATTCAACAAACGTTGGTGATTCCCTTCATCAGTCTACAACCCCCGTCTCCTGAAATCACATTTACGGATAACAGCTTCAAAACGCAAAATGAAGATAGAGAGCCTAAAACCCAAATGATCTTAGTGCCTGTTAAACCCTTAATCCACCAATAAAAATCCCAGCACCTCTATTTCCTGCTATTTGAGTGATATATACAGCAGTGGTCCTTTTTCACCGGTCTAGTCGTTTGAATCCAATATTAAACTTTCAGTTAACTTTTTTAAACAACCAGACAAATACTGACATAATGAGAAAGAAGTTTAGAGCCTGTACATTGTTAATCGCTATTACAAGTGGTTATTAAGATTCCTACAATTTGCCTAAAGACTACATAAATGTCTTTGAGATTGAGCCTCTTTGTGATTGACCTGTTAAGTCAAAGAGAATCAAATATCAGTGACCAAAAACATATAGTATCATGCATATGTACTTAATTTATTATTTTCAAGTCTACCTCTTCCACCTGCAGCATGAATTGCCTTTTTTTTGTCATTTTTGTCAGTGAATTGACATTTGTCAGGACATTAGTGACACTGTTCTAGACCTTCGGTAGAGGTCTACTAAAAAGTCAGGTTTCCTCATGTGGCATACAATATTCATTCTTAGGCTGGAATCAAACAAAAACAAATTTGATTTCCCGGCTTAATTTAATTCACACAATCAAACGAACGATAAACCATCATTAGACTACGCCTGAACAGACTACATAATTTGATGACTTAGAAGTCCTTAATCTTTAGTGTGTCAACCCTGATAAACTATATAACGTAATAACCGGACCACTCAATTAACTCAATTAAATCTAAACCAAAAAACTGGACGTCCGTAAGGTTCGGTTGACCAGAAGGTGAAAGCTAATATTCTAAGATGTTAAAGTCCAACAGCTCCAAGTCTGCGCGTAATTTTAGGAAAAGTCACGGTACTTCGAAAAGCGGTGTGGAACGAACAAAAAAATGCAATAACTTAAAATCTTACAAGAAGTGAAGAGTACAAGAAAAAACGAAGAAACAAGCCAATGTGGATATAAGTCTTGCGAGATTGCTCGAATGAACAATGTGACATACTAATATGTAAAAATATATGTGCATATGTAAAAATATATTCTTACATGAAATATGTAAGAATACTGTATAAAAAGAGATTCTTCCACTCTGACTCGCCATAGCTCTACACTATGGAATCTGAAGAGGTATTGAAAGATTCTGTAATTTTAATGGCTATAAACTTGAAGACAGAATTCTGTAATAATTCTTGGCACCAAAATTCAGATTTCTTCAGTCAGGGAAGAATCAAGAGAGATATCCACTGAAGTGTCTACGAAATAGGCTATTGCCTCTTATTCGCAAACACATCACCATTCGATATTTTGGCCGGACTTAAAAAAGCTTAGTATGGCATCACATTCGCACCTAAACATTACAGAGCTTCATCTAATCCAGAGTATTGGGCTGAAATCAAATCACAGTTGCTCAATGATTTCAGACGTGCGAAACCAGTAAACTTTCAAGAAATTCTTGAGCTTCAAAGCTTTGCTAAAGTTGCTGAAACTGCAATAGTCTGATGGGAGGCATCAACAGTAATCGACAGTTTCAGCAACGAGCATGATTCTGTAATTTATTGTAATCATTCGGTAACTAGTAAGTAAGTCAAGAGAAGTCTCAAGTCTTTCATAAATCTTACTTGTTTATGTGTATAGGATTTGTCGAAATTGTTTCCGTATTTCTCGTGGCACTCCTTAGCATCACTATGATCTAATGTGGAAAAGGAGTACGGTTTCTGGTCCCTCAAGGTACAATTGCTACACAAACATATTTGATAATACAGATACTTACTTTATTTTAAATGATGAACTATCAAACCGTAAGAGAATACTAGAAAATCGCAAACCGTGCCATTGTTACTTTACAGGAAACAATAAGAGGTGCTGATGCTGTTCTGTAACCAGGTGTAGTTACTGTACAGGTACAGTACTGTACTATAACAGGTTACTTATTGCGACAAAAACTAAAATAACAAATTATCATCGCCGAGACCGCCGATTTCTTTCGTGTAAAAATTATGATTAACCATAAAAATGCAGAATTTGTAAACAGAGCCGGAACGACCGGTGTTCGAAGATGTTTATGGTATACAGGCCCGGATTATAAAGGTCCGGGGTGAGTGGCGCTTTTCAAAATAATATAATAATAAAAGGTAAAAGTGAATTAATATTTCTTTTAGGTATACTGACTCGTAAACATCTGTTTATTAAGCTCTGTCTCTAGGGGTAAAGATTTTTACGGGCTAGCCTGTTATGAAATTATTACGGGCTCTCTATCATCAATACCATAGCAACATACATATTTATTTAAACCATTCATACATATCTTACGTATTGTACTGTACTGCGTCAGTAAATGAAATAATTATTTATTAAAAATTTACGAATCAGTACACCATAAAACTTTGTACAATGCTCGACCGTTACACGAATCCTACTTGCTTGCACGGATCGCTAATCGCTGGCTTGTTACGTACCGTGCTCGCATGTAAAGTTCTAACTAACGGTCTTGAAATGTAACTAAATATTATTAATGTTTTACATTAAACTACATTTTGAATACAAATCCATATAGAAAATTTATCACTCCGACTGGGAATCGAACCCAGGACCTTCTGCTTTCCGGGTGGATACTCTACCGGTAAGCTACCGGGTGACTCCCAATCATATCATAATTTTTCTAGATGAACTAGATGTTTGCAAACATTCAAAGGGCACGCATAGATATAATTGCTTTATCCAGTTTACTTGATGAACTGGCATTTCGTCTAAGTCGCGTAATATAGATTTACTTTTAAATAATCCTATATCAGGAAATTAATTTATTAATTTTAAGTTAAAGGTTAATTAATATTTTACATTAAACTACATTTTAAATGCAAAAATGATGATCCGATTGAGAGTCATCCAGTAGCTCAGCGGAAGGGTTTCCACCCGGAAAAGGCTGTCCTCGGGTCGATTCCCAGTCGGCGTTATAATTTTTCTATATGGATTTGCATTCAAAATGTAGTTTAATGTAAAACAATAATATAATAATATATCTGTAATGAAATAAATAAAATCTTATTAAATAAAAAATATTGTTAAATGATTCTCTAATCTCCAACTAGAAAAATGATGACTTTATGTAAAGAAAAAATTGGCACCAACAACCTGGTAACCCTTGGTACCCTGACAACATATAGTTAATTTTGACAAAAAATATGTCTTTTCTTAGATTTTGATCTGTTTACGCAAGGTATTATAACCTAATTTTCTGTTTTCTAAACATATTTATAATAATTGTTATTAAAAAACTTTTCTCATTAGCCACGGTTAATACTTTTATTATTACTTATAAATGCAACGATTTGTTAAGTTTTCCCTGGGGCCATACAAATTAAAAGTATTTCGTTTCCTCCTAAGTATTTTTAAAGAACGGTGAAAAACCACAATCGTTAGCCTAGATGTAAGAAAAAAGTAGAAAAAAAGCAGAAAAACGCAAATAAGTTGATCACGAGAACATGGGCCGGCGGCAAAATATACAAAGTCGTGACTGTCCCGCCTCTGGTGGTCGATTCCGTAACGGCCGGTCAGCAACAAAAATGATGATTAACGATTGGTAACACAGTAGTTAGATCGGGAGATACATGTCGTTAAATATATTAGCGACAAACTTTGAATAGAGCTGTTCTGTTGTTTTATTATTACGTGCACCGGTTTGCGTTTCTTGCGCGTCGGAGGTCGCGCTTCTAAAACTTCAACTAGGAAAAGAGAAGGAAAGAAAAGGACGGAACGATCAGAAATCGGGACAACGTGCAAAAAGTGCACGGTCGCGGTGTAGGTGCGCTAGGCGTAGTCATTTATTGCCTTTCAGTCATGAGTCACTCCAAAATTTTTATGCGGCGTTTATTTATCGTTCGTTCCTCCAAGTTCGACCGACCCTTTACGACTTCCTTTCTCTCTTTCTCTTTCTCTTTCTTATCCTTATTACTATTAAAACTGTTATTAAATGACTTAAAGTTTGCATATAAAATATACATTATAAAATAATTTACGTTACTATTATTTTCTAAGAAATCATTCCGTTTCACATTTTTCGTGATGTAATAAAATTTAAGACGTTTTGTCCGTAGAAATTACCACTTTGCCTGACTACTTTTAAATTATTTCAAAACTATAATGGCCATTCACGAGTTAAATTACTCGCATTAAACAACAAAGTTAAATTTTAAAATAATGGATGTTCGATTTTTTTACGTTTTGTTTTTATTCTCCTTAATACGTTCCTGGTCTAATGCCTGCCTACACAGTTGCTTTAAAATTCTTTTATCTCTGGGTTTCCCCCGCAGGCCCAAGTTCTATTTTTCATTATATCAGATGAAAAGCTACAGCTCTCTAACATTTTTATGAAATTTTTCCTTGTCACTATTTTTCAATATAATATTATTTTTAAGTTTCTCTTAACGTTTATCATTTATCATGGTAAAGAACAACGAGATTAATAATACTTAATGCCTGAAATATTATTGTTTACCATATTAGTAAAAGAACGAAAAAAAAAAGAATAAAACTACATTAATTGTAAATAAATGCGATTACTAAAACACACCCCCACTGAACTAAAAATCAGCATAAACATAATTAAATTGGGCTATACCTACGCAAGTGGACCAGGATAAAAAATCGCGTCTCCACGTGTGAGAAACCATTCATACTCCATGACTGTGTAACATTCACAATGTTGCAATGGTATTTATATTTTTTCTTTTTAGGGTGGTTGGTTGGGTGTTTGGTGGCGACACTTTCCTTTGGCTATTACATAAATAGAGTTGCCATAGTTTTTCGCCTAGGGTAGTTAATTGGAGGTATATCGACTGACACAGTGGTATGTCCAGTTTTTCTTTCCGGGCATACTTCCGACCTTTACATCAAGGTGTTGTGGTTTGTGATGATACTCTTTTGTACATCGTTTCATTCAGTGTATGTGAGTGTCTTCCCTTCGCCTCTGACATTTCCGCTTTTTTATCTCCTATTTTCAGCTCTTCGCCCTTCCTTTCTTTGCTTTGGGTGCCCTTTAATCACATCTGAGCAACATCTGGTCGAAATTTATTGGTAAGGTAGTCCAACCTATAGATATTCTGTTTATTTTGTCCATGTTGAATGTCCCACATTAAACAATTGGTTTCTTGCTAAAAAAATAGCCTTTGGTCTCTTCTTTCCAACAACCTCTGAGTTTCTAATCGTTATCGTCTTCCCTCTTGGTTTACATTTTTAGGTGTCACCGCGTCGTTATATCGCGTTGTTATATTTGTCCCTTCAGGCTTTTATTTTGTTTCAGGTGAGGTTGGCTTTTCTCGTTTTCCCATAGTAGGGGAGAACCACCAACAGTGGCCAGGCTCCAACAGTGGTCACTTGTTAGTAACTTTTTTTAAAATTATAGTTAAGTGTCGCCCTCTGCATGATTAACCCCTAACTAGTTCTATTAAACAGTGCTTCTGTTGAATATTCCCTCAGTTAATCAGTGTACGACTTAGAGGCAAGTTCTAGTTCTTTGGTGACCAAAGTTACGTTTTAAGGTAAGTTTATGTTAATTTTACCTAAAAATACTTTAAAATATTGGTTTGTTAATATGACCACGCGTTTTTAATACATGTGAAGATGTTGATCACCTATTTCATTTTTAAAAATATTCAGGTTTATAATTATTTTGACCAAAATTTAAAAAGAACGTGGTTTCCCTAACAGTGACCAGACCTCTAGTTTTCTTCAGTGGCCACTACTATTCTATAATTTTAGTGGTGGCCACTGTTGCAACCAATATTATTTTTTCAGCATTATGGATCAGTCAAGGCCCAAAAGAACTGGGATAGGAAAAACAACTGAAATGACTATGAAAGATGCTCTTCACCTTGTATTTGAAGGTGGTCGGAGTGTAAAAAGAGCAGCTCTAAAATACAACATTTCAAGAACAACATTTAGGCGTTATGTTGTGAAATGCAGAGAAGCGAGAGAAAACATAGATTCTTCCAGCATTAACCTAGAAGGTGCTCCAAGACTTACACCGAATTATGAAGTCAACAGAGTTTGTAGTAAAGCCGAAGAAGAAAAACTTACAGAGTATCTGAAAAATATGGCGAAGCTACACTATGGATTAAGTCCAAAGCAAGTGAGGTCGTTTGCTTATGACTTAGCAGTTACTTATCACAAGAAAATGCCTGAATATTGGAAAAAAAACAAATGTGCGGGAAAAAATTGGTTTTTAAAATTTATGAGACGAAATAAAACTATTTCTATTTGTAGAGCAGAAAAAACTTCTTTAGCTAGGGCTATGAGCTTTAATAAGCCAGTTGTTGAAAAATTCTTTTTGAATCTTCCAGTGCTATATGAAAAATATAAATATAGTCCTGCTCAAGTATTTAATACGGACGAAACTGGACTAACCACGGTCGAAGGTTCAAGTAAAATAGTCGCAACAAAGGGCCAAAAACAGATCGGCCAAGTTACTTCAAGTGAAAGAGGCACCCTTGTTACGATGATTGAAGCTATTAATGCAATAGGAAGCTCAATTCCACCGTTATTGATATTTCCACGTAAAAATTTCAAACCACATATGATTAAAGGTGGACCACCGGGAGTTCAAGGGGAAGCCACACCATCGGGATGGGTAAACAAAGACATATTCTTGAAGTGGTTTGAACATTTTATTAAGCACGCAAGACCTTCGCCAAAATATCCGGTTCTCTTATTAATGGATAACCATGAGAGCCACATCTCTCTCGATTTTATTAAGATGGCTAAAAGCATAATGTACAGCTCTTTACTTTACCTCCGCATACAAGCCATAAGCTCCAACCTTTGGACAAATGCGTTTATGGACCTCTAAAACGGTATTATAATAATGAATGCAATAATTGACTATCTAACCACCCTGGAAGAGAATAACCACATATGATGTAAGTGAAATATTGGGACTGGCCTACCCACACGCTTTTAGTACAAATAATATTATATCCGCATGCAAGAATACAGGAATTTCTCCACTTAATAATTCGATTTATGATGACAGTGAATTTTAGGCAGCATCTGTTACCGACCTGTTACAAGAAAATGGTTCAGTAATATCTCCTGCAGGACTATCAAGAAGAAACTACTAAACTCAATGTAAAGTCAACGAATTACAACCAGATAATCTGTATTTCTCACCGGAAGATGTCCTACCATATCCAAAAGTTACAAAATCAAATAAAACAGCCATAAACAGAAAGAAGAAAAGCACCGAAATTTTGACTAGCACACCTTCCATGGAGAAATTTCAAGATGAAGACATAACGAACAAGTCAGTGGTAAAAAGAACAATATTCCAAAGCGAAGACGATTTACTCTCGAGAAAGACTCCAGCATTCAAACGAGCAAAAATTATGAAAAAGTACATTTCAAGTTCTGACGACGATGATGATGTCGACGAAAGATATCTTTTGCTTCCTCAACACTTACTGAAACATTTGAGGATGATGTAGTAGAATTTAATCAGCTGGACGATGTCAAAATTAATAGTTTCGTTCTGGTTAAATTTTGCACAAAGAAAACAGTAAAATATTATGTGGCCCAAGTGACAAATATCCATCCACATGAACTGGAATACACAGTGTCTTATCTTCGAAATAAGAGAAATAAGTTCGTTTTTCCTCTGATTCCGGACATTTCTACTGTTTCAAAGGATGATATTGAGTTACTACTTCCTGACCCAGGTAACATTGGCGATACCTTACGAATGACCAGTTCTTTTTCGTTTCCCATCGATTTAAATAACTAAAACCTATGTTAGTTCGCCGTTTTATCTAAATTTAAGTTCCTTAAAAAATGTATTACTTTAATAAAAAATGTTTAAGTTACCTGAAAGCTCTAGTTCCTTTTTTTGTACCATTTAAAATATTAAATAAGGATATTTTTCAAAAAATTTTGTTTAGTTATTATATTAAAAAGCAATGATCACTGTTGGAATCAGGGATGGCCATTGTACCGCACCGTTTCCAACAGTGGCCACACATGTAATTTTTTTTTTCAAAAATGTGTCAAAGATTTGTAGGGCTTATTTTGACGAACTGGCGTAGTGAGTTTGTTAGGCAATTATTCAAAGTATCTAAAAATAAATAAATGGTAGATAGAACAAGCTAAATAAACCATCAAAAACAATAAGAGTAAAAAGGTGGCCACTGTTGGTGGTTCTCCCCCACCTTATTCACTGATGTGAAGTTTTATTTTTGGGGTGGGTCAACTTGTTAAGATTTGTTAGTGCTTATGGTAGGTTTCACTGCAGCTTTTTGAAGGTACATTGCTACTGATTGTGCATTGGGTCTTAGGCTATAACTTATGACGCGTGTCACATCATCTGATGCGACCGTAGTCAGGATGATATGAGCTCTTTAATTGCTGTTACTTAAACAGCACTCTCCTGATAATCTTTAGAGAGATTTATTAGGAGTTATTTCTTTTAGTAAATCGGTTAATGTGGGCTGATCTATTCAATTGTGGTTTCAGGAGCTTTAGTTCTGTGGGTTTCGTTTATTTATATTTGTAATATGTAATATATTAAATTTGTAATTTAATTAGCTCCCTGTTATCCATTAAGATGTTAGTTAGGTGCATTATTTTAGACCTTTGCTAGCTCATTAGAGTTGATATTCTGAAACTTTTCTAGCTCGTTTGAATTGTTGTTTATTCTGTTTGTGCTTTGCTTGTTGTGCTGTGATGGAGAGTAAAGTTGTTTAACCTTTAGACTGTTTTTAGTGTTCACACAACCCTGTTGATGATTGTGTACACTTTTGTTCAGATTGGGAATGTGGATAGAGAATTATTGTGTTATACATTCTGCATTTTGTTAAAGACAATTATTATGTATATTTTAATTGGAGACTAATTAATTTTTTTAGCAGTTAAGCTTTTTATTTGTTAAACTTTATCTTCGCTTATTATTTTAATTTTTTTGTGTATTGTTGAAGACTCTTTTCTGATAACCCCAAAGCTATTTTCGATAACTTGAGAAGACTATGCGTTCTTAGGAATCTTGAAGAGAACAGAATGCTCTCACAAGCGAATTCCTTAAAAAAAGAAAAAACGTCGTAAATAAATCAGCTATTTTAAATCATATCCAAATCACAACCAGCCTTGATAGTTGGAATACGATAAGGATTAAATATTACTAAGAAATGGAAGGATAGTTGTTTAAGTTACATTAATCATTATAATGAGAAACTTCTGTTGCGGTTTCATATTCGCAAGACTAGGTGTTGATAAGGAAAGGAAAAAACAGAAAAATGTGAAGGCTTTCCAAAAATAAAGTTGCCAAGGGAGATAATAAAAATAAATTGAGTATAGAATTTTAAGATTCGTAAAAGCAAAGAATGTATCAATTTTTCCCTTTTTTTACCCGGGGTGTCATGTAATGATATTCGTTCATAAAATCAATCATTACATACATATACCCTCAAGAAGGCATTGAATGCTAAGAGATTGCCATGACAACAAGAATAAACAAGAGTATAAGTAAATATCTCATAGAAGTTACATGTGTTTTATTATCTTCTAGAAGAGATAACTTATAAGATAGTGTACAAGATCCACATAAACAATCCTGTATTACTACAGTACTACTGAAAAATGTCGTTGTGTGAACGTCCATGGGACGCACATTCTGGGATCCCAGTACCTACTATGGTCCCAAAATGAACGCCCTGTAGATATCTTTTGTTGTACTTGTATAAAAAGCGTCCTCGTGCAAACCTCCAATGGACGCTTATTTCATGTTCTGGGACCCAAGGACATACTATGAACTTAAAACGAACGTTGAGTTGACGTCTCTTTTTGTAACATGTCCTCGTGGGAATACATGTTCTGGGATCCAAGGAGGTACTCATTTCTAACTACTTTTAGCTTACTATGTTAACACTATAGTAGGCCCTATTTTGAATTTACTTGTAATTTGATACTTGACATTTGATGTTTGGTTAATTTTTTATGAACGTCCGGGTGTTCCTTCCCGGCTTATCTCTAAAACACGAATTGAGATACTGGACTCAATTAGCCCGCAGTTGCTATTGCAATGCTTGTAGTAACTCACTGGTGGGAGCGAGGTTACTATCCATCCCCTACTAGCTCTCCAGGCTAGTACCGAAGCTGTGAGCGCGCTTACTCGTCGGCGCCTTCTCCGCGAAGATGGTCTCTTGTCTAACTTCTGACTATTCCTCAACTTTTTAGAGTTGGGTACCTCTGCTCGATCGAATCCAACCTCAATTGTGGCAGGACTTGGTTTTATGGTTTTGCCAACACGATTTCCCAGTTATAGGTTAGGTGAATCCTTACCACACATTTTATCCTGGCGTGAGTCACTGTTGCCCAGATTCCTGTGATTGGATGTGCGTAGCCAGTACTAGGGGTGGGCGCTGTGTGGCGTGCTACACCCTCCCCATCTACCATGGGCCAAAAAGTACGTACTAATTATCGGCAGTAACAATTTATTTCAGCAGTAGATTGGTGTTGTAGGACAACGAACGGATCGAGTAGTTTTACTTACTTTAGTTTTAATAAATATTGATCCAGTATTCCTTCCTTTTGGGTATCTCTGACATCCATATCATAATTTTAATCTCGTCTCTGATGGGTTTATTGGGAATATACGATTTATCTTAGCGTAGGATAACCTAGGATTCCATACTATCCACACTATCCCACATTATCAATTTCTGTAATTTGAGCAGTACACTTTTCGTGAACCCCTAATGATAGTCATCCAACCGCTAAATTATGAGATGTAGCAGACTTTTCATGTTTTTAAATGGATCAAATCTCAGGAAGCGAGCTTCAAGCACGGCTGGACTTTCAGAAGTGAAGGTCAAAAAATAAAAAAATCAATATATGGTTAATTAATTTGAATTTTATAAAATCAGTTATAACTTATACTCATCCATACTATAATTTTCTCTGAATAGTTCTCATACATGCGATACTAGATAGGTAATGCTTTTTATTCGCATGTTTCAGTGGGTGTCGTCCTTTAAAGAAAAAAAAGCAAATAGCTGAAGAAAATCTGATTAATTATAATGATTCGAAACAGTAAAAATAGTTATCTATAAATAGACTCGACAGTAAATGCAAATGATCGGCTACACCTACATCTTTTTACCTAATCGATTTTTAATGTAATACAACAATAGTCGGCTGAACTTAATACTTTTTATTTTTTTATTAATTTCAAAACGAACTAGTGCATAAAATAACAACTATTGTTAAATCAAACGGAATGTAAATTGAAACTTTGCTCAAAATAAACTATATGCACATACCACAGAAATAATAATATTTTTTTTTATTATTTCAGACACCTTCACCCGAAAAGAAATAAAAAAATGATAAATCTTTCATAAACACATTGTTAGTTTTAATTACATTTTGTTTCATGGCACTTGAATGAAGATGTTTTAAATAAAATTTCACTTCAATCAAAAATTAAAAAAAAACTAATAAGTTATTTGCTGTGTGTACCTTATACATATTTTACAGAATTTCTCTCACAGATATTTCACGAAATCTTTGAGAGAACGCAAATGTAATTGAACGAATCACTATAAATAACTCAGTACGTATATGCAAATTACTATATGGAGAAACTTGTTATCCTCGTTCGTCTGTTTTTGAATAATTCAGTTCCTTAATTTTTCATTGAGTAATTCACTAATCATTTCTTCGATAGTTAGAGCATAATACAAGGTTATATCAGCTTGTACTGTACTGAAAAATCGCAACAACGGCTAAAATTGGCTCCTTCCATAGACATAAGATTATATCGTTTGGTATGTAATCATTGATAAATTGAATTTTACGTAAATTATAAACTAGTCTTGTTCGACGATTAGTGGTTATCTTAGGAATTTGATTTTTCACTTAGAATGGTCTTTTTCAATGGGAAGATTGGATTTAAAAGTTTAATAGGATGTTGTAAAAAGATAAATATAGACATATAGTTGTATAGGAAGATATCTTGAAAAAAGGAAAAGGAAATGTGCTTGCCAATCGCGTATAAAAAACAAAAAAAAATCGTTGACATATACCAAAAGCCAGTCTGAGTTGATTCTATTAGAAATAGATAAAGCAATTAATTACTTAATTATTTTTTAATAGACTGATTATCTAAAAATGTTTAAAATGGCAATTTTGATGAAAGAACGGAACTTTCTAAAGAATAATTAAAAAGAAAGGTCGACCCGGCTGGCCTTGTGGTGAAGATATCCGTCGCTCTACTCTTCAATACAGAGTGTCATGACGCTTATTGAACAACGTCATCCGGACTGATATAAGGTCGATCTTGGATTGAGGAATAATTCTTCAACTCCGTGATCGATTTCCTGAGACCTTTTGTCATTGGTGTCCACATTTAAATAATAAAAGGAAAAAAAAGATTTTACAAAAATGCATATGAGGACAGTGGACTAAGACAATTCCTTTGGCACTAGAACGAAAATTGAGCTAAAATCTTACCAATAACTTTTTTTATGTTTTGATATCCACCACTACTTAAAACTACTGGTAAAATAGGGAATATTCGCTAGAAACATAGCTGTGACCTTCATGACAGTAATTGTGGACCAAAACATAATGACGTTTTTCAGCATACGAGTATGTATGTGGTAAAGTTTGTTTTGTGAGATGTAATAATTAGTTTGCTAACGTTATAAGTTTTTAAGGTTATGAATATCAGGTGGGAAGGCTGTTGGGAGAAGATGTCGATGATATACCTAAATGGTAAGTGGCCTGCTTCACCTTGTCTGTTTTAAGAACGGAAACCTTTGTTGTACGTTTGTCTAGACCCTAATTACACAGTAAAAGATTTAGTGTTAAATTCGAACACTAGACCATTCTAAAAAGTCTGTGTTTAGTTCCAATACATTTAGAGTAAAATATCTCATCTATACCTTTGTGTAGACCATCGAGTAAGTTCAATACAATGTCAGTGTAAATTTCTTACACTCTAAAACGATTATATCTTTAATCAACTTTTGGTAACTTTTTTTACACTAAAACAATCAAATTTCTAATAATTTCGGAGTAAGATATTATTACTTTTGACTTTTGTATCTTTTACTCTACATAAGAAAAATGGATTGTTATAAAACTTTTGCATAATTTGTTTTCTATTTCGATTAAAATTTAGATTGAAACTAGTGTAGTTTTCCAAGGTCAATGTCATTAATAAAATAAGTAATTTATTTGTTTATTCCAACGTAAACATACATAAAAAGTATATAATTATGTACAATTAAAATTATTAAACGTATTGAAAAAAATATACACGAGCCCAGTTGGGATACTTCTATTTTGGTTAAAAAATACCCCGGAACCTTTACTTTGAAATTGTTTTTCTTTGTCCATGGTATGATTGTTAATTGTTGCTAGAGTGAACTACTACCCGTGCTTCATGTCAACTCTCATGAAATTTGTATTAGGAAATTTTCTTGCAGCACTCCGTGAACTCCGCCAAAGTTCAAGATTACTACAAAAATATTGGTGTAATTAATCTTTTGTTCTTCGAATTAGATATAATTATAATTATTGCTTTTACACACCTAATTTCTTAACATATTTGTTTATTGTTTGGAAATAAAACACTGAATATGAATTATTGAAAAAAGTACTACTCCGTTGGATATCAATATTAAATAGTTTATTGTTGAACATGTCTTATAAGTTTACAACTACGCCCGTCTTACTCATCATAAGTAACACTAATTACTAAAATTATAAAACAATACATGTATTAATAAAATCCTTAAAATGTAAAATTGGCTTAAGTTACTTTATATTATGTAATTGTTAAAACAAACTGCAAAGTTTCACATTCACATGCAGTAAAAAGACGTGAACATATTTGCACTACAGGTGTCTAGTTGTGTCAGTTAAATCTCTTAAATTTCAAAGGTTACTAAAATTAGCAGGAATTTAAAGATTGTATATCTAAACTTAATGTAGGTACTATTATTTATGTATAGTACCTATTTTTGGTCTAGTCAATATAATTCTGATCTTTAGATTTTGCTTAGTTGTTCATTATGTTTTAAGTTGTACAGCTACATTCAGTTATTTAAAGATTTGTAAATTTGCAGCTCCCAGCAATTTTAGTAACTTTTGAAATTGCAAAGTTTCCACAGTTATAATTAGTCAAAGTGTTATTGCGCGTCAAGTGTATATTGGTACCAATTCGTTTCATTTACTCTAACTAGAGTAACATGAACTCTAACAGATATCTTTTTACCAATTTAGATCACTTTTTGACGGCTTTTCTTCTCTTAAAAAGAATAAAATTCGTGTGGATTTTGTTATGCTTTTAAAGTAGAATACTATTAGATTGACTATTCAATCTATACAGAGTTAATTAATAATATAGAGAGAAAATAGATTTCAGTAGTGAAGAATTATTTTTGTTATAAGAATTGAGTGAAAAAAGATGTTTTTCTACTCTAAATATTAACTCTAAAAGCTTTATCCAGTACTCTAAAAATTGTTCACGGGGATGGTTTTTTACTGTGTATAAGAAGCTATCATTGTTAGAAGTATTTACTCAGACAAAATCTAGTTTAACACAATAATGCACAAAGAGCAAACGAAGATAACGATATTAACTCTCACTATTTATACTTACGGTTACGACCAAGATGTTTTCTCGGTTGTATATAGTAGAAATAGGAAGGATAATATCAGAAACGTTTTGTTTGTTAGCTGCAAGAAGTTGTCTTTGTTAGAAATCAGACTAATCGTTTCGATAGCGCAATATGCAATAGCCAACCTAAACCAAGCTTTTAACTGATACTGAACCTGATATGTGCTTGATACTTGGTACAAACTTAATTATATTATATTGATGACGAGAATGCCCTTTTCAGAAAATTAGTTTTTTGCAATCTTCTGAAATCTAAGGAACACTAGTTTAAAGGGATAACTTTTTGACATAGCGTTGAGGAACTGAAATGAAAAGAAACAGACCAGGTGCCAGAGTGAATAAAACGTACTAGTGACACTAGAGAAAGAGCAGTAGAGGGAAGCTTAAAAATAGCATGAACTAAGATTAAACCTAAGAAAGAACCTTCCCATTACATCCTTCTTAAGTCGAGTACACAAATATTCATAAGTCAAAGTGATCATTTTCCTCACTGACGCCCGATGCCATTATCGAATCTCCAAATCGTAGCCTCTTCAACAAATCTTATCTTTAATACGAGACTTACCCTTGAAGCTGTCTACTACGAATATTAGGTATACTCTTATTGAAAGATCGTTACATTCCGACTGTTTAAAAGATAAAAAAAACACTTCTTAGTTAAAACGTTTAATAATTTTATTTGAACTAATGATTTTTGTTGGACTGTACAGGACAGCAACTTATATACAAGTGAGTAAAAAATGTACTGTTCTACCCCTCTCCCTGACAAGTAACCCTTGAGCTATGCGCCCCAAACATGCTTAAGTCGACGATAGGCGAACATAGCCGAATAAATGTACTTAACAACAAATTTGTACAATAACATAATTATTAACCTAAATTTATAACGTAATTAAGAGAAGACACAATGATACAATAAATAATTAAATATGTAACCTAAACCCTAACACCGACCGAAAGTATTATTACGTATTCAATAACTCTTTCGAGGTTCTCTGTTGGGACCATTTGTTAATTTAGTTTGTTACATTATTTTGAGCCAGTGTCGCAGTTATACTACCAACAAAAATATTTAAAAGCTAAGTACTGCGAAGAGTTTTTCTATGAAATTGCGATATATATTTTTAAAAGATGGACCTTATTTTCGATCTTCTCGATGCGTCGTCAAGCTTAAATATCAGAAGGGTGACGGGATACCGGTTTCAGAGATAGAGAGAGGTTAATTCAAGTCCTTGTAGACGTCGTTCAAAACTAGAAACAGTTGTGACGATTTATTCTTGTTTTGTAATGTTGTCAATTAGTTGGAGTTTTTGGGAGCTCCACCTGCACTCTGGATGAAATACACCAACTCAATTGTATCTATTAATTGAACTTCTTAAATCAATTAAGAACCGAGTAAAAGGCGAACTAAATTTAGAGAAGGTGTAAATTGCTGCTATATTAGACTGATGTAATCAGTACAAATCGATATTATGTTAAGTATAACTACTAGATTTTTTATACTAGATAAGGATGACAAAAAGTTTAACATATCTGGTTTTGGCAGCGATATTTGAAGATCTGCACTGTTTGCATAAGTTAATCATGAATCCTAATTGAGGTATTTAAGGGTACGAATTTTGATAATCATAACTTCTTCATGATGGGTAGATAAGCAATCTCAAAATTCGTCAAAAATTCAGCAGATTCTCTGATATTATGATAAAGAACTATAATTTGCAAGAGTGCTGAAGGTCCGAACAAATTATGTTTCAAAGTTCATGTAGATCTTTACTTATAGATTTGAATAAGATCGCCAAATTATACATTTGTTCAAATTAATTGCAAGACTTCCGTATACTATAATGTTATGGTCTCAAGAAAGCAGAATGTAAAAATGAAAATACAATTGAATTACATTTTGAGGCAGTTACTCCGATTTACAGCAGTTTCTCACCTGACAATAACCCATACATTGTACTATTGTAAGATGATTTTATGTGTTTGAACTTGTTCCATCTTTAGCTACTTTGAGTTTATATATGGTCATTCTGCTCTTTCTTAAGAATTTTTGTTGATAAGAGAGCAGATCAGTTTTATCCATTTCCGATTTATTATAGAAAATGTTTGCTCGTTTGAAGTAATTTGTGCGCGAGAACTGAAAAGTTTTTTCTTTAAATGTTCTGTTAGTGGAAGATTTGATCGCGCCATTGGATGATTGAATGGCTTTCCAATAGTTTTCCCGTTTGCACCCTTTGTGGACGTTTTGGTTCAGCATTTTGGGTACGTCTCGTGAAGAGGATTTTCAGGAAAAATGATTCCACTTTGCCTTTATTAATTCTTGCTTTTTTTTATCTTGTCCGGATTTATTTTTATTTTATCCGTTTGGACTTTCGATTTTGGTGATGTAATGAAATATTAACGCTGGATTACACCGAACACCTATTCATTATCGAAAGTTAATTACTGAAAGGTTATAACAACAACACTGACTTGATTTCTGTGGAGACGATGTGATTTAGTTTGAAGTCGAATAAAATAAGTTGTATTTATAATATATATCCGGTTAAATTAATATTAATCTATTACAAATCAATAGTCAATACTTTAATTAGGATTTAGCTATTTGTGTATTCATATACCTTGTTAAGATTATAAAAGACTACCGTAATATGCAAGGAAGTTTAAATATTATGTTTCTCTCTTTTTTTGTAAAGCCTTTGGATATCCAAGGGCGACAGTCATAAATTTCTACTTGTAGTTTAAAGTAAGCATTAATTACATTTACGTATCTAGTGAGCGTATGAAACATTTTGTGCATGAGAAATTTTATTATCTTTTTTAAATTTAATACTACACTACGGGGGAACAACTTCACAGATTATATGTCCCTCATCTAACATGCAACAGAATTACGCATACCCTTAGCTGAGGCGGACGAACTATCCAATTAAAAAAATTCTGTCTCCTCAAGTGGGACTCGAATCCACGCCCTTGGAACACGAGTGAAGCACTGATACCAAGCGTCCACCGCCGATCCTATTAGTATTATCTTGTTAAATATAAGGTATATATTTGTTAGCTTTTATTAAACGTTTCGTCTCATTTGTTTAATGCCTTTTATAGTTATTTGTTGATATATATACCTTATGTATATAGATTACTCATGTATTTCATAACTAGTTTCTTCAGAAGCTAAGTAGTGAGTGGTTCACGGTAAGTTCTTGCTAGATTTTGGAAATATTATATTGATTTCGTGATATTTAACAAATAAACACCTATACCCGTCGTGTGAAACCTCATGTTTATTTTTGTCCTGTGGACATACGTAAACAACTTGGACTTATCTCGGAATCCACAACCACTATGACTATTGATTCCTGCTGAGCTAATTATCACTTTGTAGGAACATCTTACACATTACCTTTCGCATCATTGTGCCTATTGAGAAGATCTCCAACATAAGCAATGTGAGGAATTCAGGCTAATTAATGTCATTCACCCCTCAAGACATTGGAAGTATGAAACAACTTGAAATTCTCTTAGACTCTACAAACCCTACGAACATCGACTTTTTCGAAGCTAGTTATTACTTTGTGGGAGCACTTCAGGCATTACCTAAGTAATCCTTACGATTCTCAATACAAACGGAAGTATTCCTTTTGTTTAAAAATGGTTTACATGTTATGCAAATAAGCCTTTAAAACAGCAGTAGTGTTCAGGAATCTATTAATTGCAAAATAATGAATAAAAAAGTTAATTTGAAACTGGATATTAATCAGTCAATCTATAACAGGAACTGTCATAAGACTTGTTATCAAAGGATTATTCAAACAATCTCTAGAAGACTAAAAAACTATAATTTATACCAATCATGGAATGGAAGTAAAATTTTATATGTGAATATACAAGAGCCCCTACTAGCAAGTTAAGATAAATTAGAAATTATTATTCAAAGCCAATAATACTCGGTTTGTCTGAGACTGAAGATTTAGGAAACTATGAGCTCGTAAGTAAAACCTACGATATGAATACAAAGATAATTGGTGAAAGATAAAAATTAAAAATAATTTTTATGTCATAATCACATTACAGTAGGTATCGGTCTCTAGTTCCAGTGATTTCAATGATTCTCTGCAGTGATAGTAGTAGGGTATTACATAGGGTGATAATAGTATATTAATATAGCAGATAGCAGTTTTTACACAAATAAATTAAAGGAATGTATAAACCCATTGGGTATGTATCAAGTTGTAGATAAATTTACTCGAATTACTCAGAACAGTAAATCAAAAATTGATCTTATAACAACAAAAAATAAAGAAATAAAATTTGAGATCTAAGATACTAGGGTGGTTTGATAAGTCAGTGACTTTTTGAATAAAAGATACTTATTTGGGCAAATAAGCGTTTTATTTCTCAACATACTCTCCTTTTAGCTCGATACATTTAGTTCAGCGTTTTTTAAATTTTTTCATTCCTTTCAAATAATAGGTTTTATCAAGGCCCTCAAAATAGGCGTTTGTTTCAGTGATGACCTCTTCATTCGGCCCAAATCTCTTACCGCCCAGCCATTTCTTCAGGTATGGAAACAGGAAATAGTCACAGGGGGCTAAATCTGGAGAATATGCTGGATGGGGTAGCAGTTCGTAGCCCAATTTATGGATTTTTGCCATAGTGACTACCCACGTGTGCACCCGTACATTGTCTTGATGCAATAGCACTTTTTCTTCGCCAAATGCGGTCGTTTCTGCTTCAAATCAATATCGAATCTGTCCAAAAGCTCTGAATGATATTCGCCGGTGATCGTTTTACCCTTTTCAAGGTAATCGATGTGAATGACACCGCGTGCATCCTAAAAAACTGTGGCCATGACCTTGTTGGCCGACAGACCCACCTTGGCCTTCTTTGGTGCACGTTCACCCGGAGAAACCCACTATATTGATTGTTTCTTGGTCTCTGGTGTAGTGTGATGGATCCATGTTTCGTCTACGGTAACGAAACGCCGCAAAAACTCGTTCGGATTGCGGCTGAACATCGCTAAACACTCATTTGAAGTGGTCAAACGGTTGCGCTTATGGTCGGGTGTGAGCAATCGCGGCACCCATCGCGCGGATAGCTTTTTCATGCCCAAATGTTCATGTAAAATGTGATGTACCCGCTCAGTTGAGATGCCTACAGCCTCAGCCACCTCACGCACTTTCATTCCCTGATCGTCCAATATCATTCCATGGATTTTATCGACGATTTTTGGCGTGACGACCTCTTTTGGGCGACCTGAACGTTCGGCGTCACTTGTGCTGGTACGACCACAACGGAACTCAGTAAACCACTTCTTAACCATTTAAATTGATGGTGGAGTGAGTCTCCATAGTATTTATCAAGCCTTTCTTTGGTTTCGCTAATGGTTATTTTTACGCAAAAAATAATGCTTAATCAGCACACGAAATTCACTTTTTTCCATTTTCGTTAAAATTCACGAGGTTGTTTGCTTTCAATGGCTGTCAAACACAAACTAAATGGCGCAGTCTTCTCAAAATCTTCAATAGTCTATTCATAGATGGCAGTTGACGGGAGCAGTGTTGCATTTAAACTTACTGCGGGGAAATTCAAAAAGTCACTGACTTATCAAACCGCCCTCGTATCAGATTTCGAGAAAAAATCTAAGATCACTCGTTCTGAACAATTAATTGCAAGAGATATGTTGTAATACATCTAAAATTGGAATGAAAATATTTTTCAGACAGATCTATTCAGTGGAAATTGGGTTACAAATATTGCAGATATTGAGCAGTTATCAACGAATTTCACTGCTATGGTAATAAAGATGCTTAACAAGCATGCACCTTGTACTTCAATAGATAAAAGGGCTATGGTCATTGAAACTAATGAACACTTGCTAAATTATAAAATAAGGAGAAAGGAAGTAGTACAAGTGATCCGATCTCATAAAAGTAAGTAGGTATTACTAGAGCAAAGTTCATCAATACAAAAATAATTTAGCTGAAATGGGGAAAACTGTTACGAGTATTTTAAACAAGAAAAATTAAAGATTACTTGGAAAGGCATTTACTTAGTTTATACGAAGAGACATGTACAAGCGTTTAATGTATTATTTTTAGATACCTAGTGTACAGCAAATTGTTGAAGATATATATAATAGAGAAGATTGTGCACAACAATGTAGAAAAAAGGAATTTGCATGGCAAAGAGTTACAATAGTTGATATGAACAAAGTTAAGGAAACTAGTAAGCAATTAACAAATAAAAATAGTTCAACTGATGAAATAACAACAATAGCTATTTGTATAACTTACTTGCCCAGGTTAACGTACCGAGAGAATAATTGGCCGTTTACGACCGAGGCGGACAATCTCGTGGACGCTAACGAATTCCGCGGACAAGATACACAACATTTTATATGCAACCGTAAAAATAGATACAACTTGTCAAATTTAGCTCATTTCACCTGACGTTCTCGTCTAGTACAGATCAGTACAGTCTATGAAAAATTATAAAATATATAAAAAAATACGTTCAGATTTTATCAGAAAAACTCGTTAGTTTTACCCCTCCTCCTTAAAAGTCTTATTTTTGGATTGTTAATAATTTTACACGAGGGTATAATAAAGGTTTGTATCGCTACAAACAAACAATGGAAACAATCCATCACTGTGTCTATTGAAAAGATTCCCAACACAAGCAAATGTGAGGAATTCTGGCTAATTAATATGATTCCCTCCATATAACTAATATAATTTTTGGAAAATGGTAAAAGTTTGAACATATCTGAAGCTGGATTTCGCAAATCCAATTTCTGTGAAAATGCAATCGAAACAGTGTTAAGTAAGTGGAAAAGTGCAATAGATAATAAATAATACTGAAGCTAGAGTGTTGGCGGGACGGTGATTCTATGATTTAAATTCTACTTATCAAATAGTGAAGTAATAACCAGGTAAGGTGATAAGATATCCAGTGATAGAAGTGTCAATTATGGTGTGCCGCAGGGCTCAGACTTAGGGCCCATTTTATTTATATTGTACTATGTATATGATAAAGTAGATGTAAGTAGAAATTGTTCGATAGAAATGTTTGCCAATGCTATTCTATTGTTATACAGGTCATAATATACTAGACATATGCAACAACTTATAAATATCTGCAATTGTTCAAGCAATAATTCGTTACAATTACACCTAAGTAGAACCAAATGTATGGTAATAAAATCAAAGAAGTATAGAGGAAAGTGAAATCAAAATCATCATTCATCAAAATGAATAGTTATAGATTGGAGCAAGCAGAAATCAACTATTTAGGCATCATAATCGGTGAAGATTTGCATTTTACTTATGCATCTTAATAATTATATGCCAAAAAATTAGTAGTAAGATTTTTTTTGAAGGATTTCTAAATACCAAAGTGTATTGTCTAAATTACTTGTTTACGAAACAATAATTGCTCTTTATCTTACATATTGTGCAACAATATTATTTATGTTCAACAATAGTCAATTTTTCTTACATTAAAAACTACAAATTAAAGTGATGAGATAGCATACTTAATTGTTATATAGTATATACAAATATTGGTACAATGTCATATACTTTCAGCATATATTATCTGTTAAACAAGCTGTTATACTAAATACTTTATTGTTCATTTTTAAACTATTGAATTGATTGTTACCTAAACATCTAAGCGACTACATTGTACTTTTGCACATGCATTAAAATACCAGAAGCAGCGATAATTTCTATATGCAAGAAACTCGCATAAACTTTGCAAAGCTTATCCTCTACAAGACTTAAACTGTCTTATTCAATGGGTAACTGTGTTATTATAAAACTATTATTACTATATTAAGTATTATAGTATATACCATATTCTTCACGTAGCAATTTTATCGCGTCTTGTTTTATAAATTGAAGTTCAGACGGAAGTTACTGCTATTACTCCGAAGAGAGTAGTTGATAGCTATTATCAGGTCATTGGTAATGATTTAATTTAATAGACATACTCAGTATTAATACTGTTCTCATCATTTATGCGTCTGACTCAACATTTGCATATATGATTGAAATACAGTATAATAAGAGGATTATAAAAAAGTAAAACACGTTAATTAGAGAATAAAAAAACATGCCAGGAAAGTAAATTTAATGTAAATTTAAAAGGTTATAAACATGTTTATTACTAAGCTGACGCTAATCCTTAAATTCAAATTAAGAATATCTTGCAGACAACTATATATTAAATTTAAATTTCTATTGCTTCCTTTTATAGCAAAAAAAACATTTTCGTCAAGATTTATTTATATATCCTCAGTTTTACTACTTCCAATAGCACATTTTGCAATACACAAACCTATTTTTGTCATTTATTAGTTAAATTTGCGCAAATATCTGCTGTATTATAAACTTCTTAATTCGTCGTTATGGCATTCATTATACCAAATATGTATTATACATTTTATAATATTAATTGCGTCAGTGAGTTAAGAAATGTGTGGGTCGGAAGCGTACCTAATGCACCAAACATAGTAAGCATACCTAAACACTCTACTTTATCACTCAACAAAAAGCGACACTCAATGCTAATAAGATATAGTGTTGAACAGACGTTGTATGATAGAAGTTCAAAATAATCGTTGAAATCAAACTTAAATTACAGATATATAACAGGGAAATAAGCGAAGACTATGTGGAAGAAAACTAAAAGTAATCTTGATCAGAAGTATTTAGTTGATATAATTTGGCACTTCACTAGTTGAATATTTCAAGTGCATCAGTACTACATATAAAAAGTATCGTACTGTATTCTAGAAATTTGGCAAGTTCTAATGGGTTTCCCAATAGGGAGGATATGTTTTTAAAATTAAGTAAAATACAAAATATTTAGGACAAAAGCAAAACCTTTTCTTTATTTTATAGTACAACTTATGACAATTATATTTTGAATAACACATTATCCAAATGTCCACCTCAGCGTCGTTTGCAGGATCGAATTCGATGAACCCAATTTTCGGTAATTTTTTGCAATAAATCAGGTGTAATTTCATTCATGCAGCGTTCGATGTTCAATTTCAAAGCGTCTCTAGTTCGAGGTTTGTTGGCATAGACCAACGACTTTAAATATCCCCACAAAAAGTTACTGGTTCAAGAAGTTCAAGAAGAAGAATTAACAGTTCCATTTCTGGAGATTACAGACTCACCAAACGTTTCTCTCAGTAACTCCATAGTGGCATTAGCAACATGTAGTGTTGCAGCATCTTGTTGGAAAAACATGCCTTGCAAATTAATTTCATCCACTTTTGGCCACAAAGAATCCGTTAACATTGATCGATAACGCTCACCAGTCACTGTTACTGCATCTCCATTTGCATCTTCAAAACCAAAAGGATCCTATGATGCTACAATGCCATAAACCGCACCAAACAGTAACTTTTGCTGGATGCAAAGACTTCTCATGAATCTGGCGTGTTTAAACACCAAAAACGACAATTGTGTTTGTTAACGAAGCCGTTTAACCAAAAATGGGCTTCATCTGAAAAGATGATTTTTTTGAAAAAATCTGGATCAATTTCAAGTTGCTCTAGAGCCCAATCAGCAAACACACGGCGCTTGTGATGATCAAGTGGCTTCAGTTCTTGAGTGAACACAATCTTATACGGATGTAAACCCAAATTGTTGGCATTTTTGAAAGGCCAAGTCCTTGAGATCATCTATTAACCGACCGATTTGCATCTCCTGTCACACTGACACTTACAGCGTCAATACTCTCTTGGTTTCTTGCGTTTCGTTCCTTGTCTTATTGGTGTTCTGGTATCGTGTAAACTGAAAGTTGTTTCGAATTTCTTAACGATTCGACGAATCACAAGCACAGAAGGGGATTATGTGGACCAAAATCTTGACGAAGATTACGTTGAGTTTGAATAAAAGAACGATTCTTTTTATAAAATTTTTGGACAATAACCAAGCGTTGTTCAAGCGTGTATTTTGCTATGATGAATTGTCGGACTATACTAAAAACAAATGACAGCTAGTGAGATTTCTACAATTTTAGATACTGTTGCTATGACGTTTTAAAAACATTGTTCCTATTGGGAAACCCTATATATGTAATTCATGATCTTTTTGAAAAGTTCACCAGAATTAGAATTAGTCAGGTTAGATATTAAGTAGAATCTTGAATTCTTAAAGAGTATACTTTAATTATGTTTATTAACAATCGATACATAATGTGTTCATTACTGACGTTTAAAAAGTTAGAAAGTAGTTTATTATACATCAGAGTCAATAATAAGTTCTCTTGGTTAGTAATGAGTTCTCTTGGTTAGTAATATCCATTACTTACCTTTTGCTCGTTCTAAATATTCTCAACAGATGGCAGAAGTTTCCGTATCTATCTTTACTTTTAGCAGGTAACAAACAGTCAGTCACTGTTTTAGCAACTTCTCGCTATTCCGGTGGTGTGCAACTTACATCAGTTTCACTATCAGGCATTTTAAATCGTGTAAATTGCAATTAGGAGCAATGTAATTAAATTTAGTTTAGTAGTGACACGAATCTACTTTGACAATTGTTGCAGCAATTGTCATTTTATCGCCACCTGAATAAAAACGCTGGTGTTGTGTCCTACATATATCAAGTATAAGGTATCAATGTAAGAACATAATTATGTACGATTGTGAATAAAATAGTATACATACCTCGGCGGGAAGACATTACGCGTCGAGCAATTGCTGGCCTTGGCGCTTCGCGCCTCGGGCAGCAGCATTGCTCTCCGCGTAATGTTCTACTTCCCGCCTCGGTAAGTAATCTACTATTACATGCCTGATTAACCATATCCAGGGCCGAACCAATACCTTAAGAGACTCTAATCACTAAAGATTATGATGGGCTCCAGTAGTATTTGCTAATATCAGAGCACCTATACCGTAAACGCATGCAAATGACGTTGGTCAAATTTAAACCAGTTTACAAAAGGCGAGACTTACTGATACTGCTGCAAATGAGAACAAATGGTAGACTGGTCATTACTTACGAAGTATCAAGCCGCATAGTTTCGTAATGTATAAAATTGTACTTTTTAAACAATTTCAAAGGCAGTTTTAAGAATTAGGTTTAAGTTTAAGTAAAGCTCAATCAAAATTCCTATTGTTATCAGTTCCAGCTTAAAGGAAGGTAATCGCCAGTAACGTTAATATAACGTGAAGCTCGTATAACGTCTACGTACTTCTAAATAAAACCTACCAGTTCTAGACTCAAATATCGTTAACCATCAAGTTTCACTGTACTTAGGCGTTCTGTAAGATGCATGGAAACGCATATAGTTTTAGCTGGCACGTCTGTCTAGACCGAGAGCTGACGACCAAAAAGTGTAAGAGTTTTGTAAAGGCTAATATTTTAATATTAGCTTATATTTAAGGTGTAAATAAATATCCTACACAAAAGAAACTCGGATGTGGGGACACTCGCCGTCAGCGCAGCTTGAAAGTTGCAACAAGAAGTAGAGTCATCTAAGTGTCTTCTAAAGGCTGAAAATTGATCATTAAGAAGTTTATGTAATAAAAAACTGGAAAATAGTCATTATACAGGGTAATGATCAAACGCGTTGCATCAGTGTCAATGCGGTGGTCGCATGTCTTCAAAATGAGGTCAATGTAAAGAAGTGATTTGAAAAAGCTGAAATTTGGTACAGGGCTAATTTATTGAATATAGTTTCTCAAAAAAACAGTCAGACTTCATTTTGATAGAACCGAGACTGTTTTTTTGAGAAACTATATTCAATAAATTAGCACTGTACCAAATTTCAGCTTTTTCAAATCACTTCTTTACATTGACCTCATTTTGAAGACATGCGACGACAGCATTGGAGCTGATGCAACGCTTTCGATCATTACGCTATCTAAGGACTCTTTTCCAGTTTTTTATTACATAAACTGCGTAATGATTAATCTTCAGCTTTTAGAAGACACTTAGATGACACTACTTCTTGTTGCAACTTTCAAGCTGCGCTGACGGCGAGTGTCCCCATATCCGAGTTTGTTTTGTGTAGGATATTTATTTACACCTTAAATATAAGCTAATATTAAAATATTAGCTTTTACAAAACTCTTACACTTTTTGGTCGCCAGCTCTTGAACTAGTCCGTCTGTTCTTCGTCGCACTTTTTCACTTTCCCATGGAGGTGAGATTTGACCTCTGACCACTCCGTTGATCATGGAAAGCGACAGTAGCGACAACAAGACTTCACTCTCACCCCCTACAAACGGGATCTTGGGTCAGAGTTTGACATTCAATTTATTTTACATTACACCATAACGCGAACTAAGGGCGCATAGATAATTTAAAGTGGTCTAGGTATTGTATCACGAGATAATTGGATCATCGGAGAAAAAACAAATGCAACAAAATTAAAGGTTTGTGTAAAGAAATTAAATATGGCATAGAAATTATACAATTATAGAAATTATATAGAAATTATAGATGGCATGCCTCTTTACCTCCAAGCCTCATTGCCTCATTGCCTTTCTACTTCGTGGAAGTATGCTGTTACAGAAATCAAAATACAAAGAAATAAAATTTAGCCAGCCTCGGTGGATTAGTGGTTTGCATGTTTGCTTCATAATCCAAGGATCGCAGGATAGCAGGCAATTCGCGGATAGGAAGTAAAACTGTAGGTCCCGTGTCAATGTAATGTTTGGCACGTTAAAATCCCTACTGGGGGTGGAATTCCCCCAGATTCGGCTAAATTCTAGTAGGGTCGGCCAAATGATCATAGCAATCGGTGGCATGAGGTACGAAGGATGCTTCGCCATCCTGAGTCCTCGCCCAAAAACAAACAAACAAATAAGTTATTTGTTAGTCAATTTACGCCATATCAAAAAACGTTATTAAAGGTTAGAGCATAAAAATATTAATTAGGTTAGAGCATACAATTATCTTTTAAGTTATATTATAGATTATAATACATAATGCCTACTCTCAACAGTCGTTAATGAGACATTCCTGATTTTTTATTTCATAATATTTTGCTGATAATGGTCGTAATTTACACACAATATGTGAACTCCTAATTGAGCTATCTCCTATCACTGTTATTAATTTTAAACAATGAACCTTTTGTTTTCTTTAGTGTTAAGTGGGGAGGCAGGTCTTATTATGACGGAAATTAAGTTATATTTTTTCATCTAAATGTTTATTTGGATGTATTTTATTGATTTCTAGAACACAAATTATAGATTGAAAAGGTAGAATTTATTTACATAATTTAAAATTATATTTTAAAAATGTATTGTTTTTATTTTATTTAAAATGATTAATTATTGCATTAGAAAATCATTTTTATGCTTAAAAAATAATTAAATTAATTAAAAATACATCTGTTATATATTAAATATTATAAATTATTGTGAAACATTATTTTGTGCGATTAAAAGTACTTAAGTCTACTGCCACACCGCGCAAAGGGTCCCCTAACTCATCAACAGAATGTAAAACTTTTATATGCATTTAGAACGAAATCAGTACTTGATTCTAGGAAAGTCTTCTCGATCTTTACGAAGGCGTGCAACAATCAAGAATTTTATATTGTGTGTTATAAGAAGCACATCCTAATCAAGTTTTGTGTTTTACTCGTAGAACGTTCCTAATTTGTGTTTTAGATTTTTTTAAATATACAGGGTGTTTCACTGAAAATTCGTATCCTATGAACAAGTGATAGTACATATAAAATGCAACAAAAAAACTTGGTATCATTAGTGCCTATCTTACAAAATAACCGGGAAAAAAATTGTTCTTGAAAATTGTAAGAATCACAGTTGGATCAACAAACTGGATGTACCTTTCAGGATTATTTCAAAATGGTGGAATTATTCGGAATTATTGGAAGACGCTTAGTAATTTCAAGGAGCCTGTTGTAGGATGAACTCCATCTTCCTTGTAGTATAGGTATTATTCGCCTGTTCTTGTAGAATATAGTAGTAATGTTCTCTTAAGGCAGCGGCAGTGGCCAGAAGCACAAAGCTAGGAGCATAAATTATTTGCTTTTATACCTACAGCCCATTATTGCAGTAATAGAAGATGAATCTGGTACCTAAAATGTAAACAAACAGCTTAACTGTATGCTATTTTGTAGACAGATGAGTGTGGGGTAGAAAATGGTAATGGCAGGGAGCACTTTCTGTGAAGAACACAAAATCCCCAAGAGGGTTTTTTTGGTGGCTGATACAGTAATTGTATTTTTGAGAATAAAGAGATTTATTAATATTTTTTACGTAAGATTTAGTGTTCTTACTGCGTTAAATTAAGAAATCTTTATATTAATAATCGATTTTGAAAAAAATCCGATTTATCCCCAAATCGGATTTTTTCCAATCCATCCATCCGGGATTTCCAAAATGGAACTGAAGACTGTTACAGATAGTATTATCTAATTGTCCTTTTAATGTCTGACGATTTCGGGTTAAACCTTTATTATAAACTGCTTTCTACGCTAATAAAATTGCATATAATATTTGACCCTTTAGTTGCATACAGCTCCGTCCTCGGATTGCTATTACTAATTAATTGAATTTATTGTAATTCGTATTTTAAGTACTTGAAGGTATTATTAACTAATTATATCTTTTATTCCAGTATTTTTTTTTGTTTCTAAATCTTCCCAAGGCATTTGATACGGTGAACTACCCACTCTTAATTGAATCATTAGAAAATATTGGATTTCGTAGAGTTGTTTTGAATTTAATGGAAAGTTACTTAAGTAATAGAACTCAATAAGTAGAAATACATTCGGTTAGGAGTGGGGCATTCACTGTACAGTGTGGTATACCTCAACGGATTGTACTCAGTCCGCTACTTTTTGCTATATACATAAATTAACAACTTACTTAAATTAAATACATTTGATAAAATAATAAGTTTTGCAAAAGACACAGTTATTGTCTATCAAGGTAACGACTGAAGAAATCTGGAAATAAATGCTATACAAGACTTAAAAATCATCAAAGACTGGCTTGATTATAAAGTATTAACTATAAATTTCTGGAAAAGTAAATTTATACATTTCAATTATAATAAAAAAAGAAAAGCTTCTTTATTTTAATTCATTAGAAGTAGATCTGAAACAACTTTTCGGCGGTGCTTTTCTATAAAATACTTAGGTGTAACTATTGACCGTCATTTGAGTACAATCTACAGGTTATGAGAAGCATCCTTTTTTTAGATTTAAGGTTTTAAGTAAATATTTCAAATATTCTTTGGGAGAGGGAGAAAAGAAGGGCTTAACCTGTTAGTGAAAAAATGCTAGTCTCTGGGAAAACAGTGATGTTTTCAACAAACATAATGCTACGCATGAAGAGATTGCCGGTGCTGGTGAAGCAACTATACTGAACCAAGTTGCTTAAAGGACAGGACCAAAAGTCCCTTGTCACCCAAAAGTCCTTGATGGACTGCGATACATCCGTTACAGTCAAGCAATCGGCAAGAAAAAACTATCATCGTTATTTGATATCGCAACTCTGCCCCCCAAACTAGAGATGCGTCAATATTCGTACAGAGATTATTACCAGATGTTTACAGTAGTAGACAACTCTTAAATTTCTAAAATAAATCGCAATAAATAACTAACTTACATTCAGGTTCGGCAGTGGCTGGGAAATAGCCTTTCTTTAATTGACTGGGGATGAAAATTGAATTCTGCCAAGGAATTGGTTTCTGTTACAATGACAGCACTTCTTGCTCCACAGCGTCTGATGGCGACAGTTAGCTGTAAATGCAGACAAGAATGCCAGAATGCCATACCTGTATGCAAAAATTGTAAAGGAAGCAGCTGTGCTAATGTTGATAGAGATGTTTTGGTGGTACGTATTTCAAATCATTATGCGAAGGCCATAACAACTAATCATAAATATTTGTTTTTCACGATGAAGAATATACAAGTATATACACATAATATACTTGTATATTCTTTAATATACATAATCTTTAACCCCCTATACCTTTCGGTGTCGGGGTGCCGGGCACACCGAGCCAAAGAGTGGATATGTTGATGTGAGATATATGTGGTTATAGTGGATTATATCGCTTAACAGAGTTAAGTATACGTAATATATAAAATAAAATTTCTTTTAATGGTGTAAATGAATTTAGAAGATGCCAAATAGTATAATGATACCTCACTGGATAATATTCTGGCTCGTTGTGTAGGGGCTAATTATTTATTATTGGTCGCCTTCTTAGAGAATGGCTCCCTATAACCTGTACAAAAAATATTAATTTTGATATTTTTGAACTCCACAGGCCTTAAATATGTTGACTGGATACCACTAAAGCCAACACTGGCCGATTGCTTTTCAATTTGTGATTGAAAGGACCATATGGAACCCAGATCTCAAGGAACGACGGAAGGCATGGAGAGTTTGGTGTATATTTACAGGGAACCTAGGTATATGTACGCCATAAGAAAATAAAATTTCGTTTGGGATTTATGTTCAGGTACCCTCCCCTTTTTAGATCTTTTATTTCTGTATCATTACTTATAACCGAGAAAGGCGTGACCTTGCTAATAATTGCTAAGTTGATGATCAGTTTTGTGCGGTCGCACGTATAAAATATCAAAGAGCGACCATCACTTGTCGTAATATTATAGACACTGCCGTACGGGATACATAACTACCCATTTAGTCTACCTTGCTTTGCTTATAACTATTCGGAAAGAGTGGATGCATGGATGAATAGCCTCATATTTCGCTTCAAACCTACTGGTGGTACCTTCCAACTGTCTCTGAGTAGAACTTGATCCTTTTTCGAAGCAGTACTGTATTCAAAAGTACAACATTGATAATAAACATCAGGTTTTCTGAGATCTTTGACAGTACAACTGTTTATACGAGAATTACAAATTTACTGTCGGAGCAGTTTTCTGAAAGTAGGAGAGTATGATATGATAGATGACCATTAACGAACAGAATATGATTTCTACCGTCTCTAACGTTTTAAGTAGATTATAGTCGTCATCACAAACTGACTGGATGTGCTGACGAAGATTGGACTTTTTGTCAGCAAAACTGGTCTGGGAATGATTGTGCTATGATTACCAGTACAAATTGTACATTTACATAAAAATTAACAATAACGGGAATTTAGTAAAGGAGTTTATCATTGTTGTGTTTTGGAAATCGTATTAAACAGTTGAACACTGTAAGTTAAACATTTGCCGAAGCATATCTCATAGTGTTAATGAACTCACGAAAGACAAAAGATAAGTCACCCTATTCGATTCTTCTCACAATTAAATTTTTTAGTTCATAAAATTTTTGGATCTAACTAAACATAATTCTGGCTTTGAATAAACTGTTTTGCTTTTGACCATTTTTCTTCTTTCAATTGAACAGTTTTAAGTAGTAACTGTGAAATGTTTGTGATGGGTGCAGATTAAAACCAGTTTATAGAAAGTAATTAGGGATGTTTATATATAATTAATTTCTTATTAGTTATCATTAGTTGATTTATGTAATACCATAATTAATTTTGATGCAATTAGTTTCATTAAAAGGGTGATTTAAGTATCTAGCCGAGGAATTGCAGCCTGGGAAATTTCCTGAAGGATGATTCATTTTTTTTGTGGTCAAGATCATGCAATTAAGGTATAACTGGTATTTAATAATTGTGAGTATTTTCCTTATAAAATTAAATTAACTAAAACATGCGGAAACGTCTAGTGTCTAAGAAACATGTTTTGGACATTTTTGGAAAAAGTGTGGGTTATGATTTACGCTAAGGATAATATAACGCTATTATGCATAATTAAATTTTTTGCTCACTAAAGAGCGATAATCTTTAAGTTTAAGGTTAACGATCTTTAGTTAAATGTATAAATCAATGAATGACTTACTCATTTCTTAAATTTCCAATTCTGATATTAGAAGCGTAATCAGAATTAATCTAAGAGCAAAAAATAGGTGGGTGACTGTTTTTATTGCACTCCATATAGTAATTGGCTAGTCGATTACAGTTTCGTGTTTCCGTTAAATTTTATTGCATGAAGATGGTAATAAACTAAACACAAGTCGTATTTTAAAACAATTTCCTTATTACGTGTGTGCTGCTGTTAGAACGTGATGGAGTTGCAACAGTAGCAGCAATCATTTTATTGGATAGGAATTATATATATGAAGTCGATACTTTCTTATCGTTTTATTATTTATCTTCTAGCAACGTTAAAACATTTCACCTTATGTATATCAGCGCTGTATTTCAATTAACATTAGCTCTATGTTGCAATCGTAAAACTAAGCTTTCAATGGATATCTTCAAGTTTATTAAACTTTAATTCTCCTTCCTATTCAATTTTAATGCTGTCTGCTACTAATTGAACTAATTTGTTGTATTTATATCAAAAAGCTAATGAAATCAAACTGGCGCTAATGAAATTAACTGTTTGTACAAGTTTTTTTTTAATTTATTCTTTAGTGATTTTATATGTCAATATTATTAATGCTCGTTACATAAAATCAACGGTTTTAATGTGATGGCTTGATTCCGTTCCCATGTGTTCGACTTCAATAAATTGATCCAATTAGCATAGTCAATAATTAATATTGTTAGTACTTTCACTGAACGTAATTTTTTCTTTTTGAAAATAAATTCAGCAGTTGGCAGCAACAATGTACATCTCGAGAAGTATCTTTTTTCATGAGTATATTTATAAGTGCTTGTTTTAATTGTTACTGAACGCTGCAGCGCGCTGTACAGTTTTGATATACGCGTAGTTATTTTAAAAAATCAACCGTTAATCTTTTCTTTCAAAAATACATTAATCTATTTTAGTTTGGTAAAATATTTTGAATATCTACCAAAACTGTATTTGGTTTATGGTTGTTGGTTTGGTTTATCATTTTAGTAGAATTTTATTAGGCTGAAATCGTTCATTCCGTTGGGCATACCTTGTAAAAAGTACCACTCTAGCTCATGTTGTAGTCTATCCCTAAATTAAGCAGAATTTAGTTGTCGTCAAAAAAATAACTGTGCGGGGCGGCGGGAGAGGTGTTTTAGTAAAAAAGGGGTAAAATTGAATTTTTGTGCTATTTGTTGCGGAACATCATTCGCTATGTTGTGACAAAATTGTAAATGGTTACATCGATATTTAAGTTGTCAAAAAACCATTAAAGGTATTTATTTACATTGTCTCTTACGGGAACTCCTAATTTTAAAGTCGATTTTCTTGAAACAGCACTTTTAAGGTTTAACAAAATTACATTTAACACTTAATATCTTCAAATCTGGTACATATTAAGAAAAAACGACTAAAATAAACGTTTTACGTTGATTCTCTGTGAACACAATAATGCTTTTATTTTTGTCACATGTATAATACAAGCGAAGATATCTGCAAAACAACGTAAAGAGTGCCGCGTTTCGTTTTTGCTGTTGGTTAACGAAAAAGTATTTTAGCACGGTAATAATGCATAGTTGATGTTATGTCATACCCACGGTAAACAAAATATATGTTCTTATGCGTTTTACACATTGCATATCATACACAGTGGCATATTTATTTATTATTTCTTTCTTAAATTAATACAAGCAAAGATATTCATCAATAACTAAAAGCCGTTCTAGGATATCATTTGTGGTTTTACATACCTACAATTAGTAAGCTACAACTATATTACAGCAGTATGTTGTATGTAACCACAGAAAATTTGTATGTAATAAGTTAAATATGTTAACTAGAAAAGGCAAAATAAAAAAAAACACGTCTTAAATTTAAAATTATTTCTTAATAAGATCATGGAAATATTTAGGTTCTTAACCTCTTTTCATGTATTTTTAATAAAATTACAAAGACAAGTCTAACTCAAATTAAAAATACATATTGTGCAATTATTTATTAACTATTTGAAAGAAAGAAATTAAGAAAGAAAAACGAGTAAACGCGTTCACTCTGAATGCTTGGAATAACGAATCTGCTTCGATGTCTGCTTTTGGTAAACCACTTTTCTTGTTTTTGCATCCTCCAGGACATTTGCACTTTGGTATGCAATAAAATTTATTTTTCAAGCAGGAACAAATTATCAACTAATTACTATACAATGGCAAGTATTCAGAGATATAACATTTTTAGGTACAGATTCCTGGGTTGCGAGTACTTGCACTATTCCAGTCTCCACTTTTTGACATCCGTAATTTAAAAAGCTTTCTAAATTGGGTTTAGGTAATAAAGTATTCAACCACTCTTTAGTTTGGTAGTGTACTCGTAAGCAATGCTGGATCAAACTTCTTCTGTTTATTTTCCTATACCAGTAAATTGACTGGTAGTATCGCAACCCGTCATAGCATGGAAACTCAAATAGTTAATAACTCATTGCATAATATGTGTTTTAGATTTATCTCCTGTTCCTGTTCTTCCTGTTCATAAATCACAAAAACAAATCAAACTCAAATTGAAACTACATATTCTGCAATTACTTATTAACTATTTGAGAGAAAGAAATGAAGGAAAAAAAAACAAAAAAATTGTCGTATTGTCTGCTTTCGGTAGATTATTTCTTGCTTTTGTATCCTCCAGGACATTTGCACGCGGCAATGCAATAAAATTTAGTTTTCATGCAGGAACAATTTTTCGTCGAGCAATTACAAAAAAAATCAATTGCAACTAATTACATAACACCATGAAATCATTTGAGTACCATTTGATGAAAAATTTCTTTGTTAAAATCTCCAATCCGATTAGAAAGCTGGAAAAACTTTCTATGTCGATGTTAAAGTAGATGTACAAGATAAGAACGGAAAAGGTATATCGCAATTCATGAAATATGTTTGGAGGTCTGGATTAAAAAAATACTTAGTTTCCATGCTATGACGGGTTGCGATACTACCAGTCAATTTACTGGTATAGGAAAATAAACAGAAGATAGCAGCATCGCTTACGAGTACATTACCAAACTAAAGAGTGGTTGAATAGTTTATTACTCAAACCCAATTTAGAAAGCTTTTTAAATTGCGGATGTCAAAAAGTGGAAACTGGAATAGTTCAAGTTCTCGCAAACTAGGTATCAGTACCTAAAAATGTTATATATCTGAATACTTGCCATTATATAGTAATCAGTTGTAATTAATTTTTTTGCGATTTGACGATAATTTGTTCTTGCATAAATAATAAATGTTATTGCATACCAACGTGCAAATGTTCTGGAGGATGCAAAAACAAGAAAAATGGTTTACCAAAAGCACAGTATATATAACATACAGTAATGTGACTGTCGCAAATAATTTCTATCCACCACACTACATGCTGGCGCGAGTCCGCAGTATGCAGACAGCAGTTCTATTTCAAACACGCAACAGAACGTATCGAACTTACCAGAGCCGGATAAACTCACAATCGTGCAGTATTAGTGCCAGTAAACAATGCATAGTGTTAGTCGTTGTGCCACGCCAAAGGCTGTAAAAATACCTCGGAAAGAACTACAATTAGTTTTTTCAGGTTTCCGATTTCAGGTTATTTTTTCCTACATACTATTTTTTTTAATAAATACGCTCGTAAAAACAATGCCGTATTTAAGAATTCACTTTTGTATATATTTACCAATTGCTTAAAATTGAATTACTAACACGTAATAGAACAAATAAGCTATTACGAAATCCTACATAATAAAATTTTTTATGCTGATTTATTAAAAGAGTTCAAGAATCTAGGTCAACTCCTTATCAACAAGTGTGAACTACAGCGTCTTTTGTTACTCTCAACTGTTAAAAAAAGTCAAAGCGTGCGTTAGGATTGTACTTTTTAGCATTTCGTTTGTCATTGTGTCTTTAATTTAATATGAATGAAAATAAATTTTATTATTATTAATTATTATTATTATAGTGTAAATTGATTTCATCTCCCCTATTTTGTACGTATGTGATTTCGGTGACCTAGATTCTCCATTTGTTTGTTGAACAGGTATTCAAATTGTATACAGCTATGCATTTGTTCGTAATTATTTCTAAATAAAATGAAATGACTATTGCAGCGCAAGAATATGGTTAATGGCTTGAAAGAATAATGTAACTTTAGTTGGAAACTAACGATGTAACAAGAAACAACTCTTCTAACTTAGTTTAATAAATGTTTTAAATATCTAAATTGATTATCGTTTTATTTATTAGATTCTATAAGTAAAACAACTTCAATCAAATGGTTCACTACACATAATTCTACTTCATATTTTACTATACTATTATATAACAAGAGATTTTGTTTACATATTTGTTCGAGACATTTTATTGAATGCAGCTCTGCGTTTTATTTACCGGCGATCCCGACCGATAAACGTCGGTCCACTACTTCGTTTATGGGCGTGATATTCGAAGGTGGATTAATAAAATGAATTGTGTCGCATGCAAAGTGAATCTACTGATTGTTATATATACTGTGCCAAAAGCAAACATCGAAGCAGATTCGGAATTCCAAGTATTCAGAGTGAATGCGTTTACTCAGTTTTTCTTTCTTAATTTCTTTCTTTCAAATAATTAATAAATAATTGCAAAATATGTATTTTTAATTTGAGTTAAACTTGTCTTTGTAATTTTATTAAAAATACATGAAAAGAGGTTAAGAACCTAAATATTTCCATGATCTTATTAAGAAATAATTTTAAATTTAATACGTGTTTTTTTCATTTTGCCTTTTCTTAGTTAACATATTTAACTTATTACATACAAATTTTCTGTGGTTACATACAACATACTGCTGTAATATAGTTGTAGCTTACTAATTGTAAGTGTGTAAAATCACAAATGATATCCCAGGATGGCTTTTAGTTATTGATGAATATCTTTGCTTGTATAAATCTAAGAAAGAAATAATAAATAAATACGCCACTGTGTATGATATGCAATGTGTAAAACGCATAAGAACATATATTTTGTTTACCGTGGGTATGACATAACTTCAACTATGCATTATTACCGTGCTAAAATAATTTTTCGTTAACCAACAGCTAAAACCAGACGCGGTACTATTTACGTTGTTTTGCAGATATCTTCGCTTGTATTATACCTATGACAAAAATAAAAGCATCATTGTGCTCATAGAAAATTAACGCAAAACGTTTATTCCAGTCGTTTGTTCTTAATATGTACTAGATTTGAAGATATTAAGTGTTAAATGTAATTTTGTTAAACCTTAAAAGTGCTGTTTCGAGAAAATCGACTTTAAGGAGTTCCCGTAAGAAGCAATGTAAATGAATATCTTAAATGTTTTTTTGACCACTTAAATATCGATGTAACCATTTACAGTTTTGTCACAACATAGCGAATGATGTTCCCCAACAAATAGCATAAAAATTCAATTTCACCCATTTTTTACTAAAACCCCCTATCCTATCCCATCACAGTTATTTTTTTGACGACAACTAAATTCTGCTTATCTTAGGGATAGACTACAACATGAGCTAGGGTGGTGCTTTTTACAAGGTATGCCCAATGAAAATAAAAACTAAGGCACTTTCCGGCTAAATAAAACTCTACTATTTACATTATAGAAATTTAGGTTTTTATCATGTAATGGGTCCTATGACAGAGGTATTCAATCTAAATAAAACAAAACTTTAAACTATTAAAGACAGCAACATAAAAACCTATAACGAAGGAATACTATTTCTATACAGTGTAAGATTAAATAATGGAATATTAAAAAAAAGCCAACTCAACCGGTTTTTTTAAAACGCTGAAGTACGTCGATTTTATTTTTTTAAAATAAAATTAAACGACAATATAGATTTTTAGTAGTGGTAAAATCCGATAGTGATTTTTCCTCCCTTTATGATCATGCAAATAAATCATAAGGTTGCATAACAAAAATTCTGAAACAAATCGAGCTGAACATTTAATGTTGATATTATGGTACTTCATAAAACATGAAAAGCGAAAAATTCTAAACTGAACAATGAAAATAAAGCAAATAAAATTAACACTATTATGTTCAAAATGCCACCCATTGACTTCTTAGTTTTTTCCTCTTTTTTCTTTTTCTTAGAACTTTTGTTATGCAACCTTATGATTTATTTGCATAAACATAAAGGGAAGAAAAATCACTATCGGATTCCACTACTAAAAATCTATATTGTCATTTAACTTTTTTTGTGAAGATACAAACAAATGAAAGTCGGAAGGCGAATCGCACATAATGTGTATTTTTAAAAAATAAAATCGACGTGTTTCAGCGTTTAAAAAAAACGGTTGAGTTCAATTTTTTTAACATTCCATACTTTAATTCCACACTGTATAAGAAATCTTTCAGCAATGGTAATGTGATTGACAGTTTTGACAGAAAACAAAACTGACTTTCAGCAGTATCTTCTGATGATATATGTTGTACTAGCTGTGATCAGAGATAACATTTTTAAAATCTTAAATAGTAATGTATTTTCAGTAAAGTGGGAATAGAAGAAAACAGTTAAGTGCAATGATATCTTAATTCAATTGCCCCTATTATAAATTCTATAACTGGTCTTTTTTCAAAAGATTAGTACAGATCAATTCTCAAATGAAAATTCGGAACCTCCAGGGTTCCGAAAGGTCGCTGAGTCGAATAATAATTTGACCTACTATTAATAGTTTTTTCGGACTCCAATAACAGTCAGAGTTGAAAGATATTGTTTTGTGAAGATATGATTAATTATGTTGATATCTTTGTCTAAAATAATCTCCTATATAATAATAGCCAGTTCCGATGTCCGGTGTCCGATGCCCACCGAAAAATATCTCGAAAACTAGAAGACTTAGGTAGCTGAAATTTTACAGGCAGGTGGGCCTTGCCCCAAACAGGTGCATAGTATATCTTTAATCCTAAAAAACCCGAGGGGAGTTGTAGGGGGGTGCATTTCTTAAAAAATCATTATGGCTATATATCTCTTGAATGGCGTAAGCTACAAACTTCAAATTTTCACAAATTATACTTGAAGCAATTCTACATAAAGATAAAAAAAATACAGAAATTACCGGCATTTTATCCAGGGGCGGAGTAAGGCAACATTCCAGGGGGATAAGAGTTTTCTGCAAAAATAACTATTATAAAAATCTTGATTGTAAGTAATCTTTAAGAGATACGTACATGCCATCCAGGACTTTTTTGTACATCTTTTTGAACGCTACAATTCGTTCGCTTATAGTTTGGCTTTATCTGTTACCATTTTCGCAGCGTAATCGTTTTGTCTATGTTAGAGCCAATTTTCTGAAGTATG
The DNA here is from genome assembly GCA_929113105.1 of Agrypnus murinus. Lineage (NCBI taxonomy): Eukaryota > Metazoa > Arthropoda > Insecta > Coleoptera > Elateridae > Agrypnus > Agrypnus murinus. The sequence goes on from OV816026.1 coordinate 157,930,743, forward strand.
TATTTCATACTTTGCTTATTATTGGACTCTCCAAAAATCCTCTCAATAAGCTGTATATATAGAAACCTTTGCTAAGAAATAAGCTATCAAATGGTGAAAACGGTATCAAAATCGATTCGGTGGTTCTCGAGATTCACCGATTTTGACAAAAACTGGGCTTACAAAAACTACAAAGTTAATGGGGGCACGCACTGATTGCCAGCGACTGACGCGTTTTTTAGCTGCGGTGCCTCCACACGCCGTTGATTCTCCAACGAATAGCATGCTATATAAAATACATAATATATTAATAATAAACTACATTGGTATATAATTAAAATAACTATATTATGTATTCTCTTTGAACACCGCCTACTATTCGTTTAAAGTTATTTTGAAAAAAGGGCAACTTATGTGTTTTTATAGCATTTATTTGAGCAAAAAAAGTGTGGAACTTATTAGAAATTACGAAGAAAGGCATTGCTAATTATGAATTAAACGTAATTATGTTAAATTATAGTTACATGTTATGATCCGATTGACATTATTATTAAGGAAAATAAAAACTCTACTGCAGTAGCACATCCTGAGCTACGGGATCCCAAAAAAAATAACTTTTATAAGTAGATCTGTTTTCCTACTTCGTGGATAGCTGACATGATCAGAAGAGGACCGTTGATTTCTCAACGGGTATTATGCTAGTTAAAATTATAAAAGGTATCAAAATAACATCTTTCACCTCTGAATGTTATTAGAGTCTGGGTAACTAATAATAGTACATGTATATAGAGATTGGCTACCGTATTGAAGACATTTCAAGCGGATGTGAAGAGTGTGCGTCACATATATGAGATGGGGTTATCATTCAAAATTCTATTTGTCAAATAAATTAAACTGGTCCATAACTTACATGCCCATTACGTACAACTTACTATAACAAAGTACTTTTTTGCGTTACCGACCTGTTTTTATGTGTTTTTTGATTTGTTATTTGCCACAGCAAGTTGATGTTACCAAATCGTTGCTGGTTGCATGACAACAAGAATATTACAGAACTGTTATATTTTTTATTTCCACTTTCTATGTAAATAACACTTTACAGGCATTTATAGCAACTAAGTAAATAAGTAGTTAGAACTACAGCCCTGTAAATCTTTACGGACTCCTAAAAGAGACACGTAAAATTCTACAATGCTCATCGACAAAAAGCTACTACTGGAAACTACTTTGTTGCTTAACCACAACACCATGACAACGTCTAGCTATAAATTGCGCTACCGTCTTTGATTACAAAATGTCTTTTTATAAAAAATATACAATTCATAAAAAACGCTGGTGAAGGTGGAAATAAAACTTTGTAAATTAATCTTTACTGGGCTCACTGGATTATGGAGGCTCGCTCCTTCGTCGCTCGCCCCACAAACTTTCCAGTTCACCCGTAAAGATTAATTTACAAAGTTTGGCACGTAAATAACTGTGCCTGGGTGCTGTTATTAAATGAACGAGTATATAATGATTAAAATAGCATTCATTGTTAACATACCGCAAGACATATATAAGTAACCTTACTTTTGTAATTTGGTGACCGCTACCGCTTAGAATTTGACATTACAAAATTACAAAAGTAAGGTTAGTATATTTTACGATATATCCACAATGAACGTTTAGCAGCCAACGTCGACGTCAAATTAAAAAAATCATTATAAATACATTTTTATTTATTTTAAATAGTGCCTTAGCGCAAAAGATATTATACGATACTCATCGGTAAGTGCTTTACAAGAGATATCGAAAAATCAACTTTTTCTCTATCTGTTATAAAGCACTTACCGGTCTAGTATCGTAATATATTTTTTCGAACAATGGACCATTTATTTTTATTGACCATATTCATTAAAATGTAATTTTCTACATTCTTTACTACTGCCTCTCAATCCATAATACGCGTAGTGTAAATTTGTATATAAATTATGTCTTTAAATAATTACTCATTCTGATTAAAATTTATTTATCTGTGATCATACAAAAAGTGATTACTTTTTACATTGATTCTCTTGTAAAATGTTAATCTTTATTGAGCTAGTGTTATAAAATTTTTATTGCACACTAATGTCAACAAAATGTGTATGATAAATGATTTATGAATATTTTACAAACTGGTTGCTAAACAACTTAGCACGTAGAAATCAAAGCACGCAATATACATAGCATAAGTCACAAATTAAAAAAAATATCAAATAAAATGAATACTCTAGAAAAGCGTTATGATCGTAGATAAAACGTTGTAAGCTACACCTGTAAGAAGTCTCTTCATTGCAATCACGCCTTTGAGCAAACCGTTTACGCAATAAAGAATGGCTTGTTTACACTTGTATCTTAAATATCTATTTTTGAACTAGGTACTATGTTATGTAAATACTTTATGGCACTAATGTTGCTTTCTGAAACAATTTTATATGTTAGTCATGTTAGTCAAGTGATTTTAATTACTACCTTGTTTCATTGTATCTCTATTCCCCATATAGTCGTTTTTTATCTTATTCCTGCCTGAGCATTTATTTTTGTGCAACACCTTTATAAAATGGTAAACGTTGGACATAAGAATTCTTTTATGAATCTAAACCGATCATTATTTTGAAAATCTTGATTTGAAATTGTCACAGTAAGATAGAAGCACTGATAGTGCACCAGGGGACAAATACTCGTGGGTTTCTTTAGTCGCAAACTTATTCGAAACTACAATCAATATTTTTCATACATACCTACTTTGCCATACTACCTATTTGCTATCTTTCATCTAAATCTTTCTTATTCCAATTTAATCAATTATTTATCGTTATTGAATGACAAAAACTCTTTTTAAGTTGCTACATCTGGATCCAATAGTTTTGAGCATCAGAAAGGAATACGGTGCCCCGCAATTTTCATCCTGGACTTCTTGGTTTTTCGAAGTAGCTATTTCTTGTTGCTAGAGTAGAGTACTGACCTCCTAATCAGGAGGTCATATAAGTTATGTTGTTTTATTGTTATATTTCTCTTCTAATCTTCTTCCCAAAATTCCATTTGGTCTTCAAGTTGACTGCTCCTTAGTGTTAGAAAAAGGTATTGCTTCTGCACCTACTTTATGTCACGTTTTATAAAATTTTACTGAGGCAGGGATCCCTCATACCGCCCTCTTTCTGCGTCCGCAGGCTGATCAGAGCTGAAGGGGCGGCGCGAGGAAACCATTCGATAGAATTTCATGAAACTTAATATGGAATAAGTGAAAAGACAGTACTTCACTCGAGGGGTCAACCACTCGCCGCAATACATGTACATTTTGGCGGCAATCGCACGCAATCCTTAGCAATCACAAGGAAATCATCAGAAATCTCGCAGTCTTTATTGGCAATCAGCGAAATCTTTCGCAATCCCGCAATCATCATCGCAGTTGTCGAAATCGAATATAGTAGAAGTGTTGCCATCATTAATTTGCGGGAAATCCGATAGTTATTCATAGTTGTTATCAGTACTTTTGCCAAAAGCGGCATTTTGAGAATCGGTAAGTGAATACGTCAATAAAGCTAACACTCCCACTTCAAACAAAACGAAAAAACCCGCTTATAATTTAGTGCTAATTAAAGACAAAATACCAAAAAAAAACTATTTTTGTTTCACAATCCACATTTCAAAATTGGGGGTGCTAGCTTGAGCACCCACTTCAAACAAAAAAAAATAAAGCCATAATTAACTACTAATTAAGGACAAATTTGTACCACAAAAACTTTTTTCGCTACAACTACAAGTCTATAGTCGCTATTCACATATCAAGACTGACAGCGCAAACTGCCAATCAACTTTCAAAAATATGAAAATATCCTAAGCTGTCATTCAGTACTAATTAAAGACTAATTTGTAACCCCAAAATCTTTATTTTTGTACTTTGCGGTCACAATGGACTCATTGTGACATCAAAAACGATTTCATAATAAAGGCTATTATAACATCGTTTCTGGGGTCTATTTGTTTTGTAAGATTGGTAACATTTCTTTTATATTACATATAAACACCATATATTTAATACTCCTATATTGCTAGTAGGGGTAACTCGTACTACTTCGAGTCTTACGCGCATGCCCGAGGGAAGGGGGCTATCGCCGCCACACTTGCCAATTGCCCCACCAGACTCGTGACGCTTGCGCCCAACGGGTCGAGTAGTCTAAAAAGAGATAGAAGTAGTCGTTTGCTGTTTCACTTACTTCGTGACACTGCCACTTACGGGCGCTAGCAATATAGGAGTATTAAATATATGATAAACACATTTAATCTTGACACATTCTAACCTCACAAAACGTGAAAAGTCATGTTATAGCTTTACCACATGTTAAACGCAAAAATCACTAGATTGTAATGGAATGTTTTTAAAAGCTTGAATTTAGAATTTCTATCAAACTAATGACGCAAAGTATAAAAAATAGTATATTATACTTGTTTTATAGACGTATTGTAGCACTCATTCCTTTGGAACACTTCTCGCTTCTCTCGTTGTGTGCCAAACAACTCGTGCTACAATAGACCGTCTTATACAACTCGTATAATAATATACTATTGTACCATGATTAAAATGTTTAAATAAACAATTGTTTAAAACGCGTGCCATCTGTTTCGAGATTATTAGAACTTGATTAAATATAAAAATGTAACCTGTCAACTTTGACATGGCGTATTGCAAGTATTTTTGCGTAAGCAGAGGTGATTGCCTCACAATGCCTTTATCCAATCAGAATATTAAAAACTATCCCATATAGATCCAACTTTATGGCAGATACTGCATGTGACACATGGTACATCGGGCGTATAGTGCAAGTTTTAGATGTTCAAACATTTAAAATAAAATTTTTAAAATCTAAACTAGACGAGTATTAATATTTGACCAAAAGAAGAGGATGTGCAGATTGTAAAAATATATTTTTCTTTTATCGAATTACAGGAGGACTCGATTAACCGTCAATCATTGAAGGATAATCGAAAAGACGGTTAACAGAACAATAGGGAATTTTTTAATGAAAAAAATGTTTTTTTTTTCTCAAAATTGTTTTGTTTTTGGATAAATTATATGTATGTAGTAGTAGACAGTAGTCCATTTCGTTTAAAAAGCCGTGGCAAGATGGGTATTGAAAAAGAGTATAAAAATCTTAGAAGAAGTCAAAACTAGTTAAAACTCTAAAAATCTTTATGCACAGATGCATTATAATTAGACTATTATTGTAAGACTCATCTAAACATAAAAGTCTTTTTATGGCCCAAGGGCCTCTTTATGGTCAGACGGGCAATAACGAACCGTCAATTAAATGTTAGAAGTTTTTTTGTAGAACTTGATTGGTCCTTAATAGAATTTGTAAACTTATCACCAATGAAAATAAACTGAAATTAAATATTTTGGAATAGTAACTATAGTAAAGTACTTCGTATAAGCACATAAGTATACGCACAGCTGCTTGATGTACCTACGTACTCATTTAATTATATTTTTACCAGTGGCGTGCGGTGAGGATTTAGGCTAGGGAAGCAACCACGATTTTAATTATAATACACCTAGGTACAGGCGCTAATTAACGGGGAGGGAATAATTCCCCCCTCCCCAATTTAAAAATAAGTATACATACAGGGGCGTTCCAACACATTTCGCTGCCCTTGTGCAAAGATTACTACTGCTGCCTTCAATTCTTATATATATATTCTTATATATACACTCCAGGCGAGTGTCACTTAAAGGTTTGAGAGTTAAAGAATTAATATGAATTTTTAAAATATCCCACTTTAATACAATATACGTACATACTATACGAACCCTGTCTCACTGAAGTTGTGAGTGACACTCTTTTTTTGTTATTTAAAGAACGCCCCCCATTTTTTCTTTGATATACGCATGAGCTGTTTCTTCCTGTTAGAGTAAAGTACTGTCTTTGCACTTATTCCATGTTAAGTTTCATGAAATTTTATCGAATGGTTTCCTCACGCCGCCCCTTCAACTCTGATTAATCTGCAGACGCAAAGAGGCGGTAAGAGGGATCCCCGTCTCACTAAGATTTTATAAAACGTGACATGAAGTAGGTGCAGAAGCAATACTTTATTCTAACAATAAGAAACAGTCACCTTGAGGACCACAGGAAATCTTGGGAAAAAGATTGTGGAGTGTACTTTGTTTTAAAATATAAAAGATAAGTTTACACAACGAAATATAACAATAAAACAACATAACTTATAATATAGCAAGTCAGTACTTTACTGTAGCAACAAGTAGTTCGAAAAACCAAAAAAATCCAGGGTGAAAATTGCGGAGCGTACTTTAACAGAAATAGAAGTGTGCGAACTTCAATGACACGGGGCTCGTATTATACTTACAAAAATAATGTCTAAATCTAGGAAGTATTCAAATTTCTATTTTTTCAATTGCGTATTATTAATTGCTTATACCTGTAATACGAACTATATAAACAAGTCCACAACAAACAGGGCATTATAAGCGGGTATTATCTTTTTCATTTATAACAAATTGGAATTTGTTACTGCTATTTGTCGCCGTATAGTATATTGATTTTAAATTTATTTGGCTGCCCTAAAATTCGGCTGCCCGTGTGCCGTGCACACCGCTGGGGACGCCCCTGTATGCATAGAATAGAAACAAATAATGTTTGTTTAATTATTATTTATTAAAACAATTATTTTTCCAAAAACTTTCCTCTCAAAATACTTCTCTGGATCCGCCCCTGCTAGGTACAATAAAAAAACAGTGTTACAATTATTAAGCTTAAAAGTTTTTTCAAAGAAGAACTTTTACACTTTATACTTAGGGAATTTGTTGACTATTATTCTTTATTTTAAAAATACTACTACTATGTATTTATACTGCAACTCGATTTTCCGGTCTTTCTTAGCAAAATACCAATGCAGGTTTTAATCTTTGTTGTTAAATTTGAAAGTTCTGGTTTTGATCTGCCTTTCTTAATAATTTGTAATTTCTCCCCAAAACTGTATGCGCAAAATTCTTTATTAATAATTTACTAACTGAACAAAAAAAATCGACCCGATTCGGATGTGTCGAAGGTACTCGAACCTTCCACCGAAGCAGCTGAATTTGCAGTCGTGACGATAATGCAATTTTAAATTTGCATACAGGCAAATTAAATAGAATTATTTGTCTTTAAAAAAATCCAACTTATATAAATTGAAATAATAAAATGCGACAAAATACAGTCTCATTCGCAGATTTACATTACTTAAGTAACATTAAATTTAACAAATACTAAATCGAACAAAGAACCAAATTATAATAAATAAACATTTGGGCATGAAGCACACTAACGATAACGGCCAAACAATGCTAAGAGCATCGTCTAGTTATGACCACGCTCGCTGAATCAGGCCAAGGCTAAGAGAAGAGCAGTTGTAAGCAGTGCTTATATGCAGTGTATGTAACACATTTGAATCGGTATTACCTCTCCGTGCAAGTTTAATGAGCCTAATTTAAAATAGTACTCTAAATAATTATACTTTTTGTTGTACGGAATTGATATTAATATTAATTGATATTAAATATTACAAATTTAAATAAACGATAACCATAATTTTATAAAAATATTTTTGTTAGCATTGGTTTTTATGTTTAATAAATTCTCAAGGGAAGCGTTGTTTCCATTGCTTCCATGGACCGCACGCCACTGATTTTTACACAATAATAGATTTGCCATTAAAAACTTAATCTATGCATAAAATAGTGTATGTATAGCGGGCATAACTTGCTTTTAGGGCCCTACATCGGGCTACTCGGCTGACGCCTCGGGCTAGAAATAACGCTTCTGGCTATAATAGCTTCATTATGCCCTTCATACATAATAGTTATTTATGTATTAAGGGCATAATCTATTAGATTATGGCATGAGATAATGTTTAAAGCCCGACGAAGGAGGGCTTTTAATTTCTCGAGGGCCATTATCTTGATTATGCCCGTGGTACATACAACGTTTTATTTTATTTTGCTTCATGGAAAGGATAATTGCAAGCAATTGCACATTTCATTTTGAAAAAATGTAATAGTTATAATTATTTATTAAAATTGTTAGAACTCTATAGAAACGTTTTCTTTGTATCTTAGCAACTTTATACGCCCTCGGTCTAAAAAAGCCAAATTACGCCCGCAAGACGATTATCATGTCAAAATAAAATAAATAACTATTTTATACTTATGTAACGTTAAAATTAATAATCGTATATAGTTCCTAAATGAATCATTTTATTTGTGAAGTAATGTCCTTCGTAATATCTTTATAAATGAATTTACCTAACAAATACATTTTGATTAATAGTACTGTTCTTGTAAAGAACAACAAGTACAAATACTATCGATTTTGTTCTAATTGTTAGCAATCACATTGAAAATCACTTTTCAAACATTAGCACATAAATGAAGAAGCAATCATTGCGACATTGCGAAAGCAATCCTTGGAAATCGTAGAGATTGTGAACGCAATCCTTGGAAATCAGAGATTGCTAAGGCAATCCTCGAAAATCATAGAGATTGCGAGGAAATCTTGGATTTCGGCAATATATCTACATTTTTTAGAAGAGTGGTTGACCCCTCGACTTCACTCTAACACCAAAAAACAGTTACTGTGTATATCAAAACAAAAATGCGAGGGCGTCCTTTAAATAACAAAAATAGAGTGTGCGAACTTCAGTAAGACACGGCGCGTGCTCTGAAAGACCAAAAAACTAGCTTTGATCTGACACGTCAATAAGCCTGATAACTAACATACCAAAAAATAAGGGAATTATGACAATTTTAGTCAGATATGAAACAGCGTGTCGGATAGCAGAATTTGCAAAAACTAGAAATTTTTCGGCCATTTTTCATCCAAAAGATCTGAAAAAATGAATTTAATGTGTAATATATATCTATGCAAGGAAAAAAATTGAATAAAACCTGAGATATCAAAGTACGGTCATGTTTAAAAATTAGGTGATTTGGCATAAAATTCTCCTATAGCGTATCCAGCTATATTAAAGATTATTAAGGCAAAATACCAAATAGTAGAAAATCAGGAGTCTACAAGTAGACCTGTAGAACATGTCCGAATGTATATGTAGAACTAACAAATGAAATAAGACAATATGAACAAAAATGAATATCAGCGCAGAACAACTAATTTGTTTGGAATCTTACTCATACTTTGCTAATAACTAATACAAAATAACGAATTTAAAATACTACATAAAGAAGATAAGTAAACAAAATTAAATCTGTTAGAATCCTTACTGACTTAATAAATGGCCAACCAGAACTGTGTACTGTTAATTTGTTTTGTGTAATACTATATTTAAGATAAGATTTACAGAGTATTCTTGCCTCCAACTTATTATTTTAAGCAATATAATGCTTATTGTAAGTTCTATAATTACTAAGATATACTTTTGTAGTTGTACAGAGCAAATAAATTTTTACTATATTTCAAACATCTGAAGATGTTACTGTAGTGAAACAACAATAATTATTGTTATGCACAAACGTTAAATAGTGTTTAAAAAACTGATTTTATTTTGTTTAATAGAAATTCTATTAGGTTGTCTACAAGAAAAACTTTCTGCACAGTAAAAAAACTCGAACACAAGTCCCCTCTAAAAAGTGTGTATTTACGTCCAATACATTTAGACTAAATATCTAATTTATACCTTCGTGTGTAGACCATAGAGTATACAATATGTTTCTAATATTTTACAATAAAATACATTTTTTTCTATTTAGATTGAGATTTTAGGACGTACTAAAATTAAGAGTAAAAGTAGTGTCGTTTTTAATTCTAGGAGTGGGGTCAATAATAAAAAAAAGTAATTCATTTATTTATTGCAATGCAAACATACATAAAAAGTATACATATTTAAAACAGAATGCATTAAAAAATATATATATAAACCCAGGCTCATAATAGTCCGGACACTTCTATTTTTGTTAAATGACACTCCTAACCTTACTTTGAAATTATTTTTCTTGGTTCACGGTATGACCATTAATTTTATTGTTGCTAGAGTAAACTAATGCTCCTGCTCTATGTCAATTTTCATTAAATTCTATTAGTAGATATCTTTTGTTCTGCGAATCAGATGTAATTATAATTATCGCTTTTACTTTTTACTAATTTTTCAATATTTTTCTTTATTGCAAATAAAACACCGTATAAAAATTATGTACTTTATTTGTCATTATAAAAGTTAACGAAGTCGGATACAGCTGCTGCTTGTTGCCATTTTTTGTTAGTCTCGTTATATTGCGCTAGAGCATCATGGAAGCTAACAAAAAGTGTATTACCAATTTAGATAACTTTTTACCGGCAATTTTTCTCTTAAAAAATTAATATTAGAATATTTTTTTATACTTTTAGAGTATAATTCTAATAGATTCAATATTCACTTTATACAGAACTCGTTGATATTATAGAGGGAAAATAGATTTCATTAGTGAAGAATTTTTTTCTTATAAGAATACAGTGACAAAAAAGTTTTTCTACTATAAATTATTAAATCTTTATCCAGTACTCTAACACTTGTTCACGGGGCTGATTTTTTACTGTGTAGTAGCAGGGCTACTTTAGATTGAAACTGATTTTGTCAAATTTATTTTGTTTAGTTAATAATTATTTGATATATTTCTGACATTTAATTACTGCCGTACATTGAAAATTAATACTTTTTGTTACACTGATACCTCTCTATACATTTTAACAAACTGATCAATGGCATATCAAATATCCTATTCATTTCAGACAATGCCCGTCTTTTCTTTTATTATCGAATTAGCATTAAATGCACCTGTGATTATTAGTCAATTATCCGAACAGCGAAGGGTAACAACAATTTAATTTTTTATGAATCCAAAAGCTCAATGCCATTAAATAAAGTAATATACCCTAATGTGAACATGAGTAACAGATTAGAAAGAAAATAGGTTTGGAAACGGATGTAATTGTCTAGAATTTTTGTGTCCTATGTTACAGGGTTTAAATTGTCTAATGTTTGTACATTTTATAGGTTTCCCTCGTAAAAGATAATGAGTACTTGAAACCTTGATTTTTCTCTGCTCCTACCGGACACGATTTTTCGACTGTTCAGATACCAAGTTTACCGAAATGAAAGAATAACTTCCTTACCGATTATAACATCAATAATTCAAATACTAGTTAAGATTTTTGCAAAGATTCGCGTCAATTTTTTTAGTTTTTTGAGTTAGACGTTTATGTTGCCCGGAGACAATATTTTTATCTTTGGCAAGATTGACAAAGAGTAACCCATTTAAAGTTATTCATAGCACTTGCATACCTGTAGACATAGTCTAAAATATCGACATAGATAAAATGTTTTATAACTTTCTAAAATTTCATGTTATCGTTTTAGTCATTTAAGTTTATTTCATTGCTACTAAATGGTGTCTAAAGAATTCATATTGATAAAGCTCAATCATGTTGCATTAACCCAAATTGTTTTAACAATAATAAAATGACTACTTTACCCGTAAACTGTTCTTTTACCTATGAATATCCATCATAACACAAAATAGCTTCCAGTAATAACACAAATTCGAGCCATAATCATAAACTGAAGCTATCATAACTAATGGCGAGAGCACTTAAATACATATAATTTGTTTTATATAAATCATACGTGGATAACAAAATCAAAGTTAAATTGATGACGACGCGTCCTCCTTTTTTCAATTATTGAACAGTTAAAAAACAAGATTTGCTTCAGACCTCCAAATGAATAATAAAAAAGCGAACTAGTTTTAGAATTTAAAAATATTTTCCCTGACGGTATGCATTCCGGAAACGAAGTGCATCCTGTGTTCGCGCATTGAAAACTCGCTCGCATCGCGCATTTCAGTAATTGCTAGTGCAGTAAAAATTAACGACGGGAAATGTGCATGAAACGTGAGCAATTGAATGTAACCATCCACTGCCGTCGAAAAAGGGCACTTGCATTGCAATGTTGGATGCACATGCATATCACTGAAGGTTTCGTCGTAATAACCCGCGAGCTTTATTGTGTTGTCATTCATGCAGACCGACAGTTAATATAAAGTTTTCTAGTATTTTAAATTTTTCTGGAAATTGTATGCAAATGTAATTGAGGAGTTGAGTGCCATAAGGGCACTAGTCTAAAACCAAGTTTCGAATTACACATCGAGTTTTAAACATTTTATTGTTTGCTATATATGTTAATCTATAATACTCATCCTTGATTATATGACAGATTTGTCTTAATTTATACACTGAAGTGTCCCCACCTTTGATATCACTATACACCTATACAGGGTACCCTGCCTAACAGTCTACATTCGATCATTCGCACAAGCTGTTAGCTAATGGAATTAAAAATACTGTGTATATGTCGACTTCTAGTTTACAAAATTAGTATTAGAACCCATTTTAGAATATTTGCTGGTACTGGATATGACGTCATCGTAAAATCTCGGGCATTTTTGCGATAAAGAAAGCGATGATTAACTATAGCATTTTCACGTGTCCTTTAAATTCCGATTAGCGTATGTTGTGCGTAACCTTTGTGCCTATACAAATATCGTTCGACAGCACCTGGCATAAAAACTACGTAGATATGTTGTATGAGTACTTCCATAGCCTGTAACCCATCGAAAAATCAAGTGTCTAATTTTGTAATTCGATCCTTAAATACGAAATTCGGAATGAAGCAATATAGGACTCCAATGTGTAGCTACTTTTTCTACTATATTCGGTAAAATGAGAATGTATGTTAACCCGTTATATCACTTTGTCCGTTTGAGGTCCCATAGTGGATTTGTTAAGAGAGATTAGTATCACTGTTAGTTAGTAGCCTTGCAGTATTGTTAATTCTACAAATAATGTGATTCATTTTAAGCCCAGATTCCACTCAAAAGAAAACATAAATCTTGGAAAATAAGGAATCCGCGTTGGCCAACTCAAAAATCAATTTGAAAAAATGTGACTTCGTTGATGTCGTCTGTGGTACCAATAAATGTTCTAAAATGGGTTCTAATAATGCTTTTGAAAGCTGGAGGTCGAACTATACTAAATATTTAAATTCCATTGCTATAGCCAGAAGCTGAAGACAGAACTGGTTAAGTAGTTCTAGCTCCATTATTATGCATTTTAGACCCACGGTACTTTTATAATTTCATATTCAAAACACATTTCAAAGCACATTTCCTATCGATTTCCATCGAAGAAAACCCAGATGACGCCATATCCGGTACCAGCAAAGGTTCTAATAATGGGTTCCAATACTGATTTTGTAAACTAGAAGTAGGCGTAAAGGACAAAGTCTTTTTAATTCCATTGTTATAGCCAGAAGCCTCCCGAATGATTGATTGTAGACTGCTAAATAGAACACCCTGTATATCATAAAAAATGTCTTGGACATGAAAGCAAGTTATCATGGTTTAGAAAATTGTGAAAAATTGAAATAAAAGCACTTTACAGATACTAATAAAAAAAACGAGTCTATTTTCAAGTGAGAGGAAATAGGGCACACAAGTAGCATTATCACCAGCGAAGCACAACTTACAGTATATATGCTGATGACCTGGTTGTGATAACGTGTAGTAAAGACAAAATAGGAAAAATAAATAGTTTTTGAGCTAGCAGAGGAAGCTTTACAAAGAGTGTTACACATTAATGAGGAAGAAAACTAAAAACACGGTTTGCAAGAGAAATTAATCACAGGGAAGACATATAACAATAGGTACATATAACTTCGAACTCGTGCAAACCTTTAAGTATCTTAAGTATGTAACGTTTTATTTTTGCGTATTCTAATTTTTACGTAAAATTCTTACTTCTTGCTGCAGTGAATTTCCTATTGTGATTTAGGCTTTTATTGCATTGCATTATTGATTGGTGCATTTTTAAGGCGACCGTGCGTATTTGAAATTTTGTTGACTGCCGCGATTTTGTGGTGGGGTCCGAGGTGTTCGTTAGTCTTGTTGAGGTGGACATGTTGTGAGTTTTTGAAGGTGGAGTGTTATTTTCGTATTATTGGAAATACCCTAGTTGGGGGGTTGGATTTCACCTTCTTTTTGAAGCAGTGCGAGTTTAGTGTTGTGTTTCCTAACTGCCTGCTGTAGCGGATAAATTCCGGATATATAAAAATTCACGTATCGTAAGTGTACGTATCGTAAGTAACATATATATCTACATCGTACAATCTCCGCAATCTTTGTTTTTTTTCATTTACCGCACGACCACTCCCGACTGCGGCTGGCCGAGTGTTTCAATTTACCATCCCTTGCAGCGGAGAAAAGGCGTGGCAAGTACCTTAAGAAAAAATGACGGAGTGGAGATAATAAACATCGAGCATAGACTATACTACAAATATAAGACAATACTTAAAGATAAAAAGATTAGCAATGCATCAAAATGCAGAATGTGAGGAAGGTGAATGTCGTTCATGGGGAAGATATTATCAAGAACAGCTGGTTAGCTCACATCGAAAGAAGTAAAAACAACAATAATATCAAAAAAATTACCAGATGGGTACCGGTAGAAGGCACAATGAGATCTTAACAATCTATTAAAGATCTTAACAAATATGGGAGTGGTGAACTAGAGACAAAACGTAGCAGACAGGAAAGACTGCGTTGCAGAATTAACGAAAAGTATTCAACTTTACCTTTTTACCATTTTAGAGAGGAAAGCCCACTTTTAAAATCCAGAAAATAAAACGAATAATTCATTGGTGAGTAAGAAAAAAACGTCACAATATTAAATTCATTTCATATAGTATAGGTAAAAGGTAAAATAGACTTCAGTGCCGCACTAGTACGATAAGATTGATTAAAACACTAGCGTGGTTATAAATATCAAAGGTTTTTTTTATTGAAATTCCATAGTGAAGTATAAAGCGGCTCTGATCCTATTGAAACGGGTGTCGGGAAAATGATCGACAATTACTTTATCGACAACGAAAACATCGAAAGCAAAATATCAACAATCAAATTGATCGAAACATCATTTTATCGAAAAAACAAAATTTGGAAAAATGAACCAATCGAAAAACAAATGATCAATTAACATTGTTGCCGATGTAAAAAAATTCGAAAACACTTTAGAAATTAGTGAATTTTATTGTAATGCAATAACAGATATCCCAAATTTAACAAATAAAACAATACATACTTAGACAACAAATTAGAGCAAAATTATAATATGTAGGCAACCATGTTTATAAATTCTTCTAAGTAGTTTTCAAAATCAGATTGCGATATAATGTTTTTGATCCGTTTCTTTACATCTTTATACCTTTTTTTTTCTTGTGTGTCCATCTCCAGACAGTTCCTTGATAATTTTTAAATCTGTCAACGATTGTTCTCGCTTTAAAGCGTCTAGAAAACGCCAAATTGTTGGCTTCTGCCCATCGATTTGCGTTTTGAAAGAATTGTGCCAACTTTCTGTAAAATTATTGGTGATAGGCATATCGACACCGGAGTCCTCTTCGCTAGACACATCACCATAAACATTCCACATAGAATGAGGAAATATGGGTTGTCATCCTCTTCTTCCTATCCATGTTTCTTCAAAATATTCGAGATACTGCAGGGCTTCTTCTGGCATCATTTTTGTTTCGCATATTAAATTAAATGCTCTATTTATTAGATTATCTGGAATAAATTCCAGAGCATTAAGCTTTTTTAAGGCGGTAGAAAATTTGGAATCGGTATCGTATTTTGACTTCAGTCCGACGGCTGAGATCTTTCTGTAAAGACATTGCAAAAAATGAAAGAAACAGCCCTTATGCAAAACTGTCGGAAAACAACTTTTAATGGCACTTATCAATGCCATTTCAAAGTCGGACAGAATCCTATTCACGTTAAGAGTCACCCAAAGAGATGTGATTTTTTTCAAAAAGTTTAACGTAAGTAGCTCCTTTCTTGTTTGGCAACAATGCAAACAGGCAAGGGACGACTACGAGCCCGATACAAACGTGAATGGTGAAAAGTTGATAAAATATTGTTGGAACTGTTTGGAATGTACCATCCATAAATCAAATCGTTGCTTTTAACAAGTGTTGCATGTATTTTGGAGTCATAAAAATTAGAATTTTGTCTTCACCTTTTGAATCGGAAATGAGGAATCTCACTCCATTTTCGGTGGTGCAGTACTCGGGCGGAATGTGTAAATCTTGCCAGGATGTTGGTAATCCAGGATGATTGTTCTCTTTTGCGCGTACATGTCTGATTGTTCTTTTCATGCAGCTCACTGAAGGCACCAGGCTAAGACTTCTTTCAGATAAATTTCCAGTTGTTTCGGAAATTATCGCTTGAGGTGGTTTTGCCGACGTCACCGCTAGTTTCTTTATCTCCTTCATCGCTTTTCTTGCCTCCAGTTTTTCAGGTCTCCCTAGGTGGTTGTGATCCCCTTTCTTGATGAATACGTTATCTTTATCTATTACTCTTCCCTTACATTTATTCTTGTATTCTTCGCATTTCCAATATATGCATTTCTCACTAATCTTATCCCTTATATAAAAGTAACCGTCTAAATATAATTTTTTCTTTCCTGATTGGCTTTCTACAAAAGACATTTTTCGATTAGATATTAATGACAATAAAAAATAATTATGACATTTATTTATTGGTCAATGTTTCTAAGGGCCGATCTATTCACCTCCTTTTAAATTTATCTGGAAGTTAGTTGCTATAGTTACAATTGTTCCCACAATTGTATCCATGACAATTAACTAGCAGATAAAGTTAGAAGGAGGTGAATAGATCAGCCCTAAGTATGTTTCTAAGATATGTACTGGGTAAGTTCGGCATTGTAGATTCAATTATTTGCAATAATGGATACTATGGAAACCGAGCTCTTCGGGCAAGTTGTATAAATGTGGTTTAACTTTAAACTTGGCTCACTTGCTGCAGTAACGATTGTTAGAACAATTGTTGTCTAGGATATTGATCCTAGTTTAAAGTTAAGCTGTGTTTATACAACCCGCCCTTCGAGTTAAATAGATCTGAATGCCGAACTTAATATTGTTTTGGATGCTTTTTGCCCTTGGTCTTTTGGTTTTCGATCTATCATCATTAGATAATATTGTTTTAGATAAAATTTGTTTTCGATTCTTTGCTTTTTATGTACTTTAGTTATTCGATTAACTGCTGTTCGATAATGTGTTTTCGATACACTATTTTCGATCTTTTTTCCGACACCCTATTGAAACAGTGATATAGTAAAACTTCAGTATAAATATAGCACATTGGATGCCATTATGCAAACCAAGTACTGATACGTGTAGTGGGATGATGGATCTATGTCATAGAGTGAGATTCGTTTTTGCCAAGAACCTTTGTGGTGTTCTTTTTTTATTACAATAGCATCCTTATAAAATTATAAATTCATTTTCTGCATTGATATTAAAAGGTTGGTTTGTATATTTCTTTTTTCGGAAATTAACAAAAAAAATCGTTAACGATTCAACAATTCCAAGATTTTGATATTTATTCTATCTATTCTATTAGGTTTGGATTTTCAAAATTCAGAAAATTTTATTCATTGTCATTATTGCTTACAAAAGGACACCTTTTACATAAATGACAAATACTATGCCAACGTGTAGGCTAATTTCAGGGCCAACGAAGGTTATTTCATATCATCGGTTGCTCTATTGCTGCTTTTAATTAATAACGTTAATTTTGATAGTCGGATAGTTTTTAATATTCTTCTACAGTTTGTTTTCGCGATGAGATCGGTGCATTATTCTAATTTCAATTTAAATAAATCAAGGAAAATGCACGTTGTAAGTCAGATTTTCGAACTACTACATCAAAATTGAACGACAAAATTAAATGAAAACAGTTCCTTATCTTTTCCTATCAACTTTATAATTCTGCCGCACAACTTTGGATTCTGGAATTGTTTTTCCATTTTAAGAATTAAAAAATACCTTCGAAACGCATCTACATCATTCTTCTTTAGAGTCCCC
This sequence comes from Agrypnus murinus, assembly GCA_929113105.1. Classification (NCBI taxonomy): domain Eukaryota; kingdom Metazoa; phylum Arthropoda; class Insecta; order Coleoptera; family Elateridae; genus Agrypnus; species Agrypnus murinus. Next base: position 157,948,725 of record OV816026.1, read on the forward strand.
ATTCTGAAATTCAGAAGTACCACCATGCCAAATATAATTGGGATTGAATTTTGCAATTAATCTGATCATTCATTTACAATTACATATTGTAACGAGTGCAACGCATCGTCTGGTCCGGCCGTCAATGGGTCGTGGAACATTCCGGAGCGGCAGCGCAATGCACTCGACCTTCTAGTGTATTCTAGAAATACATGGTATGTTCGGGCGACTTCTGGAACGTTTATATGAGGATATAAAAGCGGATTCGCGGATAAAAGAGAGTCAGTCAACAGCGAGTCGTTAATTGTGTTTCACAAAATAAATAGTGAATATAAATGTTATATTAGAAATTCATAATCTGTAAATAATAGTTTTAATGGTTTATAATCATAGCGTTAATTTATAGTGTATTCATTAGTGTATAGAAATAAATATTTGTTTGTGAATAGACGATTTAAACAGCACTTGTATTATTATTTTTAGAAAGAACGTTACAGTGATGTCAGGTGTGGAGTTTTAAAATAAATAAAATCGCGTAATAATTAATTAGAGTGCTGTGAGAATAAAATTTTTGGTGTTAAAACATAATTTCAACAAACGATTAAAATGGTGATGAAACTATTGAAAGATCTCTTAGTAATAGATTTAAAACGGGAATTGGACGAGAGGGATTTGGATAGTAATGGAAAGAAAGAAGTTTTGATAAATCGGCTAAGAGAATGGCTTTTAGAACAGAAGGAAGATCCTGAAAATTACCGCTTCGAAATACCTGGACCCGCAACTGATACTAACGTGTTGTTAAGTAAAATGGAAGAGAATTCTAGAAAGTCTGAAGAAAATTCTAGAATATTAAAAGAAGAGTTACTGGAAAGTTCTAGAAAGTCCGAAGATAATGTAAGAATGCTAAAAGAAGAACTACTGGAAAAGTCCGAAGAAAATGCTAGAAAGATGGAACAAAAAGTTTTTGAAAATTCTAGAAGGCTTAAAGAAGATTTACTAGAAAACACAAGATTGCTTAAGGAAGAATTATTAGAAAAGTCCGAAGAAAGTTCTAGAAGGCTTAAAGAAGAATTGCTGGACAATGTCAAGGTGTTAGAAGAAAAAGTTTTCGAAAAATTTTTGGAGAATGCCAGCGCGTTAGGACTATTGGAAGGTAGATTGGCGGAACAAGATAGGGTAATAAAGATGGTAGAAGAGAAAATAGCCCAAATGCAATTACCACCAACAACTAAGAAAGACGATATGGCCGAAATGCTGGAAGATAGAATGAGGCAACTACGGTTTCCCTCAACTTCTGAGAGGCCGTTTAATGAAGTAAAGAAACAATTTAAAGAAGAAAAGGATCCTGCCGTAGGGATAAAAGTAAAACCACCCACGTTCGATGGAAAGATACCTTGGTCCACCTACTACAAACAATTTGAGGCGGCCGCTGGGGCCAACGGATGGACACGCAAGGAAAAGGCCGTTTCTCTAACTGTGGCTTTGCGTGGAGACGCGTTGAACGTCCTGCAAACAATCCCAGCAGGACAGGAAAATGATTATCAATTGTTAGTGTCTAGATTGGAGATGAGATATGGAGACGCACATCTTCAACAAGTGTATCACGCGCAAGTGAAGAATCGTATCCAGAAGAATGGAGAAAGCCTGCAGGAGTTTGAAGCCGATGTTGCGCGGCTTGTCCGATTGGCGTACCCTACGGCACCCGATTCATTTCTGGGACAACTGGCTGTGCAGACCTTCATTGATGGGTTAAGAGACGGGGAAACACAACAATCATTGAGGCTGGCACGACCAAGAACAACTGATGATGCGCTTGCTCACGCCTTAGAATTTGAAGCTGCAAAACAAGCGTCCCGAGGTCACGGGCGTGTTCGGACCGTTGTGGAAGAAGATGAAGGTTTTGAACGTCGTCTAGAAGAATTATTAATGAGAGTTCTTCAGAAGGAAGAGAACCGTAAGAAGAATCATCAAGAAGTTCGAGGGCCCCGTTGCTGGAACTGCGGCGAACAAGGACATGTAGAACGGCATTGTCCCAAAATAACAAAAGTACAACCGTCGGAAAAGTTAAAAGGGGTTGGCAAGAGAGGGCGAACGTTGACTGTTAGTAAAGATGCCCCAGAGATCATCGTCCATGCCGTAACATCAGGGAATAGTACCAGCAGTTTGTTCATAGATGGGAAAATTGCGAATCGAATTGTTCCACTGCTCATTGATACGGGGGCGACAAAATCCATCATACGCCCTAACGTTCTACGAACAAGTATGAAGCTGTTACAGACAACTACTCAACTCCGTACAGCGACGGGAGAAGTAATACCAACACGCGGAGTGGTGAAGATGAAGATTGGCATTGGAAGTGAAGAACGTGATCATGAGGTGCTGGTAGCCGACATCATTGACGAATTCATCTTGGGAATGGACCTCCTGAGAAAATTTGGTTTTACATTGGACTTGAAGGAGGGTGTTTTGAAGGTTGGTAACGAAGAACTTCCGTTGCACCCACGAGAAGATCCTGTTGTAAGGGTTTTGCTGACAGAAGATGTGATATTGCCTGGTCAAAGCGAGATGGTTGTTGAGGCAGGTTTGGATGGAGATCTTCGGGTAGGATGTGTGAGAATGATGGAGCCTGTTTGTGATAAGAAGATCCATAGTGGCATATTGGTGGGAAAAGCGCTGATCAAGGTTGGAAAGACTGTACCGGTGAGGCTTATGAACGTTAATGTGGATCCGGTGACATTGAAGAAGAGTACCCTTGTGGGACAGTGTGTGCCAGTATTCCGAGTAGCCAGGTGTATGGCTGATGTTCCAAAACCAGTGCCCAAAGACCATGGTGGAAAATTAGTGGGTATGGTTACTAGTTCGTGCGAAGACCTTAACAGAACGGAAGTGAAAGAGGTACAGGGTTTGGTTCACCGATACCAAGATATCTTCGCTCTTGACGATAGCCAGAAGGGACGAACAAATATAGTGAAACATAAAATCAATACAGGCAACTCTATGCCTGTCCGTCAGCAGCCGAGGCGTCTACCTCTAGCAAGGCGAGCAGAAGCCGAAAAGATTATTACTGATATGGAAGAACAAGGGGTCATCGAGCCATCCAGCAGTCCATGGGCATCACCGGTGGTCCTGGTCAGTAAAAAGGACGGGTCAACGAGATTTTGTGTGGACTATCGGCAGCTTAATGACGTGACCAAGAAAGACAGCTATCCCTTACCACGCATCGACGACACGTTAGATACCCTGTCTGGTTCACGATGGTTTTCGACTTTGGACTTGAAGAGCGGTTATTGGCAAGTTGAAATGGAACCTGAAGACCGGGAGAAGACCGCGTTCACTATTGGTTCCGGACTATGGCAGTTTACAGTTATGCCTTTCGGTCTATGTAACGCTCCGGCCACCTTTGAGCGTCTAATGGAGACCATCCTGAGAGGGTTGTCGTGGAAGACCTGCCTGGTATACCTAGATGATGTGATTGTAGTCGGAAAATCATTCAACGAACATTTGAACAATCTAGAGGAAGTGTTCCGAAGACTACGTGGAGCCAATCTGAAACTGAGTCCGAAAAAGTGCCACATATTCAGAAAGGAAGTGAAATATCTTGGGCACGTCGTATCACAAAATGGAGTGGCAGCCGACCCCGATAAGGTTCGTGCAGTTCAAGAGTGGCCAACACCGAAAGATAAACACCAAGTTCGTAGTTTTCTTGGGTTATGTACCTACTACAGGCGTTTCGTTCCTGGGTTTGCCAATATAGCGAAACCTCTGACAAGGTTAACTGAAGATGGGCGCGAGTATGTTTGGAGCGGAGAGTGTGAAACAGCTTTCCAACAGCTGAAGCGTGCCCTGACAACAGCACCAATATTGAGCTATCCACGGACAGAAGGGAAATTCATACTTGACACAGATGCAAGTAATCTGGCCATTGGGGGGGTACTTTCTCAGATACAGGATGGACAAGAAAAGGTCATCGGCTATTTTAGTAAGGTTTTGTCGAAAGCCGAAAGGAATTATTGTGTGACCAGAAAAGAACTATTGGCCGTCGTGAAGTCCGTTGAGCACTTCTACAAATACTTGTACGGACGGAAGTTTTTATTGAGGATGGACCATGCAGCGTTGAAATGGCTTCTACAATTCCGTAATCCTGAAGGCCAGGTCGCAAGGTGGATCGAACGATTACAAGGATACGACTTTGACACCGAACATCGAGCGGGCACTAGTCATCGAAATGCCGATGCTCTTTCAAGAAGACCCTGTCCAACGGATTGCCGTCATTGCTCTCGTTTGGAAGAGAGGGTTTGCCAAGTATTAAGGACTACCATCGTTAACGACAATTGGTTGCCGGAAGAATTGCAACGACAGCAGGAGGCTGATCCCGAACTAAAAATGGTACTGGAATGGAAGCGCGTGGGAGAAAGGCCTGCCTGGGAGGCCGTCAGCCCTTTCAACAGAACGCTCAAAGCATATTGGGCCCAATGGGAGTCCTTGAAGGTGGAAGACGATCTCCTGAAGCGAGTACTGGAGAGTGAAGATGGCACCACCATTGGGTCTCAGTTCGTGGTTCCAAGAAGCCGAGTGGCTACAGTATTGCGACATCTCCATGACGGTGCCTCAGGAGGATACTTCGGTGTGAAAAAGACTTTGGAGAAAGTTAGGGAGCGTTTTTATTGGGTCAACTGTAAAGAAGACGTGAAGGAGTGGTGCCGGAAATGTGAACTATGTGCCACTGGTAACGGACCCTTGGGGAAACGAAGAGCACCTATGAGGCAGTACAATGTGGGTAGTCCTCTGGAAAGAATAGCCATAGATATTGCCGGACCATTTCCCGAAACCGACGATGGGAATAAATACATATTAGTGGCAATGGACTATTTTACCAAATGGCCAGAAGCATATGCCCTACCAAACCAGGAAGCTGCGACTGTTGCTGACGTACTAGTCAAAGAGTTTTTCAGTCGCTTCGGAGTGCCCATGGAGCTGCATTCGGATCAAGGCCGCAATTTCGAGTCTGTACTCTTTGGAGAAGTCTGTCGATTGTTGGGCATTCGCAAGACTCGGACCACACCGTTGCATCCGCAGTCCGATGGAATGGTAGAACGCATGAATCGAACAATGGGCAAATATTTGGCCAAGGTCGTCTCCGATCATCAGCGAGACTGGGACCAATACCTGCATCTGTTCCTGATGGCTTATCGTGCATCGGTCCACGAAACAACCGGTCATTCACCAGCGTCTGTGATGTTTGGACGAGAGTTACGGTTACCGTGTGATCTGGAATTTGGATCCCCACCTATAGAGCAGGAGGTAGCCGGGAATGATTATGTCATCAACTTAAAGAAGAAGTTGGAGGATATTCACCACCGAACCCGAAACAATAGTCGAATCGCGAGTGACCGGATGAAGGCTACGTACGATGTGAGAGCCCAAGAAGGAGGGTTTCAACCTAGAGAGCTTGTCTGGTTATACAACCCGCAAAGACGTCGTGACTATTCTCCAAAGTTACAGCGAAATTGGGAGGGTCCATACTAGGTGAAGAAACGAATAAATGACTTGATTTATCGCATCCAGAAATTGCCAAGGGGGAAACCAAAGGTGGTACACTCCAATCGTCTGGCGCACTATGAGGGAAATAATGACGCAGTCCCGGATCGGAAAGATGAGGCTGAGGTGGCTATCAATACCGTAAGGCCTGAAGATGATCAGCCAACCTTTAGAGAATTTATGGCTGCGTTTTCTGGAACTAGAAAAGCGCGATTCGGAGTCACGACTGAGATGCAACAGGATCTCTTCCGGGTCCCTGGTAATTATTCCATTGCCCACTGTGTCTCCGCGGATCTCCGTATGTCCAGGGGGATCGCAGTAGTGTTTAGAAATAAATTTGGACGGCTGAATGAACTTCGAGAACAAAATCCATCTGTTGGTAAATCCTTATGCTTGTCTGATCATGACCGATCCATTTACTACTTGGTAACCAAGCAGTTTTACTACCAGAAACCGAGTTACGCCGACTTGTGGAGGGCACTATGGAATTTGAGGATCGAGTTGCTTACCAGGGGAATTAACAAATTGGCAGTTCCCAAACTCGGCTGTGGGCGGGACCAGCTGGATTGGAGAATCGTTAGAAACATGCTGGAAGTTGTCTTTAGAGGTACTGACGTCAAGATCTTCGTCTGCAGTTTTGACCCACAGCCCGCATTAAGGCCAACGAAGAGTGTAGACTGTTATTTCTACCGTAATGGAACGTGTAGTCGAGGTGAAGACTGTCGATATCGTCATGACCCATTTTACAGGAACCAGAGCATAAAACCTGTTCTGGGACAGAACAGACTTGAAGAGGGGGGCAGTGTAACGAGTGCAATGCATCGTCTGGTCCGGCCGTCAATGGGTCGTGGAACATTCCGGAGCGGCAGCGCAATGCACTCGACCTTCTAGTGTATTCTAGAAATACATGGTATGTTCGGGCGACTTCTGGAACGTTTATATGAGGATATAAAAGCGGATTCGCGGATAAAAGAGAGTCAGTCAACAGCGAGTCGTTAATTGTGTTTCACAAAATAAATAGTGAATATAAATGTTATATTAGAAATTCATAATCTGTAAATAATAGTTTTTAATAGTTTATAATCATAGCGTTAATTTATAGTGTATTCATTAGTGTATAGAAATAAATATTTGTTTGTGAATAGACGATTTAAACAGCACTTGTATTATTATTTTTAGAAAGAACGTTACAATATCTTAACATTTTTGTTTGATTGCCTTCTAATACAATTACTAACTTCAATAAACATTACTTCTCCGAAATGAAAGTAAAACCCCCGACTCTGGGTCAATGTGATGCGCGATGGTTCGAACGTTGGAATTTGAGAAAACTCAGTCCAGAATAATAATCGGCGCCACTGTGATACTCTACTCAGAACATATCATAGGTGCATTTGGTGACAGCTTTATGATTGGATATTGGATATTAATTGTTGCTTCACACCAATTATAGCAAGTATTCAAATTTTGATTTCTATTACTTCGTAGATAACATCATTAATAACCTATTTACTTCACATTCGATTGATTCTAATAGTATGGAATGTCGGAAATTTTCTAACACATTTATGTAATTAGGAAGGCACGCACGAACTGTACAAATGCAACTACATAATACCGTCCACTATGCAATAACTAACGAGAGGTGTCGAATTACTGCGTTTTAACCACATTCATCAAAATTTATTGGTTAAGAAAATATCTCCCGTGTCCAATATGGACTAACTTCTCGCATTGTAAACGTCTTGCAAAGGGCCATAGAAAGGCATCCTAACTTAGAATGCATCCCGGACAAGCAACAATATGTATGGTAATAATTTCAATGTTAAATGGCTTTTAAGCTATAATTCTGGTCCCCTACCATTCAAAGCTCCGCAAAAAGATTACTAAACAACACAAAACTAAACGCAACTGAAAAGATTGCAACAAAAAATATGGCACTAAGTGATGCACATATAATGAGAATATGTGAAGTAATATGATACATCATATTTGGAAATGAATGTAAAATGATTCATTTAACAGTAATCAAAACTATGGTTGCAGGAATTCTGGTTGTAAATGCATGTACAGTCCTGGAATAGTAATATTGGTAAAAAACTTTAACCCTCTCCCCAAAAGTATAATTATACATAGTATGTGTACAGTTTGAATCTTCAGTAATGATTCGGATCTGAATTTAGTCACATGAAATGCATTTGCACATTTATTTTATATTATTGTGTTTTATGTTAATTCTTATATTATTTATAGCCTTTATAATATTGTAAAATTACGTTTTTCGTTTAAATTTGTAAAATTTAATATATACATAGCTAGATTCAGACCCGAATCATTAACTAGAATCAATTACTTAGAGTCAAAAAATTACATCATTAACAAACGGTACATAGGCTGATTGCATATCGCAAAGGCGTTAAGTATGAAAACTTAATTTTCAATGAGAATTCGAATGACCTAGTAGAAGAACAGCCATAATAAAAAAGGTGTGTACTCATTTAGTTTAAAGAATGAAAAGTATGTACAACACCCCTTTTAACTATATCTAAGCGAATCCGCAGCTCGAGTTATTTAATGTAATTAAATTCGTTAATCATTATTATACCAGTATAGTACGTGAGTAAAAGCGGAATAGTGCAGTAAAAAGTACTTGCATAGTTAATATAAAACCTGTATTGCACACTAGCCTTACCAAAAAAATGAAAGCAGATTGCAGGATAAAATTTGGTTTATTTTTTATCAGTGGCAATTAAAGCAAGTGGACGATCGCGCTAAAATTTGAACGGACACTTTCAGCACAGAAGTTTTACTTCAAAGTATCGTGGTAGATAGGAATGTTCTACAATTTTAATAATAGAAATAATATAATTTTAATTATGCCTATAAGTACACCACTTAAGAGGTGCAGAACTGCAGTATGGTAATTTGGTAATGTATAACCAACCTACGGTTAATGTGGTACACCGACCAATGTCGTTAATGACCGACCAATCTTGAAAATTGCATAGAAGCATAACTATTTACTAAATATCTAAAATGGCCTCAACTTAATAATAATAAGACTGGAAACAATAAACAAAAATATCTAATACACTTCAACTAACACATAATTAATTAATTGACTAACACTTAATTATTAATGGCACGACCATATATATTAATTTTCAAGCCACAGATGCGGTTAGGTTAGTATTAGTTTGAAGGTTTACGTTATGAGACTGGACATATTGTCCATAACATATTGTCATATTATTTGGCATACAATATAAATAATGCACCCACTGATAGGAGTTTTTAAACGAGACGTTAGATGGGTTGCCTAACCTCACTTTCATTTAATTATTTTGAGAAAATTAGCTTTCAAAAAGTTATAAAAGGATTTATTCTAGTTAACATGCACACTAAAACACACTAGGCAGTAAAAGGATATTTGTAAGGCTGATTTTCCTTTGAATTTAGGTATTTTTCTTTAGGTCAGCTAACAATAGGAGATGTTGACCTGATAAAGCATTTAAATTAAGTTGAGGCCATATTAAGGCAAGATTTAACCTAAAACAGACAAGATGTGTTGTAATGGGTATATACAATACAAGTATTTACTGCCTTATCTGAGTTTATTTATAAGAAAAAATTATGCCTCAATTTAACGAGATTTTCATATCATTAATTTTTCTTCTATGAAAAGATTTTACAGTTATCCTGTAAATGTTTTGATGCGGGATTGTAATGTAGTTTCTTTAGAACAAAATTGAAACTCTCTTGAATGTTGGGGTTGCTTTTTGCAGATGATATCTGTGGAATAAAATACAATCATGAACCATAATCGCTCATGATTGTATTTTACTCGTAGATAGAAATAATGTATTCAGCTTGAATTTTCATTTTGTTGATATCTGAAAGTATGTAAATAATGTTTGTTAGTATATAAGGTTTAATTTTGTCAAGATAGGAAGGTGTAAATAGATAATTTTAAGTAATTAAGTCAATTTTAGTTAAGTAATAGTTGTGTAAAAATGAGATATCATCGACATTCAATGGTGGCCTTATTTTGTTATGGGAACATGAATGCAATATACCAACAGATAGTGATTTTTTAAGCTATCATTTTATCTAATTAGTTTCAAGGGTAGTTCAAATTTATAAACAACTTGGTTATGTTATAAATCATTTGTTGTGTCATCAAAGTTCAATTATTTACCAAAATTTACTGTAGTTTTCAATTGTTTGCAAAAAGGGTATAAAAGAACGACCGTTTTTTTAACAAATTCGCTTTCATTTTACAACTTCGAAACAGTGCACACCTGCTGAGAGTAAAAAGACTAAATTTTAAGGTTATGTTGTGCGTTATAAAGAAATGTAAACAAACATAATTTTTAGGTATAATTTTTGTTAAAACGTCAAAGTGTTTATTATTCATCAAAGTTCAGTGAATACAAGTGTTTTTAATAATAACATCTTATAATTACAATAACAACAAATGATTAAATTTTTACGATACAGTTGGCAAACAGGACGCCAAATACTTATGGTATCCAAAGTTTATTTTCTTTTTTTTAACGTTTGTTTGTGTTCTTAATTAATAAATTTCTGACATTTTAAATTAGAAAAATTTGTTTGTATTTGTAGCATATTACTGTTGTTCCTCGATCTATATAATTTATTTAGTGCCCTATTGAAGCGACTTGCCTGAGAGTCTGGATTTTGTGAAGAGTGTGATGCTTTACAACAAATTTTAATTAGCCGGAGCAATCATATATTTTAAAAGCAAAGGTAGGTGATTTATATTTTGTGCGCATCGTCATTATTGCCACCGCCGTCTGTGGTGTTGTATTAATAATTTATGTGTATCGTAGCAATATACATACATAATATATAAAAATTGGAATGAATGAATTGCAGTTGAGATACATAGTTTAGAATCTACATCATATGTTGACATATGAATCTAGATTGAGAAATGTCTACTTTTGAAATTTTATCACTTTTATCTTGAAAATTGAATATAAAAATACAAATTTAACAAAGCGGAAAGCTTAGAATTCTGTCTTTATAACATAATCTGATTTTTATTAGAATTTGATTTTAATGTAGAATGGGATGTAAATGTAGAACGTGTACTTCTGAACGCAGCATTTTGAACATTTGAATTTAATGGTAGAATTTTAGGATTCAAAATATACAAGTTAGGATTAAAAAATAAATATCAAAATCTGCTATGGAAGATAATATTTAGAGTTTTTAGTTCTTATTCTAGAATTTGAGTATGAATCACTAATCTAAAATTTAGAAATGAGAGTTCACATATTCAGCTACTATTTCAGAATATTAATTTAGCATTTATGATACTTTTATAAAAGAATTTAGAAAATAGTGAAATTAAATTACAAACATTTCCCTTGTTCTTGGAAATTTACAGAGAATATAATTTAATTTACGCATATAATTTAATACATAAAATTACATACAGAATTCCTAATTCAGAATTTAAAATGTACTTAGAATGTTTTACTATCATTTATATTCTAGTAAAGCAATTTAAAAGATTTATAACAGAAACTTTCTGACCCGACACAACACAATAATACAATAACTAGTTAACAGCCGCCGTTCAACTCTACATAAGCAAAATATAATTACAATTACAATATGGGAATGTAAGCTCAATACAAACTGTCCACACCAGTAGGAATAATCTAGTCTGACATTGGATAAACAAATGTTGAAGGAAATGAGAGGAAATACTGTTAGCAAAAATGCATTTTCAATGAAGAATGTATGCAAGAATACATGCAATTATTATTTTGATGACATTTAAAATATATATAGGTACAACAACGCAACTTTTATAGAAAACTTTTTTTATCTCCAATAATAACGAAGGTAAAGGATATAATTAGGATATTTGCACTAAAGTCGATCTCACAAATTTACATCTAACTTGTAGGTACTAACTATTAAAAATTTTTAGATGTTATAATAGTATCCAACTTTCAAATAATAAAAATCTTCAGATTTTCAATGATAATATTAATGGACGACAAGACCATTATAAAAGTTGATAAAAAAATGTGTACAGATTGTAAGAAGTCAGGAAAAAACAAAAATTTCAATATATTATTCATATTTTTTCAAAACATGCAAATATATATTGTCCAAAATTGGAAATAGAAAAAAGTTCTACACCTAAAGAATACTGAAAAACTAATTTAACTTAATAAATGTATTTTCGGCAAGGGTATAATAAATTCATGTTTATATATTACTTTTTTAAACGAAAGTGCATAATTTTTTTTACTGCAGTCCAATTTTAGTAGCGCTGACGATGTCTGGAAGTGCAATATGAAATTTCTTTTCCTAGAAACCCAACCTCATGAATGTCACATATTTTACAAACCAAATTCAATAGTGCTTAGGTATGCAGTGTGTCAGTATATAAAGATATGAAATTACTTTTTACGGCATAAGCAACAATAAAAATGCTTTTTACGGCCATCCATATAAGTTCAACTTAAAATTCTCATGCACGAAGTATCCTGGATGCATATTTTCGACGTGAGTCCTAGAATCCCTATGCACGTGTACATGTGCAATGTATACTCATCATTGCATCTAGTCATCATCCACGTCCATTAAACACAGCCACGTGTATCTACTGACGTATACATTTATCAGCATCCATTAGTTATAACTTAATAAGACTAAATAGAATGAAAATGAAGTGGGGAAAAATAAATTTTCAATATTGAATCAGGGACTTCCTTCAATTCTTTATTTGGCAAGTTTTGGTAAAACTTTAGTAAACAGAGTTGATCGCGAACACTATATTATTATTGTGATTGCTTCCGCTGCCCCAGATTATGAAATCGGTGGATTTTAGTAATTTACAACAATTTTATTCAAGGATAAACACGAAATTCCTAGAATATGCTTTTCAATTATTTGCATGCGGAAAAATATTACTTTTTTATCTCTCATTTTGATTTTTAATAACCACACGTTTTATAATAGAGCCTAATATTATTTAAACGATTATATAAATAATGAGAATGGAACGAGGAAAATATAGTTAACAAACTAAAGAGAGAGAAGCTCAGTGAACTCGACTATGCTAAAATAAAATTTGTATAATCAAGTTAGCCCAGGTTCTGAAAGAACTTCAAAAACAGACCTAAAAGTTAAATAAAAAAATGAATAAAATATGTTAAAGAGTATACGAACATTTGCAGCATGGTTAGAAAACTTTTGCTATCTTTTGACTTATTTGTCAGTTTACCCAACACAGAAAGATAAATATCAAGGTAGTACAAGTCTTTCTCAAAGAGTTCAAGAGTTCAAAGTGTGCTTTAACATAATCGCATTTTAAGTGATAATAATTCGTTATCCTCGCTTTCTCCATCTCAAATCGTAACCTGCAGCTTTGCTCATTCATGTACAGGGTGTCTCAATTTTGACTCTAGTGCTTTTGGGATTTGATTCCTGGGGCTGAAAAACTAAAATTAGTTTGTAAAATAATTCAAATATGTACGTGGATGGCGATGTTAGAAATTTATCAATCGTTTTGTCATATTGATAAGTATCATTATTTTTATTTCCTTCGATTTTGTGTTTAAAATGGAATGATACTACTACAATCGAAATTACGTCGTTATGTTGAAAGTATTAGGTGTGTAATGGCAATTAGTGTTTCACAAGACAAGATTTCTTGTCTTGTACGACTATTTCTCGTCTTGTCTTGCAAAGAAAGATAAGAAATCTGAGACTCTTGCATTTTCTTGTCTTGCATGTTTTCGGTTGGAATTTACGCCGGGACTTCCCATTTCTTGCAATTCTTACACTGTTGCGACTCGGGGATTTAGCTGTTAGTTATCTGTGCCGTTCTGTTAATTAATCACAACCTCATTGTCGGTAATCAATCGGACTTCGCGTACGTATGGACTAGGGTTTCTGGGTCTCGACAATTTTGCTATTCTCGGAACTCGAGACTGTTTTTCTTCAATTCCCGGGAATCCCGGATAGTAGTTTTACATAGGCACGTAACACAAAAATACAAATATTCATTTTTAAAATTGCTTTAATTAATCCTCTAATCACTTTCTCCCAGAAGTTCCCATTGAAAAATGATTGCAATTATTTAATGAAAAGCACAGCAGTACATAAATAAATTCTCCGATCATAAAATAATTTTTCTCTCTTTTATACCAAAGCCTTTCCTGTTTAGTGTTTTATTGTTTGCCGGTAAGTCTTAAGTTACTCATAGCTTTTATAAAACATTTTTTCTGAATATGAATATGATGATAAATATGAATAGCAATAGTTCGAATTGATATTCGACAGTTTCCTAAGGTTTTTGGAAAAATTACTAGGTGAATTTGCCCGTTGGAGAGTATGACTGAATCTTCTTGAATCCTATGATTTTCGAGGAGAATGAATATTTGAAGCTTGATCCGTGGTAGCATATGTATATATTTGGGAAGCCCAATGCCATTCAGGATTGATCAGATGAATTTTATCAATGCATGATTACGGTTAATATCGAGTTGACAAGACTCGCGTGGAAAAATATGGTCACTGCTGTTACTGTTGCACTTGTGGTTGTAGTGGTGTATAACCAAAAAGCCAGTACACTGCACATAATGCCAAAAGTGGAACCGCTAATGTTCGCGTGAAAAGAACACTTAAGTTGGCTCAATAGCGTTTGCAAGGTTGTACATTTCTCGGTTAGCAAGTAATCGAACGTTCGCATTGTTTTAATTATTGAGCGGTGAGGTCGTTTAGTCGCGTGATCTTTGCATAAAAATTCGCGTTTTAACGCACCAAAAACTTGTTGTTTAGGGTTGAAGGGAAGTTCATTGGTGCTTATCCGAGAAAATACACTAAACATTAAAATTAATAAAGAAAAAATGTTAATCCTGTCAATTCCAAGCACACTCTTTTGTTATGGAATCGTTCCAATGGGGGAACGACAGACGTCGACATTGTCGTGGCCGGGAGTTGCTGAGGAAGATCAGTGGTAACTTTGATACACTTTTCAAGAACTGAAACTACGGTTGTCATAGATAGAAAAAAAGATAGTCGTCATTGTCACTGTTTTTCACCCCATTGTTATACTATATTTCTAGTATCAGCATACAGACTTTTTATTGTTACCACAAGATGTCTATTAACTTGTGTATCTTTTAAAGTCTGCATATTTCTTCGTTTATTGCATTATCAAATGCCGTTGAATAAGCATGTAGCTGCTTATTGCAATTCTTTTCATTTATCTACAATAAACATGAGGCATTGAATATTCCGTCTAGGCGTCCAGACTGAAAGTGCGCTATTCATCTTTTATTGAGCTTTTTTCATACTGTTCCGGATACTGTCACATCGTGCACAGATAAGTTCGCCTTTTTTGTGGATAGCTCTTGTTCTCAAAATTTTTAGTATTAGCTTATGCACTAACTTGTATTTTCGTTCACCTATCTCACTTTAACATTTGTGATGTAATTTTGTACTTTCTTGACGTTTGCCACTTTCAGCTGCTTTTTATTGCATCTCCTCCAAAGTTATATCCTCTTCTCTCTTTTTTCTGTTGTGCTTGCATCACCAAACATGACATATTGAACCATAGTGTCAATATTTGCTCTTTCTCTTTCATTATTTCTGCTGTTTAAATTGTTCTGTTATTGTCTTTTTCTATGCTTTAACAATATTTCTCTTTTCGCCATTTTCCATGTCTCTTTTAAACTGTTCCCAACTTCACCTGTTTGTTGTTATTACAATCTACTTTACTATTTTTCTTTGTTTTGTGATCTTCATAACTTTTTTAATCTTTCTTATACAAATATTTTTCCACAATTCTTTCTTTTGCTTCGCTTGCCTTGGATACATTCTCATCTCACCAAGTAGTTTGTTAATTTTTCTTTCCACATTTTAATACACCACAGACATCCTTAGCATGAGTTGCTTACTATTTCTTTCTCTTTTTATTACATTATCTCTGTCTCTTTTTGAATAAATCGGTAACAGCTTAGGTTGGACCCCTCTTCCTAGAAATCCTGTTGTAAAACCTTATGTACTGTAATAGTTATTTTGTTTCTCTCGCAACTTCTTCCGTATTGTCTGTTGCTCTTTCTTTTATTTTTGTAATTAATAGTTGACGTTCGTTTCCTTTCCCTGGTACTCGCCTTTCTCTTACGTCTTGGATCATTTCTCTACACTACTCTCTATTAACACTAGATCTGCTCTAAATTCGTTTATGTTAATTCGTTGTTATTAGTTCCTTTTGTATACTATCGAAATTTGTTACTCTCTCTCGACTATTATTTTTTATCCGATACATTCCTATAGCATATCGCCTACAGAATCACAAAAGCTATTTTTATATAGATAAATACCAAACCTACCAAAATTTAGCTGTGCTGGAAGTATCAGCTTGACCTAAATAACACTACTTTAGTTTTTGCCGGCTAACCCCAATAAGTCGGAGAGGGGCGGGGTAATACGAGATATACAAGATAAAAAACAAGAGCCACTTCGTTTTAAAACAATCCTCACTACTAAAGCTTCAAACTTATTAGATAAACGAAGAATTAGATCTTTTACTAACATATAGACAACTTCCACAATTTTGGTCGTACGGTGCATATACTTACAGGTTATAAGCTGGAAAGCAAATATTAAAACCACACAATAAATAAATAGTAATAAATAAAACTCAAACTTGTAGTGAAATGTAAACTTTTTAGGTAGGACTTTATTGTTTAATGCAAATTGTAAACTATTATTGTAATATATTGTAATTATACTGATCTTAATCAGTATAATTACAATATAAGTATAATTCCTTAGATTTATGTCTAGTAAAATTAACTGAATGGTGATTTGTATCACAGCTGGTTGTAAATCTTAAAAACTACCCTATGACAATTTCACTACTCGAGATCTCGTGTTAACTAGTTCTTAAAAATAACATGCATGAATAAATAAATTATATAAACGTTTTATAAATATAGACACATAGATAAAATGATACAATATACATATACATACAGTTTCAAACAAACATCCCACCATTCGATGATCCACGGATGATACGGTACGGTTTAAAAGCCTTGCTTAGAGTTTTTCGTTTCACCCTTCGGTATATTACATACAACCCTGAACGTATGTGCAGGTACGAACCCAATGGGGAAGACCTTCAAATTAAACTCAAAGTCAAAGGGGCAGGAACAGGAAAAAGACAACGAGCAACAAAACCCAAAAAGAAAAGAGCTAAAAATAACACACCCTGTATATGGTATTGATTTTAGATATTTGCACAGAATTTTACCTTTCGATAAACTGAAAGGTCTTTTATTACACAATTCCTTCAAGGTAACTGATAGGGAAAATTACCTAAAATAGAAAAAGATTTTATGAGATTTTAGCACATGGAAGAAAATAAAAAAGGTTTACCTTAAATGGTTAACACTAGAACCTAATCCGTCTAATTTGACGATTGATCACATATAAACAATCAAATGATCATATTGCTGAATGCGAGATTTTCTCCGCTAAAGCGAATTATATCAAAACCAATTTTCTAATTCATCTCCCATCCAACTTCTAATGCCAAATCCACCATTTTGTTATCTCAACTCCACTATTGAGAATTCGCTTGACCGCGCAGGTGCGACTTTACGATAAACAGGGGGTAAGGGAAAACCAGTGACAACCAAACTAACGAAGAAGCTTGGTTTTAAACAGTGACCGTCAAACACTCAATGGGTTGTGAATTTCAACGTTATAAGCATATGCTGTATCTTCAGAGTTAAACCTTCCTAAGTTAATTAGTTATTTATATTTCCTCTTGTGATACAATGAATCCATATTGTAGTTTCTCAGATTATTTCTGTGTCCTGAGTCAACTTCGGTTGACCGTGCAACAAAACCGTAAAATCTCAATTTTTTATGTCACGCTTGGGTAGATATTCTAATTTAGCCAATTATTTGGATTGAAAAGTTGTGAAAGATACGTCATATCCGCTATCGTGAATTTTCGTTTATACAAGAAGTTTGAAGGGATATATTGGTTTTGTTTCTTATTGAGACAACCACATCTGTTTTTGTTGTAATGACGTCATTTATTCTTTTTTCGCTTACCATCTTCCCAGTCTTAATGATTATTATCTTACTCTGACTCACTAAATAAATGAAATTTTGGTGAATGAAAGATGCATTGACTTAAACTACTTAACGGAGTGTGATTCTGAGGTTCATTTTAAATAGGATAGCATATTAAAAATTTAGTTTTGCGTGGGAGTATTTCAAAATTACCGCCTATAAAAGACTAAGGACCCTTGCCCAAAAGACCAAAAAACAAAAAAAATAATCATCACTATTGCCGAAAATTATCGCCAAGCTCAGGCCTTGGGTTCAAGATCAGATTCAAGGTGAATGGGAGGCTCAAGAAATCATAATCAAAATAATGTCAACCTCACATTTGTAACCAACAACGTGACCGCCAAAAGATGGTAGACGGTCCTAGTCCTTTATTATTATAGAGTGGTTGTTGTGCTACGCCTTAATACGTCTATGTAAACTATTGAAAAATAAAAATCAACTATGCAAAGCATACTATTCCAATGAGGCATACTGATCGCAACTTTATAGTGCATAAAGAAGAGGATTTTTCCGTTAGATATCTGCGAATATCTGACGTCTGCCATAAACAGATGCCTGCTTCAATGGGTTAGTAGATATCATGTTGTTAGCATATGCGATCATCAAGCTGGATATTTCTTCATAACGGCGAAAAATAAAACATACTTTCTTTTCGGTAAGAAGGGGGTAAAACCATAGATATCGAGTCAATGCAATGTTTGGCGCATTAGAAATTATTTTTTAATAGGATTTCCACAGATTCGAATAAACTTTAGTAGGGTCGACGATATGATCAAGTTAATCGGTACCATGAGGTACGAGGAATGTTTCGCTACGTCGATTCCTCCTCAAAACTGAATGAACAATATAAAGTATGGTGAGCTATACAGTAAGTAATACGATGACGCTAGTAACCATCCTGTTTGATAACCAGGATAAACATATTTTTGCAGCTATGGTTAGGTGCCGAAGGAGCATACTACGAGTACTCGTTACTTCTAACAACTCGAATAGTATTAAAATAAACAAAGTGTATAAAAGTAAGGAGAAACCAAAAGACCATCAAGAAAGGATACAATTGAAATAGTGCTAATAAATTTGTATAAGTATAATATGAATTAATAAGTCATTCTAGACAATTCATTTGTTCCATTTCAATCTTGAATTTTATATTGGCAAACAAATGGACATTTTCAAGAGCAATAAAACAAAAAATCATTGACGTAGAATTTTAATGGTAATGTATTTTATGACACAAGGGAGTTGAGTTAATGTCCGTTTAGTTTTGCATCAATTCTTAAAAACAATAAAACGGAAATAAAAATAGTAACGACTTCCTTTTAATAACAAGAACGATTTCTTAATTTTTTTAAAGCCAACTATTTGCTTTATAATACCTATGGCTCATTATGTCTATAATAATTTCTGTTATTAATACCTGCAATAAAAATAAATGTGTTCATCTTGACTTATTACTCATATCAATTATTAGACTCGCCTTCACTTAAATGGGGTTATTAAATATTTCCATTTTTTCAAATATAATTGATTCTTGGTAAAAACTTAAATAAACAATCACCATTTTTAAATCGTTTAATGTATTAATGTCTTAGATACACCTATAAAAGGTTCAAGAACACGTATATCTTCTTTGAAAGCATTAACATATAACAAGGGATATAACATGTTCGTCGAGAAATTATGAGATGATGATTTTTTGAGATGCAGGGATTCAAATCTGAGAGTTGAAACCTAAGAGTAGAAGAAAACGTCTATAATATCTGGCATTCAGAATCATCCAAATGGGAGTAGTCTATAACAACCCCATACAATAATAATCTAATTTGATTTTTAGAAAGATAAGAGATGTGCAAATAAATATGCAGATACTGCATTGTGTACAGGGTTCTCTATGACCCTAGATGAATATTTCTTTTGATAATGTATTAACATTGTAATATGTAAATACCCTATGGTTATAAACATTGTTATTTTCAGATCTAATGTTTCAGAAGGGTTAACATTTTAACAACACATCGACACTGCTTTATCGATTTCATCTGAATAAACATCGACTCTGTTGGCATTTCTTCATTATTCAATTTCTTATCCAGTCCAATTATTGGAATTGAACACAATTATCTAAAACTTATTAACTCACTTTCAAAATTAAATTGCCTAAGGTAAGTAAGTAAAAGAGATGGTTCAGTTGATACCTTCTGTAAATCACAAAACAAAGTTCATTTGAGAACTACTGGAAATTTTAGTAAAATCAGCAGAAAGGTCAAATGATTGGTATTACGGAAAGACGATACTTGACAGTTAGCGCATCCATGTAGATTTCCTATGGCAATAGACCCCAAAAATCGAATCTTTAAATTCCCAGCTTTGAAGCTAAATTCAAAATTTTCTCTTAAGATTAACTATTTTTTTTAAATGTTGCCAGTATCTGTTGGTGTTCGAAATTCTGATCATTTATGAAATGAGTAAATGTAGCCGGCATCTAAAAGATTGGGTGGTCTATTTCGCTTTGATTTGTTGTTTGTCTCTCGATAAAAACATGTTTTCAGTAATACAGGAATTAAATACCGCAATCATTAGATTATAGGCTACTTGACGACTTCTTTTAGTGCTTTTGACATGTTAACATTATATTATTAAAATTTTTCATTCTAAGTTTTGAAATATTTTGTTTTGCAGAGACCAACCAGTTTTGCCTTTTTTTTTTTGTTTTATAACCAATAATTTCAGTATGTTCTCCAGCTAATCATAGGATATGAATTTGAGGTACATATTTGCAAATTGGGTATCAAAGCAATACCACATCCATGGTTTTCATTCTGGACTAGATGTCTACAACGCGGCCCCATGCTGCACTGGCAATGTTATAGAAGTCAAAAAAGCCAGGTCCAAGCCCAATTTGGGAATAGCTTAATGCATATTAAGTATTTTTTTACTAAGAAGATAAGTACCAGAATAGTCCTCAGGAGGGTAAATAAATTTGGTTGAAGATTAATCCATTTCAAATAGATGCAGCTTTTTTATGACGCAGAGTGTACAACATTCGACCAAGATCTAATAAACTCTCTTAGTAGAAACGTGATCACATCGCTAGTTGTCGTTTCCGCAGTTTTCAGATTAAATGTGAATTCATTTTGGATACATTTCCAATATACCGTACTTTGGTGCTAAATCAATGGCATTTGGTTTTTATATACTGTGTGAATTGCAGACGACCACGAAACGGCACCATACAGATACATTTCGGCATCACAGACGCAGCATGAATTCATATACCCCCAAGCAGCATCCAAGTAGCACTAACTGAGATCGGAACTTTGATTGAGTAGTTGTTACGTAACTACAATTGAATTTATAACTTTATAGGTTTAATTACTTCAATTCGGATTATTTTAGTAATTATGTAGTTGTTTCTACTATTTATTGGAACTATGTAGTTCCATTACTACCAAGTAACCTTTAAAGTATGTGGAACGGTATTGCCACTTACAAGGGGCCCTTACAGTTAACGTGTCGCCAATTTCAAAATGTAAATTCGCAGGTTTATAGTTTTTGATTCATTTTTTAGGAATAATTCAAAAAGTAATAAATACTAAACATTATACCAACTGTAAGCAGGGATGCATTTTTAGTAAAAAACTAATTTAAAATAAAGTAACGGAGCTAGTAGGAATAGAACCCTAGGCCGACCGTGTATAAAGCTACTAAGTTAACCAATCGTGCACCCTGTCTGTTGCGAGTAATATTTTTAAGTAAATACGTTGCGTTTTGTTTGTGTTAATTTGTTATTTTTTTTAATAAGCCGTATGAGATTTAATACAGAAATACGCATTTCATGTTTTTTTTACTTTTGATTAACTATTCATTTACTTATGATTTACTTTTATTTAAAAAAAGAAATTAAAAAAAAATTTATTTCAAAAAATTTTTTGAAATAAGCGATACGTCAGCTGTAAGCTTCCATTATTAGTATAATTACTTTAAAGTCGCACTTAAAGTTCCTGCCACCAGTCTGAAACCATTGCTTAGCCTTTTAAAGTCACGGAACCTTACAGTAGTATTGAAAGTAAAACTTACGTTTTTGTTACCCAGAAGAATCACTTTAAAGTGATTTTTCTAAACTACTCCATCTCCATCATATATAATTGTAAAATGTAGGAGGTCATTAATCAATTTGCAATTCGTTATGATTGTTAATAGCTGTTTTACGAGCTTTGTATTATTAAACATATATTACAAATAAAATAGTAATCCATTTTGTGACCCAATCGCAGCATTAGTATGGAAAATGATAGAATATTTGCTAAGTTGCAAGTTGCTAAGTTGAAGAGTTAGAGAGAGCAACAACGTGACACGATGTGTCACAGAGAAAAGAAGTTTTACGAAAGTAGCAATTACTACGCCGCCACGTTCCCGCTACGTAGCTGGACAAGTTTCAGAGAGGTTACTACGTATCTGCTACCTAAAAATTGTTCCTCATTTTGGTTTCAGGCACGTAACAAAACCGTAGCCATTACATGCTTGTGACTAGTGACAAAAACTTAATAGTTCCAATGATAGTTGCTGGTACGTAGCGATGACTAAAAATGCTGCTTGGGACTATTTCCAGGATTCAGACTGTATTGCAATAGTTTAATGAGTATTTTTTTGTGTTCAGGGTCATTCCATAGTGACTATCTAAATATTTTATTTGAACAACTTGTTAGCACTATTAAGTTAGGTAAATCTGTCTATACATAAAGAAAAAATTAATTTAGTAAGTTGATATGGGAACAGTATACTTTTAATAAAAAAAACGGTATACCGTTTAACAATGATTACACTGTGCGACACACTTTTCTTGACATGGGATTTCTCTTCAGGAATGGCAAGATTAGGTGCCAAATAGCAATCCCCATCGGCATTTTGCTAGGTTAGTTAAAATAAGAGAGTTTTTCAATTTTAAAGATTGAGAACTATCAGGGTATCGGATTGGCTTGAAAAATTTAGAAAATTACCTAAAAATATAGTTTTCGAGGTGTTTTTGGGCTTGTTTGAAAGGAAATTGAAAATAGATATATAAAAAAGATAGACCAAAAACAAACATAAATAAAATTCTTGCATCACCAGAAGTCGTTTTAAAAAGCATTTAAAGCGCTAATTTGAAAAGGGGATGGGGTAGAGAGGGACAGAAGGCGTTTTAGTTCACAGAAACTTTATTTAGTGTTTTCTATTATAGTGCAAAATTTCACCCTAATAGCAATATTTCTTCTTTCGCAAAATGATTTTTTGAATTGAAGGGGAATAAATTCATTTTTTTATTTGTTTTAATTTCTCTTAACAACAAACAAATTATTATTTAGATTTCAGAATTGATTTTTTATCTTCAACGTTTTTTTATTTTTTATATTGCATGTCGTACTGCAAGCTCAAACATGTCTATGTAATGTGCAGGATGAACACAGTATGAAAGTCAAAAATGGTGAAAAATGTACAAGACAAAAGTACGAAGCATTATAAACGTCTGGTTCCCCAACACAATCATTACGCTACTATTAGTTAAATGAAAGGGTGCATAAAACTGACTGTCCAATCCCAATTTCTTGATAACGATGCAAGAAATGATGATGTCACAAGAAGGTATCAATTTCACTGTTTTGAATTCGACATTTTACAGTGGTGTACGGAAAGATATTACTCACCTTACAGTTTCAAAATGCATAAATTTATACTTATAAAGATGCAAGTTTCGTGATATTCGCAAGCTTATGAAAAATTCGGATTTTGACAAATATCTGAATGAGGACCAGTCGATTGTTTGGAATGGCCGTGATTCTTCATTTCTTGGGGAAGCATCGGACAGAAGGTTACCGTGACTTGATAGCTGATATGTTACAGGCATTTGAGAAATTGAAGATATCAATGTCTCTCAAAATACATTTCCTTAATAGTCACCTTGGCTACTTTGAGAAGCAGTTAGCTTCAGAGTCTGATGAACATGGAGAGCGATTCCATTAGATTGCAATGCCTATGGAAATTCGGTACAGAGGCAAAAAATTGAATGCCATGTTAGGGGATTTGTGTTGGTGGCTAAAGAGAGACGCTGAGGATAGCGAAGAAGAAAGGAACGAAGACAAGAATGAAAACAGTAACAGCGAAGATGATGTCCACGCATCCAGCTCAGACATACAAATCAGGGAGGAGAGCGAAAATGAGAAACCAGCGCCCAAAAGGAAGCAAATAGATCAGTAGAGGTAAAGTTAACATTGTATTTGTTGAACAAAATTAAAACAAAATAAAGAACATGGATTCATACTTCTGAATTTAATTCAAAAACTCATTTTTCTACGAAGAAACATTACTCTCAGTCCGGCATTTTGCGGTATAATAGGGGACAATTGGAGAAAAGCTTTTATGAAAAAGGAACGCCCTCTACCACCTCGCTACCCCATTCTCCTTTCAAATTAGCGCTTTAAATGCATTTTAAAACGACCCCTGGTGTTTCAAGGATTTCACATATGTTCGTTTTTGTATCTACTTTTAATTTCCTTTCAAACAAGCCCAAAAACACCTCGAAAACTATATTTTTAGGTAATTTTCCGAATTTTTCAAGCCAATCCGATACCATGATAGTTCTCAAACTTTAAAATTAAAAACTCTCTTATTTTAACTAACCTAGCAAAATGCCGTTGGGGAATTGCTATTTGGCACCTAATCTTTCCATTCCTGAAGAGAAATCCCATGTCATGAACCAAAAGTTGAAATTTGTCGCACTGTGTTATATGTTACCCAAATACTTTCTTATTTTTCAACTGATTATTAAGTTGAGAATAGCGAATACAAACATAAATACGCATATATCTGTAATACAACCTTTAGCTTTAGACTTTCGGTTTTGCCGAAAGTGACATCAACTATAGAATCTCAAATGGAACACTCTGTATATCTATACACATTTGCAATCTACATTAAATTGTGACTACGATGGTGCGCCATTTTTCAGTTGTTTCTAGGATTTAGTTTTTTTGCTTTTTTTAGTTTTTGGGTCTATTTAGATGCGGTCCATATTAGATCTCTTTTTTAGTTGAGTTTATTTATTTAGTGTACTTAGATTTGATAAAAATTGTATAAGCACCTATTTATAACAGATTAAAGGTAATAATTTCATATTTTTTAACATAACCTTCAAATTTCCTGTGTGACGCCAATTTTTTATTCGATTGATTTAATGTTCTATTGATTCGTTGCAAAATTCTCTATTAATTCATGTAATAAAAGAAAAGTTGTCACACAGGAAATTTAAAGAATCTGCAGTTTAGAGGATGTATAAGAGAGTACCTAGTACACTGTCCTTTGGTACCCCAGAATTAACAGGGTCCAATGGGGTGTAATTTTGATCATGTTTTACCTGGAATTATCGTTCAGTTAAATACAGGGTTAAATCAGGATGACATAATAAGAGTGTGGTAACAAGCTTTTTAATTTATAAAGCAGGCCTTCATGCCACAGTTTATCAATAGCCTGACTGTCGTTTAGGAAGCGTGATGTACAGTAACGTTTCTCTTCAATTGTCTGAATGTAGTCCGCTACCCGATGCACTTGTTGTATTGATGAGTGCTCTCTTCTAAAACCGAACTGATGTGTTGGAATTAACTCTAAGTTTTCAACAACTGGCATGAGACTTTTGATAATTAACTTTTCTAATAATTTACCTAATATAGATAGCAAGCTGATTGGTCTATACGAGTCTACTTCATTAATAGGTTTTCCAGGTTTCAGTATTGGAGTTACTTGTGCAACTTTCCACTGTACAGGATAGTAACCTAAACGCTTTCCAAGGAAGTTCTTTTAGTAATTGCTCTGTAATTAGATCAAAGGGGCCTTTTTTGAATGCAAATTGTTGTTAATGTTAATCATATCCTTTTTACTTCCCTTACAGTGAAAAGTTCAGGTAACGGTGCCATTTGTTATGGAGCCTCCAAATAGTTCTTTATCTCCATTTCTTCTTCAGGTGTTATGGATGACGGTAGCGGTTGAAAAACTTCAAGTACTTCAAAGTCTGCTTTCTCCGAATCTGTCTGTGCCCAGGTGTTGTTATCATTCTAATAGGTGGACTTGGTTTAGACTGACATTTAATTCGTTTTGTAGGGTCCTCAAGTTGGACTTAACCTCTCAAGATACTCTTGAAAGCTTTTATTTTTTAGATCTTTGAATATAGTTTTCAATTCTACGCATGCTTTATTATAGCGCCTTCTGTCAGAGGATTATTTTGTGTTTTACCCGATTCTTCTGAGTTTTCTTTTTTCTGCAATCTTCTTTTTATTGCAATAAATGTGTTATCGTTATAGAATTTTGTATTTCTAACTGTTCAACCTAATTTTGTATTTCTAACCTAACAGTATGTCTACGAAATGAGCCACCAGCCATGAGGCTTTGATCTACAACGAAATACTGCCAAAAGGAAAAAGCTAACTTCGTCGAATGCAAAGATTTACTCTTCAAGTGGGGTAAAGTGAACTTTAAACTTGGCCGGCTGGTCATTTTACATTTAGGCCATCGACTTAGTACTACGTTTTTCTACAGAATTCTTCCATTTTTGTTCGTTTGCACAAAAAGGTACTTTGATACATAGTAAGACCTCAACGCATGTTTTTAACCTCAGTGTGTAACCTACAATTATCTTCTTTAAATATTTTTCACTACCGTGTTATTATCTAATCTTGTTATTCATAATTTGGTGATGCTTTAAATTAGACATTTTTATTGGTTACTTCATATTTGGTAATGCTTAGATTTGTGATTGTTTGGGTAAATTCTGCGTATAACTGTTTTGTTTTGCAAAATTTTGAAAATAATTCTTTTTTTATCAGTTTGGCTGTGATTTATTTTGCAACAGGTAGCAGTGTGTATTCATTCCATTCACTTTTGAAGTTTTTGTATGTTATGCGTCCTCTAACAGTTTTCAAGGGCTCGGTCGCTGATACGACATAAATAACTATTATTAGTTATTATTTATTTCATTATTATTTATTTCTATCGAATGATTTTGTAGGAAAGCTATGGATAAAACACAAGAGGCAATTCGTACCCTTCTGGACCTCAATTTGATAACGTCTACTGTCTTTGCGTCTATCTTGGTAACGGCTTCGCGAAGTTGGATTGTTTCCTCGACCGTGCCCGCGACATGGTAGTCAGCCGTCGACGTAAAAGTCATTGACATTTCTTTGAAATGCTACAGAATATTCCTTTCTGAACGTCTCTGAAGCTGACGAAGGAAGTGAGATGGCTCTCAACATCATCACTTCTACCTCTTAATGATCTGGACCGCTAATTACATGACCGTCTTTTGATAAGAAATGTTACAAACACGATCTTCTTTTCGAATGGGGACGCTGTGCAACATGTCATATCCCCAGACTTCACAGTATAATTGTTATTATATGGCGACAACAGTTCCATATAACTGAGAAGACATCTTTGAGAAGATGATCACTTAGTAATGATCTGTGGCTTTCAGCAGCTGCATCAAACACCAACTTAGCTTTCCAAGCTTATTAGCCCATACCGTTTCTTACCTTCTATGGTGAATTTGTTTAAAAATAATTTTCGAATGTACTTTCTCTGATGTTTTCATTGTACGATGCTGCAAACTGTTCATTTATTTTAATTGAACGTCGTCACTTTTCCAAAAATTCTGGTTTTCCATCGGTTACTAACGTTTCTTGTTAACTCATGCCGCTTTTCATCTAACAGTTGCCATTCGCTTAGGCACTTGCACCACTAAATTCTCGGTAAATGAACTAGACAGAATATTATCAAAATTTTGTAATCTCCCATACACAGTGCAACCTTCAACAAATTATTATTGTCAATAATTAGCGAATGATCAAAAAGTACCTCTCTTATTGTGTTGCCGCCTTGCTCTATTGCAAATTGAACAAGTATGAAGGAGTTTTTATTTCTTCCACTGTTGACGCCGGCTGCTTTGCATTGGAAATTTTCTCGGAACTTACGAAATCCCTTTTCTTTTAAATCCAACACTAGCCGCCAGTTATTTTTTTTGATTGAGCTTCTACTGGCACCCAAATCCAGAAGTCTTTTGAATGTATTGACTTTGATTAGAACTATGAGATGTGGGCCGTCACATGCTTCTAATCTTCCGTTACATTGTTTCGCGGAGATTTCCTTTATTCTTCTCAAGTTGGATGCTGGTGATGAAGTTTTGTTTGTGGCACTTACTCTATTACCCTCTTTTTTCCCTTTATAGCACTTATATCCTTGACTAAGTAATGTAGGTCACGATGGTGACCTGCCCTTGCCACATCTTTTGCTTGATGGGCACTCCCGAGTTTGGTGATTTGATAATTTTAAGCAACAAATACATACTTTGGAGTCCGTCCCGATGTCGATAACGCATGTCAAGATTTAAATTGATGACTTCCAGCACAAATCTAGCATATGTCCTCTTTCGGAAAAACTTAGACGTAGTGACTTTCTATTCCACAAAAGGCATACGACCCTTATGACACACTTACTACGGTTTTTAATTTTTCACAAAGACTGTCCCAGTTCGGTTTCATTCTTCAGGCGGAAAGAGGCTGAATGAAGTTTTGGTTTTTCAATTAAATTTAATAAACTTGGTTCCGCTCTATAACTCCTAATAATTTGAGATGTACTTGTCGTTTACGGGGATGCAATTAAAGGTGTGGCTGAACTACGCATTTTCAAGTAATTTCGTCTAACTGAGATGAAACTGTAAATAGTCCCCTTTTTTAAACGGCTACTGCAGTAGCATTTTATTATTTGAGACAAACCGCATGCTGAGTCGTTAGCTGGATTACTTAATTATTCTGTGGCTTATCCAATTCTCCTTCTCCTTTATATCATCACTAGATGTGTTATCTATACAAATGGCGGCTATTCTAAACGATTTCTTATTATATAAAACATCGCATTTGCGTTCCACTAGACGTTTCTCTAAGTTTCTACCACCTTGCCCAATATAAAGCGTTTCGCAGTCTTTACAATAAATTTTATATACGCCAGATTTGTTCATCTTTGACATTATATCTTTATTGTTAATTAATAATTTTCCTGTGCAATTTTTATTGGTACAAATAATATTACAATTTGCTTTCCTAAGTTTGTTTACTATCCGATCACTAATGTGTAGCATATTAGTTTATAATGAGTTTAATCATTTCTTTAACTTTAGGATAGGCGTTACAAAAATTTTGTTTGTCATATTTTTCTTTTTGTTTGAAATCATGTCGCCAATTGCGTTATCCTTGTAGTCGTTGTTTCTAGCTATTTGCTTAATAATGTTTAACTCTTTTGCGAAATTTCTTCATCCATTTGAGACATTTCCAGACGTTGAACTGACAAATGAAAACTAAACAATTTGATATTTTTGGGTTGACTAGAACTAGCATATATAATTCCGTACACGCCCATTTTAAACAATTATCACATTTTACAACTGTAATATCCAAGAAATTGAGAATGTTATTTTGTGAATTGAATTTTTGGGTTAAAAGAGTTTATAAAGGTTAGAAAATGTGACAATTGTCTCTTCGAACCATTGTATATGCAAAATACGTATCTTACATACATGTTCAGCACACGTGTTACAAGTTACAGGGTTTGCCTAAATTAAAGAATGGACTCTCCGATTGACGTTTACATAGAATGATCCTGCAGAAGTTTTTAGCAAACCCAGCCAAATCATGATTCCGAAATACTTTCCTAATTCTTCAATGTGTCCAAGGATTTAATTCGGATCAGAATAAAGATGCGATTGATAACTACATAAGATAATATTTTGTTAGTCGAAAACAATTCGAAGAAATCATAAGTATGAATTATAGTATTCTTTTTTTGAAATAAATAAAGATTAGTAAAAAGTTACACAGTATTTATTAAAATATAACCAGACAATATTGTTTCGACAGCTACGATGTCATTATCAAAGGTAATATAAATATAAACAAACACGTCGCTAAGGTAGATAGATACCAAAATAGGTAACTAGATAAAAATAATAATAATCAGAATTAAATATCTAACCCTTCCAGTAACGGAGAATTACTGAGCTCAAGTTGTTAATTCATTAAAGGTACCCTGAGTTTGTGTTTGTATATCTCAAAGGCTTCTAAAATGTCTAATTTGCGTTTGTTATTACAAAAATGTAGGAATTTAATATTATTTTGAGGAGTCATTGTGTGATGTTGTTCTAAAAGGTGTTTGGCATAATTAGATTTTTCAGGATGTTTATTTTTGTAATGACGTACGTGTTCTTTATATCTTATGTCAAAATTTCGAAGTATTTGCCTAATACATACCAAACTGCAAAAAGAACAATTTAAACGGTAAATGCCCGATTTCATGATATCATGTGTTCTGTCTTTAGCATTAAATAAAAATAAAAAAGTGTTAGTGTTGGTTTTAAATGTTATTTTATAATTGTTGGTTTTTCTTAGTATATGTGCCATTTTTTTCTGATATTTTGCGAAAATATGGTATAGATATGTAATTTGTGTCTTCTGTTTGATTGTCAATGGGATATATTCTTTTGATAGCTAACCTATAATCTTTTTGTTTAATTAAAGTGTCAATCATGTTCGGATTGTAATGATTTGCATGTGCTAGTTCTTTTGAGGTTATAAATGAATTTTTAATTCTTATTATTAGTATCCACCAAAACGTAAATTTTACACTAGTAACAGAACAAAACAGGGCTATAAACTTCCTAGACTTAACTATCAAGGCTAACGCACACAATCTATTGGAATTTTGCGTACACAGAAAACCAACACAAACGGACATAACAATACCAAATGAATCTTGTCACCATATAGCACATAAAATAGCAGCCTACAGATCATTAGTACACAGAGCTTTAACTATTCCACTAACAAAATCAGATTTTAGCAAAGAGATATCAACCATTAAACAACTAGCACATGCAAAGCATTACAATCCGAACATGCTCGACACTTTAATTAAACAAAAAGATTATAGGTTAGCTATCAAAAGAATATATCCCATTGATAATCAAACAGAAGACACAAATTACATATCTATACCATATTTTGGCAAAATATCAAAAAAATTGCATATATACTAATAAAAACCAACAATTATAAAATAACATTTAAAACCAACACTAATACTTTTTCATTTTTATTTAATGCTAAAGACAGAACACATGATATAGTGAAATCGGGCATTTACCGTTTAAATTGTTCTTTTTGTAGTTCGGTATATATTGGGCAAACACTTCGAAATTTTGACATAAGATATAAAGTACACGTACGTCATTACAAAAATAAACATCCTGAAAAATCTAATTATGCCAAACACCTTTTAGAACAAAATCATACAATGACTCCTCAAAATAATATTAAATTCCTATATTTTTGTAATAACAAACGCAAATTAGACATTTTAGAAGCCTTTGAGATATACAAACACAAACTCAGGGTACCTTTAATGAATGAACAACTCGAGCTCAGTAATTCTCCGTTACTGGAAGTGTTAGATATTTAATTCTGATTATTATTATTTTTATCTAGTTACCTATTTTTGTATCTACCTTAGCGACGAGTTTGTTTATTTTTGAATTACCTTTGATAATGACAATGACAGCGTAGCTGCCGAAACAATATTGTCAGGTTATATTTTAATAAATACTGTGAAACTTTTTACTAATCTTTATTTATTTCATGATTATGGAGTTCCACAAAGTAAGGCTGGAAACAATAAACAAGTATTCTTTTTTGACTACAACTGTGTCATTGAGCGTAAATTGTTGCAAACTGGAACCCACGGCATTCCATATCAAAGTCAACCTTCGAAATTATCCACTTCGGTGGAATTTGAGGTAACTCACTTGTTTATCTAATCGATTGTCCTCTGTGAAATTGTCCCAAATGAAATTAGGGTTCTGTAACATATTGTTTGGTCCAACTTTTTCAGCCTGTTCAATTTTTAGGGAATTTTAAATTAGTAGTATATCAATTAGTTAAAAATTGTCGTAAAAATTGCATAATCCTTTGAGATAAAATTTCTGTATTATGTTTTGATTTGTTAACTTCTTGCCGACATGGTATATGTATGTGTACATTATTTTAACCTAATAGAACCCTACATTATAAATTAATAAAATTTTATTACGTACATATTTAATATTAATATTTATATAAAAGTGGGGAATATAAATTGCGTACCGTTGTGCATAAAACTCCATTTTTAATATACATTTAAATGTACTCTTTGAAGAGCTTTTCATCGTTTCTTTACACTAATGAGAAAGGATTTGTCATTTACTATGCCATTAAAGTTTATGTATTTGTTTATTACCTACTTCACAATATATCTGAATGCTTCTGTTCAAAATAAGGTTAAAAAAGATATTTTCATAAACTTGTGAAATCATTTAGCGAGTACTTCGAATGCATATAAAAGAAAATGTTAGCTTTTCACATTACAAAATTTACTTTCTTTCGCTCCAGTTTTTGTTTACGGATTGCGGATTTCTGTAGAAGTAACTTTTACCAAAAATCAACAAGATAATTTATATACTTGTGATCAATAGATTTCCTTTGGTGATCAACATGTTCAGATTGAATGAATTCCAAGCAATATAAGAAATGCACCATGTGCGAGTGAGTTAAGTCGATTGAAAATTTTATAGTGGCAGTCGTTAGTCGGGAGTTTTTGGGCAATAATCGTTAAATCCTTGGCAGGTAGAGCTCTTATCCTGTTCCTTAATTGAAATCTGCAGATCTTTCCGGAACATTGCACGGAATCTGGCGACTTCGGATCAGATTTCCGCTATTTTTGCTGTTCTCGGTACTATTTTTTCTCTCGTTTATTACTTCCTGTAGCAGATTCTTTAGTTTTGTTTTTGTTATCAATCAGCTGTTAGTAGTAGTTTATATGTGTTTTTTATAATGTTTGTTGGATTTGTTAACAAATAGAATTGTTAAAGAAGCCGAAGGTTACGCTTGTAGTAAAACATAAAAGATGAATTGCTATGCAATATTACACGATTAACAAGTAACGTACAGTTACTTAAGGACCTTTTTCAATAATATACTATAATACCTACAATAAAGGGATGGAAATAAGTTTGCAAGTTTTATAAGTTCCTTTATTTTAAAAAGTAATTACTTTTGCATTTTTATTCTGATTTGTTATTAAAGAATGATACGTATCTCTA
The DNA here is from genome assembly GCA_929113105.1 of Agrypnus murinus. Classification (NCBI taxonomy): domain Eukaryota; kingdom Metazoa; phylum Arthropoda; class Insecta; order Coleoptera; family Elateridae; genus Agrypnus; species Agrypnus murinus. Next base: position 157,981,591 of record OV816026.1, read on the forward strand.
ACAGTGCATCTAATTTGTTGGAAAGAGACATTACAATATTATTCCATAAAAACTCTTAAACTACTGAATATCAAAAGAGACTCAAAAAAGTTTCTTATTTGCCAAAGATGCATACTTTAAAAATATTTACAACTATACAGGGTGTTTCACAAAAGCGGACCAAATGAAGCTTTTCTTAACCTGTATATTATGCCCTATATTATATAATGTATTACCTGTACAACTAGCATAAGGCCGGTTATTCCCGACCTTGAACATCGACCACTTCATTCCCTTAGCTAATATAATTATTTATAATGTGGGTTACGAACCTTGAAATTAAAAAATGTAAGAAAGCTGATTTTATCTCAGGTTTTTTCTTCGCTTAAACTTACAATTTGCACCGCGCAGTAGCACTAGTTGTAAGGACCACTTAAATCTGTAGGAAACGCCCCGGTCCACCGAGCAATGGCCCCTCTGTTAATCAATTTCCAAAGTAAATATGACAGAAACCCCGATCAAGCTCGTTAGATTATATATAGATAGATAGATTTTTAAATCTGTTACGACATTAGGATAAAATTTTGTCAGTGTAGTGACAAATTCCTTTTACGTAAAATGGATCCAAAAAGTTTACTGACAAAGGCGATCGGGTAACATTTTGTCAATTCACAAAACAAAACGGACGTTAAACGTTATTTCCAAACGAATCAACGATTCATAAAAACAAACGGTTCTATAAATCGGGATAATTTTCTTTGTATGCTACCAAAAACCCCCATGCTGTTCAAACTATAAACATTCGATATAGTAAGTGATCATTCAATGTTTGGGGTATAAGTCGTGATTTTACTCGAGCCATTTTTTGAGCAGTACTGGTTGGGGTATAATTTTTCCGGTTTTTACAAAAAGATTTACTGCAGCATGCTTCGGCGGAAGTAAATGAAGGAAGGTTAAGAAGTTAAGTGTGGTTTTGGTTAGATGGTGCCCCTGTTCATTTTTATAGGAAATACGGTTCCCAGTAGCACAAGCTATTGACCCAATATTGGTGCTATATGGGTAACACATTATATCCAGGCCCAATATTTGGAAGATTCAACCAAGATTGGTATTAAATCGGTTAAAGACTGGGACCCAATATATGTTGCCAATATAGCTCCTAGAAAGGTCCAATTATAAATAATAAGTTTAAAAAATATGTTTTCCTCTATATTCATCCTATATTGGGCTTATATTTCAGCCCACTGTATGATTAATTCATTAGTAGATATTTAATATTATATATCTAATTAATATTTTAATTAATTAATATTAATTAATCAGCCTTGGTAGTGTAATGTCTGGCGTGCCGGACTTTCACCCAAGCGGCCCGGGTTCGACTCCCGGCGCTGGCAGATCTGGTTAAGGTTTTCTGCAGTTTCCCTTAGCTGTAACACAAATGTGGGATTTGCGCTGTTCCATCTATAAGTCGGCTGCAGCCGCACATTGGGCCTACATAATAATAATAATCGCCCCCTCCCTCCCGCACAAGCTTATAGCTTCTGGGGCCTTGGTTAAGGTTATGGGTTGTAGTAATTATTATTATTATTATTATTAATATTGATTTTATATTGGTTCAAGATTGGCATCCAATATACGTAACCAATATTTCTTCCACAGAAGTCCCATGCAAATTATTCATATTGTATTATTCTGTACTGGTCTTATATTGAACATATAGTGCAGTTAATAGTTCACCGTTATAGTTCCGAAACTGGATAGGCAGTCTTTAGACAAGGTTACTTGATTATTCAAGAAATCAAAATATCAATACATAGGCGGGTGCTTAATATACGTAAAAATGTTTTACAGATGTGTACCACGTCGAGAAAAATGAAAGATTGTTACAAGTTACAATAACTCACACGGTTTTATCAAATACTGAATACTAATAATAATACCTCAATACGTAGTAATTATTGTATACCTAGGTGTAGATTCGTAATGATCGCATTTCAAATTTCGCGTCCAATAACGCACAAGCAGTCGTGTATTGCAGGGTAGAAACGCTCGTGATTTTACCGCCACTGATACTCGATGCATCTGTTTTAGTGTTGCGATATCTACTGCTGAACGTTTCTTGTTGAAAAATTTATCTTTACTGTTTGTAAGTGTGTCAGTTATTTATATTCATTATATACTGGAAGTACTCACAATAATATCCATATATTTTAATTGCTATAAACGCCTAGTCTAGTAGAATAAAATTGTGTAAACAATCTGTCTGTGATTCATTTTCAGAATGTGTAAATACAATAATAGTAGGTACGTAATTATGTAATTTCAAATTTATCAAAAATAGCATTATCTCGACTTTAATGCAGTTTTACAAATTTTTATTGAAGTGAATGAAATATCAAACTTAAGTTACAAATTTTAACAAATACTCCTAGTATATACGAGGGTAGATCAGTATTTACGGTCCCTGACATAGTAGGCTTTGCATGATATCGTCACTCATTTTTCTATGAGAACTGTCATTACTAATTATTTGTTGTGTCAAGTTTTGCGTAGGTGCGTGTTGTTCTTTGAAAGTTATTAATAATTAAGCTGGTCGATAACAGACAATTTTTAAAAATGGAAAAAAGTGAAGTCAGAGCGGTGATAAAGTATTTGCAAAAAAAAGGATTAACACCTACTGAAATTCACAAGGATATGACAGACGTTTTAGGGGACTCTGCCCCTTCTTACCAAGTGGTGAAAAATATGTCTCGTGAGTTTAGATTAGGCAGAACAACTTGCGAACATGCGAAAGGTGCGGGACGTCCAGTCTGTGTCACCGTTGACAAAAACATCAATTTGATCCATGATATGGTAATGGCAGATAGAAGACCGACTATTCGCCATATCGCGGAAATAACGAACATCTCTTCTGGGTCAGTTGAAAATATTTTAAGAAATGTTCTTGATCTCAGAAAAATTTCGGCGCGTTGGGTTCCAAAGATGCTGACCGTCCATCAGAAACGCTCTAAAGTGCTGCATTCGGAAGCCAATTTGGAGTACCTGAAGGCCAATCGGAAGCAATTTCTCACTCGCTTTGTGACTGTGGATGAAACATGGGTGCACCATTTTGATCCTGAGACGAAAAGACAAAGTATGGAGTGGCATCACAGAGGTTCTCCACCTCCACGCAAATTTCGAGTTCAACGGGCGGCTGGAAAGATTATGGCCACAGTGTTCTGGGATGCAGAAGGAATTTTGATGATCGATTATTTGCAGCGTGGACACACAATAACGGGTTCTTATTATGCAGGGTTAATTCCAAAATTGCGCGAAAGGATCGACCGAAAAAGACCAGGAAAGTTGGCACACAAAATTTTGTTCCATCAGGACAACGCTCCAGTCCACAAGAGCTGCATTGTCATGGCTGCCATACAGAACGCTGGCTTTGAAATCCTAGAACACCCTCCATATTCACCAGACCTGGCACCCAGTGATTACCATCTATTTCCAAAATTAAAGGAAAACCTGCGTGGAAAAAAATATGGAGACGATAATGAAGTTATGACCGCAGTAAATGGCTGGTTTGAGGAGCAACCGGAAAACTTCTTCCTGAAAGGCATTGAAGCATTGGAACATCGGTGGACCAAGTGCATTGAAGTCCAGGGAGATTATGTTGAGAAATAAATAAATAATGTTTTAAAAATTCTTTCTCTTTCTATATCAGGGACCGTAAATATTGATCTTCCCTCGTATTATTGGAGCAATATGTTGCCAATATTGTCACAAACGGAAATATTTATAATTAAATATTTTATATAAAACGCAACTTCTCTTCCGTTTGTACAACATAGCGTGCAAGGCCACATTCAGTTACCCACGCTAGTTAGCAGCTGCAGTCTCGCAACCGACATGTGCGCGGACACCTGCGAGGTCTTCTCCGAAGCGCGCTCGCTTCGCCCACCATTGCATTCGTAGGCATGCAACTTATTACTCCGTACATGCGAGGTAACCTACACGATTTGCAAGCAGGTGCACATTCCATCGACAACACTTCCGCACAGCTGCCGATTCGTGCCAGGCACCAGCAGCGCGCATGCAATCTTCCCACAAGCCTGCTGCCAGGAAGCATGAACTTCCTTAGTTGCATACTAAGAACTTCTGCCTACTGATTCCCACTACGATACTAATTACTTCCTCGTTCAGCAGTATATAACCAGCTTGCTTGAGCTATTAAAACCAGTCAGTGACCATGGCTCGAACACAACAAGCAAGCTGGTGAGTACTTTTTTAATTATTTTATGCTTAGTGCTTAGTTGAGTGGGCGGCGCTTAAATCGCCCACTCTCTGCGAAACTATGGGTAGTTGTGTCCAGGCTTCCCAGCTTAGTTATAATTACTAGGAGGCTAGCTCCTATGCTTAGTTAGTAGATCTAGTGCTAGAACAGGGTTGGTTCCAACCTCCCCTGTATTGTATTAGTTTAGGAGGACATATACGTCCTCACAATATGTATCAACATGTCAACATGTATGTTAACCTTTTGTACTCTCTTTATTGTCTTTAGTATATAGTTGTTTTTTACAACTTGTGTTTGATTTATCTCTACCTCTGACTACGTCCTCCAGTCACGAAAACCCCACGTGACATTGTGGTGGAGGCGCGTGCTTCTGTTCCGGGGTACCCTCTCGCACCCTCTTTGCACTACGTACTTTTTTTTACAATACAATACATTTATACAATACAATTTAACTTTTTAACTAGAAATCCAATAGATAAAAGTCCAATTAACAGAATTTAATGCGTTTGTATCTACAGTTTTCGCAATGGCGCAAATGTATTATTGGGTTGAACCCAATATTGGCCCAAATATGTATTTTTCCAACATGTGTGTGCTACTGGGGATCCTTTCAGAGATGAATGGATACGCAAAATATTTGGTATATTGCTCATCTGCTTCTCAAAAGCTTTTCTAAGTATTACGCAAGCGACATGTATAACATTTTATGACTCAGCTTGAGATGTGCATAAATCAAGATGGAAGATATTTCGAGAAATTTCTTTAAAATGAGTGTTTTTATGTTGTTGCATAAAATAACCTAGAGTGATTGGAAAAAGAGTATTTTCCCCAATGTACCGTAATAATTTAATAAAGAAATTAATGATTTAGCGAAAGGCATTTGATGAAGAAAATGTAAGATTGAATAAAGTACTAATAAAAATCAAATCGAAGACTTTTCGGTAAAACATACAGGATTCATTTGAAAAACTGTGTAAATTCGATTTATTATCAGAATTTGAAGGTATAATTTGAACATCCTGTAAATTTGAACAAAACTTGAAAATATTTCAGTAGTGTTTGTAGGACCCCGATATTACCTCCTGCAAATAATGTTTTTAAAATTCAGAGAAATGAAAAACTATGACTTATTTATGTAAATATTACGACTTTGCAGAACTCAAAAATATAAGAAAATAATACATAAAATGGCAACATCCCAACGAATTCAAAAGACAATTTATTATTGAATAAAAACTGATAGGAGAATCTATTTTGGGTAAAATATATAAGGTGTTCTATTTAAAAAAAGAAACTTTTGTAAAAAAAGTTTTTCTAGATGTTTAATAGTTTATAATTGAGCACCATCCTGTAGAACTGTTTACTCCCCTGTCTCCAATTCTAATTTTGAACTACCCTAGACGGAACTATAGTCTAGTAGAGCCGACTGTATTGCAGTCGAAAGTTTAAATATATATTTTTTAAATGTATCTAAGACCAGAATCGAAATAAGCGTCTACGAGTATAGTAAAGTGAGATCGGGAAAAATATTCGAAATTAGCCCGACATCTAACGAACTCGTATCCATTTCAAATTCGTATCGTATCCGAACCCCAATTGATATATCCGAATCCGAATTTTATCTGACATCCAAAAGTTTCTATTCAATATGCGAATTTTATCCTAAGTAGTATATCAGATTTATATCTTACATGCATAATTTCATATTGCCATGATATTTGACATATGAAAGAGGGAATTCACCCAGCTATAGTTTTAAGGCATACATTACATTGGTTGCATAACCTCAATTTCAAGTTTGTAATTTTGAGTGATTTGTCTTTTATCAAGTTGAATATGGTTAATTCTAGCGTTTACTGTCTCCAGCCCTACTGTGTGGATCTCCATAATCATGAAATATAAATAATCAAATTAAAAGATTAATTTAAAGTTTCACAAGTTTTATTAGTTTATCTTAACCTGACAGTATTGTATCGACATTAAAATGTCATTATCAAAGGTAGATAAGATTGATAAACAAACACGTTGCTAAGGATAAATACATACAGAAAATAGGTAACTAGATATAATACATACAAAAACTAAACATCTAACACTTCTAATAAAGGAGAATTACTAAGCTCAGTTTGTTCATTCATTAAAGGTACTGTGCGTTTATGCGTGTATATTTCAAAAGCTTCTAAAATGTCTAATTTGTGTTTGTTGTTGCAAAAATGTAAGAATTTAATGTTGTTTCGAGGTGTTGATTAAAAGATAAAAAACACTTCTTAGTTAAACGTTTAATAATTTTATTTGAACTAATGATTTTTGTTGGACTGTACAGGACAGCAACTTATATACAAGTGAGTAAAAAATGTACTGTTCTACCCCTCTCCCTGACAAGTAACCCTTGAGCTATGCGCCTCAAACATGCTTAAGTCGACGATAGGCGAACATAGCCGAATAAATGTACTTAACAACAAATTTGTACAATAACATAATTATTAACCTAAATTTATAACGTAATTAAGAGAAGACACAATGATACAATAAATAATTAAATATGTAACCTAAACCCTAACAGGTGTCATTGGGTGGTTCTGTTCCAAAATGTGTTTGGCATAATTCGATTTTTCTGGATGTTTAAGTCTATAAGAGCGTACGTGTTCTTTGTATCTTATGTCGAACTTTCTAAGTGTTTGTCCAATATAAACCGAGTTACAAAAAGAACAATTCAAACGGTAAATGCCGGATTTCATGATATCTTGTGTTTTGTCTTTAGCATTGAATAAAAATGAAAAAGTGTTGGTATTAGTTTTATAGGTTATTTTGTAACTGGTGGTTTTTCGTATTATAGTTGCAATTTGTTCTGATATCTTGCCAAAGTATGCTATTGATATGTAGTTTGTGTCTTGTATATGAGTGTCAATTGGAAATATTCTTTTGATAGCTAACCTATAATCTTTTTGTTGAATTAAAGTGTCAATCATGTTATGGTTATAATGGTTTGCATGTGCTAATTGTTTGATGATTGAAATTTCTTTCTCAAAATGTGATCGTTTCATATTTATTGTATTGTCAGGTTAAGATAAACTAATAAAACTTGTCAAACCTTAAATTAATCTTTTAATTTGATTATATTTCATGGTTAATTCTAATTATAATTAACCTGCACAGCAGGTTAATTAACCTGCTCACTAGTAGACTATAGTCAGATAAAGGATATCTATAAAACTGTTTTTTCCATAGAATTTGGTTAATTTTCTTTGTCTATAACTATATGGCAGATGATTATTTAATTTAACTATAGGGCAAAGTTAATGTAATATTTAACCTAAAACAGACAAGAGATATTGTGATAGGGAGATATACAAGTATTTACTACCTTAAATTAATAAAAGAAAAATGTGTTTTCATGTTAACCAGATCTTATAAGTTGTAACAAGTATCTTCTATTTCAAAATTTTACAGCTCTTGGGTAAATAATTTTGGTGGAGGATTGTAAAGTTGCTTCATTACCATATAATTGGAAGTATCTTAAACGTAGAGGCCGCTTTTTATTAATGATATCAGTTATACAACATATAATTACTTTGCGATTTTGGATGGTACATTGAAATACTTTAATTAAATACTTTAAGTGTCAATTTATTTTGCGACGGAAATCTTATATTCTGATATAAAGATTATATGCTAATTATAAAATTAATTTACTTACCACTATTACACAAATAAATGGATATGGAATTCAACTTAGTAAAGCTCTCTATATGGAAATATTTAAATATGTCAATATTTAAAAAAATTAAATATATATATAAACGTGATTTTTTTAACAATATCTACACTCTAAAAAATTACCGGTGAATTATACCCTAAAAAATGGAGGCAACTATGTTACCTCCATTTTTTGGGGTAAATTTACTTCAAAGTGTAATTTTCATAGGAAGTGAAAAATTTCAACATTAGGTTAAGTTTGCATTGTAATGTTTCCTTTTTAAGTAAATTTACAGATTAAAATTACAATCTCAATGTAATTTTACATTTTAACATTAAAACACCTGTGTAAAGTTACATGACAAAGTTAATATTTCATGGCAACAGTACTTTTCAGGGTTAAAATACAAATGTGAAAATACTTCTTGAATGTAACGATGACTTGCGAAAGTACTTGCAAATTCAATCGTTCCTCTGGGAATTGTATGAAACAAAATAAAATCAAAGTAATTTTTATTGAACGTATGTACTTATATAAAATATAAGACATTAACAGAACTTCTTTTCAGGGGCTTTCGGAAATATTTGGTCTCTCAAAGACATTCAGATAAAGTTTCGATTCCACCTAGAAAATTAAAAAATTATAAATTATATAAACAATTATACACGAGTACCTTTCTCAATTACAGTTATGCTAGTTTATTTCGAATTCTTCAATTTTTGATTCATCCTAGAAAAACATTAAATTAAATATTTTTATTTTATTGTTTTAAATTTGTAATTTTAACATATAGGTACTTACCGATTATTATTTTTTAACTTCTACTATAAAATAAAATTCTTCCCATCTTCGGTCATACGTGTAAATATTTGCCTTTAATAAATCCGCACTACACTACAACGAAAAACAAAATATTAATGAGCAATGAACACTTCGTTCGGTATCGATAGACTACGCCTCGCCGAAATCATAAAAGAATGGTACACACCATTCCGACCATTCCCCAAAAAGCCTATTTGGACTGTTCATAATGGATTCCTGAATTCTTTCACGAAACGAAGGTCACAAACAAGTGCGATCAGCGAAATAGCATCTCAACGGTTAAAAACATATTAAGGGTAAAATTACACTATTCTTGTTCAAGTTCATCTTATCTTTAATATTACACTAAAAATGAATTAAGTTATTGAGCAATTATACATTTGTAAGGAAAAAATTGTCTGAGTTATGTAAATTTATATTATGGATAGTGATTTTAACCAGTTCAATGTAGTAGAATTACTTATATTTGTATAATTTTACATAATTACAGGGCATTTTACCACAAATAGTAAAACTACTAAATGTATAGGTAAAATTAATTTTAGGGTAAAAATACCGCAAATAATAGCGAAAAGTTACCTCTTTCCCAAGGTAATTTTACCTCATTTTTTACAGTGTAGTTTTGTTTGTTGTAAGTGAGAAATATAATACTGCCAAAAGTGTTAATCCCCAAATAAAGCATATTAAACTATTTTGGAATTAATATAAAAAACATTTGGGTATCTAGTTTAAATTTTCTGTTTGTTTCATTTTTTGTTAAAATTATAAAATAAATTTGTGTGGTTATTATTAAAATATTGCTTTGTGTATCTGTTTTATATTTCTGTGTTCCTAGATATATATAATAATTTAGTGCTCTATTGAAGACACCCGCCTGAGAGTTTCAATTTGTGGAGAGTTCGACTTTTTACAGCAATTTTATTTAGTTGGTGTAATTATTCTAATTAAAGGTAAGTAAGTAGTGAGTTGTGTTTTATGCATCTTTATTACGTGTGCCCCCTGTGTCTTTGACTGTTCAATCAAAATTATACAACAATATATTCGTATTTTATCCGACATCAGAATTTTTATGCGATATCAAAATTTTCTCCGATATCCGAATTTTATTCGACAACCGATTTTTTTCGATATCCTAATTTTAGCTGATATAAAAATATTGGTAACGTAAAACAAATGTGGTAAAATCCTTGTAATCCTATTAGAAAGATCTACACTTAGAATTAGACAAATTTATATGTCTACAGTGATCGAAACTTTTTATGGTAACATGCTTGAAACATTTTGTTGCCTAGTAGCGTTTTAATCTCGCTGTACCACCTAGATGCTGGGTGCAACATTCTGAATGAACTAATTCCTTTAAATACTGCAGCATAATAAATGTAGCTTACCACCAGATTTTAACCCCTACTGTACTTGTTTAGGTTAATGCAATAAGTGCATATGTAAAGCTTATACTTGGATACTAGAGCCGTGAGCAGTATGCACTTCAAATTACCTATTTAAATTATTTTTATTAGTGTCTACTATTTGTGTGCTCAATAAAAGTCGCTCTGAGTCACTGGAAAGGTTCCCATTAGATGAATTAAGAAGGATCCAAAAAGGTGGAATAAGAAAACATAAGAAGAAGAACAAGAACAGCGACGGGTAAAAAGTACTAGAAAATGCTTTTCCATATTATGTTTCTGTTGAAATTCCCATTTTGAAATTAATCTATTATTACTGCCAGTTTGAATGAACGTCCTTAAGTACACATCTATTGTTAAGCCGGGAGTACGTTTAACGTAATTTCTTCAGTGCTTTTCTAACGGGTTCTAACGGGTACAAGTCGCAAATTGCTATACTTTTAATTTTTCTTACCGAGAAACCAACACTGCGTGCACGTTACCTGCACTATATTTTAGTACAAAGCTGAATTCTCATTTGGAAATGGCAAGAAGCATATTTCAAAGTACAAACTGTCAATTGCATTTTATTTCAGTATGAAAATGACTGCCAAGAGCGTTGATAGGTGTAGTTTGCACTATACTACAGAGACCGGAAAGTCCGTACTGCCTAGTGGGCACTGTCCACCAGCGTTTGTTAAACTGTGGTCCGCACTCTCCGGTCTCTTATCTGCGGCTATATTGCTATTAATACAATATAAAAACAAAGAAAATAAACAAAAATTATTATCGCACCAGCTGGCGATGCATGTATTTTATTCTTATTGGTTACGAAAAAATAACTGAGGTCCCCAACAAAATTTTGTTTTCAAAAGGGATCTAATTAATGTCAGTATCACTTTTGAGTGCTATCCATCAAATTCAACAGTATTACTTGTACCATATAGACTTTTTTAAAATTCACTTTGATACTAATTAAACTAGATCGTGGTATTATGTATACCAAATAACTTAATCGCTAAAGGCTGCTATTTTGGATTATTGAATCTTATTGTGTAAACCTTTCCTTGGCAGTGAAAGATCATTAGTTGATTAGACTAGTAGGGCTGCAGCGGTGGGATTTGGGGGTGGTAAGCAATTGCCTTCCAATGTTGGGATACTAAGAAAAAGTTTTGCTTTATCATTGGATATTTAAATTAATTAAATCTCAAGATCACGATTTCCCTCCCCCCTGATAAAAGACCTGGAATCCCTCCAGTGAGTAGGAGAATATTGACTCTGATATTCGTCAATGGTTTTCGAAAGAAATCTATTCTCTGAGCATAGGCAAAATGTATTAATTAAGACCATCTCCAATGAATGTACTTCCTTTGCTAGCAAACTGGTTGTAGGAAACAATCTGATGATTATGTTATGTATTCCTGCGTATCTAGGTCCATTTCTAACAGAAAGAACAGTCTATGAGAAGAAAGGTGTTGATAAACAAATGCAAATTTAGTTTAACAGCACACTACTTAATTGCATTTAGAATATCCGGTTTGGTAATTTTACGCTGTCGTTATATTACGTTAGGCAGATCGCTTGTTTTCATTTAAACCAACATCCCAACATTGCGTACGGAATTTAATTCGTCGTACATTTTTTTTAATGAAGAACGCAAAACCCTTAACCTTTTATTTTATTTATTAAAAGATAAAAGGTACCAAAACGTTACGTAGGTTTACCTATATTGTAATTAATTTATGCGCAAAACGTTTTGGCGTTGCCTCCGGCTAAGTGATGCTATATACATCGGTGTATTCTGGCCGTATCTATTCTGTATTCTAAAAAACCCAGTAAACTAATTCGAACTATCTACCGAAAAAGAGTCAAGAAAATGATATATTTAATTGAAGTAAGTTTCTCTGGCATAATATTGATGTTTATATCTCTGTTTAGAGAGAATTTGCACAACAAGATTTTGACAGGAAATGACATTAAACAACTATTTATCTACGATCATACAGAAAGTAACTTTTTACACTGATTTTCGTGTAAAAAGTTGACGTTTATTGTGCTAGTGTTATAAAATCTTGATTGCACGCTAACGTCAACAAGAGATTTATGATAGGTAAATGATTTTTGAATATTTTTCAAACTGGTTGCTAAACAACTTAGCACATATAAATCTAAGCGCGCTAGTATACGTGATACTAAAGATACATGACATAAGTCACAAATTTAAAGAAATATCAAATACAATGAATACGTTAGTAAAGCGTTATGATCGTAGATAAAGCGCTGTAAGATACACGTGTAAAAAGTCTCTTCACTGCACTCACATCCTTTAAGACACTCGCTCGTATCTCGCTCGTGTGTTAAAGCGTTCGCGCAATAAAGAATGGCTTTTTACACTTGTACCTTAAATATCTATTAACTTTACAATTTTGTTTACAATTTTAAGTTTTAAATTGCTCGAGTTTTCTAAGTTATGATTATTATTAAGTGTTATTACATTTAATACCAGAGGTACACTTAAATTAAAATGAGAAACTCTACGTAATGAGCAATTCCTTATATTATTGAAAAATAAATAAAAAAAATTTCTGATTCTGTGATCTTTTTAGTTACATTTTCAAATCAAACATAACAATAAAAAAATGTAGTTGAAAGAGAACAGATCTCTTATTGTCACTTCAGAATGACAGATAACAACTGTGCCTTTAAGACGCAGAAAAAATAAAATTATTTTTCGTTTTTAGAACTCTGCTGAAGGAAGAATCAGACATTCGTTACTACCTTCTCTTCCCAAAAAAGACTAACCTCAATTTTCAGTTCTTTCACAACACAAAAACTGTAAAATTCTGAAATCGTGCCTTTCATCGTCTTCGCTAAGGCTAGTTGTCATTTCTTTTCTGGAAGTAGTTATTTAATCGAATATCTTTTTGTAATGTGGATATATAAGTCACTTTTCATCAAACCACATCGATTCCACTTTTACAAAAAATTGAACTAAAGATGTAGACAGGTCTAAAATCTACTACTACATCCAATGGTACTACATTTTTACCTAAAAGCAAAATAAGGCTTATAAAAAAGTATCAATATCACATAACATCTAAACAAAAAAAAAGAAGTATTACGTCATTAATGAGAATATAATATTCTACGAATATAAAAATAAAAATTAAAACCCGACTATATATAAGTAAAAGTTAAGTAAGAATTCTATATGGCTATGGAATACATAACGAGTAGGCTACAAAGATAAAGATACCGGCCTAGGAAATGAAGAACAAACAACATAAAACGGAAAGAACTAGTTCTACTAAGAAAAGGTTAGGAAAATGTCCCCTTTATATTATTTGAATTCTTGTGGATAAGAAGATTGGACAGTGTAAAGTGAAACGTCATTAATTAGCAATTTGATGAATTGAATTGATTTGTTAGTTTTATCACTTAACTAACTGCTTATTTTAAATTTTATAAGAATTAACTTATTATAGTGGCAATTATTCGCACTTTACAGTATCATTTTAGAAATACTTCTGTTATCATAAAGTATACCGTCTATTGAAACTATATGGTGTAAATAGGCCAAGAATTGACACAGTAAAAAAAGTCACGCGAAATGAGTATCCTTTCCAAACTTCTTCCTCGTTCATGAAAATAGAAATCATTATCCGTAGATCGTTCACAATAAAATTGGGGAATAAGTTTATCAGAATTAAAAAAAACAGTGATGTCCAATCTACCAAACTAGTTGGCCCCACTATTAGGCACCGTGTGAATATCCAACTGTTCAAACTATGCTGTGTACGTAATACAATAATCATTTAAAATACAATTATGATATATGCAAAAGCCTGTACTTTTGTATGTATAACAAAGTTTCATTTGTGTCATATAAATATATTTGTTAATTGGCCCAATTTGTGCAAAAACCGCAACCATAACGAAGTAGATCCAGGTGCATACCTTCAAATTCAGTATGCATTTGCATATGACGAGCAAGCTCTATTATTTAGCTTGTGATTATGGATGAAGTGGTATATTTTGATCGACGTTAAACTTTGTTTACACAATCCAACTGATTTTACTACATCTAATTTGTATTTCGTTGCCCTAATTTCTAACTTCAAAATGATTACCTTCTAAACATAGAAATGCCACCCACAGACAAATTGCTGTGCTTCAGCTAGCTGAAATTATGAATAGCAAGCAAAGTGAACATTCTCTCGGATAACATTTCAAAGGCATCTCTCGAACTTTGTGTATATATAATAATATATAAACCTTGTGCGATATTTTAAGTTAAAATGCACCCAATTAACGTCAGTCAATAGAATGTCAAGGTAAATTCGAAACTTTAATTGCTTCTAATAATGTATTTTACTTATAATAACAGTATTGATATAATGACGTTTTTAAGGTTTTCCGATCTATATTAAGTTGACGTAATCGTTTAATGTAGACACACATAAAAACTTGTAAAGAAACGTTTCATCTCAATAAGATCTGTCAAGTTCCTTTTTGTAGGGTTAATGATTTGAACTGAACCTATAATACGGGTTACGTAAATAACAAAATAATCAGCCTATATTGAGTTGAATTTATAAATTGTGTACACACATATTTCATAATTCACTTCATTTATAATCTGAATATAGAAAAGCCTTGATGCAATCAAACCGTACATTTGCAAAACTTTTCTGTACATGATCATACCGTCAGATCCGTGACACAGATTGTTATGAAACGTCACACATTTCGTCACTGAAATAAGTACTACATTACTTACTGTGTATACAATAAATTATTTTTAATGTAACTTAAGTATTACATATTTTTTCTGTCTTATCTTTTTAAAAAAGAGTTTTCTATATTGTATAAGACTTTAACATTTTTGAAAATACGCTGTTTTAAATTTCTACGTTTTATCTCTCATGTTTTGTTTAAGGTTTTCATGTTGCTCATTTAACAAACTTTGAAACCCCCAACTCTGACAGTTAACTAATCCCTTGCGGAAGCTGCAGAATTAAAGTTACACATTGCACAGGAAGAGATGCACCTGCGAATGTCGGTTTTATAATTTGTAAAATATAAATGCGAGGGATGATTATTGTTTTTGATACAGACAAAATTTACCTCTGTAAATTATTACCCAAAGTAATTTGTTGCCGGTAACGTAACAAAAGTTTTATTTTAAATTATAGTAGACAACAACATAAATTATTTCTTGGTAATATTACGCCATTACTTTTTAGAAAATAAATCCAGAACACTGAAAAAGAAGAAAAATCTCAACGGTATCCCTACATTTATCGTTTTTTTTTAATATCTTCATAGCATATCAAACCACACTTTTTGCCTCCAACTGAAACCCTCTATAAAATGATCGAATATCTTCATTGTCATAATTTCAGAATTTTATTTAGATGTTTTTTAGAGCAAATGTAAAACAAAGTATTCTCCAGTTTTATTTACAAGATGTCGAAGCTGAGGAACAACTCAAAAACAGTTGCAGCATAACAAGACTTTCAGTGCTAGACATTCTGAAAGTATTGGAATAAAAATTATAATTTTTCACCGATTGTCGAACATTATCGAAAAGTAAGTAAAAAGAATTTACATTACAGTTAAAGTTTGTTCATTGGACCACTACATTATTAGAATGATAGCTAACGTATTGCTATCTACTTCAGAGCTCAAACCCTTAAGTGGGTATTCCGCACGATGTTTTGCCGCGCAGCTTTCCCGTTTAGAACAAAACGGCGGCAAAACATCGTGTGGAATACCCACTTTAGAGCTTAGATAAGCTACATACGTGTGTTCTTGGTAATCATTGGTCATTTGTTGGTCTTATACTCGTATGTGAACCTACATTGTTAGAATATTCAATTTTTTAAATCACGTTTACTGCGACTGTACGTTTTCCACAATCTTGCACACAAGAGGTAAAAATTATTACCTTAGTTTAGGATATCTCCAGTATTTTAGAATTAAACATTTGCTGAGAAAAACACCAAAACGTAGTATTGTACGTATACGCTTTCTTACGATATTGGCCAATCGAAAAAGTATATGTTTAATTTATTTCGCTTATATTGTTATATATCCTTTGAAAGGGCTGTAATTGCTTCGTTAAATTTGCAAACCAACGTACTTATTCCCTAGAATCTATGTTGGGTGAAACAATTTGTCAACTCTTCCAACTCATAAACTGTTAATCTGTAATCTTCAATTTATCAAACAGATACATACATAATCCATTTCCCTTTTTTACCGCATTTTGCAGTGTCGGGGTTTTACACAAACTCTTATGGGAGTGCAACGGAGGTAATGGAGCGATTGTAGCAAGTACATTACGCTCCCCCATACTTTATCACTCATACAACTTTCATACCTTATCCTAAGGAGCTCAAACATGATTGTACTAAATTTTTAAAATTCAGTCGCAACCGACGTTTGAACCCCCGTCCCTTTGAACGAGAGGTAGGATCTCTACCACTCGACCACGGAGAGCCTAAGTATTTAATATATTTCATAAATAAACAATTTTTTTATAATTATAATTTTATAAAAAGGCATAACTTACGATTAAGTGCTAATATGGTAATGTATAATAAATTAGTTAAAAATTTATAATAAATTATTTTTAATTAACCTACATATTATACATATGTGGTTTAAACAATACCTATAAAATTAAGGGATAATCTTATGTACTTATTCTTTTTATAAACACTATAATTTAAAAATAATATATTTTAAATATTTTTTATTATTCATTACTTTTTGATGATTTTTCACAATTACTAATTACTGTGCATTCACTTATTAACTGATTAGTATTAATTAATCAACAATTAATATTAATTTATTTACGCTTGCTGTTTCTGGTATCAAAAATCTCAAAGTTGTTCTAAATCTATCCCTCCCCAAAAATAATGTGCGGTGGGGTTCTAGTTCGAGAGGTTTCCCTATCGTTGTCTCCTTATCGCCGTACCCTAGCAGATGGTTCATGACTGTTTGAATATAGCCTTAACACTTACAAGTTACGACACTTAATAAAGAAGTGCAGAAGTTCCAATGTTTAATGTTTCATTTTTTCCCTTGATTTAATTGAGCAATCAATTCTAATCGTTATGATACTGAGTATATTCAATTATATAATCGTGAATTTTCCACTGTCCTAATTTCTTTTCTGCATCGTTTCTGGATTATAATTTCTACAGATATATTCTTGTCTTTTAAAACTTGTTGATTATGCTTCACTTATACTGAATGAACGATCCAAAACGGAAAGTAACAAAGTTGCATAATGTAAATTTAGGTGATGCTTTTGTAGTTATTATGTCTTACGGTTGTTACACATTTAATACTTACAAAGTTCTATTATAAACGTATTGGTGAAATAGCTTCTTCTTTAGTGACTTATTGTTATATGAAAGTTATCAGTTTTATTAGCCAAGAATACAAATTTCCATGATAAAATTGCTGTCTTCAACTTTAGAGGTCCATAAATGACTGCCAATAAAGTCCTCTCAAATAAACAATACATTCCCACATCTTATTGTCAGTTACTGTTATCTTTTTGTGAGTTTATATCCTTAACTTTTCCTCATAAAATCCTACCAAGCGCAAAGCGTAAACTACGAAGAAAATGAAAAGACGACGTTAAAAATGCATCCAACGACCAGCAATAACAAGAAGCAAAACACCAGACCTATTATGTATTAACTTGAACCCGGTAATAGCACCCGAAAGCTACCACACAAGACACTTAAACCGAGGCAAATTAACTCTGGTGGCTAATATCGTAAAAAAGGTCTTCAAAACCCACATCCCTAATTACTCCGCCTATTACGTTTTTAATATAATGCAGGTGTGTAATAGTAAGAAGGTTACGACTAACTAAAAACGTTTATAATGCACCTGATCGTTACTGGAGTGCTTTGATGGCCTTTTTACGATCTGCATTTGCAGTTTTGATAAGAATGTTGAATTTATTGACGGTTAAAGCTTTGAAGACGTTGAGGTTTTCTTGTTACAAATGTGCCGTTAAGTATTATCGTGACCCAAAACATTGGTTTCTACAGAGAAGGATATCTTTGATTTGGTAACATTTTCATTAGTTTATATATTTTACACAGCAGATCTATTAATATCAATCAAGCTAACAGAAGTTGGAGTTTAGAATTAAATATAATAATTCAAATTAGTGTAAAGTAGTGTAAATATTACAAGATTATTGTTCTTATAATACGGACATGCGAACTAATTTCCGCATTATAGTTCTCTGCTAGTCTTGATGGCAAATATTACAAAAGAAATTTCCAAACTTATTAAAAATTTTTAGGTTTTTGCGTACTAGCGATTTACTATGTGCTCACGGATACATGGTGTATTGATAGATTCATTAACTTTTATTAAACAATCCAAAACTACTTTTATTACATGAATTCGGGTACACCATGTACTGATAAATAAACAAGTCAAGCAGAAGAACTTTACCACAATCTTAAATTTTAATAGCACTAAGGGGTAATTCAAATGCAATAACTGCCAGGAAAGCAAAAAAACGTTAGCTTAAAACAAAGATTTTACGAAAGTCGTATAATAAAAGAAAACAGAGACGTATAACATGAGCTCGGTACAAACACGGAAACATCAGAGAGTAAGTAGAAAGACGGTGTTATTTCCAGATTAGACCTTAATATAACTAATTGGGCAATTGAAAACCCATTTAAAACGGCATAAGGAGGTATATATCAGCTTTTAAGATAATCGTACCGACTCCAGAAGTGTACAGTATATAATGTTAAAATATAAATATTGTTTGTTTGACTGAGCGTTGGCTCAAGGAAGAAATCTGTAGTCGTTTTAATTTCATAACTTACAAAAATGTCAGTACTTTTTGTAGAACTCATTTAGAAAATAGCGGTTCCACAAATCAAAATATTTCCGAATTAAATTCACTATCCATTGTAAGAGAATCCATGAAGAGAACCTAATTGAAATGCAGATCTTCAAAAGGTAGTCAGTATAGACATTTGTTTTGCTAGTACAGAAGAAACTTTAGCATACATTAATAATAATTTAAATATTATAAGTATTAGCAGTAGATTCTAATATTGATTTTCTAAAGCCAACTAATCAAAAAGATAAGGTGACTAAGATTTTGAATAAGCGTCGGGTAAAGCAAAACACCTTTAATCTTACTCGACACCACAATAACGGAGGATTTTGTGTTTAATATGTTTCTGCAAACAGTAATCAGCAGTGTTTGAAAGCCTATAAACTTTCCCATTACACACACTAAAAAATAATAGGCTCTAGCAATAAAATATCAGTATATGCAGCAAATATTTTGTGTCACTATAGTCTCAGGAAATGTATCATTTGCATATACCAACTATTTTTGGTTAATATTTTAGCTAAAGAAACAGATTAATTTGTTAGGAGTACTAGAATTATTTTGAAGTGATAATCTGAATTTACACAAGAAGATAATTAAAATTTTCTGAAAGGTCCAAACCCTTAGTTACTGCAGTAAATTCCAATTTATAAAATATACAAACAAGTCTTCAGCCTTTGCTAACACCAAATATGCTGACTTTACTAATTAATATGTTCTCATAGCAAATTTATAATTTGCGGAATTTGATAGAATATTTGCTATTAGTAGGAGTCCATATTCTTCTAGTAGATTTTCCACTTCTGTTTTCACTGTAATCCTATCATGTTTTGTAATTCTTATTTTGGTAATACTAATCGCATTATGTTATTACTAAAGTACGATCCTTTTTGAAGAGCGCCTTCTTGTTGCACATAATAACATGCAATGTAAAAGATAGTCAACACTCACCAGACAACTAAGACAATCTTGCAAACTGCAGAGCAATGACAAGAGACAACAAAGGAAGTAACGTCCCGAATTCGACACGACAGCAGCCGAACTGACCGCTGATTGTACACACGTATGATAAAGACCTAACAAAACATATTTGCCATGGAAATTCATTAGTTTGTTACTACAACATATTTAATCTGTAATTACAACACTTTGTTATATCAACATAAAATAATTCAGTAAATGATGTGTTACCAAAGATAATTTATTTCTTAGTGTGTTCTCTTTCAGCAAAATCATTTGTTGCAGATATAAAGACTGGTCGATACTACAAATGCTAGTAGTATTGCAGTTATCATAGAACAAAATATCATCTTTCACAACAAATGACTTGTTGTAAACCATAAACAACTTGTTATGTTTACTAAAAATTCTAACAAAATTTATTTGCGATGGAAACTCATTAAATTGGTTCACGTAATTTTATTTTCTGAGCTTACAAAAAAAACCATGCTCTATAGACAAAAACATGCCATATATTGTGAAGAAAAATGTCGATGACGGCATATTTTTCACAGATATCAATACAAAAACAAATGAATTTTATCAGAATGTAGGAAACTGAAAAACTAAATTGACGTGTTCGAGCGTTTTCCATAAAACTTGAAGACTACCAAATTATTAGGGGTAGTCCATACTTTTTTCCACACTGTATATGAATAACCTACCAAAAAGTATAAACTTCTCTATCAAATCGAAATCTACAAAATCTTCACATAATGTATGCAAACAGCACTCCAAAAATATAAGTTTGGCTTACTGCAAACAAGTTAAGGTTAAACTACAACAAAACCACAATGTTGGTTTTAATTGCACTCCATAAACTCTAAAGTGACCATCAGAAAAGAATGTTTAGAAATAACTATGAATGAACTACTTACGTGAAAATCACATATCGAAAAGTTATTAGCAAACTTAGTAGAAGTATCTTTGCAATCAGAAGAACTATCGTCTAAATGAAGATGCGGCTAGATACACTTATTTTGTCTTTTTCCATTCTATCTTGATCTATGCTATTGAAATGTGGGTGGGGTCATGCAGTACACAAGCAGAAAGCATTTGTTTTTCAAAAGAAAGTTACAAATCTTTGCAAGAGTAAGAAAAACAGTGAACACTGTTCTACTACTTGTTGTGGAGTACCTGGTTGTTAAATTTCTTAAGAACTTACAATTAACCTTGACTTCCTGCTATATTCGGCACAAGCCTCTCAGTACAGAAGCCATCTACACGATCACAACACTCGACAAAAAAATCATCTTCATTTAAATTTCCACCATTTAAATACAACTAGGCATATTAATCCAGGACCAGCAATGTATAACACGCTACCACAATCAATAAGGAACTGTCAATTAAAACTTTCAAACGTCCTAAACCCTATGTTCTAAAATTCCATTAGACCCCGGACTTTCAATTTTAGAAATTTCAAATTTGTTGAAAGTTTTGAAAATCAAAAATTTCGGATATCTACATTTTCTGAGTTTCTAAATATTAAATTTTAAATCGTAAAATTTTCTTTACAATTGTTACTCTTACCCTCAATTTTTGGATTTTTCTTCTTTCCCTGTAAACCAAGGACTGGAACATTTAGAACACCAAAAGAAGACAGACAGTACCTTTTACGACAGTTTCTAGTACTTTTTGTTTTCATACTCTAAAATTTGTAAATCTTCCTATTCTCTTATTTCTTTAGATTGTGTAATTAATAAACAAAGCTTTTGCAATACCAATATTATATTTATATAGTTGCACGAGTTAAATGATAGCTACATTTTCTGCAGAAAAGGTATTTGTAAGTACTATTGAATTTTTTCGTTTGCTTTAAAAGTACGATACAACTTTCGTTCTGGTGATTTATGGGCTAATTGATTATTGTTTATGCTTTATTATTGTTATTATTATTAAGAGGTAATTGTTATATCATTTGATTTCTGATTGTGTACAAATGATTTAATTCACTTGATTTATTGATTGCGATTTATTGATCTTTTTTAGATTGTTTCTGTGTTTATATAAATAAAACTTTAACTTTTCGTTTTGTTTTATTTCTGTTCCGCTTATGCTTAGTTGAACGGCGACTGTTAATTTTGTAGCAGACTTGCTTGGTCCAAATAATTTTCAGATTATTATTTTATTTTACAAATTTAAATATAATATAACGGGGCGAGTTAGCCGATCAAGATTCGTATAATTGGTCCAGTTATAATTGGTCCTTTAAAAAAATTTGTAACTTTGGTTCATCCTGCTCTTTGCTTTGTACCTTTTATCATATCTTCTCCCAATAAATAATTTTATTTCTTCGATAGAGAATGGTACTTCTACTAAACTGGAACAGCATCGAAGATAAGAACTGACTGTTGGTTGGAAAAAATCAGCGCTAAAATGTATTTGTATGTGCTATGTATGTACTGTTCCAGGATGCTTAATCACACGATTATAGGCAAATATTGAGGTAGGCATATTTTTCATCTTTCAAACCATTATTTATACTTGCTTCTCATGGTACCTTACAAAAAAGCTTTATCAAAAAGCTAGACAAACATTATTATCAAAACCTTCTTTCTAAGAATGATTTTCGAAAGTATCTTATACAAATGTATTTGCAAGCAATGTCCTTAAACTTTTTTTTCATCAATTGCTTAATGACTTACTTTCTAAAAAGGGAATCTATACCAGACCGGTAGTTTATGTACAAGTTGTTACAACTTTTTAGAAGTTCGAACTTCTCGAATTGAAGAAGTAAGATTTCACATAAGATTTGGTGATTATTGATTAAGAGTAGAATAATAGAACAATTAAAAATATTAGAGGGCGCCACCTAAATTTTTTTGATGTTATCATTTAATAGCAAAATTCTACAATTCGGGAAAAGATTCCCTTTTAATTTACGTTCAATTCATTGTAGCTAATCTTTCTTTTATGTTTAAAATATTATTTTATAAAAGAAATACCAACAATTTGTCGTGTCAAACTAGAGCACTGTTTACTAATTTAAAGGCCATTAATCATTTTTTACTAGCACTCCTTGCAATTCTTTATTTCATTTTAATCTCACAAACAAATGCATAAATCACTAAAACAAGAGTCCACGATCACAAAAACAAAATACCACTAACAACACAATCCAAATAGCGTTGCGTGAACAGCTGATTGAATTCTGAACGATTTGCATTGAAAACTGAAACTCAGAAGGTTGCAATAATTTTCATTATTAACTTTGGTTTTATTAATATTGATTTGTTTTAAACTTTAACTGTGACCTAAAATGATGATTTGTAATGTTTAAGCGTTTACTAGCTATCGTTTAAATGAGATGATGGACGTTAATGGGTAATTATTAAAGTGCGTAACTTTCCGAGTAACCCCAATATTTTATAATTTAAATAATTCTTATTACCGACTCTCATTAGTCGGTACAACCCAGCCAGGAGAAATTCTCCAATTTTATCTCCAACGGAAACCCGTGGCAGATTATTTTACAGAAGCTATTCACAAAAACTGGTCTCTACTTAGACCTACAATACGATTTAAAACTTCCAACCAACCCTCTTCACAAAGATAGGTATTTAACTATACGGAATTTCCAAAAGGTCTCTTGACAAATAATCAAACTAATGCGATAATTTTATCTAAAATCTGTTAGCGGCATATAGAGGCTGTGCGAGGCTGCCCCGTGCCTTGGATGTGAAGTGTCCGTATTTATAGAGCTATCCGTTGTTTCTTAAAGTTTTAAGGTAGGCTACATTAATCTAACCACTTTAGCTTAAATATGACAACATGCATAGATAATAATAAAATTATACGAATTTCTCTCTTTTATTTTATCAAAAGGTGCACAGCACTAATAAACCCAACATTCGCAGCAATAATAACTGTCAAACCAAATGATTTGAGAGCATAAATATAATCATAAAACATTTTGTTTATTTTTGAAATAATATTAAGGGAAATTTTGAAGAATACGTGCCTAAAGCAAAATTTCAATCCGTGGGAAATGGATTTCATTCGTACAAGTTTTTACTTGTGTCCAGTTGACATTCTTAAATGTTTGTTTAGATGCAGCTGCCTTTCACACTCAAAAATAAACTTTTACTGTTTTACGTTTTTTACACCAAAGTAAATTCTAAACAAGATGGAATTGGTTGGGATCGGTTTGTATTTACTTCGTAAAGTTGCTATTATTATTAAGCTCATTCATTCCTTTTTTTAACTGTAGCCAGATTTAATAACATTTTTTTTTGTATTTTCTACGAACATTTCTTTTCTAGTAAGAACAGAAAAAACCTGGCAAAAGTTCACTTAGCTTTGCGCTATTACTAAAGGTTGGTGAACTTATAAGATGTCGGAACTCTGACAAAATTGTAACGCTAAATGATTGAATACTGCAGATATAGGTTCAAGTAGTTTCTGATACCTAATTACAATATGTATGTTAAATAATTTCGACGTGATATAACTATTAGTTCATTTCCAATTCATCACAAGACGTTTAACTAAAATTCGATTATGAACACAGAACAAAACTGATAAAGAATCACCATCCACTTTTTGCTGTGGTTATTAATTTAAGGATAACATGTTGTATTTATATAAAGACCAGGAGTGACAATGATGGAAAAAAGCAGGAAAACTTTAGGGATATCTGTCTGGTAATTTGTCATTAATTCACTTTTTCTGTATGCTTTCTGAAGTTCTCAAAAAAAAGTATGAAAGAAGAGAGGCCCCTCTTCCAGTTGACAAGTCGACATAAATCACGTACCACAATAAATATCTGTGAGTGGACGACAAACACAATACAAGAAAGCCAGATACAACTTCACAAAAACGGTCATTTGTCAAAGTCCGGGGTGTATAGGTAAGCGATATTAAAAAATACGTCTTATTTAAATAACCCGCGTGTTTCTAGCGATGATGAATTGCGGGTGGGTTCAAGATGGCCGTGAGTTACTGTGCATGACATACTTGGATTGCCCATTTTTACTCTTTTATTCCTCCTTCTCGAACTTAGCCTTTCTCTTAGATGTCTTCTTCATTTTAAAATGTAATAACCACAATAATTTGTCTTATCACCAACCCTTTGATGGCTGGTGATCTGTTAGTTAAATTAAATCTTTTAGGTTAAGTATTTTTTCGATAAAAGAGATTGTCGATTTTCCTGTTGGTCTTTTTAAAACTTGTTGCTCTCTCGTTTTTCACTTCCCGATTCAAAACCAAACTAAAGAAAAAGTTCGGAATAAAATTTCTATATACATCAGCATAATTTTTATATTAGTATAGTAATTTTGTGCAGACATTTTTCTGTTATGTATATAACTAAATTTATGTGGCTGAAACTAGAAGGGGTTTGAATACGCGCGCTTGCGTATGTCTATGTTTGGTGGCAGATTGTGATAATGTAAAAATGTGCTGCCGAGGGGATTATGGTTTTATGCTATGGCAATGGATTATGGGGTATTGCTGCAACAGCCCACTCGTTCACAGAGCGTGCACAATTTGCGAACACTAAAAAATGATGTATCGACAATATATTTTTTTTCCTATTTTGGTTTGCATTTTAAGTATTGACTTTATTTTATAGCATTTTCCTGTTACATTTTATTGTTGAATTTCATGCAACAAACGTTTATGACTGCAGTAGTTTTTAATAAATAGTTAATATTATCTTTCATTTTAATATACTATTCGGCTTTCAAATAAAAACCGACATTATAAAGATAATTTGTTCGTATCAAAAAGTTTAGTCTGGTTAATATTACCTACAATAACCTGAAACTAGAAAACTGAAATTCCCTTAATGCTCTTGGAATTTTTAAGTACATATTTTGACAATTTTGCATTTATTATTGCGCAATGTCTTTCATCGCTTAAGGTACTTCTTACAGGTGTAGATCAAGCTTTACCTTTTTGTTAAATTATACGCAATCGTGGAGAAAGCGCAATATCAAACCAGTTGAAGATTCTAAGCGATATTAGCATTGTCAAACGAACTCCTGGCCGCGTTATTTAATAAACACCCCCGACTTACCCATTTACCCACCCTCTACTTACAGCCCCATACCGACTCTCCGCTGATTTACTCCCTCCCCCACCGACTGCCCCTCTTTTAGCTTATTCACCAACTCTAACCATAAAGCTCTATATCGAATTCATATATGCTTAATATACAAATATTAAATATGTACTAAATTTCTATACTTTATCGACCATTTTATCCATGTACCTGAAGAGGGAGAATGTTACTTCGTCAGACATTCCTATTCTACTTATGAATCTGAAGTCATAAGTTAAAAACTCCTGAAAAACAGACCCACACACGCACATATCGAATCCAGATATGTAAATTCGTGAAAGTGTCACACGGCTAGTGGATGGTTATCCGATTTCTGTGTACTGTCTTTAGTATCCCAATAAAAATAAGTAATCGAGTATGACTATGATTCATAAGAAAAATGTATATCAATTTGATATCTGTTATATCTTAATTTAAGTTTAAGTGACTTTGGTATTAATACTGTCTCAAAAGTTGGTCATATCCTTCTACATTGCTAAGACCCTAGACATAGACACTGATTTGGACACTAAGAAGCTAAGACATAGAGACCAAC
Organism: Agrypnus murinus; assembly: GCA_929113105.1. Lineage (NCBI taxonomy): Eukaryota > Metazoa > Arthropoda > Insecta > Coleoptera > Elateridae > Agrypnus > Agrypnus murinus. Next base: position 158,008,247 of record OV816026.1, read on the forward strand.
ATAAATAAAGATGCTTATTTACAAGTCCTTTTTTTAACGTACAAGCGTTTTTAGTAATCCACCACTGTTGAAAACATTAATACACAGAAAAGTATAACTTCAATTGTTATAAACTCCCCTACATTCAAAAGTCTCAGTATCAACAAACGTTATGTGGGTTACTAAATCCTTAGCAGTCAAAAAACCGTTTTTTTTAAATTTAGCTTTTTTCTTATTATGCCGTGCCATTTGACCTAGAGTACCCCTAGATCCAAAAAAGAATTTGTTAATAATAAAAAGAACATTGCTAATTAATAACTCGTTTAATTAAAAAATAACATTAAAAATGATAAAAGAATTTCATATAAAAATGTGGCTGACTTTCGACGTTTAAACGTTTCATCTTAGAGCAGCAGTTCGTCAAAACAAGTATGCCTCGGCGGCAAGACAAGAAACGTGTTTGCAGGGCGGGAACTGACCAATGCGGTTCCAACGTTTTGTCGTCCACGTGCTAATGTTTATTTTGATGGCTGAAGCTCTAACGTAAATGTTATTTAAGTCTAGGGCTCATTAGACCCCGCAAGTGCCGAGGTACAGAAGAGGACAGCGGAGCTCGGATGCTTATCTCTTTCACAAAGTCATAATATAGTACTTTACTAAAGGAACTTGCAGGTTAGTTGTAATAAACGTTCCAACAACTCTTGTTATTGTATACTGTTTTGGATGTAAAGTGGAGGGGGGCGCTAAGGAGGGAGAGAGAGGGAGAAAAGGATTGATAGCTTGATTACTCTCGTCTGAAGAGCTCCGATATGATTTTTAACCCAGAGGTCCCCTACATGCTAAAAAGACCCTAGAAATGTGTGGTTACACTGAAAAGTGGTTACAATAACGGACATAACAAAGCAAAACATTTCCATAAATTGCTTTCGATAGGTTATATTCAAAAATTGTCGATTCTCTATTAATCTGTATTAAAAAAGATGTAGAAAGGTGTCGACCACGGTTTTTCTCATTTGTTTAAATGTGGGATGCCTCTCCGCGTGCGATAATTCTGTATCAACATTAAACATGAACTAATGGAAAAAGTACAAAGTTAGCTCGCCTCCAAGTGGTGAACCATGAGTAACGCTAAAGAACTAGCAAAATCTGGCAACCACCAATCATAGCGATCTCCAGGCTAATACACATCATCTTCACTATGACTCATAAGAACTCTTATGACCCTTCTCAGGGCCAACTGACAAGAAATCTTTGAACCCTCTGTCAGTATTTGTCAGATTAATGTAGAGAGTATAAGTAGGGCAAAATGCGACATCCTGCAAAAAATCTTAAGTAATTGACGACATTGACGTAATTGCTAAACAGGACATGCATGCAGAAAATAAAGACCAACTCCATAAAAGAGGTAAGATACCAGGCTATGACTTAATTGGAGCAACATATGTACCATCACGATCCACGATCAAAAACGTACACATATGCTCAACGTCTACTGCCAATAACATATATGAAGTGGTAATCAATGTAGGAGACGTACCATCAGCATCATATATAAGTACCCAGCAACCACATGGTCACCACAAGTTTTATCTCCTCTGCAGCATCTACCTGTGTATGTCGGAGATTTCAACAGTCATCACTCGCAGTGGAAATACAGGAAATACACACCACTATAATCAACCACAAGCTTAAAGCACTAAAAGTCACCATTTCTTATTCAAATACTGCCATTTTTAAAGTACAATCTGCTAAAACTTTTTTATAGCAGTGGTGCTACTTATAACCCAAATAGAAGCCCCTAAAAATAACAGTTTTCAATTATTTAATTTAGCAAACTTTATTAAAATTTTTCGCCTCCTTCTGATAAATTTTTTGCAGTTATTGTAGATATGTTTTTTTGTAGATAGCTAAGAGTAAAGACAAAGGGATTACCTGTCTGAAACACAGAAACAATGAAAAGCTGGTGATCTAGCAGTAAAGTTACTTGTCACGGTGCTGAACAAATTTATCTCGAACCGACACGAATTTAAGCCTGAACTTGAGTAAATATTTCTCAGCTCCGAGATCGAACTCATTGGTCGTTTTACAAGATATTCCTTTTGTCGCGGATCTTTTGATATGATTGAAACCATCACCAGCATCTATGCTTTCGAAGTAAAGATATGCATTTTCTTAACTTGGCTTGAAATCCAACAGTACATTAGGTACTGTTACAAGTTTTTTCTACCTTGCGTTTCATGTAGTTAACATCATCATTAATGAAGAACATCATCTTGTTAATTTAATGAAAACTCTCAATTCTGGTGGTGATCGCAAAATGGTTGTGTCTCCTCTCACGACAACTGCATAACAATCAATTAAAAACTTGTTATTAATATGTTTGGTTTGCTTTCTTGTACTTTTATACGTTTATTGCTTTAAAAGTTGCTTTATAGAGGACATATATACTTATAATAAACGTAACAAGTAAATTAAACACTTTCAAGTGTAACAAAAATACAAACTTTAATTTCCGCTTGGTTTAAATTGCGCATTCTTTGCTTTTAATTAAAATATTATTTTGTAAACTTTATCTTTCTGATCAATTCTCTATAATTGTAATTGCTTTATTATAATAAGTACTGGCATTGTTAATATTAAAAATCCAAATGTTTATGAATTCTTATTAAATCTTATGTTTATAAAATGTTCTTGTTGATCGTACTACTTATATTCTAAACTTCATTGTAAAAAGAAATTCAATGCACTTCATTAACTCATTAAATCGGTGCAATAACATAAATAAGTCATTTGGCATATTATAGGTTATGATGTTTTCTAAGAAATTATTTCCCAGTCTGTACGTATATTTTCAGACCAGACTAAAATCGTTTTAATAATAACAATTTTGTAAATGAAAGTATTATGAAGTATGAAATTTTTTAAGAATCACAGCGGAACACTTAAAAAGGATCTTACCTCTAACATTCCTTTAATTAACAAAATGCAGCCATGCAAAAAGTACAAATTAAATATGTGAATTCATAAATAACCAAAAACGGCACTCATCCATTAGTGAAAGTAATAAAGTAATTAAGAATTGTGAGCATTTCTGTGGGTATAAAAGCTGAAACCCTTTTGGTAAAAGCATCATTCACTGCTTCTTCATTTCCCAAGCAAGACATGAACACCTACGTGGTAAGTAAAACATATATTTTAGTTTTTTAATAATAATTTTTTTCGGAAAAACAATTTACAACATTAAAAATATTTTCTATCAAAACAGGTTGCTGCATTCATCCTTTGCGCCGCGGCTCACTTGAGCCATGGTGGCTATGCCGGCGGTGATATAGGAGGAGTGTCAGATATCCACGGCGGAGGTGGATCCTTGGGAGGTGATGAGCACGGTGGAATTGGTGGTGGTGTCGGCGGTGGAATCGATGCCGGTTTCGATGGCAGCGGTTTCGGAGGCGGTTTTGGCGGCGGTATTGGCGGTGGTATTGGCGGAGGTGGTATCGGCGGAGGTGGCGGAGGCGCTCAGGTCAACACCATCGTTCAACAAATACCTGTACCAGTACCACAACCTTACCCAGTGCCAGTCGATCGTCCCTTCCCAGTTAGAGTACCTCATCCAGTAGCTGTCAATGTACCTCATCCAGTTCGTGTACCAGTACCAGTTCCAAGACCAGTCCCCGTTGATAGACCAGTACCAGTACATGTAGATCGCCCAGTCCCAATACCAATCCCACACCCTGTACCCTACCCTGTTCAAGTTCAAGTCCCAGTAGATGTACCTCAACCTTACCCTGTACCAGTACCAGTACCACAACCAGTTGCAGTTGTAAGAACCGTCATTGTACCCGTTCCACAAATAGTTGAAGGAGGAGCCGGTGGAATCGGAGGAGGATTGGGAGGTGGAATCGGAGGTGGATTAGGAGGCGGTATTGGAGGAGGATTAGGAGGAGGATTAGGAGGTGGATTAGGAGGTGGATTAGGAGGAGGACTTGGTGGAGGTTTCGGTGGACACGGAGGATTTGGCGGTCTTGGTGGACATGGTGGTTTAGGAGGAGGAGGACTTGGTGGCGGATTTGGAGGTCATGGACCTTGGGCTGGCCAAGAAAGTGCTAAAGGAGGATACACTTCTCAAGTAACTCACGACCACAAACACGGAAGCGGCGCCACCAGCTATTCCAGCGTTAGTGTTGGAGGATCTAAATACTAAAGCTGTTCTGTAGATTGACTAGCTTTTCTGTGATACCTCCTTTTTATGTATTGTTATAACATTTATTGAAGCGAATTAAAGAAATTTACAAAAATATAAAAACAATTATTTGTTGGCTATTCCCTTAATTTTGTATTTCCCTAGATCTAGCTAAAGAAATGTACAAAATACTAAAGGTGTAAGATTCAGGACCCAGTGTAAAAGTACTGTATAGTGTTTTGTGTATAAGTAATCATGGAAGCACACAATTTTAAAGGGGTAAAATAACAAATATCCAGATTTACGGATTAAAAATATTTGCAGAAATCGTTATCAGTTATCCTTCTTCCAAGACCTTAGAGTTAGGAAAAAGATAAAATAATAACGATAGCAGAACTAATACTATCGTATATAATAAAATCTTATATGAATAAATTAAGATACAAAGGAGATACAAATGAGAGCTTGTGCATGTTGTATTTCTGCCAGCCAGTTAGAGTTAGCAGGTCAACTTTTAACCTTTCTCATGGATTGTTGGAAAAACAGAGAGTGCTAATTATAATTTTTGAATGTCATTGTGTAACAGTTCTAAATAAATGGTTTTTTGAAAACTTTCTTTTCTGCACTTAAATATCTTCATTGATATCATCACACCTATGATAAGCTTCAAGTTTACTTTCGACTACTTTATTTGAATCTACTGAATCGAGCCCATTCTGACCAATAAAGTTAAAGTGGTGGAAGTATCTACCTTGTCCAGTATAGATTTCTAAATTATGCATAATAGACATAGTTTAACAAAGTATAAACGACCTATAAACCATGAAAGGAATTCTTTCTGATATTAGTGTCACACGTGTAGTACCTAACAACACGTGTAGTAAACGAGAAATTATCGATCCCTTTAGCAAGCCATAATCCTGAAACATAACCTAGAAAGTTAATAATGAGAATTTGAAAAAGTTCTTCACAAAACTAAGACAAACCAAGTTGTATGTCTGATATTTTGCTTTGTTCTTTCAGATGTGAATCCTTTAATACAATTACCAGGTTGTAACTACCATGGATACGCCAATGTTACAGAACCTTCTACCTCACTTAAGAGTATTTTTGGCTATACAAAACGGTTACAGAAACGAATAAGTTATACCAACTCTCTTCTTAAATGGTATATCGATGTGCCATTACAACATATGATTTTCTATCTAATGCCAAATACAGTGATATCAGATTACAAGACTGTAATCCTATCCATTTCAGTGCCATTCAATTGCTCATGAGTGTTTATGTCAGGATCATCGCTGAGAGATACTTTATGATAGTTAGGTTAGCTAATATTTAGCTTAAGTTAGCTCGGTAGGTTTTTGGAAACATGTGCCGTTTTGAAAAAAAAACCTTATATTTAGCAGTAATAAAGTTAATGTTTAATGTTTCTCGATATATAAAATATGCGAGTCGGGATTCAAATTCTAATATGGATTCGAACGACTTTATTTATCTGTATAAGTACTGTATGGCCTGTATGTTTCAATACTTAATTCCTGTAGTTAGCGGTAGCTAGGGAAGTTACTAGACTTACTTGTGTCTGAAGGCCGGACAATCATAACTAGGTATAGGATTTCTATGCATTTGCATGTTTTTTCTGCTTATAGCAAACATATGCAGAGTTATATTTCTACATGTTTAAGCCACATATGAATCACATATGTCAACTTGAAAGTGCATATAAATGCATATTTAGGTGTTTTTTTATAAATGCATGCATATTTTAGCATTTTTGAACGAGTGTGCATATTTTACCACTTTTTGAGCGTTTTACATGCTTTAATTATGAAATTTCTAATATTTTTTAAATAATTTCAGCATTTTAGACAACCAACCAAGGGCGGCGTAGTTGAGTCTAGGAGAAACACATAATTTAAGCTTATTGTTAAATACTAGGCTTTAAAATATTTTACTGCCTTAACCATCTGTGTACTTGTTAATATTTTCTAAGAAAAAGTTTCAACTAAAATTTAAATACTTACATCCTGCGGTATTGTGATAAATAGGTATTAGGAAATTCCAAAGACCCTTTGACAACTTCCTGTTCATAGAAAAATTTGCCTGTACTTTTGCTTACTAATCTTGTAATCTTTCAATTAAGACAGTTCAGAAATTGCAAACTGCATTTGAGTTTGAAATTTTAGAGTGTAAAGATGGGTAAAGAAAAACGGTCTGTGTATGTTACACTTCGAAGTTATGTTAAGGAATTCAGTGTTCTTACAACTGACGATAAGGTATTGTATTGTACAGTGTGCGACGATAAAGTGACTGCAACGAAACGCTTTCAAGTTACACATCTGAACACGGTTCGACATCAAAAGTGTGTTGCCCTGAAATCAAAAAAACAAACATTGTTACCGGGGTACCTTAATAATTCGCGCGGTGAGTCCAGCAAATCGATCGAATTTAATAAAAAACTATGTAGTGCATTAGTGGCTGCAGATATCCCGTTAAGTAAAATTAATCACTCAGAATTTCGTAATTTTCTGGAAGAAATTTCAAAAATGCCAATACCCGACGAGTCTACACTCAAGAAAAATTATTTACCTCGTTTATACGAAGAGACCATAAAATCAATTAGAAAACATGTAGCGAATAACTACATATGGGTTTCCATTGACGAATCTACTGACACTACTGGAAGGTGCGTAGAAACTTCATTTCCTTCGTTTTGTTAATAAAATTTAACTACTTAAAGACAACAGAGCCATTTACGGATGTTTTATTTTCTATTTTGTTAGTTACATATTTAATCACAACAATATTTTTGCGTGATTAAAATATAATTTTTTTTAAATAACTGTTTTGCGCTAATTGTTTGTAACCGACTAATTATGTAGTTCAATAAAATAAAAATCAAATTTTTGTTTTCAGATACGTGGCTAACGTTATAATTGGCGTTTTAAATTCGGAGAATCCACCACCACTGTTCACCAATCATTGTTCTGTGGCAAAATTGTTTAATGATTCGATGGCTATTTTGTGGCCGGACGACATACAGTACAACAAAGTACTCCTGTTCGTCACCGACGCGGCACCGTACATGATCAAGGCTAGAGCAGGCTTACAAGTTCTGCACGAAAAAATGATCCACTTAACTTGTCTTGCCCATGCAATGCATAGAGTTGCGGAAATATATCCTAATGTAAACTCTATAATTTCAGATGTAAAAAAATTGTTTGTAAAGCTCCATATCGCATACAAATATTTAGGGAAACTGCTCAAGAAGTGCCTCTCCCACCTGAGCCTGTAATAACAAGGTGGGGTACTTGGCTTCTGCAGCAGAATATTATGCAACTTATTATGATATTATTAAAGCATTTGTAAATAAACTTAATAAACACGATGCACTATACATACAAAGCGCACAGGATGCTTTTAATACTAAGGAGGTGAGGGCAGAATTATTGTTTGTTTCGACAAATTTTGTGCGTTTAGCTAAAGTAATTCAGAAATTAGTAAGTCAGGGAAATTCATTAGATGAATCTCTTGAGCATGTAAAATTGTTAGGTGTTTCTTTGAAAAAAGTAAAAGGGCTAAAATGTTTGACTATAAAACAAAAATTTAAATCCGTTATAGACAAAAATCCTGGTTTTCGCTTAATTAAAAGCATAAACGATGCATTATCTGGCCAAGACATTTTAGACGAGCTAAAACATTATTCGCTTGTAGAATTAAACAATTTTAAGTATGCCCCAATTACGTCTTACGATGTGGATCGGAGTTTCTCAAAATATAAAACAATATTTAGGGATAATAGGTATATGTTTACTTTGGTATATGTTATTGTTTAAAATTTAAAAATGTACGTCATTGTGAACTGTAACGCTCTATGTTTAGAAAATATAATTAATTAGATTATTGCATAGGATGTCTAATTAAAATAATTTCTGTAAATAAAATGTAAATAACGCTAAACAGGCGTTTTTTTAATAATGAAAGTGCATATATTTATTAAAAATTTCTAATAAACGCGTGTTTAATGATTTTTAAGTGCATATTTAAGTGCATATTTCACGTTTTTATAGTGCATAAGTTCATGCATATTTCATCATTTTTAAGTGCATACATATCCTATACCTAGTCATAACTATTACTTTTGGAAATTCGGAGTACTTTAGACCTAAGTACTATATTGTTATTAATGGCAACACGTTTTTAACCAACTTTTATCTGTTCTATTATCAAAGTCAAAGAGAAATATTTTTTAAAGTTTATTTTTTTACAATAAGTTAAAGATAACACTTTTCTGCGAAATTTACAATACTTTGTAAGTAGCATAATATGCAACTGTCGACGGCCTTCTGATAAAAGTCAATTTGATTTTTTTTTATAAAATAAAATATCATCAATACTTAAACTGCAATCATGTTTAAATAAATCTAACTACTAAATCCCCGTGAATATCGTTATCAGTAAACAGTTAAGCTCTACTTAATTTTATGTGCAATTTCTAACTGCCATAGATAAGATTATTTTAACAATTAAATATTTCCATGGTAACGAAATTCTATTTAGAGTTAAGTAAGTAAGTTTTTAGTGAGCACAGTCCTGTAAATTCAAGAAATTTAAAAATGAGATGACATGAATTAATTTCACATAAAATAATGAGAATCGTAGCGCCTTAGAAAAAAACAGCAACGGCGCTTGAATACGCGAAATTTATATTTTGGTTTAACACAGTTTTTTACACAACTCTGTTCACTTTCAGAACACAGATGATATAATTTTTTCAGTCTATGACACTAAATTCAAGTTGTTCTCACGTCGATCCAATATTACTTTGTACAAATTCATTATTAATTATATAAAGCCCTGTAGAGAAATGACAAATAACAGCCGCCATTTGTGGATCATACTTATCCCAGAAGACTCAAAAAACAGATACTAAACAAAATAGAAGAGAATACAAGACATTACAGAAAAATGGCTAGAACCCTAGTGGTTATTGAATTTTCACAATGCCAACACTGATACCTTAGATTTAGGAAATAAGAGTTTTGAGAATGAAAACTCGATCCCACAACTTTTTAACTAAGACGTAGTAAATTGTTGCATATGATCGTCCATAATTTATCACAAAGGCTCATAGTTCTATTCTGAGGTCGTGGTAAAGTTCTTTAAATATTTTTAAAAACATTTGCCGTCCGTAAAACTACATCCATTACATCCGTACATACCACGTATACCCTTACGTACTCACATTTACAAAAAATGTCTGTCTGTTTGTAACAAAGTTGGGTGAGAGTAAACAAGCTTATCGTCTATTGCAATCTATAGCCGCTCGGATAAGCGGTCGACTAAAGCAAACTTACGCGTCCCCTCTTCTGGCATTTTACTCCTCCCGTTTTCCCCACGTTCCGCCAGCACCTATAAAATAGAATGCACTAGATTTATTCAGTTTCTTCCCGGAACTCGAAACCAACTGGAGCAACCCACCCGAACCAGGAAGCAGCCAAGTAGATCGATCAGTCATGAAAGAAAAGTCTTCTTGAGCGTAACCCAATTTCTGTTCCGTCCCGTATACCTACCCTTTTACCAGTCCGCCCATTTCCGAGATCTCACTTCGTGTAAACCTGGGGCTGTCATCGTTTACACTATTCCTTTCCTTCCGAGGTCTCACTGCGTGTAAACCTGGAGGACCGCATACTTGTTCTTACCCTTCACATCCTTCTGAAATATCACTACATATAATTCCTGAACATCCTTCTAACGTTCCCTCCTACCCGAAGCTGCACTATGTGTAAACCTGGCAGTCTCACCTAAGAATCCGACTAGCATTCTCCTCCGTAATGCTGTACCCTTTACGCTTGGTTTGCTATTTGCACCACAGTGAGACAGGTAGACGCCCGTAAAGCCATCCAAACTGTGCTGACCTCTACGACCAGCAGCAGTTCCCTGGTTTACAATTCCTCCACTAGCAACTACCCGTGGAGCATACCATGTTAAACGCACAACTGGCGGCCGAGATTTACCACCGACAACCGAAAACTTCCCAATGCCCTTCGTAACCACTTCGGTGCTCGAGCCAAGAAGCATTGCAAATCCAGCGCCTGAGCAGGGACGCTATATTACATGTTTTAGGGAGGAAAAATACAGGGGAGTTTTAAGACGAAATTGAATAGAAAAGTATTTACGAATCTTTGAAAAATCTAAGAAAAATACTGCATGTTCTCAGCAAATATTTTTAGCCAAGGGTGCCAATATACATTCATACTCTGACAAAAGATTAAAGAGATTGATTAATCATCACCAGGAACGAGCCTGACCTTGCTAATACTGTAGTTGAGTGCGCGACCCTGGTGGTCTTTACTACACAATCGGAAAGCAAATGCCTCGACCTAGCCGCAATCACGTGCTTGGATTGCAACATGCACCATGTGACTGGATATTTCAACGAAATTGTAACAGCCAGTTGTGACCCTGATTTGCTTTTTTGTCGTTTTCTGAAGAGTAAGTATCCTAAAATAAGAACACCTCCATACGTGCACCACTGATATTCTGAACAAAGTGCAATTGAGCTGTTTGTTTAAGATTTTTAAAGCTACACAGCGGAGTAGAAGGGCATACAAATTACTGATAATAGCATTGCACTGTTGATATCCGAAAAATCCAAACAAGCTGACGGCTTTGCCAGCTTTAAAGAAGAGGCTTTATACGTCTGGATATTTTTTAAATTGCATTTTAAATGATACTTTGTATTTTTAGAACTTAATACACGACAATTGTTTAGTTTGACTCAAAGTAGTTGTGAACATCATGCTAGACAGAATTATTACTTAATAAAAAATAATAATAAATACAACATAGCTATAACCAAGCAATATAAGGGCAGTTACACAAAGGAATCTTATTTAGCTTGCATGCAGTAAAACAGTAAATAATAAATATTGCATCTGGAAAAAGGCAATTTTACTTCATGTAGTACCATTTTTACGGGGAGATAAAATTTTTAATCTCAACATTTATATTATTTATCTTAGCAGTAAAGACGACGTTTTCCATTTCATAATTTAAAAAGTAAAAAAAAAACAAAGGAGTAAAAAATCATTTTCTTGTATGCATTTCGTCGATGATTTATCGAGGTACATTTTAAAATTGCCCCGACATTTTGGATGTGATCCCATTTAATTCTGAGTAAATATTTTCCCCGTATAAAACTTGATTTACACGCCGAGATTTCGCAACCGACGCAGTGGAGTTCGGGCAATCTAGATACAGCAGGGGTGCCAGGCGAAAATATATAAAAAATATTATACGACGCCGATCGTAAATTTTATGAACGAAAAATGCATCAATACGGATTTGCTAAACACCCAAGACCCACCAATTCTTTTCTCTTTTGTTTGTCATGTTTGTTATACCACTTCTTTGCTATTAGAGGTAGTTTAATATATTACCTTCAATAACTCTTCGATAAATTTGTGGACTTGGTTGTCGGAATTATTGATACGTTTCTTGAAAAAATGTGCATTCATTATCCTTAGAATGATTTATGTAGTTACGTACTAGCACAATCTTCCATAATGATGTTAAAAGGATTTTCATCACAAAAGTTTCTAAATACATTCAATAGTTTCCATTTCAGCAAATCTTGGAATTTACAAGATCCTTGTAATTCTCCTATAGGAACTAGGACATGTTTAACCTTTATTTATTTACTATATAATCTTTATAAAAATGTTTGTAAATGTTTTAAGGTTAGAAATAAGAAAATATAAGAAATCAGAGACAAAAAAGAAAAATAAGAAATTATGGAAGCTTAACAAATTGTTTTATAAATAAAATAATTTTTTTATACTTAATGGAGAAGAGCCACTTTGTTAGAAAACAATAAAGGAAAATGCAACTTTTCCGCTTAGCAACACTTTTTTTAAGTTAGCAACCACTTACCCAGCTAGCAACCATTATTCCAATTAGCAACATCCTTTGTGGTTATTTGTTTACTGGTTGCTATCTATAACATTGTTGTCATGATAAACGTTATGCTTACATACTTCGACCAAAATTATTTTAGAATTCATTATTATTTTTGAGATTTGTTTAGTTTTCATCAAATACACGAAAAAATAACATGTGTCACGCGTTAGAAAAGTGATTAAAATTAATCCACTCGTTCGCTTCTTCCGCTCGAGAATTAAACATTTACACTCGCTGAAAAATCTCACTTTTCCTAACTTGTAAAACCATCTACTATTACCTGTTACTATAATATGACTTATCATAAGATTTTCTTTTAAATAATAAATTACGAGTTTAATTATTTCTGTATTCTTGGTCATCTTTTTCTGCTGTTATTCGCTTTTACTGTTCTGTATCGTTACTGCAAATATTTTCTTCCGTTTTCAAGTTTTTCGCCAATACGGCCCTGATATTGAGCAGACATGATACCGGCGAAAGTTGTGCATTTTTAATTGCTAATTTCACAGGATTAAATTTAAAATTTTGTCATGGGCATCTTGGTTTCTCTTCCTCGTAAATTCTAGCTAATATATTCCTGTATCTCTGTTTTGAGAAACTTTGGTTTTACGAAGATAAGTTTTTATTTATTGACTTATTTACTGATAGCTTCCTAAAATATTAATATAGACTCCTTAATATACCCATTAAACAGATAATGATATTTGTCATAATTTTATAGGTTATAATTTCGTTTTATCGCTATAAGGTGTTCATATAATGAATTACTATGGTATCTTGCCATGCATATAATATTCATATAAAGGGGATATTTTAATTTGTTGAGAATTTTTATTTAATTTGATAAAATTGTATTGTATAAATGACCATCCAAAACATCCAAATTACATATTCTATAACAGAGAAAATCTTTGTTAGATGTAAGCATCATTATATACCACCTCCCGCAATAAAATAATACAAGGTTTTCTATGGTGAATATTAAAATAAAGGTTTCTAAGTATAGACAATTAAAATAACAATTTATTATACATTGATAAGTGGAAGAGAAAATTTTTTTTTTTTTTTATTGAGATACGATCAGCAATCAGAATACATGTGATATTCTATAAGCTAATGTGTTGTCTTGTAATTGGCGTGATGAGGGCCCCTCCAGTGATGGGTCCTCCTAACTAGGGATCAGTGGGCCAACGTCGTTTGAGTCTTCTGACGACCTGCTGATGAGGAAATAAAATAACAAGAAAGTTTTAAAATTTATAATGTAAAAAATGTTAAAATCTGTATAAAACTTTGGAAAAAACTGTTAAACTGTTAGAAACTATGTTATAAAACTTTCTCTTGATGGAACTGTAAAGATTAAATGGTCACAATATAAAATATAAAATCTGAAGCAAGTTACTAGTGCCAGTTTTTCATTGTATAGTTAAAAAGGAAGAAAATAAGAAGGAAGTAAATTTAATTAGCTAGATGAGGAAGTATTGTGTCCAGGTGGAGTTATGTCTTTATGACAGGATTTAACTTGTGTTACTTGTTTATCGAGAAATCTGATGTGTCAGTCTAGAGTTTTTGGTTTGGCTGGAACAAATGAAGAAGAGAAGTGAATAGTTAATTGTGAGTGTGTACTTATTTCTCACTACAAAACAAATATCATATATGACAGGTTAGTCTAGGTGTGATGTAATAAGCCTGAGTACAGGATAGTTAGTGTAAAGCACATGTAATTTGATAAATACAGATTGGCTTTTATTTCCGCCATAAAATATTGTTATGAATTATTATGAATTAATCATTCATACTTATATTCAACATAAAATGAGAATACTCAGACAGTAGAATTAACCTGGCATTAGACAATACAAATTTATTCATATGCCAAAATAATATGTCATCTGTCACAATTTATGGCGTTTTGCACATGAATATTGTTTATATTTCATTCTATTTATTTAATTTATACAATTCCTAAGTATATTCTATAAAATATATTTTATTTTTACTTATAGTTTTTTAATTTATTTATATATTTTTTAAATTTAAAAAAAATTTTAATTTCTTTTTAATTTCTTTCTGTCACAATTTAGAGTTATTAAAATAAAAAGAGACTTTGAGTAATAAATCAGTAGATGGCGTCAGTAACAATATGAGTTCAAATATAAATTAGCGGAAAATAAAATATTTTCATACAAAATATCCCTGAACATTTTACACATTGTATTTATTATTGAAAATTTTACATAATCAACAATTATATATTTAAAGCAATTTAAAGAGTATCACAGCAACGTTATTATAAAATTTTAATATCTAACCATCACAATACATAAAGCATTTGAGGCTTACTATTTACCATGAGAATAAAGTTCATCATATTCAAAATTGTTAGAAGGCCTTCAATTAAAAAAATAACTAAAAATATAATTTAATTCATCCCCAATAATATCGCAATATGTAACTATATCTTCATTTGGATGAATATTTAGTTGAATTTAATCTACAATATTACTGCAATGTGTAACATGAAACAGTTTAACAGGTCATAATTCCCAATACTTAAAAAATATGTTGTACTTTATCATCTAGATTAAGACATTTATGTTAAAGTAAGGTCAACCGGGGTAAATATGAAACACCAAAAATTTGGGGTAAATATGAAACGTGTTGATAATTTTTAGTAAATTCTAAAAAGTTAATATAATTACTTCAGGTTTATATTACATGATGTATAATTATAATATGTTGGACTGCCCTTTATACACAATTTATTTTATTTAATATAAAATCTGCTAAAAACCATCAAAACAAATTTGAAAAGTATATATAAAACTTTCCCGATAATTAAGATTCTGTACCAGCTATTTTATTAATTTTCTATTTTTTAAATAAGGAATACATTATTTAACACAGCAAATATAATAAATTGCTTTCATAACATATTGATTTTGTTTTATTCAGTTACAAAGTTCAGGGAAAACATACAACACAAAATTGGGAAAAAGTGAAACACGGCCTGGGAAAAAATGCAACACCATTTGAAAGATTCAACATGAGTTAGAGGTAGAGATGTTATTGGATTTACTTCTCATTTCTTCTTAATATTTTGTGTTACTTACTAAAAGAATGGTACTAAGTATTCAAGTGAAAAAGTTGAAGCGGGAAGAAAATCGCAAAACCTACTTCAACATTGGTCTCGTTCAGCGGCCTGGGTCACCGGAAGTTGTTTTGCTCACCACATTTTAAATCCGGTTTGTTTACATACCGTACCGGCACAATTGAAGTGAGGTTACAACAGCGCCCTTGACGTTTATTTTGTTGTGCTTAATAGATATTTTTACAATCTCTTCCGAAAAAACTGTTGATTTTTACAATTTAGTTTTATTATCCTCATCTACTATTAGTTGCTACATTATTATTAGTACAAATATCGAATTAGGTTATGTCACTTCTATTTTTGACAAGTAAATCTAAATATATTAACCGGTAACTAATTTTTCATAATTCAGTTAAAATCTACCGGTGAGCTGCACTGGTTTATTACCGGTAAGTCTGCTGAATGCGTCCATTGTATTGAATGTTTTTGGTGATTCCTGCGCGCCAAACTCAACTACAAGAAAGAAAATGTTATCAATAGAAAGTTAGTGCGCATCAAATGATATTAATTTTAAGGTGGTTTAAAATTGAAAGTTTTAGTTTTCGTTTCATATTTACCCCGGTTGACCCTACTGTAACAAATAGACAAATCCCTATTTGCGGACGGCAGAACATTCCAGAGCGAAGCGTCATACACCCGCAAGAACCTACTAGAAGATCCGGGGCCCGTCTACAATATTCGAGCCAGGTCGCGTGTATGACGTAACGTCGCCAATCTTTCTAGTGCGTTCTACACACTTCTGTGTAGTTATACATCAACCGTGATGGGTCCGGCAGAGTTAGTGTGTAACCGGCGTCGTATTGAAATGTGCTCTGTTTAATTAGTAATCAAATACATATATTAGTGAATAAATAAATGTTTAATAATTGTTATAATAATACATAAAGAGTTCTTTTATAATTTACTTTAAGTTTCTAAATATCTAGCGTTTAAGTACATTAAATAGTTTATAGTTATAGTGTTTTAATTAGTGTATTTAAATTATATCTTTCTTGTGAATAGACGATTAAACAGCATTTTTGTTATTATTTTAAAAAGAACGTTACAGTACATACTACTTACTTGTCTGTGCTTCTATGAATGGAGGAAGCAGACTTCCTTAAACAGCTTCTTTGAGTGCTTGATTAAGTGAAAAACTTTTAAATGTGAAATCCCAAACCGAATATTGTTTGCAACGGTTTCTCGATTTCTTTAATTTCTTTCATACTAATTGTTTATAATAATAACCAGGTACAACATTCTCTTCTAAACTGTGAAAACAGATTAGAAAGAATAAAATATTCTGAAATCGTTGAATATGTACTATTGTGAAATTTTTTGACATTCATAATTAACAATTCTAATAAATTGAGAACAACTCAAACTGAAATCACCTTGTAAGGGTTTGTCGAAAACATGATCACCGTCAACGAAATCTATCAGGAGCTCTGTCGTGGTTTCCTTAATCCGAAAGTAGGAGCTTGACTTTGAGTAGAACTATCCATTATCAGGGCGCTTTTCTGAACCTAGTCGTAGGTAGTTAGACGACCACTTTCAGTGATATCACTGTGTCTTTATCAGACAATCGCAGACCCCAGGCAGATTCTCTGCAATTCCTATTTTTTTTCTTATACAGGGTGTGTATCACCGTATCACGCAGGTTATATGAGTTTTATTAATTTATAATCCAACGCTACTTTTTCTTATCTTCGGAGGAGCGAGATGCAACAGATCACTTAAGTAAATATAGACAGGATATCAACAAAAACCAGTTTACCGATTGACAACCTAATCATCTTTGTTTCGTTTAGGAGGGACTCTCGTCGTATCTGGAGCTTAGATGGACATGTTAGATATAAACTATAGTCTATATTAGTTTCTAGCTAATTCCTACACATCACTCCCCTGTTTTTATCAATGCTATTTTTATTGATTTAGGTAGCGATATAATGAGGTTAAAGGCATCATGACTCAGACAGTTTAGTGTTAGGTTGCTAAATCGGCAGCACGGATTCAATTCCCGACCGGAACATACAACGCATTTCTATGTTCTTTCTCCTTCGGAAGGCAATAACAAACCACCCAGGTATAGTTACGTACTTGCCCAGTAGATTCCCCCTAAGTAAAGTGCCTACGAACACTTTGGTGGTTCGGAGTCTAACTAAAACTGAAGGATGCCCCTATAGTAACAGCCTTGGTAGTGTAATGCCTGGCGTGCCGGACTTTCACCCAAGCGGCCCGCGATCGACTCCCGGCGCCGGCAGATCTGGTTAAGGTTTTCTGCAGTTTTCCTTAGCTGTGACACAAATGTGGGATTTGCGCTGTTCCATCTGTAAGTCGTCTGCAGCCGCACATTGGGCCTACATAATAATAATAATCGCCCCCTCCCTCCCGCACAAGCTTATAGCTTCTGGGGCCTTGGTTTAGGTTATGGGTTGTAGTAGTTATTATTATTATTATTATAGTATTCACTGAAACCGCACAGCATGTGTATAGGAGGGAAATCGCCAACGTTCTAAATAGGATAGGGCACTTCAAGAAGAAGATTATGAGGTTGCGAATGTGGAAGGAAAGTGCAGTGGTAGTTATATAAACCTGACTGTTATTTGAAGTTTTAATATATTATAGTACTTCGAATTTAATCTCGCCCGTTCTTCCATTCTGACAATCCAGTCAGGTATATGAGCATTTCTTTACCAATAATAGATTCAAACATTCTATGTAGATAGTCCAGGGTTTCTGACAAGCATTTGTCGCAAAACAATCGGATGGAATAGGTATTTGGGAGACATACCTCGCAAGTCTATCAAGTATGTTGGAATATTTGTGATGAGATATCCTAGTACTGAGGTTACAATAGCAGAGTAAAATTGCCGTATCTTTCTGCAGTAATCGCAAACGTCTCACCTACATTCTGAATCGTGAAAATTCTTGGACTAGCAGCGTGGATGTGGAGTAGCGGTCAAAGAGAGAAAAGTTGTGGAAAGTAATGTTTAGTCGACGAACTTTTATCACAATAAAAGATTCTTACAGTCTGTAACAACAGCGTTATAATGTTACAACACAGGTTACTGATTTATCTTTGACAACCATGATTGGATGAGGCTACTACAGAGGGTTGGTGAAAATGATGAAATTCATCGCCGTGATTTGGAAGTCCATTTTTCGATTGGTCTCTCAGTTAACCTCATAATCGATTTCGTCTGTGATCTAAGCTAGAACAAGCTCAGGAATCCGGTCGTACTTAAAAACCTCTAGCGACATCATCCAACTCATCCCACTGGAAAAAGAACTTTTTAAATGCTTGGGAAAATGTCATTAGAATCCTCAATAAATTAAGCCTTGATAGTCGATAGTTACAAAGAAGCTTGGGTTTCTTAACTAATACAGTTTAGGGCCTCAAAAACATGCAATTATACAGGGTGATTCTGAAATAACTGATATTCTTTAAATCGTAGGTAGAGGGGAGGCAGTAGAGCTGATTTACCTTAAATAGTATAGGTAAAAATGAAGTATTCCAGAAAATTATTTTAAGACTATATTGAATTTTGGATCCGGTCCTGACCTTGGCTCCTTTTGGATCAAGAAAATTAGCTCTTCTGCCTCCCCTCTACCTACCATTTAACGGATTAGCTTTACTTCTTAATCATCCTGTATAGAATTAATGAAGGACACTGAAGGATACAAATTCATGAATTTTGGATCTGGTCCTGACCTTGGATCCTTTTGGATCCAAAATTCATTAAACTTTAAAATTCATTTTCTGGAAAACTATTCGTTTTTGACCTATACTTGTCAAGGTAAATTAGCTCTACTGCCTCCCCTCTACCTACCATTTAAAGTAAATCAGTTATTTCTGAATCACCCTGTATAGCTCTAAAGTTCTAGTATCTACTTCGAATATTCGCCACTGAAACTTTTAATGAGACTATTGAGGTACTGGTGCTGTAATATTTTCAAATATAGGGCACACTGGATTAAGAAATGTTAATAAGCAAGTTAATTAAAATACTTGAAAAGCTTTACTATACACATCGAATATCTGATCAGGTGAACTATCGATTCAGCTTGGTTCATGTTTCAGAAAAAGAATACTAATAAAATAACGTTTAGTGAGATTCCAACAACTTTAAAATTCAAATTTCAGTTTTAATTGAATAAATAATCTTGACGTATCTGCAAAGCACAAAGGGAAAAAAGGAAAGATAAAGTTACACCCTTTCCAAAGCTTCGTTTAAATTTTTCAGTACTACTCTTTCGCTTCCAGTACATCACTTTCTCATGAAATTTCTTTTCCTAATTAATTTCGAATTTAATTTAAAGTTGCCCCTATCACACTCTGATTTTTTGCATGGGGACCCTCTAATGTTCTATTTAATATTTAACAAACAGGAACGAGTGATCGCTTGCAGGGGATGGATGATTAATATCAAAGTGTACTCAGATGACGGTATTTTATATATAATTTGTGTAGACTTTAAAAACAAGCATCTAGTCAACGTAAAAACCCATTTTAATTAGATAAAGCAATGCTCTCATCAGTTAGTAAACAAAAATATTAGCTTTTGCCGTTCATTAATCTTAATTTATCACAAAAAAGTTAAACCCTAAAAACTATTTATAACTGGCAGTAGGAATGAAGTTGGTTTACGAGTATATAAAGCTACAGTGAAACATTTGAACGTTCATAGTCAAATTAAAAACGACTAGCAACTGAATAAATAAATGTTAACGGTGTGAACAACTTTGACAGTTATTTATCTTACCATCTGTATCTGTTATACGCGTGTCAACTATGTCTATCAAAAATGTCACTCAAAAAATTCGAGTATGAAAATTGAAGCTCAAAAGAAAATTAGAAAAAGTGTTTCAGTCCATTTACATAATGAAAAATTAATCTCCTCTTTTTGTAAAAATAAAGTATAGTATTTGAAAAGAAATGCCTGAAATACATTTTTTTACCTTATTAGATAATTAGTCTTTTACATAGGAAGAGATTCAAATCTTTAGACCAAGTAAAATCAATTGCCAAGTATAATAGCTGAAAAATTTCAGTATACTTCAGTGGTGCGCTTTTACTAAACGATACACACTTATCATTTTAACAAATCAGTTAGTCAGCATACATTTGATGTAAATGTATTAGAGTTCTCACTCACCCTTGGTGTATAATAACGATCACCCAGCAATAAATCAATTTGAGAGAGTTCCCAAAAATCGGTTGATTGAATAGGGTGTAAATACACAGATGTAGGAAAAGGCACACGAGCGTAAATTATTACATTTTTAAGGGGTGAATCTTATAAATGCGATAATAGTAAACAAATAAAAACCACTCGTGACTCATTTATAGTCGGTTTTTTGTATATGGATCAACATAATGGTGTTACTTAATTTGTCTTTTCCCAAGGACGCTATTTATAATGTCATATAAAAATGCCATTTAACTTGCAATATCATTTGCTGAATGTACATTGTATAGGTTGCAAATACAGCGAGGTGATCAATAAAAAAAATACTTGTGGACGTTGTACTTAGTCCCTTGTCCATTCTTTAGTTTTTGAACAGAGATAATTTTCAATTTGCAATTGGTCCTAGATACCTAATCACTACGGTCACTCTTTCGGGGACACGAATTGAGATGCGCTCAATTAGCGCAGTAATGCTATTGCCAGTACACACTGCTGGGAGCGAGGTATACCAGACCTCTCCAACTCTCCAGGCTAGTATCAGAGTTACAAACGTACTCACTCGTCGGAGCCCTTCTCTCGACATAGGAGATGAGCCTTTAGTCCACCTTCCGAGTTTCCCCGCTGGTGTGGGATCACTGCCCGACCGAATCCAACCTCAATGTGGCTGGGTTTGCACGGTTATGCCACTCCGGTCTACCATGCTTTAGGCCTGGCGTCCTCGTCAGCGCTTCGTTTAATTCTACCTAAGTAGAATCCCAGTGTGTACCCTTTAAGGTGAAGTTATTTTGAGCATTGAGAGGCTATATATTCGCATCAATACCCCTTAAACGTAATTACTCGGGACGG
Source organism: Agrypnus murinus (assembly GCA_929113105.1). Taxonomy (NCBI): domain Eukaryota; kingdom Metazoa; phylum Arthropoda; class Insecta; order Coleoptera; family Elateridae; genus Agrypnus; species Agrypnus murinus. The sequence goes on from OV816026.1 coordinate 158,029,536, forward strand.
TTTCTTTAAATCACAAGACTGGCACTGCACAGCCGTATCGTAGACTGAATCCAGTCTACCTGGTGGCATGCAGTTTTCCACCGACCGGGATTTACACCTTCCAAGCCTGTATAAACCTGACCTCAATTCTCCTCAATTATCTCAGTTCAATAATACTAAGTAACAGTTTGTAACATAACAATTATTTAATTGAAAAATTCATTCATCGTCGATATCCAAGATTTCACGTCTAGTCTCATCTCATGATGAGGCAAAATCAAAATTAAATATTTTGTGTTCCTTAACTGTTTGATTGGTGAGCTGAGGATATCTATAGCTTAAGTTGTAAGTTATAAAAACCGCTTTAGCGTTATAAAGATGGAAGTGCCTCCTAAATAAATTATACCAAATGTATTTAATACTATTCATAAACCTATTTCCTTTAGGTAGAGTCGGTAAAATGGCCTTTCTTCCAAATCCGCATAAATAGTAGTTAGCGTTGATCAGGAAAGGCAGAAAAATGGGCAAATGCATAACGAAATATTGCAGAGGAATGAGTTGTGTGCAACTCATTGTTTGGAATCTATTAACGAAGCATGGATTAGAGGCCAAAACTCCGACATGGAGTTGTTCAGTTCTGTACGTGACTCTCTGTTGGTATATAATATGAAAAGGTGAAAGGATATTAAAGATTGATTCAGACTTTAGGTTGCACTTTAAATGCTTGGCATGTAAACAACTCAAAGTTTATTGATGGATGTCTATCTTCCAAGCTACATCAATAAAACAGTTTTTTTAAATCTTAAGGCGATAATGCTTAAACATTGTTCTTTATTTGCTGATGCAAATATAAACAACCAAAACACATTTGTTGGTAACCAATCCGTATAGTACACTTCTTTCCAGTCCCTGCACCTCCACGGTCACACCTGTAAGAATCCAACAAAAGAAATCAGTGGTATTTTCACAAGATGAGTGGAATGCTTTTCATATTATACTACATAAATAACAACTAAGAGATAGCTCCCTCACCCAAACAACTCGCATTCTATTAACGCACGCACTGATGCACTCTTAAAATGGTAACGATAGGTGCGATTGTTTACTTTAGAGCAACTCTTAACTAGTTTTCGTAGCTCTTCGTTTCATTCTCCTTTAGATGAGGGTGATGTAGAAATTTAGGTTCAGCTTTGCCGAATCCCTCATCGATCTACGATAACTGTTAAGACAATGGGAATCGTCCTCGAATATGGTAATAATATGGTTATTAAATGAGTCTTTGCTCACCTTCACTTTGATGTATGTATATCCTAGTCCTAGTCGCTTTACACAATCGATCGTTAGGTTAAAAGTATAAACTTTCATATCTATTATATTTATTTTCAGATATTTCTGACATTTTGCCCGATTTCACAACTTCACACAAATAGACCATTTAGAGTTAGTAATGATCTAATGTTGAGGTTCCAAGTGTTCCAACAGGTTTCAAATGTTGCACCTTGAACTTCAATAACCAAACTCGAATCGAACGAGAATCGAATACTGCATTGTCCTCAGATTATTATCAATTTCCTGATTATAAACAGTGATAATTCTCTGTCTCTTTAAAAATGATCAGCTATTATCATCAGTTTGTAACTTTTAGTCTGAAATATTAACTGATTTGAATTTATTAATTAAAAGAAATCTTAGAAATTACTCAGTTATAATTATCATAGGTTGAGCTCTGCGAGATCGGCGGATGCTATTGTCAGCAACACCTTTATGTTAAGTATTCATTATGTAATAAAAAGATGTTTATCTTAACAACAAGAACCATGAATGACAGTCTCTATAACTAAATTATATTTCCTACGTTGCTACAAACAGAAACAGTACCTACTATTTAAATATTTAAATCTAATTCTGCCTAATTCAATATTTACGTACATTTATACACTGCGTTCCTAAAGTAACGCCCATAAAACAGCTTAGCTTTTGAGGCACTTAAATTTGGAACACCTAATTTTAAGATATGGAATACGACTAAAAATACTGCGTTTTGAGCAAACAAAAAGTTTATTTATGCTGCTGCGGGAGCACTGCGACATCTAAAGCGCAATAATTATAAATCGCCTTATGGGTGTAGTGACGACTCATTTAAATTCTTCTAAACTTCAGTAGTACACTATAGTCAGATAAAGGATATCTGAAAAACTAATTTTTCCATAGAATTTACTTAATTTTGCTTATTCATTAACGAAGTGCGAAATGATGATTTAATTTTGCATTTTGATTTAACCTAAAACAGACAAGGTGCATTGTAATGGGGACGTATGCAAGTTTTATTTACTACCTTACCTGAGCATTTAATACTAAAATTAACGTGTTTTTGTGTTAACGAGATTATTCAGTTGCATACGTTTCAAACTTTTCCAGATCTTGGTTAAATAATTTTAGTAGACGATTGTAAAGCTGCTTCTTTACCACATAATTGTAACTATCTGAAATGTAGGGGCTGCTTTTTATTTATTATATCAGTTAAACAACATATAAGTCTGTTGCGTTTTGGATCGTACATTGGAATACTGTAATTGGCTCTAATTTTCATATTGGTGCTACCTAAAAACATGCAAATACTGTTTGTTAGAATATAATGTTTAATTTTTGTGAAGATAGGAAGGTGTAAAAAGGTATTTTTAAGTAATTAGAGTTAATAAAAGTTTTAAGGAGATAGGGATGTCATCGACAAAAGAGGGTTGATTTTGTAATGAAAACATACGTGCAATAAACCATTCGATTGGGAATTTTTTTATCTATAAGATTATCTATTTAGTTTTTGTGTTCATTAAAATTCATAAACAATAATTTAGTGATGCTAAATTGACTTGTCAAAGTTTCTTGTTTTATGAAAAAATTGTATCACATTCATTTGTTTCGCCAAAATCATACATAAACACGACCATTTTTGTAATAAACTCTCTTCTAATAACTTTGAGGTTAATATTATTTTTGTGAAACGTCAAAGTGTTTAAAGTTTTAAGAAAATTCAGTAAATCTAAATGATTATTTAACAAATGCATCAAATTAATCAAGTGTTAATTGATTTTGCGATAGAAATTTTATTAATTGCTGAAAAAAACTTGATTTATTACTGGATTATAAATGGATTTGGACTTTAATAAGAAAATTAATTTAGTTACCACTATTAAACAAATAAATGGATTTAGAATTCCAATTAGTAAAGACATTTATGTGGAAATATTTGAAAGAGGTCAATGACATACTTTCTTGATTTCATTGTCGAGACTAATATTTAAACAGGATTTAAATATTATATAAACATGGGTTTTTAACAGTAGTTAATTTTAATTTTAGTAACTAAGAAATATGATGATACCAAAAGTGTTAAATCTCCAAATAAAAAATACTGAACTATTTTGGAATTAATATAAACATAATTTATTGATAAGATCAAAAAGATAGAATCTAGTAATCAAATTTCTTATATACACTCTGTCCCAATTTCGATGCTCACCATTGGTATCTCGGTTATTAGAAGACATAGAGCAACGGTTAAATGTTTCTTTATTTTACAGTAATACTTAGAATATCTTTTCACTTTCATTTGACATTGGTGTTTAATTTTCCAGCCTACTAATTTCATATTAAAGATTAATTTACGTTTTTATTAATATTTTCCTTACAACTAAAAATCTTTCAGGCATGTTATACATCGTTGAGAAGCACTTTTTAAGGACTACCTAACTAACCAAAAATCCAATATGGCCGCCATATGAAAAACAAAAGATAGCGCTAATAACTTAAAAACAAATGACAATCGGGGGTTTCTGTTTATATCAAATAATTTGTCTTAAAAAAGTGTCTGAATAATGTAAAACTTTAAAAGAGGTCAGATTAAGCGTTATCGAGTTATTGAGGAATGACGAAATCGGCAAATTTTTGATTTTTCAAAATATTTTAAAAATTAAAAAGTTAGGTCAAATTTGAAATGATATTTGTCGCGAGTATTGAATTCTGCAAAACATTTTCCATTTAACCGTTGCTCTATGTCTTCTAATAACCGAGATACCAATGGTGAGCATCGAAATTAGGACAGAGTGTAAAATTGCATTTAAATATTTAGAGAGAAATTCATAATTAAGCAGCGTTTCTATCTTCTATCTTACTAAAAGAGAAAAACGAAAACCTTTTTGTTGTTTAGTAGTTGTGTTGTTTTATAGAAAAATTACTTTGTGTATCTGTTTTTAATATTACAATCCATTATTATAATACTTACGATGTATTTAAAAATATCTATTAAACAGAGTATAGTAACTATATCTCGCTATTTGTGCTGTCTCAAACGTTGATATTCAAATCAACTAAGAATAAGAAATAGGTCTTACATTCTCTGTTGTAATCATGGACCTTTTAAATCAGAAATTGTAGGTCCTGTATTACAGTTAAGTCTTGAATAGTAATTTATTTTCACTTTAATTGTTATAGCAGTACTATTATTCGTATTCCATAGAATATTTTTATAAATATTAGGTTAAAGTGATTTAATAGTTACTTGAATGTAAGCAAGTAGATTTTCTTCAATATTTGCTAGAATGAGTACCAACAAATATTTTTTTGTTATATGAAAATAATTATTTTTTGTAAATAATAGTATAATAATTAGAAATAAGATAAATTATTGATTATGTAGTTTTTCCTTGCTTTATATGCATCATTGAATAATAGTTAATCTGTTTATGCTGTAGGTTTGATAGGGTACTCGTTTATCGTGTAAACAGCAAGCCTTAGGTAATAGTTTTTAACCAATTGTGCATTGAAATAGATAATTTCGTTAGATCTGTAAGTTTGGGAAATGCAGGTTACTATGTAGTTTTAACCACTGCTAAAAAGCTAGACCCATAAGTACAAACCCCAGCTTTGAATAAATTTGACTAAATATGTACAAGTAAATTAAAATGTTTCAACACTAACGTGTTCCAACCTTCAAAGCTTTCATTTTTATATAAATTATTTTTTTTATATAAATATTAAATAAATTCAAAATCCGAATTTCCTTATTCGTGTATTTAGCAAAGAGCTGAAATTTACGGTAACAATGGTGATATTTTCAATAATATTCCGTTTCCCGATGTTTCAGAAAGCTTTCAAAATCGAGGTAGTGTTAAAAAACTTTATAAGAGAAGCTTTTGTAAAAAAGCAAGGTATAATTATATCCTGATATACATTTAGGTCATGTTACCTTTTATGTATTAAACACTGTTAACTTCAAAATTGCTTTGGGTCCAGATTAATGTACACTGTCCAAAACAAACTTAACCTTAGAGTTCGTTTTCACATCAAAGTACGTGGTGGTATGTGGTGGAGCAACTCATAACAAAGTTTTAATTATAACATGTGGCTATTTACCACTCTAATGCCTTTCAAACGGAGTTTACCCTATATTTTGGTGTAATATACACACAATGCATTTTATGATTTTAACCTGTAAACATTGAGTTCAATATACTTACCCTACTGATATTATTAACTTTTCATTTAAAGATTTAAATTATAAATGTCACATTATTGCAACTCATATTTCTATTAGTCAGTAATAAAATTTATTATTAATTAATACTTGATTTTATTTTTAAACCCGTTTTATAATAAATCTTTATGATATTTGTAAATTGATTATTCTTGAATAAATACTACATATGTGTATAGATACAATATTTCTCTTAAATATTTATTAAACACTTGTAATATTTATCAAATCGTATCAAGCTGAACAAACATTTTTTTTATAACACAAAGACGCCTTTTATAAACCCTCGATCCAGATGTATCAGGGCACTTTCAGGAAATATTTACATAGAGATATAAAGCGGTTTAAATTCATTTCTGAGATTTATTCCAAATTAATAATTTAATTGCTTTCAAAGCTTATGAAATACAAAATGCGACTAAAAAAGTATGTGGACACAAAAACTAATTAACATTTACATAATTAAAGACTTATTACAAACTATAGCACGCTTTACCTATGTGAAAGATTAATTATTCATAGGTAAAGTCTAATAGAACTAAAACATTAAGTAGCAGTTAATACAAGCAGCATAATCAATCATCCACTGTTACTTTATTAATTATCGTAATTTCTTCGTATTTTGAAGGATGTAAATATAGACACGGCTATTTTTATTTTTGTTTACTATGTACGTATACTGGGTGTCTTATCTTCAATGAAGAAGTTACTGCAAGTAAGCTTTATGAGTCAGGTATATAAGTTGAACCAATAAGTATCTAACTTTATAGTTTACTTACTCTTACGAGGTTTCTACGCCGAAGGGTAGGATATTAGGGATCGTAAAAACATTACCTACCACGGTAAGTTTTGTTGTTGCAAAACAATACTTGCTGAAATAGACCGCATAAACTCGGGTAATTCATGCAGGAAATGCTCTGTATATTCTTCGTTATTCATAAAAACAAAACAAGAATGTTTACAAGCATGGATAGTAGTATAGTGTAGCTATGGTCATTGACTGAATTTTCTAATTTTTGTAAACATTTAGAAACCACCCAAATAATTTCGACATATAAAAAATAAAATATATGCGCAAACAAAATATGATTTACATAAAGCTGATAAAAGCATACTCAACTTACTGACTTGCTTACCTTATAATAAAATAATACTCCGGCTAAATGTATTGCAGTAGTGAAAAGCTTTACTTTCCACAGAATTGAGACTCCCTCAGGCGGGTCGCTTTAAAGGTTTTTTACATTGTTGTTACAAGATAATAACAACACAATTTTGTATTTTTATTAATACGATTTGTTAGCGTTTCGTGCGTCGCGTTTCGTGCGGAACTGTAAAATCTTCTGGTTTCGTGCGTCAACCAGATGGACAATCAAGTTCGGTACTAATGACTTCTGGTTTCGTGCTCTCACCCAAAATTTACCTGCTGACTTTGGATACTTTTTAAAATAAGATTTCTATATACAAATTGTTGATTTTCTTTTCAGTATTTTATTTATGTATGTTTTCACACCAAATACAAAAATCTAAAGTATTATAAAAATTATTAGTTAGATACGAGTAAATAATTATACTCATAATTTTTTAAATAGTCTTGTGATTTTTTTAAACCAGTTCGATTGCTTCATCAATTATATTCATTTTCTAAATTCAAGCTAATTATTTTAGCTACTTTTAGATCCTAATTAATAAAAAGGAAATAATAATGGATAACTACAAATAAATAAGAAATTTATTACATATTAAGGATAAAAATAGTAGTATCAGCTTTAACAGATGTCAGTTTACAAAGCATCCACATCGACACTTAAGGAAAGTAAGGTTTTGCCATATTAGTGTTTCTTTAAATCCTGTATATTATGAATTGCTGTTTCATATTGCAAATGTAGTTATGTTATGAATTTCAAGGAAATTGCAGATAATATTAGCGGTACATAACAAAGTAGGTATGTAGATCTGTATTATCCATCAATATTCTGAATTGAGTAAAGTTTCCGTTTGTTTTTTAGCGCTACTAATGGTAAACAAATGATGCTTAAGTAAAATAAACTACCAAAGAGAGAGAAATTTGCTTACTTTTTAGCTGACTCTGTGAAATATAGAATATTAAAGTTTATATTATACTTGATATTCAGATAAGATCAGGTAAACATATGCAGGTAATAACGCACGAAATAAGAAGTCATTAACGCCATCATTTTAATTCCGCACGAAACCAGAAAGTTTCAGGTAGATTTTCGTCGACGCACGAAACCCGACGCACGAAACAAGAATATACCATTAATACAAAACAACGAAACAACGAACAGAAAATATAATTGATACCAGAAGAATTGTTTTTCCTCTAGGCGAATTAAAAAGACTGAAATTTCTCTTATGTATGGACTTTTAATTTAATTTGCAAAGGAAGAATCTTGAAACAAAATTATATATTTTTAATTCTCGATTTAAATTTAATTAATCCCAGTTTCCTTTATTTGGAGCTTAATAATTTTATTAAAAAAAATTAATTTTAAATATTATAAAGTATAAAAAAATTATTTTTAATGATTATATTGTTTATAATTTTCGTTTATTTAACTATCCTATTATTTCTTAAACTAATAAAAAAAATTAACTAATATGAGAAACTCACGTTTTTATTTTAATTGTTAAGCTAGTAATAATTTGAATCCATGAAATAATCCATATGATTATTTTCTTTTAAAAATAGACGCCACAAGATTACCAACTTTATTTTCTATATTCCCTTATAACAGTTGCTTGCTTTCAGTACGGTTTGACACTGAAATCAATAAACATGTATCATCAATCCATATATATAATTAAATCCAATAAAAAAAGGTTTTACCGAACGAAATTTAAAATCCAGATAATTTTTATAAATCAATGGTAAGTAAAGTATTTTTATCAAAAGCCAATACCATTTATTATTAAACAAAATTTCCATAAATTTTACTTTTTAACACAAAGCAATCGAAGATCCAATTAAACACTTATTTAAATAATGGCATTTGTTAATTAAACACTTTCTTTTATAAACTCTAAATTAATTCACTTCTTGACGCTTCTCAAGAATAATTCTAACTTTCAGTGTTTGACGACACTTGTTTACATTTCTAAACATATCCTTAACTTTTTAAGCTCAGTAACAATGGAAAAAGAATTTATTGAAAAATGCCTGTCTTTTTATATGATTTGACCAAAACAAATTAATTCTTTGAAAAAAATATACAAAACAAAAGAATCTTGACATATCAAAAATTTCTTAACCCTATTTTTACTTATAATTTTTCATTAATACTAAAATAATTAGATAAACTTATATAAATTAAAATTTTAAATTTAATGATGTACTATTGATTTCATAATGATCTAGAACAGCAAGGCTAATATGATGAGATTCTTTTTTATTCTTTTTTTCAGAGTAAATGTATCGGATAAAAGAATAACAAATAGCATCATTATTAGTCTTGCTGTCCTAGATCATTATGAAATGAATAGTACAACACTTGGGTCAACAAATAAAATTAACTTTTCAACATTTATGTCGATGAAGTGACAATCGCTTAAACATTACCTCATTATAATTGGTTTTGAAATAATACTTTTTTTGAAAAAATGTATAACAAGTCGTATTTAGGATTTGAGAAATAATAATATACGATTTTTCAAATGATCATTTCTGATTTTTTAATTTTTATATCCTTCTTCAGTGAATTTAACAAATTATAATTTCAACGCTACAATATAATATAATATTTATAATGAATAAGCTTTAAAATTATTACATCAGTAATAATATTATTTGAATGTTGTAGATGCCAAAAACTCTGATTTACAACCCATTTTACATTTCAAATAAACGTTAGAGAAGCGCATCTCAACAATATGTTTCTATGTGCTAAAAGTAATTCAATTAAAATTTCATAAGGTTAGTTGCATATTTGCATGCATCCCTAATACAATACATTCTGTTTGTTTCGGATGATTTCTTTCTTTGAAATAGTCTATAACTAAATCGTCAAGTTATAAGAAATATTATCTAAATACCATGCAAAACTAGATTTCCTTATATCCATTATCTGCATAAAAAGTGGTAGTGTACATGTTAAAGTTAATTAACTAGACTTTTATTTCATAAAATAAAATTTTATAAAAATATTATTTTGAAATGGAGGTTATGCAACCATTCAAACGAGTAAATTGCATAAATTGCATATATCTGGTAATTATTATTGTGCAAGTGAATTCACTCTTATGTATGATTAAATACCATGACAATATGTACGAAGTACTATTGTGTCTTCACTTCATCTGGAACAGACAGAATGTATTGTATTAGGGATGTCTGCAAATATATAGCAACTTACCTTGTAGAACTTTAGTTGAAACTTTGTTTTCATATTAACAATTTATCTTCAGACTGCAGTTTTGTTGCATTTCAGAATTTTAAAGCTGTTTGTTAGCTTGCTTTTGTATTTTTTGTATAGATGTTTTTGTAGGAATTTGTAGAGTAACATGGTATTCACAGAATTGATATACATTTTTATGTAAAGGCTGAATTTTGTTAATAGTAGCACATAGAAACATGGTAAGCTGCGATTTTCTAACGTTCATTTGAAATAATAAAATTAATTAAAATTAAGAGATGTTATCTCATCGACATTAATTTTGAAACGTTAATTTTATTTGTTGATCCAAGTGTTGTTCATTTGTTTTGGTCAAATCATATAAAAAGACGGCCATTTTTTCAATACATGCTCTTTTATCCATCATTCAAAGGTAGCACACATCTATTCCGGACATGACCTACCTCATTTTGAATATTGTCAGACCGTGAGATGTAGTACGTGAGTCAAGATAAGAGTGTCAATCGCTGAGCGTTTCTGTGGATGATAATGGGAGTAGGCATGAAAGTCTCTGTGTATATGTGTGTTTAGGTTTTCGATAAACAGAACGTCCAAGAAGAGGAGTTTTCCATCGTTTTCAACTTTCATGGTGAATATATCTGGGTGTTGATGATCTCTAGAAATCGCGGTAAAGTGTCTCGACCGTGAGTCCACTTGTGAGACCAGCTTGTAAAGGTATCATCTACATACCTAAACCAGACCTTAGGATTATGCTCCGACAATTCCAAATTACATGAAACTTATTCGCAACCCAGGAGAAAGACGAGAGGACATAGCAGCGCCGCACCGCATACTTGCTGATAAAATGCATCACGAAACTGGAAATATGTGTAAGAACATTTTTAATACCTGCGAAGGGAGTTTTCCTGTATAAGGTTATTCGCCAGATGCTTGGCCAGGTTATATGAGTCTATGGTATTGGCAATAAGTCGAAAGGAACACCTTCTGGATATTAGAAAGACCATACAACCCAAGTGATTTGGAATCGTGCGGAATTCAGACCTGATGATTAAGTAATCTCCAGTTCAATTCTGCTTGTAGGATCACTTGGAAAGCGAATATGTGTTCCATCTATGAGAAATCTTTACGTCATACTGAACTTTATGTAAGATGATTGTAGAATAGCCTTTGTCAGCAGGAAGTATCATCAAGTCGGAGTGTGATCGAGAATGGGACAAGGCGAACCTTTCCTCTTTAGAAATATTGCTACAAGGAAGTTTTGTTGCATGAAGAGGAGGTGTGAGGTCAGGTTTCCGCATCGACAATTGCAGTTGCAAACCAACAACACGAAACCAGACATAAAATCCTCTTCGATCAATCGCCAGTTACGGTTGATAAATCCTATGCTTTTTGCAACTAAGTTTGTAATTTCTTCTAAAGAAGCCGTATACAATTGTGGACGAAACCTTGAAATTTTTTGATTGCTCGTACGTGATACGATGCAAACCTGGAAACTGTTGTTTGTTCGTGTAAATGTACAGTCTTCTACTAAAATTAAAAACATATTTAACTGAAGAATAGAATTACACCCACCAACGACTATATACTCTGATGCAATAACATTTCAACAACAGGATGAGTCTAAAGAGTTAGTTTTGATTTCCTTTTTATTTTAATGTTATAATATTGTTAGCTCCAGCAGTGCATATGTCCAATCTTGTACGGTCATTGATGACATGACCCATGACATATTTCCAGGTTATTACACCAAGCAAACTGCATGTAGTTAAGGGCATTGTAGAAAAGGAAATACCGCTAAAAACAACAGGCAAGAGAAAGAAGAAATAAATACTATGTTATAGGTCAGATGAATTCAAAATAAATGTTTATACAATCCAAGACTTTTATAAACAGGTAATGAATGCATAATTCTATTAATTATTACTAATAATTCAGTAAATAAATGATATTTCCTTCTATATCTTACTTTTATTCCATTCAGAGATATTTCTATTTGTTATACTTGTTTTTTCTGTTTAGAACCGTAAGAGTAATATCCTGATTGTACAAATTCAAATCTTCTATTTCTCTCTAACCCATGCTTTTTATATTATGACAACGAAAGCTGATGTTTCTTAGTTTTGTAGGTGGATCATTTCTCTACTTATTTGTGTTGTAAAGCATACAGGAAAAATGCTTGTAAGCCGGCTACTTGTTTGCGTAACGTTAATCCACCACGGTTATTAGAAAATCACGTTCACCAACTAAATGTACATTAAAAGTTGTTGCATACAATACACACGTATGTGCATGTATAGAGTGTGTAGATTTAGTATGCATTTAATATCTGTTATTGAACATTTAATACTAAACTTATAATAAGTACGGATTGAAGATTTAGATTTCTCAATGACATTTTTCTAAATTTTTATTGCTTTTTGAGGAACAAATGGAAAATGATGATACGTAAATGGATAAAACCCATATATAATATAACGAGATTTTTCGAGGTTTATATCCTACAGAGTGGACCTAAAAGCTAGCGTCGCTACGCAGTGCAAATAGTTAGTTTAAGCGAAGAACAATCTGACATAAAAGCAGCTTTCTTTTGCTATGAAAACAATTTCAAGGTGCGTATTCACATTATTATTAGATTTTAATTAAATAAATTTAATCTTTAAAGGTTCGAAGAGCTCGCGTTGTTCGCTAGTAAGTTATAAAGAGATAAAAAGGATTACATAGTTTCGAATGAAAATATGTTCCTACGTTAAGCTCCCGCTTATAGCTTAAAATGTTATCAAACCGTGATGCAATGTGCAGAGTCCTTCACTTTAACTACAGACTACGGTCATGTCTTAACTAGAATTGTATATTAAAATGATTAATACCATACGGTTCTAAATTAAAAAAACGCTCTTTATTACTAGCTATTTTTGTTTAGTTTTAATTTTAACAACTGCAGTGATAAATGGCAATACAGATATTGTTAGGTTCTTTATCTTACCTATTACTTTTAGTAGTGCTTCCTTCTCTGCAATACTCAAATCTTACGCAAAGAAGTGAGCAGGTACTTTCATCTTTAAGCTGGTTAATTTAAAAATTATTATCATTTTAAGCTGAAAGGAAAATGTTCGCATTCTACACAAAGAACAATTTATAAAAGCTTCTCAATAAAAAACACAAAAATCTAAAAGCTAGCAGACTAAAAATATTAAAAAAATAAAACTGGCTAGTGACATTACATATAGCACTATAAATCTTTAGCAGAGAAGATAAACAGAAAATCATGATAAATATTTTGAAATAAAACAATATTTGTTATATCGGAACAAAGAGAAGTAGTTTAATAAATAAAAGTGAATATAGTGGTGAATGATAAATATGAATATTCTCAAAACAAGAATATACGATATGTATAATAGGAGTGGATACAGGAAACTTAAAAATAAACCAAATAACTATAGTCCCGTTGACAACAAAATGATTTCCCCCTTGCTTTGATTTTTATAGATTCGCTATCAACGGCTATATAAAATTACTACAAGTATCTCTACAGCAACATTCATATTTTATGCAAACTAATTGTAAAATGCTGTAAAACCTGACATTCATCGCCATTTATCGATTTAAATTCGACACTGTTTTATTATAGTACATAAAGCACCGGTCGGTAATCTCTTATGATGAATTTATGCCAACAGCAAACCCAATAATACTAAAATTGAATAACTTTCATTATTTTTTTATTAATTTTATTCACTGGTGAAGTGCTCGTGTTTATTATTCAACATTTTCATTTAATATTTAAAATTTTCCTTTCGCCAGTAGTTTTGAAATATTTTTTATGATACCTTTTATAAAACTCATTTTTTATGATACCTTTTATAAAACTCATTTTTTATAAAAGTAACCTTAACAAGAAACGTATACGAAAATGAAAAATGTCAACTTTAAAGATGCTCGTGTTGGAAGTAAACCCTAATTACCGTGTTTTCCCTTCGGTCGACTTTTCATTTTCAATTTTTTGCTGCTTAAAAATTTGTAACGATAAAATTATTAAATAAAGAATTTCGGGGAAGCAACGGTAAATAATAAGAAATGTGGAGGATATACGGTTACTTTCTTTCCTTTAAGAAAAGTCCTTTTGTCGTTCCCCAAGATCTTAATTGTATTACACTTGAAGCGAAGACGAGTGGGTAATTGTTAGAGAGTAGTTGCTGCATTGTCTTCTAGTAGTTGCCTGCTTTGAAACAAGATTTACCAGTAACTGAAAACTTAACAATTGCTTTAAAATTAACCGCTTTGTTTGATAGAAAAATATGTAGGAGAAAACACACGAGGAAAATCGAATTACTTCTCCAGTTAGACTTGCGAAAAAAGTTTTACGCATGTACGCATACGTTCGTAAATAAAAAAGTGCAAATCATATGGAGCAATGAATCAGTAACTTATAAAGGCTAGAACAGTCCTCAGGTGCATGGTCATGTGCCATACGTATAGTACACATTAGTACATCATACTGACAATGAGTACGACCGAATCGATGCGAATCGTTACCGTCTATAACGGCCAATGTCATACCCTGAACTGAAAGTTCTTTCTTCATCGGTTTACTCGTACTATAGAATCAGATGAATAATAAATACTATTTAGGAATTCCCGTCAAGACATGACAATCAAAAGGTTAATTGATTGAAGGGTTTCCTTATATACAACGTTCGTTGTGTGATTACAATCCTTCGAATTTTTATGAGTGATTATTTAAACAAACAGAACCAAACAATCAGTTGAAACTGCTAAGCCTAGCATTGCCTAGTGCTTCTCCCTTTCACCTTACCCTCCTCACTCCTAACATATCAACCCTCTCTGACTTAACCCACTCCCCCGGTTTATTCTCCTTTCTGACTTACCCATCCATTTTCACCATGAAATTTTACATTGAATTCATATAAATATCATATATGATTAATATACCAACTTTCTAAAGTTTATCTGTGTTGCTTAAGAGATAAGGCATTAGTTCTTCAGACTTCTTTATAAAATCCGAAAAAAACGGATAGACAGAGACAGATACACCTATCGAATTTCGTGAAAAAGCTCCACAGCAAATACTATGACACTCGGCTGGCAATTGTTAGTGTTTGTAGATTTGTAAGTAAGCGATCGGTACCCTAGTAAACAAGTAGAGGGAGTGTGTTTAGTTCCGAGACGTGACAAGGCGAGTGCTGTAAGTAAACAATCGGACTCGAGTGTATAGAAATGCATCGACTACAAATAACGCTTTTAAAAATATAAATAATTAAAAACTCACAAAACTAAGGAGAGCTGGCAAGTTTACATCGAAAAACCTTGGAATTGCGTAGATCGACCCAGTAGAATCCTGAAATGAAGTGTAACAAAACTAAGTCTTGTGTATTAAATAAGGTATAAAACTTGGCTCAGAAAATGGCGCATCAAAGCGAATGGAACTAAATCAGGGCATGTAATAGACACTCTACGTAAAGATACATGTCCTCCAGTCTTCTCGAACAACCAACAACTTCGCAAACCGAAGATTTTAAATACTTAAGCGTTCATCTTGACCGACGACTCACACGGAGAAAACACATCTGGGCCAAAAGAAAACAATTAGACATTAAGTTCCGCAAGATGTACTGGTTAATGGGTCACCGCTCTCAACTATCTCTTGTGGGAAAAATACTTAAATAAATATAAAGCAATATTGAAACCAGTGTGGACTTATGGGCTGCAGCATTGGGGGTCTGTCAGCAAATGCAACTTAGCACTGGTTCAGCGACTCCAATCTAAGGTACTGCGTGCTATTGTAAATGTCCCATGGTATGTAGCAATACCAAACGATCTAATCCTTCTAGATCTGCACATAGCTACCACCACTGAGGAAGTAACGAAAATCACCACACGTTATCGAGATAGGACGATAGATTGATCCATTACCCTAATACGATGGCAGTGAACGTTCTACAAGATGAAGAAGGAATACGTAGGCTCAAGAGGTTTAAACCAATGGACGCACCAACCAGATTTACCTTGCTTGTCTTTTTACTTTACAATTATAAGTTATTGTTAAATTACTCAAAACGGTTGCACCACTACCATACAAATACTTTCATACAAGTTAATTGTTCATGTTGTTGTTAATGTTAAGCCTTAGACAACATAAGTTACTGACTGTCTAGCTACCTCAAGACAGATTGTAACTAAGAAAGGTAGTTAAATAATAAAATAAGTATAAAGTATTTTAAATGCTAGGGTTTGTCTATACATCAGAACAATTCGAATATTAAATACTCAATGATGGTAGGCTAGACTGTAGGAGTTGGAGCCGTCGACGCGACATACGCTATGCCTATTTCTATGTAGCATTTGGAATTAATTTATTGTTGTACTGCACGCGTATAAATTAAGAAATGATGCGAATAAAATCTAGAATCGATCTTGTTTAAAAAATTCTTGAACACGTCTATTAGTACATATTTCAAAAATATCACATAAAAACCATATTTTTACAATCGACAGACAAATAACAATTCATTATTGTACGTTTTTATGCAAGTTGAAATATTATTTCAAACAGAAATTGTGTAATAACACTAATTATTATTAATAAATAGTATGTTTATAATATAAATTTAATGAATTTTGTTACAAATAGTTTTTTACAGATACTTTCATTGTAGTTTTAAAAATTAAATATTGTTATATTAAATTTTCTATAACAATAATAACATCACAGTTTCAGAAATAATCTTCTCTCATCATTCATATGGTAATCTTATTAAAAAGTTAAATTATATCCATATCCGTGATGAAAACTCAAACTTTAGTGCCTTCATACAAAGAAATAGCTACATACATTTCCTATTTTGAATTGATTTTGGTCTACTGTTTTAAGATTTTTATATTTTTTCGAGTACTTTTATAACCACTGCTATAATAACTACTACAATTATAACTGCTAGAAATAGCCACAGCACATAGAGACGGTTTCAATTCTTGACGCTAGTGATAAAAGTGGTCTGTCTCGAAACGTAGCTCCAAAAGTTAACAGGTTGGGATCTAAGAGGACGTCCCAAGTGAATGTCTGACCTCGAGCGTCTTGAATTAAACAGTTTAGATTCACTTAATCTAAAAACATAAAAATTAGGTAGTGTTGATAATCTACACAGCGAAAGCTTCAATATAAAAAAAGAAAGCGTAAATCGGTTTAGTGGAACTCTCAAACGAACTGGAACAAAAATTAACCTTTGTGTTTTAAATATATAGATTATATATCGCAGCACAGCAATAAATTATAATATGTACATTATTTGCTCTACAACACTTTATAATCTTCAAATAAATTTTATTCAAATATCCTTAAATTAGAATGCCACAATTCTAATAATTCGACGAAACAACAAACTAACAACAGATTAGCTGTCAATAGTGTCCCATTTACATGATTTGACGACTGCGAAGTTCATATTCTTGAACATATTTAAAATTTCGATATCAAGCTTTACTTTAAGAGGTCATTAGATATTCCTTGCAATCCCTTAAGCCTTAAGTTTTTTCTGTAAACTTAGTAATAGCAGTCGTATTTAACAGAAGGATCTTCCAAGTAGTCCAGTGCTTTGCATTACAGACACTTTATTATGTGGTATTTTAGACACACAAGTTAGTAATGTTACTATTCGTTCAATTTAAAATGATCCATTCCCAAAGGATTCAATCCTTATAATAGATCTAATATCAAAGAATTCTATGGTACAAAGTACAAAAGGCCAATTCTTGAAAAATTGATTTCTGGGATCGTACTTAAACAAGTTTAAAGTAATTTTCCCCCAAGCATTCCCTAACTATTTTTGGTTTGTACATAATTATTAATTAAATAGTCAACTTTTATAACTAAGGTTATATAATCTTTAGTTAAAGTTTATTTACACGTTATTAATAATTGCAATAAAGCATTGTGTATTTTATTTGATGACTTATTATTTACGTGTATTATTTCTTGAGAAGAATGCTTTCAGCTATGTAGGTACGTTTAATTGGGAAGAGTCTACCACATTGGAAGCAATCGCAGATGTGTAGTTTTTTATAGATATTGTCGGCAGACTCTATTTTAGCTATTTTAGTCGACTCTTGACGCCTGTTGCAGAAGACATTTTGTGAGACCCACAACCATCACACTAGTTAATTGACAGCCAACTATCTTA
Source organism: Agrypnus murinus (assembly GCA_929113105.1). Classification (NCBI taxonomy): domain Eukaryota; kingdom Metazoa; phylum Arthropoda; class Insecta; order Coleoptera; family Elateridae; genus Agrypnus; species Agrypnus murinus. The sequence goes on from OV816026.1 coordinate 158,047,613, forward strand.
TATTTAATGAATCAAGAACTTTTTTAAATCTGAAAATTGTTTTGAGGTTCTCTTAACATGCGTGAGTATCGTTTAATTAAATTATCTTCATATTCATCGGTAAATACAACCTATGTTCTTGATGATATATCTCCGAAATTGTCATTCATCGTTAGATAAATCAAAAACTAGCTAGTCATCTTTTCCAATATGGCGACTCGAGCAAGCTTTTTCAACTCAGGACTCGTGGGTTTCTTAAACGGTATATATACGTGAATCTATACTATATGCTGCTTGTTGAAGAATGTTGTGGATTTATATAGAAGTCAAGTCCTGCCTACAAAGACATATCTTTTGATGTCCCCACCAAGATAATTTATGTAATTCGATTAACGAAAATGGGTATACTTTTCAGATTATCATGTCGTCATGTCTGATGTATAAAGATATACAAGTCAGAGGTGATTTGGATGTTCTGTACTGCAGTGATGGCGAACCTTTTTGAGAAGTGGGTCAAATTTTGTTCAAATCTTTTTTTAATACTACTCCGTGGGGCACTAAGTCAGTGACGTCACTTGGAAAGGGTAAAAAGGGTATCAATAGTTTGGAAACAACGAAAATTTGTTAACAGAAAAACTTGACAGTTGACTCTTTTTTTTGGTTCTCACTTTTAAAATCCTCTAAAAACGTTTGCGTTTCCTTTTTGCTTTACAACTTTTACTTTTGCAAGTAAAGAGCAAAAAATGAAGGTCGGCGTCAAAAAATTGATATCAATGGGATGATACCATAAATTACCGCACCAGGTGACATCATGCCCAGTGGCGCCTCTGCATTGAGTGTTTGAAAGAACAAGGAATAAAGAAAAGCAAAAAGCACACATATATATATTATTGTAAGGGTGTCCCGGCGTTTGTCTCATTAGGCGTCTCTGCTCGGGCGCCAAATTTGTAAGGCGCTCGCTCACGATGCGGGGCAGTGTGCTTTCGGTGATAATAATATAATAATAACTACTACAACCCATAGCCTAAACCAAGGCCCCAGAAGCTATAAGCTTGTGCGGGAGGGAGGGGGCGATTATTATTATTATGTAGGTCCAATGTGCGGCTGCAGCCGACTTACAGATGGAACAGCGCAAATCCCACATTTGTATCACAGCTAAGGAAAACTGCAGAAAACCTTAACCAGATCTGCCGGCGACGGGAGTCGATCGCGGGCCGGTTGGGTGAAAGTCCGGCACGCCAGACGTTACACTACCAAGGCTGTAAAGTGATGGGCGATAACTCTCGGGCGCCAGTTATTTTAACATGGTATGCTCCACGGATCCGGGTAACTGCTCTCGGAGCCGGGGGGTAATGGTAGGAGTGAAACGGAGCGGCGCACGCCAAATATCGGTTAGGGAAGGGACGCGTGCTCTCGCTTGAGTCGGTCGCGTACCCGACCGGTTTTAGATTGCACAGCTGATAAGCATTTTCACTTTATTACCAAAACAATTAACTAAAATTCTGTAAGTTCATTACATTATGAAATATTCTTTATTAAGAAACATAGTTACAGATATGTATATACAGGGTCTTCATTAAGTTTGGAACCGACTTAATATCTTCAAAACTATTAACTGGATTAAATTGAAATTTGGGGTGTGCATTTTATAAATTAATATCTATTGTACTTAATTTTTTCAACTGCTTTGCATCGTTACTTTACGAGATACACAGCCAACTTGATTTTTTTTAAATATCAATGGGGGTCAAATTTGACATCATTTGAAAGCTTATTTTTTTCTGAGTACCATTATGTAATACACGTGTTGTATCATTTTGACAAAAATCGCCAAAAAAATTAAAATCAACGAAACATGTTTTATCCACAAAATCAAAAGTGTTGAATAAATTAAAAATTAAAATATCTAGTGATCTTACAAAATTCATAGAAATGTCAAAAGTTACACATTGACAGTAAAGAAATTGTCAAATATGCTTAAATTTAGCGAAAAAGAAAGAATAGAGTTACTTATGATGATAGGCTATGGAGATAGAAGGCGTAGTCATGCAGAAGTATGTGCCCTTTTTAACGCTGCGCATCCTGAACGAGATCCAATTTGTAAATCTGCAGTAACAAAAACTTTGAAGCGGTTTAATGAGACAGGAAATGTTAAGGAACGTATAAGAGTTGGACGTCCAAAAACTGTAACGAATGATGAACGGTCTTTGAATGTCATGTTAGATCTTGTGGAAAATCCTAAAACATCATTAAGCCAAGTTGCTTTAAATCACCAGATGAGTTTAGGATCTGTACACAAAATAATGAAACAACAAAAATTCCATCCCTACAAAATCCATTTGCTACAGGAACTTAGCGAAGACGATTTCGATCTTAGAATGGAATTTTGCGAAATAATGTCACAAATGCTTAATGAAAATGGTAATCTTACGTCTTCAATAATGTTTTCAGACGAATCAACATTTTGCTTAAATGGGCATGTCAATCGACATAACTGCAGGTACTGGTCAGATAGCAATCCACATTGGATGGAACAGGTACATACACAACATCCACAAAAAATTAACGTTTGGGCAGGGATTATTGGCTATAATGTCGTGGTCCTATTTTTCATTGAAGGCAATCTCACTGCTGATCGGTACCTTCAACTTCTGCAACAAAATGTCCTTCCCAGACTGAGGGATTTATTTCCAAACCACTACAATCCAGAATTAATGCGGAACAATATTTGGTTGCAACAGGACGGGGCACCGCCTCATTTTGGTCGTCAGGTCCGGCAACTTTTAGACAACGTTTTTCCGGGCAGATGGATTGGACGCAGGGGACCCATTGAATGGCCCATTTCTCACACGAACATGTGGACCCAAACATTGTTAGAAGAGCATTAGCAGGATTCTTCATTGATATAAAATTGTTTGGCAAAGAATCCCATACGTTTAATATAATAGTTTCAATTTTTAGTGTGGAACCATTATTATCCGCACTACAACTGCCATGAGTGATACACAGTGCAGTGATACCATAGAAAATCAGTTAGCCAACATTCACTTGGAAATATTTTTTTCATAAATTCGACATTAGATATTTACTTTAAATTTTTAATATTTTCGATTGTCTGTTCTCTCTTTTATGATATAAAAAATAAGTTTATAAAAATCAATGCATGGGTCATTTAAAAAGCCTTCATGGGTCATAGCTTCGCCACCACTGTTCTATAGTATATGTTACACCCTTTCTCTTAAGTATGAGTATATTAGAGGTTTACTTGATTATTTATTTTTCCAATACTTACATAGTGTAATTTACCAATATTACACCAATACTTTTCCAATTACTTAACTCAAGTATGCAAGAAGAGTAGGAATTATATTCTTAACAGTAATACCTAGTGATATTTAATGGGTGGTCTCTTTACTAGTGGAAAATAATATTTTGTAAAATGTTTATGGAGTAATTCTTTGCTAATCGAGCTGATCCGTTTATAGGTTTCTGCTTTACGCTCAGGCAGTTTCTATTATAATTTTATATTTTATCCTATTTATAGAAACAATGATGAAATTAAGTTACTGAGAACACGTTTAGCTAGGTTTATCCAAAACAAAAAACATTTTATTTTAATTATGAAAAGACATTGAAATTGTAAAACTTAATAAAAGCTACAAGGCTATAAGTTCAAGTTTATGAGTTTGAGTTCTTTAAAGTTTCAACAATAAAATTTTAACGTTCAAAAAACAATTATTAAGAAAAAGTTACATTTAAATACTTGCTTAGGATTAAAAAAAAGAAAAATAAAAACTTGAACAATAAACTTAAAAAGAGAAATTAATTAAAATAAATAAGAATGGAACAGTAAACAATGTTTCAGCATTAAAAGCGATGAATTTACAATTTTGTGCTTTACTTGAACACTTCTTTTAAATCTGTCTGGAAAATATAAATTTTTCAAGCCCGCTTTCCGTAGAAAAAAGCTACTGAATAATAAAAAACCATTTAAATTTTTAATTAAACTGTTTGAACAGAACTGACGTTTTTAATCCAAGTTATTCAGGTCCGAAATGCACACACGTACATATACATATACACCCATAGTATACACTCGGTGTTGCAAAATAAAGCAATAAAGCATTTAATTTTAGCGTTATTCCCGTAAACCTAAGTACTTTTGTTTGTAGTAGGTAGGAAATATGCGCAATATTTGAATTTTACAGGGCGCTTTTTATTTTTTTCCTGTACAAAAGCATTAATTTCGTAGGGAAGACTAAAAAGGATTTTGTAAATTCGTCCCGACGTTCGAAGGCGTTAAGCTGATGAAATGTTAAAAACTCACGTGTCAAGTTTTTCCTTCATTTTCTTTTGATTAGGTTTTCTTTTTTATAATTGAACTTTGTGGAAAAGTGAGACGGGAAAAAGTCGCGCGCTTTTAGGACTTTTTAATTTTCTCTCGTATCGGAACTTTTTTGTTGATTCACTCCGACATCCGGTTATAATTAGTATAAGATTTAATTTTCGTTTGATTTAGTTTAAATGAATTTTTATACAGTTTTTGATGATGTTTGTTATGTCGCAGACAGTTTAATTTAAACGGATGAAATTCGCCGACTCGTTTAAAATCAAGATGCACAAATTAGTACGCCAGGGAAAAGGGATGGAAATAATAAGAGAAAGAGGAGTTCACCAGTACCTTCTGTTAAGTACTTAATGTTAATTATCTCTAGTTAGCATGTGTAATAATGTGTGCAAAGCGGTACAGTACATATGTTAATTAAAATGTCATTAGGTGCGTTGCGAGATGCTATCGGGTACCCCAACCATTCTGTCGCATTCGTATCAGGAAACATATTTTATTATAAATTGTTACACTAATTGGACCAAGACTTAAGTTGAAAATACATCAAACTACTGCTACAGAGGTAAATAAATTCCCCACCTGGGTTTAAACCGGAAAAACTTATTTTGTATTTATTAAGTTTGAAATTATACCACTGCAGTTGTAATTTATGTCGAAGGAAATTAATAACTCAGACTTTATGGACAGGTTAATCTGCTGATTTGCAAACATGAAACATGACAATTATTTTTCAATCGCTTTGCCTAACAAGCTTAGTTATACTAACAAGAATGGCTTAAAAATTAGAAAAGAAATCTATTAACGTTATGAGACGGCTTTTGCTCTATAATTTTCTTGATAAGAGATTTAATTACGTAATTAATTTTCCTCTGTAAGTCTTTGCTTTTGTGCTGTGACACTGTTCATCATTTTAGTAGACTATATTATTCTATCAAACAGCGGAACCTGTCTTGTAAGTAATTTGTAAATTCTAAGTACATAGTAAAGGAAACTACTGCCAGGGTACAACAAAACAATACAATTAATACAGTAGAAAAATATTTCGAGCAAATTTACATCGATTGAGACGATCGTATCAGTAGTAGCATACTGTGGGATATCCTTTCTCGAATCGGTCTGAATTCTCTAACATGTCCTGAGGATTTCGTAAATAAGTTTTATTTTAAGCTCTAAAATGTGTTACAACGGTTCCTTTTTCGTTTCAGCTCAAAGCCTTGATCAGTCAAAGCCATTATGAGGTAGTTTTTCGTTAATACAGGGTGACAATTATGTTTGGATGCAGTTATATTTTTAACACGTTTATTAAATAAATGAAGAAACTAAACAATAATATATTTACAATTAATGTTATGTACCGAACAAACAACAAGATTAAAATTCAATGTAACCATCCCTTTCTCTAATTATAGCTCTCAAACATGTTGGAAACTGCTCTACAATTTTCCGCACTGTGTCACTATCTATATCTTCCGATGCAGCAATTAAGAATTGCTTCAGCGATTCAATTGGATGGGTGTAGAACAAACTCTACTCTCCAGAATACTCTATAGAGAATAATTCGGTTGATTAAGATCCGGCGAGTAAGGCGGCTAATCTTCAGTGCTAATGTATGCTGGGAAATTGTCTCTACACCACTGTTGGACAGTTCAAGACCTGCAACAAAGAGTCCAATCTTGTTGGAAGATCCATTTTTGCTCTCGATAATCCTGTTGACACCACAGAAGCAGAAAACCCCGAAGAATATCACGACGGTATACTTCTTGGTCCATTTTCACATCTCTATCCACAAAAACTAGCTATATTTTACCATTTGATGTTATTCCGAATCAAATCATAACAAACGTGGATTTTTGCGATCTTGAGATTTCACGTCCAGTCAAATGTAAACGTAAATTCGAATTTTTCTCAACCTAACCTAACTTAAACCTATCCTAACCTAAACTTAACCTAACTTAACCTAAACCTAACCCAACCTAACTAAATTTGGCAATCATAGAAACTTAATATAATTATTATTCAATTTCGGCGATCACCCCAAAAATGATCTACATATTCAGAATCAGCATAAAATCTCTGTTAAAATGACACCAGTTTGGTAAAAATATGTATATCTAGTGGGAGGAATTCCTTAATTATAACTAAAATTTAATTTAGAAACTAAATTTAGAAAATTTAGAAAAGAAAAGATTAATTTTGAGTATAAGAAATAACAAAAGAAAGATTAGTAATCGATAATAATTCCACTGCAAATGTGCGAGCGCCATTTTTTGGCAACAAGAGAATGCTATTACCTACTTCGTTTTATGTTTACTTTGAATTCGAAACAGTAATACAGATTTTGGTTATTATATTTTTTCAGCCAGTCTCGGTGGATTAGTGGTTTGCATGTTTACTTCATAATCCAAAGATCGCAGGTTCGATCCCCGGCCGAGCTGGTAATTTTTCATAGCGGAGAAAAATTTAAAACATGCCTTCTTTTCGGATAGTAAGTAAAACTGTAGGTCCCGTGTCAATGTGATGTTTAGCACGATAAAGATCCCTACTGGGGGTGGAATTCCACCAGATTAGGCTAAATTCTAGTAGACTCGGCCAAATGATCATAGCAATCGGTGTCATGAGGTACGAAGGATGCTCCGCCATCCTGATTCCTCGCCCAAAAATAAATAAAAAATAAAATATATTTTTTCATTGTGGTTGTTCAAGTTCGTTTCAAAAATTTTTGTGCAAAACTCGATGCGCGAAGTCATCTTCGACGCATTCACGCAAATGAATTACTCTTTCCTTCGTCGCTGTACTTCAAAATATGCGCGACTTATCGTAAACAACTCGATGATCCTATTGTAATATGTAATAATGTGTTTAGAATAAATAATTTATTTAGGAGTTGTTTTATGCCAAGTGCATTTTTGAACCCGGCCCCTCAAAAGCTTACGTCGTCCCTGGTTAATTATACATATATAAATCATACACCACGCACAAATATGTATTCATACTTCTGTGGTTAGGTAATGTTAATATTTTGATTTACATTAATATCACATCATAAATCAAGGATTGTTAATAACACCTCAAACATACAGGGTGTCTTATAACCCCTGCACCAGACTTTAACAGCGCATTTCTGATGGCATTTGGAACAAAAAATCTTAATGAAGCTTTTTGATTAGAGAAAGTCCAAATTTTTAATAATTTTGACCGACGTTGTTATAAAAGTACGTATAAAATTATAACGCGCTCATAGTGATATTGATATATTAATAAAAAATAATGTTAAGTGTATATGTAAGTGCAATGTTTGAAATTTTAAAGACAGACAAACATGATAAGATCACATAATACTGTGTATTTTTCTAGTCCAAAACCACCATTTTCAAGCGCCAAATTGTGTTACATTGTACTATTGCAAATTAAATCGCTTCGCTTCGTTGACATAGTACTTTTGCTTTACTAAGATGCACGTGTCAAATGATGACTAATTGTAATACAAGACGTAAATATACAAAATTGTGCATTAAGCTTTTTATTTTTACAAGACCTTTGTATACAACGGGATTTTAATTTTATTTAACCGTGACCTGGCATATCTTTTTAATGTAAAATTGGTTAAATCTAGTCTAAACTTTTAATAGTAAAAAATTGTGTAAGAGTTTTCCGCATCGGATTCCAATCGCCTATGGAATTTACTATGTAATTATTGTTAATTAATGATGCTAACTTAAACAAGAAAATGAAGAATCTGGGTCACAAAAATTACCAAAGGGCAAAATTTAAAAATGTAATTTAATTACAGTAACATTAATTTAGTTAATTTTAAGGGAAGTAAAATAATATGAACATCTATTATCCCCCCCCCCCTATCCCCCTATCCATATTTAGTCATATCGTACGTCGCTGACATTTTTAACAGCTTTGATAATATCAGTGTCACTTGAAATCTGATCTCATTTTATCTGTTTACACAAGTGTTGATAACGCGTTGACCCAGATTCTCCATTTACTTGTTTATTAGGTTATAATATCCGTGATTCAATGGGGGGGGGGGAAGATTTCCAGATTTTGTGAATCATCATCGTTTACAATGACTTGACCTACACCAATATCCTTATTAATTATCTGCGTTCGCGGAATTATTATTTAAGTGACTGACCTCATAAAATTGTATTATAAAAACGATCATGTTACAGAATCAGCAATGTAAACATAAGAAACCATAAAACATCTTGTTTGAAGAACATAGCAAACACTACTGTATGTGCTAAAAACATTATACCCGTATTTATTTGCATTTTTCAAATAACTACGCTTCTGAGAAAAAAATGTTATAGGGATTTTTTGTTTGTCTTATCGATGTCTATATCTATATATCTGCCGCGTTTGATGTCCTTGTTATGAGCTACCCTGTATAAAAGACCGTACACAAAATAACGAGACTTGCCCAAAGTAATTTGAAATTGATTCTTCAAAATAAAGAGATTCCAAAATTGATGACAAAATTTTCAAAATCTCTCATTTATCAAAACGATAATAAATCGGAGTAAGCCAGATGAAAATTACTTATCAAAGGATTTAATCTACCTTACGCTAATAAAAATTTAAAGTTAATAAAAGTAGATTTTCAACCTAGCAATCAACAACTGGGAAAACCATTAGGGTCTTTCGTACACATATCCCTAGATACAGAAACAAGAAAACTTGTCAGACATACGAAGACCTAATGTCTCTGCGAAGGATCGTAGCAGCGTTTAATTTACAAGTACAATTAAGTAATTGAGTTTTGATTTTATTTGGAAGATCACTATTATTTTTTAAAAGTAATGGAGCGCATCCGCTTTTAAGCTGTAAGTCAGAAGAGCTCTCAGAATTAAATCTTCTAGTTAAGAAGCTTGATTGATAATATGTGCCACAAGTTGGTATCAGATCTTAGCGGTTTCAGATTTCATGACAATCAGGAGAAGAAATCCAGAGTGTTAAAAGATTTAATACACGTCCAAGGCAAAAAAAATTTGTTAAGAGAAGAGAATTACCAAAATAATATCAAATCAGTAGAATTAATAGCAATCACACCAATATCAAATCGATTATAATAATAATAATAACTACTACACCCATAATCTAAACCAAGGCCCCAGAAGCTATAAGCTTGTGCGGGAGGGAGGGGACGATTATTATTATTATGTAGGCCCAATGTGCGGCTGCAGCCGACTTACAGATGGAACAGCGCAAATCCCACATTTGTATCACAGCTAAGGAAAACTGCAGAAAACCTTAACCAGATCTGCCGGCGCCGGGAGTCGATCGCGGGCCGCTTGGGTGAAAGTCCGGCACCCCAGACATTACACTACCAAGGCTGTATTATTGAATAAATATTAAAAATATTAGGAAAAATTTTATAAGACGGGCCCATAAAATTTATTAACCTATCTTCCTAAAAACAAAGGTTTCTCAAAACAGCATACAAGAAAATATTTTCCAGCATATACAGGTAGTTCTTGTGCATATAATCCTAAAAAATTGGTTTCTATTTTTAAATATACATCAAGTTAAGGTTCTGACGTCAACGATCTATTTGTTAAATAGAAACATATGTCATTGATATCTCTACTGAAAGATCTTTCAATTCCCTATCTAATCGTATTAAGTTTCATTTAATTAAAACGTATAGGATGGGCAAAAAATATGTAAATTTATATAGATCTTGACTGCTTCTTTCTGAACTTCTTTTCAATAAATACCAAAATTCAGTAAGCAAAAACTAAAAACGCAGATATTCCCAAATTTACGGCCGGCTTCTTCCATGCAATATTTTGCAAAGTTTTAGGCAATTGTAAGCCTTTTCAAAAGGGGTGTCATATGTCTCGATTAAAAAAACATCGATGGCGTCACAATTTTGACACAGAGGACGTCTTAGATATGTAAAAAATGCATATTTAAAATTACAAGTCGTCCTGTCTAAGAATTTTACGAAAAAACTATCTACGCAATATTTGATTTATTTCATACTTTATTACCACACTGTATATACCAGAAAAACTTTTAAAGTTGAAGACAATGCAATTAGAAATCTTTTAAAACAGTAAGGAAAACTCGATCGAAGTTCAATCGATTCCTGAATTACGTCATTGTTCAAGCAACTTTGAAAACGGAAGGTGCGCAAAAGTCCTTATCTCAAAAGAATTCCTGCCTAAATATGCAGAAAATGCACATTGCCCAAAAAAGATAATCTAGAAAGCTAATCACAATATGATTTTAAATTGAATCTAATTAAATATGTAGAAATCGAAGTGGTGCAACTGTCGCCGGTTTACAACTATCAAATGTTTTCAACTGAGACCAGGGCCGTATTTGTGGAAACTCCAGAAGAATGATTTAGGAAATTTACGCAACAATAAAAACAGCAGAAGGACATAATCTAGAATACACAAATAGTTAAATTCGCATTTCACTGAAAGAAAATCTGATTATAATAAAATAATAAATCAAACTAAGCAGAATAACAAGAAAAACAAGTGACATAACCTAAAATTCACTACTTCGAATGTTCAATAAATAATAAATCAATATACGTAATACGGAAGTAATATTAAAATTTAACGTGCATTAATTAAAGCAAAATACATGTCTCTTGACAGAATAAAATAAAATATAAATAAATTCGATTCTGCGAATTGAAGTAGAAGGATATTGAATATGCAGCCACAGCGTGCAATAAAATTGGAAAATAACCTTTAAACTGTATTTTACTGAAAGCAGCATACACAAACGAAACAGGATGAAACATACTTTGTAATGGTATGGTAAAAATAAAAACCTATCCACAACTATCCCCTTGGTATTTAAGAGAAATTAAAAAATAATAAGTGCTCCAATTTAATTTGACATGTAATAGTAAACTATATCAAAAAACCCTACTAAGTTTACATACAATTCGGTATATTTAAACACTATAAATAAATTATTTACTTATATTATATATATAATTGCAACAATCAAACATAAAAAATTCAGGTTAACAATAAACAAATTCATCATAAGCATCTTATACTTACATAACACATATCTCCCTGCAGAGACGTTTTATTGGTTCAAATTGTTTTCAGGGGTCGTAGGTGTTATTTGTAAAAGCTTATTAATTTCAGATAGAAAACACAAATGATTAAACAATAGGAGGGCGCCACAAAAATTTTTGTTGTTGTGGTTTAAAAGCAAGATGGAAAGCCACAATTTGAGAAGACTCCCATTTAATTTACGTTAAATTCTTTATTACTTGTTGTCATTCTTTTATTTCTAAGATTTATTTTGTTGAAGGTAACACAACAATGTCTCGTGCCAATTGAAGCAACAAGTAGTAGTTTTAAACATTGCTTATTAATTTAAATTTAAGAAATCGTTCACAACATTGCGATTCACACCTCGTGTTATAACACAATAAGCACACGCAAATTATTGGCATAGTTAATTTCACAAAACAAGGTTTAAGCAATAAACTCTACAAAACAGCCTTTCACCGCTTAACCGGATTCTTCGCTAATGCAAATTTAACGTGAACGAACCATTCTAAATTTTGACTTGTGGACAAGTGCTCGACCGCGCTCTCGTTCTATCTATATTGTACTAAACATCCCCGAAATGGGCAAAACTGTACATATTTAACTAAAATTTATAAGGGGTTGTTGGTTTCAACCAACCACACAATATTCTTAACGTCAATAACTACCAGTGATCAATTCAGATGAGATATCTTTCTAATATTTTGTAATAGGTGCACAAAGCTATTTAACTCAGAATTAGAACAAGCTTATAAAAAACCAACCCAATTACAAGCTATAAAATTGTCCCGCAGAACATGAATTATACTTCCAAAAGTACAGACCTAGACAAGACCTAGATGAGAAGGTCGGAAGTAATGTCAGAAAAGTGGGCATACCCCCAAAGTGTTAACCAGCCATCCCAAAACCAACTACCTAAAGAAAAAAAACAAGATTGAAAGAGGCACAACTATGACCAAGTGTGGAAACAAAAAAGAAGTCACCATCCAAGCGCCCTAAAGACGTATAATTACGCCAAAGGTGAAAATGTTCAGAAAGTGTTGCCAACCAAACTCAAAATCAACTACTGTAAACACGTACAGAATTATACGTCTTTAGGATAGTTTATTTGCTCTTATAATAATATTATTGTGTGTACACAAGGAAACAGAAACTCAGATACATGATACGGTTAGTATCTTCAATTACACTATTTTTTATTTAGCATTGTATATCTTGTCTTATAAGTAATGATTGAGATATAAGTAAAGTTATTCTATTCATTCATACATAGTTCAGAAAAAGGAAACAACTTTTTAGAGAACATAAGATCAATATTTTTTTAGAGGAATTGTTTTACTTTTTAGAAAAATTGGATATGGTCGAACATTTTAAAAAGTGGAAATTCAGAGAGATCTGTTTTCATAGATGTCGACGTAATAATGAAACTGAAACTAGAAAAACACTTTAAAAACCTCTTTGTATTAATTAATCTTTGGTTATATACGGCTTTTGTAAAATATATTATTTTACATTGACGATCTATACATGTCTGCTACATAATTTTCCAAATAACAAAAAAAAAGGTTACATAACTGGAAAATGTTTCCATTCCCTTTGAAGTTTCTGTCACTGAAAAAAAGAATTACAGATAAGCACACGGATTAGAAAAACGAATACAAGCTGCACTGGAATATTTCCAATAAACTTTTATGGAGAGGTGAACATATTAATTTATATTTGACGATCTTAATCCCCAACGCACACCAATCAACCAACATCGATCGGATCATCTATTCAAGCTCTTCGAAGCGTCGATCATAATAAACTACGATGTATTTTCCGGGTCTCCACGTGCATTGCAGTCGCATCCGGGCATCCATATAATTTACGGTTTATTTTCCATACATTTATTAGACACCATTTATTTGTCCGACTAGTCCATAAAGAAATACAAGTGGTTTTAATACACGAGGACTGATGAGAGATCGGCCAAAGCTTTCAACCAAACGGAATTAGGTTAGGTTTCGTACGCGGTCACGTGTTTTACCCATGATGTGGACGAAACGGCTTGTATTTTTATGACGTTTTGTCAGTTTATGTTTTGTTCTGCAGATGGTTTTGTTTGCTTTGAATTGATAAAAAGAACATAAAAGGATTTTCGTGGTTAGATTTTAAGTTGGTTTATTTTTGATCTTTTATGAGAGGACGTTCTTTTGAATAATATTAAAAATTGTTTTCATTGCCAACTGTTTTTGTCTTGAAATGTCTTTTGTGGATAACCCTACATAACATCCATTTCAACATATTCCCATATTTGCTTAATATTGTTTCATCTTTTGATCTCTCCTTTTTATATCCTAAACATAATTTTTTGAGGATTGTAGATGAAATAATGAGTGCAGAAACGACCATGTAGTGTAAATACAAGTAGGAAAAACTACAAAAATAATCAATTAGTGATTGATTAATGACCGTTTCTTGAACTACAGATTCCCTCCTTTCAGGAGCTAAAACTTTTCCCCACCTTGGAATGAGCGTATTTGTATATCTCGAAGCAGTAAATTACATATGTATATTATTTTTATCCTTTTTCGGCAACTTATTTAATATATTGCTTTCAATTCATTTAATTTATTCACAATGGTAAGAAACTGTTCCTAAAGGAAAAAGTCGGCGCCATTGCACAGGGCTGTGGGTAGTTTACTTAGTGGAACACGTGACATATAATAAAATGTATAGTACTTCTTAATAATTGATCAAGACAAAAACAAGAAGGAGCCATTTACACTAAAGCTCAATATTCAAAATAAAACTCGAGTTTTTTTACTCTTTTAAGATTTTTTTGAAATCTCATCCTCTTGTTTTAGTCGTGATGTCGATGCTTTCTTTTCTCAAATTTCTCCTGCAGAAGACCTATACAATTTTGGACGAAACGGCGAGTTCTTTATATTTTGTTCAATACGGCTCTCTGAAACCTGAAAGTCGTACCTTTGAATAAAAAAATTGCATGAACGAAATGCTAAGAAAAGATCATTATCTGATAGTTCAGTGTTAAGTTAAATGCAATTAACTGAAAACAAATGCTGTCTCTTTTTCATTCAGACTTTTTGTTAAATCTTGATTATTTTTTAAATAATGATTTGTTAACTCATTATAAATAATGCCTCTTCGAGAGATGCTAGTATAAATAATAACCATACATTTTAAAAAATTGCAGTTTTATTAATTTAATTTTAATTATATTTAATTTAATTTAATAGAAATGCCATTAAAAGTTCGTGAGTAAGACAGTTTGACAGTAAACGAATTAATATCTTTTTGGTACAATTAAAAAATGCCTTTCAATTTGAGTGGTACATTTGAATGCTACCAATAGAAAGATTTTGTTAAAAAGAGGGGGTAGTTGTAGGCGGTTTTAGTTACTATATCTGTTCGGCGGCTCGAGTGTAATTTCAATCAATTGCACAGCCCCACAAAAAAATAATATTCTGATCTGGGAACGTGACTATGGTATGGTATGGTTTTTTGACGCTGAAACCGAATCTGAACTCAGAAAATCAGATACACCCTCAAAATCTTGCGCTAGAGCCAAAAACAACCCCCAAAATGGAGTAAATCCTCTCCTGACATATGGTGACAATAAATGTGTAAAAAACAGCAAATGTTTTGTATTTGGAGTATTTGGCCAAGTACCCTTCTCCCTGGGGAGGTTTAACCACCCCAAACTGGGTCAAAACTAAAGTAAGAATGGAGGAAATGTAACTTCACATTAATATTACAACCTAATGTTTTATAATTCTCCAACAAACCTGTAATGATTCCTCGGTAATGTTCTGATTTGTGTCAGCCAAGGAACTTTTACCACGACCTTAAAACTCAAGCAAGCACCCTATTCAAGTGCAGTTGATTTGGAGACGAGGATTGCATGCACTGTTGAAAAATGCAATCCTCGTCTCCAATGCAATGACTGCACTTGAGAAGAAGCTTGGTTGAGTTTTAAGGACGTGGTAAAAAATTTGCATGCATTTTCTTTGCCTCTATTTGCATATATTTTATTTTGCGTGTTTATTTATTGTAACCCTGATGTAAAGGATGGTTATACCATTTTAGGATGGTTTTACCCTTTCAAGAAGGTTAGGGGGGGTTGGTCATATACCAGAGGTCTATCTCCAAAAACAAAACATTTGCTGGTTTCAACCATTTTTTGCATGTATTTATTGTCACCATATGTCAGGAGTGGCTTTACTCCATCTTGGTTGGTTGTTTTTGGCTCTAGCGCAAGACTTTGAGGGTATATATGCTTTTCTGAGGTCGGATTCGGTTTCAGCGTCGAAAAATACATCGGAATGCCATAGTCATGTTCCCAGGTTAGAACATTACTTTTTTTGTGGGGCTGTGTTATCAATAAACAGAGCTTTTAAAATACTTTATTTAAAAACGCACTAAAAAGTGTAAAATAATTTTCTTTAGACTCAATCAATCGGTTCTCCATTAAAGCAGGGCATTAATTGAACTTACTCAGAAAAGTGAGTCATGTAGCCACCACTTTTTTATGGAGAACTGAAATTGGTTCTGAGTCTCCCATTTAGAATGAGAATTTTAAATGATTAGGAATTGAGCAATCTGCTTTCTGTATTTATCACAACAAATGAAGAAGATACAACAATACCTGAACAGTCGGCTGCAACTGAACTACCAATACAGAAATTCAGAATAAGGGAAGTGACACCGGCCATAAGCAAATAATTAAAACTCCTTGGTGTGATCCTCATAACAGGAAAGATGTTAAAGGAATAATAGACCATAATAGGCCAATTAGAATGTTACCTACACTATATCCACGGAAGTGGAGAAGCTTGTACTCCTACGAATGACACCGATATTAATTGAGAAGAAATTAATACGAAATTGCACGAGTAACTAGTTGATAAAATCTGTAACGACTTTGAAAAGAAAAAATACTGCACAACTGTGTCTCTTGCTGTAAGCCAGGCCTTCGATGAGGTATGGCATACAGGACTTCTTTACAAGTTTAAAACGCAATTACCTTACAACTTTTATTGCTTATTAAAATCCTACATCAGTGAGAGATTCTTTCAAGTTAAAATACGTAAGAATCCAGAGTTTTACATAGATCTCGTGCCGCTAGGCTTATATCTACGTCCCTGCAAGAGAAGTAATTGAGATACGCTCAATCAGCGCGCACTTACTCATGTAATGGGTAAAAGTTCACACATGTGGGAGTGTGATTGCCTATCCACCTTTTCCTTGCTCTCGAGGCTAGTGCCGGTGCTATAAACCTGCTCATCCGTCGAGATCCGTCTCAATGAAAGTCCCTTCACTCCTAGTCTACCATCCGACTGTTCACTGCCCGGTCGAGTCAAATCTCAATGTGGCTGGGCTTGGAGATCTATTTAGATTTTACTAGGATTTGCCACCCCAGCTTACCACAATTAAGGCTTAGTGAGCCTTCCACAGAGCCTCGTCTGACTCTACCTAAAAGTAGTGAGTCCCTTCACTCCTAGTCCAGTATGTGAATATTCAATGCACGGCCAAGGCTAATACGATGCTATTTTTATTATTTTATCCTATGCATTTACATTGAGCAAAAATAAAAAATTGCATCATATTATCCTTGTTGTCCTAGATCATTATAAATTCAATAGTACTTGAACAGGGAGAATTTATGTATGTGCTGTATCTTATCAATTATGAACAAGGTGCTTATAAATGAAATGGGAAATGATTTGTAGGTCTTTACACCATAGCATGACTGGTTCAGGATTTGTATTGATGACAGTAATCATTATTGGCGACTGAATGATTGCACTGACTGACCAAAGTAGTACAAAAGATTTAGCGATCGTTGTGCCCATATATTGTAAATATGATCTGTGGAGAAAGGTTTTACCGTTCGGACAATAATTATTGAATAATTTGACAATGTTGGAGATCCAATAAATATATTCGTTTATATATGGGATACATATTGGATATATAGGAAACATTTTGGATATATGTTTGCAAACCAATGAAAAGTGACACTCTTGAAGATATTGCCAAAGATTTTGAGTACCTAAGTAAATACTATAATTCAACATGCAGCAGAAGCAAAAGTTCTGCGTCTATATCTTTTGTAGTGAATAATTCGAAGTAGTATACTACTATTAAAACTTAAAAACAATTCTTTGGTCTTTCCAAGGCATCATTACCTGAATGCTTTGAAAAAACTGTTTAACGAACGAAGTAAATTTCCTGTCAACGATTCTATAGAATAACTCGTAAAAAAGAATAATCCTAATTAAAAAAGTAAGTATGAACTGCAAAAAAAGTGTACAGTATTTACAAGCGTATTTGAGTGAACCAATAAAGAAGATATAACAGTTGCAGAAATTGCAGGTCAAATTCAAATAGTCTGAGTTCCTCCATATTAAATTTTCATGGTTGAATATCCCCCTTGCAAACGAAGATAAAACGTTTTCCTAGTGGCAACTACAAATAAATACCATAAATTCTACGGATTTAATTCCCTGTTTAGATAGTTTCTAAGGTTTGGATTACTCTAGCACGATAATGTAGCAAAAATAGTGGAATTGTGGGGTGGTTCTCGTTAGCGGGTCGCGTAAATAACGCTCGCCCTTTTGTCTCCAAGTAAAAGGAGTAAGAGATCTTCTGCTTTCCCCTTTTAGTTTTATATAGAAAGGGCCGAAAGTCAAGGCAATATTGATTTATAAAGAAAATAAATATCTAACGTTTGTGCCCGAATAATGCTGGGCTATCTATTTGACAGCTGCTTTTTCACTTTGGGGTAAACATCCCTAAACAATATAATATATTTTCTCTTACTCCCCATAGCATTTCCGTAAACGTTCCACCACAATAACATTTTATTGCTATCATAACACGAAGCACAAGCGTACAGTTATCGCCAAAATAATATAAGATTCTCCCCATCTGTGAAATGGATCCGTTGAGGGATTATAAAAATTCTGTGCAAAAATTAATTATGGTCCGATTACCACAAGTTGTATCACATTACCGTTATTATCGTCTGGTAATGAAAAAGCGGTAAAGAATTTGATCATAATTATGTTGAATTGTGCAGGATGGGTAAACACCACACACTCGAACCGTATTTAGTTAATAATCAATGCAAATGATAGGTTTGTCATGACCACCCCAGATGCGGTTGTGTATTTGGTTACGACGATGTTTACTCGGCTTCTGTCAATATTACGAGGACAAGAGACCCGGAATATCACTGAAATTCCCAATCTCCCGTCCTTTTGGCAAGTAGGTACACATACGACATCGTACCTCCACGGTATTTGCTCATATAGACACAACTCGTGTTTCACAAAACGCTATAGAGAGGGATCACAGTTAGTTGCGGTTAAGCATTAACAAGTAGGTGCTACCTAACACACGGAATTGAGTTTCAGAGTTAATGCAATATTAAATGCTTCTGCAAATTACAACTACCATATAGCTACACGTATAACACAACTGTGCATATACATACATAGTAGTAAACTACAATTAAGTGGAATTAGTAGCAGTATACATTTGCAAGTGCCAAGTAAATGTTAATGTTAAATGGAAACTTTTACATCAAACTTGTATTAAGTAAAAGTTTTCGAATGGTTCATTAATGAATAATAATCTAGGAAGTGGAAATTGGAGCTAGAGTGTTCTAATAATAAACACTAATTTGTCTTTATTACACTGCTTATTGTTGAACAAATTGCAGAAGCAGTTTCAAGTAGTAGTACATTCCCAAAAGTTACTTTCCATTAGAGGAACTGCATTTACATTGTTTTAGAGAAGCAGAACTATTGCAAAGTTTTAACTTTTGATAAAATCCTTTTTACAACCAATCCATTTATTTAAAAACATACACTTGCTACAATCACTTTAATTACCCTAAAGAAGAGCAACGAACAATTTAATGTTAACAAAACAAAGAAAAAAAACTTTGACTTAGAAGATACACAAAATGATAGATTGTAGGTATATCTTTGGATCAGCAGGTGTAGGCCGACTGTGTTTCTGATAAGATTTTGCAGCTTACGATAAGCACAACCACTTGAACCAACCACCTTGTAACTTCAAACACTCGTATCACAAAGCACCGCATTTGAATTTTTCCGTGTATTGTTTTATGAATGATTTATTGATTAATTAGCGCCACATTGATGCAGCAATTCGATTACTCTTCAAAGCTGCGCGCTAGCATAGGTATGGTATCGCATTTTAATCATTAAGAAATTTACCCGTTTATGATGATATGACATTGAGAGTGTTAAATTTTAATAAGAAAAATATAAAGCATCATGTTCGGGCGCCATAAATGTTTTATCGTGATAAGCGCTGTACTAGTATACACTTTACAACACTTGATCATAGATTTATTTAAATTAAAGACTACTATCACTTATGTTTAATGGTAGCAAGGCAAACTGAAAAGTTATACAACAACAAACACCACTTACCTTTGTGATGAAAAGAAAATTTCACGCGGGTCGCTCTTTGACAAAATAATAAAATATTGTTTTATTAATACCTGTGAAATTCTGTTAATGAACACAAAACAAAACAAAAATACACAAATAGATCTCCTCTTGAACATTTAAAATATTATTTTATTAATAAACACATAAAAAGAATGTAAACTGAACGTTTGTGAAAGAGAAACGAAAACAAGAAAAATTCTTACTATCTAAAATGGATTCAATTAACAAACTTGGAATAATTTAAATTAATTATTGGTGTTAATTGGATTTACCAAAATAAGAATCAAGAGACAGTCTAATTCTATTTGTCCTGATTAATTTTTATTTTATCAATCACACGATCTTAAACTATTTTTAAATTAAAAAAAATTTTGGCGCCACTCGAAAATTCTTACACACACACACACACACTGTATTATTTGGCAGTTTTCTGTAATAGTCGGAAAATCTACCTACTTATTTGTTGTGATGGTCAATTCACATTTTTAACGTGATCTTTCCAGTGAAGATTGTTTTGTAGATATTTACCATTATTAAATATTGGACATGTTTTCTCCAAAATGTGAGTACATCAGATCAGTTAGTGATTTCCAACAAGTTTCCATTATATCCTGTTTTAAAATTCCTTCCATCCAGAAATAAAGTTCCAATACGTTTTTCAGAAATTTTCTTTTTATAAATAAATAGTCCAAAAACTAAATTACCACTTCACTTTGCTTTTTATTCAAATCACTTTAATTGTTCTTTATTATTATCATTTAAAATTATTTACCACTTTTTAAAAAATTAAATTTGAATGACATTTGTCATAACCTCACTTTTTGACATTTTATTGACATAAAATCACATAACCTCAAAATTTTAGCAAATTATTACATGATCCGACATGGCTTTTGCCTTATAAAATCAACCAGCAAGTAACCAGGTTTTCGACCTGCTTTTATATTTTTTCAAAAACAAACGACAAACGCCATTTTTCCACTAACAAAATCTGGTAAGTTACTAAAAAAAATTGAACATCTAACCTAACCAGATTTGCATATAACCAAATTATTGTTAAAAAATTAAATTAAATGTTTAAACAAATTACATAATCGGAAAGAAGATAATTTTTCCTATATTTTGGTATATTACATGTCTAACAAAAAGCAAATTTAACTCCAGGATTCAATGGCAACCATCTTGAATTTCCTGACAAACATGGTTTAATAAATTAACAGATAATAACATTTTCACACCTTATTTACTTCCTTTTTTTTATTAATTGAATCCTAACATCCTATTTCACAATATTTACATCAATTTTGGCACCAAAACTCTAAATATTAACTAGATATTACCATTTTAACAGATCAGGTTCAAACGATAGAAATTTTAAGCTTCAACAGGTTAAACCTTCTCTATATAGAGCTGCCACTTGAAAATTCTATTGCTAAAGGTGCGCTCACAGAGAGCTTGAAGGACAGGATTATGACAAAAACATCCCGACAAAAATTGCGAATGGGGGTGATTTTAGAGGCTTTTGCTATCATTTTACCGTGGCCCAGAAAATCCCAGCTGATCCTCTCTTCGAGAAAGCCCAATTTTTTGTTAATTGCCCGTTTTTATCAAAAATTAAAAAAATTAGGTTCCCGAGAAATTAAGTTCGCGCAAGCAAACCTGAAGCGGCAGATATACAGGGTCTTCATTAAGTTTGGAACCGGCTTAATATCTTCAAAACTATTAACTGGATTAAATTGAAATTTGGGGTGTGCATTTTATAAATTAATATCTATTGTACCTAATTTTTTCACCTGCTTTGCATCGTTACTTTACGAGATACACAGCCAACTTGATTTTTTTTAAATAGCAATGGGGGTCAAATTTGACATCATTTGAAAGCTTATTTTTTTCTGAGTACCATTATGTAATACACGTGTTGTATCATTTTGGCAAAAATCGCAAAAAAAATTAAAATCAACGAAACATGTTTTATCCACAAAATCAAAAGTGTTGAATAAATTAAAAATTAAAATATCTAGTGATCTTACAAAATTCATAGAAATGTCAAAAGTTACACATTGACAGTAAATATTTAAGTAATTTTAAGTAAAAGTAAATTTTAAGTAATAAATTTAATTTTGTGGATAAAACATGTTTCGTTGATTTTAATTTTTTTGCGATTTTTGTCAAAATGATACAACACGTGTATTACATAATGGTACTCAGAAAAAAATAAGCTTTCAAATGATGTCAAATTTGACCCCCATTGCTATTTAAAAAAAATCAAGTTGGCTGTGTATCTCGTAAAGTAACGATGCAAAGCAGGTGAAAAAATTAGGTACAATAGATATTAATTTATAAAATGCACACCCCAAATTTCAATTTAATCCAGTTAATATTTTTGAAGATATTAAGCCGGTTCCAAACTTAATGAAGACCCTGTATATACATTTTTATTTCTCTGCATTGGTTATTGTCGGGTGGAGTAATTTTATATATAGTTTTAATCTTACGCACTTGAACACAATTCCATATATAAGTGGTATTCCATACAGTGCATGCAGTAGTGCTTTGTAATTAAAGTTACACGGTGTCATAATTCCCAACATTTTCAAAATGTTGGGGATGCTGAATCGTGAAAAATGTACTCATGATCAGAATAGCCTTGTGGTCAAAAAATAGTGTGTGGAACAAAGACGTTGGATTTTTTTTATATCTCTGAAACATGAGACGTTAATTAGGCAACATATAAATGATAATTTTTCTCTATCTGATCGAAAGTTTCCTCTGAGCATTTGCAATTCATGCAGACGTGCTTTATACACCCAGGAAAAAAGTGACGGTAATGTTACTGTACCGACATTGCCAAATTATGAGGCCATGATATACTATACTATATATTTTATACTAGAAATAGTGTTGATGCGTGTAGCTGTTACATTTGTCTCACTGCTAGATGCAAAGGTCACGTTAAGCCAATAAAAGGACTAGGTAAGAAGCGCCAAGTTTGTAATAGAATAACACCAGAAAATGGCTTGTACAGTTGTTCAGCAGTGGAAAAGTTGCCAGCAGCAGCAGAAAAAGATAAAAAAGACAAACAAGATGCCGTTATCAAGTATTATGAGACCTGTTTTCAAAACATCGGTAAGGGCAAACCATCAATGTTAATCAAAAACTGGTGTTGTTGATAATATAACGAATATAATCAGCCAAAAATTGTCTGAGACTCAGAGAGATCAAGTTGTTACAAAAATTTTAAGACAGAAGCTTGAGTGCATAGATACGAGTAGTAATGATATTGAAATGAGTTTGTCTAATTCAAAAGGTAAGAAAACCAAAATGATTATGAACCCCAGCGCTTCTAATAAATAAATAATGTGGACATGGAAATTCTCCCTGATCTTATCGAGAATGTAAAGAAAATGCATATTGGAACTGGTGTTTTAAAAACCCTCTAAGTTCACGTTATTTTGGATCATATTGAACCATGCTTAAAATCTCTGTCGGGCTCGGGTCTGGGAATCATGTCTGAACAAGCAGGGGAAGCGATTCATCGAGAATTTCTGAAATTTTGGAATAAATACAAAATAAATATGATTGAAGATCCATCTTATATTGACAGATTGCAAAAAGCTGTTGTTGGATTCTCATCAAGACACATTTAGTTATTTTAGTTATATACATACATACATAATCCATTCCCCTAATACCGCATTTCGCAGTGTCGGGGTTCCACACAAACTCTTATGGGAGTGCAACGGAGGTAATGGAGCTATTGTAGCAAGTACATTACGCTCCCCCATACTTTATTACTCATACAGCTTTCGTATCTTAAGCTAAGGAGCTCAAATACGATAGTACTAAATTTTTAAAATTCAGTCGCAACCGAGGTTTGAACTCCTGTCCCTCTGAACGAGAGGTAGGATCTCTACCACTCGACCACGGAGGGCCATTATTTTAGTTATATTGTAATAAAATTCAAATATAATATATGATTGTAGAATAAATAAATCCCTGGATTTATAAAACAATTGTATTTTCCAGCGTTATTTGACTTTTATTTCATCAAAAAATCCAAGTTAATCTAAAAGAATTTGTCAAAATTCGTGGAAAACTGTTATAATTTATTCTTGCCATAAAAACAGCTAGACGGAGATTTGAGCAGCAATATAGTTACTATATAGGCCTACACGTTAACAAAAACTGCTGTTTTCAGACGTACATCATATTTCTGATAGCACAGGTAAGCGGCGGAGTATTGTACTGTTAATGCGACAATTTATGATAAAAACGGGAAATTAACAAAAAATTGGGCTTTCTCGAAGAGGGGATCAGCTGGGATTTTCTGGGTCACGGGAAAATGATCGCAAAATCACCCCCCATTCGCAGTTTTTGTCGGGATTTTTTTATCATAATCCGGTCCTTCAAGCTCTCTGTGCGCTAGAACCTAATTAAGAAAATTGCAGCAAAACATTTTGGCTGCAAGTGCATAGATTAATGAAAATTATACATTTATGTATCATGAAATTTGATGAATCGTTAAACCAGCATCGGATTTACTTGAAATTCAACAACAAAAACTGTGAGTATAGTAGTGATTGCTTGCATACACCTTTCCATCTATGCCTTTTATAATTTCCAGGTGAGACTACACCTTGCAATGGCTTCAATTATGAAAAACCAAGCCCAACGACCTAACGATATGCAAATCGTAACTTGTCAAAATAATTTTTCAGTTTTAAGTGGAAAATCCGTTTAAGATCTACTTGTTATTATTATCAAGTGATGTAGAGTGTATCCTTCACTTATCAAGTAACAAATTAATTTATTTAATTAAGATTTGTTCAAGTTGAGTCCAAACCCCTAAATATATAGGCAACCCAAATGACTTATATTCAACTATACGTGCTGGAATCACAGCAATAGGAATACCGCATAATAGAATATATCGCCTAAAAGAATAAAATTTGTTAGGTTTTAAAGGGATTCTTCTCATATATAGGCAGTTATTCAACAGATGTACCCGCAAAGTACGTATTTCGGTATTATTCAGGTGTACAGACAAAGAGACAATAGAAGGTAGGTAGAGGCATATTCTAATTGATTCAAGAATTTTACTAAAGAGGAAGAAAAATAACACTTTTTAACACTAACACTAACCTTATACGTGTTTAAAAATCGCGAGTGAGAATTGGCTTCAAGTGCAAAGAGAAAAGATCTTATTCTAAAAACAAAAGTGATAGAGCATATTAAGCTACTTCTGCAAAAAAATGTACTGTTATCGTAAAAAATAGTTTATACAAGGTTTGTAGATTATGCAAATATCTACAAAAAATGTCTCTATACTTAATTTCTTAGGAATCATCATTCAGGAGATATCGCGAGTTGAAAAATTGGAAAAATCATTTCTGCATAATAGTCCAGTCAAAATAGACAAAAAAAAGTTCTTTTAATAAATTTCTTTTGGAGCTCCATACATAATAAGCAGAGTACGAATTCCATTTGTGAGGATGGTGTCTGGAGAAGAGTCGATCTTTGTAAAAATGATGATTCCTAGAAAACTAAGTATAGAGACTTTTTTTGTAGATAATCGCATAATCTACAAACTTTGTATAAACGATTTTTACGATAAAACTTACCTTTTAGCAGATATTTGCGAAAAACCGATTTTTCTGACTTTTGACTTTGAATAACATTTTTAGCAGAAGATTCTACCAAACCCCCATTGTAACGCCACCACCTCTTGCGTGCTACTTACGAAAGAGCTGCTAACTATAACCATTAAGCAACTGTTTACCTTTGAATAATACTATTCTAACAATATTATATTCTCATGATAAACATCTGTCAGTACACCACATGTCAATGTGCCAAAATTCTCTGTGAATGTTAATTGTTAATCTAAAAGTGAAACAGCTCGTTGTTATATATTTGCGCCTAAAATATAATTTAATATTTAATAACTATATAGTAACTTAGTATTAAAAATAAAATGTTTTTAAATAATAAAAATCTGTCGTTCTCTATGTTTGACAAATATTGATACTGCTCGGAATGTATTTAAATATATTTTTATTGATTCATAAAAAAGATAGGAAATTCCAGATGAAGATGGCGACAGTACCCGCATGCGCAGTTATTTCCAAAATTTTCAACAACTACTTTGCTACAACTTCTTTTTAACTGACCCATAACAATTAACGTTTTAGAATACCGTAACCAATTTCAATCGTTTGATTTCAAATCAACTCGGCTCCCTTCAAGAATTGATATACATAACAATTGATATGAATGGTGTTTGGAGAATACATATTGATGTGTTTTTGGATCCTCGACATTTAAAAAAGATTTGTTAGCGTTTTGTGCGTAGCGTTTCGTGCGGAACTGTAAAATCTTCTCGTTTCGTGCGTCAACCAGATAGACAACCAAGTTCGGAACTAATGACTTCTGGTTTCGTGCGCTCACCCAAAATTGACCTGCTGACTTTGGATACTTTTTAAAATAAGATTTCATACATACAAATTGTTGATTTTCTTTTCGGTATTTTATTCATGTTTGTTTTCACACCAAATACAAAAATCTAAAGTATTATAAAAATTATTAGTTTAGACCAGATACGAGTAAATAATTATTCTTATGATTTTTTAAATAATCATGTGATTTTTTAAACAGTTCGATTGCTTCATCAATTATATTGATTTTCTAAGTTAAAGCTATTTATTTTAGCTACTTTTAAATCCTAATTAATAAAAGGGAAATAATAGTGGATAAATACATATAAATAAGAAATTTATTAGATATTAAGAATAAAAATGTATCAGCTTTAACAGATGGCAATTTACAAAGCATCCACATCGACACTTAAGAATATTAAGGTTTTCCCATATTGGTGTTTCTTTAAATCCTGTATCTTATGAACTGCAGTTTCACATTGCAATGTTAGTTATGTTATGAATTTCAAGGAAACTGCAAGTAATATTAGCGATACATAACAAAGTAGGTGTGCAGATCTGTATTATCCATCAATATTCTAAATTGAGTAAAATTTCCGTTTGTATTTTAGCGCTACTAATTGTAAACAAATGATGCTTAAGTAATAGAAACTACCAAAGAGACAGGAATTTGCTTACTTTTTAGCTGACTCTGTGTAGAATATTAAAGTTGATATTATACTGGATACTCAGATAAGATCAGGTAAACATGTGCAGGTAATAACGCACGAAATAAGAAGTTATTAACGCCATCATTTTAATTCCGCTCGAAACGAGAAAGGTTTAGGTAGATTTTCGTCGGCGCACGAAACGCGACGCACGAAACAAGAATATACCTTAAAAATTATATAATGCGTACAAAACGTCTTATGCATTCTATAGCAAAGATTGCTTGTGTTGTCTTTTGTTAGATGGTGTAATAATCTCCATTCTTCAAAAAAAACCTGTTTCACTGTACCTATTACGCCAAAAATGGAAAATGAGGTTGTACCAATCACTAATTTATTTTTTGTTGATACGGACATACAGTCATGATATTATGTCATGCATTGGAAATTAGACTACCCCTATTTACAAACATGTTTGATGGGTTGCGTAATCTCAAAGAGAAAAATATCTAAATAGTTTTTTAAATAAAGCTAAGAAAAATTTTTTAATTTAATAAATATGTACTTTGGAACACACTAGGTAGTAACAGGTTAAAGTTTAAAGTTGATTTTTCTTACTATCTTGATAAATGGTCATTGTTCAGCTAACGATGAAGTATTGTTACTTATTTTTGCACATACAAATGAATTTAAAGCTATTTTAAGGCGTATATGACCTAAAACAGACAAGGTACGGGGTTGTGATGATGTATGCAAATGTTTGTTACCTTACCTGCATGTTTAATTAAAAAAGTTAACGATTTGCTAAATTCGTTAAAAACTCTTTCTGTAGTAAGATTATTTAGCTTGTGGCTAAAATATTTCATAGAGTTGTTTTCAAGCATTCTCTTGGGCACAATTTTGACATAAATCTAATGTGGGGATTATTTTTCAAAGAAGATATCTTTAAAATAAGATACAGTCTAAAATAATGTAATTTAGTTGTTATTTCATGGTTGGATATCTTAAAAATATCTAAATAATCTTAAATAAGTTAAGTAAGTAAATAAGTAGGGATGAATTTTGTAAGGATAGGAAGATGTAAATAGGCAAATTAAAGTAATTAAGTTAAATTTAGTTATTTAATAATTGCATTTGAAAGATAATTTGGTCGACAAGTTCTAGTGAATTTATTTTGTTATGTCAATATAAGTGTAGTGTATCATTGAAAAATGTTTTTTTAGGCTGTCTATTTATTGAAATTGTTAAACAATAGTTAATAGTTATAAACAAGTGAAGTTATGTAGTATTTAGTTCCAAATTGGCTTTTGTTTCTAACTAGAAAAATCACCATAGCAGTGCTTTGTTTTCAAAAAGATATAAACACAGCAGCTGTTTTGGTGACAAACTCTATTATTTTCAACATTTCAAGCAGTGTACTTGTGTTCAGAACTAAATTTTAAAATTTAAAGGTTATGTTAGTGATTTTAAAAATGTAAGTAATCCCGAACGTTAAATGTTAGGTTATACTTTGGTGAAATGTCAAAGTGATTAATAATTGTTGAAGTTCTTTAAATTTGACTGTGTTTTAATAATAATTACTTTTAATTCAATCAATATTCAGTGCTGTGAATTTTATAAGTGAAATAATTTTGTTTTTCGTGGAGAAGATTTTTTTGTTTATGAGAATGTCAACCTTCGTTATAAATTGGATAATGAAAGGGAATTTATAAATTAATTCATACAAGGGACTTACCTTATATCTAGAAATCAACTGGTTTTTAATTATTTTATTATTACCATTTAATTTAGACATTATTTGGAAGAGAGATGCATTTCATATATTCCACCCATTTTTAATTATAAACCATATGGAAGAAAGAGGATTTCTGTTTTAGTACTACATCAGTTGGTAATTTAAAAAGGAGCCAAAATTTTAATATTTAAATATTTTAAGGAATTTATTCAGTTATAATCTAGTGTTTAAGATAATGAGGATGACAGAGATATTATTCCTGAAGGTAAAAGACAATAACTTTCTTAGGATTGATTTCTCTTTTATTCAGAGTTTCAATTTTTTTTTATTGTTCTATTTTATTTATTAGTTGGGTTATTTTCTGTTTTTTTGTTAAATAAATTTTGTCATTTCAATTTTAAAAAAGGTTTTGCAATATTCTTTGTGTACTTTAATTATATTTCTTAAATCCATAAGTGTTTAGTGCCCTATATTACAGCGACCCGCCTGTTGAGTCTCAGTTCTGGTAAGATTTGAGCTTCACAACAGTTATTTCAGCCGGAGCATTTTCTTTTCTGGTAAAGGTAGGTGGTTTATATTTTGTATAGTATATCATCACTGTGCTTTTACAGAAGTCTGTCTTGTGTGCTATATAACCTGTTTGTATGGTCATATGAGTCAATCAATTTTATTTTATCTTTATGCAATCAAAATAGCTTTTAAATATATTTTAACGGTTGAAGTTTGTGTGTTGCTTATAGTAAAGGAGAATTTTCATCGTAAAATTAATTTTAGAATACGTTAAAACTAAAATTAGTCCGTAATAAATTATAAAGTTAATTTGTCTAAAATTTTCAGTAAGCCCAAAAACTGAAATTGTAACAAGATTCTTTGGAGTCTGTAGAACTCGGGCATTTTCGTTTTGATCACAAATTAAGGTCTGTAATAACAGGATTATTAAAAGAAGATTGCATGTTCCAGAAATAATTGTTACATGTTTCATGTAAGGTTAAGCTTTTACCTTTAAAGACATTTTTCCCAATTTATGATATCAACGTAGATTTTGCAATTCTATTCTCAGGAAGAACAGCAAATGAAGTTGGCCAGGAACCAACATCTTTAATACAACTATTAGCCCAAGCTTTATCAGGCTTTATAAAGTTTTATATGCTTTAGACATATGTAGTATATAACAAGATCACAAGACGCTTCTTTATTTTTGTTCTTGGTTTTTATAGTTTCCATCCTGTAGTTACTTGAATGTAGTTCCTTAAATTGCAAAATAAAAAAAATGAATCTTCTTTCGGTTACTGCTTAGCGGCACTTCGTCATAAAATCCAAAAAAAAGGAAAGTTATGAGTTATTCTTTTTTAACGAAATATACATATATATTTATATACACACACATACAAAGTGTGTCGTTTTTAGCGCAGATGCATTTGCATGTAACAACCACCGTCGTCTGGTTTATAACTGTATTTTACAGCTTACATCCGCGAACGCAGCAGCAGCACAGCAAAGAACTACTTAGTACGAATGCGTGTGAATCGTACTTATCATTAATTTATTTATGCATTTAATATATTTTGTCATTTAACCATCGTAAATATATCTCGACTGCTTGTATTTAATATTTTAATGCCATTAAGGTTTTTATTTTCTATCTAAACCAATAATCACGTATCATTTAGATGAAATGCGTCCATCGCTCGTAACTTTTTCAGGACAATAAAATATTCCTTGGCTAAGTATTTTACATAAATTCCTCGTAACACATCATGATTTAGTACGTATAATAATTGAATTATACAGGGCAATTAATAAAATTGATAAAACCGACTGATACATTTTTGCATTGTACGTATTATGTACTATTTTGTGTACCTTCTCATTATTTCAATAGGAGCTTTTCATATAGAGCTATTATTTAAATTTTCTTTAAAGTTTAGTTTATCTAATTTTGGACAGAATTGCGTATTTGAAAGAGTTTTTTAATAATAATAATTGCTACAACCCATTACCTGGCGAACCAATAACTAGGCCCCATAAGTTAAAGCTTGTGTTGTAGGGAGGGGACGATTAATATTATTACGCAGGCGTATCCTGCGGCTGCAGCCGACTTACAGATGGTATAACCCAAATGCCACATTTGTGTTACAGATAAGGAAAAACTGCAGAAAAACCTTAACCAGATTTTCCGGTCCCGGGAGCCGAACCGGGCGGGATTCAGATGAGAATCTATCATACTATAAATATATTATGCTACCGAGGCTATTTATGTGTATGAGCTTAATCTTCTAATATTTTGTTTTATTTATTTTCTAACGTGGTATAATCACTGTTCACTTTTATCCAACACCTCTAAGTAAAAAGACTTTTTAAAAATTAATTAATTCGCTCAACTGCATACAATCAATTCACTCTGGCTACAATAGCAGCCAATCCCCAACCTGCATTGTATACTTAATATTACCACAATAATACTTAAATATTGCAGTGTTGGATAAATATTGTATGATACACGCCAGTGTTTGAAACTTGAAATCAGGACCATAAAGTTATTAAATCATACATGATATTTTGATTATTATTAGATGTATAAAGGAAAAATCATTTATTTCAAATGAAAGACGATGGCTAACCAGTCCCCAAAGATTATAGCTTCTTGTGTTTTCGCGGCTTTCGCCTTCTAAGCTAAAGTTTTCACCATTCATCTTCTGGATAAAAGCTTTCTTTATTGACTTGTACCATAAGCAACTATCCCAATGAACGTTTTGTGAACTCTAGGTGTCGATAAATTCCTATAAAACAGTTGGAAGAATGTCTTCAAGATCTATTAAGGTTTTAAAAGACTCCTGATTAATAATAACACCTTAAGTTGCATAAATAAGTTGTATAGATTGTTATATTACTTCTTTATACACACTATAGTTCTTATTACTTAAGCACACAATATTATTAAATTAAATATTAATATACGATATTCATTGGTGAGTGTATATGATAAATTATTTCCCATATAGAATTTGCCGATGTTGAACAAACGGACCAATATTGGCAGCCAATATTGGGCCAGTGTCGAAATGATGACACTGACAAGTACTTGGACCATTTTACATAACCAAGATTGGGGTCCAATGTTGTTGATATGTTGGTATAACTCTGGTCTCATACTGGCACAATACTGGCTGTACATCGATTGCACACCGGTGTATAATAATGATCAGTATTATATTTTTTAATTATATTATATTATTGTACAGTGAGAAACATAGTTCGAAAAATCTATTATTTTAAAAATTGTAGATCAAGAGCGTTAATATGACGACACGGACATAACTTTTACGAGCCATTTTTCTCAGTGTATAATTATATGACTGCGGACATTATAATGTATTATTATATTATTAATTGTTACAAGAACTTTCTGAATAATAATTTTCTGAAATCAACAAAATCGTACAACAACATAGATTTTGTTGAATCAATTATTTTCTATTAAGTAATTAGCCAATATTAACTCAATAATGTTAATATGTTGGTATAACCGGTCTCATACTGGCACAATATGGATGGATATTGGTTGCACACCGGTGTACATTAATGATCGTTATTATATTTTTTAACTATATAACTAAAAGTTATGTCCATGTCGTCATATTAACGCTCTTGATCTATAATTTTTAAAATAATAGATTTTTCGAACCATGTTTATCAGTGTACAATATAATATAATTAAAAATATAATAATGATCATTATTGTACACCGGTGTGCAACCGATATACTGCCAATGTTGTGCCAGTATGAGACCAGAGTTATACCAGCATATCAACCAATATTGGTTATGCAAAATGACCCAAGTACTTGCCAGTGCGGTATGGGACAACTCGGCGCCGACAATTCGGCGCGAGCTAATTCGGCGCCGTGCCAATTCGGCGCCAAAAAAATCTCAACCAAACTAAAATGACATTTGTAATTTCTAATTTAAATGCTTAGTGAGGTTAGTATTTCTGTTAAATTTTACTTTATAGCTTAACTGCTTTTTCAAATTCCATTTACATCAGGTTGAGTTTTTCTTGGTAGTCATTACCTAAATATTAATCATGTATGTTAATTACTACCCCTCTCTAATATTTCACTAATGCATAAGATAATCATATTAAGACGGTTGGTAAAATTTTCTAAGAATAACCCAAGAAACACATAGTGATCTATAGACCATCTATCTACCATCTACCTCATCTAAGTTTCATCTACATATACTATCTTACATCTAATAGATGTAGTTTAGACACAGTGATTTATTCTGTCTATAACGCTATATCTTTTAGACATGTAATAGACATTATCTATAATTTTCAAAAAGGTGTTATTATGCTTTAAATTAACCTGATAAAAGTTTAGCCTATTGCTTAAAAATAGTTTGTTAGGGAAAATAATGTTAATTTTTCATTACAAATTTTTTTTTAATGTTATCTGAAATGCGTCTAATTGATGTAACTTTTTGACCGAAAACACATGCTAAAATATATACCATCTATCGCACAATCTAACTTAGATTAATCCGAACTGAGTATATTGTCTTACATTTAATAGATGTAGTTTAAACATGCTACTTTATTGGTCTATAAAGCTATATATTTTAGACATGTATTAGACATTATCTAGAATTTTCAAAAATTTGTAATTATGCTTAAAATTACCCTGATAAAAAGTCTACCCTTGCTTAAAAATGGTTCCATAAATAATGATAATCTTTATTTTTCAATTTTTTTTAATGTAATCTAAAGTAAGAATTTTGACACTCCAATCGCCTCCAGTAAAAATAACAGAAATAATATTTCTGTTGGCGGAAGTCTTTTCAAACTTTAATTATCATACATGCACCAAACATTTTCAATTAACCTTGCCTAAGGGACGTTTGGAGATTAGTATTTTTCCTGGAAAAGATCTGTCGGTACCTGTTTGTATTTTTACTTGTATTCATATTGAAATAATAATAACATTCTAATAATAAACATAATCAGAAAGGACATGTCCTTTCTCAATAAGCCCCCAATATTGCAACCCTGCACCCACGTGATGGCCATGCGGCCTGTTCGTGAACTTTGGATGGGGGCAGGGAGTAGTTATTGTTGAATTACCGTTATTGTTCGGTACTCAGTTCGTTTGTAGAACTACCAAAAGTATCTCTGCTGCTTTGGGTATCTAGTTTTTGCATTTATAATATAACAGCAAAAAGTTATTGTTGTAATCTTGCTAAGGTAAGTGTTATTATTATATCAATAATATTTACTTTTTGAACACCCTCTCTATATTTGAAATTGTAAAAAATTCTTATTTTATACTCTAATACGAAATATTTAATTTACAGAAAAACAGACTGGCTATAATAGGAGGTGGAACCGTGAGACGACACCCCAACGACACCAAAAAAATCAAACATAATTTGATGTATTTTATAAGTATTGAGTACTGTTAAAATTCAATTTGACTTTTTTAATAAAAATTATACAGATTATTGTACGTATTATTTTTAATATGATGTCTGATATACCGTCTATGCAAATGCAAATTTGTAGTCTATTAGAACATCTAAAAATAGTATAACTTAGACGTCAGATATTCCGTCTACGCAAATGCAAATTTGTAGTCTTTTACAATATCTAAAAGTAGTATAGCTTAGACATCAGATATAGGTCCTAAGCAGCTGCAGATTTGCAGTCTTATTAGAACATCTAAAAATAGTATAACTTAGACGTCGTATATACAATCTAAGTTGCGGACATTTAGTGGTCTACAATGCATCTAGAAAATACAGTCGATAGACATATATGCTAGATGTTAAGTAAATTTTTATTAGATGGCACTGTGTTCCTTGGGAATTTATGCTCTGGGTTTTATTAATAGGGTAGTTTTTTGTATTAGTTATTTTTGTTTGTTGATAATAAATTTGTAGTAAGTGCAATATTTAATATTAATAGCAATGTTTGGCGCCGAATTGTCTTGGCGCCGAATCGGCCACGCCGAATTGCCTACGCCGAATTATCCGCGTCGAATTGTCGGCGCCAAGTTGTCCATCATGTTGTTATCATTTCGACACTGCCCCAATATTGGCAATAACGGTGCCAATGGTGAGTCAATATTGGTCCGTTTGGAAAATTCTATATGGGTTAATAAGTTAGATAAGTTATTTATGTATTTAGATGAGTTTACAGAATTAGAATCCCACTTATAAACCCCAACTAACAACAACAGTAAAATATTCAAGAGTATGAATTACAATCCTAAAATGTAAGTATAAATTAAAATTTAATAGTACAATGCAAACTTGAAAATTAAATTATAAATAAGTTATAAATTAGCATGCACTTCTTAACAAGATATAGGTATTATATTAAAATTATAAAAATTAAAAATTATTTATAAAAATTATAGATATATAAAATTTGTTTTCTATTAATTTTTTCTAAATACCCTTAGAATAGGAATCGTCAAAGATATCACAATAATTCTATAATTTATTGTAATGTATGCACATTATTAATAGGTGACTTGAGATTATAATTTCTATTAAGTAGAGTTTTGTTGTAAGAAGTACAAGTACTTCTAGTAATTCAAGTAATAGAAAAATTGGTTGAGCAAGCATTTGTTCATCTGATATGAACCCGAGTAAAGGGAAAGAAGATAGTTGACGCTTTACAGGAAGAGGTAAGTACATAGTAAATTTAATTGCTGAAGAATATCCTGGTAGTTCACAGAGTTACACTCTGACTCGTTAATAAAAGTTTTTGGTATGCTTTCTACTTCATAAATATTCTTTTAACGTATATGCCATACCAGATAGTATAAAAGTATTCAAATCTAGAGAGTATGTATACGACATAGTTTTGCATTTGTTAATATTAAAAGGTAATATGTTGTCATTAGACCATTAATAACATGTGGTAGCAATGTACAGTCATTAACATTGATAACCCCTCTGTAAATCTTTAGATCATCAGAAAATAATAGGACTTTGCTGTTTTGTATAGCATTAGCAATATCATTAATAAACACAGCAAACAGCAAGGGTTCACGAGTGGATACCTCACCGGAACACCTGTATAAGGCGATGATTGAAACCCATTAGAAGAAACGTACAGTTGACGATTTGCTGGATAGGACAAAATAAATTTAATCAAATTACAAGATAAATTAAAATCGAATACTTTGACGAATAAGTGGAATGATGAATCTTGTCAAAGGCCTTCGCAAAGTCCATCCATAGAAAAGGTTTCAATTGTAAGTTGCCGCTTGTAAGTTGACGTTGCTGAAAGCCATGTTGAAAGGGGGTGATCTTGTTTCTAATGTGACTGTCAACGTTGTAAATGATGTTTTCGAATGCATTAGAAATATTGAATAAGATGACAATAAGATGATAGTTGCTTCAAACATTTTTATTTCCTGATTTATAAATTGAAGATATTCGTGACATTTTTAATTTGTTAGGGTATACACAATTCTCAAGTGCTAGATTAAAGATAATGGCAAACGGTTTTGCAAACAAACCTTTACAAGATTTTAAAATATAGGAAGGGACATTATCGAAGCCAATAGTTCTCTTGTTTGGTAATTTGTCAATGGGTTTAATGATGTCTTGATAAGAATAATAATAATTAGTTATATTGAACAACTCATACTCTACGCTGATTTTGATCAGTTAACCTACTACTGCAGCTGGGTAAAATACTGATTAGAAATGATCAGCCAATGCTTGTGCGATGTTTATAAATCATAGAAGATGGAATTTTATTACTCCCTCCGGTTTTCATATTAACAAATCGGATTAACATTTTCATAGTTAATTTTTACACAACTAATCAATAGATGACCGGATCCCTACTAAAATGCTACCACCCAACTGCTGATTTACCTCCAGGTAACGTCTATCATTATACGGAGCACTTGAAAATTATTATTGAAGAGTTTAGTACTGGTGTGAATACCACCATCCAGCCAAGTTTCAGTAATTAATAACAACTGTTTACAGTAACAATTGTTTTTATATGTTATCCACGACTATTTTGGTAGTAATTACACCGTAATTATTGTGAGTTAGTTGGAGAGCTATTCGTTTTTTTATTACTAACTTAAACAATTATAGGTGTATCATCAGGCACGTAGTCAGGGGGGGAGCTCGTGGCGCTGAAGCCCCCCCCCCTGAAGCATATATGCGACCTAACTACCTAATTAATACAGAACAAATTAATTTCATTTCCTCGCATGCGCTCGTAGAAATAAATTAGTTATCCCGAATCTCTCCTATTTCTAACAGCTTTTAATAAACAATGTAGATTTTTTTTTCAAAATTTTGATTAAAGTTTATTTCAAGTCATACCAAATATATAAATTATTTTATATATTAAGTACTGACCCACTTCATACAATATTGATATAATATCCCCCTCCCCCATACACATTATAATTTTTTACCCCTTTTTCTGAGATGATCAATATTTTAAAATCAGCCCCTCCGAGGGAGAATCCTGGTTACGGGTCAGTTTCTTACGCTATTTTTTCAGAAATGTATGCTACGTTGGATTTCGATAAGGCATTAGTAGTACTGTGATAGGACCGGAGAGTTTGGGGGCGTTCAAGTATTACGTAAGCAGACTTAGATGGTGGGGGGGTAGATCTTTAGGGGGGGGAGACAAAGAAATCTTACGTAAGATAGAAATTACAAAATTAGTAAATTTTTAAAATAATACATATCCGAATATCTATTTGAAATCAATAAAATTGCTTTTTTAGTTTTATACGAAGTTTGTTTATAATTCTTTACATGCAAAACACACGTTCCGAGAAAAGAGCATAGGACGCGACCACGTTTCAAACGAATTGATCTTAACGTAATTCGTATTCTATTTCTCAAAAAACTTCTGTAATAAAGAATCAATTTATCTTTGTTTATCCTACTGTGCATTACTTAATCGAACAGAGAAGGGCAACCGGCAGCCGAAACCTCCCGAAGCCCACACATAGGCTACGAAACAGATACGACAAACTTACAGTTGCCCAACTATGTTATTATGAGCAATGAGCGACGTTAGTACTTGTATCTTATATGAGCTATTGCATATGTTAACACACGTCAAATGCTTATTTAGAATTCGATACTATACGATAAAGTTAGTGCATTAGCCTAACAAGTGAGGGAACTGAGATGGGCAATGCAGCTTTTTACTTTAATTTCGTTACTATTATTTAATTAAACAAAATTTGCATAAAATAGAAATATGGGCAGTTACCTATATGTTTATAGATTAGACGGAAGTACTTGATGCGGTTCAATTAAATGTAGTTAGTCTAGAAATTAAATGTTTTAATGCATATAGTAACGAAGTTTTGGTTTAAGGTCATTTATTTACACAAATATTATAAATTTGTTCAGTTTAACATATTTTCTCCATTCTATAACTCTTTAACTATCCAATTGATTCAATCTTTTTTCTAATAAACATTTTCTTTTTGCTACATTTGCAATTTTATAAAAATTCAAATGACTCAGTCTATTTCCTTCTGATGTTTCGTATGCGGACGTTAGTAGAAGTAGTCGCGACACAGTACGCGCCTTGTAATGATCGTTTAATGTGGGATAAGCGCGACTTCCCCGACATCAGCTCAAAACAAATTGAAGCAAACGAATATGAGTTAAATGTCATTTTTGTTATAAGATTTTCTTTTGATTGCTTCGTTCTTTTAGCTTGAATAAAAGATCGTTTTATAGGTTTTATTTATTCAATTTAAAAAATAAATAAATAAGTAGTTCATTAACCTTAGAAATTTGATTTCTATGATTTTTATTTTAATTTTGATATGTAATAAAAAAACACAAAAAAAAACTCCTTACGTCTTATCCTTTGGGGGAGTGAGGTTCTGTGATTTTCTTATTTTTCATTACAAAGGGGGTGGGGATTTAAAATCAACAAAATGATGCTTACGTAATACTTGAACGCCCCCTTCCTTTATTTTCCAAAATTTTACTAACCTAAGTTTTCCTTGAAAAATCGCCACCAATGGAAACACCTGCAGCGAACTCTTGTCTACCTCTTCAGGTATATTACTTATTATGTTCGTTACTTCACAAAATACATGAGCTTTTAGAACATCAGGTTGGTCGGAAGTAGCTTGGGCTACGCTATAAACAATCAGGTTGGAAGCACGTCTTTTATACCTATGCAAAAGCAAAGTACTTATGCCTAAGTATGTATAATTAGGGGGTTGGGAAAACTGATCACAAGGGGTGTTTCGAAAATCTGTAAAATATTAAATGTGATCTTTCGTTTAATTCCAGCACAGCGTTCAAAAGAAAAAACTCAAATATTACTGTTAGATATAACGTCACAACTCTTTTAGCACACTCATTAAGGCTCCACAGAACGTAGGAATTTATAATCCCTAAAATGCTCTTCGTGCTATAGGTACTTCTCATTCAATTATTTCAAAAAAATTCTCACACCCTACTTGATCCAAGATAAAGAGGAAAGACCGTTCTATCCGCGTGTATTTCGAATTTGGGTGAAAACTATTTTGGAAACAAGTTTACCAAAGAAAATGGAAAAATCGATTGATTTTTAAAATACCTAAAATATTAACTAAGCGTAATTATTATAAAAAAAGACGAAAACGCCCGAGTAGTTTATTAATCGGACTTCATTGTGTATTTTGTTGAATTTTTATAAATGAATTAACAAGACCAGGAGACGAATAATGTGAAATCAATTTTCGTTAAATTTTTAGTTATTATTGAAGTCAAAAGTCCACTTAATTTTCAGTAAATAAAATTATGAAGTATTTAATATATTTTATAAACAATTTTTTAATTCAACAAAATAAAACATTTTTTTCCGCGGTGGTCATTTGTATTCAAATTAACGATTTCACAAAATCTAATGTACAATTACAAAAAAAACAATGTATGGCGTTACGTTTAATATACCACCAAAACCTAGTGCACGGCAACCTAGATTTCTAATTACAAATCGCAAGTATTAATCACAGTTTGGGTAATTTTTAAATAAAATTATGAAATTAATATTTAATATATTTTATAAATAAATATTTTTTTATAAATATAACATTTATAAAAAGAAATAATTACATAAAATTATTCCTTAATTTTATAGTCATTATTTAAACTATGTACATTTATGTTAGTAAACATATAATATTAGTATATTTAATTTTAAAGCATAAATAAAATGTAACATTAGCTCTAATAACATACAATATTGGTATATTGTTTTTGAATTATTTATTTATATAATGTTGTTAACTCTGTAGTGTAGAACTTAAAATTGATTTATATTATAAATGTGAAATTTTTATACATAATTTTGTACTTTCCAAACTGTAAAATACATTTAGTGCATACAATAAACAATAATTTACATTTTGATATTTCTAAAATAATAAAATGGATCTGAGACAATTTTCGGTTATGGAGGTATAACAATAGAGCATCCTTATGAATTTGTAGATTATATTGTATGAAATCATTTGCATACATATAAACAGCATAAATGTTAATAACGTAACTGTAACGTTAATAAGGAGAACACTTACTGGAGTGTTTCCTACAAGTCAATGTATATATTACATACTAATAAGTTATCTGTCACTTTGGACAGATTCTTACAATGTAATGATTCATTAAAAAAGACTTTGTATACAAATCACCTCTACAGAAAAGGATTAATTAATTTTTAAAATTGAACTGTTGAATTAAAAAAAATCTTTATTTAAAATATATTAAATATTTCATAAACGATTTATTAAAAAAAATCCGGAAACAAGAACAGAACCAACTTCTAGTAATTAAAAACCTAGCGCGCCCGCCACTGGGAATGGTGACTGCTGTCACACCTTTTTTCTTTAATGAATGTCCTTTTATAATACCTTTTTTGTTTGTTTCTTTTTAACTCTTTTTAATTAATATTAATAATTGGTTAATATTAATTAATCAACAGTTAATATTCATTTACGCATGTAAAATAAGCTCTGAAGTCTAAAATTTCTAGCGTTGTGGTGGTGAAATTGTATAAAAAAGATGGTAATTGAGTAGGAAAGAGATGAATGATTCCCACTACTCAATGTGGGCGTGTACTTTTAGCAAATCCACTACACTACATAACATTACTTCGAGGTTATGACGTCCAAAACGATGGATGCTCGTGTATACTACAGACACTTAAGTAATTTGCTTCTTTTAGAGTTTCAATAATTCAAATACCAGTAATGGATGTACTTAACATTCAAGGTATCCAAATTGTCTAAATATTTCATATACAAGAATTACAGACCGTCCTAAATAAAACTAGTTAATTAGTATTAAATTAATCAATTTATGTTTTTAAATTTAATTAGTCTAAACATTGAAATCATTTTGCTTTAATCGTATATTGCTTATTAGTACTAATTTTTAGGATTTGTTACTTTAAAATTTTATTTTTCTTATCGTTATCTTAAATGTGTGAGCTCATATAGGCGAGTATTGAAGTCTTATGTACGTATTATTCTAGTCTCAGTTCGAATCTACAACTTTTGTACATCTTTTTCAACCTTTCTGTTGCATCAACATATAAATAAATAGTTATAACAAAACTTTTACTGGAAGGACGTTATTGATTTTATAAAAAAAAGCAAAAATTAAACGCTCTTGCTGTCATTAATTCTTGTATTATAGTCGAAAACTTATGCTAATAGAAAATGTCAGTTTTATGAATTGTTTCATCAGTTTACGTGGGTTAGAAATTTTATGAAAATTCTTGGTTTTCTAATTATTTCAAAATATACGACTACACAGTAAGTGTAGTACATATAAATAAAATAAACATTTTCGATTTCATTTATTAAAACGTATTTTTCCGTATTTCGCGCACGCGACTTTGTAAATTACAATAGTTACAAGTGACTTTCTACCATTATCCAAAGTAATGTATTACAAAAGCGCTACCGGGTGCATGCTGCACATTCGTAACTTATGGCAACAATCTTTCTATTTCATTTATACTTTCTGATGTATAATACCCAGGTTCGCCTATACAATGGCGAATAGATTTCGTGATACCTAGAGATAATATAATATTGTTTATTATATTATTTACTATTTTTCAAGTTGCAAGCATAAATTTATCAAGTCGCTAGTGAAATATTGCAGTTGCACATGCAAGCAAGGGTGTAGGCGATGTATAGAGGTGCAATACTCCTTATTGCATTTATATCCGAACAATCTTGCACAAAGCACGACATGTTTCAGGGAAAATCTGTAGAAAATCTCTCATGTAATTACTTTATTAATTCATAATTATCTGTAAAAGTTGACATTAATCACCTTTTGTTGGTTGGTACATATACATTTTCTCGCCGCAATTATTATTGAATTAAGAAAAAGTATATGTCTCCTTTGCCGCGCTTAAACAACAGTACTCGGTTTGTTGATTTATAAACTAATTATTAATTGTTATGCATTGCATCTAGATAATATTCTTGCTCTACATAAAGCACGTACAACCGCCACCAGTTTTGTATTTATAACAACAAAACAGAGAAGTGTAGTGAAATTACTCGTGGTAATTTGCGCTATTTATGCTTGGAGACGTAAGCAATTAATAAGCGCTCTACGTACTAACAAGATCCAAGATAGAACTACGCGGTTGTTATGTATGTATTAAATTTATCAAAACAAATTTGTTCCTATACTGCCTAAAACGGAACTAATTAGGAACATAAAATATTGCCTGGAGTAAAGAAAAATTAGAAATTAGGTTTAGTAGGTAGTTTACGATAGAATTCCCATGCCTGTATTTTATAATGAACCTGCTGCTACTATGTTACTAGAAAATAGGTTATGGGTTTTAAACATTTTTAAACTTTTATTACAGTTTCGGAATTAAACATCATCCAAACAGGTTCAATTCAGAAGAGAATGCACTTTTAAAAATTAATTGACATGAATTAATTAGATACGCTAAGTCAGTTAAGATAAATTAAAATAACTTCTTCAACGATATGTTACTACGAGTATACCAGCTAGGATGTTATTAGGGTCAGTATTATTATACAGTCCCTAACAATGAATTGTTTTACAGGTGGAAGTTATCGGGTAACATGCTTCATAATTAAACCTCGGCGTTGCGGCTGGACCAATTCGCATGATTACTTCAATTACCGAAGTATGAATTGCCTTCTAAAGGATCTGCAACTTCTGCGGTGCTCCATCAAAGGACTAAATATATATTGTTCAAAAACGAAGTAGAGACCCAAATTGATCATACTCATTAATGTATAATTTTAAATTATACATACAATATGTACATGTACAATCAACGTTGTCGCACACCGCAAACTGACTTTTTTTCAGGAAATCACCTATGGCCAGAAATACATACATAGATACATACGTTGATGAAAATAATAGAAATGGATTAAAATTTATTTTCGGTATAAACAAATCGAAAGTAGGGTCATTTCGATTAAAATGATATCTACTGCGCACGAATCCCTAATATACAGATTGGAAACGCATGAGCTTGATGTAGTGATATAAAAGCGTTCATGTGCGGTAGTAGAATAGTGAAAATTACGATAGAAGAGAAAGTTCTATTCCACTGTACTATTTATCCTACCATCAAGATTTATAGTAGACGTTTGTTAGGTTAAAATGCGAGTGTACTTAAGCTTCGGGAGTGCTTAACCTGCAACGTCTTTTTATAAATGGATTTAAAGTATTAATGCAAGTGCATGCATATACAGTCAGTATACAACTTCACTAGCAAGTTTTTATCAAATGCTTCTATCCCACTGTCATTTTTATGAACGATTTTATATCCCTATATCAAGCCCATGCGTCTCCAGTCTGTATAATATGTTATAGCTGCTATGCTTACTGAGATAGATATGATAATCAATTAGGTGAAAGTGGTATACTGCGATGATGTAAATAGGCCAGATATGGTAGCAATTAGGGAAATGATAAAACTTACGATTCAACGTAGAAAAATTGAATTAACTAAGTTCAAATTACATAATAAAAATGAAATAAACATTAGTATAGAGAAGCATGCTAAAGAAGCTAGTCTATTTCTTGTAATCATTTTACAAGCAATGTTGTTCTTAAAATTAGCAGATTATAGTAAAATAAGAGAGTTTACGATTTACCATGTAAACGTAAGCTAACTGTCTGAATTAATATTTCAAGTTAAAATCATAAAAAATAAATTATACATGTTAGACTTATAGATTCTATACATGCATTTAATAACTAATTAACAAAACATTGGAAACAGTTTAGGTAGAAATATTTTCTATTGCACATATGTAGGTTACAGCAGTAGGAATGATGTAGTATTT
The DNA here is from genome assembly GCA_929113105.1 of Agrypnus murinus. Lineage (NCBI taxonomy): Eukaryota > Metazoa > Arthropoda > Insecta > Coleoptera > Elateridae > Agrypnus > Agrypnus murinus. The sequence continues at coordinate 158,091,670 of OV816026.1, forward strand.
AATGAATTAACTCAGTTCCAGGTTGCGTTTCATCTGAAATAGAATAAAATGACTTACTTACTATTAAAAGATTTATAATGATAGAAATTAACTTACTTGATTTTAAAAATTGATTTGAGCTTATTTCCTTTTTTACCAAACGATATCTTCTTTAATTGAAATTATGTTTTATTTTATGCATTTTGTCCAATATTTCGTTACTGTTGCTTGAATTTTTGTACAAAGAAGTATAACTGTTTAGAATTTTCCTAGTTTAAGGAGGCATACAAATTTTGAATGAAAGTTATTCCATTTACATGTAGCATTGTCAAAATATTCTTTAGTTTTTCTGTATGTATTAAATTGTTCACGATGTAAATTTATTCAACGTTGTACAATGCTGTAGCTGTACCATAGCTTGTTATAGATTGGAGTTGTGTAGTTAAGAAGTAATTCACGTTTTAGAATGACAGCTATCGTTGTCGTTGCAAGCTTATTAGTCAATTTAAAATACAATTATCTTATATCATTCTGTTTGTAATTTTATGGGCTACATTTCTAAGGAATTAGAATTGTTCTGACGTCACTCGCACCGAATTTTCAAATGTTTTTCAAGAGTATAAATGCTCCAGCAACAAAATACAGCTTAGTTCAAGGCATACAGATGTGTTTCGAGTACCTGCTTATTTATTAGACAATTTTAAACCACATAAGTGGGTTTTATTTATTTCTGGTCAGTAAAGAAAAACTAAATAAAAGACAAACAGAAAGAGCTCGTTATTATTATTTTTATTAAGAAAATACATTTTTCTTTTTTTTTGTTGTGTAAGTTAGTTGCAGTCTATGCGAGTCATATGTTTGTTCGATCAGAAATTATTTAAAATTATTATTCAACATTAAAAATGTTTATAAATCCAATTGAACAATTACACAGCCCCACAAAAAAAATGTTCTGTTCTGGGAGCGAGACCATAATGTATGGTATACATCAGATTATAAGATGTAACGAAGCTACAGAATTCTAGTTAATTATTTTGGATATACGAGTGAATATAGTTATCAGCTGTGCAATCTGAGACCGCTCGGATAAGCAACCGACTCAGCCATTTCCCCCACGCTCCGAGAGCACCTATATAAGACGGTGCGGGGCACCGATTTATTCAGTCCGCGTCCAGGACTCATCTCCTATAGTACCGACCAGGATCAAACCATCCCAGCAGACAGCCGCCGCCCTAGAGGGAATATAATAGTAAGTCCTCTTGTAAGTTTCGATTTCATTTCCGCCCCGATTTCATCCCTTACCTTTTCCGAGACTTCACCGCGTGTTAATCTGGGTGTCTTTTCCTTTCATCCCTTACCCTTTCCGAGATTTCGCTGCGTGGTAACCTGGGAGTCTCATCCTTTATCCCTCACCCCTTTCCAAGGCTTCACTGCGCGTTAACCGGGGAGCATTATCCTTGCCCCTTCCGAGACCTCACTGTGTGTTAACCTGGAAGGTCTGTTTCCGCCATCCTTTCCGTACGATCCGCTCACCTTTACCCGACACCCCTCACCATTACGCTTGTTGTGGCCGTCGTAGATAATCATAGATTTTTAGGGTTAGTATTTAAGTATTATTTTAGTCTGCTGGAGTATTAGAGCTTTCGTATTAATAAATATTGAGTTTGGTAATTGTGTGTTTTATTTGTTAGCATTAACACGCTTGCATTTTGTGAGAGCTTTAGGGACAAGTGGAGTTATCCAGACAGGGCCGACCTCAGCAACCTCAGCAGTTCCTTGGATTACCTTTCTCCAATAGTAGTTACCCGGACCCGTGGAGCATACCACGTTAAAATAACTGGCGCCCCAGAATACCGCTGATCACCGAAAACCACACTGCGCTACTACGTAAGCAGTTACCCGTACAAATTTGGCGTCCGGGCTGGGACGCGTAACGAGACAAACCCCGGGGCGTCTCCTGAACCAGCTTACAAAGAATTGATCTTTATGTAGTCTAAATTTACTTGTACTTGTACTTACTTATTTACTTGTCTAGTAGTACAATTATTGAAGTACTTTCGTGCATGAAATATTTAGTTATTGATATATGCATGTAGAATACTTTAATATTTGGGAACCATTATTAAACTTTCTTTTCATTCATTTGTAACTACAGATCTTTCTGTTTATCGGTCGGTGGCATCTTATATATATTTTTTTGACAGATACCAATTTCCCTTGTAGTTTAGAAAATCCCACGACCATCAACTCCTTCTGGTCTAAGTGTATAACCTCGTGAAAACCTTTCACACCTTACTTAAGTAATCCGCAAATACTCAAAACAATTTGAATTGTCTTTTTTTCCTGTTTCAAACGGGCATTATTATGGCACTTACACCGTTTCTTGTTCACGGCCATTTGTCTACGAAGCAGAAGAGGGAAACATTCGAGAGCACTGGCAGCTGGAGTTGATTTTAAAAGAGTCCTATACTTTTCTCATGGTTTTATTAAGGTGCATGGGTCTCCATCTAATAGTATGGGCATTATTCAGCAGCCATACCGAACAGCAGTGTTTGGCAACCGAACAGACTAGAGCGAGTGCAGTTGTTCTGAGGACTTCGCCATCCACCCCATCCGATTCTCATCATTTAGTATAGAATGTTATTTCTGGTATTTATTTTAGTTGATAAGTTAGTCAGACTTTTTCTATAGGTCGAGGAGCGGTCTCAAATAATTCCTAGATTGAATTTTTAGGAAATGTTAAATTTGGTAGAGAATTTTTATTTGTTTCAAAATCGTTTCTTTAACATAAACAACAGGTAGTTTTTTAGTGACTTCCTGAGCTTATTTATTATGGTTGGTACTTTACGTAGTTGCATTAGACTTAGCTTAGTGTTCGTGCTAAAATTTATTGAAAATGTGTATAAAAAACTTAAAAAATTTAAATCATACATTCTGCATTTAAATCCTGCAATTTAAATATCAATTTTGATCCTGATACCAAAATCACATAATTCAAGTATAATAAGTCAAGTTTTCTTTGATATAGCGAAATTGTTTTACTTTACACCTAGGGAGTACAATATCTACTTTTTTAAGGGAGGGAATAAAGTAGAGCTTTATACAGATATGGGCAGTGTAGATAATGTGTTTTCCTTTTTGCATAGTGTTTGTCAAGGTACCAAAGTTATGAACAAAAAACCGCAAGCGGTGGACACTTTGCCGACTGTGTGCGCGGTCATCGTATTGTCCATGGTCGGCAAAGTGACCAGTAGCCAAATTTATTTAAGGGCCGGCGTAGTGTTCGCGGTCAGCGTTGTGTCCGGTAGGCGTAAAGGTAAAGGTGCGTAAAACTGACACCCGAGCTTCTAATCTAAATATAATGGGATGTATTCACATGCCATGATTAAAAGTGTTTCTAACTAAAATTCTAATTAAAATCAACAAGAATTTTTTTGATAGCTTGGATATTTCAGTCCGCCGCTGAATAAGAAAATATACAAGGATATAAATATAGAATTGAAGAGTATACATGCTAGCGGACATACATTAGTGTAAGTGGATAATCCAGTAAGTAGAATCCTATTAATGATTGTCAATCAAATTATCATTAATACAAATTAATTATTGTAATCTAATTTTGTTATGTTTCAAGTTTCTCATTCAATTTACAGCAGATAGAAACCCTATGAAGAGCGCAAAGTTCAAATATTTTAGTAAAATAGGGTCGAGTGGTGAACTAGATTACTGTAATTAAATCATTTGCAATTATTTACACTAAAATATCTCAAATACTTAAAATTATTCAGTGCAGATGTCAAGTAATCCTATAGCATGTTAATTACTGAACTATTTGTAAACACTCAACAGGCACTATTTATAATTATTGTTAAGTACATAACGCTTGTTATTAGGAGGAAATCAAATTCATAAATTAACTGAATGGCCATGCTTTTATTGTTCTAGAAACATTTAGAGGATCTCCGAGGTCGACTTCAATTAATTAAAAGTAAATTTTAGTCCTATTTTCAACAATCTCAAACCTAAAAAGAACTTCATAATTTAATTATTATAATTTGAAAATAAATAATCTGCAGGAGAGTGCACCATCCTTCAAATCAACATTAAAAGCCTGTTTGTGGCAATGGACAAACTGGAATTCTTTTAACAACAAATCATTTCGACACCCAGTTATTACATGGGAAAATTGCTCAACGATCTGATCTTGCACAATACAGGATAACATCTCTGTGCACAGTCAGTAGCGACTCGTATAAGACGACCATTGTCATTAAAAACTTTTTTTTTATGACACTATTCAGTTTGGTTTTTTACGTTTTTAGACCTCAAAATTGATTGACTTTTCCATACAATAACCGTAGTAGCAATTCCGAGATGAAACCAAGAAAAATTGCAAGCAATCATAACAAATTTTATTGGAACTGAACTTTTTGCTATCGTTGGCAGATATTTCTGAGCTTTTTTTTAGTTCAGTGGTCCTTACTACTTTTATTGTTGACATTCAAAAAGATTTCAACCTAAAAAACGAGTCGGCCATGAAATCTTTAGTGTATCAGAGTAGCCTTAGGGTGCAGTATAAATCTTGGCAAGATGTCACAGCACGCTATAATCATCACCAACAACAGTTCAATAATGTAATTCAATTTTAAGTGTATCCGCACGCATGCGCAATGCCGGACGATACAAGCAATAAATTACAATACACGTTCCTATTGATCGCGTTTGATAACTCTATAGTAGTATGTGTGTGAATATAATGATATCGTGGGCAGTAGAGAGAGTAATTTAAATATGACATATTATAGAGCACGATGATCTGACCTTGAACTTTACCGCAGAATACGAGATTTGTTATTATAATATTTTTCCTTATTATGGGCCTTTTACAGCAAACGTAATGGGAATGCGTGTGTAATAAATTTTCGAAAGGATATTTTGGAAAGGTGATGTATGAAATGCTTGAAGAACATTACCAGTTCTAGGACTTTTAAGGTCCGTCGTTTTTCCAACTCTACGTATCAAAATATTGCTCTACTAGCGAACCGTAATAAAGATATAAATTATATTGAGGTAGATAGATCCTGATTTATTGTTAAGAATTTATTATGAGTTTAGAAATACTACTTATTAATGGATAAAGTAATTTATAAAATCACGATTACAGTTTACTCACTCATGATGATTAGATGCTTCTCGTAATAAATACGATGGGATTTGTTGTTTTTGCTATTACAAAGATGTGTAAGGTTGATAAATTAGAACTATATAATACAAGGATATTGAAACAACGGACAAATGTATTTTTCAATTTGTAATTTAGGTCATACGTTTGATAAATGAAATGCACATAAATACAGGGAAAAATCCAATCTTCATTTGGAATAAATGATACGTTTCACAATAAATTGCAACAATGGTAGATTAAGATAACATCTTAATACAATTAGGAATTTAGAATGATCGTATCACATATTTATTACAGCAGAAAATGAATGAAGATTGAAGTTTGAAAAAACGCAGACACGAATAACACACAAATGGAGATAGTATCTATGCACCAACTCCACAATTTAAAGATACTTTGGATACTTCAATGCTTATCTGATAGGGAATAGCTGTTTCTGAAACTTGAGCTGTACTAATAAAATGATGTTACGAGCCTTTCTTTGTACTGTTTGAATCAATCTCTGTAGCTACTTACTATTTTCTTTGCGAACTTAAACTTTTTCCAGAAACGTCATTTTTCTTTTTAAGATTGTTTAGACTGTATCATTTACTGTTTTGTCTTTGTATAATATATAATGTAATAAATGAAACATCTTACTTACATTTTACACATTTTACTTAAACATTTTACGTGTGAAATAGAATATCCGCAACTAATTTTTATGGTTAAATTCTTCTATCTCAATATCTAGAGTAATAGTTGAATCAAGGATATTATCTAGGATAATAGCAACCGAGCAGGCATCACATGAAAAATACTCCCACGGACTTAAACAACGGACTGGACATTCGACTTATGCCCTTGCGTTATCAGTGGTGCCAAAAGTGCCATTTTTGTGCATTTATTAGTTTGTGGTTTATTTTGTTTATAAAATGGTTAGGCTTTAGGCACAGTGTGAAATACTGCTAAAAACAAGCATGGACCAATAATAAAGCTAAAAATCATCATTGCCAAGTATACATTATACAATACGTTGTTAGGTTTATTTTATTTATTATAATTATAAACAAAACGTGGAGGACGATCGATTGCATTTTATAAATTTATTAATATTAAATTGTGCTACCTAAAAGTTAATAAACTATTTATATTTGTATACTAGCTGAATTTTTCAGAGTAGATAAAAATTAGAAACACGCCGCCATCTTCTCAGATAACGAAGTAAAACTGTAGGCCCCGTGACAATGCGATGCTTGACGCAGCATTCCATATTGGTTGCTAAGGTCTAGTCCTCACTCTGATCACCTCAAGCATATAAATAAAGAAAAATATATGCAATTGGATTAGAAATTCGGTTTGATCGAACAGCGTAATCGAAAGCGGGAAACTGTAAAGCCCCCAGAAAGTGCCAATTGCCTGGACTAAGCGCTGACTCAGGAAGTAGTTAACTAGAGCTTATTTTTTCATGTTTTCAAAGAAAGATTCTTTTAGGTTACTAGATAACTTAACATCGGCCAAACTTCGGTGTCTTATATAATAAACAAAATTGTCTGGAGTGGCTTCCATAAGATCCTCTTTTGATCCATCATGCTTCCGTAGCAGACTCCTTGAAACTGTGTGGTTGAGTGTCTGCTAAGGTGCGCCGCAGATTGGGGCATAGTTCTACATTTGGTGCGTTCTGACCAGATGCGATTCAGTTTCGGCCGCCCTTTTCTGGAAAGATTGAAACCTGGGAACGCTGTAGAGGAATCAGGTGGTTACATCTTGGTGGTTGCCATCGGAGGCCTTTCAGGTTTTTTCTATTCTTCTTGAATATTCTTACGTGTTCGTTGTTGCGTATTGACTTTCGCAACTTCAATTAAGTATTTTGAATAGTTTTTCGCACGGCATGGATTTTAAAAGATCAGCGTGCTGGTTTTTCTTCGTTGTTTGACTAAGTGTCTTGGCATCTTAGTTCAAGTGGGGCCGATGTTGATGGTGATATACACCCATGGTATTGAAGTGGACTTCAATGTACCTGCTACAGTATGCGCATTGTTTCGTTGAAGGGGTCATCGACATCGACTAACATGCGCAATGTTCAGCGGTGAAATAAAACTGACTAGATAGCAGCTGTTCGTAAAATCGTCCCTTTTGCACCTCACGTAGAACCAGCTAATTTCCTAATTATATTGTTTCCGGCTTTCAGTCTCTGTCTTGTTATTCCCAAATATTTTGTATGTCAGTGGTACCGAGCGATTAGCAAGCTTATTATCCGTGCAAGCACGTAGGGTTCGGGTAACGGTCAAGCATTGTACAACGTTTTATGGTAAACTAACTCGTAAATCTTTAATAAATAATTCTTTAATTTACTGAAGCACTACGGCACAATACGTACGATTATATATCAATTTTTGAAATAAACATGTATGTGCTATAGTATTAATGATAAACGAGCCCGTAATAATTTTTATTTTCCCCTTTTATGTAAATGACACTTTACAGGCCTTTATGTAACTAAGTAAATGAGTAATTACAGCCACAGCCCTGTAAAACTTTACGGGCTTCTAAAAGAGACCTGTAAAGTTTTACAATGCTCATCAACAAAACGCTATGGCGACTAATGTGTTGCTTAACCACAACACCATGGCAACGCCTAGCTATAAATTGTGCTACTGCCTTTGATTCCAAAATGTCTTTTTATAAAAAATATACAATTCATAAAAAATTGCTGGTGAAGGTGGAAATAAAAGTTGGTACGCAACACGCTGTGCAATTAATCGTGACTGGGCTCGCTAGATTATGGAGGCTCGCTCCTTCGTCGCTCGCCCCACAAACTTTCCAGCTCGCCTGTAAAGATTAATTTATAAAGCTTGGCACGTAAATAACTATTACAGGCTTCACAACGGGATAGCCCGTAAAAAGAATCTTTACCCATGGAGACAGAGCTGAATAAACAGATGTTTACGAGTCAATATACGATAAACAGTTGTTTATTGAGCTCTATCTCTAGGGGTAAAGATTCTTTTAACAGGCTAGCCCGTTATGAAATTATTACGGGCTCTTTAGCATCAATACCATAGCATCATACATATTTATTTAAAACATTCATGTATATCTTACGTATTGTGCTGTACTGCTTCTGTAAATGTAAGAATTATTTATAGAAAAACAAATATAGACAAAGACAAACCACTTCGTCCTTCATTATAAAAAAAATATGAAAAAATTTAATATTTTTTCAATTGGGCCAAATTTTTTGTGATATATGTGGGTATATAGAGACAAGTTTTTATCAACTTGAAATTTTGAATTTCCAAAAAAAGTATATCGGATAATAAAGACACTAGTATTCATTCATGGTCCATATTTTAATTCGTCCTTTAGTTCTGCGTACTTTTGCTGTTTCTCATCTATCACCTTCTGAACATTATAGTAGGTTATGAGGTATGTGGTCTTTGTGCTTTTATCTATTGTGATGTATTTCTCTATCTGCGAGAATATATCTGTCGTAGTATAACTTACGGCTATTGGATTCCAATACTGGATCTAGTTTGTATTTGTACTATTGTAGTATGGGGCATTATCTGTTATTAGTTGATATTTTAGCGCTATACTTTGGTGGATAATATTAGCGTCTTGGCTGTGTCGATGAGGAGAATCTGTTTGGTTTAGTGAACTACACGCCCCAGTAATGTATAGTTTCAGGTTCTTTCTTACATCTTATACATTTGTCGTCTTGCATTTGCGGATCTTTCACAATATATTTCTGGTTGTTTTTTTTATTTAGTTTTTAGTATTTATAACCTGATCTTGTATGACTATAGGAAAACCTACTGTATCCGAGAAGAGTTACCCATTTTTAAGCCATGTGTTCAACGCTGTTTTGGTCGACTTAAATCTGCTTATGTAATGGAGGTATCTTCCATGAAGGGTCATACCTTTCCTTTCTTGCATCTTTTCTACGGTTGTTCGAATATCTTCATTATTATTATACATTAATATTCTTGGGATGCATTTTATTAGTTGTCTTCTATGAGTGCCGCTGCCACCTCAAGCGCTCGCCACTTCCGGTACCTCTCACTCGTGCCCCTCAAAATTCTGCAATTTATATATATTTTTTTACTTTTTCCGTCGGGCTAGACATTTTGAAATCAAGTGGTTCCTAACCGACATCAGTCATATTGTAACAATAGAGAAATCCCTATATGCGGACGGCAGGACATTCCAGAGCGAAGCGTCATATACCCGCGAGAACCTATTAGAACCTTGTTTATTGTTTCCAGCCTTACTTTATGGAACTCCATAATCATGAAATAAATAAAGATTAGTAAAAAGTTTCACGGTATTTATTAAAATATAACCTGACAATATTGTTTCGACAGCTACGTTGTCATTATCAAAGGTAATATAAATATTAACAAACACCGCTAAGGTAGATACAAAAATAGGTAACTAGATAAAAATAATAATAATAATCAGAATTAAATTTCTAACACTTCCAGTAACGGAGAATTACTGAGCTCAAGTTGTTCATTCATTAAAGGTACCCTGAGGTTGTGTTTGTATTGTGTGATTTTGTTCTAAATGTCTGGCATAATTAGATTTTTCATGATGTTTATTTTTGTAATGACGTACGTGTTCTTTATATCTTATGTCAAAATTTCAAAGTGTTTATTTATACATGGCAACTATGGAAAATCGAGTGTTCTAATTGTTAACTATTATAATGAAGGATATAATCAAAAAATTTGAAAAAAAAAGTATAAATTCATAGTCACTCATTTAAATAAACTAATTAAGAACCATTCCAGATAGTAGTAACTATCACTATTGAGTTTGAGTCAACAAACTCGGATAGTATTATTTTAATGCGGCGCACCTTATTAAATAATCACCACGTCCCCCTTTCGGGGGCACGAATTGAGATACGCTCATGTAGCCCACTAATGGTATTGCAGAAGCTATGAAGCTTGTGCATGGGGGCGAGATATACTAACCAAACCTCTACTAGCTCTCCAGGCTAGTACCGGAATTATGAACGTATTCACTCGTCGGGTCCCTTCTCCCGGCATAGGAAATAACCCCTAGTCCAGGTTTGGACTTTGCCCACAGTGTGGGACCAGTGCCCGATCGAATCCAACCCCAATATGGATGTGGGCTTGGACAATTATGCCACCACAGTCTACCATGTTAAGGCCCGGTGTGCCCTCGGCAGCGTTTCGTTTAATTCTACCTAAACCTCAACAAACAAATGCAAAAATCTGGGTCACAGGAATCACGTGGACGGAAATGCAAAACGTATCGCGAATCACGCGGTGATCACTCGACTATCACGTGGTTGACTCGAGGAGTTTATCTGATAAGAGAGACAGCAGGTGGCTGGAATGATTCATTAGAGTCGGAAACTGATTTTATTTAAGAAGAGCTAACGTGATGCTTAACTTATGTTCAATTATAATCGAATATGCGTAGAAACTAGGGAAAATGAAATCAATTTACACAATAATAAGAATTATTATTAACGTCGACGGTTAATTATTCTATTTCAACTAATAATAATAAAATTTATTCATCCTTATTATTATTAACTAAAATTTATGCAATTACTTTTCTTTAAATTACCCATTGCACAAAACGCAATGAAGTTTTTAATTATAACCGGTTATTAGAGTGTATGTATTCGACGATGACAAACGAAATGTTAAAAATTACAATCCTAACGTACGCTGCTGACTTTTTTTAACAGCTTTGGTAACATAAGATGCTGTTTACACTCTTATCTTATCATAATGTGTTTTACAGCTATTGATCACGCGTTGACCTAGATTCTTCATTTTCTTGTTTGAGTTTGGGTAGAATTCCGATGTGTACCAGTTAAGGTGAAGTTATCTTGATCATTGAGATGCTACGTATTCGCATCAATACCTCTTAAGAGTAGTGGCTTGAGACGGTTTCTTTGAATCAGAAGACTTTATGGACTTAAGAAGACTTAAAGACTATGGCTGTGCAGTCACAGCCATAGCGTGATTCCAATACTTACGTCTCTGAATTCAATTTACCTGGTGGCATGTGGTTTTCCATCGGCCAGTGTTTTTTTTTCTCTATTTGGCAAACTTGATCAATGCATTTTCAGATTTGTGTTTTGTACTATATATAATCTAATTAATTTTGGCTAAGAATGAAAAATATTTGGAGTAAATAATAATTCTGCTTTAGAGTTTGTGTTTATGACGGTCGATGCAGTCTAGCAAAATAAAACACTGTAAAAAAGCGCGTGCATGCAGTGCTTTATAGATTTTTTTCCCTAAATGCGTCTATTGCTTATGTCTAATCAATGATGCAAAATTTCGCTAGACGGCAACGTTATCGACAACGGCTTGATAAAGTGGCTTACGATAAAAACTAATTAATTTAGCATTCAGAAACTCGTTTTCAAGTTCAATAATCAACTGTTACTTTTATTATTAATGGTTGTAATAGTAAAGCTGTTTAGTGATGGTAATGGTTGTCGTTTTTTTAAGATAATATAACTAAATTTACGGTAACGCTGCGGAGCTTTTTATTGCAGCGCACCAGTCGGGAATTTCCGACGATTTACAAATTATTGTCGAGATTTGAAATTTTTGAACTAGATTTTGGAAATCTATTACCAAAATCGCGATAATAAGTACCAACAGACAATTTGATATTGTATTATCAAAAATATAGTAAAAGACAATCATAACTAAACATGTAATCATCGAAAAAATGGAGTATTATACACCGTGACCCATTAAGACATACTCAGACTTTGCCAGTGGTTAGATAACCATTAAAGAAAGAAAATTCCTATATACCATTTTTCTCGTATTTCTATATTTTTGGAGAAAAACGGCATCGAAATTCAGCCGAATGTTTTCAAATTTAATAGTATGAATGCTCATGACACATATTTTAGTTCAAGCAGATATTCAATACTACTAGAATGTGCAAGGATAGCGTAAAGTAATAAAAACGTCTTTATTTTGGCCAAGTGTTTCGTAGAATAACAACAGATAAACAGAATTAAATAAACAAAGCATGTTGAGAACGACCTCTCGATGGATATTGTTTCAAAAATGGTATTTTTGTTTTGTGTTGTTTCTGATGACTAAGACAATTTCAAATTCTTTTAATAGACACATTAACCCCTATGTGTAATACAATACTGCAGGTTTGTGAATAAAAAATTATAGTACTCGTGATAGGGACACATCTTTTGAGGTCAAGATCAAGGAGATACCCGATACTATTTGGTTTCTCAAACGATAACAAACTGCAAACCCCTTACACTTTTAACTTTTAGTAATAAAACGTATAACAGTACTTGTACTTGACTATGTAAACAAATCCATCAATCATTCAGGGTCGTTGAATTAAAACATCAAAAAAAATAATAAGGTTTTAATAATGAAACATTCTAGAATTCCAATAAAAATAACAATACCTATTGATGGATAGATCAAATTAGCTAAACATGTCTTTACTTAATTAAAACTAATATCTGTTTATTAAAGCATACACATCGAATTTAATGATACATTAAATGGGTCAGTATTAAAATGATGTCATTTCTGTCTGCGTTTACTATTAGAATAAAGGGGAATCCCCCGGATTAATAGATCGTTTTGTTTTAACATCTTAAAAAATGGAATGTGCGTCGTTTGCATCCTTGTGCTTGTTTAAACAGATGTCACATTTTTACTGATGGTGTCAATTTCTAAAGATCTTGCATTTATTTCTATTCGACTTAACTACACTGACCTGCATCAATTATACGTACTTTTCTGAAAACGTCGGTCAAAATTTTCGAAATTTTCAGGTTCATTTAATCAAAAAAAGTTACTAAGGTTTTATGTTTCTAATAACCAGAGAAGCTTATCCTCAAAGTCCGATCATTGAGTACTGAATCACCGTGTATTTGACATCACATGATTGAAAGAAATCTTGCGGTTTCATGTAGAAAAAAGCTTTCACGGAAATATCAGTTTAGAAACTAATTAAAGTGGTTTTTTTGTGAAACATCTGTTTGTGGGTGAACATGTGATTGCGGTTTAAATCGTAATATCTTGGGGGAACCATGGTTGTGATAAAAAACAAATAAGGATAGGTGTAGGAAATATAAGGAATTCAAAAGTTGCATTCTATAGAATCATAAGAATTTTTCCCAGAGATTCCTGCCTGGTAGGCGTCTTCTTTTTTACTTTACTTTTTTTAATAAGTTTGACTTGTTTTGGGCGATTTGATTTATCTAAATTACAAAATTAAGTTGTAATAGCAATATTTAAGCAAATATATTTCTTATAAAAAATGTCACTTGTTTAATTTGCATAACAAAACAAATCATAAATAATATTCATTTTTCAACACTCATGTTTTAAAAACAGTTGACGCCATCTCTAACAATTTCCAAAAATAATTCGCGGATATTTTTCTTAAAACATTATTTTCTCCACCGCTGAATTCCCATTAAACCAAATAAAAAGGCAGTAGTTCAACAGGGATCTTCCACAACTCCACGGGTGGTTAACTTTTTCACGAAAAACATTTTAAACAGAGTATCATCGACGTCTGACCTTGACGCACCTCAAAGGTGCCGAAAACAACGCCACTTCCGCTGCGGTGGCGAGTTGCCAAAGTCGAACGTGAATAAAATAAGATAACTGATGTGTTCGCGGTTCTCGGAACCCGATATTTCGGGTAGGCCACACACGCTCATATCCGTAGCCGCTTCACGCATCCTACTTTTGTTAAATGTTATGTCAAGTGTCATCGTTTTGCTTATCTATAGGGTTCCCAGTAGTCAGAGAATAGTAAAACGCTCCGGGAACACATATGTAGTCGATTAGAGATTAGATCTTCCAAATGTTTACACCGACCTGAACGAGTTTTTATCGAAACTACTTACAAATTTGGTCGTAAAGTTTTCAGCTGTCTATTGTTTTTCGTTTAAAAATGTCGGCTTTTTTGCAACGCGACCTTCGATCCCGTTTGAAGAACATTTAACCTTGATTAATGCGAAGGTGGAGATCTTGAAGGTAGATGAACTAGTTTTTCCTTGGTCGACTAATTAATTTTTTCCCTTGTTTTGATCACCTTATCAAATTATTTGGGAATTTAATTGTTATTTTCTGTGGGAGATTTGTTTTTGGCAGGATTGGATTGTAGGTAAAAAAAATTTTATAGCGTAAAACACGTGTTCTTACAGGTGTTACATGTATAAGGTGGACCTCGACTAGAAGGAGGTGGATGTACCTATTTCTTCGACAGGTTTTAGTTATTATGTTGTCATGTTACTTTTAAAGGTTTTCATATGTATGTATGACGTTCAGCTACTTGAATAGAGAAGATGAAAAACTACATCTAATAAGCATCTTTAAGAGACTTTCATCATAATTTATTTGTTTAATTTTTTTCTTCGATGATTATTTAATGAAGACTCTGCACTTCAGAAATCACTTGAGAGTTTTTCAATTCTCATGACCAATTTTTCAAGTGGGCGTTAATAAGGTACGTTTATCCATCCATTCAGAAGTTAAATTTACGGTTACGGATGATTGATTTCACCGCTAGTGACACTTTTGTGTCACAAAATGTTCATCGTAATTATAAAATATTTTTACTACTAGTACTTCCGGTGTACTACTGAGGTATCTAAAATAATAGATAATTATTGCTTTATGTACAATGTGGAACAAATGTATGGAAATTGAGTAATTTTTTTCTTTTATTTCATTTCGTATTTCAAACAATTGTTTATATACCACAATTAGTACTATAAAGTATATCTTGATCTCCGTTCTCAATGACACCGGAGTTCAAGACGTTCTTGATCTCCGTTGTTGTTGGCAACGTAAATAATTTGATGTTGCATTATAGCCACATGCATGCATGCATGCTGCTTTTTATCTCCTTAGTTACGCATATGATGACACAGACAAGGCAACTTGCTTCTTTATGCAATAAATTCGGATGGATTTTAAAAAGTAGAAATTAGGATTGAAATACGAAATAAAATAAAACAACTTATGCAATACAGAGATCAAGTTTCTTTAAATCCTCGAAGATGTTATAACGCCTCGGCTGGCGCCTCGGCGTTATACATCTTCTTGGATTTAAAGTATCACTTGATCTCCTAACTACATAACATATATTATGATATAGGATATGGTTATTTATGATTAAGATGCACACTATAGTCAGATAAAGTATATCTGAAAAACTGATTTTTCCATAGAATTTAGTTAATTTTCTTTGTCCAATTGTCTAATTTATTGAAGTTTAGGTCAATTTTAATGTCAGATTTAACCTAAAACAGACAAGGTGTATTGGCATGGGGATGTCTACAAGTATTTACTATCTTACTTTATCAATTAATAGTTAAAAATGTGTTTTCATTTTAACGAGATTCCTAGTTGCCACAAGTTTCTTGTATTTCAAAATTTTACAGCTCTTGGCTAAATAATTTTGGAGGAGAATTGTAAAACTGCTTCATTACCACATAATTGCTACTATCTTAAATGTAGAGGCTGCTTTTTATTAATGATATCAGATAAACAACATGTAATTATGTTTCGCCTTTAGATCATTCTTTGAAATACTGTAATTGTGTTATTATTTGAACTTGAACTGTGAACAAACATGTAAATAATGTTATTAAGATCATATAGTTCAAGTTTGTGAAGAAAGGAAGGCGTGCAAAAGTATTTTTGGATAATTAAGTTAAGAAAACTTGTTAGGAGATGTCATCGACATTCAGTTGCAAGGTTAATTTTGGTTGTTCATACAACTGTTGTATGTCATTGAATTCGGAATTTAATTTCCTATAAGTTATCTAATTAGTTTAAAAATAGAGTTAAGACTTGTATTTTCTGCAAAAATTACATCACATTCAATTGTTTCGACAAAAGATATAAAAACACGGCCATTTTTGTAACAAATTCTCTTCTAATTACATCTTTCAAGAAGTGCACAACGTTTTGGAGAGCATCAAGTAATTTTAGGTTATGTTATAAGTTAAAATGTAAACAAATCAATGTCAAGATTTTGAACTTAGTGATATTTTTGAAAAACGTCAAAGTGTTTAAAATTTAAAAAGAATTTATAAGTCGAAGTGTTTATTTAGCAAGTGCTTCAAGTTAAACAAGTGTTTAATTTATTCTTCGATGGGAATATATTACCAGAAAGAGAAACTTAAATGAGAAATTTAACTCAAATATAAATGGAGTAATTTACTTACCACTATTGTACAATTAAATAGATTTGGAATTCCAATTAGTAAAGCCCTTTATTTGGAAATGTTTAAAAGACGTCGTTGGCACACTTTCTTAAATTCTTTGTCACGACCAATAAAACCAGACACAAGGGCAGTTAATAAAAATAAAGTTGGCAATCTTGTAACGTCAAATATTTAAAAAGCAATTAGAATATAAACGCGAGTCTTTAATTGTAGTAAGTTTCATTTTCAGTAATTAAGAAATATGATACCAAAATTATTAATCTCCAACTAAAGAAAACTAAACTATTTTGGGATTAATTAAAGAAATAATGGTAGAATTAAAAATATAGAGTTTAGTAATCAGATTTTTTTGTCGATGCATTTAAATATTTAAAGATAAACTCAAAATTAGTTTCTATCTTTTTACTTTACATAAAAGAAAATCTATTTTTTTTTAATTTTCTTTTTTTTCTTGTTTGTTGTTTTTTAGGATATGTTAATTAAAAATAAAGTTGTATTGCTATTATTTTGAAAATTACTTTAATATTTAATATAAACGCGAGTCTTAAATTGTAGTGAGTTTCATTTTCAGTAATTAAGAAATATGATACCAAAATTATTAATCTCCAACTAAAGAAAACTAAACTATTTTGGGATTAATTAAAGAAATAATGGTAGAATTAAAAATATAGAGTTTAGTAATCAGATTTTTTGTCGATGCATTTAAATATTTAAAGATAAACTCAAAATTAGTTTCTATCTTTTTACTTTACATAAAAGAAAATTTATTTTTTTTTAATTTTCTTTTTTTTCTTGTTTGTTGTTTTTTAGGATATGTTAATTAAAAATAAAGTTGTATTGCTATTATTTTGAAAATTACTTTGTGTATGTGTTTTTATATTATTGTGTTCCTAAATATATAAGAATTTAGTTATTTATTGAAGCGACCCGCCTGAGAGAGTTTCAATTTGTGAAGAGTTAGACTTTTCACAACTTTATATTTAGCCGGAGCATTTGTTTTAGTAAAAGGTAAGCAAGTATTGAGTTGTGTATTTCATCTTTGTTACGATAGTATATATGTCTGTCTGATAGCATTTAAAAGTATTTCAAAATAAAGATTTTTAACAAGAGATTTAACAACTATGTATTTCTACTTTTTTGGGTTGCCTCAGTAATTCTACACCTAATTTGTGTAGGATTATCTATAACTTCAACCGTTCAACCGTTTTGAAGATATTTTAACATTCTTAACTGCATAGGTAACATTAAATCGGAACCTTTAATTTTGTTATTTATTAAAAGTTAAGTAACGATAACTAAATTACTTCTCATGGTGCGAGCCTTAGCAACCGGTAAAAACTACTTAGTGACAGAAATGAACGTAACAAAAAGGCCAGTCGATCAGAAACATATGTTGAGAAGAAAAATAAAAAATCAAATCAAGTCTTCGCAGTGTGACATGCTGCCTCGTCTAGTGGAATAACATAGCCTCCATCACGAGAACGCAGTTCTGGGATTGACGGCAAAAGATGGGCTCCTAGAATGTCCTGATACTTTCGAGCGTTGACCATTTCGCCTATAAAACATACAATTTCAACTCCTTGGACGGGCATAATATCCTAAATTACATATAACTGAAGCTGAAAATTATGTAGTTCTTTTCAAGCAGTGTTTGTGGTATGTTATGTTGACCAATACGTAGCACTCGCTTGTGACTAACATCAGCAAACTTCCAATCTGGACTTAGCGCTCCATAAAGTGATTCTCATTATTCAGTCATCCAATCTTGGTGGTTTTTACACCATTTTAATCAGTTTTTATTTGTCTTGTGGTTAAAAACAACAAATTGCGCAAACGGGAAAGTTCGGGAAATTCCGAATTGCATGTGCTACCGAAGTTAAAATAGGATATATTTATTGAAAATCAAGATTGCTGATGTTAAATTATTTGTCAGTTGTTACTATATGTTTCTGACGTTTATTAATAGATATATTACAGTACTAGTGGAGAAACTAAAAGTTTTACTCACGCGTGTGTCGAGATTACACACGAGTCGAAGCCGAGTGTGGAACGACACACAAGTGAGTGACTCAGTTTCCCACGAGTGCTGTATAGCGTTTTGTTCAATCTTGCTATTAGAAATTAAAAAAATAAATAAATAAATTTAAATTTTTAGAATAACTGCAGAAAAATTAGGAGGCGGTTTTCGTTGTTATGGTTCTCATCATTCGTCATAAAACAGACAATCAATTTGTCATTATTTGTCAACAAAGATCAATTCCCTGGTATTAATCAACCGATTTTTAACAATTGTAATGTTAACTTTCATATTTATAAGTAATTTTTTCTACTGATATATGTGAAAATGGCAATATTCTCATGGTTTACGCTATATGAAACCGATTCATTTTCATTCTAGAGATGAAAATTTTTTCACATCTAGAGATGAAAATGAGAATCTCAAGTTTTTGATTTTCTCGATTAAAGAATTAAAACAAATTTTCGTGAACTTATTAATTACTTCAATTTCAATTAAATGTTTTATGTACAAACCTAAAAGTAGCCTGAAACTTTTTAAAAAGCCCAAATAAGATAATAAAATTTGTCTTGAAAAATATCGTATCTTTCATGATAGTGCATCAAGTGTGTATTAGTTACAATAGCAACCACCAAACAAACAATTAAATTTGTTCTAATTAACTTTATATTGAATTTGTAACGTTATAATTATGGAATTTAACGAGGAAATAAGTGAACCAGGCACACCACCAAATATTATAGAAGCGGCCAACTCTACTTCTAGTAACATATTACCCGAAAAATCCAGAGACAGGTACGAATTTGTGTACAAAAAGTTTATGGATTGGAGGCACGACAATGGAACAAACTCCTTTTCGGAAAACGTCCTTTTGGCTTATATTGGACAAATATCGAAGAATTTGAAACCATCTACCGTTTGGAGTACATATTCCATGTTACGCAACACCATTAATATCAAACATGATGTGGATATTGCAAAATATGCTAAGCTCAAAGCATATTTAAAACGAAACTCAACAGGATTCAAGAGCAAAAAAGCCAAGGTATTGACAGCACAACAAATTCAAACTTTTATTCATGATGCACCTGATGAAAAATTCTTGTTTACTAAGGTAATTACATAATACATTTAATGTCTGTACGTATTCATACATTTTATTCATTAATTGTAGGTAGCATTAATTTTTGGCATTGCCGGCGCGTGTCGTTCTCATGAGTTACGAGATTTAGAAGTACAGAATGTTCAGAATTTGGAAAAAGCCTTGCTTGTGACTATTCCTAATACAAAAACCCATACGCCCCGTTCCTTTACAATTGTTGGCACTTATTATGACATTTGTAAAAAGTATATTAATCTTCGCCCGCTAGGAATAAACAGAACAACACCCCGATTCTTTTTAAATTTTCAAAATGACAGATGCACAAGACAAGTAATAGGCATCAATAAATTTGGAAATGTTCCAAAGCAAATTGCTACATTTCTTAATTTGGAAAATCCACAATTGTATACGGGTCATTCGTTAAGAAGGTCTTCTACCACTGTTCTTGCGGATACTGGAGCCAATCTTACGGAAGTAAAACAACATGGAGGTTGGAAGTCGAGTGCCGTAGCCGAGCAATATATTGAAGACTCGGTGAATAATAAAATGAAACGAGCACAAAAAATATTCCAGTGTATTGAAAATGTACCAGAAGCTCCAAATATACCTAAAACTACAACCGACCTTAATGATCAAACCGAGGATCAAACACTTGACTTTGAAAAGCAAACATTACCATCACATCTGTCTGTAGCAACCACTTTTGGAACTCAAAACTTACCTTCGACAAGTACCACAGAAGTCAGCACTGGAGGATGGAAATCAAGCACATCAGTAACTGAGCGATATATTGAAAATTCAATAAATAATAAAACAGAACAAGCACAGACAATATTCCAGTGTATTGAACATACATCAGAAGTTGCAAATATACCCAAAACAACAATTGGTCTTCATAACCAAACAATTAACTTCGACACACTAACATCGAATCTGCCTGTAGGAACCACTTCTGGGAATGAAAACTTACCTACAAAAAGTACCACAGATGCCAGTACTGTAAATAATAAACCTATAATCAATAATTATTACAATAATTGTACTTTCCACATTTATAATAATAATAAATAATGTATTCAATATGATAGAAAATTTCTATTTTCACATAAATATATCAGTAGAAAAAATTGCATTTACTACTTGAGATGAAAAGCGGTTTTTTGGTTCGGTGGTGAGAGATGAAAACCGCTATTTTCATCTCTTGTGGTAAAATATACTATTGTTGATATATGTTACTGTTATGAATAAAATTGGTTAAATGTTCAGCTTATAACTTTGCTTATCGGGAGTGAGTGAAAAATTTTTCACCCACTGCATTCGCTCACCCGTTGCTATGTAAGTAGGTTAAATGGGCAAAACAAACGCTTTCACCTTTGGTATCTAGGTAAGAAACAGTAATTTTCAACGACAGGATTGCACAAATAACATTTATTCATGTTCGTCTCCATGTACTTGAGAAATATTCTTTTTTATAGTTTGCGAAAAGGTTAAAGTTATCTTAGAAGCAGAAGCACGCCTAACTTCATTAATAATTTTCTTGAAAACTCACTTCTCTTCCAGATAATTTCCGTAGTCGGCAACTTTTCTCGATGATACTAATGAAATCAGTCAATTATTCACGATCTCTTGAAAAGAGCAAGTCGGGGGGCGGTAAAGCTGGGGAAAGGTTAGTCGAATGAGGTGGCTTAGTGTAGGGGCAATCCCGAGAAAAATAAGTCGGCGTGGGGAGTGGATCAGTATATGGGACGGCAGTGAGAAAGCCGCAGGACGTTAGTATTGTGGTGGTAACAGTGGGTGAGAAAACCGAGGGGAAGAGTGAGTCGGGCCATTTGTTAAATAATGCGTCCAGGAACTCATCTGACAATATATTTTTGGTTGCTTTTTAATGAAGTGAAATCTCCTGCTGCCAGCTTGTCGTGCAAAACGACCTTAGTAAACAAAAAAGTCGAAATAATATCAATTATTTAAAGAAAATTAAGGTAAAGCTGTTATCAGCAGGCAAGAGTTTCAAAACTTTTTTCATGTTTATAGTACCCTACGACCCAAGTTTGGCAATGGCATTTGACGACACATACAGCAAATGGAAGCCCTAGCCATTAAGATTTTTGTATATAATTCTCATTTTGGTATGACCTTGAGGGAGATCGGAAACTGGAATCAAAAGAAGGATGGGTTTAAAACTTTGTTTCTGAACTCTACCAGTACTACTCGACGTAAAAGGCAAAAAATGCACCAAATTAAAGTCATAACCTTGAAGATTACCTACATACATTTTTGATTTCAATGTGACATGGGCACCTTTCCCAAGGTCACAAGATTTTCAGACTGCGGTCTAAGGAAGAACGAATCTAGAAAATTCTACGGCCTGCTCTATTAACCCGTGGGAGTTTTGCGGCTAGTATGATTGTACATTTGAGTTACCTAGTATATATAAGTTGATATGTTTATTTTTACTTTTTAGAATCATTAAGTACAGATTTCGTTATAAATATCTTAACGTGGGTGCCAGTCAATGATAATGTTTCCTTTTTTCCCGACAGACTGACCATGGTTGGTCTTAAGATAGCCCAGCTCTCCGGATACTCACTAACCTAACAGAATTGAACTTGAAACAAATTAGTCTAAGGAGCTTACAACTAACTTTCAATCTAACTAACTTAATTTAAGTAAGAAAACTATCCTAATCAGTTTTGACTCATAAACAACTTTTTTTATGAATCTCAGAACTTATAAAAAAACACCATTGGCTTCATAAGTGAAAGTATTTACTGACAAAACTGGAATAAGATGAACAAGTGCAAACTCGATGCTACTGTTTTCATTTTTACGCTCACATGAAAGGAATGTTATGTACAGTTCATTGCAATGTAAGTACCGTCTGGCATACACCAATAGGACCGATTGGTATACTAACTATAAGAATTTCTTGATTTGGATCTTGAACAATGTGAATCAGGTACACTGTACAGCATTCATATTTACGTTATTAGTTAAGTTCTTTTGGTCGAAGTTCTCAGTAAAGCCGCTGATTAGCCACTGACTGAAACCAACAGTAGTAAATTATGATGTTAACAGGAAAGTGATGCTTTTTTCGGCAACACTGATAAAATAATAATTACTAATGTACTACGATTTTGCAATAAAGAAATTATGTTTTATTACTTATAAGCAGCATAGAAATAATAACGACAGTATCAAATTTTAGAAAATAATCATTATTTTGTCGAAATGAGGTCTATTCTTCACTGTCTTAGGTTGTCGTTTTAAGTCTACACAAATGATACGAGCGGTATGTGTAGGTATAATAAAAGACGTTGGCTAACTGAGTCAGCAGTCTATTGAGGATGTTGTTAGTGCAGCACACGAAGGACCAGTTCTATGTTAAGCACTATGCACTATGTTTGAGTCTGCAAATAATTGCAGAAACTGTTGCTCCTATTGCAATTCGACTTTACATCCCAAAAATTGACGTCAAATACATAATATTCTATTCTATATAATATATTCTCGGTTTTTGTGATATGAGAGATATACAAGAAATCAGTAATATTTGAGCTACCTTCAAACCTTCTTATTTGATTTTCTCAGAACTGCATATTTTATCCTTTTTGTAACACGGCATATCTCTTATCTGTGTATGTGACAAGAATCTAATAACTACTATATGAAGTTGGTATCTAGTAGTAAGATCAATGATAGTTAATACAACTTTATCTAAATGCGGGGGAGGAGGAAGGCCAGGGCGTATTAACATCTTGAACAAACCTCAAAGTAAGTGAAACAATTTGTGACAACCTTTTAGGCTGTTCGCGGCTTGCATTGGCTGAACTTCCAATCCTACATCAACCAATTAATTTAACTCAAAACTACATCATCGAAACTTAATCAGTTAAAAGTTAGCCAAACCTAAATAGATTCTTACTAGCAACGCTTAACTCAACCTGTCAGAAGCTAACCTAATGAAATACCTGATCTATTAAGAATCTCCGTTTCTTTCTAGACACTTCATTACGTCAAGAATTCACAACTTTTCTCATATTCTTTCTAGAAGATATGAAATCTTAAAATTTCATTGAATCTACAAACGCTTTTTGAATAACGTTTGACATACTAGAGTCTGATTTTGTCAAAGTTTACTTCTTACAAGAGCACCTTTTAAGAGTCTGACTTTTGAAAATTGATAGAGCCTTAAATAGGCTTGCGAATAACAAAAATCGAAATACTTTAGTACAAATTACCAAGTCTATGACGAAAGTCCATTTTTGAAAAGAAAATACATATTTCCTTTAAAGATAATTTTTAAGTATACGACTTCTTGAAAAGATCTTTTCTAAGAGATAACATTTCCAAAAGTTTTTTCATACTGTTTTTTTTAGAAATTTTATTCTAGGTAAGCTTGCTTTTGAGAAAAATCTCCTCTTTCGAAGAATTCCTAGAAAACCATCTTTAAAAGATAATCATTAGTTAAAATTAGTTAGTTAAAAGACTTCGTAAATAATATGAACTTCAAGAAAGTTCTTTAATAAAAGTTATCATTTCTGGTTTCCTCGAAAAAAAGATTTTTTAATCGATTCTGCGGAAAGCTTCACAAGCTTTCTATACATTCTGCTACTTTTCTTCTAGTTTCAAACAAGAGCTTCAAAAACTGAAATTCTTCAGCCTTTTTAGAACCATATCTTATTAGAAAAAATTTATAGAATTCTTAAAACTTTTCTGCTTTTAAACTCCTTTCAAAAACCACTTTTATAAAATAAAGCCTCTTCAACAAATTATTCTCAAACACTTAGAGATCTTTTTGCTAACGTACTTATTAAGGAAATTTTTTTTTATGTGAATACATATTTCCTTCTACAAGAGAAGAAGAACTTTGGAACGTATTTTTGAATATTCAAAATCAATTTCCACGTCAGTTTGATACATTATTAACAGTTTGTTATCATTTTGCGGTATATGCATAGGGTTTTTCTATATAATTTGGATCACCTTTACCAATGTGTGGAACCTTTCGACGAAGTCGTTTCGGCGACGGCGTTTCTGCAACAGACTATTTCGGCACTGGCTTGTTCGGCGAAAGTACGTTTCGTTGCCAATTCTGTTATTTGCGTTATTTCTATGTATGCATTTATAATTTTGTGAGTGTGAATTTGATGAGGTAACATTTTTGTTGGACACCTACTACAGGTGTGAAAATGTGATTTTTATGTAATTCTTAAAATAAATCTCCATTGTTTAATTACTAAAATTTTTGTGTCGCGGATAAGATATTTTTGCCATAATCAAGGTGCTTTTTTAGGATATAAATTGAGTTCTCGTAGACAACAACACATTGATTTTTTATAATTAAAGTAATTTTAGTCTCATTATCGTCTGATAAAGAATTAATTACACGCTTTTACATAGTTCGTAATTGACCCCCACTCTCATCGACTACTCTATATAATTTGCCAAATTCTGATCCAAAATGTAAAGATTTTCTGGTACAAAGACCTAAACCAACCTGACTTGAAAAGAAACCCCCATCCCGCTCATTTTACAAATTTTTGATCCGCTAATGTTTGGAAATGTTTACGGTATTTATATTTTAAATCAAATACATGCAACAGATATACTTTTTTAAATTACAAGAAAACTGTGCATCTTAAGGAAAATCTGTCAAGAAAAATATTTACAACATGCTCGCCTACTTATAACTAATTTCAGTTTTTTTGGATAGGTGATGTAGATTTTGATAGTTATAAAATTCTCAAAAATGAGTTTTTCGTAAATGTTAATTGAAAACATGAAAAAATGAAAACATTATTGATTAACTGATACATTTAATAATATGTCATTATTAACACTGATATTATGACTGTTGGTGCCGAAAAGACCGCCGCCGAAACGTTCTGGCACCGAAAAGCCGTCGCCGAAATGCCTATACAGATTTTATTTTAAAAAATAGAAAAATTTCTAATTACAAGGGTTGCAAGACTTGTTTTGAACTGTCTGAATTCGTTATAAAACAAATGATGATCGTTATATACGAAATTACATTTTCATGAACACGTTGTATATTTTAAATTTCTACTCTATCCCGATTTCAAAAATACATATACATATATTTGTCATATGTTTAATTTAGCCGTTTATATGAAAGAATCTAGATAGCTGTAAAGAAAAGAGTTATATCAAATTTTTTTCTACTGAAGAGTAGCTCATAACGTTAGAACGAAAAAATATATTGTTTGATTTTTGCGATCATCATTTCTTTTATCTGTTGGCAAATTCTAGTGGTTCAAAAAATCTTGCAACTTTGCTAATTAAAAGTCTTTTCTATCTCTTAAAATAAAGGCTGTAGGGGTGGTCCAAAATATAGAGAAAACCCTGTACATACTATACATATTTTACATAAGCAATATTTGCTTCTATAGTAAGTTACCACATCGCCAACAATAGTGCCGCTATTCCTGAAAACACTCAAAATTAACCGGGAACAGATTTGAACATACAATTTGGTGTGTCTAACCAACAATTTGTTTTTGGCTAGCGAGTAGAGGATTTGCGTAATCCAAGGTAAACGTAAATTAACTCAAAAGAAATTCCAGTAAGGATTAAGTGGAACGTAACATAATGTGACTATCTAACTATTATTACAAGACAAAATTAATTCCAGTTTAATGCTCTATGCATGCATGATATGCGCGTATTAAGCAAAACCGCAAGGAAATTCTCCAAAGTTTAACCAAAGTTCATTTACACTAATCAAACTTTAGTCGTAAGGCAAACGGCACGTCCGGAGCGTCCTTGGTATTCGTAAACCAGGATCCTGTCGTTGTCCTGTCATGTCATTTTGTTAGCATAACAGTGGCGTGCCAAAATCTTATTTTACGTCGATTAACTCGATGGAAAATGAGACAGCCACCTGCATGACAAGAAGAAAATACAATTAAGCAATCTTTATTTATAAAGCTAACATAAGCGCGTATCCAGAATGTTACAGAATACTAACAAAATGTGGTTAAATCTAATTTGGAAAACAACAGAATCGATTTTTAATAACATTGCCATTCTCTTTTCAAACTCGTGATGTATTCCGAATAGTATTTAAAATTCGCTGAAAAAAGGCTGAATAAAATTACATTGATACGATAGGAAATGCCAAATTTGTTTTTAGAGTCTATCGCGATAAAAAAGGCAGGTGTATAATTAGCTGTCGTTTAAAATTAAAACAAGCAAAAAAGAAAACTAAAACTATCCATTAGTACCAGATAAAAAATTGATTTAGAATTAAGTAGTGAACTAATATTTAGTTACAAAATTAAATTCATCCCTGGAAAGTGAAAGATATTTCAAACGAATGAATCAATTCTATTCGATATTTAAAGTGAAAATTTATTATAAATTTTAATTACAAGAAGGTTTGTTAATATAAACCCTATTATAAAAGTAGAACGTTTATTCTCAGAGTTGAAATTGTCATTTTATGCCACCAGTAAAATCTGAAGCGAGGTCTAAAGTAATACTTTAGATACCAGTGTAAAAAGTAAATTCAATAAATAAATCACCATAACAACAATTGTTGTTCTGGTAATATCACCAGTAGTTGTTGTAGACGTTATATCGGTGGTAATCACCTCTGATAGCTCAGCAGTAGATCTATCTTTTGTTTGGAAAACAGAAGGTCCTGGGTTCGATTTCCAGTCGTGGTGATAACTTTTCTACATTATAACATCTTAATATGATATATTTGTTAATTTAGGCAATTATTCTATTATTATTTTTAATTAGGCTGTAGAAACAAAATAAACTATGATTTTTTTTTCTTTGGGGATTTATTGTCAATTTCTTATTATTAGTTTTTTAAGTAATACAAAATTGAAAAATTCTTAATTTCAAACGACGACGTTTCGCCTCATAAACATTAGGCGAAGTCAAAAATCTTTTTTAACAATAACAACATTTTAAAATTG
Organism: Agrypnus murinus; assembly: GCA_929113105.1. NCBI lineage: Eukaryota > Metazoa > Arthropoda > Insecta > Coleoptera > Elateridae > Agrypnus > Agrypnus murinus. The sequence continues at coordinate 158,119,123 of OV816026.1, forward strand.
TCTGAAATATAAACAAATGTATTATTACATAAGTGAAAGCATGGAATTTCAATACGCCTTACTAAATATAATAATTTTTTTAATAATAGTACAATAAAAGTAATAACAATAATAATAGTATGTTAATACTATATTTGTTTATATTTCAGATGATCTTAAAATGTTGTTATTGTTAAAAAAAGATTTTTGACTTCGTCTAATGTTTATTTGGCGAAACGTCGTAGTAGGCCAACTTATTTCGTTAAAGGTATCTAATTATTGCAGAAGACAAGATAGTAGATAGAACTTAAGCAAATTACGTAAAATACGCAGCTATGCACTATTTCTTTTTATATTCATTGCACGAATGCTTGTAGCCAGTACAAGACTGTATTTGATTATTCTCCACAAGCCAGTGTGAGATGTGTAATTTTATCAGATGAGGTATCTGGGAGATGATACTGACAGATATTTCCAGTACTTTACTTTCCGGTGTCTTTATTTTATTTTATTACAAATAAACGGTAGTACTTTTCTTATTGTTAATTTGCGCTCTTTTTCTGCAAGTGCATATTTTATCGTGCATCAAATATTTCTACCATGCAATATTCATCCTGCAATGTAGGTATTTAACTTTAGTGTAAAATTGTTTCCTGTCGTTTGACGTATATATTCTTTCCTCGTATTTAGTATTATTTTCATCTTATTTGGGGTTGCTTGGAAACGATTAAACAATTAATAGTTTGCACACAGTAATTTTCGTTTAGTACATTTTGATTATAACTAAATAAACAATGTTTTGTATTTTCTCATTTCACTGTTCTATAATTATTAAATAAGAAAAAAATATCATGTACTGCTAGAAATTTTTTAGCTCAATTTAAATCGTGATATTGCTCTACTTGCCGCTTCGCGGATTGCAGGCAGGTCCTCACTTCGCGAAAAATCTTGTAAAATATACTATTTTTGTATAATGGACTTCTTATCGGATAATGATTATGTTGTGACATAAAACATCTTGAATTGTATTTTAGATTTTATTGGCACTCAAAATATTTTTTGTCCTTAATTTTCTTTTTTTTTGTCAAATTGAAATCTAATCCTTAAATTACTAGGATACGGCATTAAGACGGTAGATAGGTTTATAGAATAAAAATAGTCATAGTGTTTTTCCTACATTAGCTAATTTAAGGCTAGCAAAAAAATTAGTGCAGTTGTACAAGAAAACTTAAAAAGCTTTTCTAAATCTTTTTCATGTAAGCTTCTAAGACGATCTATGTAGAAGTATTCATCTGCAACTGCTTTTAGAAACTAAAGTGTGAGGAATTACTTTCTTATGCTTGAAGAGTTGGTAACCAATATCCTTAAGCACCCAAAAAGATTTTTACTGAAGTATTGAGATAAACTGCTTTAATTGCTGAATCGTCAATGGGCTAGTCAACACAATGAAAAAAATACATCTAGCATCACCTAGTAGAGCATTTCAGGATTCAGCAAATGAAGCAGCACCAACAACATCGACAAGTAGTCTTAATAATTAGAGACGAACCTATCATAAAATACAAACTAACACAACTGACTGCAACTCAAACTACTTAAAGATTTAGGAACTTGATATGTTCTATAGACTCAAACAACTCAAATGATTAGAAAAGTTTGAGTGACCCGAGGAATCCTGTCAAACCCAACTACAAAAGCTGGAATTCAAATCGTGCGTAATATACTCTATTGAGTAAAAAAACCCGTTGACTTGCTCTACGGCATTTAATTTTGAGTAGGTCTTAAGAAATAATCGTGCTATCCAAGTAAATCAATGTTATTAAAGAAACGAAAGTTTTATTTTAACATGGTTTTTATTATTCTTCTTAATTTAAATCAGTTTGAGCCACTACTGAATCTTCCGAGTTCATCTTTCGTTTATCTTATCACTCTTTATCATTTAAATTACAGCGTGGAGACCACGTGATTTCGGATACTTTTTACATTTCCGCTCTCGTGATTTCTGATGCCTAATTTCTATATTTATTTGTTAGACTGTAGTAAGGTTTATCCCGGCACCCCTCCGACCACTGTCTGTCACTCCTTTAGTTACGTCTGTGGATTGGCAATTTTGTGGATTTACTCTGCACTTAATGGACGTGAGCCATCGTGCTAATCCTAGCAAGGACCGGGGGCTCACATTTAAGACATGCTGATACTACTATTTAGACTCTCACACCAAAACAACTATAGTCTTCTGTCCTTCTCCAACTCTGTGCCATCTCAACAAGCTTTTATTACAGTAGGTCGTGCAGTGGAAATCCATAATTTAGGAACCGTTGTGGACATCAATCGAATAGGCAATGTTGACTTTGATAACGATAAACGGGCTAAAAAAGTCTTTTTTTTAATTTTAGAAGACATTGCCAATGCGAAGTAAGTGTCCGTGCAATTCCAATTCTGATTTCTTCAGGCACTACTTTTCTGGCAAACTATATTATGGCAAAAAATGGTTGATTTCGAGACACTATATAACGGGGCCAGAGCGCAAAAAAGGTACCTTTACCCCTATATTCAATTTATAAAATCTACATCCATCTAATTAACAAAATCCACCTGGAGAGAGAGCACCTGGGTTCGAAGCATTATTCCGTTTTCACCTTTCATATCAAAAATAATGTTTTACGGTATTGTTGATCGGTAAAAGATATAAATAAAACAGGACCGTTCCTTTTACATTCAGGAAATAATGGTGTCCTTCTAAACCAAATCTAGTTTAATTAGAATTAATTACTTAATTGTACTTTTATAAATATTTATATCCGAGAAATTTAAATGAACTCAATCAAACTTTAAATTAACACTATTTTGAAAAAACAAAACTTAAGCTAATCGATTTCCAAATCAATAAATTAATGAATCTTAAGGTTATGACCCATTTCTCTCTACTTTCTCCCTCTATCGCTTCAATCGACATTACGTCAACGAATACGGCAGGCAATTAATTGCTGCCCAAGATTGCAAACCTCGATAGTGGCAGTACCAAAACAACGAGACTCGCCCAAAATGTTTTGGGTTTAACACTTAAGAACAACGAGATCCCAAAGTTGACGAGGTACAATATTTTTTAAAAGATAACAAACCGGAATAAGCCAGATGAAACTTCATTAAATCTAGTATTTAAAGCTTAAATATTCTCTCAAATAATCACCAAAGGCAAAGTTGCAATTATAAACAGCAACAACTAGAAAAACCTTTAGGGCTCTTCATGCACAAACTGCTAGATACAGAAGCAAGAAACTAGTCAAAACCACGAAAATCCAATATAGTTTTGTGAAAGATCGTATTGCAGTGAATCAAGAACGCGGAATCTTCTTGAGGTAAGAATTTTAAATTAAGTGGAAATACTAAGGATTCGGATCACCAAATACTGAATTTATAGAATTAAAAATAAAAGAATTAAAAGATTAAAAAATTAAAATGCAAATAGCTACTGGAACGATCTTCTATATATAAAGAGTAGCTAAACTAATTAAATTGATAGTAGGGTATTAGATCGTTTCTCAAACGTCTAAAATAATGCGGACAAGTGCAAATCTGCCGGTGGTGCTCACCCGCGTCAGAAGTTTTCCAACTTCAAGGATAAACGAAAACCGCAAAAATTACCAAAGGACACCACGAAGGTGTAGGTTTATAAATGTTGTTTAATTGAATATGTACCTTTCAAATATTTTTTATTCAACAGGAAATGTTTACAGTAAACACTACAAACCACATCCTATTTCAATCTAAATTTCGTTAAGTGACAATTTAGAAATAATTTTAATTAGCTTTTAAATAAACGTAGTAAGTCGCTAATAAATAAAGTTGTCATTGGGAACCAATAACGCATGTAATTCCTTCTGAAAGTTATATTTCTAATCCTAAAATACGTCAGCGGAAAGGTAGCCAAATTCCTAGTTTAACGTAATATCCTGATATAAAACGGGAACTCCCTTGAATTAGGCCACCGTTTTATCTATTGAACTTGGAAAGACATCCAAAATTTATTATTTATTAATGCTAAAATAGATATAAGCCAATTTTTTAATAGTGCACGCTACTGAATAATAATTTTGCTACATACGAAATCTTGCATCATCAAAGACCATAATTACATGCAAAAATATTTGATTTGATGTTCCTGTTCAATCCTGTCGAACCTGATCAGCAATAATCTAATAAAAGGTCTTTGTCACGTAAAATGTTAAATAATTAATTTTAGCACGGTCCAAACGTCAAATCGTAGGTGGAAGAGGCACACTCACAGCAATTTTCGTGCCTCCGTTTTATTGACCCCAAAAAGTTTTTAACGTCGACTTCCTGACCTCCAAGTCTCTTTTTTTTATAGAGCGCACTGACCATGACTTCTATGAAAAAATCCTGAGAATTTCCGTTTTTAATTTTCGAAATTGATATTTTTGCGAATTTATTAAAACGTAGTAGTTTTTCAATTACAATTATTAGAATAAAATCATGCTCAAGTGCACGAACGAGTTCGTTTCCCTTTATAGAATAGGAATATCCTTTATAAGGATATGCACGAGAATACTTTTTTGCAAGACAACTTGTACTATAAGGACTACGTATTATCCCGTATAACTGTTCTACCATCTGTGGGTTTTAAAAGCGCACTTTGACAGCCGCCATTTACCAGCAATTGAGAGCTGCTATTCTGTTCAAGCTAGCGCTATTTATTATTTACCCGATCTAACGTAAGTTGCAAAAGAGACCCGAATCGACTTTTCCCAGAACCTTAAAGCCTTTTAGCTATTACACATCCTGAAAAATTGTAGGAGATTTTTCTTTGCTAACACAAGTACACGAAGTAAATGTTGTATATTATTTTTAACGTATACTTGAGCTTACTGAAAAATTTTCAGAAAACTAACTCTAGAGATTTCATGAAAAGTGACTCTTTATACTCAAAAATGGTAGATCATTTTTATTTTACAAATATTTTCAAAAGAAAATGCTGCTGCCTCTGCCACTTCGGTGTAGTTTATTATAACCCTACTTCTTTTGGATTTTACAATTTAAACATGTAATTAACTAACGCTCTACTAAATTATTAATAAAAAGTCGTATGGGAGGTGGAAGATTTAGATCTTCTTTAGAGACTTCTTTGATTAGTTGTTTAAAATCAAATCCCTCTGATTTAACCTGATTTAATCCGTTCCGTTACTAAATATTAGGAGTTGTTTACGAGCAATACCGGATGTCGTTAAAAGTAGTTGAACATCTATTTAAAACTAATCCCAAACAAGATTCAGAATTCGCCATAGACCTCGCTATCAAATTATCCACCAAATTTAATTTATACCGGCTTTGGTGGCGACGATCATCATCTAATCATATACGTGCGCATCTAGCCGAGATATAATAATTTTCAAAACTTACTCCCCGTCACTTGTACAGGGTTATTCATTATATTTTGACAAAAACAATCCAGCCAAAAGCTTTAAAATTCTGAAATACATAACTATCCAAATGAAAGAATCTCTTTAATATAAAAGCAAAGCTTTAACTATAATTCAACAAGGTAAGTTGTTAAAAACTTGCATACAACCTTAATACACTTTGTTCCAGGTAAGATCTTACATGAAAGTCAAACAAACTTAAATAAAATGAAAAAAATACATTAACGTCACCAAAATCGTTAATTTAAGTAAAAAGGAAAATTAACTAGTTTCTATGGAAGAACTTCCACATATCCTTTATCTACATAAAGTGTTCTAGTGTGCATGTTCTAATTACCTAGATTTAATTTCATAAAGGAAAAATCTTATCCCAATTTCATTAACTGGAAAGTGCGGATATGCAACCAATCAATCGGGTGGTTCGAAAATTGCATAAAAATGCTTATTAACATTAATAGAATACAAACTGTATGTCTGTATTCTATTTGGACTGATTAAATATCACCACAATATGGAATTCCAACTAAACTCTTTGGTAAATTTTAATTCTTTTAAATGTTTAATTTACAAAAATACATTTTATTTAAATATCTTGCTTGATTCAGGATCGTTTCTGGTTTATTGGGTCCGGCACCGGTCAAGAGATAAATGAAGAGCTTAATTGTAATTATGTACGAATTTCCACTACAAAAGAGCGCTTATGGTTACGCCCAATATACCGCGTTTGATAGTGAAGGGGTAAGAAAGTAAGAGAGATAAGGTGGTATAGGGAAGGGTAAGAGAGAAAGAGATTGAACAGAACTCGATATATACCATCAAATGCTACCAGCGAAGTATCTGCCAAGAGCTACTACCTACGGGAGCGAGATGGATGGAAAGAAGGTGCTAAGAAGTTTACGAGATAAAAACATGGTATATAAATAATTGCCTAACTGTACAAATAGCTGGTCCAGTCCTGCTTAAATCGTATCGATTGAATACTATATCTTGGTAAACAGAGGTCAACGACTGTATTCGATTCACCGATCTCACGATAATGTAGAAAACACTGAATTGATAAGTATTTCACACCACAGGTGACTTTCTCGTTGTATTCTGTATTTTTAGATGTTAAGAATTAAAGAACTGGGTTGAAATTTTAAAATGCGTATTGTATGTCATAAAGAGAGCTTTGTTAAATGGAGAGACTCCTTGTTAAAATTTCGTAAACTGTAAAGTAATGCTTGTCCAATCTTTGCATGATATCTATATTGATGATGATCATTACGATCAACATCATGGAGCAAGATTCTGGTCCATGCTCAACACTAGACGTTGTCTCGCTGAGTGGTGATCACCCCAAAGAATAGTCACCATTAAATCTGCAACATACTGATGGCCCCCACTATCTTTGTGGTCCAAAAACATCCTTGATAGGTACAATGTGGGAATCTAGATAGCAATTGTGTTGGATTGCTTTTACCAAAACAGTCGAAGCAAACTGTTATGTCTTCATATTCATAAATGATAAGATTTTGAGTTGGAAAGATCTGTTGAAACGAGCCTTCCAGTTGCACCTAACGATTAAATATCACTAAAGGAAGAAAGTAAGTGAATAAGAAATGAAATGAATGAATATTTATGCCGAAAAGGACAATACACACATACAGGACAGTTTACACACCCGTTTGAAATAACCTTGTTCAATCTCAACAATTGTACATACATTCTGTACATTCTCAATGTACAAAAACAAATGAAAATAGATTTAAAAACATGTGTATTTCATGAAATGAAAACCGAAAATGAGAAATATAACAAAATATCTTTATAGGCCAGTAAAATAGAATCCGTTGGTGAAAATAAATGTTGGAAAGCGGGAGATCGTTTCGATCGCTTCGTTTGAGGTCAAACATATGTATCCTAGGTTTGCACGGCCCCTCGACTCGACCTTACCTGAGGGCATTGAAAGAACCACGAAATCTTCGGACCTTTTTTAGTTTTTCGCTTATAACTCCAAAGCGGTGCTTTCCAACGAAAACTTTTGCGTCGGATGAGTACCCAACACTTCAAAATCGGTCCGGTGGTATGATCGAAATCGACGGTCGAGAAACAACAATTTTACAAATTTTCGATTTTCCGTCAGACCGGACGCCCAGAGGCTTTCCGTATAAAAAAAAAACCCGTTGGACTCATTCTGATTGTTAATATAAGTCGAGAAATATCTAAGCTTTGATATTATAGAGGTTGCCGGATTAAATTAATTGCCACTTTTTCATCATTCCCCATCATAGCAATTAGGATCAATCCATATGAAGTAGTGCAGTACTGGTCACTCGATCATTTCGAAAAAAGATAATTTTTTGTGTGTTATCACTCCCTAAGTATTGGTAGATCAAAACCACTGTCATTCTATTTTTATTCCATTTGATTAAAATATGGCAGCCATATTTGTTTCGTGGTGCACGACGTTGCTTGCAGTTTTTTGATGTAAACGTAACTCTTGATATCTCAATAACGGTTGATGCTAGAGACCTGCGGTAAAAATGATTGTATTGCTCACATGTCGGACTACATTTGTGAATCTAAACATAATTTCTGTAGGACGGCTTACTTATGGGTGTGATTTAATCCCAAAGATTAAAGTTTTTACAAAGATTTTCGCTTTTATGAGGGCATATTTCAGATATCCAGATAAAAATGAAGTCTTAGGACAGATTTTCGATGATACGTCATATCAATATTATGTTTATGATTAAAGAAGTAGTCCGAGATGTGAGCAATACAATCATTTTTACCGCAGATCTCTAGGATCAACCGTTCTTCAGATATCAAGAGTTACGTTTACATCCAAAAACTGCAAGCAACGTCGTGCACCACGAAACAAATATGGCTGCCATGTTTCAATCAAATGGAATAAAAATAAAATGACAGTGGTTTTGATCTACCAATATTTAGGGGTGATAACACACAAAAAATTATCTTTTTTCGAAATGATCGAGTGACCAGTTCTGCACTACTTCATATGAATTGATTATAATTGCTATGATGGGGGATGACAAAAAAATGGCCATTAAGTTAATCCGGCAACCTCTATAATATCAAAGCTTAGGTATTTCTCGACTTATATTAACAATCAGAATGAGTCCAACGGGTTTTTTATATGGAAAGCCTCTAGGTGTCCGGTCCGACGAAAAATCGAAAATTTGTAAAATTGTCGTTTCTCGGTCGTCGATTTCGACCATACCACTGGACCGAATTTAATGTGTTGGATACTCATCTGACGCAGAATTTAATGCTCTTTAATTCTTGTAATAGTAACGTTTTCGTTGGAAAGCACCGCTTTGGAGTTATAAGCAAAAAACTAAAAAAGGTCCGAAGATTTCGTGGTTCTTTTGATGCCCTCGGGTAAGCTCGAGTCGAGGGACCGTGCAAACCTAGGATACTTATATTTGACCTCAAACGAAGCGGTCGAAACGATCTCCCGCTTTCCAACATTTATTTCCACCAACGGTCCAAAATGGGTCTAATTTTACTGGCCTACTAATATTTCGTGCAAATATTTATTTGGTTCTAAATATTCCACATCTACACAACTGTATTCCTCCCCTTTCTCAGAACTTTGTAGTAATTAAATTTACGAAACGATCTGTGTTGAATCAACTCACTTTAGACCAGTCTCCATAGTTACTACAGTCAAAATACTGTGATTTAGTTTTTGTTTGTTTTTTGGGCGAGGAATCAGGATGGCGGAGCATCCTTCGTACCTCATGGCACCGATTGCTTTGATCCTTTGGCCGACCCTACTAGAATTTAGCCGAATCTGGGGGAATTCCACCCCCAGTAGGGATCTTTATCGTGCCAAACATCGCATTGACACGGGACCTACAGTTTTACTTCCTATCCGAAAAGAAGGCATGTTTTAAATTTTTCTCCGCTATGAAAAATTATCAGCTCGGCCGGGGATACTGTGATTTAGTATTTTTCAAGATCTATCTGCATGAATCTTGGTCTCCAATCCTAAGAAACATAGAACAGAAACACACAAAGTATGCCGATCTTATAAAGATCTTTCTCTTTCTATACCATTACTTTCTGCAATGACCCCGGATCTTACTTCACGACAGATTCTTTATAATGTTTTTATTGAACGTTAAAGTAAACTAAATTACAGACTGTCTCAAAAACATCTAAGTAGCTTGTTATCGAGTTAAGCACACAATGATATCTGTAAAAGCTGAAATTACCCGTTTGTTATAGTACACACTGTTAATCGTAATGACTACTTACCATAGTAAATTACAACATCCTCGCTCTTTTTAATTAGTTTGAAATTATTTGTACTTATGATATAAACAATTGATAAATTGCATGCAACGTCATTTTTAACAGAATCATTAGCATTCTACCATACTGTGCTATTTTAAAAATCTCCAAGGAGATATCAAGGAAAAAAATAACATAACAAAGTAGCAATTTAGGTAAGTACCTACTATTAATATTGTTATCAACGAAATTAGTGCCCACACCACAAATGATGATAAATAGAATAAATGAGGTAAATGACTTGTCTGCTTTAAAAATATAAGCAACTATTGTGATAGGTCAGTTCAAAGTCCAGTAAGTATTAACCTCAAGCTTCAAGGAAATTGTGTTGCAAATATTCTAATAATCTTTTGACTAGTTAATTAAGTTCGTAAACTAAATCGTATTTTTATAATCATAACTACTAATTTTATTAGGTATATTAAAATACAAATTTAGCAGAAACATATTTAACAGGTCTTATATTGCTTTATTATTCACATGTGTTACTTAAATTGTTCTAATATAGGTGCTTCACTTGAGATTCGTATCCTCTGTCCAGGTGATGATATTCGTAAATAGGAACAAAAACCCTTATGGCATTTTTGATTTTACACACATCGAACAGAATTGCTAAAAAGGTTAAATTTTGGGAACTGCTGGAAAAAATAGTCAAAACAAACTGTGACATCACCTAGCAATTTATTTTTGTATAAAATAGTAAATTTGTAAAATTATCTAATTTTTGATTCTAAGATTTTGAATTTTCGCAAATTATGATACAAAAAGTCCTTTTTTTTGGAGTTTTGACGTAAATCGTGTCTTTAATAATTAATAGTGTAACAAGAGAGAAAAAGAAAGAACCTCTTCTTCTTCACAACAAATGGAATATTCTACAGCATTCGAGAGAATGACGCATCGCTCCAAGCATGTAAACCAGACGCGGTTTATCTAGCGCCTTCCAGAAATACATAGTAGGTTCCAGCGGCTTCTGGTACGATTATATGAGTGTATAAAATCGACTTCGCGGATAAAAGAGGATCAGTCAACAGCGAGTAATTAAATGGGTATCACGAAATAAATAGTAAATGTAAAGATAAATGTTGTATTAGAAATTCATAATAGTTTTAGTGGTTTATAATCTTAGCGTTAATTTATAGTGTATTCATTAGTGTTTGTAAATAAATCTTAATTATTAATAGACGATTTAAACAGCACTTTTGTTATTATTTTAAAAAGAACGTTACAATACTTTAATAACAGCTTGACAGAATTTAATGTAATTTTATATGCAAGTAGCTAATGGTTTTCTATGTCTGTGGAAATTTCTGTAACTTGATATCTGTATTATTTTTCAAGATATTATTTTGAAATAGAGGGTAATGCATTCTGGCGTTCTGGTGCCTAAATCAAAATTACTCTTTTACAAAAGATAGTATTTTGTTAATAAAACAACAAATGCGACTTGAAGAAATCTTGAGATTATTCATGAATTAATTAATAAATAGTAATTCTTTAAAGAATTATTTATTAATTCGTGAATATTTTCAAAATTTCTTGACGTATTTGTTGTTTTATTAAAAAATACTACTTTTTATAAAATAAGATCTTGATTTAGCCACCAGAACACCAGAATGCATTACTTTCTATTTCGTAGAATAACTTAAGAAATAATACAGATATCAAATTACAAAAATTTCCACACACATAAAATTCTATTAGCTACTTGCACATTAAATTACATTCAATTCTGTCAAGTAGTTACTAAAGTATTAATTATTAAAAACATGCTTTACGTCAAAACTTAAAAAAAAACGACTTCTTGTAACATAATTCGGAAAAATTCAAAAACCAAAAATGAGATAATCTTAACAACTTACTACTTTATACAACAATAAATTTTCTATCTAACTGTTTTTATGTGAATTAATTTGAGCGGTTAGTTTTTTTACTATGCGCATTCAAACTCAGGGCTCAGAACTTTTGCATTCAACAGTAGTAGGTATTTATAAATGGTATAAAAATGTCTTTTTCCTTTTCGCTATTATATCCAACATATCAACAGGATACAGTGGCTGGTAGAACACTAAAATCTAAAATTTATCAGCTTCAAATTGAAGTTAACAGTGTTTCGTAGGTGGTTTTCTTTTTAGAATTAAGTTTCACAATTATTTGTGATTATATAACAGTAATATTATTTGTCACTATTATTATTTGACTTAAATATAATTATAAAGATATTGCAATAGACAATGGAATATGTTGGAATGATACGGTCTGAGCAAAAGTCGCATCAGCTGCACGTGTACATACCTAACACGGAAACAAAGTTCTGACATATCTTTTGCTAAATATAATGTTACAATAATTCTTTAAAGGTTTTTCCCCAGTTCAATTTCACTTAATGTTTAACCTAAAATTTTTCTTTCTTAAAAGGCTTTTCTCTAGTGTGTTTATCACATTTCTGTCATTCCATATATGGTAGTGTTTATGAACACACCGTTCTATTGGCTTTGCCATATTTGGTAATATTTCTGTTCGGGCTACCTCATTGGTGAATTCAGCTTTATCTCGGTTTTCTTGAACCTTTTTGATAAGATAATCACTTTTATGCTTTTAAAAAGTTAGTTGTAATTGTACTTGCAAATAGAGTGTTTACTTCATTCCAGTTTTAGGAAATTTTTGATAATTTCTCTCTTTATGAGTTTATTGTGGAATGTAGTTTAGTCCTGGTGATTAGTTTTTCACTGTGGTGATTGTTTGGGGTCACAGGAATCCAATTTATTGGTCTTTTAAGCTCTACTGCAAGGTACACCTTTTTTTACTACTCTTCTACTACTCTTTATGATTATCTCTAACAGATGCTTGTTTTGTAGGAATACTTTTCAAACAAATACAACAAGAGGTGATAATCCACCCGTATCTATCGTTTAAAGCCGATGAAAACATCGTTTCCGGTAGGCCTGTGGTTATGTTGATAAACCGTTAATTTATACAGAATTTCTTTCTAGGCTTTTTCTTTTTCCCCTTTTTCCGGTTCTTTTCGTTTTCGGTAACTACTTTACCTCCTTCTTCACGATCTGGTTATAGCAGCGCTCTACTTGCAATTAAAGTATTTTTACCAGCTACCTACAAGTGTAAAAGAGGACAAACCAACACCAACATCAACACAGAACTCAACACCTAAACGAAAACACATTTTTCTCTTCTTAACTTTTAGGTTATGTAAACAAAGTAATTTTTCTGCGGAAAGCGTAAGTCTGATTCAAATATTCAATTTAGTTAAGATATGTAATTAAATAATTGTTATTTTGATTGTGTAAATTTATTGATTGTAGAATTGTTTAAGATTTTCGATTCCATAACATAATATTTTTTACTTTTATTATTATTAAGGGTTTATTTACAAATAATTTTGTGTTCTGTATAATCATTGCATTTGGTGTGAACCACACAATTTCTTTTTTATGTTTTAGAATAAATAACCATCTGTTTCTTTTATATCTCTGCCTTTTATTTCTATCTACGCTTGTGCTGAGTTCAAACGGCGGCTGCTCTCTTAGAGCAGACGTTTGCCGGACCCCGAAATTCAATCAGTTTAAGGTTAATGTTTTGTGTAAAAAATTTTAATATAGCTGGGACTTCTTTTAACACCGTGGGCTAGCCGGTCAGGACGTTCCCGTTATAATAACATACATTTTACGAATTAATTGTTATTACACGTCAGAATATTGTGTAAAAGAGAGAATCAAATCGATCCATCTTTTGGGTTAGAGAAAACCTCTCAGAGTGCTCCGAATAAAGTATAAATTTCCGATTCTTCACATTATATTATTGTATATAACAGACTTTAGGTAGATATTTTAAAATGAGTTGATAATAATATCAAACATCGACGGTTTGAGAGTTACAAGAGGCAAACGTTTCAGGCCTATAGCATTACAAAGCCTTACACAATCGGAAAAGTTTTGAGACAATAAGTTTTAAAGATCAGACGTTTCAAAGACTCCGAGATTCAGTGTTAGAGGTTCCTTGAGAAGTTCATTAATTTAAGAGTTTCGAATTTGGACGTTTCTGTCGATAATTTAACTTCTCCTCCACATACACGTATAATTTAATTTGCACATTGTAATTTAATCTAAGTAGCTGCAAGTAACTCCATATAACCTACTACTATCCATTTTTTTTCTAGAGTCCTCTGACTTTGAAAGCGTATTGCTCGGGAACTACTGAACCGAATTAAATATTTTAAAAAGGAGCAAATAGTAAATTTATTTCTACATGTAACAGTAAAATATCATATTTCTAACTAGTAAAGTTCTATTTTTATCGGAAGATACATTATAAAAGGTACCCATTTTTAGGAAGAATTTCATTGAGAGTAAGTTAAATATTTTTTTTCTCAGAAAGTATATCTCACATATCTATGAGATTTTTGTAGGAGTTAGAAAGAAACCTTGCGGTTGCTATCCTATTAATTTTCGGACAGAAAAGTGTTTTATTTAAGATATATATGAAAAAATAGCGAACTATGCGTTCTTGTTTATTAATGGAGATAGCGTCAGATTTTTTTTGCTAAATTAACACTTTTCATATGTAGACATTATTTTCTTTAAAAAAATGTTTCGAATTTTAACAATAAAAGTGCAATAATAAAAAAACCGTTTTTTGTCGAAACCGCTTGTCATCAAAAATCGTTTTTTTGTTTCCGCATTTTTATTATTAAAATTAGGAACATTTTTTTGAAATCAATAATGTCTACACATGAAAAGTGTTGATTTAGCGAAAAAGATTTTACGCTATCTCTATTAATAAACAAGAACGCATAGTTTGCTATTTTTTCACATAAATCTTAAATAAAACGCTTTTTTGTCTGAAAATTATTAGCATAAGAACCGCAAGGTTTCTTTCTAACCCATACAAAAATCTGATAGATATATAACATATACTTTCTGAGAAAAAAATTAGTGAACTTACTTTCAATGAAATTGTCCCTAAAAATGGGTACCTTTGATTACGTATCGTCCGATAAAAACAAAAGTATACCAGTTAGAAATATAATATTTTACTATAGTATGTAGAAATGAATTTACTATTTGCTCGTTTTTAAAATATTTAATTTGGTTCAGTAGTTCCCGAGCAATACGCTTTCAAAGTCAGAGGACTCTAGAAAAAAAATGGATAGTAGTTAACATCAAACCATAAGGCAAATATCTAAGATCTACAAACTTGCCTAACCTTCAAATACATATCGTGTAGCCTACAATCCAAAGTATCATCTAACATGTAACCTAATTAGATTTAGAAGATGAAGAAACTTAGAAGAAACCGTTTCCGGGAGCGTATGTCTAGAGAAAATCCCGAACTTAGATGCATTTCTCTACCTAAAAGGAGATTTATTTTAGTAATGAAATATCTTCTGATAAAGTGATTTTTCGAATATGCACCAGACCTTTTGCATTTTAGAATATGTTTACGCATAGAACGAACAATCTGCATCACATGTTGAAATCCCATATTCTTCAACGCCATATTTGTCAACCGCTTTTAATTTCGCGCTTTAATTGTGCATTGTGTCAATCTTTTACGCTTTTATATCGACTTTTATTGCTGTGGTCGTTTTTTGGATAATTATAGAATCTTTCTGGCGCACGTTGGTAGCTGCTCTTGAAAGAAGAGGGGTACCTCGTACGTACGTTGCTGGCCATCTGGTTGCACTTTTGCAAGGTAGGTCGCTTTTATTAATAGATTTTTCATTTATTGTACCCCTAGTCCAACATGCGGACTTCCCACTTGTCCCATCGAATCCAGCCCAAACGTGGGTTGGGTTTGAACAGTTTGTGCACCGATATACCAATAAAAGGTAGTTGTGATTTCTCTGAGAGATGCCAGATCAATGTCGAGTGCGCTCTTTATCTTGCACGAAAAAAGAACAAAACCAAGAATTAGTTGCCAATGCCGATCAACTATCTGATAACTAATCCATGACCGCCCGTCGATACGGTTCTCTTTGATTGATGGACTAGTCTGCTAGTCCAGCAATGAAAGAGAACCGTACTCATCCCCGTCGACTTTCAGAAGTCATACCTGTTTTGCATCCATTTCACGATGTACTCTTCGCTGTCCCATCAGACTTACGTGTCCCACTGCGAGCGTGCTCTACTATGGGTTTATTTACAGTTCTAGTGTTCTTTCTTTATTAAGTGGAAAGTTATTTTCAGTTCACCATCTAGTAAAAAGTCTCAGAATATTCGTATTCAAGTTCATCGTCGGATTCACCTAAATTGTTATAACTTTTGGGCGGCCTGACCTTGCACCTGGCACGCGAAACGTAAGCTTATGGAGACTATCCAGAGACAAAATCGGAAAAGGTGACACATCTTTGGAAGCTGTTTCAAGACATTCCCTGGATACATTTAAGTTTTCAACTTTAATCAAGTCTTCTACTACATTTAACATATTTGCTTGTTCCAGTAACTTTGCAACAGGGCATTAAAAACCCAAAAAAAAATCATTCTTCCAATTTATTTGTGGAACATATTTAGAAAACCATCAACTGATTTTCCCGTAATATTTACCTACCATTGAAATAAGTAGATTTTCAGTTCAGTTCAGTAATTTTAATCCTTTGTGTCCCGGTGGCTGCTCGGTAGAACCACAAATCATTATACTTGTTTTTGAGCAGACCAATCTGCTTTCGCTGGAACTACCATGATAAAGGCATGTATCAACACATGTCCATTGCCAGCGCCTACTCATTTTCGATTCTTTTCGAAGGTGGATTAGTCTGCAAAGAATTAGTTGACATCTTCTACTTAAGCACTGTTGAAGATTATAAGAAGCCATAGTAAGATCTTCATGCGTTGTGAAAAAAGCGTCACCTGTAAACGTCCATATTGTTGTTTCGGAAGTGTATGTAACTCATATTTCATGTGTGTATAATACATAATTATAATAGCGAACCTAAAATGCTTGTGCTTGTGCAATGGGGAGTATTGGAAAGCGGTTAGAGGTTTCTTCTTTTAATTCAAACGTGCGTTCCTGTATGTATGCTTTCAGTAAAGTGTAATAACTCGCTGGAAGATTTTTTAGACCAAGAGCCAGCAACGTATTTCGAGTTGTCATTTTAACAATCGTGAAAATTTGGATACTAAATCTTATATACCTGCTGAACACTAAAAGTCAATTCTGGCAGCCCCCTGCGGCCGGGTTATACTACCCCCAAGATTACTAAGAGAGTGAGAAATAAGATTCTCTCTCTAACCCGCAGGCCGCTATATAACTGTCTCGCTCGCACTAACACGTAAACCTACATATACCTACTTTATTTATTGTGTCAAAATTTCAAGACTTTTAAAATAACAAAAATGTCACTTTTTTAAATCAACATTTACAGCGTTCTGGCAACATTTAGAAGGGAGGAAATGTTTTGGCAATATTTTTTATAGATAAAGAATACTATCGAATGTAACCTCCTGAAATTTTGTGACTGTTACTTTAAATAAATTGAATCTTATTTCTCACCCTCTTAGTAATTTTGGGGTAGTATAACCCGGCCACAGGGGGCTGCCAGAATCGACTTTTAGTTTTCAGCAGGTATATAAGATTTAGTACCCAAATTTTCACGACTGTTGAAATGACAACTCGAAATACGTTGCTGGCTCTCCGTATATAACTAAGTAGACCAGGATACTTTATCGACGTCTAGCGTTTATTGAGAAACGCGACCGTGCAATGTTCTCTATTTTCAAGTGAATTAGTTATGCATACTATACGGGCCTTTGATAGTGTTAAGGTTAAGTTGATTACCTGTTTAATTTCGTTTGGAGTAAATGGGGGAAGTTCCACTTACTTTACTTACTTCCTGAACTTGGTCATTATTTTTTGGCGTAACTTCTGAAAGATGTTCGGCAAAGAGATCAGGTTTTTGTTTGTCGCTTTTTACCCAAGTTCCAGAAGGTGTCGAAGAATGTCTTATTGAAGATGAGGTTGTTACGAGCTTATTTTCTGTTTTATGGGCTTCTATATAGTATTGCCTTGTTTGGAAAGACTGGGGACATAAGTTGCAATTGATTCGTTCTTGGCTTCTGTATTTTTTTTGTTTTAGATTGTTGCTGATTTCAATGTATCATCTTTTGTTGTCGGGTGTGTGTGCATTGCCAGGTTGGTCTGTCTCTTTTTTAATCAGTCGCTAGTTCTTTTTATTGCTAGGCGTATGTTATTTATAATTTTTTAGTGTCTTCATCCGGGGTAGAAGCTTTAGCGGCATGTTGAAGTAAGCTTCCAAATTCATTACACTCTTTATTTCGTCAGGTTCTTATAGACTACTTGATAATAGTATAGTGCTTTCGATTATGTTACGGTAGTTGTTTTAGGTAGTTCCTTTTAGGGTCGTGTACATTTTCTTTTTGACTATTATCGTCGTACTTATTGTCGCTCTTACTGGTATATGATGTGATGACATGTCATAGCTTGATGTTATGTCCACGTATGTTGTGGATATTTCATTATTTAGGAAAAAATCCAGTAGATCTAGCATTTTATTTGGATCAAACGACCAATACGTTGGTGTTCCGATTAAAGGAAGGACTAATTTCTATTTTGGGTCATCTACGCTGGTTACCTGCCTGTTGTTCTAATGAGTGATCCCCAGGGCATACCTTTGCTGTTATAATCTCACCCGGTTATTAATTTTGGGTCCGGTGTTTGGAAAAAATGTCTTGTATTGTGGGTACTCTTATTAGCTTATGTCTAGGAGGGCCATAGCGAGCGTATTAAAGGCGTGTATAAGAGGCACAAGGGAGTTTTTCGGCTTTTATTAACTCATATTTCATCAGAAGTAAATAATAATACTAATAATAATAATAAAAAAGCTTAAAAGATGTTCCTTCGGGTATAATATAAACCAAAAGAGGAACCTGACCCACTCTTTGACATGAACGACCTAAAGCTATAAACCAAAGGAAAATAACAACTTAAAGGCGCCCTAGATTTAGTCAAACAATTCAGTGGCGCGATTAAGATGCAGCTAGGACTGAACAAATGTGGATTCCTTCATGTAGAAAAAGGGAAAGTAACCAAGATTGAAAATATTACCTTTAATGATGGTACCAGTATTCCCACTCTAGACTTAGTCGATAAATATAAGTAGTTGGGAATCCAAGAATCATCTGAAATACATCAGAAGCAAATCAAAGAAGTTGCCACAAAAGAACTTATGAAGCGAGTTACCACTATATTAAAAACGCAACTTAATTCAAAGAATAAATTTACTGCTTTCAACACGTGGGCGTTCCCAAGTATCCTCTACACATTTGAAATTCTCATTTGGAGTGAGACAGATATAGAAAGACTAGACAGAAAGGCGAGAGCAACCTTAATAAGCTATAGAATTCTTCACCCAAATTCGGCTATCGAATGCCAATATCTACCAAGAGCCGAGGGTGGCAGGGATCTTACTAACCTGCAGGTACTTCATAATCAGGAAATTAATAACCCAAGGCAATATTTTCTAGAAGATAATCTAGAATTCCATCAACACATCGTCAGAGTTGATAATAAATTATCAGCAGTTAATTTGGCTGGTATGCAGGAAGTAGAATCACTCTCATACCTCCAGGAAATGAAAAGAAATTGGGAAAGAAAAGTGCTGTACGTCAGACTCTACACTAATCTGCATCAAACCGATGCAGACATTAACAGGTCTGACATCTATTTAATTAGTGGATACCTCTTTCCTGAAACAGAAGGGGCCCTTATGGTCAGTGGCGTAACTACCGCATACCCTGCGACACTGGGGGCACATTCCTCCGAAGGGCTCTGCTATCATGTTGGGAATAGCTATTTTAAAACCAGTATTAGCGGTAACAAAACATTCTAGGAAAACAATAAAAGGGAATTGTGAATATACGTACATTGTTCAGAACCATTAGATGATATTATGATACAATAATATTAGATGTTTAAATAAGATTAATTAAATTATTAATTATTAGTAATTTTGTATCTGCTTTGACGACGACGCTAATAATAACTAAAACACTTTCGTCGTACCTGCTTCGTACTGTACTTGTAAATTGTAATGAAATATGAAACTTGTTTAAAAACTTTAAAATAAATGTGCTGACTTGTTGGATTAGCGACAACAGATTGATAATTTTCGCTGTTCTCCAGTTTAGGCCCACCACTCCAATCCCCACCCGCATCCGCACATGCTGTATACCATTCGATGTGTCTCAAGGAGCTAAACAATAGTGAAATTTGGGGGGGAGCAGTATTTTTTGAGATAATCACCAAAGACTTGAAAAGGAAGCCATAGCCTTCCATGATAATTCTCCCACCCTACCTGAAAATGCATTATTTGATGCGCATGCGAACTAACTAAACTAACACGTAAAACACGTATTAATAGATGAATAACGCAAACCTAAATTAAATCTAACTTAAACCTAGGTTAGGTTAGGTTAAGTTAGGTTTGGTTGGGTTAGGAGACTATTGTTCAGCTCGATGAGACGCATCGAATGGTGTATAGTATGTGCGGATGGCGGTCCAGAAGTGGGTTTATAGGGGGAAATAGTAAATACAATGGATTTTGACAGTTTAATTGTCCAATAAAATTCGCCTGCATTAAAGCCCGGAATAAATTGTAATTGATGTGGAACCTCATTATTCATATAAAACAAATTCGTTAAAGAGATACGAGCAAATGAAAAGGTAATGGATTATTATTAGTTATTGCATATTATTTAACAAAAGTTACCTACATATAATTGTATATGAAGGGCGCAAACGTAAGTCTCGCAGGGGCGCGCAATCTTACGTAGTTACGCCACTGCTTATGGCCATACAAGACCAAGTTTTTCCTATTAGGAACTACAGTAAACACTAAACACATACTGAAAAAGAATATCGCAACCACCTTATGTCGACTCTGTATTACGGAAGACGAAACAATACAACACTTAATATCTGCTGGTACTCACCTGGCGCCTAACTACTAAATGCAAAATTCTTTGGGATATGGCCGTAATAACAGACATACCTGTGCAACACAACAGGCCTGACGTAATTGTGTTGGATAAATCCAAAAACTTTGTCTCAATCATAGACTTCTCTGTGTCATTGGACGAGAACATCAATAGATCGTACCAAGAAAAAATGCGAAAGTATGAAGCACTGGCGTGCGAACTTAAACAAGTATGGTAGGTTAATAGTGTAGCAATATTGCCTATATCATCAGTGCCAACAGCATTGTCCATAAAAAAGTCAACTACAATCTACAAAGGTTCCTACGCAGTACAATGGATGCAAAAGGTAGTCATATTAGGAACCGTAGCGATAATACGGAAAACACTTTCTGCGTAGCATACGCATATTCCCTGACCCATCCACTCCGCAAATGCGTTTACTAGCCACTATTGTGTGATTTAAAAAAAATGGCTGCAACCCATCACCTGGGAACCAGGACCCAGAAGCTATGAAGCTTGTGTGGGAGGGAACGGGCGATTATTATGACGCAGACCCAACGTCGGCTGTAAGACTTACAGATGGAACAGGTCAAATGCCACATTTGTGTCAAGGAAAAACTGCAGAAAACCTTAACCAGATCTGCCGGTACCAGGAGTCGAAACTGGGGCGCTTGGGTGAAAGTCAAGCACGCTAGACAATACACTACCAAGGCTGTCAACGTTATATTTTAATCAATAAACTTTGTATTTCATGAAAAATAAATAAACAGTGAAACTTATATATGCATTTTTATTTCTCACTGGTATTGGAATGGAACCATTGGATCTTTTCAAAAAATTAACTTAAAACAGTTATGCAAAAAAATTATTTGAGCAGCAAAGGGTTAAATAATCGCTGGATTTTTACATTTTTCAAGATGATCGATGCAATCGATTTTAAGTTACGGATTAGTTCGGTACTTAACATTGTGGAAGTATCGAGTGTTAGATCAATTTGTTTTCTTCTATTTTGGAAATAAATGTTACATGATTCTTTGATCACTGCTTTGAAATGTCAGTAGTGATCAAAGGGGTTTCCCAGTTTTATAATTCATATTTTAGAGCTCCTTTCATTTTCTACATCTACATGAAACACAGTAATGTGTTGCATGCAGAAAAACACAAAGCACCGATTCAGATTTGCATTTACGGTTCTGTTTTTTTTTGTAGATATAGTTTTTTGTTAGGTTCTATTCTGATCCAATCATTCTAGTAGAGTACATAAGAAGGATACCAAAAAGATTTTATGGAGGCTGCAGATTCCTCTGAATAACTGTCCTTTAAGAATTTTATGTCATGCCTTGGAATTTATTTTTTATTAGCAAAATTGAAAAATAACCTTTTTCAGCACTCTATTAAACCGTAGTAGCAAATTAGCCATTAAACACTTAACGTGTCATCCATCTATGCATATTAACCTAAAAATTTTTATTATACGAACATTTAAAAATGTTTATTTGTTTTATTTAGAATTAATAAATTTTAAAATCCGGCATAAACAGGGTACTAAAAGCCTTTTTAATATTTATGTTTTCTACTCGTTTTATAGTTCATTTTAAAGTAATTTATTTATGTGTATTTCTTACATTCCATTATGTTAATAGAATATACCCCAGACAAAGTCGGCGTTTTAAAATTTTATAAACAATTAATTAAAAGTCACCAAAAAAGGTCAGGATCCTCTTCATAAAGTTCCGAGCAGTTAAAAAAACCTAGCAGTGGCAAATTCGTTTTAAAATTTTTATAGCCCGTTTTATGACACAATCTTATGCATATTTAATTAATTTCTTGACGAAATGGTGATACAAACTGTTTTATTTGTATATTACAGAGATGTAATATCCTTCAACGCGCACCTGCATTTCAACAATAATAATAACAAGAAAACATGGGCAGTTTTTTCCTTCATATTACTAAGCGAGCTCAATTATTATCGTGTTAAACGACGCGACTGCATTCTGGGAATGCTCCGACATTATCGTTATCGCTACCAGAAAATCGTCATTATGTAGCAAAATTTAATTCTGATGTATGTATGAGTTGTGGAAAAGCGCAGTTTTACATTATTATTATTGTTATTATTTCTCTGTTTGTAATTGGAATGGTACTATAGCAAATAAATAAATTACTGGATGTTACAATGTATACCTTGAAACATAAAAAAGAATCCTTTAATTGGATATTCTTTGAGAAAATGGCAACCTGAAAACAAGTATTACAACGCAATCAGTGGCAATTAAATTTTTACAATTTTTAATTAGTTACACAGATTTATAGTTTGTTGTACATTAAAATAGATTTTTTTGGATTAGATAGGACGATGCTCTTTCCTTGATTATGTCCAGATACATACTATTAGAAGTAGATAATCACATTTTATAGCATTTTAACTACCCCAAAGACCTTGGTATAAACATCGTAGGAAATTCATGGCATAAATTTGTTAAACTCGTCATCAATTTTCCACAGTCCACAAGTTGATTGCTGACCCAAACTCCAATTTTTCATATTTATGTTGATATAATTATTTAGATGTACTGCAACAATTGCAGACCTTCATGAGCCTAGCTACACATGCACCGTGACGAGTATCGGATTGGCAGCATTGGGCCTACCAGGCAAATGTCCTTTAATTTCCCATGCCCATATCTTATTGTTATCTCATTTGAGTGAATAACCAAGAAACTTAAGAAATAGAAGATCTAACGTATAGATTGCGTTACACAATACTACTAGACATTATAGACATCATCATAAATATTTTGCAACTTTCCGTATCCCAAAGTGCACCGTTTACCTTTAATCATAATGACAATCCGAATATTCGAAAACATAACACTATAGGAAAACAAAGACAGTCCTTTTGCGTTTTTCATTAACTTTTATTCCACTCTGCGAGAACGCATTCTATATTTTATTAACTTTTATTGAGAGCACAAGAATAGGTTATGTTGTCAACAAAAAAAATCCAAAATATGACCCAGCTACCTTTGGATTGCTATTTATTTTCGCTTTTATTTTACCGCCTAGGAAGTTTTATGAACATTTTGTCGGACTGCTCGACAAACGCTTTGAGACACAGGAATAAGTCATTACCGGACTAGTCAGGAAAGTTTTTACCAAATTAGTCTTGTCATCAATCATCCAATCATGTTGGCATTAGCTGCACAAAAATAAATCTTTATAAAACTTTTTTAAAACTGATTTTATTTAATATGGCCTAATCAGAAAACGCATAAAATAGTTTATTACAATAATATAATCTCAGGGTTAAAACCAACGAAGCAACTAAATTGAACAACATTAAATTGTCGAAAATAACCCTTTAAAAACATCGTGCTGTAAATAACAAGTGCTAATATGCTTCAGTTGCAAACAGGGTTGGGAATTCCCTAGATTAGTAATCACCAATTAGTGCTTAGGATTAAGAATTAAATCAATCCCTAATCGCCAATTCCAAGAAAATATTTTTAAAAATCTAATCCCTAAACTCAAAAAATATCTTTGAAAGATCTAGTCCCCAATATCTAATCACAAAAACTATTGTAAAAATCTAATCCTTAATTCTTAACCACAAAAACTATTTTTAAAAATTCAGTACTTAATCCTTAATCGCCAAAATATTTAAAAAAATTCCAATCCCTAATTCCAAAAAGTATTTTGAAAAGTTTATCCCCAATCCCTAATCCCTAAAAATTGAGGGATAGTATTTTTAAAATATACATATTTTGAAAAAATCCTTATTGATCTAAATTTAAAAAATATTTGTAAAAGAATCTAATCCTTTACATCTAACCCCGAAAATATTTTTAAAAATACTTAATCCTAATATTTTTTAAATAATCCAATCCTCAATTCCCAACCCCAAAAAAATTCAATACTTACTCTTCGATCTCCAAACATTTAAAAAATTCAATCACCAATTTTTTTTCAAATTCAATTTCCAATCCCTAATTTTGAAAAGTATTTTGAAAAACCTTATTCCCAATCCCTAATCTTTGTCAAACATTGGGGGATAATATTTTTAAAAATATACATATTTTGAAAAAATCCTTATTGATTTAAATTAAAAAAAAATTTTTAACGAATCTCTAAGCCAGAAATTATTTTTAAAAATCCGTAATCCTAATATTTTTTAAATAATCCGAACTCAAATCTCAAAAAATATTTTTTAAGTAATCCGATCCCCTATCCCTAACCCCAAAAACTTGATTAAAAATCTAATCTTTAAATTCTTAATCCCAAAGAAATATCTTTAAAAATTCAATACTTCATCTTTAATCTCCAAAAATTAAAAGAAATCTCAATCACCAATTCTTTAGTATACAAATTCCAATCCCTAATTTCAAGAAGTATTTTAAAAAACTTTATCCTCAATCCCTAATCCTTGTCAAAAATTGAGGGATAATATTTTTCAAAATATACATATGAGTATTTTGAAAAAATTCTTATCGATTTAAATTTTAAAAAATATTTGTAAAAGAATCTAATACTTTATCTCTAACCCCGAAAATATTTTTAAAACTTCTTAATCCTAATAATTTTTAAATAATCCGAACTCAAATCTCAAAAAATAGTTTTTAAATAATTCAATCCCCAATCCCTAGCTCCATAAACTTTTTTTAAAAATCTAATCCTCAATTCTTAATTCCAAAGAAATATTTTTTAAATTAAATTTAAAAATGTTTAATCATAATATTTTTTAACTAATCCGATCCCAAATCTCAAAAAATATTTTTAATTAATCCAATCCCCAATCCTTAGTCCCAAAAATATTTTTAAATATCCAATCCCAAAGAAATATTTTTAAAAATTCCGTACCTACTTAATCCTTAATCTCAAAAGTATTTAAAAAAATCAATCTCTCATTTCTTAAAATCCAATTTCCAATCTCTAATTCCAAAAATATTTTGAAAAGAATTTTGAACTTGCCAAATCTTGACAGTTTGACTACCGAGTAAATAATTTATAATTGAAACTTTAACACGTATTTTTTGTTGTGTAAAGTGTATAAAAATAAATCTGTCAATCTGGCAGTAACTATAGCATTTTGAGAATGAAGCACAATAATATGCATACAAATGTTAACTAAAAAGGGTCACATTCTACCTAAGGTCTTGAGGTATTATTCATTCAAGTATTATAGATATTTTCGAATAGAAAATTGCACTGAATTTATTAAAGACGTACTAGAGTACTAAACGAAACCTGAAAGCACTAGAAATAGAGTGGTAGCAATAAAATGTAATTATTTTGGGGATTTGAAAATTCTTGTTGAAACTTGAAATTATTTGTAGTTTTGGTACAAATTACTTAGGACCAGTCTAACTAACGTCAGTTAAGTCTAGCCATAGATTAATTGTCATGAATACGTTTGTTGAAACAACCATATCCATATTATCCATAGCAATTAACCTTTTAGTTTAGTAGTTAAGTTAACTAGCGTTAGTGAAATTGTGCCTTAACGACTTAAGTGAGCTTGAATATACCTAAAGTATCTTTTGAAAGTATACATTAACTATTGCACAGTCAAGCCACATACATGTTTTTCAATATGTTGCTATGAAGCTGTCGTTGCCAACGTGTTAAGTTTCAAGAGATACTTGCAGTAAATATATTGATTATCTGGCGAGTTAACGGTTGAACATTTCTTCTGTTATAATTTCCTACCACAGGGTTATTAGTGTCCAGGATGGCCTGTGATGGAGAGACCACCGGGTATTTACCCGATTGCTCGGCGGGCCAATCCGATACTAGCCGCGAGATCCAAAGAAATTAGTGTTGCCACACGTTTCGATTTCTAGGGAGTGTCCCTAGATAAATTAGGCAACTGCAGGGATCTAGGGTTTTAGGGGGCCCAACCTGTTGTCCAGCGGTGTACTAGAAAAGTTAGTCCTTTCAACTAAAATAACAATAAAATAGTTTTACTTTTTAATAAAATTTCTTAGAATTTCTCTCATCCTAGGGATGTGAAATGAGAAAGCGAAAATGGAAGCATTGTTGTGGAAGATTTCACTGAGTATGAATAGTTTGCCTGGTGGTCAGAAATTATGGGATCAGTAGAGGAACGTAATCTTTTGCGATTGAAAGAATACCATAAAAAGAAAACAAAAAACCATGAAAAATAAATCAATATAACACACGATTTTCTGTTATAACTATCTTATTTTAGTTTTATTTTTATCATTAACTCTTTATCGTTGCCCTTTTCTTTCTACGGCATACTCTACTAGCAGCTGCATGTAAAATGTTAGTAACCAAAAATTTATAAAAACCTTAAAAGTATTTGATAATAGATAAGCATAGAAGCGGCGGTGAACTGTAAAATTTTTATTAAACCGTTAGGTCAGAAGTTTTTATGTTGACACAGTGATGGAATAATATAAGAGGAACACTAGAGTGAAAACCAGAATTTTTTCAAACGTGTTACGTTTAGGAATTAATTACTGAAAGTCGGATGTTTTCGATATTTTTGATCAGACATGCTACAACTTAGATATGATTCCAAATTTTAACTTTCTAGAATGAAGATTCCAGTTATTCAAATCTCCCAGGACTTAATTAAATTTCTTTCCTAAGAGATTGTAAGATATCAGCGTTCTAATATTTCAGATAACTGGTGATGGTTGCAAAGCTAAGACTTTTAGAGACTCAAATGTATAGAACCTTGGGGTTTTGTAGTTTTAATAATATCTAAAACTCCAAAGATTCGAAGTTTAAGAGTTTCTGGAGATTCTCAGTTTAGAACAGAGTTTCCAGGTTTCGGAATTTTGTATTTCCTAACTGTCTGAGTTGCTAACGTTGAAGGTTACAGATATTGAAAGATTTATGTTTTCAGAGTCTAGAATCTTAAGGGAAATCGTTTTACATGAAAATGTAACGACCCTGTATATTTTACATTGTTTTTGGAATCTACGAGTCAAATTACATTCAACCAGATTTTAACTTTAAAAAAACTTTCTTTTAGGCCGGAATTACACATAGTATTACCTTAAAATAATAATTTAATAAATAAAAAAGTTATACAGATCATATGTAATTTACTTGATCATTTGACTATTACTATGACAATGTTGAGCATGATTATATTTTACGCGTATATAACAGACAAAAGGGGTTTATTCGTAATAAAAATGGTATAATCACAACTCACTACTTTCTTACCTTTAATTAAATAATTGTTTGGGTTAAATAAAATTGTTGTGAAAAGTCTAACTCTCCGCAAATTGAGACTCTCTTGCGGGTCGCTTTAATAGGGCACTAAATGATTATATAAATCTAGGAACACAGTAATATACAACAGAAACCAAGCAATTTTTCATCAATAATAACACAAAAATTATTTTATTAATTTAACAAATAACGAAACACATAAACAAAAAGAAAATTAAAAAACTCAAATACCAATTTTTTTATGTTAATCCCGAAATAGTTTAATATACTTTATTTGTGGATTAATATTTCTGGCATCAACATATTACTTACTTGCTATAAACAACTATAACTAATGTTATAAAACTTTGGCACCACCAGTTTGCCAACTGTATTGTTATACATTTCCCAATATATGTCCTCTGCTTTCATTCGGTTGAAAAATGAAATGAAGAAAGTATGTCATTGGCCTCTTTCAAATATTTCCATATAAATGGCTTTATACAGTTGAATTCCAAATCCAATTATTTGTCTAATCGTGGTAAGTAAATTACTGTTATAATTAGAGTTCACATCCATTTATAAAATCCGGTCAAAGAAAACTTGATAGTTTCCAATTGCAAATAATTGCAATTTCCATTGCAAAATAAATCGTCACTTGATTATATTAAAGCGCTTGTTAACAAAAAAAAAATCACTTAAAACTAAACTTTCTTAAAACTTTGAACAATTTGACATTTATATCATAATAATAACCACAGAATTTTGACATTTGTTTTGTTTACATGTATTTAACTCAAAACATAACCTACAATTTATTTTATTGCTCTGCAATAGATTTTCTACAGATGAAATTGGGAGAGAGTTTGTTACAAAAATGGCCGGGTTTTTATACCTTTCTTGGTAAACAAATGAACTCTATACTAAATCTTCATTGAAATTGACAGTTGATTTTAATAAACACAACCAAATTATTGTTTATAAATTTTAATTAACCCTAAAACTAATTAAATAAACTTACACATTAATTTACAACATTATATGCTAACAAACATTTATTTGCTTAATTTCAGACATCAACAATATTAAAGCTTCAACCAATTGCAGTATTTCAATGTACGTTACAAAACGAAACATAATTATATGTTGTTTAACTGATATCATTTACAAAAAGCAGCCCCTACATTTAAGATACTTACAATTATGTGGCAATGAAGCAGCTTTACAATCCTCCACCAAAAATCTTTAACCTGAACTGTAAAATTTTGAAATAGAAGAGACTTAAGCAAATTAATAATCTTGTTAACATGAAAACACATTTTTTCTGTTATTAAATGCTTAGGTATGGTAGTAAATACTTGTATACCTCCTTATTACAAGACACCTTGTCTGTTTTAGGTTAAATCTTGCATTAACTTTGGCCTAAATTTAATTTAAATCTAATATCATTGCCTCTCACATCGTTAATAAACAAGGAAGATTAACTAAATGCGATGAAAAAAGTTTTCCAGATATTCTTTATGTGACTATTGTGAACTAGCGAGCCTGTTAATTATAATTAACCGTTTCCAACTTCATAAAAGATAAAATTTCTCTAAATTATAATTTTGAAAGTGAGGTTATGCAACCAATCTAACATGTCGCTTTGAAATTTCATATATAAGCTTACGTATAACCAGGGGCAACCACATGGTTGCTAAATGGGTAGTTAAGCGCACAATTTCGTGTAGTCGAATGTGTACCTGGCCGTACCGTAACGTACCGTAATTTGATACCTATACATTCGACTACATGAAATTGTGCAATTAACTACCCATTCAGCAACCATGTGGTTGCTCCTGCTTATAACTATTGAGTGGGTGTATTCTTTATTTCGTATGTCAAATATCACGACATTATGTTGAGTTGGGTTCGCTTTTAGGTTAGGTTACACGTTAACAAATTTAGGTCAGGTTAGAACATAGGTTAGGTTAGATTAATCTAATATATAACCTTAACTAGGTTTTTAACCTTAACTAATCTAATCCAAGCTCAATACCAAATCTAAAATGTTAACTAATCTAAGTTCTAATCTAACCTAAATTTGTTTGCAGATAATTGCAACTTAATGATCTAAATTATACAGACATCCTTTTGAATTTTACTCAAAATAAGTATACGCACATAGTCTTCTTTACACATATATACAGGGGTATTTTCGTAAATCATGTAAAAGTTGCTCGAACTAAAAATGACAGAATGAGATTATTATTAATAACAATAGTACAATTACTGATACGGGATCGTAATCCTGCGACTGGTACATGTAAAATGAATGAATAGAAAAGAACCGCCTAATACTTTCTCGAAGTAAAAGTGAATAAAACAGTACGGACGCTATTGTTTTCTGTACCACTATATAGTTGTGTTTTTCGTTCTAGTCGGTTTATTTTCGATTAGACCGGCAGTACGACAGAGTGGTTATAATGGATTTATATCCACTTTTTATTTATAAAAAAATAAATAAATAAATACTACTTAACAGAGTTAAGTCGAGTTTGCTCCGGTCAGTACTCGAATGGGTAAACCACGCGCGTAGTGTATTTGCCTAAATGGCTCAGCTGCGTCGTCTCATAAACACATATCCACTATGCGGCTCAGTGCACTCAACACTGATAGGTATAAGAGGTTAACGATTATGTATGTATGTATGTGTATTTTCGATTAATGCTTTATTCTTTTCCCACACACTGATCTTCCTAATTACCAGTCAAAGTTCCTAGCGCCTCTCCTATGTTTGTGTATGATGGGGTAGTAACACGTCACATTTAAAGAATTAATCTCACCCAGCATTAAATAAAATTAAATTTATTTTGCATTTTATTTATTAAGTTAATATGAAGTAGATCCAATGATTTAATTACACTAAAAATAATACGCTCCAGCAACAAATTATGAGTAACTGTAGCAAATATTTTGTATCAATATAGTGTGTCAACATTGTGCCTCAGTAAATTTATTATTTGCATATACCAAATATTTTTGTTTAATAATCTTAGCTAAAGAAACAGATTAATTTGCTGGGAGTTCTAAAATGAAGTGCAACACCATTACTTACTGCAGCAAGTTCAATTTAGTAAAATATACAAACACATTTTCAGTCTTTGCTAACACCAAATATGCTTACTTTACTAATGAATATGTTCTCATAGAAAATTTATAATTTGCTAAATTTGATAGAACATTTGCTACTAAGACTCGACCCATAAGTTTTTATACCAAAGGAGGATTATGTATTACGAGGATAACTACTACATATTTCATTTATTACTTATTGTTGTAATTATGCTTTTGGTATGAAGACTTCTGGGACGAATCTTATGCTAACTTAACTAATTAAAAACCTAAAGCTTGCAAAGTGCAGACAAGAGACAACAAAGCAGTGGCGTAACTATCATGCGTCAGTTCGGGGCAAAGACCCGGGGCCCGGCAACTTGGATGGACCCATTGTGATACATGAAAAGGCTAGAAAAAGAGATTTAAAATAAAAAATGAGTATAAATAATACCGAAGTATTTGTTGATAAGTTGCTATACCGATGGGGCCAAAATTATATATAACAGATGTGAGTGGAAGCACACAAAGTGCGTACTTAGTACGAAAGAAAGAAATACATATCATCATCATCGGCCTAGTACAATATTAGATACATTATATGTATTTCTTTCTTTCATACTAAGTATGCACTTTGTTCGCTTCCACTCACATCTGTTATACATAATTTTGGCCCCATCGCTATTTATTATTTATCAGTCCTATATAAGAGTAGTTGTTTAATATTTGTTATCTTTGTATTACTTCAGTGTATCTTTTCTTATTTAAGTTTCAATAATAAGTGTTTCGTATGTTTTGTCCTTTTTTCATGTCTTCGCGCTTGTCTTCGCCTTTTGTTATTTTAAGCTTCCTTAATGGGCGACCCACAGGTTGAGAATCACTGAGTTAATAAGTGTTTTGTCTTTGACTCTCCTGTCGCACCTAATGTCAAATATCTATAAATCTCTCGTCGCTGGTTCTTGGTTAAAATCATTAAATGCTTAAATGAACATAAAGACAATAATAAAAGGCTGTAAACTATTACTAATAATAAAAATACATACCATTATTATTGCGATTTTATTTAAATTTTTCCTCTTTTTGCGACCGTGTGGTGGGCCTAATGATTATCTTGCCTCGGGGCCCAATGCCGTCTTGTTACGCTACTGCAACAAAGAAACGTAACGTCCCGAGTCCGACACAACCGTATCCGAACTGACCGCCAATTGAGCACACGTGTGATAAAAATCTAACAAAATATATTTGCAATGGAGACTCATTAGTTTGTTCCTACAACATATTTAAATTAATCTGTAATTACAATACTTTGTTCTATCAACAAAAACTAATTCAGCAAATGAGAATTTGTTACAAAAGTAATGTGTTCTCTCTCTGCAAAATAATTTGTTGCAGATACAAAATACACTACAAATTCTACTAGTATTGCACTTAGCATAATATTAGTTTCCACAACAAATCCCTTTTGTTGTAAACCGTAAACACTTTGTTATGTTTATTAAAATGACTAACAAAATTTATTTGCGATGGAAACTCATTAAATTGGTTCCTATAACAATAATTAATTTTATTTTCTGTTATTGCAACAAAAGCTTTATTCTACCAACAAAAACTTATTCAGCATAGGAAAATTTGTTATCAAAGATAATTCATTTCTTGGTGTGATGATTTTCTATATAGTAATCAAAGCTTGACAGACCGTATAACTAGTTTAGTCATAATAAGCTGCAGCTGCCTATTTTCCTGAAAATCGATTCTTACGTCGTATATGTTTTTCTTAGAGAAATCTAAGAAAATATTCTATTTTTAATTATTGCATACAAGATATTTCTTCAAAATGTTTATGATTTTTACACGTAAATAGCTATAGGACAAATATCAAAAGGATCCTTTGAAATTTAGTAATTCACTGCGTTTATTTACTTCTGCTTCAAAGATCAAAACTGTATTTTTCGTGACTATTTCAATCTTTTTAATAGCTGCGTAAGTTCCTCATGTACGTTGTTTCCACATATTTCTACGCACACAATATTTCTTTTAATATTGTGTAATCATGCTATGGGGCTATGGTTTATATATATATATACCTACCTATCGTATTTTTTTATTCGTGTCATGCATTAATAAAATATACTATTGGAAATGCACACTTTTTGTCGATCTCGATCCAGTCTTGCAACACTGAACATTTTTCAGATGCCTAGCAAATATTTATACTTTTTTTAAGCACTAACACACAAGATACATTTCAAGGAAGTAGTGATGACATTCAAAGCACTTGAGTTAACAAAAATTTGTTGTCACTGTTCATGCAAGACTCGTGTTATTTGAAAGATTATGAATGTATAGCATCAGCACTATCAGCAGCAATATCCTGCAAATTGGAGCAAGTAAGCACTATCATACAAGTAGAACTCGAAAGAAAACCCTTATAGAACACAAACGAACAGATGTTTAGATCATCCTATTTGGGTTAGATTTATAATAAAACATTGTGAATTTATACTGTTGCTAGAACATAAAGACACAATTAAAGTAGAATTCTTGGTAAGTGTAAATATACAGAGAGTTAGTGTCTCAAATAAATATAGCTGCAGGTATCTTGAACCCGCTATGGAGGCCAAAGCGGCCATTTCAGACGGGAACGAGAGAAAAATAGCAAGATTTGTCGCCATTCAGACTCGTTTTCATTGAGTTTACTTGTACGTGTTTACAACCGGCGTTTCACCTCTCAGAGCAGTGACATTCTGTTTATAAATTTAATTGGGTGCGATGTTCGCTTGTTTTTACCTTTAAGTGCCGCACTTCGTTTACCTATATAATAAGATGACTAAAGGTGAGGTTTTTTTTACTGCTCAAAAATAGCGCTAGATCTGCTTGGTGTTCTACAAGTCAAATCAGGTCAACAATTTTAAATATGCGTGCTCTCAGAAAAAATAACATTATGATATCCTAAAAATGTATTCCCATTACAAATTAACATGTAATGTAGTTGTAAAGATCGTATTTTCTATATAAGTAGTAAATGTGTACGTGAAAATAATTATTTAGTGCGTATTTACTCTTCATTTTCCATGTTGCTACAATATTCACATTAAAACAATTTATAATTTACTGAAACCAAGCAAATGAGGTCGTCACTCCGCTGATAAAAGTTTGGTACTTAAGATCTTGCTGCATCCGATAAAAATTTGTGCTCAAAAAAGTTTACACTATTGAAAACAATCATGGCCTTGTCATTTATTAGTAAATAATAATAAGATTTAATTTCGCATTAACGGTAAAGCTCAAGACAATGAACCATTCTGATTCAGCTTGTTTCTGTAAGCTTTATTATTTCTAAAACTATCATGAATCATGTAATCGGTTTTTAGTGTAATTTATTTTGTTATACGACTGTTATACAAACTGGTCTGCTGTACAGGTCGTAGTGCCCGTCGAGTGACAACTCCAGAAATTGTGCCATCTGACCTGCGAAAACCGAAGCTCAAGAGCCAAGCCACAACCCATGTCGTTATCGACAACCCAACACCTTCCTAGCTTAGAACACTTTTACCACCAAGCGAAGAGCTACCTACTATCATGAATGCAACGATCAGATAGTGCCCTAAATAATCTCCTCGATCACACTAAGTATGACGACTAGATTCCAGGCTGATGATAGTTCACGCAGCTTGCGAATTTTCGAGGTTGTTACGAATCGACGTATTAACTCAGTCGGTTGAGTGGTCGTCTGTGAATTGAATCAACTGGGTTCGTTACAGTTCGGGCAGTTACAACCTGGAGAATTTTAAAAGTTCTATGAAAATGTCATTTCTGAGGATATTTGTCCTACAAGCAAACTACTACTAATTTATGTTCATAGTATGTAATGGTTAGTGGTTGAACTTCGAGAAAGTCTTAAAATAGTGAATCTACAAACCTGTCCCAAGAGAAATGAGTGCTCTTAACTCTTTAATAAGATTGCTTATTCTTCGTTCCTATTGAGAATGCTTCTTAATGGAATATCTCTCTAAAATGTCACAGACTTATGTGATTTTACACTTACATGATAGTGTACCTGACACGGCTACTTGAACGGGGATCATAGCAAACTGATAGCTGATGGTCAACAATGGCCTCTTAAAATCACCGATCTCACGTAGGGTATTAACGGTCGGTATCAGTTTACATTTTCCAACCTTTACAAGAAGTTACAAGAACGAATGATGTCTTAGCAAAGTATAAACAACTGTTTTCTTTAAAATTCAACATCCAGAAATGACTAAATAATGCAGCATAGCGTGTTGGACGATTTTACCTCAAGAAGAAAAAATAATAAAACTTGAAGAGAAGTAACATTTATTTAATATGCTAAGGAATTCAAGAACCAAGAGAAAACACAGAGATTTTATAAAGTTTTTTTCATACAACGAACACAGCAGAAATAACTTTAAACTTCGGCCTCAGAGAAGACTCAACAAGAAAGTTAGCATTAATAAACACTGGAATAAAAATAGTAAACATCATCAAAAGATCTGGACACAAAGTTTGCTATAGGGGTTTCCAGAAAAGAAAGGAACAAAGAACAAAAGTTCAGAGAGCAAATGCAACGCATTTGAGGTCATCGCATCGCATCAAGATAACAGAAAATGCAATTCCAATGGGCAAGAAGCAAAAATCTGATTAGTAGGGGAGCATTAGATCAAATCCCCTTAAAGTTGTAAAATAACATTAAATAAACGTAAAAGCATTAAAAACAGAAGATAAACTGATTGAATTAGAACAAGCATTGGAAAACATAAAATGGGCTATAGTGGGACTCAAAAATTAGAAGGAATGAATAAGAAATTAAAAATGAGAACATCATACACCATACATATCAGACTAAGGAAGACCTGACCTATAGAGTTTTCATCCAAAACATTCATCGGTCTGTCCCAGCAGATGATATCAAACGTGAGTTAGCCGAATTAAGGCATGTAGCATATGAATATACGCCAAAGTTACTAAACAACCTTTACCGTTTATTTATGAACGATCTCGAACCGAACGAGAACTATTCTTAAGCAACCTAAAAGTATCTATTGAAGCTCCTAGGAAAAGAAATATTATACTCAATAGACACACTAAAACTTATTGAAATAAAACTTTTTCTTGTGTCAAATGCGGTGAAAGTCATGCACCACTGTATGCAATAAGTCAAGAGAAACACTTGCCAAATCTTCCATTGCAGTGGTACTCATCCGGCCAACTATATAAGCTGTTCGGTTTAAAAAAGATCTTCGAAGAGCAAAAAATACTTCATGCAGAGGCACAACAAACAGACGTAGTCATCAACAACAAATAGTTTTGAATATGAGCGATTTTCCTCTTTTTAAATATCAAAGTCAGCCAAATTTACTCAAAAATCATACTATTAGTTGCTACATCTGCAAAATGTAGCAACCTTTGCAACAAACAACAAACTTTTTTTCAATAAACCGCAGACAAATATCAGCAAAATATCTAATTTTCTCAGTAAATTCAAAAATATGTTTACACAGCTTTTGAGTCAGAACGGCACGATACTAAACATGCTAACGACTATGATGAATAAGTTAAAATCCTAAACAAGGTTTACATTGCACTATGGAACGCTAACGGCACTACAAACCATATTGCTGAGATAACATTTCTTCAACTACAAAAAATCGACATATATATTTACTATGATAATAATGAGCTGTTGTTTATATTATTATTTAGAAAAAGCTCCTCCGTTTATAACTACAATTTTACTATGATTATTCGTTTGTCTTATTTTTGAATACCATACTTTAGGGCATGCAAACAATTGAATTATACAACAGTACAAACAAACTACACAGCAACACACTTCAGTCACACACAGTGATGATACATACAAGATACAAACCACCTACCTTTATTTTTAAAAATAAATGTTCCGGCAAATTACAATCTTGGTGAAAGTTCAAAGTCTCCACCATACGGAGACTTTCAGGCGGCTCGCTTCAATAGGGCACTAAATAAATATAGATCTAGGAACCCAAGTAATGTACACAAAAGAAATAAAAACCATTTTTTTTATTTGAAATAACAGAAATTTACTTAAACATGAACACAAATGAAAATAAAAATATAAAAGAAAATAAATTTTGCATACCATGAACAATAGAAATCAATCCCAAGAAAATTAATGCCCTTTATCCGAGGAGTAATATATCTGGCATTATCAGATACCTAAATTACTAAAATTTACTTAAAATTATTTAAATACCTTAACTTTTAAATTAACTCGGCATTTGGTGCCAACAGTTTGCCAAATCTGAAACCCTCTTACTTCATTATGATTATAAAATAAAATTGATGAATGGAGATCAAACACCTCTCTTTCAATTATCCAAATACATTGTTTTGATAAATCAAACTTAAAATCCATATCTGCATGTTCAAACCGTGGTAAGTCCATATGATAATTATATTTTAAAATTCCCTTGCAACATCTAAATTATAATGAAGGTTAAAAGTTCCGTTATCCGAATACAAAATTTTCCTTTTGTAGTTATAAAATTATTTCACAATTAAATACACAACACTGATTATTATGTTGATTAAATGCTATTATTATTAAAATCAATCATATTCAATGAACTTGATTATTTATCACTTTGACATTTTAACAAAATATAACCTAACATGTTTGACGTTTAGATTTGTTTACATTTTTTTAAAACTCATAACATAACCTTAACATTTTCAATTTTTGCTCCCTACAAGTATGCACTGTTTGGAATCTCTAAAATAACAGAGAGCTTGTTACTAAAATGGTCGCTCTTTTTATAACCTTTTTGAAACAAAAGGCGAATGTAGTGATTTTCTGGTGTGAAACAAAAGAATTTCTTGAACTAAATACAACACAACCACATAATTGTTGATAACTATTAATTATTCTTTAACTAAATTCGATAAATAGATAGCTAATAAATTCCCTTTACAATGATATATGGTATTTATATTGACATAAAAAAATACGGCTACCCGAGAATGTCAACCAAAGCATATTTCCTACACAACTATCAAATAACTAAGATTAACTTAATTACTTAAAATTACCTATTTACATCTTCCTATCTTGACAAAATTCAACCTTGCATCCTAATAAACATTATTTACATACTTTTAGATATCAATAAAATGAAAATACTAGCGAAATTATATCAGATGGCAATGGAAAAACGAACTTACTTGCACTTTATTTTAATGATATCTTTTACAAAAAGCAACCCCAACATTCGAGATAAATTCAAAATTGTGCTTAAGAGACTGCTTGACACAACAGCAATAAAACATAATGAACTGTAGAATTTTGCATAGAAGAAACAATTTAACGATACCAATATTTCGTTAATTTGAAACATTATTTTCTCGTATAAATAATTTAGGTAAGGTAGTAGATACTTGCATACATCACTACTACCACAAACCTTGTCTGTTTTATGTCAATACTTGCCTTAATTTGGCCTCAACTTTATTTTAATTACCTTATTCGGTCACGATCTGACATCGTTAGCTGAACAATGCAAAATTGCCAAAATTCTAAGAAAAATCAACGTTAAAAATATCCTTTTGTTGCCTAATGTGTTCCAGAGTACATGTTTATTAAAATGAAGTGTCTTTTTATAGTTTCTTAAAAGAAAATTTTATCAAATAATAATTTTAACAGTGAGGTTAGGCAACCCATCTAACATCCCGTTGGAAAAATCTTATTTAAATTTGGTAAAACCTACTGAGTGGATATTTTCTTTATATTATATGTCAAATATCATGATAATATGTATTATTCATATCAGAAACACAAGCAATATACAAGAACTGTAATAAAAATATCATCTTATACAACAGTTTCGCTAATCATCCGATGATGATACGGCCCATGGAGGATCAACTATAATTGTGAAAAATTTAATTGCACAATATCAGTTGGTACCTGGTATGAAACGACAAGAATCCAAGGGGTTTGCATAAAAGTTTGAACTCGTCCTTATTCATTAGTGATTTTTGCAGTATACTCGCCGCCTAGGCATTCCATTACTACCACAGCATTGCATGAAATTCATCGCAGGCGAAGATTGGAATGCGATACATACAATATGGGTATCAAGGCTAATCAACCCATAAGGACGTAATCTAATACGAGCACTCCAAAATAACAATAACAATTATCTTTCTACCAAAGAACGTACTTGCTGGCCGACCGATACAAATAAAATCCCCGACTTGATGGATTTCGTAATCACTAGGCAAATATCAAACACATATCAATATAAAAGCTAATCAGGATCTCACTTTCGAACAATCATCGGTTAATCACTACTAGTACAACAATTATTAATAAGGAAGCTTCCATGTGACTCGCGATATCAAAACTAAAGCCAACTATGACGTAGATTAGATATACTTTGCAACCTCAAGCAAATAATGAGATATCGAAATTTTCTTAATGCACCGTGTCAACTGTCACTACCAACTAGAGCTTTCTCACCAACTGAAGTTAAGCAAAAAATAAAACTTTTTACCAGTGGTTAGAAAGCCCATGGCTACGATTTGATGGGAGGAGAAATAATTCATAAACCTCCCTAGGAAATATAATAATTTAACTTACTATCATACACAACAGTGTTTTAAGACTATGCTATTTCCCCATGCATTGAAAGTACGGTCAGATTATAATGATTGCCAATCCTGGAAAACCTCCTAATCAACCCATGTGATATAAGTCCATGCAATAAGTCTCCTACTTTTAATGACTAAGAGAGATGAAAAGTTACTACTTAAGAGAGGCAAAGAATCAATAGACCTCGCCCAAATAATCCCACCTCGCCAGTTCGGTTTTCGACAACACCATTCAAAGGTACAACAAAGTCACAAAATCATTGCCGAAATCAACATAAGCGTTTCACAAGTTTTGGAATCAAGAATTTCTGCATAAACTTAAATTAAGTCTTCCATTGAACATCAAAGTTAAACAAATGGGTTCGCTGAGTGGAAAGCGGTCTCAATTGCCCCTCTTCAGCAAACTACTTATATAAAAAACAATATTGAACCTATAAACCTATGGGATCCAGCTGTAGGGTTGCGCTAAAGCATCTCACACCAAAATTGCATTAGTTACATTTGAAGACATTTCGTATTATGACAAGCGCGCCAACGTATGTCACAAATGAAATGCTGCATAATGTTTTGAAGATACTACTCAAGCAGCATTTTTAGTCATCGCTACGTACTAGCAACTACCGGTGGAACTGTTAGGTTTTTGTCACTAGTCTCAAGGACGTAATTGCTACGGTTTTATTACGTGCATGGAACCAAAATGAGGAACAATTTTTGAGTAGCAGATACGTTGCAGTGACTTGCCGTGTCTTGAACTTTCTCTTTCTAGTGCAACTTAAAAAATATTCTATTATCATTTTCTATACTAATGCTGCGATCGTGTCACAAAATGGATTACTATATTATTTGTAATACATACTTAATAATACAAAGAGAGATGAAATGTTTGATTATTTTGTCATTCCAGTATACCAAAATTATAAACCATCGCAACTTTTCTGTTAAATGTGATGATGATGACTTTAGTAAAATATGATAAAAATACTTATAAGTTAATACACATGATAGAAACCATTTTTATATTATTCCTAAGATACAATTTGGCACCTCTTTGTTATTTTTTTATTGAAGGTTATAGTAAAACATCTGTTAACAATCATAACAAATTGCAAATTGATTAATGAGCTTCAACAAGTAAATATGGAGTAGTTTGCGAAAAATCACTTTAAAGTAGTATTCACTATAAAATGCGTGTCTAAAGTTTGTGTCACTTAATTAATAGTAACAAATTCTGCTGCAAGGTTATTACTACGAAGTATAAAATAAATTAAAAAATTCTGGAACGTTCAAGTGACTCTTTTGAATGTTTTCGTAACCACTTTCCAGTTCCTAATGTCACTGCAAAGTTCCCATTGGAACTTTAAAAATGTTTAAGTTTAACTTCACATTTAAACATGAACAAGAACATTATATTTTTTATACTTCGATGATTATTTATCACTGCTACTACATAATAATTAGATATGGTATATTTTAAGCTTGTGGCAACCAAAGAGAGAAGGGGAAAGTATTTCGCCATTGTTTACTATAAATGGGAGCAAAATTATATTTTGTATGGACCACAACTACTACCAGTGCAAAAAACACAATTAACCTCCATATCCAAACTAACCTACAGCAAATATGCCCCTATTATGCAATCCAACTACCAATCAATTGGTGTTTTTCTGGCGCCCACGGAAATATCTGCCCATAGCCGCCATCATCATTTGGATCGATTAGGACAATTTATTAGGTAATCCAATAGCCTGTCAAATAATGACTTATTATAAATGATGATAAACATTCCCGCGCCGCGCCGGCGGGAATGTTTGACCATAACAACCATATTGGTTTGGACTGCCTAATGGAAGTTACTTCACTTCGTTGGAATTTTAATAGTAACTGGAACTTTGTAGTGATTCTGATGCAAAACAAGTAGTAAAAATCACTTTGAAGTGATTCGCCTGTGTAGCAGAAAACGTTAAGTTCTGCTTTCAATACTACTGTAAGGTTCAGCTACTTTAAAGGTTAAGCGAAGGTTTCAGACAGGTAGCAGGAACTTTCAGTACGTACGTCAGTAAGTTATAGTTTTAAAAACTTTATAGTAGCTTCGGGCAAGTTACCGTTACAATCATAATACCACTTTGAAGTTGCAAGGTCTTTAAAGTAATGATACTAAGGCAATACCATCCCACATTCTTTAAAAGTTACTCACCAGTAATGGAACCACATAGTTCCAATAAATAGTAGAAACAACTACATAATTATTAAAATATTCCGAACCATAGGCGCCCGGAAGGGAGGGCAAGGAGGGGCGCTTGGAAGTTGACCAATTTGAATTTTATTAAAAATTTTGTATAATATACTGTTTTTTTCTAGGTTTGCCCCACCTAGCATGTCGTTTATTCTAGGCTTTCCCCCCCCCTAGCATACCATTTATTCTAGGCTTGTTCCCTCCTGGACAAATTTCTGCGGGCGCCTATGTTCCGAACTGAAGTAATTAAACATATAAAGTCATAAATTTAGTGTAGTTACGTAACAACTACTCAATCAAAGTTCC
This sequence comes from Agrypnus murinus, assembly GCA_929113105.1. Lineage (NCBI taxonomy): Eukaryota > Metazoa > Arthropoda > Insecta > Coleoptera > Elateridae > Agrypnus > Agrypnus murinus. Next base: position 158,161,266 of record OV816026.1, read on the forward strand.
GATCCCAGTTACTGCTAACATACTTAGATGCTGCTTGGGTATAATAATACGTAACCAAGATTCGATAATATACCAAGAAATTCAAAAGCTTGCATGAACATTTTACGGCAATCTAAAAGCACACGAAAATAGCCTGGTTACAGATCTCCCCAATGAACCCAAGCAGTCAGAAGACTAAAGCGCATTTGATCAAGTGATTTAGTGTAAGGCTTGCAGTTAATGTAAGTAAAGTAATATACAAGATTAGGGAATTCACATTGGCTAAGACCTTCTTCATTTTATTATTACTCGAATCTTAAAACTAACATTTAAGTTTGTAGTTTATGCTAATTTATACATCTAGTTTATTTATTTTTATAAATTCTCTAATGATGTACTTAATATACTCGTATAATGAATTGTCTAAATCAGGCCCGCACTCACAGAGGGGGGCTAAAGGGCCTTAAGCACCCAGAAATTATCAAACCAACTTACATTTTATATTTTACTTCTAACACGTTATGAAATATCAGTGTATGTGAATGTATTTGAATTAATAATTAAGTTTAATGCATTCAAAAATCATCAAAAAATTTTTGGGGTTCCTGATGTCATTTCAGTTTTGCAACGACAAGGAACAAGACGACCTAATTTTGTTTTGTAAATTCGTTCGTCTCCCCACTGTACTACCCTTGTTTACGCCGTCTCCATAGTAATAAAAGTAATTATAGACCACTACGTGCCTACCTACTTGAAGTTTTGCACTTTTCAAATTATTTTTATTTTAAATTAAATATTAATTTAAACTTAGACCGGACATAGATTAGCGTATGCATTTCGGGCTTAATTAGTGTTTTAGAGCCCCTAAATGTCGTGGGCTCTTTTGGTTGCGGACGCCTATCCGAATTCAATCCCGGGCACTTAAAAGAGCATTTAGTTAAAGTAGTTTTGCTTTGTTTTTTTGGTAATCGTTTACTGTATTTATTTTCAATTTCTACATAAATGACACTTTATAGGCATTTATGATAACCAAGTAAATGAGTAGTTACAGCTACAGTCCTGTAAGATTTTCCGGGTTCCTAAAAGAGACTTGTAAAAATTCTACAATGCTCATCAATAAGAAGAGCATGAAACTAATTTGTTACCAAGTAAATCACAACATCATGACAACATCTAGCTATACATTGGCCTATTGTCTTTGATTGCAAAATGTCTTTTTATACAGAATATATACAATAAATTAATTAAAAACGCTGGTGACGATGAATATGAAACTTTGTCTGTGGCATGCTCTGCAAGTAATCTTTACTAGGCTCACTGGATTATGGAGGCTCGCTCCTTCGTCGTTCGCCCCACAAACTTTCTAGCTTGCTCGTAAAGATTAATTATCAAAGCTTGCCGCGTAAATAACTATTATGTGTCTTTAATAAACTTAAGATTAGAAGACATGACTTTTTACACAATTCGACAAAGTATTCTACGTATTATGATTTGATGTCGAATGTGGGCCCCAAGTTAACATTAGCTTAGGGCCGGACGTACCATTAATCCGTACCTGAATGTAATATAATATCTATATATTTATTTATTTTTATTTATTTATTTACAAGTTCGGGAAATTAACAAACTTAAAGTTCAATAACAAACTTCCCTGGTTTTACAAAAAAAAAATACTAATTACAAAGTGAGTATGAACTACAAAAAAGGACAAAAAGAAATAAAATCATACTGTAGTACATGTGTATCCAGAATAAATTCTATAATTACAATTATATAGGCATAATGTTTCAATTACAAATGGAATGAAAAGATTAAGTAAGTAGACTAAAATAGGTTGATTGCAAAAAGTTGTTACATGGAGAATTCATATTGAAGGCTTTTGAAGTAGTCTTTTGAATCTTTGTAAAGATATATTAAAAATGTCCGGATTTTCTTTATTTATAAAGTTGTTCAGTATAAGCGAACACCGAGATATTGGAGAATTGGAAGCTGAATTTGTGTGAAAAAATGGAAGAGACAGCAAGGATGTAGTTCTTGTTGGTCTAGGAGGTACATGAAACGAAAATAATGAAAGTAATGGAGAGCAATCAGTTAAATTTGTAAGTATTTTAAAAACCATTAATAGACTGGCCATGTTTCTGCGATGTTCGAGAGATACAGGTATAAATGTAGAATGTGGAAATTTGTACGTTAAAAATTTTATGAATTTTTTCTGGACATTTTCCAGACGATTTATATAAATTTGATATTGAGGCGACCATATAACCGAAGCAAATTCAAGATGACTTCTTACAAGTGAGTTAAAAAGAATTACGAGTGTGTTCTCTGATTTGAAATTTTTAGTATTTCTAATCATGAATCCCAAACTCCTGTTTGCTTTGCGAATGCTATTCTCACAGTGAGTGTTGAAGAGCAATTTTGAATCAAACACTACGCCTAAATCCTTAACTTCAGATTTTTTTTTAGTTGCTGGTTGTTAATGTTATAAGGAAATTCAAAATAATATCGATTTCTTGTAAAAGTTACTCTACAACACTTATCTATGTTTAATGTCAACTTATTTAATATGCAGTAGCTGTGAAAGGAATCCAAGTCTTCTTGGAATCTAATGTAATCTTGTTTGTTAGTGATTTTAGCGTATAATTTGCAGTCATCTGCATATAGAATAAAGTTGACAAATTTAAAGCAGTCCGCGATATATAATAATAATAGCTGTTTATATGTTTTTTCATAATTTTTAAAATTTTTGGGTCTAAATTATTCAAATGAAATGTATCTATTAAGTAGTTTTCTGGCTAATACAAATAATAATCTGAAAAAACAAATACAGAAAAAAACAATTTTTATAACTGCTTGTAAAACACACAACAAAGTAAATAACATGGTTAATATTCTTCAAACCACACATAACTAACAATTAACAAGGTAATACTCATACTTAATTTATTCATATTTCTAACACATCCTTAATGATTATTGTTGTCATTAACAATTAATTAGTTACTTCATATTTACAATTTCCCCAACTCAACCTTATCAGAGAGCAGCAGTCAATATAAGGAACTGAATTTTGGGTAGAGGGTGGTAAATATCCAGTATGGCCAAAATTCATGTTTTATGTTTATGCTTGATTGTTATCTGATAAATACAATACCTAGTTAAGAAAATTTTTCAAATTACAGGTAAAGCTGTTTTCTTGTTGTAAAAAGAAAAAATATTTTGATAGTCTTTTACTTTCGCTGAAATCACCCATATATCTTAATTTATCAATATGGAAGGATGTAAACAATTTATATCAATTCTAGTAAAATCATTTTTTAATGTTTTTAAAAAGGAAACCACACGCATAGTTTTGACAACATAACAATAATTACAAAACTTTAAACATTCCGACAAGGAAACCGCGAAATGATAAAATTATAATAATACTGCGCATCTAGTTGTATGTTTATGCGATAAGAAACATGCGATGTTGTGTTTTGTAGGTTTTTCTATAAAAAAAAAGCAAAGAAAACAAGAAAATGAAGCAACGCAATATGCATGGTAAGTTAATGAGAGGCAGTTTAAGACTATTATTGTGTCAAGAAAAGATGACCCAAACGTTATCTCTTTGCGGTCTTCTCGATGGTTAAAGTCGACCACTTTGCTTTCTGCCCCTCAAATATATAATATTGCAAGTCACGTGAATCTGATTAAATTCATGGAATTTAGGGTATATTGACTTTAAATGTTATTTGATGTGTGTTTGTGGTTTCTCTAGCTTTACGCTTGTAGAGGAAAAATGCAATTTCATTGCTCTATAGGTGGCCTGATGTGTGTGATGATTTCATTATTAAAATATACCGTGAATGGCGTGAGAAAACTTACGATAGAAATTTTTCCATTTCATTTAAATAGAATTACAAGAACAGGTATAGATAAGTAATAATTGCTTACTTTAAGTATTATTACAAAAACATTTTTTCCGTCTAATTAAACGATAAAGGGGTATTTAGATGAATAGTATTAATTTGCTTGAATGTGGCTTTAAAAGTGTAGTATCCCAGAAAGCCTTTTCTCTTGGTGGTCTCGACTCGAAGGCTGCACATAAAATTTCTGACTTTTATATCCCGTCTATTATGTAGATTTCAAACTGTTACAGCTATTCAATAGCTATAAAAGGTAGCAGCTTATTAGTAGTTCGTGTCATACATCTTTAGTAAAAAGCAGACACTTTTCATACTAACAAACCTTGAAAAGTTAAAATCTACGTCTCTTTTTTTATCATTATAAGTATAACGAAACATATATTAATCAATAATTGGAACATTTTTTGTTGTCTTAGATTAAAATACCATTGCTTGGTTTGAACTGACAGATACGACATAACAATTTCTGACACTATTATATACTGAAACGAAAACACATTTCTTTGAAGCAGATAAGCTCTGTAAAAAAAGGTTTATGCAAAAAATAGATCGTTTGGATAGTGTTACTAAAACTGTTTATGGTAGACGTCGATTTGATAGGATTATTAAATTGAAGGGTATTGTAAGTTTTGGGATAAGCTGAAATGAACAGCTATCAAATGTATTTATAGCCAAATGCGAACGTTAAGTTTCTGTCACTAATTAGTACGAGATATCCGTTGTAGTTAATCGAACAGTGTTTTCATGTTCTCTTATTACCAATTCTTGTGTAGCAATAGGAGATTAACGATAGATTATAGACTTTTTTATTTAGTATCTACTTAAACTTTAGATACACGTTATTAATGTAGTCCGTTTCTATAAAAGGTTTCTATTGAGACACAACTGAGCTTTCCAACAAAACGTTTTGGATTCATTTTGAAATACCTAATACAATTCTTCATATCAGAATTTTGTAAACAATAGCAACAAGTTTCAAGTTGTCATCCAATATTTCTCTTGTGAGCCATGGTCGTGGATTGAACTGTCAGATACTATAGAATTCAATCACTAATTTAAAACTTTATAATATACTGAAAACAAAACACATTTCTTTAAAGTAGATAGTTAGGATATATAAAAAAGGTCATCCAAAAAATATATCGTTTGGATAGCTTTCTAAGATGTTTATAGTACATGTCGATTTGATAGGATTATTAAATTGAATGCATAATTAATCTTCTCTAATTAAGACCACCGTAGAACAGAATCTCAAAAAACTATGCAACGTAAAATTCAAACTAACCCACCGACTTCTGAGAAACACTTTGCACCTATCACAATAATAGTTCATCAGAACACAGTCCATTCATCCATTACAAGCATAGTTGTAATCTAAATAATGGAAATAAAACAAGAAGTAGTCACTCATCTATGAATATACCTCGATCAAACTCGAGAAATGCTTCCTAGTGGAAAAGAAAACTTGAACTAAACAAGTATTTTTGGCTCGACTGGAAGTATTTTATAGTTTATTCGCATAAAAAGATAAAAAACATCAAAAATCTTTGAGGGCAGATAAGCAGATGAAAGAAAAGCTTATTTGTTTTTATCTTACTAAAATGGATGCTTAAATAATTGATATCTGATAAGAATTGTTTGGCCTAAATTTCAAGACTAAAACCAGCAGAGCTTGCTGCATAAAACTCTTGTAAAACAGTGTATATTTGTAACTTTCTTTCAAATCGAATTAATATATGACAACCCAATAAAGATTTTTATTTGTGTAATAGTAATCACTAGGTATAGGATTTCTATGCATTTGCATGTTTTTTCTGCTTATAGCAAACATATGCAGAGTTATATTTCTACATGTTTAAGCCACACATGAATCACATATGTCAATTTGAAAGTGCATATAAATGCATATTTAGGGTTTTTATTTAAACGAGTGTGCATATTTTACCACGTTTTGAGCGTTTTACATGCTTTAATTATGAAATTTCTAATATTTTTTAAATAATTTTAACATTTTAGACAACCAACCAAGGGCGGCTTAGTTGAGTCTAGGGGAAACCCATAATTTAAGCTTATTGTTAAAAACTAGGCTTTAAAATATTTTACTGCCTTAACCATCTGTGTACTTGTTAATATTTTCTAAGAAAGAAAAAGTTTCAACTAAAATTTAAATACTTACATCCTGCGGTATTGTGATAAATAGGTATTAGGAAATTCCAAAGACCCTTTGACAACTTCTTGTTCATAGACAAATTTGCCTGTACTTTTGTTTACTAATCTTGTAATCTTTCAATTAAGACAATTCAGAAATTGCAAATTGCATTTCAGTTTGAAATTTTAGAGTGTAAAGATGGGTAAAGAAAAACGGTCTGTGTCTGTTACACTTCGAAGTTATGTTAAGGAATTCAGTGTTCTTACAACTGACGATAAGGTGTTGTATTGTACAGTGTGCGACGATAAAGTGACTGCAACGAAACGCTTTCAAGTTACATAACATCTGAACACGGTTCGACATCAAAAGTGTGTTGCCCTGAAATAAAAAAAAAACAAACATTGTTACCGGGGTACCTTAATAATTCGCGCGGTGAGTCCAGCAAATCGATCGAATTTAATAAAAAACTATGTAGTGCATTAGTGACTGCAGATAGCCCGTTAAGTAAAATTAATAAGTCAGCATTTCGTAATTTTCTGGAAGAAATTTAAAAAAATGCCAATACCCGACGAGTCTACACTCAGGAAAAATTATTTACCTCGTTTATACGAAGAGACCATAAAATCAATTAGAAAACATGTAGCGAATAACTACATATGGGTTTCCATTGACGAATCTACTGACACTACTGGAAGGTGCGTAGAAACTTCATTTCCTTCGTTTTGTTAGTGAAATTTAACTAATTAAAGACACCAGAGCAATTTATGGATGTTTTATTTTCTATTTTGTTAGTTACATATTTAATCACAACAATATTTTTGCTTGATTAAAATATAATTTTTTAAATAACTGTTTTGCGCTAATTGTTTGTAACCGACTAATTATGTAGTTCGATAAAATAAAAATCAAATTTTTGTTTTCAGATACGTGGCTAACGTTATAATTGGCGTTTTGAATTCGGAGAACAATCCCAAATCCTATCTATTAGCAATGGACGTTTTCAAGAGCACCAATCATTGTTCTGTGGCAAAATTGTTTAATGATTCGATGGATATTTTGTGGTCGGACGGCATACAGTACAACAAAGTACTCCTGTTCGTCACCGACGCGGCACCGTACATGATCAAGGCTGGAGCAGGCTTACAAGTTCTGTACGAAAAAATGATACACTTAACTTGTCTTGCCCATGCAATGCATAAAGTTGCGGAAAAAGTGCGGGACGAATATCCTAACGTAAACTCTATAATTTCAGATGTAAAAAAAATTGTTTGTAAAGCTCCATATCGCATACAAATATTTAGGGAAACTGCTCAAGAAGTGCCTCTCCCACCTAAGCCTGTAGTAACAAGGTGGGGTACTTGGCTTTCTGCAGCAGAATATTATGCAACTTATTTTGATATTATTAAAGCGTTTGTAAATAAACTTAAATCTTGCCATTTGTTTTTGAAGTGTGGAGGGACGGCGGCCTCTTCTATCTGACTACACTTCAGGTTCAAGTTGACCTTCAAACAAAAAGGCTACTTTTCTCAGGGTGACCCTCAGAGGGTCACTTTGATGTGTTGTAGAAAATTGAAACACCCCGTCAAGAAGGTTTCGAAGACGGAGGGTCTGTTCGAAAGAAGCACATCAACAACAATTAGGGTCAAAAAGATTCAAGTCAGAAAGCGAGATGAAGAGACAATGAATAGTCTGGCCCAAGAGTAGATCGATTTATTGCAATCGAAAGAAAGAGACAAGTCAGGGATAAAGAGAGTGAGGAATTAAAAAAGAAAAGGTTGGAGGATAACAGATAGACATACAAAGGTCGAACATAAACAGGCTGACAAGGGAAAGAAGAAAAATGATACAAAGAAAGAAGATAAGGAATCGAAAAAGAAAAGGTTGGAAGATAACAGAAATAGCGACTGACAGGGGAGAAAGGAAAATGCTAGAAAAAAAGATGGGAAATCGAAAAAGAAAGGTTGGATGATCAGAGAAATAGATGTTGAGAGATTGGAAATAAAGCGGCTGATAGGAAGAGGAAGAAAAATAATAGAGAGAAAGAAGAAGAGGAATAAAAAAGGAAAAGATTACGACAAACCTTGTGTACAACGAAGTATTCAATTAGGGAATCATATCCCTTCGTTGGTTCCAGTGGCGTGCGGTCAATGGAAGCAAGAGCAGCAATGCTTCCCTTAAGAATTTATTAAAATTAAAAAACAATGCTAACAAAAATAGTTTTATAAAATTATGGTTATCGTTTATTTAAATTTGTAATGTTTAATCAACTTAAAGCACAATATCAATTCCGTACAGCAAAAAGTATAATTATTTAGAGTACTATTTTAAATTAGGCTCATTAAACTTGCGCGGAAAGGTAATACCGATTCAAATGTGTTAGTTACACTATATATAAGCACGGATTTCGTTGCTTCCTGCACCTGCACCTTTCACTTCTTACTTTCGGTAGCGGACGAGTCGCGGGTGCGTTGTGGGCTACAGTTAACATCGTATAAGGTCAAGTTATTTTTATCGTACCTACTCCGTGATCAGATGTTTATTATAATTTCGTTATTTGCTTTTTCGTGTATTGAGACTGTATTTTGGAACATTTTATTATTTCAATTTATATAAGTTCGGATTTTTTTAAAGACAAATAATTCTATTTAGTTTGTTCTGTATGCAACATTTAAACTTGCTTTATCGTCATGACTGCAAATTCAGCTGCTTCGGTGGAAGGTTCGAGTACGTCCGCAATCCGAATCGCAACGATTTTGTTGTTCAATTTGTAAAGTATTATTATTATTTGATAAAAAATTTCCTTCATACAGTTTCGGAGGGAATTATTGAGAAAGGCAGACAAAAACCAGAACTTTTAAATTTAACTACAAAGATTAAAACCTGCACCAGGTATTTTGCTAAAAAAGACCGGAAAATCGAGTTGCATTATAAATAAATAGTAGTACTTTTTTTTAAATAAAGAATAATAGTCAACAAATTCCATAAGTATAAAAGACGTATTCTTTTGCACATTGTGATTAAATCTAAACAATCATGAAAATTTGAAAATGCTTTGTCACAAAAGAACGTTGGCAATAGTTACAAGTTTCGTCACAGCACTTTTTTCTGCTTCAATCATGTCAATCACAGAATTTCTACGATTCAAAGGGGTAAGGGGTAAATTACCAATCATGCTAAAAATATCTTACTAGGTGGGGGTTAATCAGTATTCAAAAGAACTAGATGTGCTAAAAAATTAGCAATCCGATTAATCATTATAGAGTAAAAGAATACTACTGAAGTGTAAAAGTTCTTCTTTAAAAGACTTTTAAGCTTAATAATTATAACACTAATAAAAAACAGTGTTATAATTATTAAGCTTAAAAGCCTTTTAAAGAAGAACTTTTACACTTCAGTAGTATTCTAGGTGTATTAAAATTTAAATCGTGATTGCTTCCCCAGCCTAAATTCTCACCGCACGGCACTGGTTGGTTCATATGTTCGTTCGTACGCCAAGATTACTCAACAATATGCTCAAGTATGCATGCATATAAACTGGTAATTGTTTACGGTAGGGGTTAAGGACCACTAAAATAGGTAGAAGAGTGTGGGTGGTGGATCCCAAAAATTAACTTTTATAAGTAGAACTGTTTTCTTACTTCATGAATAGACCAGACATGATCAGAAGGGGACCGTTGATTTTTCAACGGGTATTATGCTAGTAACAAAATAATATTCAATTTTAAATAATGCCCATTTAAATGTCTCTTTCATTTTGGCATATATTTACTGTCATGGCGGAAGGTATTTGCCTTATGTAAGAAAGAAATGAATTTTTTTTGAAATGTAGTTCAATATTAAACTTTTTCCAAGTCTTTTTTATAAGCCACTATAGAAATTTCTGCAGATTAATCAGAATAATAATAACTATAATTAAGATTATTTAAACAAAAAACATCTGACATATTATAGTCATACTTTATTATAGTGTTAGTATTGTATTGTAATAAGTTAGGTTAGGTCGCATGCGCAACAAAACATCCATTTTCAGGTAGGGTGTGGAAATAACATGGAATGTTATGACTTCCCTTCCAAAAAAGTCTTTGGCGATTTTCTCGAAAACTATACTGGTCTCCCCCACCAAATCTCATTGTTGTTCAGCTGGATGAGACGTATCGAATGGTATACAGCATGTGCGGGTGCGGATGGCAGACCTAAACTGGAGAACAGCCATACATTTCTCCGCAAATTACCAATCTGTTGTCGCTGATCCAACAAGTCGGTACATGTATTTTGAAGTTTTTAAGCAAGTTTCAAATTGCATTACACTTTACAAGTACCTAACAGCACGAAGCATGTACGACGAAAGTGTTTTAATTATTGTTAGCGTCTTCGTCAAAGCAGATAAATAATCACTACTTAATAATTTAATTAATCTTATTTAAACACCTAATATTATTTAACACAATATCCTCTAATTGTTTTGTGCATGTATATCCATAATTCCCTTTCATTGTTTTCATATAATGTTTTTTTTACCTCCAATGTTTTAAAGTTTCTATTCCCAACGAAATACACATTCACGTAAGCAGCGCCCTTCGGATGGTTGCGCCCCCCTGCGTCGCAGGGTCTGCGGGAGCGGTAGTTACGCCACTGATTTATATCATTTCATTATATTCCTTGAGCTTACAGTAACCTTATAATACTCTATTAAACCTGTGAACCTTCTTTTATACTTTTATATATTCTTTATATAACCAAATGTTACGATAAGTAGTGAAAAACGTTTATTGGGAATGACGGACGGAATTGATGTTATACTAGTAAAGGTAAGTCGTCCCTTTTCATTCAGACTTTCACCAAAAATGAATGCCGCAACCAAATTTTGAAATCTCTATTATATATTTTTGTCTCTAATATGTTTTTTCCCAGTTTTACAGTCTTTAAGTTTACAAATGTTTTAAGCTTGATCCTTCCAATATAAATAGTACAGATTTTTAAAAGTTACAGAGTATAATATTATTCAAGCATAAAGGTTTCAGCGAATTCACAATTTTAAAGTTTTCTATGAGCAACAGTCTCAAAGTCTTAGACATTTTAAGACCCAGTTTCAGAAAATAGAAATTCAGAAAATTAGAAAATTTCAATTTAAAGAAAAATAGATTTTCAATTTTATAAAAATCAACCTTTAAAAGTTCTTAGATAAAAGTTTCAAAAATTGTCAAACGTTTCCATTTCAAACTGTCAAATTATTGCGTATTTAAAGTGTTAAAGGTTTAGGCATTTACAAAATTTAACTAACTAAGTAGGAGAAGACTCCTGAATTCTAAAATTTAAGGTACCATAGTTTAGAAAAGGTAAACATCGAGGTATCTATGTTTCAAAGCTTTAGAAGTTTCAAATTTCGAAATGTTCAGATTTTAAGGTTCAGATTTCGAAGATTTATATAACCAAAGTTTTATAGATTTAGAGTTCACTCCAGGTTTCGAAGATTATATTGAATTAAATAAAAAGTCTCAAAGTTACAACATTGAAGAATGTTAGTACTTAAATTTTTAGTTTGAGAATTTTTTATCTTCACAGCTTTAGAATTCTTAAATTTCAGGGTGAGAATTTTTCCGATATTTTGCAGTACCATGGTTTCAATATTTAAAGTTTCATAATTTTAAACAGCTCCGAGTGTTAAATAGTACTTGATAGTTTCAAGTTTACAGCGTTACACTTTTTGCAGTCTTGAGGATTGACGGATTTTTGGAACCTAGTTCTTTAAGGTTCGAAAGCTAGCTGTAAGTAGGTTTAATATGTAATAAATGATCAAGTTTGTAAAATTCTAAAGCTTTGAAGGCTTCAGAATTTTAAATATTGGATGCCGACTCGAGGAGAGGCAGGGGAGCACCAGTCACCCATTGGTTTGTAGGTCAGATGATAAAAAAGAGTAAAAGGTAAATGTTTGACAAATGCTCATGCCACTTCAAAATAACCGCACCTCCTAGTTGGTATATGGGACGGGTCTCTACTTTTAGGTATACTGTTGGGTTCACCAAATCTTAATTTAGTTGTAAGGCTAGATTCTGGGATAGCCTAGGCAGACCCAGTTTTCAAGTCCAGCCACACTTGAGGTTTCATTCGTTCGGACAGTGAAAGTTCGCTGGACTAGGGTGATAGGAGACTTCCTCTGAGACGGATCTCGACGGTGAGCACGTAGATAGCTCCGCCACTAAACTGAAGAGCTAGTAGAGGGTGGTTACGCAACTTGGCTCCGGCCAGTGCGTACTGGTAGCTCTTGCAAAAGTATTTACTTAAGTTATTCGGATATTTTAAGTCGTATGGGGGGTGGGGAGCATGCAAGGAGTTATAAGAAGTTTTATAATACTTTATGTATGGATAAAGGCAAATTATAATTATGTTATACGTAAACTTATAATTATGTTATACGTATTAAACACAGTTTTGGTAAGAATCATAATTAAATTGTTCCCCTTCAACATTATAATAAATAGTAGGAGTACTCTATAACAGACTAGAGATTATAACAGTAGAAAATAGAAGAAGCGGCTTTTAATACACAATTCACCAATCCACTTGTTCCGGAATTTAACCAGATTGGTATAATGGCTTAATCCTCCCTTCACCACTACTCAGTAGAGGTACCTAAATACAATTTCCTGATTACCAATTTGCAACGCACTCAGCTCGAAGAAGAAAAATTCTGGAAATACAATCCAATCTTAGATTTAATAATAAGTTAAAGAACACGAAATAAAAGTTTGAAAATTTGCATACAACAAAGTTGAAAAAATAATGATATTGAAATTACACAATTAATTGCTTGGATACCTATAGAGGAACATGAATAAACATCAGTGTGAATAATATGTAAACTACCTAATTATTGTGTTACTTAACTAGGATAATTTTTCAAAACCAGACAATTTTTTAATGTAATTTAGTTGTTAATGAATTTTCCTGTTATTAGAATAACACATTAGGGTATCCTGATATCGTTATATATGCCATAATACACATATACATAAACATTTACAAGTACGGGACATTACCTTGTTAATTGTTAATTTTTTAATACAAAGATCACACCATCACCTGACCTGCAATTCTACAAATAGTTATACATGTTTTTGCTAAACCACAAAATAAATAATTCTAATGTGAAAAAAATACATAGCGGTTTATTGTCATAACAAAATTGAATGTGTTGTTTTAAATAATGGAGTCCATACACAAATTCTGCTATTGGTTAGGTATTTATTAGATTGTGTTATAATTTAACACCCATATCCTGGAAACAATGAGCAACAACTCCAGATGGGATCCGTAGTGATTGGTTGTCTTGAAAAGCTCACGAAACCAACAAAATTATTAATTGATACATAATTTATTTAATTAATATACAGACTGGAAACGCATGTGTTTGATATAGGGATAGAAAAACCCCCATAAAAGTGGGATAGAAGCAATACTGATAAAATCTTGAAACTGGATGTTGTTTATACTATTAATCTTGATGGTAGGAGAAGTAATACAGTAGAATAAAATGTTTCCTCTTAACGCAATTTCCACTAACTCACTATCACTTTTATAAACGCTTTTATATCGCTATGTCAAGCCCATACGTTTCCAGTCTGTATACATTTAAAGCTTGCGTTATTTAGGTATGTGTCAAATCCACAAACTCTTTCTAATACAAGTAGTACCTTTTTAGAGATGTCAGAACTATTTTCACAAAATTGAATGGGTTATGGTCTATGGATTTATAGTAAACATAAAAGTCTTGAGATAGATAATTGTAAAACTAAATATACCCTATTCACCGAGATTAGCTCTACAGCCAAACAAACCCTCATTTTATGACGGTGCATGGTAGGTGGCCATGGTCATGGAAGGTAAATGCAACGTAGGTAACACATGTATAATGTTCTAAAATTAGTCTAAATATGAACCTCTGTTGTATTAGAAAAATTAGTAAAACGCTTGTTGATACGCAAACCACTATTGTACAGACAACTTTGCTGTGTTAAGATGAATTTGGTAAGGTGAATTCCGAATCATTGACATCGCCAAGATATCGACGATCATTCTAGTCGGCCATGACATTCCTAATCACTGTTTATATGACTTAGCCAAGAAAAGCATATTCTGTCTGGTGTCCTCTTGTCCTCTAGCATGTTGTTTGTTTGTCTTTTTGTTTTTGAATTGATATGGCGGAGCATTGTTCGGATCTACTTATCGATTTCTATGATCATATGGTCAACCCTGCTAGATTTTAGCTGAATTTGGTGGAGTTTCACCCCTAGGCCCTAGTAGGGATTTTTTAATCGCATTGACGTGGGGCCTAGGATTACTTGCTTATCGATATCGGTTATAAGATGACATTTTTTTAATTTTTTGGCTATGAGAAATCACCAACTCTGTTGAGAATTGAACGTACGACCCTTACGTTATGAGGTAATGCTAAGCACCAATTTACCGAAACTGTCGATTTTTACCATGTTTCATGAGTTTTATTAATTCATATTTTCCGTTTCTCAGAATATGGCAAATAGCTCCTTTTTCTTTTACGCCTTACAGCAAAACTATATAACATACAAGAATATAATAATACGTAAGATTCGTATTTCCAACTGGAAGTTGAAGTTTGAATACTTCTAGACGATTTTGAATTTCTTGTGAACGGTTATATTTTTAATTCCTACTTCTCTACAGGTGTGGTAATTATTACAATTCGATATTAATATTATTGTTTGGCTGATATATAGGCCATGTATGGCATGCGTGTGTGCTTCACAAGTGACTGCCTCCAGCGGATGTGAGTGAAAAAACTTGTTTTGGAGTGTCGTTTGTGAAGTGATACACACATCTCATTTTTAATTGTTGGTAATAATAACGTCAAGTTTTGACTGTACATGTAAAATATTCCTACTTATTTGTGATTTTTATATTTTCTACATTAAAACGGACGACGAGCCATTTTTATGATATCCTATAGAGAATATTTAATATTACCGCTTAATTGCGATCCCTTCTCCAGAGGTGTCGTAACTGTTATAGTTCGATATTAATCTTATTATTTGACTAGTATTTAAGGCGTGGATGGTGTGTGTGTGTGCGTATGTGTGTGTGTATGTAGTTCACAAGTGATTGCCTCCAGCTGATGAGAGTCAAGAACTCGAAACAGCTATCCTGTAGTGTCGTTTTTAATTGTTGGTATTAATAACGTCAACTTTTGAATGAAATTTAATGTTCGACAGTTACTCCATCTTCATCTTGTGGCCAGAGTCACTGAGATTATGATAGGTTGATTGCGTTTTTAACAGGGTAACTGATTGATCATGTCGGTAGACGCATAAAATTGTAAGTTTTGTAAGCCCTTAGATTTCTGTTTCTACATTTGTAATTTTATAAAATCGATTGCACTAGTTTTTTAATTTCCTCTTCTAGAAATATCCAAAAGATCTTATCTCAATTCAAAGTTAATTAGTGTGACGACTGGCCCTTGTGGTTCTAAAAGTTTCTATGGTGAACCCCATCATACCGTAATATCTGGGTTTATAAGCGTTAAATTATCTTTTACTAGTATTTACTTAATTGTATAAACCACAACCCCTATGAGTACATCCTTAGAGTTTTGCTCAACTAAACAAATCTTAGACACAAACATAACCTCAAAAAATTTAGCGCCATAAACTACTTAGTCTATTAATCTAAGTTTCTAAATATAGTTAAGCATATCTGAGTGTAAACTATGTTTCACAGTCAAGTAAACTTCGAAGTTCTAGAGAAGTTCTCAATGTAAAGTCTATAGGTATGTGCCTCTTAAGTTTCCAAGAGAAGTATCCAGATTTCTAAATGTACATAACCCAATTGAACAACCTCCGTAAAAATGAGTCGATAGGTCTTTAAAATCCCTCTAAGATTTACTATTTGTTTTTCATTAAACGTATTTTTATCAAAAATATCGGTATCTAGTAGTTTCGATATTACTGTAAGCACTACACAAAACTTTACTTATTTTTCGGTTTTTTGGGTTTTCATCTGTGGTGACTCAATGGTGGTGCAAGACAATCTTTCTTGCAGGTAAGCGTATTATAGAAAAGGGTCCCCAGTCATTACATCACCAAATAAAGAATATGTAATAACATAAAATGGAAATACCTATAAATAATAATAATATCATTTATTTATTTATTTCTGGGCGAGAAATCGGGGTGGTGAGACATCTCTCGTACTTCATGGCACCGATTATAATGATCATTTGGCCAAATCCAGGATTTTTTATGCCAAACACAAGTTTTAAGTTTTTTCCGCTATGAAACGTTACCACTTATTTACTGATTTATTTATTAATGATGAAATTATCCATTAGTAGTTTATAGAAATATTGGATTGTATAAATGTTTATATTGAATTCATTTAGTCAACAACATCGTATTTAACTGTTTTATCTCAACAAAAGTTATTAAACAATAATTTCATGCGGAATTTATTTTAATCAATTAATTCTGTCCTTCAATTACTTTGAATACAGATTTTATCAATTATATCTTTATCGTATCTGTTGGTTTTAGCGACCATTTCCTTTTCTGCAAAACACCACCCTTAAAGCAGTAGATGTAAGCCACTTGGAGTTAAATAACACCGATCCCTACTTGAATTGAAAGTTTTTGCCTAATTATGAGTGTAATATCGAGGTAAATAAGTGTTGATTATTTCAAACTTTACACGACTCAACCTTGTTCCAGTATCTTCACAATTGCACAAATTGACCTTTGCGATTTGAGATCACGCACCAGAACAACTCGTACAAAATCTGATTTTGTGGTTGATACAAAAGTACGGAGAATAACGGAAATAGGGTAAAACTGCGGTAAAGATTAATAAGTAAATAATTATCAGTGCATAAAATACTGCAAAATAATAACACAACCACTCCGGTTTATTTTGTGTTTTATTTTTTTAATTATTATGTAGAGTTTCAAACGTCGTGGTTGAAAAATTCAAATTTGAATTGTTAAAATGAAAATTTACATTTTAAACGCCCGTAATAAATCACGAGTAAACATTATATGTATGTATGTAGTACATATTTCAAAATTTATATGAATATAAAAGTATAAGAAATAATAATTAATAATAATGTGAACGCGGTCAATAGTGCAACAAATATGTACTATTTAATTCTAATGTTGATGTGTTTCGTAAGAATGTTCTTTCACTTTCAGGATATTAATGATAGATGTGAATAGGAAAAGAAATTACAACAACGTAAATACCAGCTTGTATGTACTTGATATATTTGTAAAGACTAGAATAATTTGTAAACAATGAGTAGCTTATAAATTATGTCAAGATATTAAGCTGTAAATATTCAATAAGCGTAAGAAAAAATGAGGTTCAGCTATTTGATAAAATCAGGCATTAACGAATTAAAGACCGTTATTATTGTCGCTACAATGAGTTGACCGCTAATCTAAGCTAACCTCTAACTTAATCTCTAATCTAATCTTTAACTTCTAACTAGCTTAACACTGAACCTAAGATAATCTGTAACTTAATGTAATTGAACCTAACGTAAGGTTTCGTAAAAGTGATTAGAAGCAGAAGTGATTGTAAATCAATATAACATTTCTAAAAGTAAGCTTCAGTTAATTAGTTGTTTGAGCATGTTTAAGGGTTATTGGTTCTATCTCTGGCCGAGCTGGTAATTAATTCCTCATGTCGGAGAAGAATTATAAACATGCCTTCTTTTTAGATAAGAAAGTAAAATCATAGGTGCCGCCTCAATGCAATCTTTGGCACGTTATACGTCTCTACTGGGGATGGAATTGCTCCAAACTTGAACCAGTAGGAGTAGGATCGTCCATATGATCATAGTAATCGGTGCCATGAGGCACGCGGAATATTCTGTCAAGTCGATTACTCGTCCAAAACGTCGAATCTCCTGAGACTCCAGAGCAGTTCTGCAATAGCGAATTCACAGTCTTGACTACACCAGGGAACTACCTGACGACATGGCCTCCCATAGGCCAATGCTGAAGGGATCACTAACTGGATAAACCTTCTTAGTTAATCTTTTTATTGGAGTCCACCGTTGTTCTGGGACTAGCCCCAAAATATGAGATAGAGAGACGTTAAAGTCCAGTCATGTAGAGAGATATAGCCGCCAGCCAAACTACGAGTGTGTTCACGAGTTTTATGTACACATCTGAAATTTGATTCCAAACTATTTTTAAACCTCCTGCTATCGCTAAAGGTACAAATGAACATTTTTCCAATTTCATTCACAAGTTCAGACTAATACAATTCAAAAATATACCTCTTGAACTACTAAAAAATATAGCAATCATTGAATTGGTCAAAGGAAACCCTTAATAATAATGATAGTTTCTGCGAAATAACCAGTGGCGTAACTACCACCCCCGCAGACTCTGCGACGCGGGAGGCACAACCGTCTGATGGGCGCTGCTTTCGTGAAATTTTTTTTCGTTGGGAATAGAAATTTTGAAACAATAAGCATTGCAGATAAAACACATTCTAAGAACTATTCTACGGTAATGAATTATTATTAATTATTAAATATTTTATTTTATGCAAAGTTACCTACGTGTAATTGTACAGGGTGTTCCGGACAAATATGCAATGCTTTAAGGGGGTGAAAGGTGACCATATAGAGACCCCAAAACTCATAAAATAAAAATAAAAAATAAAAAATAAATTCGGATTTTTCCGTATTTTTTACAAGTCACGAGTCGACTATGGATTGTTTGTAAGATTTTGACCCTGAATTACTGGTAAAGCAAACAATGATCTCACATCTGCACTACTAAATTAATAACTGACCTCCGCTACGTACGCATCAATTTACAGAAACAACATAATTGAATTTCAGCAGCGGTTGCCGAGTGACTCACTACCTTGATGACTTGATCATTTATTAAGGTCGGTAAATAAAATATAACATACGTTCGTTGACCTAATTGTGATGGAAACATTGCCTGTTTTTCATGTTACGAATGTCATTTTAACAAAATGAGTAAAACTTACCATTTAGATGCAAACAATCTTTATAACATGTGTTCGAAAACTCCCGTACCTGTCGAGCAAAGTGTAGTGGTGCTCAATAGTGGGAGTCCGTCGAACACTTCATTGACCAGAAAATGTAGGCGCCAGTCACCGGTTAATCGTTGGAGCAGAGTAAATGGTCTTATGTGGCTGTTGTGTGAATTAAAAACACCCGCCCGAGTAAAACATTTTGTGCAAACTGGGGATTTTCCTGTTTGCGTTCCAATAGCCATTGGCAAAATTGCACTCGCGGTATAAGTGTACTTTTTGAAAATGGTTGATTTGAAAAGTTCCGTTCATTCAGCAGGCGTGCTTGGTTCTGCCATAATTTAAACAGTAACTAAATACACTTAAATAAACTACTTATCACTAAAACAAACACTTAACACTACCTAATGCAAATTATTAATTCTAAAACGTGTATTAATCGAAACTCAAGTTTACCACCACCTAACACAAAGAAAGTTGACGACAAACTGCATACTGCAGTTACAAATCTCAAAGATCTGAGTCAGTAACAGTTATTACAGATGTTCAAAATGAGTGTTATTATTTAGTTAAAAACGTTTTAAAAGCACGTACTGCTATTTGGTGTTGATTACAATCTTCGAAGAATTTATATTTATCCTGCTACCTGCTTGGGTTAGTTTATGGTTCATTTGTCCATGACCTTTAAAAGTATGTACTAGTAGACACAATTTTCTTTTCATACAGTTTTATCTACTATTTTGCAGTGGCGTGCCTATTATTTTTATAAGGGGGGTTGCCATTTCAAAGGGGCATTTCAGGAAATTGTTACTAAGATGTTACTCTACACATGTTTCTCTATTGCCTTTTAACGGGAAAGGCGTCTTTTCCAAAACACCCTATATACAGGATGTCAAATCTCCCGTTATCCAGGTTATATCTGCTGAAATATTAAAAATAGAGGAAAAGGTTAAATGAGAGGCTTGTTTAGCATTTCCTGATCTATAAAATAGCACAAAAAATCTTTTTCGTGGCCAACTTATTTTCCGAAAAATATCCAACTTTCATTTTTTAAATAGAACATCCTGTATATTTTTGCTGAATTAAATTCTAAGTAGATTTTTCTTTAGAATCATATATCACAAGTGGCTTTTTGCTTTTAAATTATGTCGTTCACTGATGCATTTCCAAAATGTCATACTGTCTAAAATGTAAGGAGGAACGACAATAAATCCAATTTTCACAGAAATGGAATTTTTAACATTATTGGGTTGATGAGAACCTTCACAAAATTGTTAAAACTTATGCGCAAGCACGTTTTTCAATTAATGTATGGATACTCGACCACTTGAATACTGTGACCTACGACAAAATTTATTATTTTTGCAAAGCATCAATGTTACACGACTAAACTTGTGGTTTCAACATGACGATGCCCCTCTTCATAATGGAGCTGCATTAACAAATTGTTTAAACGTCTGGACAATGAATTTGGTCCAAAACGGATCGGTAACAGAGGACTCGTTTTGTGACCTCCTACGTCACCTGACTTGTGTATTCTTGTATAGGGTTTCCTGAATAAACAAGTGTATGAGACTCATCAAAATGTGCAGGAACTTCAAAATAAAATCACTGCAGTTAGCTTGTTAATTACACCTACAATGCTGCAAAAAATCGGAGGAAAGCTAATCAAACGGGATGAAATAGGTTTAGACTTTCATGGGGAACAATTTGTGCAGTCATTATAAGAAAATTATTTGCGTATTATTCAATTTGTTAAATAGTAATTAAATAAAAGCTGCTATAATTTTGTAATCGAAGAGTAAATATCATTGTAAAAAAATATTTAGAACTTTATTCCGCAAAAAATCCATTTAAAGAAATTTTGTTGTGTAAAGTTGGATATTTTACCTGAAAATAAGTTGGCCATAAAAGAGTTTTTTGGGCTATTTTATAGATCAGGTTATGCTAAACAAGTTTCTTATAACTTTTTTCTCTAACTTTAATATTTCAGCAGATATAACCTGGACAATACAAAATCAGCCATCCTGTATGAAGGGTGCAAACGTAAGTCTCCCTGGAGCGCGCAATCTTAGGTAGTTGCGCCACTGGAAATAACACATTTCGTACTACTGTGAACGTTGAACTAAGAAATATAGTTAAAGTCACTAACTTGAATAGGCACTAAAACAAAAGATTTAGCAAAACTACAAAAATCACATGAAAAATAAGCAAAACGTCTACGTAGCAATTCTTCACACAAACCACCATGCGCTGCTAGACGATTTTTTATAAAAACTTTATTTTTCAATGCCGGACAGATAAAAAATTAATCGAATATTATATGATTTTCTTGAGAAACCTCATCAACTGCCAAAATCACATTTTCATTTAAGAGAAGAAAATATATTTCCGAATTGAGATTCTCTTCTATAAAAAAAAAGGATCAATAATTATGCACATATTTACGTTTTGAGATCACTGATGGTTCACATTTCGCAAAAAAATGGATTTTCTTTGGATCACAGTACGATGATTTGCTTATTGGATTAGTTATTCAGCCTCAAGGTATGAAAAATAGAATATTCTGCATCCATCAGTATTTCAGAATTCTGAAATGAGATTTCTTAATTAATTTATTGAAAAATGAGCATTCTCAAAAAGAAAAATTATCATCTATATATTTAAAACACAAGCCATATTTTTGATTCAGTTCGTTTGAGAGTTCCGCTGGACCGATTTACCTCATTCTTTTTTTATATTGAAGCTTTCACTGTGTAGATCAATCAACACTACTTCATTTTTTTATTTTTACATTTTCAAATTAAATAAATGTATAATGACTAATTCAAGGCGCACGAAATCCGACATCCCCTTGGGGCGACCGACATCTTAAAATCCATCGCGTCAACTTCTGGAACTACTTTTATAAACAGACCACTTCCATCACTAATATTCGATATGTGCTGCGGCTATTATCTCATTATCTTAACCTCTCATCTTGACATTTTAGTCATTCAGTGGTTATATTTTATAATATTCAAAAAAATATAAAAATTTTAAAACAGTAGACAAAAATCAATTTAAAAATAGGAAATAAATGTAGCTATTTCTGTATTAAGACACCAAAGTTTAAGTTTTTATGTAGTGTTGGCAAATATTTCAAATATTTCCATGAGGAAATATTTTCACTTTGGAAATATTTCAAAAAGGAAACATTGATAAATTTCCGTTCTAATAAATTTCCGCATTAACCTTGAATTAATGAACGCGTTTCAATTTTTTAAGTTTACAACCTCATTTTTAAACGTTGTACATCGTTTATTCATTTTTAATTTTTAGTTCAGCCAAAAATATTAAAATTAAAAATTAATCAAATAAATAAATTAAATAATTAATTAATAATTGGTTCCCAAACTTATTTTTCCGCGGAACCCTTATACTATATTTTACATATCGCGGAACTCTAACTATATCTACAAACATCCTAATCTTAACTGGGCATTAAAAAAATAAAAATTACCTTCAAATAATTTATTCAAACATGCACGTATATGAAAACTTGGTTTAATATCTTATAGCGAATTCGTATATGTGGTGCAGCATCCAGTTTATTGCGATATTTCGTTTTTGTATTGTGTAAGGCACCAACAAATGAAATAGTCATTAGGCCGTTATTGTAGGAAACTTTAAAGCTTTGCAAGTGGTATCCTTTTGTTATATTTTAGAACTTTCAGCTAGTCCCGCGGAACCCCAAATTATTTTCACGAAACCCCAGGGTTCCACGGAACACACTTTGGGAATCCATGACCTAGATACTTCATAAACTGCGTTTGAATTTCGTTAACTTTTTTTTTGACATTTGCCATTTCAATAAGTTACCGAGAAAGTTTCCGAGATATTTCCATGGAAGGTTTCCAAAAAATAAATTTCCGGAAGTTTGCAAACACATGTCATATCATGTTTTTGAAATATGCACTAATGAACGCGTACAAGGATTTTTTAAACAAGACCGATTTTAGATTTTATTCTTACCATTTCGTGATTTCTACGCGTGCTGTATTTAACAGTACTACAATAAATTAATTCCAAGTGCTAGAAATAACGCATGCGGCTTTGGCTGCTGCTGCCCCTGCAGTCTAGCCTTAAATCATCAATCATTGAGTGTTTAATAGGTATTTGAATTGGTCTGATGTATGGACAAACCCTTGCATGCCGCCATAGTTCTCCTTTATGAGTACTACAAGACTGATCTGATAATTCTTTTTTCTAAGCTTTGACATTATATTTTCTTTAGTCTTTAAATTTTTAGAACCATAAATTTAAAATACTTTGTTACTATTTAAAACAGAAGACTTATTTTTGTTACGCTTCCTTTCGAGTTACGAGTTCTACTGGGCCGATCTACGCAATTCTAAGTTACATATTTTACGCTAGAGATTTGCCAGCTCTCCTTAGCTTTGCGATTTCTTAATTATTTATTTACATTTTAAAAGCGCTATTTGTAATCGATGCAATTCTATACGCTCGAGGCCGAATGTTTACTTACATCACTCGCTTCGTCACGTTTCGGAACTAAACATCCTCCTTCTAGTTACTTACTACGTCACCGATCGCTTGCTTACAAATCATATCACAAACAATTCTTAGCCGTTAAAGTATTTAATGTGTTGCGTTTTTACGAAATTCGATACGGCAGTCGTTCTCTGTCTATCAGTTTTTTCGATTCTTTTATATTCTCAACAGATTACAGATATGTGATGAAAAAGTAGAGTAGAATGTCTGAAGAATCAGAATGAATAGAAAGTTAGTATATTAAGTATATGATATATGGATTCAATGTAGAAGTTCCATATTGCGGCGACCCTGATAAAAATATAAAATTACTTAAATAAAATATCCACAGTTCTGTATAAATTATATACGATGGATTATGATTAAAATACACCACACATATTCTTTATTTCTCTCAGCTAGCTCAGGTTTGTTCGGTAAAACATAAATTATTTGAATTTCGAGACTCTTATATTCTTTTATTCCTGGAAACAAGAAAAAACTTAAACTGTAAGCACTTATGCTTCTGCAAACTGGACACCTGTAACTGTAATCTGAATTTGAAAGAGAATAATGCTGTATGCTTGTATTAGCATCAATTAAACACATACGTAAATTAAAAATACAAAAAAAAAACTTTATTCGAGAACAAAATTATATTCAGAAAAGAAAAGTTAAAGAAAAAGAAAATATAATTTACAATTGGAAATTGAGAATAAATCCTAAAGCTTGCTCAAACGTTTAGAAAAGTCGTATTATCTGACATAGGATTAAATACAGTTATTCGTTTGAACAAACCAACACAAATAATTATTTAAATGTAACTAAAAATGTTATTCAAAATAAATAAATCTTTATTAAAGAAATTTGATTATTGTTATCTTTATTTGAAAATTAAATGAATTCTTAAAAAGAATTTAATGAGTTAAGACAAATAGATTTAAATACCCTAAGATGAACTTTACAACTCAAGTTATAATTCTTTTTATTTATGAGAATCAATTATTTTCTTAACCAACCTGGTATGTTATGGAATAATATTCCCTATAAAAATAATCCTTTTGGCAAGACTGCTGTACAACCAAACAGCTGATTGTTGTTCATAAAAATATCGATGCGTAGATCGATAAACACAAATTCAATTCACTTGGATTTAATTAAAAACCAAAGACACTTTTACTGTTTTTTTATTCGTTGCACAATAATAATTAAATCTTCAATAAACTCTTGAAGATAATTCAGGTAATCACCTTTTATTTTAATTTCAATTATGTTTATTTCAAATGACACTTGTCAAACATATGGTTATACATATAACCTCAAATTCTTACAGATTTTAATCTGGAGCCGAGCGTGATTACGCTTCCAACGTTTTATCGACTAAATTTGTTTCAAAATGCAGCAGCTTTTATATCTTCTGCCAAAACAAATGAACTCCATGACAGTTTTTTAAAAACAAACGACAATCAAAATGCGTGTGACGTCATTATCCAAAAACATGTGATTCGGATTAACACTGATCCCAGATCTGATGTGATAAACTTGTAGATCTTTTAACGCTGATTAAAAACATATAATACATGTATAGTCCCAAAATGAATAATAAAGAAGGTACGGACGAAAAACATTTGACAATGAAGATTCTCGTTACAGATAATTACATATGCAAAATTAACAAAACAAAAGTTCATCTCTTACAAATTAGCTATATGGATACACAATGCGTGTGATACAATTGTTTTATATATAAAAATATCTTTACAAATCAATATAAACATATTTTTCTTATAGTACAAACATCGATGTACACCAAAAGATGCTTACACAAACCCCAGCTTGAAAATAACTTCTACGTTAATCAATTTGTGCACAAAATGTCCAGTGTACAATGCACTAAGAGCTCACTTAAAAACAATGGCAATAAAAACCAGGATAAAAGTTACAAAAGTCATTTTCGCGAACCAAGAGGATTTCAAATACCTCCTGTAATTGAAATGACCAGAATTCTATTAAATGAGTTCAAAAGTTAAATATGTTATATCAATCATAACAAGATTAATCTACTTAATCTATTTACAGGAAAATAACCATGTAAACTTAAGCTGGCCTCTAAGAATATCAAAGAATATGCTTAACGCTGAATCATCGTAACTAAAAATCTTAAATATAGAAATGATTTTCCCTGGCAAGTGGGAAACCTGACCTAAAGTGTAACTTAGGTTGCCTATACATGATTGTGATAACACAGTCTAGCTAAATTATTTTATTTATAAATGTGATTTATTTATTTATGCATGAAATATTAGGAAAGTAAGGTTATATTTGCACGAAATCTTTCATCATAAGTTTTTTTTTACACATTGATGAATCTAACTAAGCTCCAAACTATAGTCTTTATTAATTATGTGGCCAAGACATAACATGCCCCTCTATTGACTTAAAAACCGATAAAATATTCATTTTAACGTTTCCGAACATCTCTCGATGAAATTTTCAAAAACAGTGAAATCTATAACACCTCAATATATATGTATTAGAATGACCGTTAAAAAATTCTTTTTTCGCGCACCCTCTAAAACGTTAGAAAATGATGCAAAAATAAGTGGAAAAATATTTTTTTTTAAGTTAAACCGTCCCTATACGTGCCAAAACAGTTAAGAATTAAAAAAAAATAGGTATTTTTTGTTTTTCACATCTGATTGTTTTGCAATGTTTTTGCTTCAAAATGCGTATCTTTGTTATTGGGGTCGCTGAATACGAATCTGAATACCAAAAAATTTTCGACAGTTGTCTTCAAACTACAATGAGCATTTTTGAGAAAATCTACAAAATTATAAGAGTTTTTCGAGTCACTGAGTTCAAATTTGATGTCAAGATAAAATTTGGACAGTTAATAGCTGCCAATATAACTGTCAATTGCATGAAAAAGAAATAGATTCAATGAAATTATTTTATTATAAAGGTTTTTAAAGACATCAAACAATAAAATTAAATAAAAATACCTATTTTTTAAACTTCTAACAGTTTTAGGCACGTATAGGAACGGTTTAAATTAAAAAAAATATATTTTTCCATTTATTTTTGCATCATTTTCTAACGTTTTAGAGGGTGCGCAAAAAAACTTTTTTAACGGTCACCCTAATATGTATGTATGTAGAACAAACCGGAAGGGAGAGGTGAGCCAGAGCGGTAGATACGTCGGAAGAGAGGAGGGTAAGTTGGGAGAGAGGAATGTTAGGCTTAGAATTTTCAACTGGTTATGTTTGGTTGCGTTTATTTAAATAATCACTCATGAAAATTCGAAGGACTCTAATCACACATCGAATGTTGTGTGTTGAAAATACAGCAGTTAAAAAATAAGGCGAATATGGTCCTGATCGACCTACCTAGTTTAACAAAAACAATTATGAATGTAACGTCAACTAAAGTATTTATGGCAATGTCATTGTACATAAAAACTTGTATATATATTATTCAGTAAAGTTTATGAACCAGGGAATCTGCTCGAGTTTTATTTAACGTCAACTTTTCAAATTGTGCATAAGAAAATACTTCAATCACTTCAATTCTTTTGATCGACATGTCTTGACGGAGTTTCTCTAGTTTTAAATTAAAAACAAAATTTGATAGTACCTGCTAGCTGAGGCGTCACCAACTCGGTTTATAATCACCCCGCTCTGACTAATTGAACTACGAAAAAACATTGACGCGGGCGCGCCTGTCACATTCATTTTAGAAGTAGATTGTACTTATTTAAATGATTTTTCTTTAACAAAGGTTCTAAAAGAAATATTTTTATCATTTTCAGGATATGCGTACCCTTTAAACTAATGTACAGAATGATAAAAATAAATAGCAACTATTTGATTATTTGAATATGCTTCAGGAAAATGTTTTGTAAGAGTTGAAGAAAGGAAATAGCATTAGGTAAAGGTTTTCCAATTCGATGATTCGGGTGTTTGATAATTTGCGATTATTCATTTTGAGCTTTGTTGAAATTTTGGAATTGTTCCAGTTTACTCAAACATTAATAGTACTAATGAAGATATAATGTAAAATATCAATCGAGATTATTAAAAAATGCGTGTAACTCAATTCATTTGTTAATTCATATCTGATTTATAGTTCGTGGCATTGAGTATGGATAAACGGGTATAAATTCGGTAGTTATTTTTAGAAGAAACAAGTTACATTTATAATATTCGTTGTCAGACGTCTTTTTCAATTTTATTTAATATATTATCGGTTGAGCCAATAAATATTAATAAATAAACAATAAAAATAATATATCTTAATCTTGAAACATTTACAGATAAATAATTATATTACCATTGCAGTTTCTACCTGGAGAAACCTGATCGTATCTCAATATAATACGATTTTTTATTCATTTATCATTCTGTTAATGGGCATAATATAATAACATCTATGCTATAATTATGGGCAGTTAGAATTACACGGTTTTTGGCCGCACCTGCGACGACGGACAAGGTGTGGACCGATCAACAGCTGAAGTGGTAAATATAGCAACTGCGCGAAGGTCGTATTGGTTGTAGGAAATTATAGAAAATACTCACCACTTTCAGCTAGCTCCATTGCCCCCAAGTCTACAAAAAATAGAATTTATTATTAGAGGTTGTTGTGTTTCTAGTTTGTTGCATCATTAAAGTTTCTTAATTATTATGGATCTACAAAAATGGAAAATGCTAAATTTACGAGTCACATTTTTGCCCAAAAAATCCAATCAATTAGGTTTTAAATGGAACATTTTAGGAAATAGTTAACTGTTATACTTATTATGTGTTGCGTAAATAAGCATTTGGAAATAAATAATCGTCTATTGATCTACTAAAAATAACCAAGTGAATGAATTGAAACCAAATATAGAAACTTTTCAAACTGTTGAACAATACTGTAATAATGAGGTCTACAAATTTCTGTTCCAAAACGCAAAGATAAAATGAAAGGGATGAGAGAGATGGAGAATATCATGAAACAATATATAAAGTTGAAAACTGTTGCATCTTGTATTAAATAAAGTTGGGCGAAGTCAATCCAGGGCGTGATGAAACTCGGCAAGTTTTCAATATTGCCCTCGCGGCTCCATTAGACTACGAACGAAACGTTTCACAACTTGGTGAAACTTGAAAGAGGCAGAAAATAATTTGATCGCCGACGTAAATCTACGGCATCCTTGGCCTTTGCACTTTCTAATGGCCATTGCACTCGCTCATTATCGACGCTGTTTACTGCGGACTCGAAAGACGGCGTAGGTGTCAAACTATTGTTACGCCAATACTTGCCCTGAGTTTTACGATGCTGTTTCATAAACTCATTTTGAAATATAATTATTGTATCGGAAAAAATGAATGTAGTATAGATTATTGCAATTATTTATTAGTTGAGTTGACTCTTGACGTAAGGACCGGATACCTGTAAGCTATCCCAGTAAAAGTATTACTAATTTTTCTTAAATATAAAAAGGAAACGGACATTCACAGGAAATGTTTATACAGTTACAATAATTCTTATAAATACGTTAGGTATGTAAAATTCTTGACTTTTTCTATTAATTTGCATTACTTTATTTTTTGGCTTGAAACGGTTAATCATCCTAATTAACCAGGAAATTAAACTTCACTATATTTGGCATATCCAATCGTGTTTGCTCAAATCTTTGAATGGAACCACAAAAAATTATTGAACATTGAATTAAATTTTTCTAGTTGCAACCAAAAAAGCTACACATTAACCTAATATTTGATAAATCCATTAAACACATTAAATTAAAATTCGTTCAAACCCTCAGAATCGTAAATTAATGGAAGGAAAAGAACAGACGAATCAAAACTAGTTTTCGTATCGGTCAATTGGTTATTGTTCCAAGGTCGTCTGAGAACTTGAAAGTCCCTGGATGGGCTGCTGAAGGAAATAAATTTTGGGAATTTTTATTATGAGACTGTCTTCTGTGTTCAACCAACCGAATCGGCCTCATTCTATACTTCCTTCCTTATACACCGGTCCGTTGAATTCTTTGATGGGGGCAAAAAATGAATACCCCCAAATTAAAGGTTGCCTGGATTGATAGCCCGCAACCTGCAACAAAACTGTGGGAAGATAATAGGTAAAATAAACTACTCTTTTTCATCAACACAAAAAAGGTTTTAAGATCTAAAAACTTCTGTTTTTAATCTTTGATCTTTTGATGGTGCAAAAAAGGGACTAAACTCTTTTGAAACTATTATTTAACTAATGTAAAATATTATTACAAGTAATTATAGCAAGCTATCAAATCTATAATTTTAGAATTATTCAGATTTCACTAAAGTAAAAACAAATTAAAGCTTATAATGGATAGGTTTAAGACTGTCGATTTCGCCATTAAAAAGCGATCCTTGGGGTATATTTAACAAAAAGAATCCCAGTCTGTAAAACTATGTTCCCTGAGGCTCTACACGTCTTTTTTATTAACAGATTACTCTGCCCTCACCGAATCAGTTGTGATAATTACAAATATATAAGTTCTGAAACGTGCACTAATGAAAACTGAAAATAAAACTTCACTGCACTGCACTGTCAAGATTAATCAACAGTTTGTTAAACCACGAATAACATTAGAATTTGTACTTAAACACCCTACTTGAAATATTGATATTTCTGTCAGACTTGGTTGTTAATCCAGTATTTCACAAGTCTCCGCCAGTTTGAAATGGATGAAGTAAAATACACAGTGAAGGACATATCTTACGGGAACAGCATAGCGGGTAAGATTACAATCCATTTACACCATCATGGCTTTAGCTGCAACACAATGCAAGAAGTATACCTCGAAATATATTTTAATACTCATTTATTTATGGAAAGAATTTTAATTTAAAGGAATCACTTTTTCTAATTCCCATCATCTCATTCTCAAAAAAGTCAACATCAACCTTATTATGTCAGATGGAAGATTCTAAGGTGCTATAAAGATTATTTTTGGAGAAGAATTTGGGTCTAAAATATAAGTTTTCCAAAAATAAATTGTTATTAACTGAACTCTCTATTTTTTGTAATTGTACATAGGTAGGTATGTTCAGCCTCACATGCGATAAAATAAGTTAATTTTGTCCTGGTTATAATCGCATTGTTTATGTCCTGCAACTCCTAGTTGGAGGAGAGACCTGCCATGAAGGTTTGCCAGCGGATTATATTTCCAATTAGGGCTTTTATCCTATTCCAGCTTTTTCCATTGTCGCTTGCTTTTTTTAATATCTCCATGTGATCATGGGTCTTCCTTGTTTGCTGGATCCTTGGGGGTCCAATCAAGCACCATTCTTGGGATTTCATCGTGGTTTCTTCTCAAAGCGTGACCAATCTACTTCTATTTTCTAGCCATTACAGTTTTAGATATCTCAGTTTGGTTGGTAATGCGCCATAGGTATGCGTTTGTAATTTGTATTAACGCGAACACTTGGAGTTTGCTAGTAACTGCAATTGTGGCTTTTCAAGTCTCACAATCATACAGAAAAATCAATTTCACGTTGGCTTTAAAACGGCATAACTTGGTTTTTCTAGTGATGTAGCTTGACGACTATATGTTACGTAACATGCCGAAAGCCTGTTGTGCTTTCGTGATGCAGTTTTGGATTTCTTCTTCAGTACCACGGTTGTTGCTAATCGTGGATCCTAGGTAGCAAAAGTTCTATTTTCATCTCGTTAATTCGAAATTTTGTGAATTTGCAAGTTTCAAGGCGCATTGATTTAGTTTTTCCTCCATTTATTGTTAGTCCCACGAGGTCAGTTTGTGTAACTAATCGCTAGAGCTTCAATTCCATGTCGGTATATTTCTGAGAGAGGAGACAGATGTCGTCTGTGTAATCTACATCCATTAGTCGATTCTGTAAACCCCATGGTATGCCTCCATTTCCATAGTTTTCACTGCTCATGACCCAGTCGGACCCATTGCCAGACTTATCTCGACTGTGTGCAGTCACCGTTTGCCCTTTCTTGTCTAAGCGTTTTGTGAGCTGGAAGAGTTCTTTTATGTTGTTGTAAACAACAGTTCGTTCTGCTATTTTGCAAATGTTGTCATACCATGTCTGCTTGTCGGTTTTAGCACTATAAGTTTATTTAAATTGCTATATTCGTAATTTAAGACTTATTTTCTGGTTTCTTAATTACGACTGTTAAGTTTCATTTTAATCTGTTTTCTTTCATATATAAGGTCCCATGTATTGTCCAAGATCCATAGTTTTGGATGGTTCTAGTTAGTTGTTGATAGAAGTTCTCTTTGCAATCGAGTGGAATGGTTTCAGTCGGAGAATAACACTGGATGATTAATATATCTCTCACTTTGGCATCGAAGGTGGCGACTATTATTGTATCTAAGATGGGGGACCAATTGCTAAGAGACTTCCTGAGTTATTTCCTGATTATTAATCCCTACTCCGCTTTCTCGGTTTTCAGATTGGTATTTTCCGGAGCAAAACGTCTCTATTACTTAATTTGGTTTCTTCATTGCTTCTACTCATCTGATTTCGCTGAGCCTAATAGTGATAAATTGTAGTTTATCATCTGTTTATATATCTAGGCAAGCTTGCGAGCACGACTCTTCATGACAATTCTCGTCGTCTGGTGATCCGTCCGGCTATTGTTCGTGTTAGTTTCTTTGATCGTGAGGTTTAAGGTGTTCTGGTTATCGGCCAACAGCACCCGAGTCTGGTGGTGGAGCTACCAACTTATAGCCCCCAGACTTGCGTTGGTAGGATATGGCATTTCCCCTATACCGATAATGGGGTTATTCCGTCCATACTCGGGAACAATCGAATTAAACCCTAATAACAGTTTATGATAAAATACTACAAACTCTGTCAATTAATCCAGTTTTGTCAAATTATATACAGCCTGGTTCTAACATACTATTCCAGCAATCTAGCAATAGATTTTGCGGAAATTAGTTTTTCAATTATTTTGGCTATTGCAATTTGCAGGTAGGTAATAGAGTTATGGATCAATACGGAGTTCCACAAGGGAGTGTTCTGGAACCATTACTTTACTTTCTGTATACGTCAGATCTTCCAGTTACAATCGGTACGTTTTTACTGGATGATATGGCAATACAGCAATTATTGTCAGTTATGAAGGCTCTATAACAGCTTTAATTTATTACAAAACCATTTAAGTCTTTACTTATCAAGACTGATTTCAAAAATCGCTATAAAGAATATAGAAATACCAAAACCCACAACAACAGAGTAGCTAAGAATGCACTTCGACTGCAAAATTAAACTGGAGGTAATATAGCTGAAAAAAGAAAATAAACGAATTTAAGAACAAGGGCTGCTCTAATTGATATTTAATAGTTTTAAGACCCACTTGGACATATGATATAGAAGCAGGAGGTTCTGTCGGTAACTCTAGTCAATTCATAATACCAATATCCTTAGGATGATAACTAATGCTACGTGGTATGCGTCAAACCTAACCCTACATGAAGACCTTGACATCCCATTTATGAAAAATATTATTCAAGAAAAACATGGAAAACGTCATGAAAATTTACTAAAAATACAGAGTGAAAGACTACTAAAGTAAAGCTGACTAGCGAACCTACTGTAAGGTGAAAGAGGCTCAATCAAACCAGAAGATTGTTGTAGGATGCACCAAACTATCAAAATAGCTTATAGTGGAGTTCTTCCATCGCGAAATGACGATAAATGACTTGTATAGTTTTTCAACAATATGAAATTGTATGAGAAAAAGAATTTAAAACAAAAATTCAATGGTAAACTATATTTTTAGGGTCTTCATTTTCATTATAATTATCGCTAGGTTTGACAGTCTACAGAATGGTCTTGAGAAACTTATTTTGCAAATTGATACATAAATTGTTAAAAAATCTCATGCACAGAGACAGACTTGGTGGCGACTCAGAAAAGTCCAATTTTCCAATCATCCTCAACAATTTCAAAGTTGTCCATTTATTATCTCTTCTAAGGTGGTTTTCGTGAAGCAGCAGTCGTTCAATTTTCACAATGATATTTTTACCTCAACATTCGGTGTTTTATTTTGGCAGATTAGGATCAAGAGTGTACCAAATGAAACTTTGCCTGATATCGGTGCTCTAGTTCCTGATAGAATCGATCAAGACATTTCAACATAGTTAGACCTCTGAATTTCTTTTGGCATTATCAGACCAGCGCACCTTGAACCTCCTCTGCAAGATTTCTGCAGTGTAAGGAAGTCTGCAAATACTTTTATGTTAAGTTTACTTCTTCTAGATTTTCACAGCAGAAGCCAAGATTAAATAAATATAACAGTAAACTTACACAAAGCTAATATATATGAGTGTGGATGCTGCTCCTGCTGTATCTATACTATATGCTTATTGGAACCACAAAGAGCTGCAGACTAGCTTCTCAAGGTTTCTTTCGCTTTCTTCACAACGTCATAATGAACTCTGTGTCTGTAGTATATAAGTACCTTGATCTCGTTTAATTTCTCACAATTACAGTACCCTTCTTCCTTAGACAGAGTCTACACTCATTCTAACACTTTTTCAACGAACGAAAGTTTGGTACAACCTCTTACTGCAAGTCCTGCTCCACTTTGATCGCCCTCTTCTTTGTTATCCGCCCCTTTTTTTGTTAACTCTTGTACTTTTCTCTTTCTTATCAGTATCTTCTGAGTCTGAGTTACCGTACATGTTCAGAAACTTCTGCTGTTAGTTACAATTGATCATGTAATTGGGGTCATTCCGCGCCCTATATTTACTACTAATTACACTCTGCCTAATTGCTACCTAACTGACATCCGATCCTAGTCACGACTTCTGCGCCTTCCTTAGTTGATCCACTACAAAAAGTTATTACGGCATATGGTGCACACCATCTTAATCTCCAGTAATGCCACACTGCGTTTCATTATGTTGATTATTTCATTATTATGTTCTTTCTTACTGTTTGCTTTTGTTTTTATAATAATCATTTTGAATTTATTAAAGAAAGCCTTGTCTTTAGAATTGTTTAAAGAAAACTTGCCCCAAAAAGGTCACCATATGTGTATAGCAGACTTTTGAGCCTTAGTCCAACCATTAAAAAACAATTTCTGAAAAAAGCTTCAAAAATAGCGAAAGTGAACGTAAGTAAAGAAAAAAAATGAAGCTTTTACAAGAGCAAAAAGTATTGGTTTTTTCACGCTCGTCTTCATATCCGCGCGTAATTATCTGCAAAAAAACAAAATATAAAAGCAATAGATTTGGAGATTAAAGTGTAGGTACATTTTTAAAGAACAAATATGGGAAAGTTGAAATTTTTGTGGTTTATTTTAGTTTCGATTTTTGCAAAAGCTGAATAAAAGGTTGCAGAAATTACCAAATCTTTGAATATTTTATAAATTCTACAAATGAAAGGCAAGCAAAAGTAGTAGCTTCTTGAAGGTATTTACGGAAAGATAGTAATTTGAGTGACATTTAGAAGTTTCATTTTCTCAATATACGAGTGGTAGTCTAGAGTCAGAGAAAAACACTTCCGTCATACAACCATTTATTTATATTATACTATTCAGAATAGCTTTCAGATTCGCAGAATCATCACAAGACTATACATGGTATAAGGAGTCACTACGCGTTAATTTTAAGAGGTGATAGAAAACATGAAAAAGAACAAAATTAGAACAAGATTAGGTTTGTTTATTTTGTAGCACACTTGTTGAATGATGCAGACCTTGTTTTGCTGTACTCGTATAAGAGAGTTAATCACGTTTTATTGCTTTTTTCTACAAAAGGTTGATACTCTGTCTCCCTAATTTTAGTGAGAATTACTGATTGTATTTGCAATAATTTTAAAGCATAAAAGAGTTAAAAACTGCATAATGCTAAAATCTGCCATACTCGATACTGAAAAACAACTAATCAAGAATACTGAGAATAACGAAAACAATAACAACAAGAACCGTAACAATAAACTACCAAACAAATGACAAAACACATCGAGACTAAAAGATCTTACTGACTGAACTAAAGCTAAGAAGGAATAAAAAAGAGTTTGCGACCGTCCTTACGCTTCTTCAGATGTAAACAATTTAGGGCATTGCATTGCATTGCATTGAAGATGTTGGAGGGTTGCTACATTTCTTAATTGATTAAACTGAATTTTTAAATGTAATAAGAATCCGATTTCACGCCTAAACGATTGATCATACGAAAAAATGTTGCTAAGGTTTTTGTTGTGCTAGATGAGGTACATCTTCTAGCCCCATAATTAATGCAGCAGAATGATATCAAAGTTTCCAACATTATTATTTTTTTCTGAAAAAGCACGTCTTACAAAGCTGTATGAGACTTTTTTGTTGACGCATGGTAACACCTTACACCCTATATATATCAGCTGTTTTTTTAACTGCAACAAGACCACTTACGTTTATGAAAAATTTAACTACTTTTGGAGAAAAACAGGATCGAAGTTCAGCACAATGTTTTCAAAGAGATAAACACTACTACTTGTTTTCTAGAATGTGCAAGCTGGCGTAATAAAGTAATAAACTCGTCTTATTTTGGCCAAGTGTTTCGTTAAATAACAACAAGTAAATAGAACTAAATAAACAAAACATGCAAAACGACCTCTCGTTTGATATTATGTTTTAAAAACGGTATTTTTGTATTGTGATTTCTGATTTGTAAGACATTTTTAAATTCTTTTAATTGGCTTATTAACTCATATGTGTAATACAAGTCTGTAGGTTTGTGAATAAAAAATTATAATAAAGATACATATTTTGAAGTTCAAGGAGATAAACGGTACTATTTGGTTTTTCAAATAATAACAAATTGCAAACCTCTTACACTACAGTAACAGTTTATTTTTTACGCGTTATTTCTATACTCTGTAAACAAGTTCTATTAATTCGTTCTATCAAAACATACAAAAGAATGATAAGGTTTTACTAAAGGAACGTTCTCGAATTCCAATAAAAAATAACAATACTTATTGATGAATAGATCAAATTACCTAAACATGTCCATACTTAATTAAAACTAATATCTGTTTATTAACGAATAACAAATCAAATTTAATGATGTCATTAAATAGGTCGGTATTAAAATGATGTCATTTCTGCATG
Organism: Agrypnus murinus; assembly: GCA_929113105.1. Taxonomy (NCBI): domain Eukaryota; kingdom Metazoa; phylum Arthropoda; class Insecta; order Coleoptera; family Elateridae; genus Agrypnus; species Agrypnus murinus. The sequence continues at coordinate 158,197,980 of OV816026.1, forward strand.
CTTCTTACTACTAGAACACAGGGAAATCCCCCGGATTAATAGAACGTTTTAAGTTATCTGACCTACATCAACTACACGTACTTTTCTGAAAACGTCGTGCAAAATTTTCGAAATTTTCAAGTTCATTTAATGAAAAAAATGTTACTAAGGTTTTATATTTCTAATGACCAGGGAAGCTTACCCTCAAAGGACGATCATTAGGTAGTGAATCACCGTGTATGTGTAGCTGCATATGTTCCAAAAGTTGATTTGATGAACAAGCTATTGTTTGCTCCCCATATGCAATCAACATTCTTATGTACCTACTTATATGCAAAGACATGACAAGAAAAAGAAGATAAATAAAACATAAAAGAATATACTAAATAATTAGGGACCGAGATTGGGACCCTGTGGTACTCGAGAAATATTGCAAGCATTCCACTTAAGCAAGTGTAAGTAATTCACTGAGTTCCTAAGATCTTTAAATACACCTATCTCGAAGTTGAAGCTCTTTAAATTAACTCCAGCCACCTTTGTTTTGATTAAAACGGTGATTCATCTTTTTATTTCGGTTCAATATATTAAATCATTTCATTTTTATGGTTTTCCTAAGACAGTTTTAAATAAACTCGAAATGAACATGGACCATTAACGAGAAAAGACATATACACAACATCTCAGTCTTTGTCTAAAGTTTTATGATCGGGAAGCATTTTATTTTATGTACCTAACTACTCGAGTAGTAAGTGGAAACAGCAACACACAGCAACCGTAAAATTATTAAAACTTTTAAAAAGAAGAGTCTTTTATGTACAACAATAAAATCGGTGTCTTTTGTTCGGAAACTCTGACAAACTTAAAATCTATATAAATGATTGATACCCGCAAACCATTAACCTGAGCGACTGAAATCCTGTTATCTTTTCAGAAATAATAAAAACGAATATATATATATATATATATATATATATATATATAGTATATGAGCTTTTAAATTTTCAAACCTCGTATAATATAAAATATATCGCCAGAGTACTAAAGCTTTATAATAATAACTCAAAACAGGATACATGGATGGAATTTGTTCGTTTTTGTGTCTGAAGAAGAGTTTTTCTTCTGTTTGTGGATAACATACAATATAATAGGAAAGGACAATGTCGGTTTAAGGTTTAATGCAGACACAAAATGTCCTCGTAAAAATAAAATGAAAAAAACCTTTTTCTTATCTTTCACCTATTGACCAACGATTTTTTACGACTCGAGAGATGTGATTACTATAATAACAGAATTTCATAAAAAATGATTCCATAAAAGCTTAGTTACAATTGATAAGAAATGTCTAAATTTTAAGAGAATGTTGACGTTTAACTACAAAATTTTGTTTGTAGATAAAGATAACAGCCACTCCCTAGTGGCGCCATAATTTTAGTAGCGCTAAAATTTAACAATGTACTTTTGTATTTTGTTGTTTACTGCTTCTTTTTGTTGGGTCTTAAATCCTAGTAGAGAAATATTAAATCAGCTTTTAATTGAGATTTCAGGATAATCCTGAATATGTACCCTAAAAACTTATTTTTCTCAAAAAAGAAGACAAAAGCTTCTTTCATTAAAATAAATAATTTAGAGGCCATTCATATTTAAAGCATATTTAAAAAGGAATATTTTATTCAGAAACATAGAGGCAAGCACCAGCATCAGCCAGCAGCTTTTAAGAGAGTTCGCGGACGAAATTTTTTGTTCCATTTTTGCATTTTTAACGAAGCAGTTTAGCAGCGCCCGGCGTATCAAAGCTACACGAGTGCACCAGTATTTATAAAACTGCAATAACTGGTTTTATTCCTAGGCTTTGATTTTTTATACGGCGGCTGCAGTTTCTGTCGGAGTTGAACAGCGAAAACGTGATTTTGGCAGACGTTTCTGATGGCTTTTTGAGGTTTAATTGCATTTTCGCGTGCTCAAATTGTTTTATTACGGTGGCTTTTCGCCAATTATTAACTTAAGTATCACTTAAAAGTGTTATTTTTAAATTTATCTCCAGATTTTGAAGTGTGATGACTTTTTAATGATGCGAGCTCGTTACAAAAAATAAAAGTTTTTACTGCGAGAATAATACAACGCGGTATTTAGCTAAAAAATAATTGCTCTATCAAAGGATTTACTTTACATACACAATCATAAATTCTTATCATTAATTTTTTTAACAAAATTATGAGAAAGAACTGTAGCACACGGAGCTTTCATGTGATTCTACCATTAAAGTGATCCACTCATCTCTAAAAATGTAGGCTTCCTTTTGAAAAACCGTTATAACACAGATACTGTTTAATTACATACTGTTCTACTAATATAGTTATGTAGAACATCTTATTTTATTAGAGTATTTACTTTCATTTACAGAAAGACAGCTCCACGTGAAACCAGCAGTTAATGTCAAAAGGCTTGCCAAAGGAGTTTCCAGGTTTACCATCCTTATGTTGTGCATAACTAAAACAGCACGCGACGCAGATGGCAAACACTACAGAATGACAGTATTGATTTTCCCGAAGAAGGATTAAATGGGGCTACTTTTCCAAAATCATTACATTTGGTTACTTACCCTAATAGAGGGGAGCATTCATAAGGTAATCATCGAGTCATGTATACAAGACTTTGGTGAACTAATATTTTGATACAGAAGCATTCATTCCTTCCTCCTGCAAAATCCGGGGAAGAAAACAAATCTTGAAAGACAGTGATAAAAGACTATCTGTAATTATCTGGACTCAAGTATATTTCTAGAAAAAGGCAATAACTGTCCTTCATGTGTTCAATGTATTTGACCCGTGAAAATCCTGGAAATTAGTCCAATTTTCTGTTGTTTCGAATCCCGCGAAAAATAATCAAAGACACGGAACTTTTGTATACAAGATATTCAATTAAATTCTCACTTTACAATTAAGGTTTAATTTTTTGACTTCTCGGGAAAATTATTAGTTAAAAAAGGCAGTTCTGAACACCGCCAGGCGGTTTTCTTAACCAGTTTCTTTTTTAAGACAGCTATTGAACAGTCATTTCAAATACATACAAATTATTTACAACATGTCTATAAACAATCAAGGAAGGGAAGGCGGGTTAGTTTCAGTAAGAAACTACCGTTCGATACCTAGCCAGGCCATTCATTAAGTAAACTTCCTATTCACTTATATTCGAGAAAGATTTCAATTCGGGATTTCTCAACTTATTTATAAACAGGTACAGCTATCTAAATAGTAGTCTTTTTAAACAGAATATGTTTACTTAAAATTCATTTTTTTTAAACAGAGATATTAAAACCAAAATAGAACGACTTAAAATTATTTAAGTATATACATACCTACTCTTGATCACTTTAACAAGCTGTAGTTTTCAAGAGGGAAAGTTCTAAAAGGGTAGCAATAATAGTTTGCTTTTATAATTTTTATACTAAAGCGTTTTTACTACATTTCTGCATTTGTTATATAAATTATAATAACCACAAATAATAAAAAGTTGTGGGTGTATTGCCAGATATTTTTCTCGGTAATAGCAAAGTGACTTATAAGAATTAATGCATTTAAGAATTTTTAATAAGCATAATTCGCATTATGGGGATGATGAGAACTCTTGCAAAATTGTTTAAACTCGTGTGCAAGTACTTTTTCGAATTAATGTATGGATAGGGATAGTCGGTAAGCGGCAACGAAATTTTAAGATCTCATTTTCATGATGGAACACAATTTATTATTTTAAACATCAAGCTTCCATTAGCTACGCAACGAAACTTGCGACTTCAACACGACGGAGCTCCACCTCATAAAGGAGCTAAATTAGCAAATTGTTTAAAGACTTAAATAATGAATTTAGTCAAAAACGGATCTGTAGCAGAAGACTCGTTTTGTGACTCTCTTAGGTCACCTGACTTGTCTATTCTTAATTTCTTTGTATGGGGTTTTCATCAAATTCATGTTGTCGCGAATGAAATCCGCTTTGTGCTAAAATATTGTTAAAGTGGTTTAAACTAGTTTTCTATCAAGAGCAGAATGAGTGGAATAGCCGAGGCGTCTGGATGAGCTGTTGCAATAAACACTTGTAAGAAACACTACAGCTGCACCACGTGAACTCTAGTTCAACGTAGAAGCTAAACGAAAGTACCTCTTAGCAAGCTTAAGCACTGGCATTCAACATTGGCTGCCCATCTATACGTGCTTTCTTTAACCTTCCCATACCGCATACTTTGCAACACACAGGCTTAGTTGTAACCTGTTATAGTTATATTCTAGTAAGCAGTGGCAAGATTTCAGGTCTGTTATTGCGGGGGGGGGCAAAGTTATGGTCTTGAGATTTGATTAATTTAAACATACAATGATAAAGCAAGATTTTTTGTTAGTTGTCCCAACATTGGGGAGGGGACAACTGCTAGTAGACGTGGTAAGTGTTTGGATATTATTTTTGCATGTACGAGTATTATACTGCCCTGCTAAGCGAAAAAGTCCTATCCGTAAAACATCAACTCAGAAATATACCATATCTTTTCTTAGCTCACATTAACATTCTATATAGTACATTTCTATATTGCAGTTTTGCAGATAGGACTTTTTCGTTTAGCAGGGCAGTATAGTAGTAGATAGTTTAGATGAGTTTCACCTCTGGCAGGGTTGATTAACATGTTGTGTTACTGTGCTTCAAAATAGACTCGACTTTTATATACTCTCTACCGTTAGCTACGGTCCAAGTCACGAAATTATAACGTGATCATATGTTATTGATTGAAAGTTGCAATGTTTTGATTTTCTGCATTTTTAACGATTTTTGAGCGTTTCATGCTGAGCCTTAAAACAATCTCGTTTCGTCCGTAAACCCGATGGACAATAACATTTGGCACCAATGACTTCTCGTGTTGTGCGTTTATCTAGCTTTTTACCTGATGACTTTAGATGGGTACTTTTTAAAATAAGATTTCTACATACAAATGTTGATTTCCTTCTAAGTATTTAATATATTTTTTACGCCAAATACAAAAAGTCTAAATATACAGTGTTCATAAAAAGTACTAATTTAGACCACAAAATAATAAGTTTTCTACTACTTTTTAAGTAATCATGCGATTTCTTATACTAGTTCGGCTGCTTGACCTAATCTAACCTAGATTTACCTATACTAAGATTTAAGGTTGATTCAGACCGGCGGTGGCGGAGCGGTGGCGGATCGGTTTCTGAGCGGTTTCCGCTTTAGAGCATTCATACTGCCCGCGGTAGCGGGACGGCGACGGTTTTGCAGTGCAGACATTCATGGTCGTGCATGTGTTCCTAATAATGTTAAATCCGTTTTTCATATTGTTATATGTATTGTTTAATGAATGCAAAGTTTTATAGAAGAGCTTTCCATTCATTAAACCCATCAAAAATGTGACACCCTATATAACAAATATCTGAATACATTACTTTCCTTTTTTATATAAATGTTTAATAATATTTAATAAATAATAAAGTTTAAGCGATATTGAAGTTAATTAAGTAGTTTCTAGTTTATTAAGTATTCACTAAAAACTGAGTGTCTTTGTCAATATAATAATAAAAAACGCATTACAATGAAATGCTTATGTTATTTACATTTACGTACGGTGTTTTGTTACTTTTCAATTTGCAACACCAGCAGTCTTCATGGACTGCACTAAATAGCGTTGTTTCAGTCAAAAACATAATTCTACCTTTCTCTAACCGCGCGGTTTCTTGCTAAAAATCGCTTCTAGATCGATTCAAACCGCTCCGCTCTCAGACCGCCGGCTCACCGCTATGTCGTTTTTCCCCGCGCGGTTTTACTTCGAATCATCCCATTTAAAAGGAAAGCGATTTGGGAGCGGATCCGCTTCCACTCCGTCAACGCTCCGCTACCGCCGGTCTGAATCAACCTTTACTGGCTAAACCTAACCTAACCTAAGCTAAATCCAACACTGCCTCATGACTTGTGTTGTTTTACACTACGCACAAAACAAGATATCACAACTTTTAACCTATTAATTGAGTGCAATTTTATAACCTTAAAACTATTGTACTTGTGTACACCCTAATAAAGATGTCTAGCTAGATGTAAATTATACAACAATTAATATGGAAGTCCTTAAACCAGTGTTACACCAGTTTCAAGAACGCTAAACTACAACATATACTTACCTCTAATATGAAGCACACCAAAAAGTTATCACACTTAAGTTGACTGCATTTTGTGAGACATTTTAACGTAGTTTTAATACCTAGATATTACTGCTAAGTTTGGTCCTAAGTAGTTTGGTGGCTGAAGTCAGTTTTCTATTTGAACTTACTTTGGCTAGTAAAGCATCGCGTATAAATGGAGAGGTTACTTGGGAGAGGCTCAGCAAATATTCCCTGGTAGAGTATTTGTAAACGCACCTTGGTTTGTTAGCAGTCAAACCATACACAATGACCTTAACGTACCGTTCATGAAAAACGGAATACACACGTTAACCATAAACTACCATCAAGAAGTTCCTAGGTCCATGACCAACAAGAAGATTAGAAAAGCAATGACCCTTAGTTTTCGTTAGACGATAAATATAGTTCAGGTAACTCAGTGAATATACAGGGTACGGGGGTATCATCACTGGATCAAGGGTTTTGTCTAGACTGATATCACACTTACTTTAATACTATATAATATATTATATGTACATAAGCAGTAGATGAATAGATTAAAATTTGGCAGCCTAATAATCAAAAAATAAATAAATTCAACTACACAGAAATAAAAGTCTCTGATATGTAGCATTGAGGATTACCTTGCGTTATATCATACAGGGGTGAAACCACACCCCTATCAGTTTCCGCAATGTAGAGAGGGCCTTGACGCAAAGTGGGCCTGCATCAATCGAATCTATGGCCAGTTGATATCACAGTCATCTTATTGCAATATGAAACGACTGTAGTTGATATAGAAAAGTACTACCACGTATGACGTTTATTGGAAGGCATCATTAACGATATATTGTCAACTAGTTTATCTTTTGTTTATCATATGTCAATTCGTCATTATGTTTTTTTGTAGTTACTTCAAAGTTCAAATATTGTCTGTTCATTATAGATTAACTCAAATAATAAGTCATAATAAATAAAAGTTAACAAACCGTAAAATGTACTGCTATTAACTATTTTCCTACCTATGTTTTCCCACATAAGTTTTCGCTTTTCTCTAAAAGCCGATATAGTGACCTTAGTTCGACAATCTATTGTTTAAAACTTTGTTTATATGGGTTGAATTCTCACAAAAATAAACAGCGCCATCTGACAACAAAAAATCACTACCATTTTCACAAACCCCATCCTTAAAAGTCAAAGGTAAACGACTAGTCGGTAGGGATTATCGATAATTACACAAATTCTCTTTGCTGGCGGCCGCCGGACGCGTTCTCGAAGCAATAGCCTTATTTCGGCAAAGCGCTTCAAAGGCAACCTTATCAAATTTATGCAACACGTAGATAACTTAGTAGTTCAGAAAGATATTGATTGTGGCAGTTTGTTTTTTGAAATTTTTTTAAATATCTTTTCTATATCTATATCCGAATTGAGTTCATCAAAATCACTTCTAATTATTTTCTAGAAAAGTTAGAAATATATGTCTGGGGGGGGGGGGGGGTTAAACGAAAGTTTTCGGGAGCCAAGACTTATAGTCACGCCACTGACAGCATACTTATTAATCTCTTTACTTTAAGGACCCTTTACATTTTGTATATCTTATCTCTATCCCGTAGACAGCTTAGATACACTCGACAAGCAAGCAGGTTACAGCAAACTGGTCTTATAAATGGAAGTTTAAATAGTATTTACAATTTCAAATTGAAGTAAATAAAAAATTTTGTTTATTGTTTCCAGCCTTATTTTGTGGAACTCCATAATCATGAAATAAATAAAGATTATTAAAAGTTTCACAGTTTTATTAAAATATACCTGACAATATTGTTTCGACAGCTATGCTGTCATTATCAAAGGTAATATAATTATAAACAAACACGTCGCTAAGGTAGATACAAAATAGGTAACTAGATAAAATAATAATAATAATAAAAATTAATAATAAAAATCATAATTAAACATCTAATACTTCCAGTAACGGAGAATTACTGAGCTCAAGTTGTTCATTCATTAAAGGTACCCTGAGTTTGTGTTTGTATATCTCAATTATCTCAATCACGTACGTCATTACAAAAATAAACATCCTGAAAAATCGAATTACGCCAAACACCTTTTAGAACAAAATCACACAATGACTCCTCAAAATAATATTAAATTCCTACATTTTTGTAATAACAAACGCAAATTAGACATTTTAGAAGCCTTTGAGATATACAAACACAAACTCAGGGTACCTTTAATGAATGAACAACTTGAGCTCAGTAATTCTCCGTTACTGGAAGTATTAGATGTTTAATTATGATTTTTATTATTAATTTTTATTATTATTATTATTTTATCTAGTTACCTATTTTGTATCTACCTTAGCGACGTGTTTGTTTATAATTATATTACCTTTGATAATGACAGCATAGCTGTCGAAACAATATTGTCAGGTATATTTTAATAAAACTGTGAAACTTTTAATAATCTTTATTTATTTCATAAATAAAAAATAATTACTTTGATTGTCGATCTTCAAGCATTTGAAGCATTAACTTCTAATAGTCATTCTTTGAAATTATAGTTGTCAGTCCTTCCTATAATGAATTTTTCTAATTGCACAAGATATACAATAATGGCAATTCCTTTACTTCTTCTTACATCTGATATGGCATATGAACATATTACATAAGAATTGAAGATAATATTAAAGACACTATTTATCTTTGTACAAGTGCATGAAGAAAAGCTATAAGCTACCATTAACATCGTCTGGAAATTCACAAATATTTTACTTAGGAGAAGACGTGAGATTTGTTTATCCGGATATATTTCATTAACCAGAGGTATGCTCTGAATATAAATACGGATTTAAGTTTAGCTCCAACTACTTCCATCCTCTAAAATATTAGATTATATTTTTTTTCTGCAAGAGAAGTTTATTGAATGGTGTTTCCCAAAGTTTCTCTAGGATCCCCAAGACGAATAAAAAATTCTTCATCAGTGAAGTCGGTAATCTCCAAAAACAAATTAATTTCCAGAACAACGCGTTCAAAGAAAGCTCTTTCCGTGAAAGTCTTGGTAAAGTTTGACAAGTGTATGAAACCGCGGAACGTTTAAACAAAGCTTTAATCCTTTCAATCCCTTTTGTCAGGCTGTCATTGCTCGCTCACTTAATTTTACACAACGCGCGCTCGCCTCGTCTTATAAGCAAGAGCATTCAAGACTTCAAACTTTAAATTGTTCTATTTTGCCTTGAAATTCACTGGCCCATTACCTATACTAACTCTCTCGTAGATATTTTCCCTGAATGTGAAGAAGAAAATGGCTGCCTCATTGCATTCCTCCTCGATTGCTTCTTGATGTGTCTGGATCCTTAATTACTCCTTTGTGGATGTGCATTTTTAAGAATACAACATGGAAATAATTAAATCGAGACGAAAGGGTTTGTTACATAGAGGCAATGTTCTTTTCACATTTAAAATGTTAGAACAAAAATTCCTGAACTCTTAAATGCCCTCACGACCCAACGTATTATTTAGCGTTAAGAGATAAAAGAAACCCTTTCTGTTTCTGCGTAGGAAAGAAGTTTCAGGGGTATAGTACTCAGAGTCAGACATCTTTTCACAGAAGCCTGTTGAATCTTGATTCCCATCCGTGTTTTTGTAACATTTAAATGATAATTTTTCGTTCGCGTACCAGACAGACTCAGCGGCTACCTTGATGGATCGTCTGTCCATAAAGTGGTTCTTCCACTAAATACAACAAGAATTTTTAGATGGGAATGAAAACAACTTTTTTAAAAGGGGTTTTTTATTAAATTTAATTAGCATTTATTTTGTTGATGTTTAATTTGGGTAATTTGTCAAAAACCAATTCAAAAGCATCAAAGCTTTTTAGGTATTTGTCGTTAAGGATTTCTAAAGAATTTAATTTAATCTTGCATTTCTCCGAGAGCACCAGACGTGGTACATAAAAAGTAGATGCATAAATTCGAGTCAAACGAAAAATTGATTTAAAGAACATCGGGGTTTTTACGATCTACTTTGAATAGGGACCTTAATAAGTCCAAATCTCGACAAAGCTATTCACTTCTTTACGACTTAAAAAAGAAGAACGGTTCAGTTATAAATGACAATCATTCTATCACATCTCTCGGATAATAAAAATCGGATGTAAAGCGTCTCTTCATTCTTGGCCATCGCCATCAGAGACCGGATTTATAGGACACTGGCTAAGTGTATCTTTCAAGGGAGTTTAACCAAAACAAGAAGTAAAAGCATTTTTGAGGAGACCAATTTGTATTTGCCTAATTCTAGTGTTTTACTATCCTGCGTAAGGAAGAAAATAATTTACGTAATTGCAATTTACAGAAACCATTTTTAATTTAATGTATTGATTGGAAAATCAATATTAACCCTATGCGGAAATCTTTAAGAATAATGCACTTGCATATGAAAGAAATTCGTCATTATTGAAAAATGTATCCTAATGAAACTTGAGATTTTCCTTGCACTTCATATCACACTGGATTTTTGGCCTTTTTGTAATAGGGCGGATTTGCCCTGTAGTTGACGTTTCAAGAATCAAATTGTTGTGGGGCCTACGACCTCACTTCCTTAGTCAAGAAGGCACGCTTCTGACGTTTTCTAAAGTCTTCATAATATTATCACTCAGAAATGGGTTAAGATATAAATCGTATACCTCCGCTGTATAAGATCAATTTAGGGAATTTCAACTTGCTATATTAACTGGCTCCTGAATTGAATTCTTACAAGATCCTAAAGATCCGGTCTCTAGTCATCAGCTGGTTTGATGATGGTGCATTCCTGTGACACACTTGACGTGGGGCGAACACCTGTACAGACCGCTGTATTTTTCTCGTTCGATTTTATATCGCGTAACTAAGCCACATTCTGCCATTACCTTTTTTTTTATTCTACGCAAATATGCTTTTTAATGATCCATAAAATAACCTCACTGATACGCATTTTGCATACCGTGACATAAAATACTAAACGGTTTCCAATAAATTCGTGAAAAAAATTCTCTTTGAGGAAAGGTATGGAATACTTAAATACCTAGTAATCAGTTAATCACGCACGTGTTTTCGTAATTTCTAAATAAATTTACATTATTCACCAATTACACGTGGATCTTGTATACAAGACCTTGATTTACTAGTTGTAACAAGCATACTTAATTGTCCCTTCTTGGCGGTAGGTAGGGACATTATCTGCTTATTTACATCTGTAATTTGACTCAGTCAATGCATTTTATCTGATAACGTAATAAATGTGCATTCATGCTATTTTCCTTATTAAGAGGTTATTTATTTAACTTTGCAAACACCAAAGTCTACATACATGAAACGTTCTTATTATATATATTCTTATTATATTTTCAAGTAGGTATGTGATTTAACGCCTTTGCTAAAAAAACTATAATGAAAAATGAGTGTTTTGAAGATATGACTGGTGACACCAGAAAGATAGTAATCGTCTTCAACAGTGACTCTCATCTAAAGGATCTTTGCTTTCTGATACAGGTAGAACTAAAACATGCAAGCCACTTACTACTGGGTGGGGGGCCGACCGGAGGCATATTCTTTTAAAAGGAGACCGACAAATATTTTCAGCCTTTCGGACTGCTGGAGGACTACGGAACAACAGTTAGGTTTGATATCCGCACCTCGTTATTACCAGCATACAATTACCATAACGATCGGCATGCCTTGGCGAACTGATCGTGGTGTGTGCGATATTCAAAGCTAGCTGTACAACTTCAAGGTGCCGACAATCGAATGCACCTGCTTTATATTCTTATGTTGTGTCCATATTATGTTCTTTTGTGATTTTTTATTCAACACTTACCTCTGCTAAATGTGTTAATCTATCATTAGTCCTTTTATTTCTCATACAAGATCTTACTCGTCTCATATACATGAAAATATTATTTCACAAGTCGCACTGGACAACGCTATGATTAGAGACAGACGGTATTGGTAGAGACGATGCTAGTAAGTGTCTGATTGTTAGCTAGATGCCTGTATACTAGAGAACTACCGTAGAGCGGGGATATTCTTGTCAGTTTTTATAAATATTTGTCAATATCTCCTACTATACTACACGTAGGTGGCTATCGCTTTTTTTGTATATAATATAAAATTATTATCACGTCTGCTTGTCCGGAGAATGTAAGAAAAGTTTTTTTTTCACCTAACCCAAATGGCCCCTTGGTTTGGGTTATTTCGTCAAGTCATATAAAATTATTCTAAACTCACTATAACTCATACAGGGATTATTTGGGTTGCACCATTTTACATACCAAAAGGACGTTTTATACCTACAATACATATTACCTAAATATTCCATAGAAATAATCTACCGATGTAAAATATTAAACTAAGATAATTTATTTATTGAACTTAACTTATATACAAAATGATAACATATATCGAGGGAAGCGGGTAGCCGCACGGTGAAGAGCCAAACTCTTACTCAAGCGGCCCGGGTTCGATCCCCGCAACCAGCGAGAAGATTTTTCTCGTCGATAAAGCCTAGGTGCACTTTGCCGAACTGACTAAATTTCACTAAATGGTTATGGTGTAAGTAAACAAGAAAAAGTTATTGATATTTTTCATGTATTCATTAGTTGCCATTAAGAAGAATACAAAACATCATTGTATCTATTTAGTAATTAGATAAATCTTAATTTGACTCAAAACTGGTAGAAGAAAGATTTTTATTGCACATACGCTTGGGACAATACTTCGACAATCACGTCTTCAGATATGCAATCTTCATCCTCTTACTTCTAGATATCGTAGTACTTTTCCCGCAGCGTTTATTCGCAAACTTTGCTTTATGCAATTCATTGAATTCCCCTTTAATCTTTCTAATTATTTTTCCAACAAGGTATCTTTGCTTTTTTCCTTCCGTGGTATTTCACTAAAATCCAAGTCTTCAGTTCCTTTTTTCTTTTCTTTTGGGTTACTGTCATCGTAATTGGCAGTCTTCTGTCTGTCCGTGAAAACGTTTGAAACGCCTGTAGCCGTAGGTAACAATTGTTTGGGTTCATCAGGATTTATAGCAGACAGGCTTTTAAATTCCACAATAAGATTTTGAAAGCCTTTTTCCTTTTAATTTATTTTGCAATTATTCTCAAAAAAGAAGTGGGAACCAATCGGCTCACGCAAGCTGCCAGTTTTTTACTGTTCTGTAAGTATTGCACACCAATATCGTTTTAGTAATTTGTATAGAAGCAGGGGAGGATTTTCCAGTCGAGAAATCGGGAAAATCCCGAGAGACCGTTGCATAAACGAAATCCGCGGCCGATGGTCTCTCAATTGATACAGATATTATAAAAAACTTTATTCTTCATTACAGTAAAAAATATTTCTTAGCGTTTATGGACGGCAGGTAGTAAACTCTATTGCTTTATTCCATTGCGGTACAGTGTACGTGTCAGCTAAAGTTGGGAATCCGGGGTATAATCTTTTTTTATTAAGTTATAAGTTAGGGAAATGATCGTTTTTAACTTTAATTTAAAAATGTGTAGTAATATTTAAAAATCCAGGTTGTTTTCACATGTCTTTCACTGTTTACAGTGGCCGTCTGGACGTCTTTTCACATTTATCAAACCTAAAAAAACGATTGTGACCTCGAAATCTTGCACTGAAAATCCCTATAATTTATGAAAATTTTGGTCTTCCGACAAACAAACATTTTCCAAAATAAGAAGTAAAAATTATAGTAAATCGGCAGAAACATCTGACGATAGCAGCTGAAGATGAATTAAAAGCCTTTTTTAATAATATCCATCGAAAAACCTAACAATCCTCATTGGTCACTTTGGTAAGTATCGGCAAACCTGTGAGTTTCAAAAACTTGTTTTCTAGTGACCTAACCTAACTTAACCCAACCTAACCTAACGTAACTTAACCTAACCTAATCTAATTTAACCAAACCTAACCTTACAATCCTCATTGGTCACTTTGGTAAGTATCGCCAAACCTGTAGTTTCAAAAACTCGGTTTCTACTGACCTAACCCAACCTAAATTAACCTAACAGTGTTATGAAACTCGCCAAAAACACCACTGATTTAAATGTAGTACTATTGATTTCCAATCATTTGAATCCTGGGAAATCATTTCCTGGGGTAATAATAGGCGGTCGGTGCGTAAAGCTAGCCACTTTACCACCCTTGAGTACCGAACGGCTCAAGAATAGTAGCCTACCCTGCTATACCCCAATGGGCCTTCATGGCCTGTGAAATGGGACTATTATTATTATTATTATTATTATTACTACTATTGATTTCCAATGAAAACAGTTTATCCCATAGACTTAATATAGAGAGCTGAGAGTGGCGTAACTTTTGAACGGGGTATTTCGACTCTCGTCAAGCTGCATCGAAAGGGTTAAAGTTCCTTTTTGCCCTCTAAAGTAAATCTCAGCCTAATATGTTATTTTGCGTTTTAGAATAATATTTTGTGTTACAACATTTTGCTTTGTGTTTTAGCATTTTTATATTTTATAACTGATTTTTTATATGGTTGATGTTTATTAATAAATACTTTTTGTGTATTTGCACCCCCCTTCTATTTTTTGCCTGGCGAAGCCCATGATCTTAATTTAATTAGTAGACTTTTATAAAATTGATATTTTAATTATTTCTTATTTTAATTATTATTTTTAAACAACATTTAATACATTTTTCTTTGTTTTTATTGATTTCATGGTAAATTGTATAAGCAAACAATCTCCCTATGACTTGTGCAATAAAAACGTGAGGCATGAGTAACTCAATTTCCCGGGCCGGTGAAACGTTCCCAATCCCCCTCTGTATAGAAGGCCACGTCGGTTCGCTGTAGCAGGAAGGTACTTAGCAGACAAACATATAAACTTTACATTCATTGTTTTGCATATTTTCACTATTGTTTTTGAAAAATGGGAAGAAAGAGTGTCACCTAGTACAGTCTTGTTCCCGGTTTTGACCGAAAATTAGGCATGTCCCACCAAACCAGTCTTAGAAAAAACTGGCAAAAAACTAGTGGATGGTTTGACCACTACAGAATTGTATCTTTGATTTGCAGAGTAAGTATGTGTTCCACACTCAAATATGTTCTGCAGCTCAAATGTCGAAAGGTACTAAGGATGCACGTGTGGTTAACGTAGTAGGTTTATACTACTCTACATAGTTGCTACATAGTCTCATATGTTATGTAGAGTAAGAATATAAACACCACTGAAACTTGACACTGAAAACGTAAATGTATTTTGAAATACCGAGCACTGTTTAATCATATCTGTGCGAAAGTTCTCTTCCGTCGTTTGCTTCTTTTTTGCCAGCTAATTCCATTGGATGCCTTTGAGGATAAATCGATTAAACAGATCGTACTAAAAGCACTCGACAGTGGTAAAAGGCAAAGCGTGGAGGATATTCTTAGTCTACATGACCTCTACAATCACTTTCGATTGATGCTAACATTGTTGGGGATTATGCATAGTTGTATTTTTAAACGTGCGTCCATATAACATTTTGAACATGAACAGGTCGCTGTTCATATAACATAAATCAAGTGAGATATTGATTGATTTTCTAGTGCTCATTTCTCTGACGTTTCTGGTATCTTCATTTGCATTGGACCTGAATATGTCAGATGGCAAAAAAATAAATAACTCATAAGATGAAAATAATATAGAAGAAGATTAACCTCTGATGAGAACGAAACAACGTCGAAGCAGGGTTGTCTTAGCTAGGGTATCGTAAATTTTTACGTTTCATCAGTTTTTGTGATAGTCTCTGAATGTACGACATAAACAATTAAATAAGTATTATTTCTTTTTAAGATTGCATTAACCTACGATAAATTAGCATAATATATTATTATATTTTTTCATTAATATTTGTTAGCTGGGGAACTCAGATAGAGTACTGACCACATCTATCTTGTGAATAATGTTGATTCGGGGATTATAATGTAAACCAAAAGTGTTGTAGGAAATTTACAGCCCCCATCCGTAAGAGGGGCTTGTTTTAAATTTTCCCAATTTTCATTATAGTCTCCATACTACACATTTGTATTTGATTATTGCTAATAACGCATTTCAGTAACAAAGTTGCCTTTTTAAGTGGTTTTTCGCAGTGGCAAAATCTTGGGACCTCTACGCCAAAGTTAACGAGTACATGTACCGGACCAACTACAATGATGAGATGCACTGTATGAAGACGTATGGAAAGTTGAGCATTGCTGGAAATATGCATATCGTGCAAATTGTGTTGCCACTCTTTTATATTGTTTCAGGAATCGTGTTAGGAACCAGATTAAGGAAGACTTCTTAAGTAGATTGGATCTCCATTAGTTAAAAACGTTCTTTAGTACGACTAATTTGTTCTAGTTCTTAGAATTTAGGAAGAAGTCAGGCTCATTTCACAGATAATATCAATGTTCGAATTTGTCAGTGTTACTTTGCCGAAACATGAAGATTTCTAGATATTACTGTATCTTATTGAAAAAGAAGACAAAGTATTAGATATAGTAGTTTTTTTATATTATAAAGCTTGGTCCTTTCAGCTAGAATAATTGTGTACTCTGATAATAAAATTAATTAGTTATGAAATAAGTTAATTCTCAGTATCTAAAAGAAAACAAAACCATAACCGTTATGTAATTAAATTTTTATATGCGATTTATGTAAGAGTGAGTTTCCACATTTGAGCAATCTTATTTAGGTGCTATCAAATTCCCTTACATAATGGATCATAAACATATATTAATTAAAAGTTACTATGTTGTATTCTACTTTTCCTAATTTTCATGTAAACATTTCATTTGTAACAATCATGCTGCCCAAAACTGAACGAATAATAAGTTGTTGGCTAATCGTTACTAAACCATTTTGAGCTTCGAGCTTTTTTTAATCGACTCTTGTTGGTTTTATGAATTGCTTGGCAATAAACAACATAAGCCTGATATGATTATTATATCGGACCCTTTTAAAGTTTTCTGTATTTCATAAATATAAACATAAATTTTACATTTCAAAGCTCGAACATATTTCAGCAAAAAAAACAATCATTTTGTTGACAATATACGTCACAAAAAAATGAAGCAGAAATATCCCTGTCTTTGAAATGTTACCTGGACCTAGCCTGTTGTTTGCCGGTGTAGGCCTTACAAAATATTCAAAATATTCCTTATTAAATCATCCCTTCAGCTTCTCTGGTCCAATATAATACGCATATAGAAGGCAGATCTGGCGTAGTAGTGGAGTGTATTCCCTGTGGGTGCGGACGAAAAAGATGGACCAAACAAGTCTTTCACTAATAACATTGTACGACCCTTAAAAAACATTTTGGACTACTATATTGTTGTTAAGGTTAACAGTCATTATTATATGAAGACCTTTTGATGTGGTTGTCCCTCGATCTTTACCAATCGGAGGAGAGCCAACTAGCCGGTATTGAATTATGACCTGAAATTTTCGGTTCACCAAAATATGCGTAGAAAAAAAGAGAACAGCAGATGTGCCCATGAATCGTAATTAGGGGTCGGTATAAACCTGTAAACCTGTAATGTGGTGTGCAGTTTCAATTTGCCCTTCTTTTATATAATAGTTAAAACAGGTGTTTTGGATGATTTTACGGGTTTTGGAACCTACACGGATTTTCAGGATGATGAGGGTTTTTGTTTTGTTTGGCTTTTAAGGACACGTTTGCTTTTATAAAATAGAGGGACGGGAAAAAGAATTAGTTTGTAACTTTTTGTTCCCCTTTAGGATATTATTAATATTGAGTTGGTTTAGAAACCGTAAGGTGTTTTTGCATTTTTTGTAGAAACCCACCTGCTAAATAAAGATCTGTTAGTAACACCTTTTTTATTAAGAATAAATCATCCAGTTTTTCCTCTCTATTTAAAGTATATAATTCAGTTTCAAAATAGTGAAGGTTTAAATTAGAGAAGGGCAAACGGTTTGAAGATACGCAAATAGATAGGAATAGGAAAAGAAGCAAATAAATGAGAGCCTAGAAATTTAATTTAGCAATTTCAAAGAATCAAACTGGCTAAATTTCAGAATTCATACAATTAAAGATTCCAGAGTCCTAATATAGCTTTAGATTTTTGATGTTTCATGCCTTGCAAAAATTACATAATTTTAAAATTCCAATTTTTCAAACAATTGAAGTTTCAAAATTACAAGAATTTTTACATTCCAAGGCTTCAAAGATTCCGGGTTTTGTAGTTTTAGCAGTCTATATCAAATAGCCAGATGCCTCAAAGAACCTCCAACAAAGTACCTACGAACAAAAATTTTGCAAAACAAGTAAAAAATAAATCCAAACATCAGTACAAGAGCTAGATATGGCAGTGAAAACAATAAAGCTACATAAAGGTTAAATATTGTTTAGATAAAGGACACGTCATGGTTAGCTGATTTTCATTCAAATTTCTTAGAGGCAGGTGAAATTCTTTCCAGGAGGCGAAGATCCTTCCAATCCTAAAACCCGGAAAAGCTGCTAACTTCTCGTCGAGCTACCGACCAATAGCACTTCTTTGCATGTGCTATAAGTAGCTGAAAAAACTGATTTATAATATACTCGTAACATAATATCGCTACCTACTGATGCTGCCCTAATCCAAGAACAAATGGGATTTAAAAGTGGCCGTAGTACACGATCAAGTGAGCACCCATACAGAAGCGGATTCCCAGAAGGAATTGAAAACTGCTACAGCTTTCATTGGTCTATCTTCAGCCTATGGCACAGCATGGAAAAAGGATGACGTATAAATCTCAGAAAGTTATCCGCTGTGCTATGTTAGAATCAACTATTTTATCCAAAATATGCAAGTAACCACAGGATCATTGTATATATATGAATTATAAAACAAGCAGTTAAATTGCACAGTAAAGAATAATCCCCAGGATTAAATTTTGATACCTCTCGCAAAATTATCTATGCAGATAACTCAGCCATGAGTACCCAACATATAGGACCTGAAGAGAGACAGCTATATTATATCTGTATCGACTAACAATGCATAAATAAATATTCTGCATTAATATTACGATAAATTGTGGCCAGTAATGTCTAAAGTAGGTGGATTCCGCCTCAGTAACAGATTGTCAATTGCAGAATATTTATCTAAGATCGAGTAAAGTTCATGGTCCAGCCCTTATCTAGCAGTCACTCTGAATAGTTAGATCTCTGGCCTACCATGAATACTTGACCAAAATGGCACAAAAGATCAAAATCAAAAATAATATAATTTACAAATTAGTTGAAAGTACCTCGGGTGCAAATGCCAAAATCCTGGGCACTTCTTTCTTAGCTCTACTGTCTTCAATAGCGAGGCATTGCCCCATCAGGATAAGGGTGAAACAATGGGAGCTCCTCTCTTATTTAATATGATGATAGTCGAATTCCTTGACGCTACACCAAACTTGGTTGCAGGTTTACAAATGAAGGATGTTTGCTCGAGTTAAATTTCCCGTTCTAGCTTTTGCGGATGATATTGTGTCAGGCCGAGGGGCTGAAAATCCATGCGGGAAATCTACTGCTGTTTCTGTTAGGTTACTCCCAAGAAAAGAAAAAAATTATTCATTGCTACAGCTCTCAACGTTCACTGTGAGAGGTCCTTCTAAAACAAATCGCCCCTTACGGGGTCTTTGAACATATCTTCCAAGTTTCAGACTGTCCTATCAAAACCATTTCAAAAGTTAGTGCTATTAGATCAATTCCTGATTCCAAGAGTCCTGCCCGAATACGTATTAGATTCTTATTAAGGTGGGACAGAATTAGACAAAATTGTTAGGAAAATAACTAAAATAATTTTTACATTTTCCTGAGCCAATCTCCTTAGCCTAGGTATAATTATGTAAACACGCAAAACATGAAGATCTGGGAAATATGAGCCTGTTCGGAAGGCCCAACTCTTTAGCCATAATGCCATCTTAAATGCCACATTCGCCACGAGATGAAGCCAAACAGTCCCGGAATGATTGGTAAATTCTTAGTCCGTAATGGTATATCAAGAAATCCGGCGTTTTTAAGTCATTGGAGACGATCTTCACTCTTTGCAGAAATGCATTAAATAATGAAAAAGAGTCAACGACTAAAGTTTTGGACCGGTTCGGAGTTTATAAAAGTGGTTCGAATTCAGGGTAATATATAGGCGGCCGAGATAGCTAAGTGTAGAACCGAGTGGGAAAAAACTGAATTACTGTCCACATTCTCCCAGAACCTAGGAAGGTACAATGGATGGTCGAAGTGGAAGCAAACATCTGGAGAGAACACGAACTAAGAAAGAAACTTTTCAGTCTAATTTTTAAGAAGAACAACACCATTATAATCGTCGATGCCGTAATACTTTGGGAGAGGCCCAGTCGCACCATTACAGTCCATAATAATAAACTTAGCATCTATTCGTTCCCTCGTTTGTTAGCCTTCCTTCGACAACGTCATCCCGACCGTAATATCTTATTTGTTATCTTTATAAACATAGGAGCAAGGAGAATAATCAGCTTTCTGAAAACACTGGATTCAGATGACAGCTGCATCACATCTTGGTACATTACGTACGTGAAATTATAATTATTCACACATTGGCTATCCAATTTTCTGAAGGGACGTAGGGGACTATAGGGGACATCATCAAATATAAAATAGTTTGGAGGTTCCTAAGATGCCGTTCAGATAATAATGGCACACTCTTATACATCAAGAGTGCAAATATCCGTTTATATCGTAGTAGAAGAGGTGCAAATTGTTGGGAACGGTCGAAAAAGTTGTACTTACTACTGGAACGACGAACTTTTGCGTGTACACATTTTTACAGGGACTCGAAGATGTCGAAAAGTGTAAATGTTATTATTAGTAGGCAGTATGTACTTATGTATCTGCAATCGACATTGAAGAATTGACATCTTTATTTTATTTAAAAGCAGTGGCAGCTTGAGCAAACAAAAACCTCTGGAGCACAAGCAATGCAGCGTATAAATATTTTTGCTCGTACAAACGTACACATTAGAGCAACATAGCGATTTATTTCATGAAACAAGTCATGGAAAATTTCAGATGCTTTCGTATACTCTTCTTTTCGTAAATTTTCGTGCACTCTGCATTTTTTTTGCATACACCGTATAAAAACCATTTGATGGACATACACTCCACAAACTCTAGGCTGAATACAAAAGATTGAAGTTGTTTAGTTCTCAAAAGACCAATTCAGTTGCATATTACTTGCAAACTGCAGTGCGTTTATTGACTTACATATAATAGATTACAACGCACCACACATTTGTATTTGACTCATGCTAATACGTGTTTGGGAAACAAAGTTACCAAGTTCATAGTAAAAAACGTATTTTTGAAAATAGTATTTTTGTCTAAAATATGGTTTTTCACCGTGAAGGAAAATTGATTATGGAAAAACATATGTGTTTAAATATGACGCATTTATTGACTGCCATATCATAGTTCAAGCAAATAGCACTGTAGGAACTGCTTAAGATTTGGTAGTACATACAGTAGCTTGCTTTAGTGGCACATGAATTAAACTATTGGCTAGACAGTTGAAGATTTCGATGGGTTTCGCATATTATTCTTAACATATTTAGCAAAACTTCCTTAAAAACGATGAAACTGGGTTTTCTATTGAACTTGAAAATTCTATGGGGGTTGATGGAACAGCACTAAAGGCCACATACAGGTACGATCTGAAATACGTTTTTTCCTGTACTTCCTCGTGGTCTACTTAAGAAGAATCGGGCTAACTCTGTAAACACTCTGATAACAATGGATCGAATTTCTCCATCCACGTGCCTTAAGAACTGATGCGTATTGATTTTAGAATTTGTGGAATAGTAGTGTAGTTGATGAGGAAGCGAGAAGAGATTCTATTCTTTTTTTTTCAAAATTCCTTTTGTATAGATCTTCAGATGAGGCAATTAGTTTATTTTTACTGTTTCGATCTTATTATTATTAAGCCAATAAGTTAATCCAGGTAAAGAATATCAAAGTTTCAGATATTATAGTTTGAGCGTAAAGGTTCCAATTTCCAAAGACAAAAATAGTGTAACAGTTTTTAGCTCATTTTCATATATTTAAGATTTTAAAGCATAGTAACTTAGAATTTGAAAACTTCTAAATTGAAGAATTGTAATCTTTTTAAAAGAATCAATGATTTAGAGTGCTTTAACAAAGCTTTAAGATTAGACACATCGAATTTCTAATAATTCTCAGACTTTCAGAATTGATTTAATATAAGAATTTTATTTTGATTTCAGCCCTTCGGAATACAGATACTGCAATATTTACAGATTTGATAGTCTAAGATATATTTTTTCTGAAGTTAGGTTCGGAAGATTGAAACATGCAGATACAAAGTTTCAAATTTCGGGATCTCAAATGGAAAGAGTCTTCTACATGGCAAGTTCTGAGAGCTCCTAGTTGCGAAGTATGAATACTTTGTTATCGAACATTTAAAAGATTTGGGTAGTTCATAAGTATGAAAGTTTCATAGTATTGAGCAGTATCAGATGATACAATTTTATAGTTTAGGGGATTCAAAAATGTATGGTTTAAAATTTCAGAATATATAAAAGATTCAATTATGTACTATAAAGCTTTACAGTTTCAGAAATTGAGTTTGAAACATAAGCACGAAGTTAGAATTTTATAGTTTTAGACAGATTTAAACAAACTTAACCCTTTAAAAACACCAGTTTAGAACATTACAGTGTTGTATGCGAAAGAAAAACAAAAAATTTAATGGTTTAGCTACTTTTGAATCTCATGGTCTTTTTTTGATTCAAGAATTTTTAACACATCATTATTATAGACTTCCATGCGTTTCAAAGATTTGAAATTCCACAGTTTCATAATAGTATTATTTTAAGGAAATACTTTTTAATTAAGTAACGTATTTTATGTAAGAGAAAAATAAAATTCCCGAAACAATAAAAATAAAAATTATAGCAAAAAGGTTTTCAGCTTTATCAGTGTACTTTACTAATTTTTAAAAAGACCACTGAAAAGTGAACGATATTACAAGTTAGACTAACTTTGTAGCATATAAGATAACAGGAGTTTTACGAGATTTTTATTAACTTCTAGCAAAGATGCAATCCCACTTTAGCTAGAGTATCACGGTAGACGACGACGGCGACGGGGATTTTTAATTTTTGATAAGTGCACTTTATTATGGTGACTCTCGATATATACCGACATTAAAATTAAACTTTTAAATCTGAGGAGGCCATGTTAAACGCGATAGCGTCTCAACTTCCGTCCGAGCACTAGCTGTAAATATTTTTATGACATTCGAGGTTTTTGCAGATAAAGATAAGGGGTTAGTCATTTCATAACCATGCCCAGTTGCACAATTTACTAAATAAAATAATCTGATAAAAGTATACACCAGACTGGTACAGAACTATACGAATGACTGTTAAGCTAGAGTACTTTTTGCAAAAGTAGTACACTTTGTGCATTTTTATTTATATCAGTTATTTATTTAAGCAGCATCGTGTGCAATAAAACTCGTGTGGAGGATAGCTTTATAAAATTAGAATTAAGTCGTTAAATGTACTGTAAAAGCTGACAGATAAAGAAATAAACCCTGTAAAATAAATAGTTTCTATTTAAAATTAACTCCAAACAAATTGTACTAGGTATTGGTATATAATAAAACGCATTAATTGCAAGCTATAAACTTGAGAAAACTGCATTTTATTTTATTCATGTAGAGGGTATATTTTTAAGTGGTGGTTGCTATGGGAAGAAAAGTAAAATGGGAATTCTGAATAAGAAACTTGGGAGTTAGAGCTCGTAATTACTATTTTTTAATCCCAGCACACACTATCCAACCCGATAACATCCTGGTTGTCATCCGGCTAGAAGCTAGATGGACCGTGATGACGCAATGTTTACACTTGCTGTAATTTATTGCAGTAAATAACATGTCCCTTGTGATTATTTATGATTAACGCATTTCTATAAATTGTATTTATCAAAATGAAATGAATATTATTTTCATAATGTTTAATGCAAATAAAAAAATACCTTATTACATTTCACAAAATATTTGTTTTAGTAGTCCCTTTAATAAAAATGAAAACTGTATAAAAGGAACATAAAATATAATATATAATGTTCATCATTTCTTAATTTTATGTGTATTGAGATGATATGAATTCACCTGATTGAAGATTTATTGGACGATTTGATCGTAAACACAAAAAATTATTATTTCATGCAATAAAATAAAATAAAGGATAGACATGCTAGGATAATAGGTTTATTTAATCTAAAAGCTACGCGTTAGGTCACAGATAGATTTATTAAGTTTAAAACAGAAATTAAAGAAGGATAAATTTCATGCAGACGTAACCTAAATGTTTACATAAAAAGTATGAATTTATAAAAAGGATATCAATCATTTAGATTGTTTTCATAGTAATACATGTTTTATGCAACCCAAGTCACATGTTAGGATGGTCTTTCGATTTGTCTGGAAGATTTAATTTTCTTGATTAGATTTGAGTTCAACGATGGATAACGTAAGGAAATTCTTTCTGTTTCCCATGCGACTGATTCAGTTTCGGGATTATATTTCACTAAAAATATGTAAATTAGGTCAATATTGTTATGACTACATTAGCACATTAAACTTACAATAAAGAGCAATTTATCCTTATGAAGGTTTCGGCTTTGCTGATATGCTTCGATTTTTCCAAATATTGATTTTAATATCACATTATACACTGTTGTTTGAACACAAGCACTTGGAGGACTGTATGCTGGACAAGTTTGACTATAATTTAAGTTGATTTTGGTGTAGGAGGTTGTATAGCATCAGTGAATTCATGAATCCTAGAAACGAATCTTTATTCTTCTTTTTCTTCTATTGTAAATATGTTCTTATGTAAATTTTATATGTGTCTGTTACATAGTGTGGTTATGTATTCATTTTTGTAAAGGTAGAGCTGGATTTAATGAGTTTTGTGTACAATTAAGTTCTAATGAGATTTTTTTATTTTCAATCGTTTTTGTTAATTTTCTCAGTTATGATAAATTTTAGACTATAAGTGTCTGATGTTGTTTTCATCATTATTTTGCCAGCTACAATTCTATCTTTTTAGATTTAAGATTAGTGATCACTATAAACATCTGTTTCTGTGAAGCGACGTCATAAATGTAGCGTGTAGATATTGTTTTTCTAAAATTTGACGTAGTCGTCAATTGTTTTGCTAAATCGTATAAAAAGGTCAGGAAAAATTAACAAGTTCAGTCGATAAAACGCTCTGGTTGAATCCACACTCGACTCGAGATCAAAAATCTGAAAAATAAGTGAGGTTAAGTGATAACCATATGTTTGTATGTCAAAAAACGAAAATTCAACAAAGTGTAATAGTTACCTGGACATTTTAAATTAAAGAAGATTTATATTCGTTATTCAACAATTGTATGGAATTGTAAACGAGTTATGTATTAAATTAAATCAAGGAGATTTATTTCCATTATTGATTTGGATATTCGACTTGCCTACATTTTAAAGATCATCTGGCTGAATTAAATGCAGTATTACCAATTGTAAAAGATTGAAGTGGATCTCGACGTACTTTATATACAAGGTTGGTCAAAATAAAAGGTTTTGATTAAATTTTTCAAATAACAAAATTATAAAGACAATTTTTAATAAATTCGGAATTTATTTTTCTCAATTTAAAAGTTTTTCAATAATAAAAGACTACCAAATAAACAATCTAAATTTGTTTATAAGAATTTAATTGTCATAAGATAAATTTATTTGAACAATTGTAAATATGTTTAATTGATAACATTGATTGATGTCAGTTTGCTCAAATGGAGAACAGTTATAGCCCTATGTCAGGTTAATAACAACTAATTTACATATTTGAGCAGGCTCAAGGAAGATTTTCCTATATTTTTTACTGTTCTGTCTAAATAATTTTTCTTTTATTTTTTCTTGAATTAGATTTTTATTTATTTCATTAATAAAAATAAAGACTGTGTTTTCAATTTATCTATGTGTTTATTTGATGTGTATGCAAGCATCCATTTCTTTTTCTTTTCACATATAGAATTTAGTTTGCTGTTGTACAGTTGCGAAAATCCAAGTGTCTTGGTAGTAAGTTCTTTTATTCCAGGTATAAGAATCAATAAGATTTTATTATTTCATTTATTTCATGCTCTATCAAATTAAACCTGAGTTAACCCATTGGGAAAAAGAAAAAATATTGTGGTCATATTTTTTATTTTATTAAATTTCACCTCAGTATGTTCTTGTTTAAATTTTATTTTGAAGGAGAGTATCAAATGTCTTTCATAACCTTGCATTTTTAGCAGGTTACTGTAACCAATTTAAACAAATGTTTGTATAGCATCCTAACTTTTCTTAATTGCATAAATATTATCTCACTATTTTAGAATACTTCTAATTAAATAAATAGATTTGTCTAGACATTATGACGCTAATAATATTTATTCCGTTGTCTGTATTGAAATAATTTAAGGTATATCTTTCATTTACTGCAATAAATTACAGCAAATACAAACAGTGAGTACATCCCGGATGACGACTAGGATGACAATCGGAATGTCATCCTGGTTGGATAATGTGTGATGGGTTTTAGGGCATGTAGTGGCAAAATCATCAATCAACGCTTGGAATTGAAACGAAGAAGGTATTATCAATTAAAAGGCAAGTGGCACTTGTAAACCGATAGTCTTGACAATCAGTTATTAATTTATTATTAATTGACAATTTATCTAAAAAATAACTCTGAATTATCTGAAAAATTTATTTAAAAACTAAACCTCTCGCCAGTCTTCGTAGTACGTACTTGCATTAATTTCATACTGCACTGGATATTATACAACTTAAGTAGCAAGAAATCAGTCAAGACGTAATAGTCAATTAAATATTACCAACATGAGTCTGTCAAGATAGCAGAATCTGGTAAGAAATCCTAATCTGGCTTAACCTGCCTATAGCAATCAGTACAACCGTGAAAATCGTAAAATTGAAGGTTTCCAACAGGAGCTTTCACACCGTTGTTATAGAGTTTGGTCCGAATTATTTGCTACGTTATTGAGCAAAAACACAGCGTGGAGTTGGGGATTTCTGTTTAGCTTTTAACCATATGTCGTTGGACAGCCTGTCAAAGTAACCTTGCTACAATAATAATAGTAGAGACAACCAGAAAATGAAAAACTGCAATCACATGGAAGTTTAGGAAATTGAGTAAAACTAGAGGATCTAGATTCTAGAAGATGGAATCGCCTTTTCCCATTGTCATTGTTCTCGCCGTCTTTCTTAGTCTCGTACATTTTTTGTACTTAATACCTTCAGTGTACCTTCAGCATAAGTTCCTTGTACAATCCAGGTTGCATATTTAATATTTTGTAATGTTTATTCTGCTTATTCGTTTCATTGTCATACACCTTTTGTTTCTTTCCCCAGCTAGTTTCCGCCTTTTAGAGCATTTGAGGAGCAGACTTTTGAAATTCCTTTTGCCAAGCTCGATTCGACTCGAAACTCGACTCGATTTCGAGTCAAGTTTCGAGTCGAGTTCGACAATTCTTTATTCGAGTCGAGTCGAGCTTCACGTATGTCGAGCCCGAGTCGAGTCGAGTTTTTGAAGTCGGGTTTTTCGAGCTTTTCGAGTCGGCTCGAGAAAATTGTACAGTTTACAGTATTTCCCTTATTTTGTACTTTAACGGATTATAACTAAGAATTTGCGCAATTACTTTTCTTTAAATGGCTTCATTACACTATAACACTTAAAACAATAAAATTTCCCAAAATTGGTAGCATTGAAAATAAAATTGAAAAAAAAACAGAAAATTGACAAAAACTTTACCCTAAAAATTTGAATTTTCAAATGTCACATCAGTGTTGTCAACTACCACAAAATTTCCTAAATTTTGAAGTAGCGATTTTTTTTTATTTAAAAAGGGAATAAAAGAGGCAAAATAGAAAAGAAATAGCATAAAAAGCTCGTTTCATAAGTCATTATTGCACTCGTCCTTTAGAAAACTCGCCGCAAGCGGCTCGTTTTCTGACTGAGAGGAGAAAAAAGTGTTCGCGACTGCTATATGAATTTGGAAAATAACTATGATTCCAAAACGAGCCGGCTCGACTCGACTCGATTTCGAGCGGAGTTTCGAGTCGAGTTGAAACAGATTATTTCGAGTCGAGCTTGAATATTTTTTTCGAGTCGAGTCGAGCTTTCTAGGAAAGCTCGGCTCGACTCCATCACTCGAGTCCATTACTAGCTTTGAGTGAAATTTGAAACGCCTGATTTTTCAGAATAAGGATTCTAAATTTATAAAAAGAATAAGCTAATTTTAAAAAGAAGGCTTTACTGCAAGGAGATGCCTAACTACTCATCTCTTTCACAATAGCTTTAGAAAAAATATTCGAAGGAGCAAAATAAATACAAGCAAAAGAATATAATTATCATCAATGCCCTGCGAATGAGGATAATTTTGAAGCGATCAAGAACGCAGTTGCAGAAAAGAGTAAGCGAGCTAGAAAATGCCACAAATAAAATAAAACTACATATAAATAGCAGCAAAATATAATATATGATAATGGACGAAACGGAGAGCATGGTGAAAAAATGAGAATAACCATGCTACCCATAACCTGGAGAACCAGGCCCCAGCAGCAGCTCTGACGCGTGTACTGGACGGAGGGCTGATTATTTGTATTGCGTAGGCCACTTTTGAAATACAGCAAAGTGTAATGTGTTTAAGTGTCTTAATAACAAAGAATGGGAATGAAAATAAAGAGCCAGATTAATAAAAGCAGATAAAAGTTTATTGCTGTGCTTATTATCATAGGCCAATATTAACATTTCATGTAAATTGTGAGTGGTGAACAATGGTATACAAAATAACAGGAATATGGGAAAGGATTCTGCAAAGATTTTATGTAACTAGAAGAATGGAAGTTGGAACTTTAAGTTGAGCTCAAGTGTACTATAAATGTGGTCAAAGGGCAACGACTACGATAGTTGTTGGGTCATGTAAAAAGATTACCACCTGAACTAATTATACGAAAACGTGCTAGACCAGACTTTAATTCTTAGAATGCATTTCAATCAAAAGGAAAATTTAAGGAAACTTAAGTTTGATGTACAGCGAACTTCGTGTTTTAATCTCTGGATAAGATTTCTGTTCATGTATCACCGGTTGAGGCGGACATCTTTTAAAATATATGTTTTTTTAGTTAAGATCCTTCAGTAGAGAAAGATCCCCCGAAATCTCTCTGTTTCTTTCCAAAGTTTTTAAAAGAATTTTTGAAGGTGTAGTACCATGTACCAGTACCATTGAACTGTGTAATAAAAGATCTCAATGCTGCGTCTGAAAATGTATGGAATTCTTCAGGAGAAAATAAGCAACGAGTCTAAAAAAAGCAAAACACTTCTGAAAAAAGAAAAGTAGGATGTCGTAGCTCAACATGTGCGCATTAGCTGAACCATGCCAGGGGTGAACATTTAAAGTGAAAGGAGTATCTAAGTAGAAGGAATTTTAGAAAAAACTGTTACAAAGAGTTAGGCAAAATATTGATAGGATTAGTATTTTAAAAATAGTGTGTGAACTTTTTATAATTACTAGCGATAATTATGCCCCTATGTCTCATTTTTACAAAGAATGATATCTGCAATCGGTCCTGCGTCAACTTCCAATGAATTATTCCTTGGATAGCCGGTGTTTTATAGTCTCTACTTAGTTTTAACTATTAGAGGCTTACTACTGTAGACAAAATTTTCTCAATGTTAAGTAGACTTTAAACTGGGACAATCATTCAATCAATCGACAATAGACAGATGTACAATATTCTAAGAAAAGACAAGAAACTTGATGTGACTTGCCACGCCTTGATTGAATTGGATACATTTGGTCATTGTTGGTGACTATACACAATTTAGACAACTTTAGCATCGACTTTTTTATAGGGAAGGTGCAAATTGTTGTCTTAGTATAAATTTCGTTAAATTTATGTTTATATGATGATGATTATATAATAAGTGAATGCATAATGTCACATAAAGAAGATCATTTTCGTACGCATACCTTAAACATTTATACCTACCTTTAGGTATGGATATAATATCCAAAAGTACTAAAAGTTAAAACTACTTCAACCTCTGTTCATTATTTTTCTGAAAAACAATTGTACATATTAGTTAAAACATATAGGCCTAATGAAAAAAGACAAGCTATTCTTTACATAATTTGTTTCCCAAACACGTAAACAGGCTATTTTATTGAGTTGTCAGTAAATCTTTCTAACGCTTTCGGAAATTAGTAGACAAATGTGATCTATTATTGAAATCATGCAAACTTTGGGGGTCTCCAGGGGTGTGTTTTATACAAAGGAAGCTGGTAACAAAAGGTCTAACGTAAATAATGGTTAGCACAAAGCAAAAAAGGACTATGAAAAAGAAGACCTAGTTTAGAAATTTTTTCTTAGCAAATTCGGTTAGTAAAACTGTTAAATCAACACAAATTTTGACACACCCCTATCTCTAGTGCACAGGAAAACATTTAAAAATCCAAACGAGGTTGTTCTTAAAAAAGCTTTTTCCGTCTCCTTTGTATATCAGTCCCATTTGGCTTTTCTAAATGTCTTCCTAAATCTCAAGTAGTACACAATATATTAATGCATATGGAGGTTTTTTAGAAGCTTCTCGGAGAAGTTATTTTTTATCATCCCCCTATTTTTAAAAGTGTAGTCTGTCTAGTTTCGCCCACACAATAGCATTCTATAGTATAGGACCTGCTGTGCTGTTTGATGCTGAGTCTCTACTACGCCACAACTTCCCCTTCGCTCTCTTATAGATCCCAGCGTGACGCCTGAACACCCCATCAACGCAATTATTTAATATTAGGAAAGAGGGCACAAATTCCCTCCTTAAAAAAGAATCCGGATTAAAAATCAGCTTACCATCGTCAGTTTTTTATGGTTCGATTCGTTATGTAGCCATAATTAGATATTTAATCAGGATTTGTTAAAATTAAGGGATGGAAAATAAAGAGGAAAATAAGTTTTTTTATTGCAAAATCATCCTATTAGGAAGAAGGGAAGTAAAGTTTTATGTTCGAGATTAGGTCATGATTCATTGATGGGGTTTTGTGGTCGAAAAGTTAAATATCATTCGGGGTAATTAAGATTTTTCTTAATGTTCGAATGGTTTTATTCTTGACGTAATAAAATTCCGAATTTTATTGTATTAAAAGCAGATAATTTTTAATGTTTCTGATACTACATTACTTTGGTTTTATTGTTATTGTTCGATAACCAATTTTAATTTTCTTAAATCATTTTGTAAATAAGTGGAAATAATTAAAATGACGTAATTAAGGAAAACGTTATTGTCATTTTTATTTTATATATTCTGATATGATCGTTCTGTTCTCTGCGATATTAATTGAAATCTTTAGTTTTAAAATATGATTTCTTACCTTTTTATTGTACAACAAATTTAATTTTAAATTAACTTCAATAATGCCTATCCTCTGCAAGTTGTGAAATCACTTCTACTATTTCTATAAAAATGATTTTAGTATTAGGAACAAGTAACCCCTATATTTGTTAATGGTTGCGGTTGGGTTACAGGTAAATAGTACACTATAAAAACTATATCCATCTTCGTTAGAATAGAGCATAACGTTCCAATAATAGATCTAGACCTGGCTCCTCCACCAAAAGTGTTATGTACGAGAATGTAAGCATAATCAAATATAATAAATGCAAGCCATATTGAGCACAACACAGGAAATGTTTTTAAAAATGATAACCTGAAACTCGAGCATGTTAGGATAGAAGCAGATAGCGTTGAACATTGAGCTAGAAGTTGATCTTGTTTTTATTTTACTCATCTTAATCTTGATTAATAATAACATTAATAATACTGTTAAGTACACTCTAGAAGTCGTACTCAATGGTATCCTCAAAAAGTCGTATAATGATTCACTGCCGCTGTCCTCTTCAGTAAATTCTGAAACACAATAACAAACTCTAATAACAACAGGATGCCAACAACTAACAAGATACAAATATTGTAAGAAGTACCTGTTCCAGTCTCTTCATCGTCCAAAGCTTTATTAGGATTATCATACTCTTCTGCAGTCTCTGGGCTATTTTGGCATCCAAGACCGGGGCAGTTCCCACACAAGTTATTGCATTGCATGTGGTGTTTTCGCCAGGAGAAGTGGATAGTGGATCAACCTGCCATGTATTTTCAGGACACAAGCACAGACATCTGTGGTGGTACCGTCGGTCTCGTGCTTGTTACTGGATACAGGTGCCCTTCCTCTTCCACCCATCCCCACTTAAAGAGATCCAGGTGGTTGCCTCTCCATATTTGCACCTGTCAAGAGAGGACGAAGAAAATACTCAACGTTCAGAAATTTAGAAATAATAATGGTATATTTATTATTTAACGTTGTCGTTATTTGCAGATAAATGCGAAGAAAGTGCTGTCGAGTTGTAGATGAAGTAGGAGGAAGCTGGGCCAAGTCAAATTTCACAATATTCTTCTGAGTTGGAGAGTGTATTTTTCTGTACAGCTCAAACCATCTTTTGCCAAGTGAATCCCATCTTTACAGAATATTCTGCTAGCAGAAAGGCTTCTCCAGCCCTGGCCATATCGTCAGGGTCAGCATTGGGCTTGTCCAACACACTGGGTTACTGTTCACGTCAGCTTCACTTTGCCAACCTTATGATAGCCGCTGAGTGTGTTAAGCCTGTAGTTGCGTGGACAAAAAGGAGGCTTTTCTGCATGTCACCTAGAGTTTCCTGGCATGACTCACTGCTGTATAGTGTTGGTGGCTTTCCTTTCTTTCCAGGCACCAAAAGATTCACGTCCAAATGAGCGGTAAGTGCAATTATCAGGATAGCTAGACCAGTATCTTGTCCACAATCGAAGTGCAGCAGTAACGCTTGGCGCATTCAATAGCAATAACCACTATCCAGCCGTCAGCGTCAGATGTGCTTTAATTACAGTAAAAGTGAAGGTAAGAGAAGCAATCCCTGTGCATCTTCCTTCTGCAACCACAGAATCCATCCCAGTTTCCAACTTTAAATTTATATTTGCATACAACTGATCGTTGTCGCTCCTGTACTTAGCACCTTTATGTGCAACATCTACAGGTTTTGCACAAAGTAGGCAGTGTTGCTTGAAATCAAAGCTCAAAGACGATGACCTTCGCTGCCAAATCACTAACGCGGGAACTTCAGGTAGTTTCGGTCCTCGTGTATAAACTCTTCCTGCATTCTGATTACAACTGTACAGTCTTTAGTGCTTTAAATTCTTCATGAACCTTGTCATTTATTGTATGACTGCGGCGAATAATTGTTTTGATGGAATTTTTCCCGCACTTAACAATATCACCACCACCCTAAGGAGTCACATAGGAGTACAACAGACACTTATCCATCTTGATATAAAAGGTTGCACCACAGCAGGTTTCCTCAACGACACACCACCGCAGACACAGTGCACAGGACAGTTCACATTCACATGAACCAAATCACGACGAAAGTATTTCAAAAAGAACTCGTAGCGAATCAGCCTGAAGATACCGACGTGTACAAACTTGTCAACAAGTCAAGGCGAGCGCAAAGCTGCAGCCGTGACATCACCCAATGAAGGCGCAAGTGCGCTAGCATAGCAACATGTTCGCAGCTCCGCATAAACAGCTGGTATTCGCGCTTTCGAGATGTAAAGTTATGAAAGCTGAGTAATTTAAGAGTTGTGTCTCAGCAGTGAGTCAGCAAATTGCACTATTCCACGTTCATTCCACCGTATATATCATGTCATAGGTAATAAGATTGTACGTAGTAAATACCTTCCAACGTAGTAGGGCTCAGGATTGAAACAATTGTAGTGGTATGTGTATATTTTTAGGGTTTCTTGGGAAGGGGGATACATTTATGATATGAATATGAGCCATATTTTAAAATTGTAAATAAAAGAATATCCTTTCTCCTTTAGGTATATATTTTTAGTGCGTTTTTTCTTGGCGAATGCTGATCAAAAAGCTATTTTTTATTGTACCAACTGCATGTAAGGATAGAAAGTACCAAAGCTATTATTACAAACAAACTTCAATTTATATGGGTCGGAGGATTATGAGGTATGAATTAAGGATATTCAAGAAATTTCCGAAAATATTGTTAGATGTCATTCTCACACTTGAATTCTGCAAACTCCTAAATCACCTAGTTCTAGGATAACCAGACACTAAGTTTGTCTTGGTAGACAGCTGCCTTGCTCTCTTAAAAAAGTAGAGCATTATACAGGATGTCCATTTAAGTGCACAATCATTCATATCTTTTAAACTACTACATAACGAAAAAAAAATTCAATTACAATTCAAGGTACAAAAGTTTGTTGGTTGTCAAAGATGCATACTTTGCATGCACCCGATGAACAAAATATTTTAAGATTGGATAAAACATACAGGGCGTTCCATTCGGAAAACCAAGTGAATTTGATTTAATGTTATCAAAATTTGAAGTTTTAATTTGAACACTATGCACATAAACAAAACTTGATAATATTTTAATAGCGTTTGTAGCACCCTGATAATACTGTCTGTAAAGAATACTGTTAAAATTCGAATAAGTTATATTTGTAATTTATATTAAACGTTGCTTGAGCAATTATTTTACGATTTTTATTTTCAAACCGATTTTGAGTTTAGATCAGGGGTTCCGTTTAGATTACCCGGACCCCACAGTAATCATCCCGGCTGGGTCAGCCAGTCATCCTCTCATACCCCACGTACAGGCTCCGAAACGTTACGTTCGGAAAGTAAGGAGTGTGTGAATCTTTCAGTACCTTAATCTATTACGGGCCTCAAGTTCTGGAAATGCATTGTGCCCCGAATTTGCAAACATTTTGACTAATACCTTGCACATTTTAAGTAGAAAAAATCTATTCAATGATATTTGTACTCAGTGATAATCCAACCAGACGGACTTTTACCATAAATGTTGTGATATTGGTTGCAATTTGAATGGTACCTAGCCAAAACGGACAATCGCTATTTTGGTTGTTGTGGTCATGGCCACGACGGCCTCCGTGACCATAACGGTCAACAGCGGGCGCACAGCCACAATGGCCAATTTGATCATATCGCCCAACTCGACACTTGACCATAACGGCCAACTCGAAACTCCGGCTCATCTGCCATTTTGATCATCACGGCCACCATCGCTTATGTACTGCAGTCACTTTTGTTTCTAACGGTGTTCACCTTCTCATAGAATACATACACACCCGCGCGCGCAGGTGTGTGTGTGTGTATGTGTGAGAGAGAAGTATTTTGGTTTCGTTAAAGCTTGCTCTCTTTTAACTTACACTGTATTTTAAAAGGTCAAAGGTGAAAGTAACCCGATTTAACGTGACTTACCTATATTGAGAAATGCACCTGTATAGAACTACAGCCTCATGAAGTTCGAGGAATTTTTCTTTCTTAGTTTTTTCTGATTTTCTCGGTATCTCAGGCAGATTAAAAGATAAACCCTGAGAACTTGGCACAGATATAAGAAGAAGAAAAACGAGCCCTCAGAAAAACATGGCAGATTACTCGCGCACTGAGCGATAAAACGTAGTAAAAATCAAGACTTCCAGAACTATCTGCATTATGGAAAACCACAAAGATCAATCAACCACAGTTACAAAACCTTCCGAATAGAATGCAATCTGGTGATTGGGCTAGAGACAATAGTCAAAAACCAGATAGCTTTAGTGAATATCTGGCGGAGGTGTATACGCCTCTTAGAAACAAAAGTGTTGTTACGATTTGCACAATTGACCATTTCATTTCATCATTGTGGCTGTTGTAGTCACGCGCCACAGTTGATCGTTGTGGCCAGCATCGCCAGCGACTCCAATACACAAGTGTTGTGGTCAAAATGGTAGATGGGGCGGTGTTTCGTGTTGACCGTTGTGGTTATGGTGGCCGTTATGGTCAAGCCGAGTTGGGCGATATGGTCAAATTGGCCGTTGTGGATGTGTGCGCCAGCTGCTGGCCGTTGTGGAAATGGCCACAACAGCCAAAACACCGATTAGCCGTTGTGACCTAGACCCATTTGAATCGGTTAGAAACAATATCCAGCTTTTCATAATATGTATTCGTATCTTTACTTTTTACTGTTCCAGTATTATTATGTTCTTTTGTTAGATTGTAGAATTAAAAGATGATGTATAGATAACCATATCCAGGAAGTAGCCTACCACTAAGAGACATATAGGCTATACTGGGCTATAAAAACTAGAGAATTGAGCAACATGAATTGCATACGTAAATAGGTGTTTGCGTGTTGATGTTTATCCATTTGGATTACATATGAAAAATTATCTTTATCTTCCTATTTAATTAATATTATTGGTAACGGTTTTTAATGAAGAGGATTTCATTAAATACCTAATTACGCAACGAGTTCGTTTATTATCATTTTAACGCTTTGACAGAATGTCAATAATTCCAGATTTTCCATTTAACTTCATTTAACAAATTTTAAATTATTAAATTGTGTAACCACTGGATTATGACTAGAACTAATAAATAAATGCCGATGAAATCCGTGCACATCAATAATGGCATAATTCTCTTGATGGATATCATTTAAAATTGCAGAGCTATGATCAATCGAAAATTTCAAATAAAGGATGAAATAAATAAATATCTAAAAATTGGTCCTCAATCCTCTTATTCAAAACTAGCAGTAATTGGGGATTTTGATATATCTCTCTATTCAATACTAGTAAAATTATTGCCAATCAAAACCATGCATAGTTTTCCAATCAGCTAATAACGTTTCTGTATAAAAGGCAACATGTTATTTCAGCAAAACAAAAGAAAAAAGAAACAGCGTTTTTTCAATGTAAATTGTATGAAAAACCCGACACATTCAGCATGATAAAAGCACGGATTCGTTCAAACACATGTACAAGTGTTTCAGTCTGATTAACTATTAATGTTCGATCAATATTTTAATAAACATAAAGGCTAGCATTGTGCGTGCGGTGTAAGCAAATAGAAATAATTAAATATATCTAATGTAAGCTACTATATAGCTCTAATATCTGTTGAATATTTAAAGGGTAATAAGAATTTAAGTGATTCACTAACCCTTTTGTTCAGTTAAATTCTAAAGAAATTTGTATTTAATTTGAAATCCATAACACAACACTAGTTGCAGTAGGTATGTACTTGTAGAAAATTGATTTTAATCGGATAAACCATATTTATATGCGTATAACTGTTTTCAATTAAAAATACATTTGCATACAATGCTTTTGTGATTTTGTTTTTTTATATGAACGTTCGCAAACTTGAATAATATCGTATTTTAGTGGTTTTTATTTAATTATAACGCATTTAAAATATTAATCAAAATACAATTCAATTTTCCATTTATGCTGATAATATTACAATACAGCCAGATCGTAAAATTTTTATTAGAGTACTGTTACTTGAATAATTTAATTTAAATCGTATAAAACACTAAATTAATATATTCATACAGCAGGGATAAGCACACCTACAGGTACTGACTGGTTGTCGCTAACAAAAGTATTTCAGGAAACTGAATTAAAAATTGACAAAAAAATTAGTTGTTACTGTAGTGAGTGGTATAATGATTAAATAACTTTTTCTGCAGATTTCCCGTCCCTTCCCTAAAGTTTTTTTTGGTATGACAAAATCAGTTGGTTGTGCCACAGTATATACATATATATATAACAACCAGTAGGTCTACTTGTGTGCGGCACCTTGTTACGTGCTAATTTCGTAACACCCTGTATAGCTATGCTTTTGTGTTAAGTTGTATGGCGTTTAGGGATTTTCGCATTTTCTCTCCTTTTAGTTGCCATTTTTCTTTTGGAACTACTTCCGGTTGATAGCAGAACACTCACTACGATTTCATACGCTCGTCAAGCTCTCAACTTTTCTATCATTCAGTCTCTTATATTTAATTCTTTTGATATGATTCGATATTGAATCGTCGTTAGCCGCTTGTGGAGGCGATGTAATTATCTCTTAAGGTCACATTACACCGGAGGTATTTATAAAGTGTTTCTTTGTGCATTCTGGTAATTTGATTGTATTTGTTACAGACCTTTTTTTTTCTTTTGGGTTTACCTTTACTCATTTTATAACTTCCTGGTTGTCTTACAATAATTACATTCACTACGTTGTATATTTGGGTTGTTAAAAGACCATTACACTGACTTGGTTCATGTTGTCCCGTTGGATCACGCTACGTTCGACCTGGTTGGTGACGTTCCTATTCAGTTCGAAGAACATACATCTGTATCGTGCGTTAGTTATATTGTAGCAACTATTTACAACAGCAATAACGTTTGACAACCATTATTGTATATAAAACATTTCTGTATGTATTTGTATATTACAATTTTATGTAGTAAATGGTTTTTCCCCAGTGTGCGTGTAGCACTTATATCTAGTATCTGTTTCATATATATAATTTTATCACATGTTACTTATTTTATTACATTGTTAGGAATATTTGCGAGTGAATACGTATGACTTTGCTCCGTAATGAATTGTTTAAACAATTAAAATCTGAGTTAACGATTGCGCAACCTACATCACAGGTATTCGCGTTAATTTACTTGCATTTAATTTTTGCCAAAGCTATTTGTCCTTGGTTAAAATATAATCTTACTTGATTGATTTATGTTAATTGATCTACCTGATAACTGGTTTAATTAATAATAAAGCTATGTAAATCTCTTACTTGACGACTTATTATTTATATGTTTGGTATTTGTGGTTTATATTTTCAGCTATCGAGGAGCCATTATTGGGAGAAGTCGACCACATTGGTAGAAGTCGCAAATGTGTTGTTCTTTTCAGATTTTGTCGGTCAGTACTGTAGCTATTTTAGACGATAGACCTGATTGAGACCCACGACCTCACACAAGTTAGCTGGCAGCCGACAGATTTAACTGCGGTTAAAGGTTGTTACCGTTTCCCAATAAGCAGTCCCCATTTTGTGGGTAACAATCTTTCATGTTATTAATCCACCTTCGAATATCACGACCATAAACGAAGCAGTGCACCGAAGTTTATCGGTCGACATCGCCTACGAATGCGGGTAGATAATATGTAGAAACGTATTCAAAGTATTCAATAATCAAGTATTCAATAGGAAATAGAATTTTGTGAATCAACAAAATTAATCGACACCTTTGAACAATTAGTTTGTTATTAACTAAACTCAAATTAACGTACATAATTGAATATTCATTTACAAAACGAAAGCTTTATTGTTAATTATGTTTCAATATAATTATCTTTTTACTACTTTTGGATGATTTAAAATTTCTGTTAACGTCTTTTAAAGTGTAATACATATTTTCATTTACACAAATATCCTGGAAGTGTTGTTGAAAAAGTATTTCCATAGATAAAATAAATTAAATATATAAACATTTTTTATCAAATAACCGCATAAATATCGAATAAAGTTTTTTCTTATTTATCAGAAGTTTGGTAATTCTTTATCAATTAAAACAATCTCTGCATCGTTTCCTGATTCTGTGTTTATTAATTTCGTACTACGGGGCACTCGCTCTGCACAATTGGAGTTATACGGGACTGGCTAATTTAATGTGTTCGGTCGCGCGTAAGAAGCAAAACTGCTCTCCGGCACGTGCCAGCTTGTTGTGTGGTGGATGGTAACTATTTGCGATAGTCACGTTACTGTATTATACTGTGGTTGTGTCGTGTATAATAG
Source organism: Agrypnus murinus (assembly GCA_929113105.1). Taxonomy (NCBI): domain Eukaryota; kingdom Metazoa; phylum Arthropoda; class Insecta; order Coleoptera; family Elateridae; genus Agrypnus; species Agrypnus murinus. Next base: position 158,237,905 of record OV816026.1, read on the forward strand.
TCAAGTTTTATCATTTAAAACAAGGTTTATTGAAGATCCGCAAACATCGCACACACTCACTATAGAGCCCTTATTACACTAAAAAAAACACTGTATAGATGTATCCTTAATACTGTAACCACATAATTGATCAACTAAGCTCGTTGAAGTGAACCTTTAATTGACAGATCATAAACTATCGTTGAAACTTTTAGGTTATTATAATTACTAATGACTAAAGTTAAAGAGTTGAAGTTATTTGAATAATGCTAATAATGACTGATTAAGACTTACTCTCATTAGATTATTATTACAATGAAAACACAGATTAAAGTTGAGTTATTCCAAAATTTCTACTAGTCATATAGTAAAAATGAAACTTGAAAGTTTATACTATATATACTTCTGTTTAATAACAGAAGACAACAATAATTATTATTAAAGCGTTTAATAATAATTAATAAAAACTCTTTAAGTTAAATTCCTAAAGAAATAACTTTAAATTCGAATTTCCTAACGTGGACTGTACTACATAATATTATTGGACTTCACAAATTGTTTTACTTAAAACTGCATTTTCCTAACAAGAAAATAGTTTTCTTCTTGCTTTCCGAAAGCTACGAGACGGTAGACAAAACGTATTAATTAGCGCAAAACGCTCTGAATATGCTAGATTGGACGGGACGGTACTTTCAGATTAGCTCTCGCAAAATGCCCAAACCAACTGCTTAGGGTGCGAACTTTCGTAGCGTTTTACATTTGAAGAGTAATTCGAATGTACCTATCGGAAACTAGAACATCAACTCTTGCAAATAGCAAAAAGGTAGAATTTCTTACTGAAAATGCACAATAAAGGAGTGCTTATCTCTCCAACCGAAATGGCAAGCAATAAAACTCGACACGTTATATATAACATATAATATATAACAATATATAACACATTTATTTAGTTGCAAACTGCTTCTTGCAATAAAACGTCTTATATTATTCGTAGCCAAAACAGAAAGAAACATGACGATATCAAAATGCAGCCTACCAATAATTTATCTTTTATGAATTTTGTACGTGCTTTTAAATTACAAAGGGGGTTCGATCTTTTACTGATCTATTACTGAGCAGAATTATCAAGGACTTTCGTCTTTCGTCAAAAACGAATTTTAATTGCAGCTGTCCGTATTCATATTCAACAAGAATGCATATTAAACATGGGAATTAAAGTTAAACTTAACCCAAACGAAATATCTCACTATACACAGGACCGTAGTAGGATTATTTGTATTAAATACATATCCAAATTTATAAATTGAATCTTTGTTCGTTACAGGATTGAACGTTGGACGTATCAGAAGAAGCGACTAGAGCCACCAGTTTCAATTCCCATTTTCAGTGTTGAAACTGACAAGTTGAAAACTGAAAAACTGTCCTCATAAGAGCGTAAGAATAATAAAGGTCTCATCAGAAAACATTAGGTAGGTATGTAAAACTGACATCTTAGTTAATAGAGATTTTAATTGGAAATGTGCTGCAGGGCAGAAGACGAATCTTCCAAATAGTGCACTTTTTAGTGTTTGAGCATTAACTTATTAAAATTCAGAACTTTATTTAAAAAGTGGCATATTCTGAAATCTTTCATTTAGAAAAGACGTGGAAAAGAATTGGAGTAGATGGTTTAGAGAAAATGAGTTGACAATATCTAAATATATTACCCATCTTACAAACTGAAACTTTTTTAATAATAATTAATTCTAATTAACTTAATTGCGATTAAAACCGAATATCAGAAATTTCATTGGCTGAGATTTAAGAGACCCGAGATTTTATCCAATTATATTTCTAAATTTCAAATTTAATCACATTTAAGTTAATCAAAATTTAATCAAGCTTTGTAAAACCATTCATATGGCAGTAAAACAGTCTTTAGATCTTGGAACTGCCACTTTTCCATGTTAATTTGCAGGGTCAATTTAATAGTTGGGGATATTCAATGAATAGGCTCCATAGCCTTAAGTCGAACTAGGAGATCAACAAATTCTTCCTGATCATAATCAAGCTTAACTGCAATTCCTTCTTGGGCATATTTAATTACCTTAATGTCATTAATGACTGGATCTGATGACACTTTCCATGGTCGGATAGTAGGATTTGCTTTGTATGGGTTTGGTGTTGATAAATGAAAATAAACATTTCAAAATAACATCAACAACCTTTTTTATGGAAAGTGGTTTTAAACATTTGGATTGGAAACTAACTTTTTAGATTCAAACAATTTTATTTATTTCCCTTTTTTTATTTTTTTATTTCTCAAATAATTTATTTCTTTTTTCTCCAATTTTATTTTTTTATTTCTCCATTTATTTCTTTATTTATTTCTCCAATACATACTATGTTTAATAGATACATATTTGTTATATGTATTTTAAATATTAGAGGTTTTCTTATAGAAAGAATATTTATTAAATAATTATTTTACATAAATAATTTATATTTGAATCTTTATAATTCATGCATATTTAGTACATACGTATTTGGACAAGCACATCTTTAAAAGATTTTGACGATATTGGAAAATTAATATTTAAAAGCATATATTTCATAGACATTTAATAAACAAATAAAACCTAACATTGAGTATTAGAAATACTTGCCGTATCATGTCGAGCAAAAAATTTATATAAATTTTGATATTTTATCAATATTTAACACACATTTTGTAAAGCTATTTCCAATTTAGGATATATATTTTCTAGTTTATGTATGTATTACATAAGTTCATCAACGTCTAACTTCAAAGTAAAATAATATAAAACGTGTGTTGAACCTCTGATAACTTTTTCTTACTTTTTACAACGTTTTTAAACGTGTTATTATGCAAATATAATATTTTTAGACTTGATGCTCTCAAATCATAATTTGAGTAATTAAGTAAAAATCAAGCAAAAACTTTAAATATCGAAAGTTAATATACGCTAAATCGAGATTCGTGTGTACGTAACGCCCTTAATAATACAAAAATATAAATTGTTGATGGTACCATAAAATAACAGCTGACTTATAAACAAAATGATTGGACAGTTGATTTAAGTGAAATTTGCATGTGCACAATTAATGTAATACGCAACATTTAACGGTAATAATGATTTAATAATTGCCTAACACTTTCTAATTATATTTACAGCAATGGAAAAGAAGGATTTAATGGATTAAATTACCAATTTCGAATCACTATTGTTATATACCCACTATAAAACTACTAAAACTATATTACTTATTTTTAATATTTGATGACTATGATATTTATACATCAGTTATCATATTATCAGATTGTATTATGCGTTTGTTTACATTCATTCATGTCATAGTTTACAAATTAACATTATTTTTCTGATTCACTAACAAATATTTCAGTTCAATCGTCCAAGTAATCGTTTGTATTTAATATATATCACATACCAATAATGGTTTCCTTTATAATTACATTTCCGTAATGTAGTCAGTACAAGTTCAGATCTAAGACTAGTAACATCATTATTCTTGCATCTATATATTTCAAACACAAGGCTTATTTTTGTTCCAGTTCGTTTGAAAGTTCACCAGGCAGATTTTCGTCGTTCTTTTTTTATATTGAAGCTTTCGCTGTGTAGATTAGTCAACACTATTTAATTTTTATATTTTTTAATGTTTATATTTTTAATTTAAATAAATATAAAATGTTTAATTTGAGACGCCTGAATTGGACATTCACTCGGGACGCCCTCTCACTTTCTACGGTGGTAAGTTTTAGAACTATTCACGATTACTGATCTAGGTATTAGTTAACACTACTTACTTTTTATTTTTGTTTGACTTTTATATTTTTAAAACCGTCCCTTTTTTTAGTTTGTGTAGTTTTAGTTTTGTGATTTTGTAATTAAATTTTTAGGCAGTATTTGTAATCGATGCATTTCAATATTCCCAAGGCCGATTGCTGCGTCACGTTTTGGTACTAAACATCCTCTCTATATCCGCTTACTATGCCACCAGCAGTTCTAAGTCGAGTTTCACCGTATTTGCTGTGGAGCATTTTCACAAAATTTGATATGTCTGTCTCTGTGGGTTCGTCCCTTCTAAATTTCGAAATTCTGCAGATTAGGATATTTGATAAAAAAGTAGAATAGGAATGTCTAGGAACTAATGTTTTATCTCTTAAGGAGCATCGACAAAATAACCAACAAAGTTTCAATGCAGAATTTTATGATAAGAATAAGTTGGGAGTCCGAGTCGGGGAGGTGGTAATCAGGGAGAGGGGGGTAGGTTAAGGAAGAGATAACTCGGAGGGGCAAGACGGAAAAAGCAGTAAGACGGGGAGTAACTAAAGGAGGAATATAGGATGAGTCGTGATTGATTGTTGAGGGGAAGGGGGTATAACCATAAACATATAGTATTAGAAGCAAAGCATTAGAAGAAATGTTTTGGAATAAAAAAGAAAATGGGTATTGTTAGAACTCATATAGGAACCTTTTGAATTAAAACTAGAAAAATTCCAAAAAATTATAACAACCGTGACTTAAAACCACCCAGGCAACCCATCATATACTTATGTAATAATCTTCAAGAATTGAGTAAATGGAATTAATTAAACTCTCAACCGTAACAAAATTATTAAAGCGACAATTCAATTTGTAATCTGATTCAATGTACGTGGTTTTACCCTACGCAGTTCAAATTACAGAAAAGAATCTATTTTTAAACGGAGTTCATTGCGTTTTTAAGAGATTCTCGCTGTCCGCAGTTCTAACAGGTTTTTATTAAAAATTCAGATATTATTAATACTTTTTGATTTTTTCAATACCAACAAATAATATACATACATAGCTCCAATCTGAGTTTCGGTAGATAAATCGTATCGAAGTTTAATTCTGTAGAAGAATTGATACCTATAATTTGTTTTGTAATGTTCAATAATAGTTCATTATATTATTTTCTTTTATTCATTATATTAATTATTATTATATTCCATTATAGGTACTACCTACGAGAACCGGAAGATAAGAGAAGGTAAATTACTTATGATATTACAAGTTGTGTAATTTCCTACTGGTTTTATTATTTATTTTTTAATAGGTGCTTTGTATTAATTTTAAGTTCAAGTTGATCAGAAAAGTCTACGTCTCATATGATTCATGATTAGTATTATTTTGTGAGAAATAGTATGAACAATTTACCACATAATCGTAAAATAGCTATGAACTAAAACTAAGTTTTGGTGTAAAATTGTATATCCCTGCCGCCATAGTTTCACTTCATCATTGCCAATGTTACACCTAAAAATCTTGCCTATTTGACTTTGGAAGTTTTGTAGCCGCATATTCCCTGTGCTATTGCCTCTTCTATAGTAATCATTACTTTTTTATTTAAGTATGTATCTGCTGTATTTTTTAAACTCACTGCTGCTTCACTGTTTCAAATGATCGGGGATTATTGATTGATTGATTGTAGTAGCCTGTTGATTTACATATGTAGATTATGTTTAATAAATCATCGTAATCACTTAAATTGCATTTTAGTACTGGCATGTTTTAATCGTTTAGGTTTAAAGACAGGAAGCAGCAAACTTTATTCTTTATTTTACCTACCAACACTTAATATCAAATATTATCTTGTTACAATATTATTCTATCTAAACTTATTATGTAATAAATGTGAATAATCTATATATTTAAAACACAAGGCTTATTCTTGTTCCAGTTCGTTTGAGAGATCCACTGGGTCAATTTACGTGATTCTTTTCTATATTCAAGCTTTCACTGTGTAGATTACTCAATACTACTTTATTATTATATATGTTTAATATTTATATTTTTAATTTAAATAAACATAAAATGTTTAATTTGAGACGCACGGATAAAACATTCTTTTGGGGCGCCATCTCACTTTCTACGTTGGTAAATTTTAGAACTATTTTCACGATTATAAAAGTTTGCTGTAACCACCACTTGCGGTTAACGGTTGTTTTGTTATTAGCAGAGACCAGAAAGATCTGCTGATAAGCCTGTGCAATATGCCAGATCATTAGCGTACCAATAATCTTGTCTAGTAGTTTCTTTATGTGATTTAGATGGAATAAAACTGTTATATAAAAGCTCCACGCCGCTGTCTTTATTTTACTGTATGCTTTTCGCTGACAATGAGAAATTCAAAACAAGCATGTGCTACAGTGGAGCAGCTGGTAAGTCATGCGGTTTCTTTATAAATTAAATGAACATGGACATATAAAATTGTTTGGACGACTATTTAAATGTATCATTTCTTGATATTTCTTACTTTATTTACGAAACAAGTTTATGGGTGTATAAAATTTCACATTCAAATTGTTAGTCACATGTGTTATTCCATTTATAAATAAATTGCTGCTTTGCACACACATTGCATTATTTCGCATTTATTTCTTTATCGGCTTTTAATTCTCGTCTTTGGTTATTAGGTTGCGTACTTTGACAAACCCCATTAGTTGAAAACCATGGAATGCAAACAAATTGTTCAAATATTAGATGATGACAATTGCTTATTTATATACCAATTGAAACATCATATTATGAAACATCAAATTATTAAACAAGTTATAAATGACTAGGGCAATTATTTTATAGGTCAATTATTATTTACTAATCTATTCATAAATAAGTATTTGTTCTTGGAATTTATTCTTGTAAATACTTTATATTAAGTTCCAGTTCGTTTGAGATTCCTCTGTGCCGATTTACGTGATACTTGTTTATGTTAAAGCTTTCGTTGTGTAGCATCTAGTTTATCGCGATATTTTGTTTTTGTATTTCACATGAATATGTGCTAGCAAAAGGCAACAACAAATAAAATAGTAATTAGGCCGTTATTGTAAGAAAATTTAAAGCTTTGCAAGTTTTATCCTTTTGTTATATTACAGGACTTACAACTGCTCCTGCGGAACCCCAAAATATTTCTACGAAACCCCATGGTTCCACGGAACACACTTTGTCGAGACTATTTTTGTCATGTTTTTGAAATATGTACCTACTAAGAGAGGTTTTCAAGAATTTTTAAACAAGATCGATTTTTGATTTTATTCTTATCATTTAGTAAGGCAGAATTTCGGTATGTATGTATGTAGAATAAACCGATGGGGAGGGGTAATACAGAGAGGAAAATATGTCAGAAGAGAGGATGGTAAGCTGGGAGAGATGAGTGCTAGGCTTAGAATTTTCAACTGGTTATGTTTGGTTGTGTTTATTGTATGGGTAAATCCTTCAATGCATTTGACCGTCATGTCTTGACGAGGTTTCCCTAGTTTAAGATAAAGATTCATTAATTTTGAATTATTGTTTTACATTAAATTCGTCTGGAAAAATTGTCATTCTGCTGGTAGTCACCTTAGGTGGTTCAGTTTTAGTAATGGACTCGAGCCCGAGCCAAGCTCGACTCGAGTCAAAACTCGGCTCGAAATCGAGTCGACAATTCTTTATTCGAGTCGAGTCGAGCTTCACGTATGTCGAGCCCGAGTCGAGTCGAGTATTTGAAGTCGAGTTTTTCGAGCTTTTCGAGCCGGCTCGAGAAAATTGTACAGTTTACAGTATTTCTCCTATTTTGTACTTTAACGGATTATAACTAAGAATTTCCGCAACTACTTTTCTTTAAATGGCTTCATTACACTATAACACTTAAAACATAATGAAATTTTTAATTATTATATAATTATTTTATCCCGTTATTAGGGTGTAATATATTCATCAATGACAAACAAAATGTTAAAAAGTAAAACTCCTGCACGCCATTTTATATGTTTTTAACAGCTAAAGTAACAACAGTTGCTGCTTGCAATCTGATCTTATCTTTTATGTTCAAAACGTGTTGATAACGTCGTGGATTTATCAACTTATATTAAAAAAATTTAAGTAATTTAAAAATTTAAAAGTAATTTTAGTTTGTTTTGTTTTTTTATTAAGATTAATGATGACTTTTAATTTATTAATATAATCAAACACTTCACTTTCAGTGGACTCTTAATTTTCAAAATATTGTTGCAATATAAGGATTGCATTGTTTGCTTCATTATTTGATAGTGGGATTCTGACTTCATCTTCTAATTCATCTTCAGACAATGCATTTTTGTTAGTTGTTTTAACTTCTGAAACGATATCATTTTCGTCAAGTGTACCGCAAATAACAGCGTTATTGTCTATTTCTATGTATTCATTGAAGGAAATCTCAGAGTTTATTGTATTCCACTTTGCAAGCTCCTCGTCAGAAAAACATTCTTCCAAATGATTTTCCTTAAATTCTGTGTAAAAACCCGATTTCTTAAAACAATTCTTAATTGTTTCTGGTTTAATCTGACTCCATGACAAACGTATCAAACGCACAGCATCGCGAACATTTATTGCTTTAAGTTGTTGGTTGTTGTCCATTTGCTCTACCATTTACAGTACAATTCTTTTATGGTAAAATTGTTTAAAATTGTGAATGACATCTTGGTGTAAGTACACGGACAAGATCAAAGAAACAAACCGGATTCCAGAAACTTCTTCAACAACAAATCAATTAAACACTTTATCTAAAAAGGTTTACCTACTTATTTTAGGATTTTCTAAAAAAATTTTTAACATTTGGTTTAAACCGAATGTGTAATGAAAATGAGCCGCAATGAGTCATCCCTTAATCCTTTCTTTGAAACCTGTTTACTATCACCGGCTACTTACTGACACATTTATTGTTTATTTAGGCACCTTGAATACATAATCACAAGAAAACTACCTAGAATTTGCTAAGAATTCACATTTTTGGTTTAAAGTGTAATAAAAAGAACCGACAAAAGTTTAAGAAGATACGTATTAAATATCTACAGATTTCTTTCAGTTCAGTCCAGTTGTTAACAACGATTTGTTTTAACGTATAGACTTAGTGGTGAATCAGTGCAAACATTAATCTTTTTCTTGTTTACTGAGATTTGTATGTTCAATGTGGCTTTGACAGTCACGACAGTTAGTCGCCGCAAGCGGCTCGTTTTCTGACTTAAGAGGAAAAAAAAAGTATTCGCGACTAATATATGAATTTGGAAAATAACTATGATTCCAAAACGAGCCGGCTCGACTCGACTCGATTTCGAGCCGAGTTTCGAGTCGAGTTGAAACAGATTATTTCGAGTCGAGTTTGAGTCGAGCTTAAATTTTTTTTCGAGTCCATCACTATTCAGTTTGTTAGAGTACCCGCCCTAAAAGCGTAAAGTTTTGGGTTCGATTTTCAGTCAGTTATTACCCCGACTGAAAATCGGACTCAGGACCTGAATCTATTTGAATTTGCATTCAGAATCTCATTTAATAAATGTAAATATTTTAGAAGCAAATCCCGGGGTGATTTTTATTCGTTGTTTCGACGACTACTAAACTACTAGTACAATAGCTGTAAATACATATAAAAGATTTAAATGTTTTATGTAGTTTTATTTTAGACTTGTTATTTCGATATTTGTCAGTATCTTTACATCCTAGTTTACAATAAAAATAATTTATTATGTAGATTATATTGTAATAACTTCAAAAAGTCTTGCAAAAACTCCTAATAATTAAACCAATTAATATGATTAGAAACAAGCAATAATAAATAGATGCATTCAATGTAAACTAAACGTCGTTTTATTTAATATATAAACCCATACCGACCAACGCTCATAAATCATTATAATTGGATAAACAATTATTTATATGCGTACAACCGCTTTACTTTTAAAAATGCATTTGCATACAATACTTTTATGGTTTGTTGTTTATATAGACATTTACAAACGCTTTTGAAATATTAATAAATAATAACACGAGTGCAACGCTTTTTTTCAAAACCAAAACTTAAAAAGCAATAACTTGTATAATGCAATAGTCCTTATAAAACAGTAGAGCAGAAATTTATCTAAAAAAGGAAGGAACTTCTCGTATAATAACTAGAATATTATTATTCAGGTTCAAGCATTGCATGTGGCATTTGTTTCCGGTCATAGTTTACTATGATACGATAAACGAAACGATTTGCAAAATGATTATCTCGGTTTATTAAGGGGAACCGATCTACAACAACAACACTACAAACAACATTTCTTTCTTATACTACGGATCTTGTCTTTTTTTAAACAGTTGTAACTAATTATCATCGCTTCAAAATTCCAAGAAGTTTGCGGCAAAAGCGTTTATTTGCTTAACAAAAAGCTAAACTGTCGGTAATAATTTCTTCTTAAAGATAGTAATCATTTACTCTAATTACTAGAACTTATCTCTTCTTGTGTAGTGCTAATTAATAGAGATTCATTCTGCGTCTTCTTTTAATCGGAAGGTAGGTTGGTAGGTAGGCACTCTTTTCTTATACAAGTTTCAAATTATTAACAAGATCAGGTTTTGTTTTAATTCGAAGGAATGTTAATAATCATTTAGTTTTTTATTTTAGATTTGTTAATTTGTAAAACTGTAAATTCAAATGAAAAATATATCACATCAGAAATTGTAAGGTTATGAACATTTCTCACTGGAACAAGCGACCGAAGGCAAATACAACAATTTTTATAAACGACAATTAATAAGGTAAGATTTACAGGTCACGATATAATTTTATTTGAGCTGTTAATTGCAACTTATCATAACAAAATTTTGTTTATGAATAAACTTTAAATAAAGGTTAATTTCCATAGATGTAATCAATTCAGTTGAATCCACGGCAGTTATCCCCACCCCTTTATCACCTGAAACTAATCTATAATTCGTCTTGTTCAAAATATACTCTAGCTGCACTTCTACCATTTACTGTAATAATAATATATATATCCCAACAAAATAACCTATCGCTTGTTGAACTAGGATCACGAACTACTACTGCATTTTATGCGCTTCGTCTATTTTTCTATTTAGGGCCTATACAATAGAAATTTGTGATTGGCTTTTTTATACATACCAGATACCACCGAATATACGTATAAAACGAAGTTACATTCATTTGTTGTTGTGGCTCGCTAAATAGAAAATTAACATATTTCAGTAGGAGTTAATTTTAAGAAAAGGTAGATTTTAGACAATATCTTTTGTAATTACATTTGAAACATATCGTTAAGTCGCTGCAACAACGTAAGTTACATGTTTTTATAGAGAATACTATTTATTTAACATTCTCTTGAACCTTAAAATTTTAAACATACAAAAAGCTGAAACTGCTCCACTTCTACTAATACCGCGATCTTCTTTTGACATCGTAAAGTTTTCTTAATTAAACGACTTCGTATTCTGAATCTAATTTCTGAATAACACTCAATACGGCTGAGCCGATCGCCAATAGTTAACCAAATTCAATAATGTAAATTCATCAATAGACTCCAAAAAAACCAAAGTGAATGAAAAATTTTGAATTGAAGATATAGGAATATAAGAACATAGATAAGATAAGATAAGATATAATAGATAAGAAGATAGATATAAGAATTAAACCGGGCAGTTGTTAGTGCGCATGCCGCATACGCGGACCCACAGGTGGGTGATCGCGTTCATAGCTCATGCACTATCCTGAAGAGCTTAGTAAAGGGTAGATAGCAACTTCTCCCCCACTAGTGAGAACTGGCAGGATTCACATAACTAAATGACGCGCTAATTGAGCGTACCTCAATTCCTTGCCCAAATGTAAGCCTTCACGGAAGTATGTCGCGTAGACCCACAATTGCATGTGTGCATCATCGACCTTGTGCCACTCGAAAACATTCGACGGCCTATCGACTTTTCTAGATTGACCTCTAACCATCGCGCCTCGTTGGCTTGGCTTTTTGCTGACGCGACTCGTCTTTTCGTGTACTGGAAACGTTCTATGAGGTTATCCTTAAAGATGTTAGAGACAGCGCGTCAGTTTGGAACTACGTTCAGTTGTCTGCAAATAAATGTGCGACAAGAAGTTTAATTTAAAGTAAGTAAGTCAAACTATCCCAGGTTTTTCTGCACTTGACTATTACATACCAATAGACAATTATTCCCATAGCGAGCGTCTTAAAGCCGCGTGAACCCAGCCTACTATCTCCGCCCCCCTCTTTCACTCTCCGACCGCTATCGTACATCGTATGTACTATCTCAAGAAACAAATGAAGAATTTAGAGTCTAGCGAACAAATGAAGAAGCTGAGTCAAATAAATCACGAGGGTAAAAATGCAAAATGCAACATGAATCACACGGCGATCACGTGCTTGACTCAAGTAATTTAACTGATAAGAAAAATAGCAGGTAAGATTGAATAATTCAGTAGCGTGACTAGCGCCCCGTTTTAATTGTAAATAAAACGAGCAGCAAAATCAGTAATTAAAATAAACAAATGTTGCCCCTATCCAGTCATATCGCACGTCGCTGACATTTTTAATAGTTTAGATTAGATAAGAGTGTTGTTTTCAATCTGATCTTATTTTATGTGTTAAACAGGTGCTGGTTACGCGGTGACCTAGATTCTTCATTTGTTTGTTGAACTTTAGGTCACCTCGGGATAACATAAAATAAGGTTAGATTGTAAACAACACTCTAATCTTATCTAAGCTATCAAAGATGTCCGCGACGTACGATATGACTATGGATGGGGGCAAGAGATGTTTAAATATATGCATTGCTGATTTTGCTACTACTCTTATTTACAATTAAAAAGGAGCTCTACTCACCCTTCTTAATCATTCAATCTAACCTGCGTTTATCTTATCAGTTAAATTACTCGAGTCGAGCACGTGATTGCCGCGTGCTCGCCGTGTGATTCGAGATGCATTTTGCATTTTCACCCTCGAGATTTCTGTGACCCAGATTCTTCTTTATTTGTTGAGGATGGTGTACAATGAAAAATCTAGGTCACCGCGTGACCACCACGTGTGCAAACGAATAGAACAAGCTGTTAAAATGCCAGTGACGTACGATATGACTATCGTTAGGGGCATCCAATATTTATTTTCATTACTTATTTTGCTTCTCGTCTTATTTACAATTAAAGGGGGCGCCACTGAATCCTTCCATCTCACCTGCTGTTTATTTTATCAGTTAAATTACAGCGTGGATACTACGTGATATCTACGTGTTCCGCGATGCATTTTCGCCCTCGTGATTTCTGTTACCCAGATTCTTCTTTTACTTGTACTCCGTATGTAAGTAGTTCCAAATACAAACACTGTACAGTATAGATGCAGAATTTTCTTCCAAATAACTATGACTTTGGATCGACTGGGGATCGTATATGCGCGTTTGGTTTACCTATTGACCATATCCTAGCAGAAGGGGGTTATTTTCACCCACATACTTATCATGGAGATTTTCTTGTTTTCAATATACTATAATAAGTATAATATATAAGTGCAACATAAACAAACGAATGATAGATTATGACACAAACATTCAAGTTATATAAAAAATCTTAGAACCAAAAATTGTAAATAGTTTAGTCGTAATAAAATCACGTTCAACTCTATTCTTTTACAGTTTATTCTTCCATTCGAATAAAAATAATTGCGTTCAGTGCTTTAATGGATTTAATTACACAATTTTGTTCGTTTATTTTAAAATCATGTCGTACACTAATTTACTACAAGGTACTTAATTCTAAACGACTAATTCTTGTAATTAAGTGTCTTCACGGAGTAACTTAACTATTCGTGAACTAAGTTCGCATCTTGTTGAAACCCTTGGTGTGATTTCCACCAGCATCACAAATGACTTTTCGATAGTATTTCCCTCGTAATGCATTTCGCAATTGGCGAAATTCAACTTTGATGACTTTAAGATCGTTTCCTCGTGTAGAGCTTCGTGTAGACTGCTGGAGGTTTCTACTTTTATTCAAACTCATACCTTGCATCTAAGCAATTAAGTGAATAATCAATGCGGAGAATAACTTAAACAATAACTAATTAACTTTTGTTTTAATGAGTTTGGCATAAGAGTACAAATCGGAAAATACTAAATCTTTGTTTCTAATCTCTTCAATACATAATTTAGAAGATAACCTCAAAAACAATTTACTCTAAACTGCATTTAGAGTACAAGTAATACAAATAAAGATGTCTACATCCAACTTTAGCTGAATTATTCACTTCTGTATGCTTGCAAGTTGCAGGGTTATCGGTGAAACTATTCTAAGTTAATCTGTGTTCTTGGTACACTTTATGAGTGCAATTTGCTTGTAAAAGCGACGACATAAGTTAAGGCTATAAATTAAACTTTAAAAAATCCAATTTCAGGTGGTTCTGATGGTTTTGCTTCTAATGAGAATGGAGAGAGTTACTTTATTGATATGTTGATTAACTTTTTATTATCGTAAACCGAGTCTTTTGAAAAATATGTTTTTAAAAGTTTAGACGATAAATTTCTTGTGTTACTTGCTTCTATTGTTTCGCTACTTAAATGCATTTGTAATGAAAGCTAAATTAATTTGAAGATGGCTCCTTTACACAAATTCTTAATAATGTAATTGTATATTATTCCGAATTTAGTTAGATTAAGGCCAGATTAATAACTTGTTAAATACTATAATGCTTAACTGGCGACGAGGATGGGATTGAAGAGAGCATTGCTACATTAATGTTTGTAATAAAAAGTATTTTAATAATCGCAGTTTCTTCGAATACAATTTAGTGTGCTATATAAGATGAGAAGTTGGACTTTTTCATTATCAGTTCTGGACCTTGCAAAGCATATATATGGTCAGATATTGAACAATATGTTAAATTAGAGTGATTTAATAATACCCTTTTCAGCATTATGGAGGAGCTAGTAGAAAGTCTGCATAGATAGTCACTAGTAACTTGCAACTCCACAAAATTAGAATCAATGGGATTAACATAGATATAAAACTAATGAATATATAAATGGAACCATGTGAACTTCACGATTAAATATTGGTAACAGAATGGTTTAACGCCGAAACAAACATACGGAGATATGGTTGAAGTGCTTGGAAATAATGGTCCTTCTTACAAAATAGCAAAAAATTGGTCAAGTAAGTTCAAGTGTTGCAGAACGACTTGCCAACATGCAAAAGATGCATGTCGATAAGAGTCTGATTTCACAAAATGCAATTCATGAAGTTGGATTTGCAGTTATGGATCATTCACCCTACTTTCCCGATCTGGCGCCAAATGACTTTTATTTATTCCCAAAGATATAGGAGAGCCTGTGGGGACGAAATTTGATAGCGATGATGCGGTTATGACAGCGGTGTAGAAATATTTTGATAACCAGGACAAATAATTCTTCTAGAAAGGTGTTGCTATGTTTGAACACAGGTGGAATAATCTTTTTTATTGTTACGTTTTATATAAGTCTGAATAAATAGTGTTTCATCCTTCGTTTTTTATACATATATTTTTAATATTTCCGCAGATAACCTTAAAGTCATTGACTGCATGAATTTGTTTTCATTAGAACAACAAAAGAAATACTTGTACCAACTATTTGTAATTTAAGACAACGTTGTCACTTTCTCACTAGTCTAGAAGCGTATAATTTATTTATATTCTAGAAAGATTTTTTTATTTATTCGTGTTTACACAATTAACATTTATTCATTATTAAAGCGAAGTGTGACCTCATTATAAACACGTGCAAGATAACGCCTCGCAGCGGAGCGCCCACATATGCTAGAGCGGAAGCAGCTGCAGTAGTCAGAAACTTTATCTAATGCATACTATGAAATGCTAGAGGAAGCAAAACGCTATCGTCACGTATGCACAACCCACGGCCACGTGTGCGCAAACAAACAAAGGATGTGGGCGCGCAGAATCGTTTATAAACACCGGACCTCGATGGGATCCTCCAGTCCGAGTTACCACGGGCTTGAGGATAGAAACTAATGGACAGGGTCGTTGCTTACCTTCCTTCAAGGCCTACTCACCCAGAAAGTCGTAGAAAATTGTAGCTAAGGTTACTGTTTACCTCGGTCTTTTTGAACATCATTATTACCAGTTTCAAGTTGAAATTGTATAATAGTATTTAAGTGATTATGCAAGTGCATATTGTGTAATTTCACGACGAATAAATATCTTATTGTACTTAACAGTAAACTGTGTACATTTTTGTGACTTAGGCTCCGTCTTTTGCGTTTTTGAATAATAAAGTATTATTTTAAAAACGCTTTTCCACGTCAAGAAAAGTTAATTCACAGTAATACTATTTTATATTTAGTAATAAAAAAGTGAATTTGAATGACATTTTGGATTAAAAGAATTGTTTTTTCCTCATTTTTCACGTTCTTAAGTTTGGACTAGACTTTCAAAAGTTAATCTCTGCCTTTAAAAAGACTAATAATTAATTAAAACATAATAGATATTTACTAAACTGTTTTTGCATGCATTCTGACCAAACTGCTATCGCTAGTCAGTATTCGAAGCAAAACTATATAATTATTGCTATTTGTTAAAATAGCGCAGCTTCATAACTTTTGGCTCAGACTATCCCACCACAACTTCCTAAAAATCTACAAAACCACATTCGTTCTCAGTATTTGTTAGTTATGTAGGCTATTTTATACAATTCATGATACTTTCAAAAAGTTGGTCGATCTGTATCTCTAATTTTAATTCCTTTTTGAAACTTAAAAACTATGGAAGCTTGTTGCGAGACAATTTACAGTGACTGACAAGAAGTTTGTAATATGTGGGGAAACTAAAACAAAGATTGTGGCCAATCATCTCTGTGGGTTCTATGACCTGAAAACCAATTTTGCCATTTGTCATGTGGTGCCACGTGTCATTGAAATGGCGAAAATTAAGAAATTACATGAAATCGCAAACAAGTAATTTGTATGTAAAGTAGTATATGTATTGTAAAAGTTTTACCCCAATTTACTCATTTGCATGAGAGAAATGGGAAAATTGATATTGGAATTTTTAAAAAATAGTTATTTTTCTAGATAATTATGTGTTTTCCGTATAGCGGATTAAAGTTAAATTTAATGTACTTTTACCAAAGAATCATTTTTTGCGGCTTCATATCAATTTCGATTTCACCACCATGCGAGTGTTCACGTGACTAATTTCTGGTTATGAGAAATGGCAAAAGTAAATAACTAAACTTTTTTTTCGATATCCTATGATATTCCAGGATATTCCAACTCTATTTAAGAAACGGTATACAGTGGAGTAAAGTTTGTAATGGAAAATTTATTTTGTTAAGAATATTGCGTTTAATCTAAGTATAGTCAGATATAATATACAGTATTTCAAAATACAAAAGTTGAGAAAAAGATATCTTTTTAAATGGCACATACATTTCATAAGCTATACCGTAATTAAATTAAATCGTTTTTGAAATACTGACATTTAAAGATTGAAATTGACATTTTACAGGATGTTACAAATTGTAAAACCCAAACGGCTTAATTTACAATTAGCAGAAGATGTCAACCTCTCGTGTAACCGAAAACATAATTTTCATGACTGGAAATTAAATGAGTTTTGCAATAGGAACAAAAAATTATCACGCCCTACTTCACATATAAGATAAAATACCTTGTTTATCAAATTAAACAGTAGGTTTAAAAAATGTTGGCGATTTTACACATTGACGGTATCACATTTGATTTTGTTTGTAATTTTAGTCAGCGTATTGAGAATGAGCGATGACTGAAAGAAATGGAGTGTTTACATTCATACAATACTTTATTATTGCATATGAGGCAATTTTTGTTTAACTATAACGTAATCATGGCATTCTAGCTGAAATCGAAATAATACTAACAATAAACAACACATAGGTCAATCTCCTTTTTGTTCTAACATAGATGGGGCAACCCTGAATAAACAAACTGTTTAGTATCCTTTGAGTTATTATAGGTATATTACTTTAAACATGAAGAATGATTAATTAATCATATACAAGGTGGCGCAAAATTAATCATCCAATTTTGTTTTTGAATAACTTTTTTACTAAATAAAAAAAATGATTTTGAGTGATGGAAATCTTTATTTGGACCTTTACAATTTTTTCTGTTAAGTGGAAAAGATGATATCCGTCAAGTGGCTGCCGCCAGTGTTGATACACAATTGTGTCCGTTTTATTGCATTTTCCATGACTTTACGCAAGATTTCCGGTGACTGTTCGCTTTCCTGTCGAATATTCTTCTTAAGGGCTGCGATTGTCTGAGGCTTGTTGGCATAAACCCGCGACTTCAAGTAGCCCCAAAGAAAGAAGTCTGGGACGGTCAAATCGGGCGATCTTGCTGGCCATGCCAAATCGCCAAAACGGGAGATTACGCGACCAGGAAACGCTTCCCTCACAATATCCATTGTGGCCCGTGCTGTGTCTGCGGTTGCACCGTCTTGTTGAAACCACATGTTCACCAAGCCCCGCTCATCCAATTCCGGCAGTAAGAAGTCGTTTAAGCCATAAGGCCCTGTAGCGTTCGCCTGTAACAGTGACCGTATTGCCGATGACGTTACGGCCCAATCACTCCTCCCGCGTAAACGTCGCACCACACAGTTGCTTTGAGTGGATGTAATGGCTGTTCTGTAAGGTTTTGCTTATTGACGTTACCGCTTAAGTGAAAATGCGCCTCGTCGCTCATGATGATTTTCGACACAAAATCGTCCTCTTCGTTGTTGATATTGAGGATGGCTTGACAGTAATTCACACGCGACTGACGGTCAGCAGGCATTAACTGATGCACTGTTTGCACTTTGTACGGGAACATGTGAAAGTCTTTCACTAAAATCCGCTGTAGGGTCCGTCTGGTGATGCCCAATTGCGTGGCCCGTCGTCTGGTTGATGGTTTTGCGTTCTCAGTGACATCGGCAGCCACAGCCGCGATATTCTCGGCCGAACGACCAGTCCGGTGGCGGCCACGCCCTGCAAGGTCTCGTGTGATTCCAGTCTGTTCGAGTCGAGCAGCTAAGCGCCGGAATGTTTGCCCAGTTGGCGCTACACGATTAGGAAATCGACGTCGATATTCACGCTGCGCCAACACCACCGACCGATTATTGGTCAAACAAATCGACACAATTATTCCACGCTCTTGCAAAGTATAGCGCTCCATTGCTTGTCTGTATACTGCAGCTGTCTAGTTCACAAATGTCAAATATGATTGACGTACGACGCCATTTCCAAAAATTATAACATCTTCCGATAGGGTGATTAATTTTGCGCCACCTAGTATTTAATTAAGTCCGTAATATTGTTTGTATCGATAAACCACAAAATTCAAAACAATACTTACTGTCAAATCTACTTCCTGGAAGATCGAAGTCATGAATACGTTTAAAGTACACAAATATTAGGTGATATTGAGTTTAGATTTTCATAAACTAAATAAGACGAAACGAAAATAAACAAACTGTGACATCCCCTACCATCAGCTGCATTAATATATAATTTACCATGTTAAAAATGCAGATAGGTACATCCAGATCCAACTGTGATTCTTTAATCAGTAATCACCAAACCTATGTTTCAAAACTTTTTTCTCAGTTATTATAAAAGACAGTTACTAAAGATATTAAGGTTTTTTTTCTGTTGATTTTATATGTACTATTACCTGTTCAGACGATACGAATCTTAGGTGAAACACCCTTTTTCAATGTATTTAAATAGATTTTATTATATTTAAAAGTATTTCAATCTAATTAAATTAATATAACTGTATTTGAAATTCTTTAAAAATAATTATTTATATTCAAATATTATATAAAAGTATTACATATACAGGGTGTAACTAATATAACTAGACACCTCGTAATGGGGGATAGCTGTAATGATTTAAAACAAATTTTCGTTATCAACATGTGATCGCATCCTGCAGATTTTCGAGAAAATCTCATTTTAAATTTTAAGTACACCCATTGTACTTACATTACATTAAAAATACAAAACAAGCAAAACATTTTTAAATTTTTTTTTGTTTTTGATTGATAACAAATAATCATTTGGCCAATCACATTCTGTTAAATATATTTGTTAAAATCTAATGATATATTTATTTAAGTTTTGTGGATACGAATATTAATCTAATGTTTTAATGAGTTTCTGGTACTTTCTTTCAGAATTGCAGAAAAAGTAGTATGCACAATACCCGAAGAAAATGTCTTTCACTCACTCACGTAGACGACTAGACATAATAGCTCTATGCTCGTCGAGAAAAAGATGAATTTTCTTCACTTGACGAAATAACTATGTTTTTTTGTTGTAATGAAATTTACCGTGGGAAAGCTAACTATACTAACCAAAAAATGCTAATAATAACGAAATCTACAAATCTATTTTATGGATCCTCTTTTGTGCAATTTCTGCTGAAATACAGCTGCTTGTCACCATTTATCACAAATTAAATTAAACATGTTGGATAGTTTAATACTACTCGAACTATATCAAAGCTAATTGACTCTGTAATTCCTGCAAAGTTTAGACATCAATTAGAACTGTTGCTTTCTGGTAAGTGCAATGTTTACTTCACTCCAAATACTGTAACTGCTTGAAACAGATTTCTTGCATTTTCAACCACATGTTTTGTGGGTGTGTACTATTTGTTTATTAAGTTTCCTAACTTAAACTTTATCATGATGACTTGAACTACTTGCAGAAGACAAAATCTATTGATACGTCAGTACACTAACACTTACAAGACACATACCCTATTGTCTCTTAGCTGCATAAATTAGAACCTATACTGCATCTTTCTGTATAAGACAAAGTTCTTTAAAAATTCAAACATATAATGAATTGAAAAACAGTTGAATAGATAAATACGTAACGAGTGGTCAATTATAAAGGGAGAATTTCTCGTTATAAGTATGTAAACTCTCACACTCGCAAGAATGTGGTACAATTACACTGAATTACACTCAACTCCTTATTTACATTTTATCAAGAAAATAATTGAGCATCTCGTCGACATTTTATAGACATTTGATTTATAACAACCCCCATTTTAAAATTTAAATACAATCGAGGCAAATAAATTTCTTTCATCTATAAACCGATATTCTTCTGACGTTAAAATACAACGTGTGTCTGTCCCTTATCTAGCGTCTTCATCTGAGCTGTATTACACAAGTAGACGCCGGGCGATCTGTGACGACGTAGCCGACTGGCATACATTATATTCTTCTGTGTATTGGTCGTATCTCGATCTCTTTGGACTGGTTTTTTCGTTGCACAGAAGAGAAAACAACGAGCATAGGCGTGTTTTTGCTTGTTGTACAAGTTTTTGAATTCACCTGTCAAAGACATGTCTTAGCAAACCTATTTACTTTATAACAGACAATCTAGACACGAACAATTTTTTGCTAATCATGGTAGAACAAGATCTGGGGACATTGAAAGATTTTACTATTGTCTGTTTATTGAATGATAGTTTCATGTATTAATTTACAGTGAAGGATACTTCAATGGTACGTTTGATGACTTCAAATTGAATTAAAAGCATTTTCAATATGAGTATCTATCAAGGGGTATGACAAAAAAAAGAAGATACGTACCAATTTAATTATCTTAAGATCAATATGCTCTTAATTAGTTTAGTTGAATAACCTCTTAATTACCTAATGACTATGAAATATTACAACAACAAAAACTTTACTTTGAAGTTCATTATTTATTGGTTAACCTTCAATAAGGTTAATATCCATGTCTACAGCCAGTTAGATCTGATTTCGGTAGCTATATTAATCAAATTATATTTTAAGCTTCCTACTGTGCTATCGGTTACATAAATTCAATAAATAATAATAGCAAAATAAGAAAATTAATTACACATATTGATATACGCAAATTTCTGACTTTTGCGCTATACTTCAAAAGTCTAGAAGCGAAACATTGCTGGAACAGTAAAATCCAATGAGACATAGTGAATAACATCCTTTCAAACGTTAGATACTTTGATATGCAGTTGCAGTTCCGATAAGAACGGAGGTGCAAACCGAGAAGTTGTTCAACATCGATTAAGATCTTTCTTGAATACTAAAGTTTAAGATAATCTACAGACGAAGAACTTTTCCAGCATATTTTTCTTTCTCTTATTTTTTGACTATTTTATTTTACTTCGGTTACATCCATTTAGCGTTATTTTTGCAGAAATGTAAGCAATGTTCTCCCAAAATATATAAATTTTAGTGAAGTGAAAACGATATCTAAGTGCTTGCAGCATTGAGACACAAGGTCTTTTTTCAAAATAAATTCAGTAAAAATTTAACATTATAAATTATTATCAGAGCTCTCAGTTCGAATAAATCAACTACTATCGTTGACAACCCTTGAAAAAGAGTACACCTGCATTTGTGTAGCATGTTAAAAGTTATATTATTAACCTTCATATCAGACTGCACCAAAGAAAGTCAGAATATTATTTATTTAGTTTTTTATTACGGGCACCAACATCAAGATCCTGGAGTCGAAAAATCTTTTCTGGATCCAGGCTGGTCCGGATCATGATACTTTTATGATATGATGCTTTTTTGTCCAGTTTATTTTAGTTATTTCGCTAAACAAGTGGAGGAACTCTTGGGCACTATCTTCCGAATTAATGTTGGCTCTTAAAATGGCACTTCATGCAGAACAATAACAAATTTTTCACTTGATGATGTGATAATACCGTTTATATAATACATTTTAACAAAACTGTATAAATTACAACAGAAAGATCCATGTAATGTTAAAACGTAACCTATAATTTATAAACTAAAAATAACAGTTATAAGCACCGCTGATTTCCACAAGCCCGATTTGTGCATCGCGCCAATTGTAAGGGTCAATCTTTTGACAATCATATAAGGGAAATGTTAGATTGTTTGAAGTTTATTAGCATCAATCAACGACTAAGCTATAATATTGTCTTATTTATTTATATAATTTTAACATAATATAGTACCTAAATGCATGACTGATAAATTTACTTTTGTTAATGAAATTAACAAAACTATTATTTTTATTTTAGAGACTTATTATTTTTAGAGACTTTTAGCTTGTACAACTCCTTACCATTGCGCATCAAATTTGCAGCCACTAAAGAAATTTAAAAGAAAAGCTTGCTCCTACCTAAAGGATAATTTTTTATAAATACATAACTATCGCATTACATCATTAGTTACTAATTGTATTTATTTAGTATTTAGTACAATTTATTTATCTTGTTAATTAATTATTTTCAAGTTTCCTTTTTGTAGCAATGATGCACCGTCGTTATATCGTTATCGTCGGTGAATACACAGCCGGGTCTATTCAAGTATTCAAAAGTCAAAACCTTATTGCTTGTATAAGTATATAAATACTTTGCAAGTATTAAAGATTAATTAAAAAAGACTGACTGAAAAATGAGCTAACGTCTGTGGTAACACAATGCAACCACATGTTATATTAATTACACCCTATATACAGGGTGTCTCTAAAAGGTCTGTAAAAGACGCTACCACATGCACTGCAGTCATAAAGTATCTAATGTAAAGTGTGACGTTCAAGAAAAGTTAATAAACAACTATCTTAATAATAATACTTTATTTATAACATATAACAAGACAAATTACATGCAGAACATAGGCAAATTTAATGCAACAAAAAAAAACATCAAATGTTAATACGATACATACATATAAAGAATTAAACTGTACTCTTTCATCATTATCTTTTAGTGCGTCTGTTGTATTTTGAATTCGTCTCCACAATTCCTCTTTCCTATTTACAAGTCTGGAGTACACCATGGCTCTTAAAGCTTCCCATAAAAAATAATCCATCAATGTGATTTCTGCCCAGTACTCTGAATGTCAACGTGAAGAAATTCAAGCAAGCGCGGGTAAACGGCGGGAGTAACTATGACTCTCTTAGAAGATTAGTTAAATGGACTATTCATCTGCCCGACCAAACTCCCAATACTTTCATTCATGTGGCAACTAAAGATGGGGGTTTAGGGATGTTGAGTTTTTTGGAAAGCGTACCAGCAATATTATACAAAAGACTAAACAATCTAGCATCTATTCAAGGTCATCACATACTCGAGAATATATTTAACTCTAATTGGGGTAAAGACCTACTAAGAAAACTTGAAAAATATCTGCTATGAAATGGCCTCTCAACAACCGAGATCCGTAAGTACTGGGCCAGCAAATTAAATAACAGTTTTTCAGGCAATGGACTGCAACAAGGTAATCGAGACACGTCCAGCAGCAGCTGGATAGAAAAACCTCCAAACTTCTGGAGTGGTGCAGATTTCATAAAAGCAATACAACTCCGTGGAAATATCCTGCCCACCCAAGGAAACATGTACAACAGAGGAGAAGCTGCCAGATGTCGTGCAGGGTGCAACAAAACAGAGTCCTCATCACACGTCCTCCAGGGGTGCCCAGCAACACATTGGCAGCGGATCCGGCGACATAATTTTATAGTCCACAAAGCAGCGGAGGAGATAAGAAAACTCGGCTGGACAGTCGAAATAGAACCAAATATCTGGGGCGATGACAGAGTGAGGAAAAAACCCGATTTATTAATAAAAAAAGATAACACATTAATCATTTCGGACATAGCAATTCATTGGGAGGGCCCAACCCCTCTTCAACAAGCCGCAGAAAACAAAACTCAAATTTACTCAACAATACCATTTCTGAACTCACTCCGTCGTCGTCACCCAGATTGTAATATTTACATACACCCACTAATTATTGGGGCAAGGGGTATCTGGCACCAGGGCAATAATTTCCTATTCAACAGAACGGGTCTCAGTAAAAGCTTCAGTCACATTCTAGTAAGAGACGTAATTAAAGGCGGTATAATAATACACGCCGAATTCAACAAAATAATATGGAGATGCATAAACACACAATAACTGTCTCTTTTCCATACCTGCTGCCAGGTTCCCCCTTTAACTATCAATATCTATACAAGTTGTATTTACAGATAAACTACTCCGTCCACCATGGGAAATATTCGCTGCAAGCTTCCCTCTCCTAGGATGAACCATTCAGCTTTCATGGGAATGGCTACACAACTGGAGTCCTCTTCCACAGAATCCACCATTAGGAAGACACATAGGGATATATTCTTCAAATAAAATCCTATATTATATATCAATGTATTTTTGAATTTAACCAAATGTAGTTTTCCTACTTAATTTAGTCGATGAGATTGAATGAATTGTACTTATATTAAACTATCGCACAATGTTTATTAACTTAAATTACTTAAGGACGGCCCATTAGCCGAAATGCTTTTCATTTATATTGTACTTACATTATAATATACTAAATAAAGCCAATATAATAGCCAAATGCCTCGTCATCTAATTAGTGACGCGCATGAATGGATTAACGAGATTCCCACTGTCCCAACCTACTATCTAGCGAAACCACTGCCAAGGGAACGGGCTTGGAAAAATTAGCGGGGAAAGAAAGTTAAATATAGTGTTGTGATAAACCACAGTCCTTACAATCCATTATTAGTTTTCTATATTATATTAAACTGTAGCAATTTAATAGAGAAATCATTGTGACGCTGTCAGGGAAAAGGGACCTTAATTTATCCGAGTCAATTTTTCAGGACAGGCAGAAACGCGACCTGTGGTAAAAAAACATGTTTTCAGATTTTTACAACCAGCGTTACCTATACTCGTCCCCGTCAACTACATTTTATCAAAAACTTAATCTTTTAACGCTAGATAGAAGAAAAAGACCTTTGCAGACCTCTTTCATTAGAACAAATGAAACTATACAATGTAAATTTATGGTATAAGTTAAGGTCTCTTTAAAAGAAAAAGTCTCCTTAAAAAGAACGTTCGATGAAAAGGGGAGGGGGCGGTTCAGTCAAAACGAACGGTTAACGAACGGCAGGGAGGGGGTTAAAATAATGCGAACCTTCGTTTTGTTATCAGATCATTTAGAATTTTTAAACAAAAATAAGTTAAATTGCTGAATTTCCTTTCCATTTACTCATCATTGGGGGGGGGGATGACCCCTAAAAACATAAGTACAAGATTTTATTTTTCACGAGAATACGTACTGTGAGCGTAACGACCGCATTTTACTTATCAACAATACAATAGTTTATTTTATAACTTCGTCACTATGGCAATCACAACCTGGACCCCCAAGCACATGATTTTTGCAACAAATTTACAATTATATTGATGACATTCTAGTTTCTTTTTTAAATGTTAAATATAAATGGTATCCCAAAAAATTCTGTATGTTATGCGTCGTCTAACAGTCTTTAAGGGCTTGGTCGCTTTAAATGTTCGGCTAACGCCTCGCATTTAAATATTCCGACCTGTTTAGAGGACTTATGACATAAATAACTATTTGTACCTCCGTCCGATTTCATTAATATTACAGATCACAAAACAGTCCAGAAACTAAGTGTTTGTCGGTCTAGGCCTAGGAGTTTTTATGTTTGTCAGATGGTAACAACTTTTACTAAATTTGCAAAATTCAAACAGATACCTACGAAATTTTAAATTCAAATGTTTTTGTTAGTTGTTACCAACATGAAAACAAAAAATCCTAATAGCCACGTCGCGTCATCTGAAGAATCAGTTTATACAGGGTGTATTATCGGTTTTGTTATATAGGCGAATAGCATGCAAAAACAGAATTTCTCAGATATTGGCTCCCTTAATTATTTTAGAGGAAAAGTCACTACAGAAACGTTGTAAATTTTATGGAGTACTATTCAAAACAACCCCACTTTAGCATTTTGAATAGTACTCAATAAGATCTACTACTCTTCTATAGTGACTTTTCCGCTGAAGTAATTATGGGAGCCAATATCTGAGAAATTGTGTTTCTACATGCTATTTGCCTATGTAACAAAGCCGATAATACACCCTGTATAAGAAATTTTTGCAAAAGTCGGCACAAAAAATACGTCTATCACGTGTCCAGAAACTATGTTGCAAATACTCGTCAGTTGCAGGCTTCTGCTAACCGCCTATGCCTGCAACACACACTCGTGCGAAAAGCTATAGTTTCTGGCGTGCTGATCCAAATTATTATTAAAAAAAGCAATTAAAGTGGCCTCAACCTAAAATTCCTTCCTGGCCTGGTATGACATACCCCTGGCACGCCCCTACCCGAACGTGCCGGTTTACTGATACTAGACTGATAAGTGGCTGTTTTGTGTGTCGCACTGTGTATCTGTACATGTTTTGTCAACGAAATATTTTGCTTTTTCATTGTCTTTTATTGTAGTATTATTAATTTTATTTAAATTATTATGGACGAAGAAGTGGTAAATATATTAAACAAGTATTGGACAGGAGAAACTCCCGAAGATATGAGGGAAGTGTGTCAGGATTACTTTGTAGTCCTCGCAAGAATTTAAGTCTTAAGCGGGAATAAAGTAACAACAAATTGGGACAATTCCCAACATTCTAGGACTAAAGGGGAGGAGTGCTACCCACTCTGAAATATTACAAAGCTTCAATCATCACTCACTTTTTTCAACTTAAAACTGTCATAACTCCGCCAATCTTTAAGATTTTCCCATCAATTTGGTATCATTGTCTTCCGAGTTTTGTTTCCAGAATATCCGCATCACATATCGATTGATCTTCACCATACTTTTGTTGAAAAGCGCACAAAAATACAACTGTCATGTTTGTCAGTAGTTGAATAACGTATTTTTTGCACGTCCTATATATAAGGCACTACTTTAGTCCCCAAAAAGAGGGAGTAAAGTAGCACTTCTACTCCCTGAGGAAGTAAAGTGTTTCCATGACAACACCAAGTAAACAACAAAAAAAAGTAATTGCGGTACATGTTAGGATTTATTATCCTGAAACTATGTGATTTTGGCGTTTGCAGAGTTCAATTGTCAGAATGACATTTAACGAAATTTTCGGAAAAAAATTTTGAAATTTTAAATTTTTGCGATTAAAGTCTTTTAGGACGTGCAAAACATAGCGTATATACCACTGGACTAAAGTGCCTCTAATCCCTCATGCCTGGTGCCTTCATCCCTCGCTAACGCTCAGAAAATAAACTCACATTCGGGATTAAAAGATGCACTTTAGTCCCTGGGTATACACATATGGAAAAACAAGTTGGAAGAATCTACAAAGCCATATGCATGATAAAGAACGCGCTAGTAAAATAACGAAGGATTTATATCGGGTCACGCCTTTGCTCTTCTTAGATTGTGTTAGTGGGGGAATATTCGAGCATTAGAGTTGTTTAGTAAACTACAAACCAAGCATTAGTGTAGTTGTTGTAATTGAAAGAGTATTTCATGATATTAAATTTTCCCAGAATAAAAAAAATATTTGGCAAATTAGGACCAAATAATCACTTGCTTTTTAAGTAGGTTACAATTTTTAGCCATAATGACTTAAAATAAAATAAATATTCTTATGCTCGAGTAATCTCGCACTAACACAAACTAAGACGAGCAAAGGCCCGATATAAACCCTTCTTTATTTTACTAGCGCGTTCCTTATCATACACACATATGATTTCGCAAATACTTCCAACTTGTTTTTCTATATCTGTATAATATACTATTTTAATAATGACCCTAATAATTATTCCTATTAGGGAAAACATTATTTTACAAAAAAAATCCAAAAGAAGGGCAAGGTGAAACATGTAGAACAATTTTTTATAAAATAATACCTATACAATAAAGTACAATGATTTAAAAAGAAAAAAGCTATTTAGTATAAATAAGGATCTGACAAGGAGAAGGATAAGGACAACTGCTAAATGAAAAATTTCAATATCAACTCTGATTTAAGTATATTTCAAATACAGGAAGAATGAGTACTGCTCAAAATAATATGAGAAAATGAAAGTCAAGGGTACGTAATTAACCTAAATAACTCTAAATGAGATGTTTGGTTTTCAGAAATACTGTTTGTGGTTTAGATAAATGAGAATTTATGTGTTAGGTGATGCATGAAAGAATCTGATAATCTCTAAAATTGTTTCCTTCTTTTTTTTCAATGCAATTGTGTTAAATCAAACTTAATTAGGCAAAAACAATACAATGTAGTTACAAGAGATAATCAGAGGTCAAGTTTAGACTCCTCAATGCAATAAATATAAAGTGTTAGAAGGAACGTTGATTATACCAGTTACAGCGAGTAAAGACCTTCTTCAAGGATACATTCTCGTTTTAAATATTGCAAAAATCTGATTAGGACGTCCCGCGTAGTTGTCTTGGACATTGACCTACTAGTAAAGTATTATTGATAATTCTTCTAAGAATTTTTTAAAAATTTAGTTATTATTTTCGGCTCATTATTCAAAAATAGTACCATTAGTGTAGTGTCCGTTTTATTTTTGGTATTACCACGTAAAGTCGGTGTCACCGCACCGGTGCGGTGTAGAGGACCTCATCAGGGTTATGGCGACCCCAGGCTCTCTATATACCCGAGAAGAGAGTAACGATCTCGCTATAAATACATTCACACACATGTTCGTGTACTTGCACCACTAGGTAATTTTATTTTCACGATTTATGGTTTTCACATTTGTGTTGCTAATTCGGATATTTAATTCGCATAGCTTACACTGAGAATATTTTAGTTTATTGCACACGAGGACGCGCTTATTTACATTTGCTGTTTTAAAACGCGTCGAAAGCAACATTATTGTAAATCTTATACGTACAACGTTTTATGGTTAATAAACTAATATTATCTGAGTATTTCAAAATGGAAATGAGATTGTTTATGAACTTTCAGTTTTATATTCAAAAATGAGAGATGGAGTTTTCATTTAAAAGCTTCGCAAGTCCAGAGACCTCGACACCACCTACTTGCATTACTATATTTGTTAAGCTGATGTAATTGAAGGAAAAAAACGTTCGAATGAATGGTACAATTCTAACAGTTTTATTCATTAGATAAAAATATCATTCAGGAAGTAATTCAAGCTCAATCTCGTATAAAACTGGACCTTCAAAAATGTTTTTCCCAATTGCAATTTTTATACATATTGCTATAAAATATAGGGGGGCAGTAAAGTAATATGTAAAATATGATATATCTTTACCGTTAAATTGATTTAAATTGATTTTCTAATTGAGAGTACACACATATATGAAACAGACTTCGTTAAAAGCACAGTGAAGACATATACAAAATATAAACCACCTACCTTTACCATAACAGAAAAATGCTCCGGTTATTATTAAATTAATTGTGAACCTAGACTCTAGTCACAAATGAGACTCTACCAAGCGGGTTGCTTCAATAGGGCAATGAATAAATATGGATCTATAAAACAGTATTAACTACACACACACACACTCACACACACATAAATAATAAACCAGAGGTTACATTTAAAATATTTAAATGACAAAATTTATTTGACACCAACACACATAATAAACAAACAAAATTAAAATTTAAATGTTAAAAATTATTAAAAATTACAAATAATTTGGATATCTCCAATAAAAGAAAAATTAATTCTAAGACAGTAAAATTCTTTTTATCGTTAAAATTAATATTTTTATTATTTGTATTACTAACTTTAAATAAATACCTTACATTATTTACCAAGATCAAATTTTTGACGTCTTTTAAAATTACCCGCTGAAATTAGCAGTAGCCTGTAAATGCTCTTGCTGCCACATGATTGAATGTCAAAATGTACCAAAATTTCACCTCTCTTCATGAATAAGTTTTGTATTACTGGATAAAATTAAAATTATAAACAACAGCTGTATTTCAAACATAAGGTAAATCCATTTAAATTTATACAATGATACATTTCCATATTCCATATAAGTTTAAGCTGATAATCCAGAAAAAAAATTTTCTTTTCACAAAAAAATTAAACCACTATTAAATCCACAGCACTGTTTATTCAATTAAATTAAATTGTTTATTATTAAAATCACTGACTAAATCCAAAACTTTCATAAATAATAAACATGTTGACGTAACATCAAAATATAACCTCAAACCTCAAAATTTTGACGTTTAGTTATCGCTGACATTTCTAACTCACTACAACCTTAAATCTTTTTAAATGTTATGCTCTGCACATTAACGCGTGATTTGTACAACTAAATTTACAGAGAGTTTGTCACTAAATTGCTTCCAATGTCCAAATATGTTTTCAAAAAACAAAAGAAAGAATTGGTTATTGTTCTTGTGTAACACACTAATTTAGTAATTTTTTTAGTGGAAAACAATTACTAAAATGTAACTCAATTTACATAACCATATAATAGTTTGAAATTATTTTTTTTTTATTTCACGCCTACACTACGGGGGAACCAACTGCTAAGGTCATCTGTCCCCCATCTAACATGCAACACGAATACACACACCCATAGTTGAGGTGGCGGAATCTTCCAATTAGAAAAATCCCGCCGCCCCAAGTGGGATTCGAACCCACGACCCTTGGAACACAAGTGATGCACTGACACCACTCGTCTACCGTTAATTATTATTAATTGTTTAAGCAAAATTTATATAATAAAATAGAAAAAGTTTCTCTTTCTAATGGTGTCAAATACTTATGCTAAAACTTAATAATAGAATGGCTATTCCATGTCGGCTGAATTAATTTTCAAATGCATTCAATTGTACATTAAAATATGAATTAAATAATCCTTGTTTTACCTGTTTTTATGATTACAAAAATCTTCCTTAGATCCTATAGAACACTATGTTAACAAATTTAGATATCCAAACTATAAAATAACAACTAAATCACATAATTTTAGATTACCACGTTAAAAAGCAGAAATATGTGTTTTTATACCCATAGATCTTCTATAAGGTATGATCCCCATATTTGCACATATATCTCAGTTGTACCCAAGGAACTACTTGACAACTTAATAATAAAATATTTAAGCCCACAGACTTTTTACTTTTGAAAAACAATAAAATTATAAATAAACTGCCCAAATCGTTAACTGTCAAGAAAATTTCTACAAATTTTATAAACTAAACCAGCAGGTAAGGTGATGAATTGATCTATAACGATAGAAATTCTCAGCTGAACAAGAGAATTTACCAAAATTTAGAGAAGATAACCTTTAAAATTTATCTTTTTTCTATTTAGTGTGTTATAGTGTTTCTTTAACAAGATCAAACATAATTATTTGATTTTAACCAATATCTGGCTTATAAGAAAATCATTTTCCCTTGAAAGTTATGCATCCCAACTAACATTTTTGTACATAATGCTGCCAACTTTAGAACTTGCCATAAAAATTATAGTATTATATTATTAAGATTTGACAAAATGTAATTAGCTTTAAATCAGTAATTGATCCAGTTTGGACAATATGATCTAAAGAACTATTAAAATTACGTTTAGAAAACGTATATCTATAAATTTGGTTCTTTCTTCTTCAATCTTCGAACTAATTACTTCCAGAATCTTGAAAAATTACCCCATTTGAATGAAATAAGAGAAAACATATCAAAAGTAAGCGTGACTATAATCACGAATTTTGTTGTTTCATTGTATAATT
Organism: Agrypnus murinus; assembly: GCA_929113105.1. NCBI lineage: Eukaryota > Metazoa > Arthropoda > Insecta > Coleoptera > Elateridae > Agrypnus > Agrypnus murinus. The sequence goes on from OV816026.1 coordinate 158,270,277, forward strand.
AATTGACTATGAAGAGCCTGCCTGTATTTCTACTGATGTAAAAGTGTAAAATGGATATGAAAAAGAGGCGCATGATTTCAGATTCAATATAATTTTTGTGCATCCTTAAATAGCCTTATTTTAGACTGCTTTTCTCATCCCCTTTTTACTTCACTTATAATAAGGATATTTTCTCATGACGAGTCTTGAAATTGGAGGAAAATTACTAAGCTCAAATTTAGTTCATAGTCATAAATCATCTTATTTGTCCACAGGTTGTTTAGTTAGAATAGCCCAAGTGCAGAAGGGACTCCGTATCTGGCAAACAGACACCAAGTTTGATTTTTTTTATGTTTCGAGAGCCATTTCGAATTACCCCACGATTTGAGTTTAGTTTTGCTCATTTAATAATGTTAGTACTTTTAGTAGTGGTCAATAAACATTAAACATTCAATATTAATCAATTCTCCAATTTCTACCAACGGGGACTGAAAAAAGTGAAGTTTTGTGGTCTGGTCCTACTCAAGAAGTACACTCGGGTTTTGTCATTAGAATGGCCTTATTACGACGATAGTACTACCGGGTGATTTTTTAAATTTCTGATCTAGTAAGTCGTGATTTTTACGCCGTATCGAAGGTCACCGAAACGTAGGGCGTAGCGTTGATCACACTGCTATTCCAAATGTCATTTATGTGACAAATTGACTACTTACTTTTACATTTATTAAACAAATTGATAAAATTTTTCTTTGAATAAAATAAATGGAAATTTTTCTTGAAACTCCCGAAGACATGCTCCGGCTTCATACACCCATTGACCATTAACTTGATGACCATTACGAAAGTAAGCTTCGATCATAAATGTTTTTTGTTCCTGTGTGAACACCATTTTGTTGTGATGAAAAACACTCCAAAATAACGTTGAAAACTAAGCGTTCAATCACAAACGAAAGGTTAGTCTTGAAAAAGACTGATTTTTGATAATAACCGAGATAATAACTGGCGAAACGGAATTCAAAACACGAGGAAACAGTGAAGCACAAAAGACGGCAAAAGCGAGAACAACACTGGAGTAGGTTATGTTTATGTCAACATTTTTGAAATCTGACAGTTGTGACAAATCGAACGATTCAAACTACGCCCTACGTTTTCCGCATCTTTTGTTTTAAAATTATGTCATGGCTTTCTAGATCAGAAATTTAAAAAATCACCCGGTAGTAGTCATTAGTAAACAACGAATATGTCCTGATTCCTTTAACTACTAGAGACCCTATACAAATAAAATTAAAATAAAAGATGAGACATATAGGATCCCCGTTCCCATTATTTTGAACCAAAATCCATAGACTTTATGACTTAAACTGGACACAAACTTTTTGTTTAAACTTCAACTTTGACACTAGTGGTGTCACAGGTGCCACTAGTTTGAAGCTGTTATTTAGAAGAAGCACTCCAACCAGTGCTCCCCCAATCTAGACTTGGGACTACCTGCCAGTCATCATTTCATTTATAATAGCACCTGCAAAAATCTCCCCAGAGCCTAGATTAATCAATGGGATCGTCAATTGGGAACTCTACAGAGCGTATCTTGACTAGCAACTTAAATACCCTAACGATCTACAATCTCCAATCCACATAGACGAAACAATCGCACACATAACAAACAGCATCACTGACAGCGTCCACCAAGCTACCAAACAGAAAGTCAACAGAAAACACACAAACGATAACGCATCACCCAAATATATTATACTCGACCTAATCAAGCAGAAGAACTCGATAAGAAGAGAATGGCGGAGAACACGAAATCTCGCAACAAAAAAACATCGTAAATAACTTAGCACACCGCATTAAACATGAACTCGAGGTGTATCGAATTCACTCCTATCAAAAACACATTAGTAATTTCGAACCAGGAGATCCAGGACAATGGAGAACAACCACACGGATACTACGCCAACCACACGAGATACCATCAATTACCACTGGTGCTCAAACACTCAAGTCCGATCAAGAAAAACGCGAAGCCTTTGCAGAGCATCTCGAGAAAACGTTAACATCTCACTACCACAGCGACCCCGTTCACCAAAACATAGTGATCAACCATGTCGAGACACACCTACCAACCCCAGAGGCCAACTTTAAACCAACTTCACCTAAGAAACTTGCTTCTATAGTAAAAACCCTGTCAGTGAATAAATCGCCGGGTTTTGACGCAATACCCAATATCATACTGAAAAAACTCACCAAAAACAGTTTTCAATGCATGTCTAAAATTAGGGTATTCTCCACTGCATGGAAACATGCAACTATAGTTACGTTTCCCAAACCGGGAAGGGATAAAAAATACATTAACAGCTACAGACCAATCAGTTTACTATCATCTATTTCGAAACTTTTAGAAAAAGTCATCCATTCTCGGCTACTTAAACGACGAAGTTCAAAGACTGGATATTCTGCCAAACTTCCAATTTGGTTTTAGAGAAGGACACTCCACTTGCCATCCATTACAACGTGTAACAGAGGTCATCGAAAGAGCATTTGAATCCAAACAATTCACAACAACCCTATTTATTGATATAGCACACTCGCTTGTGGACAAATGTGACCGCAAATACTAAATCACACTTCTACCGATACCCCGCTATATCAAAACAATACTGTCCTCTTTCCTAGACAACGGCACCTTTTCAATCAAAATTCACACCTCCCTATCCTCTACCAAAAATATACATGCAGAGGTCTCCCAAGGTATTCTAGTATTCTCTCTAGTATCCTAGGTCCAATCCTCTTGAACATTTTTATGCGAGACTTTCCCAACATTAATGCTGACCTCGCAATGTAGAAGTGGCTATCACTAAACTACAAGATGCCACTACTATAATTAGCAGATGGTCCAAGAAATGGAACCTATTTATAGTTACACCCACCTTTAAACCGCAAGTCCACCTTGCTCACTCAATAATAATAATAATAATTACTACAACCCATAACCTAAACCAAGGCCCCAGAAGCTATAAGCTTGTGCGGGAGGGAGGGGGCGATTATTATTATTATTATGTAGGCCCAATGTGCGTCTGCAGCCGACTTATAGATGGAACAGCGCAAATCCCACATTTGTGTTACAGCTAAAGAAAACTGCAGAAAACCTTAACCAGATCTGCCAGCGCCGGGACCATTACCCATATCAATGCACCATTACCCTATATAAGTCACTCATACTGTGTGTCGTCTGGGATAATACATCCAAAGCAAATCTCCACAGAATCCAAGTAGGTACTCCAAAACAAAATTCTCAGAATCGCAGTCAATGCTCTCTGGTTCATCACAAACCAACAACTGCACTACGAACTGAGTATCCCTACAATCGAAAAACATATAGCGAACGAAACTTACCAAAAAATTCCACCACAATCTCATCAACTGCAGCGCGACTTACTACACACTAGGTCAATGAGGCATCCATTAGATTAGATGCAAGGTAGCACAAGATATATTCCTCAGTGACAACAGTGATGACGATTAAGTGATCAGTGTCAATATACCCAGTGCTCTCACAGTGAAACACAACTAATTAACAATCAAAACCTACTTGCGTTCATACTTAGCGCTCATGCTATTTAGTATAATACATACAAACTCCTCAATGAAAAGATTGACTAGCATTTACCTCAAAAATAAGTCAGTACAAAGATTTTCATTCCATCCATGTCCCAAAAATGAAATACGTAAAGAGAATTGAATAAAAAAATAGTAAAATTAAAAAGTACTGTAGTGTGTCTTGCCTATGCAATGACTATTTTGTTAAATATCAATAGATAACCAAAGATTATAGAACTACTGGAAGTATAATGCAATATCTGGAAAAACTAAATTAAATCAGGAATGTGCTTAAGAAGAAAAAATTACTTAACACTATTCCAAATTGCAAGACACATCTGAACTTGAGCAAATCATTTTGAAACAAAATAAGATTTTAAGCAACAAGTTCGAAAAGCAAAGGGAATTAGAATCGATTTTTCGTGCAGGCCAAATTGATACCATACTGGTCAAATAAAACAGTTTCTACTACATTACATAAATTTATTTGTGGCGCAAGTGCTTTACAACAACCACATGTAGCTTTTTCTTCAATTAGAGCGTTCGACAGTAGAATACAAAATCTAAAATTAGACAGTGACATTCTGTAAGCAGCATCTATTTCCTGAGGATTAAAGTGAATTATACTACATTTTCTGAATTACGACGTTATATTCTTCTAATAACAGATTTAAATATACAAACATCAAACTGGTCTAGGGGACAAGGGTAAAAATAAACGTTGTTGCAACTAGTGGAAGTATTATGACACAACGATGAAACAAAACATAAAATTGAACAATAATCTTTAATTGTTATAACAAAAACAAACAGAATTTACTGTAGTTTGCTTATACAGGGTGTGCAAAAAATACAGCAAATTTTTAACTTACAAATAACAGTAGAATATGAATGAAAAAATTAAAGATTTGCCCATTTAATACAGTGTATGGCCACCTCGACTGGTAATCATAGCTCATCACCTCTTGGGTAAACGTCTAATCAAATTGTCTATTTCATTTTGTTCAATTTGTTGCCACTGGTCTTGTAAACAATTTGAGAGCTCAACCCTTGTTTGAAACACCATACCTTGATTCAGGACACGTTTTCCCAGCATATCCCACACATGTTCTATGGGATTCAAGTCGGGGGATTGCGCCGGCCACGGCAATACTGCGATATTGTGTTCATGTAAAAAATTTCTAGCTGTTCTCGCAACCTATGGTTAAGCGTTATCCTGCATCAGTAAAAATTGTCCCTCGATTTGTTCCGCCTGTGGTAGGATAAACAGGTTGTAGAATTGTGTCCCGATATGCGTTTGCCATTAAAAAGTCTTCAACAAAAACGAGCTCCGCTCTACGGCCAATTCCAATTCCAGCCCAAACCATAACTGTTCCCCCTTGGTACCGATCAACTTCCTGAACAGTTGCCAAACGATTTTCATTTCCAGGTCTCCTCCACACCCGTAGTCTTCTATAATATGGCCTCAAACCAAATTTGGATTCATCTGTGAAAGGCACGTGAGCCCAGTCTTGTTCTTGCCAGTTGATGTGTTCCTCGGCCCATTTTAATCTCCGTCTGCGATTGCCACGTGAAAGCACGGGAACTTTAACAGGACGTCGAGCGTGGAGATCAACCTCATGTAACCTATTTCTTACAATTTGACCACTGACTACCACTTGATGGACATTTTGGAGCTCAGTTTTTAGTTCGTTGGCCGTAATATTTCGGTTACGATTGGATTCGGAGAAATCTATCCTGTACAGCATTCGTTTTCCTGATGGGGCCAGGATGTCTTTCTTTCACATCACCAGTTTCTTGATAACGCTGCCACAAGCGTCCAACGGTACTTTTACAAGAATTTACAGCAGCCTCCACATCTCGAATAGTCATACCTCCCTGTATCATGCCCACAGCTCTTAACTGAATATCACGAGTAAGATGCACTCTTTCCATCTTTATTGATTCTAAGACACTATAAAACCCAACTTGTTCTTAATTCAATACACATAAACTGAGTAATCTAAAGAGCAAAAACTCCGTTTCGATACAAATGTCATCAACTGAATGCAACTGTTTTACAAAAACAAAAAGCAACATCGCCAACTGGAACTAGAAATTGTCAGAATGAAGTTCTGTATGTAATAATCACAAAACATTTTGATTAACGTTTGCAAACATACTTTTTACGTTTGTCCCTTAGACCATTTTGTTGTGTGTTCTTTAAAAATATTATGTCATAATTCGGAAAATACACATTTATATAGCCAGAACTGGGAGAAAGCTAGGTCACTTTATATATAAGTGTACGCAATTTTTTGCAAGCCAGTGTACCAATTATTATTATTACAGTGGAATTAATTTTGGTTAGTTTTTTCTTTTGACATTTGAATAACGTTTTAAGATTTAAATCGAATAATAGCCAAATTATTACAGCTACCAAGCTGGCGCACTGTTAAAATAATATTTAAAATGGTTTAAAGGGCAAGTAGGCCTTGGTGCTGGTTCATCGTGTATCATCTTCAATCTTAGGTTTCTGGTTCATCATATCTTATGTCATATCTTAATTATTTACATATATAGGGTCTGTACTACCTGAGCCTACTGACAAAACAGGAATGATAACCAACGTAGGGACCGCTATGGAGGTCATGACCGCCTTTGAACTAATCAATAACATGTTTACATAACATACCAAAAATAACATTAGGCAATTTTAGTAAAAATCTAATTTTTATATCACGGAGATACTTACGGTTGGTATTATTATAAAGTAATCTCAATAGAAGATGTTGTTGCAAATTTCTTCATCACTATCATATGATTAGTATCAGTTTATTTAAAACAGGACAACAGACTTTCGATGATACAAGATTTTCAACGGAGAGATTTCTGTGCACAGGACATTCCGTTATCGGGATGTCCTTCTGATATAGTGGATCTCTACTTCCGTCTCCGTCTCAGCATCCGCCTTCGCCTCTACCACCGCCTTCATCATCTCCTGTTCATCATTAATCTGTCAATTGACGTTTGCTAAGTGCTCCCTCCATTGTTTAAATAAAAGTAAGTATGGCAGTTAATGCATATTAACTTTTGTCAATTCTACAATGGAGGCAAAACGTGAATCAGTGCTTGCTCTTCATCTCAAAGAGTTAAAAACCGTGGATATTTTGAAAAAGTTATCCTGCGAGAAACAAATTACAAGTTCGACGCTTCCAGATCATGGTTTGGGGCGCTATTTCCTTCAGAGGAAGCTGCCGCTGCTGTTCGTCGACCCTGGGGTCAAAGCGAACCAGGACTACTATATCGTTCATATCTTGGAAGGTCATCCTTAATGCCAAACATCAAAAAAGTATTCGGAAAAGGTCATTTCTGTCTTCAGCATAATTCTGCGCTGGCGCACAAGGCCAAGCGCACAGTGGCCTGGTTGGAAAAAATATACCAGAATTCAATATTCCAAATGAATTGTCCCCAGACCTCAACATACTTGACTTTTCCATTTGGTGTTAAAGGTTAGACAAAGTCCATATTAAGAAGGTTCATAATATTGAAGACTACAAGACTCATTTGGTGAGGATTTGGGACGAAATTCCAGTGTATGTAATTTGAAAAATAAAAATTAACTAAAACTGTATTTGTAGTCTAAGGCAAGTGCGACTGTTTCATTAGTGCACCCGGTATACTAATTTTGATTTTTGATCAGTCAAACTTAACATGTATTTATGAAAAAAAAAATATGCATTTTTTTTATGTGACTCGAATTATTTCAGGCCATTATCGACCATTATTATTTAACGATTTAGATTAGACACCGTGGTTATGGTTATATTATTTAATTTTGACCAGTAAAATACACATATGCAAAAATATACAGGGTGTTTCATTTAAAAATCAAGATTTAGCGACATTTTAGGCAAAGCTGAAAGTTGGCTACTGGAAATTGGATTTCAATTTAAAAAGAAATCTGAATTTATGTTTAATATATCCATGCCCAATCTTATCAAAATTTGAAGAATGTTAGTGAAAGAAGCTAGGATACATTGATTTTCCCTCCCGTTTCCTATTTATCAAGTTATCAATGTTATATGGACGTTAGTTATAATAACTATTTATGTAACAAGTACATAATGTAGGGCCAGTCTCGGTGGATTAGTGGTTTGCATGTTTGCTTCATAATCCAAAGATCGCAGGTTCGATCCCCGGCCGAACTGGTAATTTTTCATAGCGGAGAAAAATGTAAAACATGCCTTCTTTTCGGAGAGGAAGTAAAACTGTAGGTCCCGTGTCAATGCGATGTTTGGCACGATAAAGATCCCTACTGGGGGTGGAATTCCCCCAGATTCGGCTAAATTCTAGTAGGGTCGGCCAAATGATCATAGCAATCGGTGCCATGAGGTAGGACGGATGCTCCGCCATCCTGATTCCTCGCCCAAACACAAACAAAACAAACATAATGTAGGACTTTATAGACAAGCCCAGTTTATGGCCGAGCGAGCGAAGCGAGCAAGGCCTATAAAAATGGCGAGTCTATAAGGTCCGATTATGTAAGAGTTGCATACAAAGCTTTATGTTCGATTCCTAAAATTGGGTAATTATAAAAAAAAACAGTTTAGAAATTTGACATCTATTCTTGACAGAAGAAAATTGTTTTACTGTACAGTTGTCATACTTTATTTTACTGCTATATACTTTATTTTACTACTACCTACCACTTTATTTTACGAGTACAATAATAACCCAGTTCACTGCCGCAAAACAATACAATAAACAGTACGTTTTAATGCAATCGGACATAAAATATTTTTTTCACTACTAGCTTTAAAACATACTATTATCTAGTCTGTTGTCACCTTGTGAAGTTAGCCTTCTTGCCTAGTGGTAAATAATTTTTTATTATTGACTACTAGTCAATAATCCAGATTTTAGTGTAACACGGGGCAAAAATTCATCCCATTATACACTGGCATCCAGGAAAAAATCCGTGATCGCGATAGTACGTTTTTTATGTGAGAAGAATAAAAGGAATAAAAGTACTAGTAGTGAAAAAAATAATATATACACCACGGTTGTGAAGTGTTTTCTAGAGCCTCTCATCTTATATCCCTCGATGCTGCGCATCTCGGGATCTAATAATGCTCGGCTCTAGAAAAAACTCTTCACAACCTTGGTATATAATATACTATTTTTCACTACTAGCTTTAAAACATACTATTATCTAGTCTGTTGTCACCTTGTGAAGTTAGCCTTCTTGCCTAGTGGTAAATAATTTTTTATTATTGACTACTAGTCAATAATCCAGATTTTAGTGTAACACGGGGCAAAAATTCATCCCATTATACACTGGCATCCAGGAAAAAATCCGTGATCGCGATAGTACGTTTTTTATGTGAGAAGAATAAAAGGAATAAAAGTACTAGTAGTGAAAAAAATAATATATACACCACGGTTGTGAAGTGTTTTCTAGAGCCTCTCATCTTATATCCCTCGATGCTGCGCATCTCGGGATCTAATAATGCTCGGCTCTAGAAAAAACTCTTCACAACCTTGGTATATAATATACTAATATTTATCTAGTCAGTGAGTTGTTGTCATAAAAAAAGTTGTAAAAAAGTTCTGTCATTGATTAAAACGATAATAAAGAAATTCTGCTCTTTTAAACGGATTTTAGGAATTAATTAATAGAGTGTAAAAACTGTATCGATCTTTGCATCACCCAGACTCTGTTTTTTAATATCACATCCATTTTTAGTTTCTTCAATCAGTCACGTTCAGTCTTCATTTTCACGGGCTAGGAATCGAGCTGTAACTGGTAGTTCGGCTAAGCGATTCCACATTTTTGGAGGTTCCACAGAGATAAACGTAAATCATACATTTAATTTGCTAGTGAATCATGGAGAAGATAGTTCAACAGCGAGCAGTCTTTCGTCGTCAAATGACAATGCTTGTCAATGAAGTTAAGTCAATCTTGGAAGACAAGCAACCAGAACGAGACAGAATCAATAGTGACATACAACAAATGGATGAGGTTCGTTCGAAGATTACCGAAAAAGATGACCAAATCCTATTTAAGATGTGTGAAACGCCAGATAGCGAAGATCAACTGGGCAATGAGTTGACGTCAATTAAAAACTACGAAGACAAATATCGCATGTGTCGTCTGTCAGCTATGAAATTCTTAGAGTCACCAGTGGGCAGCAACAGTGTAATAGACGTCAGAAATGTTACAAAAGATAAAGGCAGGTCTATGAAGTTACCAGATATTGAACTACAGAAATTTGATGGAGATTTACGTAATTGGATAAGCTTTTGGAGTCAATTTTCAAAAATTAACGAGGATTCTTTGCATCCCAGTGACAAGTTCCAGTACTTATTACAGTCGTTGCAGCCTGGAACTGAAGCACGAGATATTGTCGAAGGCTATCCATTATCTGGAGATAACTATCCATTGGCAGTCAGTGCCCTGAAGATTCGTTTTGGAAATGAGGATTTACTGCTTCAGGTGTACGTTCGTGAATTGCTGAAACTCGTCGTTACGAACGTGACATCTGGTAATAAGATCCCATTTCACACTTTATTACAGTAAAATTGGAATCTCACTCACGTGCATTAGCTACACTAAAATGGAGTCAGCCGATTCTGCTACTTGGCTCTATCCACTTGTAGAATCCAGCCTAAATGAAGAAATCCTTTTAGCATCGCAGCGCAGTCCACTTTCAAGCAAAGATGGTAGAAACGAGACACCAAAGAAAACAAGACTGGATTATTTGATGGAGTTTCTACAAGCCGAAGTCCAAATCAGACAACGTATTGACCTTGCACAAACAGGTTTTCAAGATGTCAAGGTATCGAATAACAAACAAGGTGACCATAAAGTAAACAAGAAGAATAATACTACACCACCTACCGCGGCTGTTTTATTCAATGGGCAAGACAATGGATGCATCTTTTGTGGAAACAAGCACGAAAGCAAAATATGTGGAAAGGCCAAGTCAATGACTATGGAAGAGTGACGTAAAAAGGTTCTCTAAAATAAAGCATGCTTCACATGCTTGAGAAGTCCCATATTGGTAAGAAATGTAAAGCTTTCGTGATATGCTACGTATTTCCTAAAAAGCATTTAACTGTCATGTGTCCAGAGTTAAATGTCAATGTCAACTCAACATCAGAATCAAGATCAGCTGATATTGTACAACACCAGCCAACAATCTTACAACAGCAACCGACGACCACTGCTGGTAAAACTAATGTGGCATGTATCAGTAGCATTCTTATGAAGACTCTCCTCGTTAACTTGAACAGCATGAATTCAAGACGAATCGTCACTGCACGGCTCCTGTTTGACGAGGGAAGCCAACGTAGTTACATATCTAGCGATACAGTTACCAAGATTGAAAGTCAGCCCGTATCTACTGAAGTCACACGAAACGTCTTGTTCGATGGGTCTGTCACTCAATTTCAAAATGTAAATAAACATGATGTTATTTTATACAGTTTAGATGGTATGCATCACGTTAGTTTAATCTTGAGAGAACGAAACAAATTAGGTGGTAGTATTCGGCGTCTACCAAACGGTCCTTGGGTCAGCGAACTTAAAATGAAAGGAATCATTTTAACAGATACCGACAAGTCTATTGTTTCCAGTGGTGACATCGGCATCGTCATTGGTAGCGATTATTGGATGCAGATCGCCACCGGAAAATTGATTAAATTACCGTGTGGTTTGGGAGCAGCAGAAACAATATTAGGATGGACATTAAGCGGTCCTGTTCCTACATCACGCGATTCTATGGGATATGAAACAATTTCAATGCTTATAACCGAGCAAGATATTTCCAAGCTTTGGAATCTTGGCGTGATTGGAATTCAAGATCCGATAAGTAATAAAACAGAACAAGAAGAGGATTTTGAAGCACGAAGAATTTTCCAGTCAACAACAACGCGTAATGAAGATGGGCGTTACTGTGTACGACTGCCTTGGATACATTGGCACCCGCAACTACCCACCAACAGAGTCATTGCTGAGCGACGTCTGTTGAGTACCACAAAGAAGTTGGAACAAAACGATAAGTATAATAATTACGACAATGTATTCAACGCGTGGTTACAGGAGGAGTTTATTGAAGAAGTGACTAATGACCAAGATTGCAGTGAATGTCACTACTAACCACACCGCCCTGTTTTTAAAGATAGTCTTACTACGCGAGTGCGTCCAGTATTCGATGCTTCATGTAAGTCCGGTCGGACTCCTTCGTTAAATGACTGTTTGTATAAAGTCCCAAACTGCATCGAGCTACTAACGTCAATTTTAATGGGTTTTCGAGTAGGAAAAATTGGAGACGTAGCGGATATTCGTAAGGCCTTCCAGATGATTGAGGTGCAACGAGAAGACAGAGATTTACTTTCGTTTCTTGTGGTGGGAAAAGAAAGGAGAAGTTATGAAAGTTTACCGTCATCAACGTATTGTCTTTGGGGTGAACTGTAGCCCGCTTCTGCTCTCAGCTGTTTTAGAAAAACAGCTCAAGTCAATCCAGAATGAGGCTGAAGTCGCTAGAAAATTACTCAAGAGCATGTATGTGGGCAATATTGTTGTTGTGGGATCAGTTGACACATACAAAGAATATGAACATTTTAAGAAGCGTGCCGTATGCATCATGAATGAAGCAAAAATGGATTTACGGCAATGGGAGTGTACTCTCGAAGATGATTCCAGAACCGATCCACCCGACGAGGAGTCCGGAATGGACTCGAGCAAGATGCGTCAATCAACAACAGTTCTTGGGGTTACGTGGAACAAGATCGCCGATACTTTATTTATTGAGCAAATTCATGGTGATCTTCCTGACACAGGATTAACAAAACGTATTATCCTATCAACTATGAGTAAAGTTTTTGATCCTATAGGTCACACATGCCCTGCACTCATCACGCCAAAACTACTCCTTCAGAGATCATGGGAAAGAAAGATTGGATGGGACAAGGAGCTACCAGAAGATATGGTTAAATCGTTTCGGCTATGGTATGGTGAAATTCATTATTTAGCATCTATTCATCTTCCTCGAATGTGCGTTTTGAATAATTATGAAGATCTGCAGCTTCATACGTTCTGTGATGCAAGTTTTGAAGCGTACGCAGCAGTAGTCTTCCTCAGAAGTGAAAAGCAAGGTGACGTAATGCTACAGTTGATGCAGGCAAAAAGTCGTATCAGACCGTTGAAAAAAGGAACAATACCTAGGTTAGAATTACTGTCATGTCTGATTGGATCTCGGTTGGCCCATGCAGTAAAAGAAGCCCTGGGACTCCACGAAATACGCAGTGTGATGTGGAGCGACTCAACAACCGCTATATCATGGATAAATATGAATGATGACTGGGGATCATTCGTAGGCAATCGCGTCCGTCAAATACTAGAATTGACAACGGCAGAACAATGGCACCATGTACCAGGCAAGCTTAACCCGGCTGATTTACCATCGCGAGGTTGCACACCGAAGGAACTAATGGCATCGAGATGGTGGGAGGGACCTACATGGCTTAAAGATAGTGAAGACACTTGGCCAAGTGCAGAGTTTGCAGCTAACGAAGAGGAGATTGCAAGCGAACGAAGAAAAACCTCTTCAGCAATGCATATTGGAACGAATTCAAGTTGGTTCCAACCAAAATTTTCTACTTATCTGAAGAACGTGAAAATAGTGGCATGGATACGTAGGTTTTTAAGTAATTGCAAGGTTACTACAGAAGTTCGGAAGCGAACTAAATACATCACTTTTCAAGAGATTCGTTTTGCGGAGAAAGACGTTCTACGCATGATTCAGATGCAAGCATTTGAAGGCATGCCAAACTTCAAAGGTATGCAAGTTGTAAAAATGGAAGATGGTATTTATCATGTAAAAACAGCCATAATCTAACGGCACGACGAACACGAATTTTTATGGCCTATTTTGCTTCCAAAGAAACATGTCCTTGTGAGTCAGTTAATAATGGAAGCTCATCTAATATATGGACTCCTCAACTTCGGAGTGGACCTTGGTGGACCCCTCTACCTGAAGGATGGCAAAAAAGTTTGGTTTATCTTATTTACCTGTGCGGTGTATCGCTGCATACACCTTGACTTAATTACGTCAATAAACACTATCTCCTTTATCCAGGTTTTGGAAAGGTTCATCAACTTATTCGGAAGATCCACTACACTCTACAGTGACAATGGAGCAATAAACAAAAACGTCAATAAACACTATCTCCTTTATCCAGGCTTTGGAAAGGTTCATCAACTTATTCGGAAGACCCACTACACTCTACAGTGACAATGGAGCAAGTTTTGTAGCCGCTAACAATCTGTTTCAATCACTGAAATGCAAAGACATGGAGGTACAGTCACACTGCAAAAGAATTCAGTGGATTTTTAATCCACCTACTGCAAGTTGGTGGGGTGGTTTCTGGGAGCGTCTCATTAAATCAATAAAAGATCAGCTTTGTCGTATGTTAAGAAATGCTAAACTGGACTTTGAGGAACTCCGAACGTGTTTAGTTGCAGTAGAGTATACAATAAATGAACGTCCACTTACTACAGTTTGTGAGGATCCGAATGACTTTCATCCCCTTACACCAGCTGACTTCCTCAGATCAACGAAAGGAGCGACGTTCCCAGAAGGACGTTACATCAGAGCCACTGATCTATGTGGACAGTACAACAAGCTGAAAGCAAAACGTGCAGAGCTACAAGCAAGATTTCGCAAAGAATACTTGGCATTACTGGTCAGACGAAAATCAAAGAACCACGGAACCGTTCACGTGGGTCAGCTTGTCATGGTGGGAGCTAACAACAAAAAGCGATTTGAATGGTCATTAGGACGTATCGAAGAGCTTATTCCAAGAAAAGATGACATTGTGAGAGTCGCGAAGGTTCGAACAGCGCATGGAGTCCTGCTTAGGCCAGTGCAACGGCTCTACCCATTGGAGATGTCGGAGATGGATGAACCACTAGCATCGGTTACTGCAAAATAAATATCGAAAAAAGAAGAGTCAGCTGTCACCGATGACGGAAGTATGCAAATGTCAAAATATGGCAGAAAGATCGCTAAACCACATCGTTACGATAGTTGGAATTATTGATAGTTTTTTCTTCCAAGATTGTCTGAAAAAACGGTGGGAGAATGAAGAATGTTAGTGAATGAAGCTAGGATAGATTGATTTTCCTGCTCGTTTCCTATTTATCAAGTTATCATGTTATATGGATGTTAGTTATAAAATATTATATTTATCTAGTCAGTGAGTTGTCATAATAAAAAGTTGTAAAAAAGTTCTGTCATTGATTAAAACGATAATAAAGAAATTCTGCTCTTTTAAACGGATTTTATTTCATACTGTCCGGTAAAAGGGTATTTACCGGACTCATTTGAGTCCGGTAAATGAATTATTACGTTACAAGGCCGGTAAAAAATTTTACCGGACTGAAAATCCAATTTGAGTCCGGTAAAAAATTTTATTTCATACTGTCCGGTAAAAAGGTATTTACCGGACTCATTTGAGTCCGGTAAATGAATTATTACGTTACAAGGCCGGTAAAAAATTTTACCGGACTGAAAATCCAATTTGAGTCCGGTAAAAAATTTTACCGGACTGAAAATCTAATTTGAGTCCGGTAAAAAATTTTACCGGACTGAAAATTTTAAATGCATTTTTTTAAAAAATGAACAATGTGAGGCAGTATGAAATAAAACGCCTTACGTCATACTTCCGGTAAACCATTACAGTAGCTCGTTTCAACATTCGAGACTCGGCTCCTTCGTCGCCTCGTCCCGAAACGTTTTCAACTCGCTACTGTAAACTTGGGTTTACCGGACTTATAACGTAATATACTATTACCGGACTGAAAATCTAATTTGAGTCTGGTAAAAAATTTTACCGGACTGAAAATTTTAAATGCATTTTTTTAAAATATGAACAATGTGAGGCAGTATGAAATAAAACGCCTTACGTCATACTTCCGGTAAACCATTACAGTAGCTCGTTTCAACATTCGAGACTCGGCTCCTTCGTCGCCTCGTCCCGAAACGTTTTCAACTCGCTACTGTAAACTTGGGTTTACCGGACTTATAACGTAATATACTATTACGAATTAATTAATAGAGTGTAAAAACTGTATCGATCTCTGCATCACCCAGACTCTGTTTTTTAATATCACATCCATTTTTAGTTTCTTCATTCACGTTCAGTCTTCATGTTCACGGGCTAGGAATCCAGTCATAACTGGTAGTTTGGCTAAGCGATTCCACAAATAACTATTATTTCATTTCGTATTTCAAACAATTGTTTATATACTACAATTAGTAAAATAAGGTATATCTTTAACTCCGTTGTCAATGACACCGGAGTACAAGACGTTCTTGATCTCCGTTGTTGTTGGCAACGTAAAAATCATTCGATGTTGCATAACAGCCACACGTGACATGCTACTTTTTATCTCCTTGGTTACGCGTATGATGACACAGACAAGGCAACTTGCTTCATTATACAATAAATTCAAATGAATTTTAAAAGGGAGAAATTAGGATTGAAATAAGAAATAAAATAAAACAACTTATGCAATACGGAGATCAAGCTTCTTTAAATCCTAGAAGATGTTATAACGCCGAGGCTGGCGCCTCGGCGTTATAATACATCTTATCGGATTTAAAGTATCGCTTGATCTCCTAATTACATAATATATATTATAAGCAAAGCAGATATAAACTTAGCTCTTTCCCCTGTGTCACCTGGTATATTAAAGGACATGGAATTTATTTAGGCTTTGCACTAAAATTACCCAAAAAATACGTATGAATTTATTTACTACACGCTACTGAAAAATGCTTGGAAACTAATAATAATTATTAGGAGTATTTATTAGTATTAAATAATGTCAGCATAGTCGTATTTTTTAATCGTAATTGACATAATTTCAATAAATATATGTATATTATATGAGAGCTTATGTATAAAGTAAAATTACCTTAATTAATTAAGTTACAAGCACTTTGACATTTAGGGTTAGAAAACTCTTGAAATAGTTTCATATGTAACTGACAATTTTGTTTGGGTTAATTTAAAGATTAAAATCCTTTCATTATTAAAATGTACTTTAAATTTTTTTCGTGTATACCCCATCGTTTGAATACATGAAAAGAATTGGCAAAAAGCTAGCAATTAGCTAACTCTAAGTAATTGCTCCAGTTGGGAGGAAATAGTCTGAACAATTAGAACTACTTGGAGAAAACTTAAATCTGCGAATTGTTGGCGCGCCAATTTTGAAGCTGCCTGCAACTTCTACAATTACATCCAAAGTACATCAGGCTTTTAGCTAATGTGCTTTTGGTCAAAACGAATTTCTTCCACGTTTCCCCATATCCTTCTCTCTCGGATACGAAGAAATACTCATATTGGGAATTGTACGTAACAGACGTGTACGAATTCGGATGCGGCGTATTTAATAACAGTGAACCCTGATCCAAGCCCCTAGATTTTAATAAACATAAAACACATTTAAGTTCATTTCTATTAAATTTAATAAGGGCATTTAGTGCTCGTATGCGCTTCCTATGCGATGCAATGCGAGTTCTGAGCGCAATCCAGAGGAAAATTAAGCGGCACTAGCTTTTAATTCTGGACTAACTACCGATTTCAGCAACACTGAATGACCAATTAGTTTTATTTACTTACTTATTTTGTACCTGCTCTAAAAGTAGAATATACGGGTTTAAATTTGATCAAAAAAAGGAAAACAGAAAAACATTCTCAATAATGTGGTTGTGCGGTCAAAGAGAAAGAAGTATATAGAAAAGATGGGCGTTTTTTGTACAGTTGCCAGATCTGTTTCGCTGCACATTGCACCCTGCAGGATATTAAAAATGTCACTGACTTCAAAGAGACCGCTTGTTTTTAATATCGGTTGGCAAATTGTTTGAAGCCGATTCTTGGAAAGAAAAAGTAGGAACCCCCCTTCTTGTTTTCCCGATTCCCCCAACCGTAAATAAATCGTTATTCGTGGTCTAGTTAGCTTTATTGATATATGTAATAGACTTT
Organism: Agrypnus murinus; assembly: GCA_929113105.1. Taxonomy (NCBI): domain Eukaryota; kingdom Metazoa; phylum Arthropoda; class Insecta; order Coleoptera; family Elateridae; genus Agrypnus; species Agrypnus murinus. The sequence goes on from OV816026.1 coordinate 158,287,893, forward strand.
TCTAAAAGGAATAGCATCAAAGAGTTAATGACAAAATTATGGAAGAGATTATAGAGGACTTTCTTATCAAAGAGAAAAGATCTGACTGGCGCCTTTAGTAAGTTCTTAGGCAAGATTTTAGGAAATCTGATACATTTGATGTTCGCAAACTGTCAGATACTAATTGACTTGTGATTACCATAACAAACATATGTTGGACTGTGTATTAATTTGGAATTTCTAATAAGAGAATTCCCAGCTTCTGGTGGAAGAATGTTACCTGCCTTTTATTCACATGGGTTATAAATTAAAGTGAACATAAGTCTTTTTGTTGATATAATTTATTATATTTATAGCTAGTATGATTTAACTTGTTTGTTTACAGTATTTTTCATCTTGTTACTATTCAAACATCTGGTAGCAAATCACACTATTAAAATGGATGATTATTGTACATCATATCAAGCGTGCCATGAAAGCTCTAATCAAATCTCTCTCTGTATTTACAGCTGGATGACGATCATTGCTCTATTAAATACTTTTTTGTTGATACACAAGATGTCTTGTCGAGCAAATTCATAGTAGGTAATTAATTAACTTCAAAGCTTTTTATTTCATTTCGAAATATCTAATATTAATTACTATTTCGTAGGATAGGATATTCAAAGAATTTTCCGTAACTTAATTATTTAATTAAGATGTTCGTATTCTTACATGTAGCAATTATCTTAGCACAATTCATGTTAAACCATCGCTCTTGCAATAGTGCGTTATCAAACACATCGATGTCACGTATAATTATTGTTTCTTGATTGTGATCTCTTTCAATATTTCACTTTATGGTGGTTCTTCTGCATAATTAATAATTCTCTATCCTCATTTTGGATGTTAAAAAAGATATTTTCTAGCCCATTTTTTAAATTAAATAAAAGATTATAATAATTCAGTTTTACCCCGCCAATCATTTATTTACTGTTCATTAAAATGTTGGTGGAATTTTTGACACCAAGATAATTTTTGAAAAGCCACTCGTGATGTGGACCTATCTAGTTTCCACCACTCGGGGGAATTCTTCATTTCTGTATCGCGGTTTGCTAATAATTCGTTAAGAAAAAGTTCTCTGGGCAAGATTATAGTTTATGTTGTCGAAACTTGTGAAATAGTTTGGTTTTAATCTTATTTAAAGAAAGGATATGGGGACCAGTACAAGCAGGTGGTACATTCTCTTCAGACCACACAACAACGTGGTAAGTATATTTTCACCCTTTTCATCATCAAGAAAAAGGAAGGAAGTTATATTATTCTTCATTAATGATTTAGTCGGAAATAGATGCAAATTCCGAGTTATTTAAAGACTAAACTTAAAGATCAGGTTGTAGCCTTGCAGCAATTATGTTTTAATTAGGGCTTCGCATACGCTAGAGTCGCTTGTACTTAATGTTTTGTTTCTTTATCAAGTTAGAAGATGCTACTTGTTTGCATGTACCTACTGTTTTATAAACCTTAGCTGGACTCATACTTACTGCTATTGCATCACTTAATAACGAAGTGAAACACATAGTAATTACTTAAGAAGCTAGCGTATTGTTGAATAATATAGTCGGAATTGTTTAAGCCTATGAACATAGTAAATACAAACAATGCTTTATAGTGAACAATAGTTCGAAACCTTTATTAAACAATGTTTAAAGTGCTCATTGGTGTTTGTATTGATTTAAGTAGCTGTTTGTCCTTTACATTTGGTTATTTATGTACTTATTTAAATTATTACAATATGTACTTTTAAATCTTACTGTTGCACAAACGTTAAACCCTATTTCCGATATAAAGGTAAGTTAATGACAGATTATTCTTTTTCTTGGATTATTTAGCGTTTACTTATTCTGTAGCAGTTCTTTATTTATTTCGCCATCTTTCTCCCAGTACCAAATACTAAGGATGAACATTCATTTGACAGACGATTACATACAGGCTCTGCCGTTTGTCCTTTTCTGAACGCGTCTAAATCACTTTATTCCAGCTCAACTTTATTGATTTATGCTTTGAAATTCGTTGAAATTTACAACCCATTGTTTGTTTGATGGTCGCTGTTTAAAACCAAGCTTCTCCGTTAGTTTGGTTGTCACTGGGTTTCCCTTTCCCTCTGTTTATCGTAAAGTCACACCTGCGCGGTCAAGCGCATTCTCAATGAGCAGTTGATAGGACAAAATGGTGGAATTGGCATTAGAAGTTGGATGGGAGATGAATTAGAAAATTGGTTTTGATATAATTCGCTTTAGCGGAGAAAATCTCGTATTCAACAAAATGATCATTTGATTGTTTATATGTGACCAATCGTCCAATTAGACGGATTAGGTTCTAGTGTTAATCATTTAGGTAAACCTTTTTTTTCCACAATGTGCTAAAATCTCATAAAATCTTTTTCTATTTTAGGTAAAATTTTCCCTATCACTTACCTTGATACAGTTACTTTTAGTTTATAGAAAGGTAAAATTCTGGGCAAATATTTAAAATTAATACAACATACAGGGTGTTTTATTTGTAGGTCTTTTCTTTTGGGTTTCGTTGCTCGTTGTTCTTTTTCTGTACCTTCCCCTTTGACTTTGGGTTTAATTTGAAGGTCTTCCCGTTTGGGTTCGTACCTGCATACACAGGTACAGAGTGTAGGTTTAAAGATTATACCATAGGGTGAAACGAAAAACCCTAAGCAAGACTTTTAAACCGTACCGTATCATCCGTAGGTCATCGAATGGTGGGATGTTTGTTTGAAACTCTTTGTATATGTATATTGTGTCATTTTATCTATGTTTATATATATTTATAAAACGTTTATACAATTTATTTATTCATGCATGTTAGTTTTAAGTGGTAGTTAAAACGAGATCTCGAGTAGTGAAATTATCATAGGGTAGTTTTTACAGATTTACAAGATTTACAACCAGCTGTGATACAAATCACCATTCTGTTAATTTTACTAGACATTAAAATCCTTAATCAGTATAATTACCGTTTACAATAATAGTTTACAATTTGCATTAAACAATAAAGCCCTACTTAGAGAGTTTACATTTCACTACATGTTTGAGTTCTATTTATTACTATTTATTTATTTTGTGTTTCTAATATTTGCTTTCCAGCTTATAACCTGTTAGTAGATGCACCGTACGACCAAAATTGTGGAAGTTGTCCATATATTAGTAAAAGATCTATATCTTAGTTTATCTAATAAGTTTGAAGCTTTAGTAGTGAGGATTGTTTTAAAACGAAGTGGCGCTTGTTTTTTTTTCTTGTATTACCCCACCCCTCTCCGACTTATTGGGGTTAGCCGGCAAAAACTAAAGCAGTGTTATTTTAGGTCAAGCTGATACTTCCAGCACAGCTATATTTTGGTAGGTTAGGTATTTATATATATAACTGTAGCCTTTGTGATTCTGTAGGCTATAGGTTAAGAAGGAAAATGACTATGCGTCGATTATCGTGCTTTAGACCGCAAAACTAGAAAGAACTAACAGACTAATTATTTCACAAATTTAGAATTGGCATTGAGGTACTATCAAATTGCATCAGATGTTAATGACTCTGAGGCCAAAACAATCTTCATAACTCCTGATAATCACTATGAATGTCTGCGGACAATGGACAATGATCGAGGTTCTCGGTTACATAATAAATAGTGTAGCTTTGAATACTACCACTTTACACTTTACTCAGTCCTTTTTTCTACCATCTATGGCAATAGATCTATAGGATCTGTTCCGTTTAAAATTACCCTACTGCCCAAATTACAAGTAAAATCAAAGAGTATTTTTAAGTTCGATGTCGAAATTATATTAAAGATTAATGCATATAATCCAAAGATTTATTTACGTGGGGCACCTGCAATACTTAATCCCGTTCCTTCCAAGAGGAAGTAATTGAGATACGACCAATCGATCAATCAGAGCGTAGCAAATGCTACCAATGCTACCAGTTACTCACTGGTTGGAGCGAGGTTGCCTATCCACCCTCTACTAGCTCTGTAGTTTAGTACCAGTGCTATAAACGTGTTCACCCGTCGGTGTCTATTCCAAGGGACAAACTCGTCGTCCAGCGTTAGGACTACTCCCACTACGTGGGATTTCACTGTTCGATCGAATCCAACCTCACATCTAGCGGTACTTGGTTTTGCCACCGCGATCTCCCAGTTATAGGCCTGACAGAGCTTTGTTTCGAGTCTACCGAAATACAACACCGGTATGTACCCGTTAAGGTGAAGTGGTCTTGTCTTGTGTGAACGTGAGAGGCTATACATTCCCATAAACGCCCCTTACGCGTGGTGCTCTATACGATTTCTGAGAATCAGACGACTGGAACCGCACAGACAAAGCTTGACCTCCGTACTGTCATCTCCGAGACATTATCCGGTGGCATGCAATTTCACACCCCCTGGACGGGATAAAGCTCCCTTACATTCTCCTCCATTCGTCTAGGTCAGGCAGCGGGTAACTAGCACCATATTCGACTATGATGTTAGGTAAGAATCAAATCCACCCACACCGGAACCTTATGTTAGCAGAATTTTCTCTGCAACGTTTATAAGTCATCGTCGAGAAACACTTGCATGTAACTCAACCACACATTATTTTCTGACTATGTCATCCGTTGCCCAGACAAACATGGTGTTGGGTAGTCCTAGCTGTCATACTAGGCTAGTCTCGGATACTAGTATATCCATGACCGACACCTCAAACAGCTGCCTGTCCTTTCGTCCAGTCAAGATTAATGCAGCAGGAAAGATGGTTCCCAGATTACAGACCATTAATAACTGTGTTGAGGAGTGGTTTCATTAATTGCTCCTCCTCACCCGAAATATTCCTGGAGTCGAACTACGAACAGAAAGTCTTCCGAAAGCAAAAATCTGTTATTTTTATTTAACAATCGATGAAGCTTTTGTCGATGACATGCTCAAATGTTTAAAGCTAAGAAAGTCTGTAAACTGGTTACCTGAATTATGAAGGTTCTAAATTTAAACCACGAAACTTTACCTTTGAAAGTGAGAAATTCAGAAACACATGAAAAAAGAATCATTTAGGTCTATAAAGCTACAACACAAAAGTAGCACACAACAAAATTATCTAAGCTATTATTTAAAGCTAATTTACTGCGCAAAAAGAAAATTTGCTGCTTTAGCCGTTTATCAGAAAAATGAAAAAAATAATTATGCATAATAGTAATAACTGCCCCTGCCTGCCGCACAAGCTTCATAGCTTCTGGGGCCTGGTTTCCAGGTTATGGGTATTAGTAATTATTATTATTAACAATAAAGCACATCTTCATAATTTCCCGCTCTGGGTAAGAAGAAATAAAATTGCAATAAATAATTAATGCAATTTTTTTTATTAAATGTTTAATGATGTTCCATTCAACGTATTACTCCATGCATAGTTGCAACATTTTGTTTTTCATTTTTTGAAAATATTATTATAACATTGGCATTTTTAAGTTTTACCATGATCCTTGCCTACGCAGAAATGGGGTTTTCTAATAACTGTAATAAAAATTTAACAAAGCTGAAAGCATGATGACAAACAGCATGTACGAAATCTTTTAAGTAAAATGGAGAATATTTATGAATGAAATATTGGCAATTATTGTAAAAAGTTACAAGTACTGTTATTTATTAAGGGATAGGAATTCCTTTGTAAATGCCGATCTAAAAATAGTTTCTAAATTGTTACTTAGAAGTTCCTTTAAATAGGTATGCATATCCTTAATTGTAGTATATCCTTAAACTCATGGTGAAGTGATAATACTACTTATATTCCTTTACCAGATTAGTAAAATTGAATTAAATATCTTGAAAAAACTCATGTCACCTTAAATTTTAGTACGTCTTTTCCCATGTACTTCTAAAAAGATTACAGTAGAGATGATATAGAATACCTTTTCTGGAATAACATCAATCCTCTACTTTTTCTATAAGGTCCAGGTATAATAAAGAAAATAGATAAACTTCACCTAACTAATATCAAACATAACGCCATAAACTATTAATTGCACTTAATGAATAATGCTCTATCTTTGTTATATCGATTCCTATCACTTAAAAAGTACATATGAACAACAAAAATCTGTAAAAATTATTTATTTTACTTCATTATAGGGCTTGCACGCTCTTCCATATGTTTCGCCCCACAGTGCGCCGACTATGAAAAGGTACCGTCGCATACAGGCGAATTTTAAAGAACTCCTGGTCAAAACTATATAACCAAAAATGTTAAATATTCTAGATTAAAACGGTGAACTATCTACTTGTCATAAACCAATCGTTAAAGTTTGTTTTAAAGTAGCGTTTTAGTCTAAATTTGCTTGTTGGTGGTTACAGTAACTAAAAGTGTATTGCGGTTTTGGAACGGTTTCTGTTGTTTTTTGTTTTAAACTGTATTGTTTCGAAATATTTAACTAGTGAATGAGCCATTCCATATCAAATCAACCGATGCCCCAACCTCATCATCTTGGATTTGTTTAAAATTGTGATAATCAGTAGCTTGAGCAAAAACAATTACAAATATGTTTTTAATTTTTTTATACTTTGCATACTTTTCTAGTTACGGGCACTGAAGAAGCGTGATTTCTGAGTTGCGGAAGAATGTTGATTTGTCTATAATTCGAGTTGTAGTTGAGCCACAGTAATGAAATAGGGCTGGTTTTACAGCTATTTTTATGTACTTTATTAATATGATATATAACATGATAGGAATGTAAAATTTTTATTGTTTAAAAAAAACAACTGAAATCTTTAACTTTCCAAATTTCAAAACACTGTATTAAAAATTTTCAAAAAATATATGTTTAAGAAGAACTATTTCTCTGCATATTCTGAAAGCTTGAAGGTGGTATTCCAATGGGATCAGTAAAAAAAGTATTTAAATGTAATATGAAATCAGGGAAATTCTTGCGTTTTCAGAGAATTCACATTCTTTTAACTCAGATATCAATTTTTTCTGAAAAGATTGTTGCTGGCTTGGCACAAAAGTTTGAAGCTGGGATTGCAATAGGATCAGTAATAAATGTAACTTCATTTTTAAGCTTCATAATGCACGCAATAAAAGTTTCGTAATCTAATTTCGAAGGTCTTCCACGGTTCATTTTAGTAAAACTTTTGATACGGCTCAACGAATATCGATGTGCAAGGTACAGTGTCACAAGTGAAATTACAGACCAACCTTATTGAAATGCAATTAAGTGAAACCTATGAAAAAGACAACCCTCATAAACAGATCACCTGCAAAAACGACCAAGATTTTCTTGGAACGAAAGATCTCCTATTAAAACGAAGACTTTTTACCTCTTTAAGATGACCCCTGTTTAATACACCAAGACCCATTTTGAATAGGTATTTCTATGTAAAATTGTAAAACCATACTATTTAAAAAGGCCACTATTACATTTAAAAATATTTCCACTTATTTGTAAAAAAGAGCAAAGATTCCAGATGAAATCTCTTTTTGAATACGTATAATTCTATAATTGATAAGTTTGTTTAATGAATGGTCGGGTACCTGCCGGTACTTTTATAATCCCTTTATTGACAAAAATAGACAGGTTATAAAACGATTTGCATGTGGTTGCAATTCAACTTAAATGCTTCTTCCTTGCCTTCTTTGTCGGTTTTGGTTTTGCAGATTTTCTAGATTTTCCATATTTTAAGAATTTTCAAGAGAATTTTAGATTTGTAAATTACGGTAAATATAGAATGGCGAGGGTTAAGTTCACTTGAATGCATTCATAAAATTAATTTTGGATTTGCGGATTGAGTCGATTTTAGTTTTGGCAATTCTTTAAGAATTCTAGATTTGTGAACTACGGAAAATGTAGGATGAGAGGGTTAAGTTTACTTGAATGTGTTCATAAAATTCATTCATTATTAGGTGCTCAAGTGTAAAAGTAAAAGTCGAGTGTAGAATTGAAAATGAAGAAAACGCGAACGAATACTTAAGGAAAAAATGAATGTAGACTTTTATTATTCCAGAAATATAGATGGATGTAATATTTATCCGTATTATATAATGTACTTTGGATGTCTATTTACTGGTTTTTAAATTTAATAAATGATTTGCATTTATTAAACTGTGCTACACAGGAAATATACAAGACCTCCTACCTATCTAAACGGTGTGATATTGAAGCATAAAGACTTTTTATACTTACAGAATTTTCCCATCACTTCGAGTATTTTTTCCAGCCTGCTGTATGTACCTCATCCAGTTATGGTGCCTTGCACTACTCTAATAACCAAAACTTTGCTCACATTTTGGAAATCTTTTCTCTACTTGAAAGATAAGAAGTGTAGCTTTACAAAAGTTCAAAAATAAGGAAAATCGGTAAAGCAATGGCTGAGTTATAGCCTGCAACAGTCACGAGTTCAGTGATAAACAGTCAGTTTTTTGGCAATTTTTAAGTTTCAGAGGTTCACAATGATATTTACTGAACAAATAAAATTTCTCTTCACTTATTGAAGATATATTTTGTTTCATTTCTAAAAAATTTTTGTTTTTTTAAATTGGTTAACAAATGACCGAGTTATGGCCGATAAACAACAATTTCTTTTCATTATTTTAATCTGTCATTATAGTCCAGTGTCCAGATAATCTGTACATTTTACCTTGCAAAAAGTCAAGTAGTTTTGGTTTTTGGATATGTTTTGTATGGTGGGGCCCTTATTACGAATTTAAGCTTTTTTCCATCTACTTGTAAATGTACCTTTCCAGTTTTCGTACCTTGCACTGCTCTAACGACTAGAGCTTAGCTATTTCTTGTCTAATTTTGGAAACCTGTTTTCTGCTGGGAAGAGAAGAAGTGTTGGTTTACAAAAGTTGTAACATAATGAAAATCGGTAAAAAGTCTTTATTCTTCAATATCAAAATAGTTCTGTAAGTGGGAGGTCTTGATATTTATTTTTTTATTTGTAGTACAGTGTTATTTAGTTATTACGATTCCTCTTGCCGAGATCGGAAAATTAACAACTTCGCACAGGTGTAGTAATAAAGTATTTATTACAATTTTATTTCTTCTTACCGAGATCGGAAAATTATGAAGATGAGCTTTATTGTTAATAATAATAATTACTACTACCCATAACCTGGAAACCAGGCCCCAGAAGCTATGAAGCCTGTGTGAAGGCAGGGGCGATTATTACTATTATGCACAATTTTTTTTCGTTTTTCTGGAAAACGGCTGAAGCAGCAAATTTTCTTTTTGCGCAGTAAAATAGCAGTAAATTAGCTTTAAATAATAGCTTAAATCATTTTGTTGTGTGCTACATTTGTGTTGTAGCTTTATAGACCTATGAAATTGAATATCCTTAAATCTTAAATCTAAACGATGAACCGTAGAGTTTTTTCCTTTATGACATTCTAAACTTTTTAAACTTGTAAACTTTAAGGTGGCTTTCTAGCCAGCAGTTTGAAACTTTTCTAATTACTTTATTATTATTAGAGATGGTTTAATAATGTTTTAGTTTTGCATTTTTAAATTATATATTATCTTTGACGCTTCGTTGCGTTTGTTATTATACCCTTTAAATTAATTAATTAATTAATTGTGTTACATTTATATTCTCTTCGTAGCGGCAATACTATAACATTCTATAACACGTTTGTTTTTAAAAAAAGGTGAAATCATAAAACATTTCGAATACAAATAAAAAAGCCGCGTTATATAATTAATTAATAAAAATTAATTAACGAAGGCATAGCACAACACCATCTTATACGATTTCTTGTGGTGGAGAAAGGTTCACTGTGCAAGCCACAACGTTTCTCGTTTTTCACAATATAAAAAAATTATTTCAAAAATTATAGGAATAAGGAAAGCTTCAGGTTCTGAAAGCGTACCATTAATTCTGAAATTGTAAAATGTGTATTTCAAGTTTGAAGAAGTGAAACTAAGAAATTCAAAAATATTGGCATTATCCTGAAACTGTGATTACGTGATTAGCAAGTTAGTGATTACTGGACTAGTTTGGTAATGACTTACATCCTTGTCTCAACATACTCACAAAACCTTAGAAGCGCAAAGCTATATTAGGCCTCGAAGTCTCTCTTAAATTTTTATTTTGTTAATTTTTCTAAAGTTTATTACGTTTTCTTTTTTCCTTAATTATTTAAGCACGTACAGAAACATATTGTATACGCAATAACACAACACATCAGGAAAGTGACTTTACAGAACTCCTAGGAATATGCAATATAAATATAAAGTACCACTTTCCTACCTTCTTACGTAAATAACAATTAAAATACGAAATTCTAATCTTCTAAATTTCGAATCCGTAATATTATAGTTCTACACAATAAAAAATTAGTACTCGCAATGATCCCTAAATTTACACTATCAGGAGCTGGAATAGGTCCACTTTAAAAGAGAAAAACATGTATACTATTGGTTCGAGTGAATTGCATATGATATAATTTACACATAATCATAGAGTGCTGAATTACTCTAATTAATAAGGGTAATAGGTCTGCCACTCTAATAATGTAACTACCAAATATATTTTATTATAGACTAATGTCTATTGCATTTATACATAGAGAAAAGATTTTACTATAGTAGAGTAATTCCAATTATATGCAATTATATAAACTTGGTGAAATAAAAGTAAATGCTTGTTTTCAAAACTATTTATTAAACAATTTCATACGATACAAGAATAGCAAAAAAAAAATAAAAATTTGTTTTAGCAATGATTATTATGTGATCTATAGTGACTTGCCCTCCGTGGGCGAATGGTAGAGAATCTGCTTCTCGTTTAGAGGAACATGAGTTCAAATCTCGTTTGCTACTGAATTTTAAGAATTTAGTACAATCGTATTTGTTACATTAGGGTAAGATGTTGTATGATTAATAAAGTATGGGGGTGCGTAATGTATTTGTTAAAATAGTTTCATTACCTCCACTGCACTTCCATTTGTGAGAGTTTGCGTGGAACCTCAACACTGCAAATGCAGAGAAAGGAAAATGGATTATGTATGTATGTATTATGTTTCAAAAGTAAATATATATTTTAGTTAGTACCAAGTAACAATCAACACCTTACGGTTTTTTAAGAACTGTTCCTTATATACAAAAGTAACTAAGAATCTATAACAGTACTCTCTTCTTTGTTGTAACGTTGCCAGTAAGTCAACCTGCAAAATCAAGAAACCATAAAATTCCTAAGAAATTTTCGATAACTTAGATGGTAAGGGGATTCATATATGTAGGGTGGAAACCCTTGTGGGATATGATTTGTATACTTGCAGACAGAGATGTGCCTTCAATTGATAAGAAACGATGGGCTTTCTGGAAACTGGAGAAAGTGTCCACAGTATAGATTAGGTTATCTTCGCTTAGTTTAGGTTAGCACTGAATTTGCCACCGAAGTCAATTTTGATCGCACTCTTCCTAAACCTTAGCAGGAGGGGCTTCTGCAAGCACTTAAGCTACACAAAGATAAAATCTCCATCCCAGGCGCATAATAGTTACACTAAAGTTCAGCCATTATTTGATATAACATCCATTTGATATTTTTGAAAATGTGTGATGATGGTGACGATGGGGTGGGTGGGGGGCTAAATAAAACCTTAGCAGGAGGAATTTTTGCAAGCACTTAAGCTATACAAACATACAGTCTCCACCCCAGGGGCGTAGTATTTATACTAAAGTTCAGCCATTATTTGATATAACATCCATTTGATATTTTTGAAAATGTGTGATGATTGTGACATTGGGGAGAGGAGGGGTGGTAAATAAAATTTGTGGCGTCATTTTATATTTCGTTAAATTATTAAATTAAATTTTTAATATTCATTAAAGCATAATATACAATGATTTTGCAACAAAATATTTTATAAGTGCAGTATGTAATTATAAGTACAGTGGAACTGCTATTTAGCGAAGTCAATAAATCCAAGAAAAAAGTTCGTTAAGCGGAAATTTCGTAAAAAGGAAAACATTTAAAATTATAAAATTTTGATGCTTTTAAAATAAAAACAAATTTAAACAAAATTTTATCTACATAAGCAATTGGTTGCAAAATAGGGTAAACATCATATAGTAAATTACTCTAACGGCAGAATCCCATTAAAAAATTCGTTCAACAGAGAATTTCGTAAAACGGAAGTTTCGCTAAAAAGAAGTTCCACTCCATAACAATTATTATAAAATACTATACGTAATACTAATTTATTACTTTAGTAATTTTTCATAACAATCCCAAAAAGTAAATAAATCGAATTTTTTATTACTTATTGTCAGGTGGTCTTTCTTTACATTGGAATTTCAAAACATGAGTAGCATATAAATTCTTATAATCTGCTATTTGTTAACAAATATATTAAATAACTAAATAACCCTTCTATACAGGGGTTTATTATTTTTATTATTTTAATATATGAAAATTTCGTATTTTACATTTCACGCTAAAAAAACAATCCCAGTTACTAGAATTTTTAAGATCAGAAGCGCTAGTTGTCGCGTTTTAAATCCGTTCCGGAGGCCTATTGCATCTTAATAAAGCAGATTTTTTGTATCGACAGAAGATAATATGCTGTGTTTATTACTAGATATCTAAGATATTAGGGTCCAAATTAATTTTCGATTTTTAAACTTGTTTCGTCGTGTCAAATAGAGAATTGAAAATAAATATTTGGCAAAAGTATAAATATGTAACTATTGAGATGATATGAGTTCATCTGACTGAAAATTTATTGGACGATTTGATCGTAAACACAAATATAATTAGTTCATGCAATAAAATAAAATAAAGAATAGACATGCTAGGATGTTAGGTTTATTTAATCTAAAAGCTACATCTTAGGTCACAGATAGATTTATCAATTTTAAAATAGAAATTAAAGAAGGACAGATTTCATGCAGACATAACCTAAATTTTTATATAAAAAGGATATCAATCATTTAGATTGTTTTCATAATAATACATGTTTTATGCAACCCATGTCACATGTTAGGATGGTTTTTCCATATTTCTGGAAGATTTAATTTTCTTGATTAGATTTAAGTTCAACGATGGATAACGTAGGGAATTTTTTTCTGTTTCCCATGCTACTGATTCAGTATCGGGATTATGTTTAACTAAAAAGATGTAAATTAGGTCAATATTGTAATGACTACTTTAGCACAATTAAACTTACAATCTCTTGAATAATAATAAACAGCATTTATTCTTATGAAGGTTTCGGCTTTGCTGATATTCTTCGATTTTTCCAAATATTGTTTTTAATATAACATTTGACACCATTGTTTGAACACAAGCATTTGGAGGACTGTATGCTGGACAAGTCTGACTATAATTTAATTTCATTTAAGTTGATTTTGGTAGGAGGTTGCAAAGCATCGTTGGGTCTATCAAATCGTAGAAACCAATCTTTATTTTTGTTTTTCTTCTATTGTAAAGATGTTCTTAAGTAAATTTTATATGTATCAGTTACTTGTATTATTTATTAGAGATTTCAAACACATTACCAGTTGGGTTGTCACAGACCATTTTGGGTGAATATGGTTCACCTGTGCCTTCTACCGGGAATCTTCAAACTGAGTTGCATAGTGTAGTTATGTATTCATTTGTGTAAAGGTAGAGCTGGATTTAATGAGTTTTGTGTATAATTAAGTTTAGTGAGATTTTTTTCATCGTCAATCGTTTTTGTTAATTTTCTCAGTTATGATAAATTTTAGACTATAAGTGTCTTATGTTGTTTTAATCGTTATTTTGCCAGCTACAATTTTATATTTTTAGACTTAAGCTTAGTGATAATTACAAACAGCTGTCTTGGTGAAGTGTCATAAACCTAGCGTGTTGATATTGTTTTTTAAAAATTTGACGTAGCCGGCAATTGTTTTGCTAAATCGTATATAAAGGCCAGGAAAAATTAACAATTTCAGTCGATAAAACGCTTTGGTGAATTCACGCTCGACTGCAGATAAAAAATCTGAAAAATAAGTGGGGTTAAGTCATAATCATATGGTTTCATAAAAATACGTCAAATGTGAATAAACTGTTTATGAAATATTTACCTGGATATTTTAAATTAAAGAAGATTTATGTTCATTATTCAACAATTGTATGGAATTGTGAACGAGTTATTTATTAAACAAATTCAAGAAGATTTTTGTTTCCAATATTGATTTGGATAATCGACTCATTCACATTATAAAATCACCTGTCTGAATTAAATGCAGTACTACCAATTTTAATAAGATTGAAGTGGATCTCGACGTAGTTTATAAACAAGGTTGGTCAAAATAAAAGGTTATGATTAAATTTTTCAATTAACAAAATTATAAAGACAATCTGAATAAATTCAGAATTCATTTTTCTCATTTTAAAAGTTCTTCAATAATAAAATTCTACCAAATAAAACAATTTAAATTCGTTTATTAAAATTAAATTGTCATTAGTTAAATTTATTTCAACATTTGTAAATATTTTTAATCGATAACATTGATTGATGTCAGTTTGCTCAAATGGAGAACAGTTATAGCCCTATGTCAGGTTAATAACGACTAATTTACACATTTGAGCAAGCTCAAGGAAGATTTTCCTATAATTTTTACTGTTTTGTATAAATAATTTTTCTCTTACTTTCTTTTTTTTTGAATTAGATTTTTTTTTATTTTCATTAATAAAAATAAAGACTGTGTTTTCAATTTATCTTTGTGTTTATTTGATGTGTATGCAAGCATTCATTTCTTTTTCTTTTCACATTTTAGCTTGCTGTTGTCCAGTTGCGGAAGTTCAAGTGTCTTGGTAATAAGTTTTTTTTTATTCCAGGTATAGGAATCAATAAGATTTTATCATTTCATTTATCTCATGCTCTATCGAATTAAACCTGAGTCAGCCCATTGGGAAAAGAAAAAATATTGGGGTTATATTATTTTATTTTATTAAATTTTACCTCATATTTTAATGGTTTGCCCAGTACGTGAGGCATATTAAAAATCACTCAAATATTTTAATTCCGCTGTCAACGTGAGGCAAAATTCTATTTCTTATTAAATAACACTCCACTATGTTATAGTATAATAAATAAAAATTTATTAATATATTTATATTTAACATTTTCAGTTGTATTACTACTAAATTTTATTAAAAAAATAGGTTGGAGTTTAGAAATTGTGACGTCATACTTAGTGGTTAAAGATGGCAATCCACCTCAGAATGCGGGATGCTGGGCTTTGGAGTAATCAAGGAATATGCACGGGTCATGCAAAGATTGCCCAGGTGGCGGCAAAGGAGCTACCTTTGTCAACATATAGGGTAACCGAAGCAGAAGGCCGGCTAAGGCTAGAGAAGGAGTAATCTCTCACTATTCCAACTAGATCAGTAAGAACAAGTTGAGTTTCAGCCAGATGCCTTGATGTGTTACACGGACGGATCTCAAGTAGCAGAAAGGCAATCCTCTGGAGTAGGAATTTTAGTAGAAAACCGAGGGGTACAAGAAAGCTTCGCTTTAGGAAAGTTGACCACGGTTTTTCAAGCAGAAGTTTACGCCATTCTATCGGTGGCAACCAAGAATGAGATTAGGACAGCACCAGAGAGGAAAATCTATATCTGCTCTGACAGTCAAGCTGCACTAAAGGCAATCTACTCATCCAGGACGAGATCAGCTCTCGTCCAGGAATGTGGGGATGCTTTAGCAGAGTTGGCAAGGGAGAAAGATGTGGAACTGGTTTGGGTTCCAGGACATACAGAGGACATAACGAGAAGGCTGATGAACTGGCCAACTTCGGAGCTGAGGATATCTGTCTAAGACCGGAACCCTTTCTGGGTATCACAAGGCAGCAGATCTCGACAGCCCTAATGGTGTGGGCCTATGAGAGTAGTAAAGAGAAGTGGAAAAGTTGCAGAGGCTGTCGACAGGCGAAGGACCATATAGAGGGATTCGACTCAAAGAAATCGATCTGGCTAATGGGAAGGAGCCGAAGAACCGTAAATCTTCTGATAGGGCTCTTGGCAGGCCACTGTAAACTAAGAAGATCCCATTTTCTCAAGATGTAGAAAAGATGAAGAAACATCCTACCACTACCTGGGAAAATGCGTGGCTTACCAGCGTCTACATTTTAAAACGTTTGGTGTAGCTACGCTTCGAAGGGAAGAGTTGCACTGTCCTAGCGTGGACCGATATCCTAACCTTTATTGGGAAATCGGGAAGGTTTGCAGAGGGAGAAGAGGTTTTTGAAGTAGGTGATAGTGGAGGTGGTTAGGGGGATCTCAAGGGGTTGGCAAAAAGGGCCTAAGAAGGCCTACTTGCTAAACTTCGGTCTCCCCATAACTACTACTACTACTACTACTACTACTACTACTACTAGTGGTTAACGTTATGAGCGACAGACTGTGATATGGGAGCGAGTAGGGGGTAAAAATGCATGAAATTAGCGTGACGCGGTTTATGGACGACCCCTTATCTATTCTCTTGTTTTGTAACTATACTGCTTTTTGCATACTGTGAGTGGTAAACTGATTTCGAGAAATGAATATCCAAAGAATCTTTTGAAACTGTTTCGGAAGATAGGTTTGTTTGTATTTTTGTGCTCTAAAATATTTAGTACTATAGTTCTAGTTTTCGTGATATGGAAATTCAAACTCCGGAGCCCGCGTACAACTAAGTTTATTGCTTTGTAGTTAATAGCCACGTTGTTAATTACAGTATTTGGTTTAAATTAATTACTAGTTAATTAGTACAAATTTATTACGTTACGTCATTCTTAAATAAATTATATAGAGATAACTATGTACACGTGTTATAAATATCGAAGGTTTCCCGCTATCCTTATTAATTTCAAATTTGGGCCGGCGGTAGACGAGTGGTGTCAGTGCATCACTCGTGTTCCAAGGGTCGTGGGTTCGAATCCCACTTGGGGCGGCGGGATTTTTCTAATTGGAAAATTCCGCCACCTCAACTATGGGTGTGTGTCTTCGTGTTGCATGTTAGATGGGGGACAGATGACCTTAGCAGTTGGTTCCCCCGTAGTGTAGGCGTGAAATAAAAAAAAAAAAATTTCAAATTTAAAAATTGATAAAAACAGAAGACCACTTATCTAACGTGTTCACAGAAAATTACATTTATGTAACTAATTGTACTTACTCCTACAAACTCGGTTACGGATTGTTATAGATTTCCATCAAAAGAATTATTTAACGGAGCAAATGCTTGGGAAAATCGTACATCGTACTTGAACAATAGAGTTGTAATAAACAGTTCTGTTATTTTCTAATTAACTTAAACGCATTTTTTACGTTTTATTTGTTTACTATCCTGTTCGTGTTTAGATTGTGTCCTGAATGCAATCGATTTCAACACAGATTTACTCTGATACATTATTGAAGTGGAACTGTAAAGATCTTGCTCTTAAACCGCAATGAGAAAAAAATCAAAGTAACGGTATCTAGCAGCTGTAAAGTTAATGTAATAGAAACAAATTAAAAATACTAATCTCATTTCAGTAACGAATACCAAAACCAGTTTGGAAAACTGCTGTAATAACTGGAAAGGAAGGCGCCTCGTAGTATTCCTACAGTGAAATAGACAAATTGGCATAAATCAAAACAAAATGTGAGTTGAAATGTATACGTCATTTATTGTACATAAATAGATTTATAAGGCTATTGAAGAAGAAAATTGTTTCTGAAACCTCTATAAACTCCCATCAATTGGTGTAAATGTCTTGCATGTATTAATCCATCCATAATTTAAGAGTTGGTAAATAGCATTTTGCAAATTTTTAACTGGTTGATTATACCTTTTTGTGTGGCTAATGAACGACGGGTTTGTTTTAAATTGCTAGTTGCCGATGTAAAGAGGAGTCCTGAAATGAACGAGTATTAATGAAAATTTATGCGAAACAATCGATAACGGTTTTAATTTAATTGTTTTAAATTTTTCATTTCCCGTAATAAATTTAAAATTAAAAGCAAAGATCGAGTCTTATAAACTGACAATGGAGGCCGCGTTTGAAATTGTATATCAATGAACATAAATTATCAAAATAAGCAGTTTGTAAATGTTGTAACGGTTCGTTTTAAAGATGTGGGTATGAAAATAATAATACATAATATACACCACAACACAACGCCGCCGTCGTGTTGTTGTGTAGCATTTCGCCAGGTTTATCAATGCTAAATTATCTCGGAGGGGAATAAAATTCCTGATACAACTTTATTAGTGGGGCTATAAATTGTATGTTTTTGGCTTGCGCTGACGCTGAAATATAAATGGGTATACTTCTTGATTTTGGCTACTGTTTGTCTTCGAGAACCGGTCCTAACTTTCAATAAACAACTTTTCAAGAACCAACTGCGGTTTCTGAATTACTTATTTCATATTTTCCTCTCTTCTGATGTGCCTATATGTGTTTGTGAGAATAGGCCTGCGTATGTGAGTGTGTTTCCACTTACATACACAAAAAGTTCATTTATCTACTCAGACCCTTTTACGATCGCAGCTCATTCACCAAAATCGTTTTTGTGGCCAAAGGAAAACGTCAGCGCTTTCCTCTAACGAGTTCATTTTCAAATTATAAAAACCCAAAGAGAATTACAACCGTATATATAGGTATAATAAAAATATAGGAAAATGGGTTCTTTGTGAAAAACATCACTTGATTGATATGTAATAACTTGATTGAAAATATAGATTTCGCTGAAAACTATTTTCGTTCTTTCCTTTCCTAAAAATAAATACACACTCAGCCTTTTATCTCATTCTATACCTTTTGTGTATTGCATTAGGTATGACATTATCAATTAGGGGATACCTGTACCAATACCAATACCAACACCTGTTACATTTAGACAAGATTTTTTAATTTTTATGTCTCATAACAACACTTGAGAGTAAGGCTAAAACTCTCAGTTTTATTCTATCGTATTCAGTGGCGTAACTACCTACGTAAGATTGCGCGCCCCTGAGAGATTTATGTTGTAACGGTTCGTTTTTCTCAACTTCCGAAAAATGCATTTTTGTTTGCATAATTGATAAGAATTCTTAATGCGATCCTGCATATTATTGTATATTTTTCTTGATTTAAAATTACACATGATATTCTGCATAAATATGAGTCCTACTAAATATCAAAGCTTACCTTTAAAAAATATTCCCATACTAATAAAATTTGCTTCTAGAAAATTCTGCAGTTTTCGTTTAAAAAAGTGCCATCTTTGCAAGTGTTAATGTTTATTATTTCATGTTCTGATGAACAATAGGAATTATTCTTGTGGAATAGAATGTTCTAGAACAAAATTGTTTTCAATATTGTATTTATATAGGGCTAAAATATAATATTCGCTTTAACAAAAGTTTTCTTATGGTTGAAATGCATTGAACTTCGAATTTGCAGCTTTAATACACATTGGGTTGAAATGTTTTCTAGTAAACAAAATACCGACAAACAGAATCTTCTAGAATAAAATTGTCTAGACAGCCACCTGCAAGTATAATGTGCTTTGTGTAATGTATAGATTCAAAGGGGAATCCCCGAAAGTTTTCATTGGAAATGTTCTGGAACAATGTGACGTAATTATACCTCATTGGCTTAGGAGAATCCCGTCATTTCTTTTACTGGTTCATTTAAAAATTTGCCCCCAATAAACACTAATAGAGTGCGGAGCTCTTCCGTCTATTATCATATACGTACAAGGGTTGTTTTGCCGATAGCACTTCCCAAATACAGTAACGTGTTTAGTTGTGAAAAATACTGAAATCTAATTTGATTTAATTAGAATCGTTATTATAAATACTGTACCGAAATTTAATAATTAGTTTTGTATAATCTAAACAGTTATAACTAAAGTATAATAAGTGTTTTGTTAACGTATTCCAGTTCTTTTAATAAATTCCAGAGATTAATAATACTGTTATTATTAACGAAAAATTATAAATATCGATTTAAACATAACGTGAATTAAGTTTATATGGGATCTTATTTTTAAAGAAATTCAAAAACGGTCTTAAAATTAAATAACTTCTAAAACAACATATTTAAGTGTTGCGCTACCTTTTTCATAAAGAAAATCATTTTAATAATCAATCATATTAACCAGTGAACGAGGTTTTAGAAAAACTTTTACTTAATAAATGTAATTAACAATTGAACTTATATGGTTGTTCCGGTTACCTAAAAAAGGAATTTTATTGAAAATAGTTTTAAAACAAAACAATTATTGTGAATTTTAATTCTTTGGTCTGAAGTAAAAAAGCGGTGTCAATAATCGAGGTGTTTTCTAGATTTTGCAGCTTCATCAAGCTATTAATTTTGGTAGTTATTGTTTAAATGTGAACAAAAAGGCACTAACTGTTAATCATTTTGTGAGATGCTATCGAATCAAATAATTTGATTAATGTACTGTGAACTTGAGGATGCTATTTTATTAAAGTTTGAGTAAGTTGTATAATTATTCATGTATTAATTTTGATTCCTACCTGTATGTGCATATATCTTTCCCGCCGTGAAGAATTCTTACGTTAGGTATTTATTTTTTTTAAATCTACATTTATGTCTTAAATGAAAACTTTTTATCTTTGACTTTTATTTTTATTTCGTTTATAAATAAATCTATTTTTGAATCCAATCGCACTAGATAATATTGGACCATATATTTATGAAGGTCTTTAAATATATTTCAACTAATTTGATTTTTGACTTAACCGTACATGACTAATAATTGAATTAAATTTAATAGATTTGATATCGGTTTCTGTTTACGAGTATCATATTATTATTATTTATTACATAATCCCCGGACTATCCTAAACAGATGGCGCCCAAATATACTTATCTTTGACTATGACTAGCCTTATTCCTTCTTTTTTATAAACTGTGAGCTATGGAAACAATAGCCGCGTCCTGAACTTAAATTTGTTAAAGAGATGTCTTGAGCATTTATGAGTTGTACAGTAAGTATTAAATATTTTGTGTTGAGAAAAATATTACGTTTCAATTGGCGCCCATTCGCGGAGCCTTGTTTTTAAGTACGTTTCAACGTTTGCACCCCTCATATACAGAGTGTAACAAAACTATTAAATAATAGGCGTAACTTTATTAATTTGAACATTTACAAACAAATGTTGCATACAAAACTTTTTTAGTTTATCCCGATGCATATTCTGGCGTTCTTGATTTGTTTCTATCTTCTTTTGTTTTGTTGCTATAACCACAAACTTTTTCTCTATTTAGTAATGCTAATTTATCATTACAAAAGAAAGTTAAAATTAAAAAAATAAGCTCAAAATTTATCAACTAATAACGAGAACTGGCTTGTAGCAAAATTAATCTAGTAAGACTTGATTATCAGTTTTAGTCAAGTATTCTATGGAAATTTAACAAATAAAACTGTAACAAGCAAACGCAAATAAACAAATGAGTTCATATCATTTACTATATCCAATTAGTAACCAGGCCCCATAAGCTAAAGCTTGTTCAGGAGGGACAGGGTTATTAATATTATTAGGCAGGCCCATCGTGCGGCTGCAGCCAACTTACAGATGGTAGAGCCCAAATCCCACATTTGTGTTACAGATAAGAAAAAAATGCAGAAAAACCTTAATCAGATTTACCGATCCCGGGAGTCGAACCGGGCTACTCAGATGGGAGTCTAGCATGCTAGACACTATACTATGAGACTATAAGTAGCAGAAAATTTAGATATTAGCCATACATTATGTTTATAGAATTTTAAAGAAAGCAAAATATCGTCCCTACAAACGCCAGTTAATCCACGAACTAAATAAAGAGGATTATCTCAGAAGGTTGGAATTTTGTGAGCAGATGATGGAAAGCTATAATATGTGTGTTCTGCGATGAAGCAAGATTTATGCTGAACGGTACGATAAATCGACATAATTGTCGGTATTGGTTGAACGCAAATCCACGCTGGGCGGAGGGACACACACAATATCCGTAAAAAGTCAATGCATGGACCGGCATTATAGGAGGACATATCATTGGACCTTTTTTTCTTGATAAAACTTTTACTACTAATGGATACCTTTAGTTACTTCAAAATCATGTCATACCCAGAATTACTGCAATATTTCCCTGCGAAAATGGAGGTATTGACAACAGGATTATCTTCCAACAAGACGGAGTGCCCACGGTTTTAATTTTGCTCTGCTATGAATTAACACCTCGACATGGGATCGAACCTGCAACGCCGGGATTATGAACAAAAATGCTGCTAATTCACCGAGACTGCCAAAGTGTATAAAATCATGTCAGTCATACCCACAATTACTGTAATGTTTCCCGTGAAAATGGAGGTGTTCAAATAAGGTGTTTCAAATTTTAACAGAATTATGTGACAGGATTAAATGGATCGGTAGAGGGGTAGACTAGACTAAGTTTTCTCGTTTTTTTCTAAACTATTTTTTCTAATTTTAACTTTCTTTCATTATGATAAAATAGCATTACTAAATAGAGAGGAATAAACACTTTTCAAAAATGCAAAGAAAACATACGGATGCCGTTTTAAAAATTAAATTTGGTTGATATAACAACAAAACAAAAGAAAATACCCCGAATGCTTGTTTTAAAACTTCTATTCTCAACAAAATAAAATTTCACGAATGCAGCGCCCTTCGGAGTGTTGCGCCCCCCCGCGTCGCAGGGTCTACGGAGGCGGTAATTACGCCACTGATCGTATTCTATGCATAATTATATAGTAGGTCCTTCAACGGGAAACTTAGGGGCGGGGGGGCTACGCCCCCAAAATGGATACGGCGAAGAAATCTTTTGTACCTGAAAATATAAATAATAAATAATCAGAAAAGCAACAAATTTAAATAAAAAAATTTTAGATTGAAAATGTGTATGCAGTAAGTTCGATTCTAGTTGGCACGTAACTCTTTAATTTTCTTACAACACACAAAATTCAAAATGGCAATTTTTCTTTTTGACAACTCGACTACACATATTTTAAAATTAAACAATATCTATTTTGTCTCCACTTTTGTAATTAAGTAATTAACAACCTAGTCAGGTTGTCAATGCACCGAGATAATCATTTTTACTTAATCGTTCAACAAGATTTCAAATGGCATTCTGTTTTTTAGCTGTGTGCAATTAATATTGCGGATTAAAATTACAATTTTGCAATGTAATTTTAAGATTATGCAAAAAAATATTTTCGAAAAGAAAAATTGCTTTATTGCATTTTGAAAAAAAATAAAGTTACCTACCAGCTTCAATCTAACTTGAAGCGGCTACGACTTAGCTATCACTTTGTTATCACCCCGCTTCAACTAACTTTTATTAAAAATATTTCTCTTTGACAAAAGAGTCTACGTCTAATTTGTATCACAATTTTCATTTAAACTCATTCTAAAATAGTTTTTAAACTCATACCGATAATGATAAAAAATAAATGGAGTAGTAATATTATATGTTTGAGGAAAACTTTACAGAATATTTTTTAAAAGCATTGGGTTAATCCCTATATTTGATTTTCTAATTAGACATACGGTATGTAGATTTTTTTGTAGCCCCCACCCTCCAAAAAGCCTAGACCTTTTTACGTGTATGGTCTTCAAGCTAAATTAAATAACTTCAAAAAAATAAATTCAACAAAATTTAACATATACATTTGATCAAACTCGGTATAGTCAATAGAAGTGGACGGGCATTGAATTAGATCCAACAAGAAACTGAAAAATCAACACCTGTGGAAACATACTAAGATAAGAGTGTAAGCAGCATCTAATGTTGCCTCGGCAGTTATTAAATAGTTATTTATTATCGGCATTTTCAGGTTTCGGCTTTTAAATTAATGTTTTGCAAATAATTCATGAATTTATAATTTTTGAAGAATTGGGATTGTTATTAAGGGTAATATTTTTGGACAGTACGTTAGAATATCTTATCTATCGATTGCAACTATTAATTTCACCGACTTTTATTCGAGAACGAACTATTTGGCATATTTCAGATTTCCCATACTAATTTCCTATAGCAAATGTTAGAACAAACACGGTGTATAAATAATTTAATGTCTTTTAATGTACTTAATGCATAAATATTATATAACCATAACGGAATTTATTCATATAATTGTTTTTTAATCCATAGTTTGCTTATGATTTATGTAGCTATGAATCTTGACTACTTCTCGTTTCAATTGGATTACATTTACACTAGCGCATGCATGATGTAAGGGCGAAGTGTCGTTAAAGTATCATGAAGAGTCGACACTTCTGACGTCATATTGTTTCGACTCTCAAGTGTCGCGACACGCGGGTAGTGTCGAGAACCCATCACTAATGTGTACCTATCGTTGATAATTAACTTGAAAAGCTACCAATTGACATTAATAATAGAATACACGTTAAGCATCATGTTAGTTCTTCTTAAATAAAACCAGCATGTGACGCTACTGAATCCTTCAAGCTCACCACAGTTTATCTTATCAGTTAATTTACACGAGGCGAGTGCGTGATCGCCGCGTGATGCGGGATACATTTTCACCCTCGTGATTTCTGTGACCCTGATTCTTCATTTAATTGTTGAACATAGTTGTGTATTTTCCGTTACCGATACTTCAAAATGTTGTACTGTGTGGTGTTAGGGAATAAAGGGTTTAGTAGGAGGAGTTCGACATTTTAATGAATTAAATTATCTTCCTTACAGGATCCGCTGGTAAAGACGTTGCAGTGGCGACGAGGATGGGATCCATTAGTATTGCTTCTAGGATACAGTTTAAAAGTGGGGAAAAGCCAATTAAAAAAGGAGGTGCTTGCAATAGTAATTGAAGTTTTTTCGTGTGTTTCAGTACTTATTTGCAAAAAAAGCAACTTTGTTAACGGATCATAAACCGTCCGTTTACATTGTTGAGTCCATAAAATGGAATTCCAACATATGCGGCAAACAGGTTACACATGTGGACGCTAGTTTTGCAAATATTCAATATGATATAAAGTAAAGTAAATTTGAAGAAAATTCTGTAATATTTTTCCACATTGTCCTGAAAGACAACCTGTGTAAACGAAGATGGTTCATAATTTGTTTTAAATTACGTTTCAACTAATGAAAATATTCCAATTGATTGTAAAAAACTGAACAATATTACTTTATCTGAGAAATTGCTACAAAGAGTGTACCAATATGTAAAAAATGACTGGCATAAAAAGATCAAACATGAAATTAGACCTTTTCAAGTAAATCTAAAGAATTTAAACATCATTTAATGTTTGGATGTTGCGTTGTGGGTTCTGAAAGATTACAAGGGCATATATTAAAGGAATTTCATCAGTCCCATAGAATGAATAATCATGATCAGCCAAGTATAAATTGAAATATTCAGGATATGGTAGGGTCATGTCTTTCGTGTATAATTCTTAGAACGAATCTGCCAAAAGCAAACTGGGAAGATCCTAAACATTGCTGGGATTAAAGTACATATTGATTATTTAGGGCCAATAAGGAAGATATGTATTTGTGTTTGCAGTTACAGACGCGTTCTCCAAATGGGCGGAAATATTCATTTTAAATGGAATTAATTTTACCTGTACTATATAAATTTATTTATACAGTCACGTTGAAAATTTGGTTAAAAGTATAAAACCACTTTATATAAACATTTAAATATCTATACAGAGAGTTAAGATTTTTGTTATTAAAATACACCACACACTACTAACTGTGTGACTTTATTCCGAATGACATAATGATACGGAGAAAGCTAATAACTAAATGTAATTAAATTTTTATAAATTTTTATTGAAATTCCTGAATTCACTCAACCGTTAATAATTGTAGACATAAAAGAAAAAACATGCAGTTGCGTAGAGTTCCTGACCGTTTCCAAAATTAATTTGTTTATGTATAGCTTTCAGATTCATAAGTGAATGGAAGTATCTTTTGGTGAGCTCGGTAAAATGTTATTTACCTTGCTATGCATACCTGCATTGTCACCAAACACCTGATACCTGCGCCTAATGATTCTGACCTGAGAAGTTTCCGGCAGAATTACTTAAGTTTTTGTTGTTTCGTATCCCGGAAAAATTTACCTGAGACACGAGACACTGAAGTTTCATAAAGACTTGTAGAAGCAATTAAGGTGTATTCATTGTGTATATGCACGCATGCCATTTGATAAAAACTTCATAAAATATTTGACTATTCAATAAACCAGTAATCATAAAAATCGTGGTTGCAATACCAGAAAGGTTTTGCCAATAATAATGAGAAAAAAAACTAAATATTTTTATGATACAATAAATTTACTTATGTACCTGCTGTGCTATTCATTAACCACAGTTGTTTTTAATGGCAACTTTTGGGGAAGAATTAAACGATTAATTAAAATAATTTAAAAAATAGATTTTGAAGTTTTTGTAAGTTCCCATGAATTTTCGGGAAAAAGTTTCAATTACCGTGAATAGAAAAATTGTCGAGACTCCAAATCCATTGCCGTTGATTATGTCATGATTGCTAGTTGTGTGTTTTCCGTTACCGAGGCTATAAAATTGTTGTTGGAGAATAAAGGGTTTAGTATAACGATGATATTTTTATTTAATTAAATTACCTTACATAAGTAAAGATTTTGCACACTAATTACTTTTTGTCAAATATCTCGAATAATATTTAAGGTATCGAAATTGATATACGGTGAATTTTCGTGTTATTTAATTATTATTAATTAAGTAATTGTAATTACATTGCAAAATCAAAAATTTCTATTTTGACTATTGTTCATCAAAAAATCCCGACAGAGATCCCGTATACATAACCGTATATTACACTCTGTGTAGAAATTCGAATTCTAAGATTGTATAGCTCTGAAGTTAAAATGGGTTGAATCTTCCAATATTTAAACCTTTGAAAACTCAAGTTAAAATTCTCGGCTCTGAAAACTTTTATTGAAGTCCCGATAGAATGAATCGGAAGAAACTTAAAATTTATAAACTATGAAGTATTGATTTTATAACCTATATCAGTTAGAATTCCTGAACCTTTTACACGCGAAAAGCTTAGTCTTTGAAAATCTGAAAGTATAAGTTTGACAGCAAAATTTATAAGCCCTTAAGTCTCTGAATCTCTAAATGCACTAAACTTTGCAGATTAAATAGCTTTTATGACCTCCCTTCTTCCTATATGCTTAAAACGAGGGACTAGATCAGTAATTTTAATTAGAATTCACCTAGATCTCATCACGAACTGAAACAGAAAAAAAGGGGTGTTTATGGACTCAGCATAAAAATTGACCAGTCCCGTAGAAATGATTTAGCCTGCCACTAAAAATGAATGCTGGATTATATAAATAATCTAATTACAATTTCAGGGTTAACAATCTTCCAGTTTGTTATTTTAGAAACTTAATGAAGCTAGTTACTAAAGCAAATATAAAGGAATTTGTGCTCTATTTCGATTTGCTTCTAATGCTTTAAAGAAGTACCAACCTAGGATTGTTGGATTACTACGACCTGCAAGTTGCTCAATTCTCAATAGCAAACTTTTATACCATTAAACCAAACCCACTAATGAATGTTGTTATTTTACATAATTTTCCTTTTTTGTTGAATACCTTTAACTAGGTAACCATTCACGTATTTCACTTTAGTGAAATTTATATTTATGCAAAACATGACAACCATAAATCAAGTAAGTCAGATACATAATTATAATAATAAAAGCTGCAATAAATACCTTGCACAATTAATATCTGAAATGTCATTTCAAAACAACTTAATGTGTGCTCATTTTATCATTATAATAAAACGTATCCTTTATTATAATAAATACCCCAACTAAAGGGGCCTAGTCCGGTTCTGGCCTTTTAAAAATGTTACACCTCAAGGTCAAATATTGTAAGCGTCTGAGAATGTATTTTTATGGCATTTCCAAAGAACAATAAATCATGTTGCACAAATCGAAGCTGAAACATTATAGCTTCATGCATAAAATTCAGGCAATACCAACAGGATAACGGATTTATATGCAAATCTCAAATAAACAGTAACAAAAATGCTAGTGCACACCAAAACGAGCATAACTGAGAATTTTCCCAGCATCAGAGTAAATATACAACGTCGAGTTGAAGAGTAGATTAAAATATTTTGATCGTACTGTCAAGGAAAAAGGAACCTAATATCCCCTAAAATGAGGTTATGAAAAGGAAAATTTCAATGTGCTTTAAGAGTGTAATCCCAACGGGCACCTGTCACAGATGCACTGAGGATAAAAAGGATTACTCTTAATCCCTTATTCATGAAGCTTTACTAAACTTTCAGCACAGAAGGAGACAGATTAAGAGAAGGAAGTGCTCGCCAGTCATTTGTCAACACGTTACGAGTTGACAAAACAGAAGCAGCAAGTTCAGGAAAAAACCTTGGACAAATCTTTCACAGTATACTGGAGTGTATTTAAAATGTAGGATTGAATATGCAAAACCTTGCAAAATGGCTTAAGCTACTGAAAGAGATCAGATTAAATAAAAATTTTGTGCCTCAGCAAATACACAGGTAGGTATAAGAGCTTAAAAAATAATAAGAGGGAAAAAACGCCTCGATAAACATGATGAAGTGCTTGTCTTATAATCTGGAGTTTTGTAAATTGTTAAATGAATACGGCAGACGGTAAAAATCTGTGAAATTATGACTACATTAACAGCGACAAGATTAATCCAGATTTCTTAATGGGAGTAGTTAATTATATCAGATTCGGTCTGTTTGTGCGTATACGATGCGAACCGGACTCGCAACAGATTTTCTTCTGCTCTTATTTTGTAATTTGGGCTCAAATTTGTTTTTCGTTTATTACAATCTAATTTTAATTATTGCGAAACATAAATCAAGGACTTTATGTGTGATACGCGTGGAACAGGGTCGGATTTACAAGGGCCATTACGCATTTATTATAGCAACTGAGCTTTAATATCGCAGGCGGTCCTAGATTTTCGCATAAGCTAGACAACCTAATTTAGTAGGAACTTACATTGTAAAGGACATCCGCTGGTATTTAACAAAGCAATAAATAATATATAAATAGTAAAAAACTGTTTGAAAAACAATAAAATCTGCATTATAGATTTTTTACAGAGCTTTTGTGTACATTGGTCTAAAAAAGCCATCGTTTCGATAATTTCTAATGGATAATGTCCGGTTGCTCAGTAAATTACCAATAATGTATCTATTACCAACAAATATTCAACTAATATTCAATAGATAATACATTATTGTGGGAGTAGAGCAAATGGTAACGAGTCAGGATGAGTAAAGTCATCGGCGTACAAAAGTATGGGATGCTAACTTGATACCATGTATCAATGGCATGGCCTTTAAACTTGAATGTATTACCTTTAAAACTATTAAACATGCACAAGTTAAAAATGATTATAAGTTAAAAGAAAAATATGACTGATACAAATATCTATTAAATTATACTTATTAATTACATCTATAGAAATTAAAAAACTTTAATAAATTGAATCTTTTTCTTTAACTACCAATCCCATCAAATTTATGCTACGAAGGTCTCACTCGAACTTAAGACACTTAGAGAAGTTAAAATACTTTAACTTAAGAACTTAAGAGCTTATCTGTACTCTAAACTGAATCATTAAAAATACGTACGGTTAATGAAAAAATTGCATTTTCCTATTCACTTCATCCATACATTTTTTTAGATATATCTGATGCCGTTTACGATGAGATCAGGCTAAAACTGCGTTACGTACAAGTGACAAAATGGAGACATGTAATACTAGGTAATTATAAGTTTTTGCAATAGTTCTGCGAGTTTGGCTGCGGCAATTGTAATTCGTGTTATAACATGAATTTGATACCTGCTAAAATGCTTTGGTTTATGTCTTTTTAACCATTATTGAACATTGAATTTTATCCTTGGAGGTTGACCTTTTCGCGGAATGCGCGATATATTAAAGATATGGATAAAGTAAAAAACTACATGTATCAAACTGTAATTTTTCGTGTTCACTTGTCAATTTCTATGTACATATAAAGTACTGTAATATCTTCTATATTATGTCCACTAAAAGACGGATTGTTCTTTATAAGCTTTGTTTTTTTAATGTAAAGAAGTTGAAAAAAAAGGGAATTAATATTTTGATGTCTGTTTTATGAAATGTGAAACTTTCGTTATTTTATCACAAAAAAACAAAGCCCCGCGATTGGGCGGCAGTGAAACATTAATTATTTTTCCGGAACAAAACAAAACCGATTAAAAGCAATCGGTTTTGTTTTGTTCCGGAGTTAAAAGTTAAAGAACTTCAAAAAATCTTACGCAAACTGTACAACACAAAATATTTAATACTGACTGTACAACTCAAGATTGCCTCGGCTTGAGATATCTGCACTACTAATTTAAATTCAGGTCGCAGGTATTGTTTCCATAGCTCACAAATTATAAAAGAAATGGGTTATAGGTTTAAAGACACAAGAAAATGCATATTGTTGAGCGCCATCTGTTTAGGAAGGTCCAGGAATTTTATAAAGATAATGACCTGATGCTTGCAAACAGATCTCGATATTAAATCTATTGAATTTAATTCAAATATTAGTCATAATCAGTTATGTCAAAGTTAGATTGAATAAAAATATTTAAAGACTTTCATAAATATATTGTCCTATAATATTTAGTTTAGTTAATTTTAATTATAGGTTTATTGATAAATGAGAATTTATCAATAAACCTATTACCTTTTAGGAAGTTTCCAATTAAAACATCGTTACAATTTAAATATAAAAAGATGATACCCAACGTAAAAATTCTTAACGATAGGACAAGAATACACATACAAATAGTGGTCACAAATATTCGATACAAAAATAATCGTTCAACTTATATTAACATTACCCAAAAATAAAATCCATTAAGTGAGAATACCTTTTTCAAATAGTTCAATCCAACTTCACCTTACAAAGCAATTGAAATAATATTGCCTTTTCTATCAAAACAAACACTTATCACCAAACTCGACCGCTTGATGAAACTGAAGGAATCTAGAAATCACCTGACTGACGCCGCTACTCAATTTGAACCAAGGAATTAAAGCTCACAACAACTGTCTCTCATTAGAACTAATGTTTAATAAAGTTCTCCTTTTCTTATAAAAAAAATAGCCGGAACAACCATATGAGTTCAATTATTAATTATTTATTAAAAATACTTTCCTTTATTAGAGGTAACGCCATACTTAAATGTATTATTTAAGAATTATTTAGTTATAAAGCTTCCGATTTTAGATTATTTTAAAACGGAATCCTTTAAAAGCTTGCTTCACGATAAGTCAAATACGATAAATATAACTAATCATTACAATAACTGTATTACGATCAAACAAAATCATTCAACAAACTGAAATGTATTCGCCAAATATTAACTGCACATTGACTATAATTCGATAACTCATACGGAATTAATTACTAGATTTCGGTAAAAACGATTCTAAATTATTCAGTGAAGTTTCTACACTTTTATCGATAATTAAACATACTAAAACATTGAGAAAATGTCAAAGGCAATCAACCCTCGTACAACTCTCTTGACGGAGAAGGCTCGAGGCCTCCCGCGTGGCATACGCCACTTCGCTCAGTTGTGAATTCAACCAGCCCCTATCTTAAACTATCTTCGACTGTTCAGTTCAAGTTCGAAGTTCATAAAAACCCGCTTTGTAATTATATGTTTTGCGACGCACTGTTGTGGTTTCTTGTAGGGTTGCGAAGGTTTTTCTGGAATAAGTAATTTGTGCCAGTGTAATGGCAGCATAGCAGCGTCAGTTTTAGATCGACGATCTATGCCAACGAAATGGAGTAATTCTTTCTGCATTCCAGGAATTGGAAGGATATAAATAGCTTCTACTTTTGAAATTTGCAACTTAACCCCATCACTGTTTACTGTATGGTTGAAAAAGGTTAGCTCTTTAGCTTCAAAGATTGATTTATATTGATAAACTTAATAGTAAATCGTAGTGTTGAAATACACTTTTAAAATGTTGTAGATGGTCTACTTTGATGGCAGAGAAATTTACAATGTCGTTGAGGTTATAAGATACATTATACAACCGTGGTATCATGACTTCAGCGATGAAACTGCTCCATGACTGGTAGTTATGGTGCTGAGAGAGTATTGATGCTCTACTGGAATTATGCTAGTTGATTTCTCGATTCGATCTCTCTTCGAGTTGATCTTGAAAATCAGCTTCTTGCGGGAGCCATTGAAAACAATAAAAAATATCTAATCTTAACTTGGTCTCGCTTTACTCTGTAGGACTATAAAAGTGTATTTGTCAGTTTCATTTGATAATACAATTAACGTAGTTCAAATGCACTTTTATAAAGCGCAGTATAAACAGACCACCTATTTTTCACGCAATCCGTCATCTGCAGATACCATAATCTCTTAGTGCAGGCAGACCATGAATCATGCTATTTTAATCACCTACGCATGGAAAGCAAATACTGCCAGATGTTCTGGCAGGTGTTTCGGCAGGATTCATTGTGACCAACAAGGAAAACATTTGTGCACAAGGTGCCCCTGATTCCTATGAATCAACATTCTAGAGCAGCTGAGAAATGACTAAGTATTAAACGATACCACGACATGCGAGATTCCGATCCGCTCTATTTCTGGCCAAATGATATCAATAGAAAATCAAGTCTTACTTGGTACTTATATACGAACAAAATTCCCAACTGAAATAAACATTTTCGTCAGGTTGTAACAGTTACAGAAATGTTTGATAATGCTTTCAATCATCTTCAGTTTTTATTCGCAATGAAAATACGTAGAAGTTGGTCGAAGGACTTGCTCCATTATACTTTTTTTGCTTACGCTGTCAATGGGGGTATTATAATATTCGTTACCATACTATGAACAGACTTGATAAGAGAGAGATCTCAAATAGACAGCTTAAAGTAATTAGAGTAAAGAAAGTTTGCTAAATTTGAAATTAATATCTTTGCAGAAAAGATGGCAGAGAAAAATCGTCGAGGATCATAAACAAACGCAAACAGAATATAGAACATTACGAAATCCATATCTTGAAGTTGATTAATTTGATAATTGTTACTAATTTTAAAAATCTATAACTGCAGATAAATCGCATCAGATAGTAGTTTTTATTCAAACTGCAGTTTGTTTCATTTGGTGTAAATTGTGTGTTGTACATTCCAGAAGGTAACATTTTTAGTCATAATTAGGTAATATCGCCTACGTTACGTAACAATGTTGTTAACATTCCTTTATTTAAGGAGTACATCGTTTTTGCAATGTAATGGATAATAAATATCATAGAAATACAAAAATATTTATCAAAAACGAATGTACTCTTAAGTAACAAGTTTATTTTACATGTGCGTTAATACCTGACGACAATTCGGATGATTGTAACTATCATTATTATTATTTTATCATCATTGTTATCGTTATTTGATTGGGCAGTCAAAATGTAGTTTTTTGGGGTACTCAATTTCCACAGTTTATACAGTTATGTAACAGATAACTAAGGATTAATTAGCATTCAATAAATAAAAGATTAATAAAAGTTTCACAAGTTTATTATAATGTACCTGACAATATTAATAGACATAATTAGACAATTTAGAAACTTTTGAGATGTACAAACACAAATTCAGGGTACCTTTAATGAATGAACAGATTGAGCTCAGTAATTCTCCGTTACTGGAAGTGTTAGATATTTAATCCTTATTATTTTTATCTAGTTATCTATTTTTTGTATTTACCTTAGCGGCGTGTTTGTTTATATTTATATTATCTTTGATAATACTGTCAGGTACATTATAATAAACTTGTGAAACTTTTATTAATCTTTTATTTATTTCATGATTATGGAGTTTCGCCATATAAGGCTAGAAACAATAAACAAGATTAATTAAGATTGTTCATTACTTACTTAATATTAACCTTTACCTGAAATGTGACTTTGTCATAGTTTTGTTGAGTGTCCCTGTGATACTGTCTAAGCCGGTAATGGTACCATTATCTGATTTCCTTAGGTAGGAGTAGGAGCAGTTTACAGATTCTTAAGATAAAGCTTGGTTATTATTACGATAAAGATTGTTAGAAGTCTGTGTTCCACTCTTTTCTCATGTACTTAGCTACACAATCATGCTGTGTACTGAATTAAATGAATTCCGGAACTGGTTTCAATATTCTATAGATACTAGATCCAGTAGCCCTTACAGTATTATCTCCTCCTTCGTTCACACACTATGTCAACTAACGTAACATCATTATCAACTTTAATGACTTTACGACTTAATGAGTTAATTGTTGCCCATCCTAACACTTTTGAACTTTTAGGTTTACTTCTTGCAAATCAAAATATTTATATATAAACATATTTTCATAGAAAGAAGAACAGACCAAAATATACTTTATGTACGAATTAGCCTTATTTTAATAACCCATTTTCAGTTATCTGGAACAAAAAAGATAATACAAAAACATAACCTAGTAATTTTAAAAATTTACGAAAACTTATATTTTAAAGCCAACTCTGTTTATATTTTCAAGTTGGACGTTTGTAGATCTTGCCAGACTTTTACGACTGTGCTTGAATTTAAAATTTTTGAAACTTTCTCTGTGAATAAACATGGAAATACAAGTCTGTTATATATTGCGTGGGATTATTTTCTATATGGACAATACGGGTTTATATGAGATATTTATAAATTTTAGGTCAAGGAAATTTATCACTTATTGTTTCACCAGATCAAGGATAAAAAATATTCAATTTATAATTTATAAAATTTCATCATACGCCATCAGGATGTAATTTATAAGCGAAGTAATCTGTATCGAAAGCTTAAAACGGGATATATAAGAAATTCTTAACAACTATCCTGAGATATTGATCGTTTTTAATAGTATTATGATGTAACGTGAACGGTAAATGATTAATTAAATGAAAGTAGTAATTAATTTATAAATATTTTATAAAAATATAAGAAACAGTCTGGTTCTTCATCCTTTCTGATACAAATGACTAGAAATGGGACCGGATTTGAAGTTGCTGTGGCTGCAACTTTGCAACCTTCAAGAGTCTCCTTCCACTGAGACTTCAAATTCTGCGTCCAAACGCGCTTTGGACGCTCTATATCCGGTTTATCCTAGGTGAACCTTGATGAATTGTTGTTAAATATTGTCTATTAACGGTATAGAAATGACTAATTAGACACAGAGAGCTGTGAAAATAGTATATATTTCTTTTCATTACAAATGGGTGTGTAAGATACATTTTTTAAATTCTTCTCAACTGATGTTGAAAAACTCAATCTTGAAAAACTGAAAAACTTTTGGTTTTGCGATGTTTTTAAATGCAAGTTTAAATTTTGTTATTTAGTTTAAAGTTAAAAACGGTACTAGCAGAAGTGAGCTCCCCTTGAAAGAACATCCCGAACGTTCTACATACATAATATTCAGGTAGGTGAAGTAACATATCAGATCTTTTTTATGGCCATTCGAAATTTTCTCTTGATTATGTTTTTACTTACACCCCAACAAGTATTTTTAAGCAAGCTCATTCTGAATAACTAATCCGGTAAATTCAGGGTTGCTGATTCTAAATGCTCTTCTTCTGGAACACTCACGTTATGATATTAGGTAATTAAGATCACGAGCACGATATTTATTAGAAGCAATAGGGGAAGAAATTTCAGATCTACCACCACTGCCACTGACCGATATTTCATCTGATTTTTATCAGTATATACGCCGTCGCGACTACTGGGATGTTGCTTCTTTCTCGAAGCTAGCACTGTAGTGATTTAGCATGCCTTGGATAAGATTTAGTATTCAAAGCAACATATGTAAACAGAGACAGATATTAATTCATTAATAAAATAGTCGAACGTTAATTCTCTCCTCCAACAGTATAATAATAATAGTCTTTTAATCCATTCAACCCTCAACGTAGTACAACAAATACTGCACACAGATTATGGTACCCCAACGTGATACAACTCGCAACTTCCTGCCAAAAAAATGTATCCATATTTCAAGATACCTCCACGTTTTTGGACTTGTCTGGGCACTTGATCCGGAACTCAACTCCCGTTTTCTGATTAAATGACAAAAATAAGATAAGTAACACTTGACTCCCTTCATTTCCATATAATGAGCTTGCGTAGTGATCGATCCAAATCAGTAACAAGACCATTTATTCAACCTGTCATTAACAATCCAATAAACATACATCACAATTCAACAGTCGAATTTCCAAATTTTCAAACAGACATAGAATTGTATTTTAGCCTCGTAGAACGCCAATCTCAGCTTCACGACGAGGTAACTCGAATTGGCAAATTCAATTTGTTAATATTTCACCTTCCAGAGAAAGTCTTAACCAGATGCAGATGCAGATCTGAAAATTCATTTTCTGCATTAAAGGATTTGCTGACAAAACGCTACGGTGACAAACCATTTTCAAGTGTACACATTTTACTAACAGAACTGACTCTAGATGAATCAGTTCTTGAACTCTATCAAGCGATATTAAAAGTAAGTGCTTGTTTACAACTTTACTCGGCTACAAGTCATTCCAACAACCTCGAACCCAATCTCCTCGACATGTTTGTTTGTTCGTATCATCAACGGTTTGGCAATCATACCGGAAACTGCATCCACCCAAGCAGTTTTAGAACGGCTTTAAAAAACTTGTGAAACCGTGTTAAAAAACTTGCGAAACACGCAAGTACAATTCAAATTTGACATTTTTAGTAAATACGGGATCATGTTTTACAATTTTATCATTAACATTCTTTTCTCATTCTTCTCTTAAAGACTCTTTAACAGCAGCCAACAACAGTTGTATTTCTACCACTGGACCAAAAGATTAAACCTAAGGTTTGATTTCTTAGATAATAAACCAGTGATTTGGCGATTTATTTTAGCAGATATTGGTCAACCTATTTTAGGGTTAGATCACCTCTCCTCAAATCACTACTACACACTACCATCAAAGTTCTTTTGCAGCTACCCTGCAAAACAATCAACAAAACAAACCCCCTCCTCCATTACACACCACACACACATTCTCATATAACACAAACAGTTCTTCAGCCTTCATCCAGCCCCGAACAAATATCATTCAACACTAATTGTAATCATCAATCAAAAGTAAAACCAATCAAACAAAAATACAATTTTTTACGTATCTATCAAGTTGCTTTACAATCACAACTGTGCCTTATGCTTACAATCACCAGTTCTCATGCCGACTTGATGGAAACCTTTTGTGCTTGCATAGAAAAGCTCAACAACAGGGGGGGGGGTATAAATGTAGTGATTTAGCATGCCTTGGATAAGATTTAGTATCCAAGGCAACAAATGTAAACAGAGTCAGATATTAATTCATTAATAAAACAGCCAAACATTAATTCCTTCCTCTCCAACATTATAATAGTTAATAAAGCTTTTAATGAACAAACACTCTTTTAATCGATCCAGACCTCAACGTAGTACCACAAATACTATAGTACACGACTTCGAAGTGCTGAAGAAAGAGCTTCAAGCAGCTGACCGCCGTCCCACCACCAAGAACACACCGCCGCCCACCGTTCAAGTCAATTCCACCGCCAGTCAACCTCTTCGATCTACCAGGATCAACATCCCGGAATCTATAACAGTCAACAGACTAGCCGATTCAAAGACCGCATTTCCGCAGAACCAACGCAACTCGATACTTTGGGTGGCGGAACATTTACTAGTCAATTGTCGAAGACTGGAGTCTGTTCTATTCCAGTTGTGGCACCAAAGGCATAATATCACGGGATTGCCTATGCCGACCGTCGGAAACTGAAGTAGCTGCCTGCTCCAACGACCTAGACCGCATGTGACAGTAAAAGTGTTCACTGTTTTAGTGGACACCGGGCCGCTCTTCATAGGAAACCGCCTATGGACCAAGTGTAGAGAAGTCCGTTGTCCGATAGCCCACAACCCAGTTTGCCCAAATGCTGAAAGGAGATTCCGTCGCCATTAAAGAAACCTACAGATTGAGACTTGGTTTTGGAACCATTTCCGTTACCGCCACACTTCATTATTTACCGCATCTAACATCTGATACGATCCTAGGAATGGATATTCTGAGCCGGCATGAATTCTCGATCAACCTTAACACCGGAGAGGTACATTTACAAGGCCAAGCATTATCCGTAACCCCGAAACCGCTGGCATGTAGTCTAATAGGCCAGAGAAGTACTGGCCCTCCGTTGCCTAAACCGATATCACCAAATGTAAGGAATATCACCAGGAAGTGGCCACGTATGCATTTAAAAGTCCTAAAACCCCCGTGCAATGAACCAACGTTGGGATATACGAGTATTCCCGTCTGAAACCTAGAATCCACCACTATATTTCCGACCGACACCAATTCACCTAAATATCTTGTGTTTTGCAGAATATCAGCTAGACAAGCCGTCGGAAAGTCGCCGAAAGGTTGCCAACCCCCACTCGTTAAAACCCTGAGCAAAGAGGCAAACCGCGTTGCTAAAGAGGCACCCAAAAGCCAGCACCTGAGACCCGGCATAAAGAAGTCACAGCCTCCAGTTGTTGCTTCTTCACAACACCCAGTAAACCCACCATATTACAGCCTCCGATGTTATCCTTGCCTAAACGCCCCATATTCATGCCTACACCTGAACCCAAAACCCCTCTGATAACCAACCCTTACCCTCCGGATACCATTCCCAAAAGTTCTAAAACAGCCCTCCGCCAATACAGTCAACAGTATTAAACCGAACCGAAGCAAGCCGACAATATGTTGGGACCGGGCCGCCATACCCAGCGCTCTTGTCTAGACGCCATCCATAGAACAATGGTCTACGGAATTACGGGAGGCGTTAATACAGTAACTACTCACAGAAGTACAGAAGTACTCCAACAGTAGAAAACCATCACCGATGCTTTAATTCTCAGTTGCTTTTTTCTCTTTAGATAGGTGCACATATGTGTTATTTTCTCTCTTTTCTAGAAGAATTATAAAGTTGAGAAAGAAAGCCGCTGTTCTTCGAATCAACCCACCCCCGGGTAAATACCTGGGTCTCATCCTTGACTCTATCATCCCTTCCTACCCGAGGCTTCCTTGCGTGTCTTGCCCCAAGAACCTGAACTCCGTCAACCCGCTTGCATTCCTCTCCGTTATCCCTTACCCTACCGTATCCACATGCTTGGATTGCTATTTGCTACGCTGTATTGCACCCAGCGTGTCCGGAACGTGGTGAAAAACCATAAGCAACTTGGCGCCGTCTCCGCAACAATCCGTACAAGTTTGGCGCCCGAGCAGAGACGCCTACCGAAATCAACGCCCGAGCTAAGAAACAACCCCCTTACAGAATCGTGAACTAAAACATAATCAAATAAAGGATAACCAGTAAAAATGTTTGTTCAAAAGCACGACCAAATTTGGAGTAACAAGGTTGATAAAACGCAATGGGAGAAGCCTTTTAAAGGCCTTAGAAAATTATAGGCTAAACACTGAAGTGAAATCGAACTGAGGAAAATCAACTTTTATTTCAAAGCGTTAGTTTTATTAATGATCAAAAGAGTTACAAATACTTCATAACATTCTAAAAGTCAATCGGAGTGATGGGTCTGCATAGTTACAATAACAGAAGAGATTTTAGGTTCAATTGTAGTTAATTTCATGCGCAAATATTTTCAACTTTCAGAATTGCAGAAAATCCAGTTTCACACAGGTAGGTGGTTGAAAATAGAATTAAAAACAACAATGCTATTTTGGACAAAATTGGATCTCTCGGAACTCTCAACCAAAATTCGGACAACTCTTTTTTCAACCTCCAGCGCAAGATAGCTCTATAAAACTCTTTTTCATCGTTTGTCAGTGAATCGGGAATGCTCTCCAAAATAAAAGGGTTGCGTATCCAAAGGAATTCAGAATAGTCCTCTTGAAAGTATTTTTCAAACGTGTTAAGCAGCATTTGGCACTGTTGTTTTATGTTATTAATAAGATCGTTCTTCACACTTATTCCATGTTCAGTAACAAAGTCTTCCAAGTTACAAAATGACTGTAGGTTTTTATTTGAAACACTGTAATTTATTATTTGACATTTCCTGATAAAAGCCCTAATTTTATCATCTACCAAAATCAATTTGTGGATTACCTTGCAAACTTACGTTCAGATCGTTGAGTCGATTAAACATGTCTGCTAAGTAAGCTAGTGATGTTAGCCACAATACGTCTGTTAATCGATCTCGAAATTCAAAATTGGTTTCCATTAGAAACAATTGCACCTCGGAATGCTACTCGAACAACCTGCTTATCATTTTTCCCTTTGAAAGCCATCTCACCTCTG
The DNA here is from genome assembly GCA_929113105.1 of Agrypnus murinus. Lineage (NCBI taxonomy): Eukaryota > Metazoa > Arthropoda > Insecta > Coleoptera > Elateridae > Agrypnus > Agrypnus murinus. The sequence continues at coordinate 158,328,194 of OV816026.1, forward strand.
TGTGTAGCGGCAACTGAATATGAGCACTGCCCATTTCAGAACACAATTTTGAAAATAAACGAGAGTTTAAAGCTCCAGATTTTATAAAATCCGGCATTTGCTTTGGTGCTAATGCCTCTGTGTGGATGTTGCAATGGGTAAAAGTACAATTTTCTGTAACTGATTTCACTTTGCTGGCACCTCCGTATTTTCCTGTCATGGCAAACGCAGCGTCGGAAGAGTTTTTTGAATATCTCTTCGGTCGTATTTCGTACTTCGTTTGACTCGGACAAATAATAACTGTTCTTTAACGTTCGATGCCATCATTTCAATCCTGCGACGGATGGTATCATTTGACAATGGTACAGTATCTAGTTTTCTAACAGATGTTTCACCTAACATACATGTAACTATATCTTTCGCAGCAGGTAGCACAAGTTCTTCATCAATAGTATGAGCTTTTTCACACCTTGTAATTCTTAAGCTCACTAAGAAGGATGCCTCTTAGCTTTTTATGAACTACCGACAAAGGACGACATAGTTTTCTTTGTATCTTTCATCTCAGTCAACTTACGGACGAAATAATCCTTACTTTTATTTTCTAATGTAGAATGTTTTGTATTAAAGTGGCGCTTCAATAATGACCGTTTCATGCTTTGATTTGAGAGAATTTCAAAACAGATCACACATCGTTTACGTTTGTGAACGTGAATCTCAAATTAATATTCCGCATCATATTTTCCTGTTATTTTTCGTATTTTCGGAAATATTTTTTTCATATTCACCCACAACACATTCTGGTTCTAAAGTAGAACCTGCTGGAACAGGATTTTCCAATGCTTTTATGTCTGTTTTAAGCCAATCATTCTTTTTTCAAGTTTAAATTCGCGATAACAACACAGTAAACACGTTCGCTTTACCACACGACAATTACAACACTGAACAAACACGTATTACTCATCACGAGTAATACTAGATATTTTTTTGAAACGAGCAGGGGATTCCCCGTTGAATTAACACCAACATGTTGCCATTCACAATATAAAATGAATAAAATGTGAGAAAAGATAGATTGTCAATAAAATTCAGCCAATGTTTATTTTATTTGAAGGCAAGTACATAACGTCTATTGTCTGCTCGCGTACGACCTTTAGAGGCCTCACGTACCACTGGTGGTACGCGTACCACAGTTTGAGAACCGTTGACCTAGACTATTAACAAATTTCGGGGGAGATATCCCCAAATATCCCCACTAAATACGCCACTGGCGTACTGTGCTTAAAATTGCAACAATTTTGAAGAAGTGTCAAATAAATATTCCCAATTAGGAAAGATTTCACAGACTGAGGAAAATTGTCATCTAATATTATAATTATCTAGGGTAAACTGGGTAATTGTTGGCACTCTGCTAATCATTGGCACTTGCTCTAAATTTTATTTAATTTAGGAGTATTCTATACAAATTCTTGATATCATAGTTAAAACTTGCAAACTTGACAACCTTGCTGCAATCGCTAAACGTACAAGCCTAACAAAAACTTTTAAGATGGCTGCGTATTTGCAAAATAGATTGCACGAGTTATCTTGCTAAGCAAAACTTAAATGCAAATTAGCGACTAAACAAGGCAGAGGGTTCTGTATTTGTGTGCCATTTTTCATCACTGTAAGAACTTTGTTGCATTAGAGATGCTTATTACAAACTATTTCATGCATGAAATCGCGTTTTAACAAAGTAGGGTTATGAAATATGAGGGTGCCAATGTTTGGAACAATAATGTATAAACTTTTAATTATTCGCACTGGTGCCAATCCTAATTATCTGTGGTGATAGGATATGACCAATTATCGGCACTAGTACCAAACCCAGCAATCTCCCGCAGTAAAATATGACCAATTGCTTGCAAGGGTGTGGGCTGTAGGAATCTAGACACCTTAGGTTCTATCGCCTGAAACTATCACAATCACAGATCTACCTGCTGGTATCTATACAGAGGGCATAATTATAAAGACTTTTGCAAAAAATCTTTCTCATCAGGACCATTTGATGATCCACCGTGGTTATTTATGTATAATGTAAAGGTTTATTATTATTGCCAGAGTATGGGATATTTCCAGACTAGGATAAAAGAGGTACTTTGCACTAGAGACGCATATTAAATTTTGTGTACAATCCAGTCACAAAGTTCATGTTATGTATAGGACCTGAGTGCATAGGGTCGCGTGCCAGTTGTTTGTTGTGTTAGCCAGCGGTCATAGGTAATGATATGTTCCAATCTTACAAGAAATATATACATTGCCCCTGTGTAATGCCAAGAAAGGTATGTGGTTACAAAGCTCGAGTTTTATCACGTGTTCTATTTTGACAGATGCCCAAAGTAAATAAAAATAGTAAGTATACCAAGCCCTATTCAGAAGAAGCCCTTTAGAAGGAATTGGAAGAAGTTCAATTGGGAGTTCCAAAGAAAACAATTTCAAAAAATATGAAATCCCCAGATCTACTTTACAATTCAGACTAGGACCAAAATTTACAAAACCAGAAATTGGAAGAAATACATATCTAACTAAATCGGAAGAAAAAAAACTTGTTTCATGGATTTTAGAGAGTCATCGTAAGGGTTTTTCAATAAGAATGACATACAGGTGTCAGTGAAATCTTGCTGGACATGAAAACCCATTCAGCATTAATATGCCTGGTGAACATTGGTACAAGCTCTTTCTTAAACGACATCCAGTGCTAACTGAGCGAGCTCCAGAAGCGGTAACATCAGCTTCGGCTAACGTTGCAGAATGAGACATTAAAGGATGGTTTATTGAAATAGAAGACTATTTGAAGGAAAAGAGATACTTTTCCATTCTAGAAGATCCTTCGCTCGTGTCTACTGAAGACGAAACTTGTTATCAGTTTTGCCCCAAACTTAGAAAAATTATAACTCTTAAAGGAACGGGGAATGTTATGTCACCTCATGTCATGTTTAATCACAGTTATGTTTACATTTGATGCGTCTGGAGAGACAGCTCCCCCCATGATTGTATATCCAAATAAGAGACTGTCGAAGGTTATTGCTAACAGTGTTGCAGATGACTGGAGCATCGTTTTACGTAACAACGGGTGGATGTGGATATACGCGGATGTATTTTTAGATTATATTAAAAATACTTTTGCTTCCCGTCTCATAAAGAACGTACAGTTTGCTGTAATTCTTTTTGTAGATGGACATAAAAGTCACATGGCGTATCAACTTAGTCAGTTATGTTCGAATTTCCTAATTGTAGTTGTGGCTCTATATCACATTTCTACTAGAATTTTGCAACCCGCCGATGTAGGCAGTTTTCGTCCGTTGAACGGCTTATGGAAGAAAGTTCTTGAATGGCGTAGAGATAATCCATTCTGTAAATTGGGCAAAGAACACTTTGCGCCTATTTTGGTCAAAGCAGTGGATTTTTTATGGGCTCATGTTCTTAAGAATGGTTTCAAGGCATCAGGGATACTTCCTTGGGATTCTACTGCTATTGATTTTACTAAGTGTCTGGGAATATCAACTAATAAAAATAATACAGTTTGTGAGGAGCTTCAGATATGTGAAAAGAAAAATACCAATAGCAGTAAAATATTACATTTAGAAGGCTTTTCGATGATGATAATAATAATAATAATAATAATCTTTATTGCCACTGATCAATAAAATGATATCGACATTGTCAAATTAGGATAAATACATAAATACATAAAATATATAAATCGTACACAGTCACAAATACAATAATGGCTAAATAAAAGTGCAATGATTTAGCATAGATATTCGTTGACACTATAATAGTATATTACATTACTAGTGTGGAAAGTGAAACTTTTCGTACGCACGAGTGTGAATTGACGCACGAGGCGTAAGCCGAGTGCAGAAATCAGACGAGTGCAGAAAAGTTACTTTCCAACGTGTAATGTACAATATTTTTCCTACGACCACCCAAATTTCAAATGTTTAAAAAATTTTAATTTTTTAAAATTTTCAAGAATATAATTTTTAAAGATTTTAAAGCAAAATTTTTATGGTTAGGTTTAACAGAGAAAATCACACTTAAAGCTAATTTTCGTAAGCCATTTATTTTTAGGATATAAAGTTTAATTTTTTAAACAATTTAGTTTCACAATATGAATAATTATAACGAAATCTCTATCAAAACATTTCCAGAAAAATAAAATTAAGTTATCTTGACAACTTAATTTTATTTTTCTGGAGCTGAATTATGACAATTGTTAAAGTGAATGGGTGTTTGTTAACATTTTATTTAATAGATTCTTTTACTAAATATAAATTTCAATTTTAAAAACTCATATATTCATAACTTATTTAAACATAGTATAAAATTAAAGCTTGGGTTTAGCAGCAAAATTAATTAAATGAATTACTATTACAATTTATAATATAATAATCTCAGAGGCACATAATTTATTTTTTATTTATATTTAATAATATCTCCATAATTAACAAATATAACTTCAACTAATAACACAATGCCAGGTGTGAAATAGGTAACTAAATTATTTGACATTACTCTTATTTTTCTCCCATTTGGCATCGCTGATTTTAATCTTGGCAAACTTGCTTCAATAATTTTCATGTATTATAGTGAGGTTACGTTAGGTGTAATCTATTAGATATTTCTTTTTGATAGCTAAAATAACTAATTAAACATTAATTAAAGTTATATTTATAAGAAAAGAATAGATACATAATGGTTAAAATGCTTCTCAAAATTAAATAAAATGGATTAAACATTAATGTCATCATTTTAATGTAAACAAAATTCATGGATTTCTAGATATTGCTTAGCGTGACGTATTTTCATAACACACACGTGTGTTATGTTCCTAACATACGCGTGTTATATGACTCACTTTCTTAATATTGGTAGCGTTTGCTATTGTTCACTTTCGTATGGGGTCGTAGGAAAAATGTATTACATATAAGGTGTTCTTTTACCGCTTTTTTAAAAGGTTTTACAGGTAAGTCTTTTATTTCTTTAGGTAATCTATTATACATTTTTGAACTAGAATATAAAGGTGATTTTTCAAAGCGGCTGCTATGATGTAATGGTAAATTGTATCAATCTCCATGTCTTGTAAAGTGATTATGATTCGAACTTACTCTAGTAAACTCGTTTTTATGAATATGAGCGTATAGAACAGATCTATAAATCATTATGCACGGAAAAGTTAATATATTCTGCCGAATAAATGTCGGTTTACAAGTCTCTGTGGGCTGCAAATTAAAAATTAGTCTAGTTATACTTTTTTGCAGAATAAAAACTCGATTACAATCAGATGAGTTGCCCCAGCAAATAGTATTATAAGACATATGACTATAAGCGAGTGCATAATAAACCGACATTAAAGAGTTTGTATCTAAACAGCTTTTTAATTGCAGTATTACAAAAAATGCAACTTTTAATTTTTTACAAATGTGGTTGACCTCCGCATGCCATTTTAAATCTTTATCTATAAAAATTCCTAAGAATCTCGCAACATTTGAAACATCCTGTGTGTTGTCAAATTGTGCTTACCCAAAGTACATATGTTTATACATACATACTGTTTTACATACATATGTTTATACATACTGTTTTGTTTTTATTTACAATTAACTGATTTTTGTTACACAATTCTTGAATTCAGCAGTGCCTTTCTTAATTTTAGCATTTAATTCTGCAACGTTAGGGGCAGAGATCACTATAGTGATATCATCTGCAAAATTTACTAGGAATCCCGATTTTATAAATACTATTATAAAGGTAAGTCCGCCACATATAATTGATAAAGTAGGGGTCCAATTACGGAGCCTTGAACTACTCCCAAATTGAGATTAAAATGTTTTGAGGCAGTTGAGTCAATTCTAACTTTTAGTAGCATATTTGAGAGAAACGACTCAATCCAATTTAGAAGTTGCCCCCTAAATCCTAAGTTATGTAACTTCTTAATTACACATTCAACGTTTATCGTGTCGAATGCACGCGAAATATCGAAAAATAGTGCTGCTGTACAATAATTTTTTTCTAACATTTCGTGTACATGGTTTAGACAGCTGAAGCTTGCCGTTTCAGTAGATTTACCGTTACGAAAACCATGTTGAGAATCGCCCAGTAGATGATATTTATCTACAAACGATCAGACACGTTCACTTACAAACTTTTCGATAACTTTCGAGAAAACACTTAAAAGCGATATAGGCCGATAGTTAGATATACAGGTTAAGTCTCCATTTTTGGGTAAGGGTATCACAATCGACAATTTTCTTCAGGGACAATACCTTTATTTAATGATAGATTTATGAGATGCACTAAAACTGTTGACACTTCTCGAAACACATATTTAAGAATTTTTAATGAAATGCCATCTTCTCCTGATGTATGGGTGTTCTTGATACTATTTATAGCATCTAAAATCTCTCCTGTAGTTTCTGGGTGAAGGTAGAAATTATTTGGTTGCGTTTTGCCTGAAGTAGGATTTGCTGGATTCGCTCCAAAATGTCTTAGAGATAAATTTTCAGCAACTGTCGCAAAATAGTCACCAAACAAATCGCATACGGTAGAAGGGTACTTAACAGTGTGGTTATTATGTAATAGAGTAATATTTGTGTTGTACTTTTTTTTAGTTTGTCCTCACACTAAATTCCATAATCTTCGGGGTTTGTTAACGGAATTATTAATTAAATTTTGATAATATCGAGATTTCGCGGTTTTAATTTTATATTTGTATTCTTCAATACATCATAATGAATTTTAAGTTCATCAGAATTTAAACTTTTGTACAATTTAAATGCTTGTTTCAATCTTTCACTCATCTGTAAAATCTCTGGTGTTATCCATGGTTGATTATTTATTTATTTTCTTCTTCCGGCTCGCTCTACTTTAGGACAAGTCAAATTAAAATTCCATATAAAGGTTTCAAGAAACTTGTTAAATGCCAAATTGATGTCTTCTTCGCTAAAAACTTCATGCCAGTTATAGTCTCTTAGTGAAGTTTTAAATAGTTCTAAGTTATGGTGGTTTAAAACTCTGGTCTTCTTTTTAATACCACTATTACTTTTATTTAGATTGGTCATAGTTGGCTCGTCTATTAATAATAAGTTTGCATAGTGATCGAATAATGTAGCCATTACCGTTCTATATGTAAACTGTTTTTCACATATATTTGTGACCATATAGTCAATCGCCGACTTCGTTGTTTTTCCGTTTTTGTCCGTGTGTACTCTTGTAGGTCTAGTATTTTTGTTTATTAAATTAAATGACTCAAATATGTCAGTGAGGATTTTTGTTAGTTTTGGAATCTGCAACGAATCTATATTTAGATCTCCGTTTAACACAATGTGATTTCTACTTTTGTATAATAGTAATAATAGTCCCCTTTCACAGGCCATGAAGGCCCATTGGGGTATAGCAGGGTAGGCTACTATTCTTGAGCCGCTCGGTACTCAAGGGTGGTAAAGTGGCTAGCTTTACGCACCGACCGCCTATTATTACCCCAGGAAATGATTTCCCAGGTACTCATTTTCACAGGCTGAGTCGACCTGGAAGCCTTAGATATTTTTAAAATTCCAATGTATTATTCCTGGGATTCGAACCCAGGACCTTAAGATTGGTAGTCAAGTGCCATACCCACTGAGCTACCATGGCTCCTGGTACTTTTGTATGCCCATGCCACAATTTTGCATAAGCTGTTGAAAAAAATATTCAAATTCCCCTTTTGAGGTCTGTAGATAGTAATAATAGAGGCTTTTACTCCGTTTATTATCGTTGTTATTGCTGATACTTCGATATGTTTTTCGATACTTAATTCTAGTATGTTTGATGGGTTTTGAAATTTGTACTCCTGCTTAATCAATATAACTGAGCCACCATGTACGGTTTCTTTTCGACAATAGTGCGAAGCTACTTTGTAGTTTTTTAGGTTAATAAATTTCATATTATCCGATTCCATCCACGTTTCTGTGAAACATATTATGGTGGGACTTATTTCTAACAGAAATATTTCTAATTCTGCTATTTTATTTGTTAGAGATTGTATATTTATATGCAATATTTTATAGCTTTCATTGTTTAGAGGTTTGTCACTACTATCAGTGATGCTAGTGATAGTCTGCTGCGGGATGTCGACGACCTCGAAAGGGCCGAATAATTGTAAATTGAGGCCATACATCTCGATTTTCAATGCTATCTAGGCCTGATGCAGGAACTGTAATTTTAAAGGCGCTAATGTCTTTTGAATCTATGTCTAATTTTTCGACTTTGTTGAAAATTATATTGTACTGATTTAGATGGCTTTCGATTTGTTCAGAGGATGTTTTAGGATTTAGACGAGAAATAAATACAGCTTTTGTATTTTCAACTGCACTTATTGTACAATTTGTTAGTTTTCCGACTGTTGTGTGTTGTTTTTGTTTTGTTTTCTTTAGTTCGGTGGATTTTGCAGAGGATGTAGTGTCACGGTTTACATTAATTATTTGATCAAATTTTTCTTACTGAGCATTTTCTAAAATATTGACATATGTTTGAATAGGTTGCTTAGTTTTTATGTCCACTTTTGATGCAAAAGTCTGCTTTATTTTCTTATTTTGTTTCGGTGCATTGACCAGTTGACCTTTATGTGATTGGTTATCAATATTTTCCAAATCGGGGTTTGTTGGCAAATTGTTGTTAAAATTGTTAGCACCACTAATAGATGGCTGTATTTGTTCAATTTTATTACTGTTTTCATATAATGCGAAAATTTTGGGTATTTTAAAACTGTATATGATAGACTGGTAACGGAAAGGTCTCAAGACAAAGACAACGGCTGCTTGGAAAGCTCTTTCGTACAAGTAGAATATGTATCAGCTTTTTTAGAGAACATGATATTACAGAAATCCCAATTATGTTTATGGACAGCAGGGAAAATCTTAATACTAAATCTCTACAAACAACTGTATTGTAAACTACTGTTCAAGAACCGCACCAAAGAGATACTTGAGCAAGTGCTAAGAGAAACAAAGGAAGAAGAAAATTCTAAAGAAGTTCGCGAAACGCTTACGAAAAATAAAAATACGTATAGTCAAAATACTGTAACTGAAAGTACAACATACACAGATTAAGTAAAAGATATTCAAGGACTACCTGAAGAAACTTGAGATAATTTTAATTAAAATGTTGAACCCAAAGAATTACAGATCTTAGGAGTAGGAAATAAAGGTAGCCATCAAAATAGAGATGCTTTTGAGATAAATCAAGGAATCCCTAAAAAGGTCAAAGAAGTAATAAAGATAGAAGATTGCTTAGTTAATCCCAAATCTCCACAGAGGAAAGGCAAAAGAGAAAGATCTAGGTATTTAATCTTCTTTTCGTATGCCAATGAATGTGTAATAAAGGGCCATTTATTAGAGAAATAGCGCCAATCCATGGTAATCAAGGGGTTTGTGCCATTATTGATTGTAAAATCTAAATAACTAATTCTTATAAAGTATTACTCCACTTATATCCTAAACTATTTCCTATATTACGCTTGTAACCTCAAAAGTGCCGTAAACAAGCACTACAGATTTATTACTAAACCCAAAAACATTACCATCTCCTTAAAGTGCCAATGATTGCGTGTTTTACCCTACTAATTTTTTTATATCTACTATTCAAAAAAGAAAACCAAAAATTGGGCTATTGTTTGATATTGTGTACATTGGACGTCTGTTGTAAGTACAACTTTTAGTTATTTAGTTAAATTAAATTGTTGACAACACCTACTACAAGAGGTGCTTAGATGTAATACATTGGCACACAGCGTTCAACGGACCATGCCTGTAAATGCTACTATACTGTGCTTGTTAAAAAATCAAAAATGTATAACCCAATGAAAAATTACAAAAAAAAGAAAAACGACGCCTAATGAAAAAGTAACTACAACTGGAAGCGCGAAGGTTTTTACCAACAAATATAATTTTCCTTTTCGCTGCACCAGGCTGCATTATTCACACATCCTTTTTAATTACAGTGATATTTCTGACTGTTTTGTTTCTAAGGATAACCTTATCATGCGACATATCGGAATGCAGACATTTTAAGTATACAATGATGAAAAATTATCATTATTATTATCATAATCCTGTTTATACATATTTAAAAAAAATGAATACATGACATACCTCACGGTGTGAGATCTGAAATATAAAAATTTTATTTACATATTACTATTAAACAAGTTTTTCCTGTTCGTTTCCGCTGGTAAAATTTGTGCGTGAATTTGTCAAAAGGTATTAGTTCATTGTTCTGCTACCACCTCAGAAGGTGAACTCGGGCATTAAATCTTTCCAAATTTGGTTATAGCTACGTTTTTGGTAGTTAAAACGGCACAGAAGATTAAATCCTTTCTTCATTTGGAACACCATAAATATATGCAGCGTAATTTGGTTGGTAATTTCGGGTCGTTGTCGGCCTCTCCGCAGGATGTACGATGGCATTTTTTATCCACGCGTTCTGACTTGTGACGTTGTTTTGCCGATTTTAATGTCGAGGAGAAGAAACACAAACATGCGAATGTTATTTTATTTACGCGTCGTACTTTGCATATTATTACCTTGCATGCGGGGACGGCCGCAAATTACCAAATGAGTATTATTAACAAAATAAAGTAGTAAACGCCGCTTTAGGTGACACTTTTATTTCTGTAAACCGCACGAAAGTCGTGCTGTGTGCTTTCCGTTCGGCCTCGAAAGCTTTTTAAAACAAACTTCTCTCTTTTAAATCTGTTTCCAGGCAGGTCTAAAGTATCCAATGACAGATCTCAGATGCAAGGGTCCATAAACCATAGCTGCAGCCATATATTCTCCTAATTACAAGCAGACGTAGTAGTCCGGTCCTCAACACATACACATACACACAAGTCAGGATAAATAACATCCCCTGACCTTGAGCTGTTGCCAACACATATTTCCAATTATCTTATTTGTTTTACTGTTGCTGTCAGATTAAAAGAACACTTCTTATATGCTGAAATTTCACTCCCTAGCTTGTAAATTACTTCTAAATTGCTTTAAAAAGTTGCATTCCTGTTATTACTCTTGCTGGTGTCAGCTCAATCTCTGAATTCGGTGCATTGCACTTCACTTATTTATTTATTTTATATCTTGAGTCAATTCTTTATAGGATTCAAGACTTTTCGTAAAATAAACTGAACACTGTAATGGCATATTTTGTAAATACTTTAGTACACCCAACCGAGAAATCTTAGTAAAGCAAAAATTAATAGTCCTCGAACTTTAATTCACCTATTTTTAATCAAGCAATCGGTCAAAAATAAAAGAATATAAATTAATAAATCGAAGGACCATAGAAAATCGTCAATAAGAATAAAAAAAAAGTATTTTGGCTCATTACTATACCACGAAAGTGGAACACTATTTTAAAATCCACGTATAGCCTCACAGTTTAGAGGTTGTCTGTGGTGAGGTTCGCAAGATATAAGTACCTAACCTCTAGTTTGAATTGTAGTAGCATCTTATGCATCTATCTCGAAAAGCCTCTAATGAATGCTATTTTACAAACTGGTTGCTAAACAACACAAAGATCTAAGCACGCTAGTATACAGTGCCAATCAAAAGTAAGGAATAAATTCGATAGAAGGGAAAGTACTGATTTTTGGAAAAAATCCAAAAACGGTAAATTTTTTTCAGTGTGGTGACTATACCACTTTCCCGTCTTCAGAAATTCCTTTATATACGGTAACAAATTTATTACATTACCATGTTGGCAATTGGATCAAGTGTCAGAATATGGAATAAAAAATGGAAGTTGTAATTTTAAAAAAAATCGATGACGTCACCACACTTAAACGCATCACCCTGTATATCCGAGTATTATGTCAAAAAGTGCGAACTTTAAAAATAAAATTGACTTGTTTTTGGAATTTTTCCGAAAAAACAATACTTTCCTTTTTATCGAATTTAAGTACTTTTGACTCGCACTGTATGTACATGACATAAAACACAAATTTAAAAAAATATCAAATACAATGAATTCTTTAGTAAAGCGTTATGATCGTAGATAAAACGTTGTAAGATACAGGTGTAAAAAGTCTTTTCATTGCACTCACATCCTTTAAGACACCCGTTCTTACCTCGCTCATGCGTTAAACCGTTCGCGCAATAAAGAATGGCTTTTTACACTTGTATCTTAAAGATCTATTAATATACATCTCTTGTTGACATTAGCGTCCAATAACAATTTTATAACACTAGCTCAATAAACATTAACTTTTTACACGAAGATCAGTGTAAAAAGTAGTGACTTTTTGTATGATCGTAGAAAAAAATTTAATTTCTCCAAAAGTGTTAAGCTACCTAGTGGAAATTTTTACGAAAACAAGGTAAATCATGCAGCAAAATTAACCAACATAAATCTTCAAGAAAATACCTTTTCCAGTTACGGACTAGGAAAAAAAACTTTCACAGGCTGAGACTGGTAATGAGTAAAGGAGACTGGAGTCCCTGCGGCGCACATATAAAGATCTAGCAGCTAGATATTTCGGGGTTTCCAGAATAATGTTATTGTTAGTCAAGAATTTCGTAAATAGTTATTTGTACAATATCAGTTTTATTTAATCTATAATTTTTATAATGGTCGTATGATCTCAAGAGCCCCCAAATCTCATAAAGATACACCCCTCTGCGCCAAGAAAGCATACAACTATTTTTAACTACATTAAGATATTGTCGAAAGAAGAGCCACAACTCTTTTAGAAGTTAGTTTTAATTGCTTCCTGTTAGCTGAGTGAGAAAACAACTTTCATTTTGACAAAAGTTGTTCTAGAACTGTAATATACCACATATTTAATAATATTAAAAAAAAGCAATTTGGATTTAATAGGCAAAAACGCAAAAAATATATTAATTATATAAGAAAATCCCGTAGATTCGAAAAAAAATTTTTAAAAAAGCATTTGTAAAAAGATTTAGAAATGCTCAAAGGCATGGTTTTTGCTTTTTTACAATCATTTTACTTTACAAATGTTTAGATAATTATAAATAACATCCATACAAACACTGGTGGTGACAAATTTTACTAAATTGTGCTCGAGTGCCGACATGATACCATAACTCTGTTAGCCCGAGCGGAGTGATAATAACCGTAAGGTTATTATTATTCTGGGACGGCAGCCACTTAGTGTTATTATCACCCTGCTCCGCCTAATTGAACTATGAAATCATGTCGGCTGTTGAGCGCACTACACTTATTTTAAGTGTGGTGTAAAAAAAGAGACTAACTGTAATTTTTTCATTTTTAGGATATGACTACCGTTTAAACTTATAACAACAGAAAACAGAAATAATACTTGGGGAGATTTTACAAATGATCGATTAAAAGCACAGATTAATTCTTAAATTATATTTCCAAATGAGACATACAGTGTAAGAGTATTTTGATTTTTTACGTGTTATGATATGCAGAAATTTAATTAAGAAATCCTTTTAAAATACTTGTTATACATATGCAGATCGTGTTTGGTACGGTAGGGACACAATTCTAAACTGGACAGTCCTCATTAGAATTTCCAAAAGTCATAAATATGTAGATCAAGCGTGTTAGGCATTGGGGTTACATTTCAGTATCAGTTCAGTACAGTAATTGAACTTTATGTACTGATAGAACAATTGACCATTTAGTCAGTGCACCTACACTAAACCATTAAACACAACACACGGGATGCTTGATAAAAGGTTACAAACATAATCTTTGAGAGAGATGGAAATACAAAATGGGGTTAGAAGGGCGGGCTTTTATATCATTGGATATGTAAAAAATCACACGATTTGTTCGTGTAAACAAAAAAAGATTATTAATCAAAAACCAATTTCCACAGAAGATCGATAATTATCATGTTAAAAGATTAAATTAAATTTGTTTTTCATTTCCTTTCATTCGATAAAGAAAAATTGCTTTAATTATTTTTCAATTTTTTAATCAGTAGCTATACAATCATAATTCATAACACAATCTTGGAGTACAGTCTGGAGATTTTTGTTTATTTAATATGGTTAGTAACAAAATCTATCTATCCAAAGAAGCTTGAATAGATGTTGAGCATAAAACGTAAGTACTTTTTGGTAGCAGAAAATGAAATACTTAAAACATAAATATGTATAGCTAGTCTGGTATTTTGTGGGTATCTGGCAGCTGTAAATTCTACTACTAAAAAGGAGTCACCTTTAAGAGCAATCAATTTTAATACAATTGGAAGAAAATTGATTTGGCAATCATAACCAATAATAGCACTAAGTATATGTAACTGAAATATCGAGACGGCTTAGGTACAGAAATTATTGATAAGCTCCCCAGAGAAACATTATATATAATCGAACAGTAAACAGTGATTTAATCAACACAAGTCAAGGTATCTGGAGCTAAATCGAGTATTTAGAGGCAAATTGTTGGTTTGTTTCCTTATGATTGATTAATGTGAAGGAAGGAAGACTCTTTAAATTTACAAGAATACAGTTTATTCTAAAAGCCTAACTTGTAATTTATTTGTAGAGAAATTGAAACGTTTTATATCATTTCAAATGAATAATAGGGTAAACTGGACAGTTATTGGACACTTAAGCAAACTTCAATTACGTAAATTTCATAAATGCTTACTTAAGATATTCCTAAGTATGGTTACGTCATTGCAAAGATTATTTAACACCGATTCAGGGTAATAGCATAATTTTTATGAATCGTTATGAATAAAATTATTGTAATCCATCAAATACAGACACGTCTAAAAGTATAGTTATTGGACCCTTTTTACAGTAGTTGGACACTATTGGTGATAGTTATTGGATATTACTATTTTGTTTTATTTTTGCTTAGAGTGCAAAAATGTTAATGAATAAATGAAATATAAAGTTATAAATGTCATATAGTTCATCCGTTTTATTATTTTCCTCTTCCGTTTCTTTTGTAAGGGTATTTTCATCCTCTTCTTACAACATTAAGCAAATACGGATGAAATACGATGAAATATACTCCTAACACACATCTGCTGTCATCCAGCTGTTATTATTTCGACCATTTTTCCATTCAGTTGGAACAGACCGAGAAAATTGCTCTAGTATTATCTTGTACGGTTAAACTTTCATTGGACAACAGGTAACCCCGCTTTCAGAAAACGTAAATATTACAGTAGTGTTCTCTTTTGATGAGACCTGATCAGTGGTGTAAAAGATTTTCAGTCTTTTGGGATTTAAAAACTTTTCTTGTTGCTGGACAGAAGATCTAAAAACTCTCTAAATCTAAAAGATCTTAAAAAACTCGAGATAATAATAACTGCCACTACCCATTACCTGGCGAACCAGGTCCCAGAAGCTATGTAGTTTGTGCAGGAGGGAGGATCGATTATTACTATTACGCAGGCTCAACGTGCAGCTGACCGAAAACCTTAACCAGATCTTGAATGAGATACCGGGCCGCTTGAATGAGATACCGGAACGCTCGTACCTACATTACCAAGGTTATATAATGGAGATGGATCGTTTAACACTTCTTTGAGATGTTTACAAGATGTTTAAATATAGGTATTGAGTATTTTGTCCATACCTACATTTATTAAACTATTATTAACCTAATATTAACTAAGTAAATAACAACTTACTCTACTAACTTGGTTTCTTCTGAGTTTGTCAAGATAGGAGACGGTTCAAACTTTGCTTATGGTCGGGGTCTTTAATTTTGAATTCGAGGGCAGACTTTGGGATAGTGTTGTGTTTCTTTATAATCGTCCGAAAAGAGCCATTAACACTTTTTAAATTCAGAAATCATCATAACCATTAGTTTTTAGCATGATAGATGCTAAAAAAGAGAATACGCTATTAAAGAATAGTTATTGGGCATTTTATAAATCAGTTATTGGACATATGGCCAATAACTGTCTAAAATGCTCCAAAATCAACTTTAAGTTCAATAACTAAATTTCAATAACTCTGTCCAATAACTAAATTTCATATAAAGACAGAATACAGTTATTGGTCGCTATGTTTTTATGGTAACAGGAATTTACACAAATAAAGTAATGTAAAATCAGTTTGTTGTTGCCCCTAGATACAGAGATATTTTATTTAACAACATAGCTTTATTGATATCCATGTATAAAAATTTCTACTAACGTACTTACCTTAACAAAATCATATGAATTTATAATCCATGACACACATTTCTACACATCGTCATTCTACACAAGTTGATTGGCACGAAAATGTATTAATGGACGCAACAGAAATGTATTACCTTCTTACAAAAAATCAATCAAACTATTCAGAAACCCTTGAAGTTGCTTATTAAAGTGATCTATATGCCAAATGTCCAATAACTGTCTGGAGTCCAATGTGTGTATGGTTTATCCTATGTCATCTTAAAATGCAATAATCCAGTAATAATAGATGCATAATGTGACGTATTTTTTAAATAATACTAAAAATGCTGTTTTAATGGTCTATTGACAAAAGAAATATTATTACTAATACTAATTACAAACACTACATATAATTATTTTTTTGTTTATTGTTTCCAGCCTTACTTTGTGGAACTCCATAATCATGAAATACATAAAGATTAGTAAAAGTTTATTATCAAAGGTAATATAATTATAAACAAACACGTCGCCTTAGCGACGTGTTTGTTTAAAAATTTGTTAAAGTTGCTACAGTCACTTTATGGTAATTTTTAGTAGTAACTGGATCTTTGTAGTAATCTTGATGCAAAACAAGTAGTAAAAGAAACTTTAACGTGATTCTCCTGGGTAAGTATATAACGTAACTCCATAACGTAAGTTTTCCTTACAATACTACTGTAAGGTTTCGTTACTTTAAAGGTTAAGCAATGGTTTCAGATAGGTACCAGGAACTTTCAGTACTACGTTAAAGTTTTAAAAACTTAGCTTCGGACAAGTTGCTGCTGCAATCAGAATGACACTTTGAAGTTGCAACAATTTTAAAGTAATTATAGTAAGTGGCAATACCGCTCCACGTATTTTAAAAGCTACTTAAAAGTAATGAAACTATATAGTTCCAATAAATAGTAGAAACTATTACATAATAACTAAAATATTCCAAACTGAAGTAATTAAGAAATAAATAAAGATTATTAAAAGTTTCACAGTTTTATTAAAATATACCTGACAATATTGTTTCGACAGCTATGCTGTCATTATCAAAGGTAATATAATTATAAACAAACACGTCGCTAAGGTAGATACAAAATAGGTAACTAGATAAAATAATAATAATAATCATAATTAAATATCTAATACTTCCAGTAACGGAGAATTACTGAGCTCAAGTTGTTCATTCATTAAAGGTACCCTGAGTTTGTGTTTGTATATCTCAAATGCTTCTAAAATGTCTAATTTGCGTTTGTTATTACAAAAATGTAGGAATTTAATATTATTTTGAGAAGTCATTGTGTGATTTTGTTCTAAAAGGTGTTTGGCGTAATTCGATTTTTCAGGATGTTTATTTTTGTAATGACGTACGTGCTCTTTATATCTTATGTCAAAATTTCGAAGTGTTTGTCCAATATATACCGAACTACAAAAAGAACAATTTAAACGGTAAATGCCCGATTTCATGATATCATGTGTTCTGTCTTTAGCATTAAATAAGAATGAAAAAGTGTTAGTGTTGGTTTTAAATGTTATTTTATAATTGTTGGTTTTTCTTAGTATATGTGCAATTTTTTCTGATATTTTGCCAAAATATGGTATAGATATGTAATTTGTGTCTTCTGTTTGATTGTCAATGGGATATATTCTTTTGATAGCTAACCTATAATCTTTTTGTTTAATTAAAGTGTCAATCATGTTCGGATTATAATGATTTGCATGTGCTAGTTGTTTAATGGTTGATATCTCTTTGCTAAAATCTGATTTTGTTAGTGGAATAGTTAAAGCTCTGTGTACTAATGATCTATATGCTGCTATTTTATGTGTATTGTGGTGACAAGATTCATTTGGTATTGTTATGTCTGTTTGTGTTGGTTTTCTGTATATGGAAAATTCAAAAAGATTGTCTGCGTTAATCTTGATATTTAAGTCTAAAAAGTTTATAGCCCTGTTTTGTTCTGTTTCTAGTGTAAATTTTATATTAGGATGGATATTGTTTATAAGAATTAAAAATTCATTGATAACCTCAAAAGAACTGTCAAAACAAGCTAAAATGTCATCAACATAACGAAACCAGAAGATAATGTGTTTAGAGAGGTTTAATTCAAATATTCGATCTTCAAACTTGTCCATAAATATGTTAGCTAATAGAGGACTTAGAGAATTACCCATAGGTAAACCATCTTTTTGTAAATAAATTATGTTATTAAAAGTGAAATAATTTTGACTTATACAAAGGTCAAATAATTGAATTAACTCTAACCTTTTAACTAATTCTATATTACTATTGATCAAGAAACTATCTAATAAAGGAATGCATTCTTGTGGTGGTATTCTGGAGAACATGTTGCAAATATCAAAACTAACAAGTTTTGAATGTGGTGGAAGATGTATGTTTTGCAGCTTATCTACTAATTCTAATGAATTTCTAACAGAGTATTTCGATTTGTAACCTATCGTGTTAATAATCTGGTTCAGTTTTTTGGATAAAATGTGATTAGGTGCATTGATGTATGATACAACTGGTCTTATTGGCATATTCTGTTTGTGCGTCTTGACTAATCCATACATTTTAGGTATTTGTGGGTTTTTATTAATGATTTGTTGCTTTTCTAATTCTGAAAAGCAGATATTGCAGTTATTAATAAAAACCCACAAATACCTAAAATGTATGGATTAGTCAAGACGCACAAACAGAATATGCCAATAAGACCAGTTGTATCATACATCAATGCACCTAATCACATTTTATCCAAAAAACTGAACCAGATTATTAACACGATAGGTTACAAATCGAAATACTCTGTTAGAAATTCATTAGAATTAGTAGATAAGCTGCAAAACATACATCTTCCACCACATTCAAAACTTGTTAGTTTTGATATTTGCAACATGTTCTCCAGAATACCACCACAAGAATGCATTCCTTTATTAGATAGTTTCTTGATCAATAGTAATATAGAATTAGTTAAAAGGTTAGAGTTAATTCAATTATTTGACCTTTGTATAAGTCAAAATTATTTCACTTTTAATAACATAATTTATTTACAAAAAGATGGTTTACCTATGGGTAATTCTCTAAGTCCTCTATTAGCTAACATATTTATGGACAAGTTTGAAGATCGAATATTTGAATTAAACCTCTCTAAACACATTATCTTCTGGTTTCGTTATGTTGATGACATTTTAGCTTGTTTTGACAGTTCTTTTGAGGTTATCAATGAATTTTTAATTCTTATAAACAATATCCATCCTAATATAAAATTTACACTAGAAACAGAACAAAACAGGGCTATAAACTTTTTAGACTTAAATATCAAGATTAACGCAGACAATCTTTTTGAATTTTCCATATACAGAAAACCAACACAAACAGACATAACAATACCAAATGAATCTTGTCACCACAATACACATAAAATAGCAGCATATAGATCATTAGTACACAGAGCTTTAACTATTCCACTAACAAAATCAGATTTTAGCAAAGAGATATCAACCATTAAACAACTAGCACATGCAAATCATTATAATCCGAACATGATTGACACTTTAATTAAACAAAAAGATTATAGGTTAGCTATCAAAAGAATATATCCCATTGACAATCAAACAGAAGACACAAATTACATATCTATACCATATTTTGGCAAAATATCAGAAAAAATTGCACATATACTAAGAAAAACCAACAATTATAAAATAACATTTAAAACCAACACTAACACTTTTTCATTCTTATTTAATGCTAAAGACAGAACACATGATATCATGAAATCGGGCATTTACCGTTTAAATTGTTCTTTTTGTAGTTCGGTATATATTGGACAAACACTTCGAAATTTTGACATAAGATATAAAGAGCACGTACGTCATTACAAAAATAAACATCCTGAAAAATCGAATTACGCCAAACACCTTTTAGAACAAAATCACACAATGACTTCTCAAAATAATATTAAATTCCTACATTTTTGTAATAACAAACGCAAAT
This sequence comes from Agrypnus murinus, assembly GCA_929113105.1. Taxonomy (NCBI): domain Eukaryota; kingdom Metazoa; phylum Arthropoda; class Insecta; order Coleoptera; family Elateridae; genus Agrypnus; species Agrypnus murinus. The sequence goes on from OV816026.1 coordinate 158,348,323, forward strand.
TAGACATTTTAGAAGCATTTGAGATATACAAACACAAACTCAGGGTACCTTTAATGAATGAACAACTTGAGCTCAGTAATTCTCCGTTACTGGAAGTATTAGATATTTAATTATGATTATTATTATTATTTTATCTAGTTACCTATTTTGTATCTACCTTAGCGACGTGTTTGTTTATAATTATATTACCTTTGATAATGACAGCATAGCTGTCGAAACAATATTGTCAGGTATATTTTAATAAAACTGTGAAACTTTTAATAATCTTTATTTATTTCATGATTATGGAGTTCCACAAAATAAGGCTGGAAACAATAAACAATGAAGTAATTAAACCTATAAAGTCATGAATTTAGTTGTAGTTACGTAACAACTACTCAAACAAAGTTCCAATCTCATTTACTGTTACTTAGATGCTGTTTGGGTTTGTAACGCTTAATGATAGTTACGAAAGAATAAACGTTCCTGTGTACAAGATAACAAGATAGCAACTAAAACAAATTCACAGTGGAAATATTAAAAAGGGCTTAGAACAAACTAGTGTTTTGTGTTTTGGTTTTGTATATTCAGTTTTGGTTAATACCTTTTAATACATTTTAGAATTCAAAACCGATCCCAAAAGTATTTGGCTCCTTTCGTTTCTAACAGGCTGAATAATAAATTTTAAGAGAAATGGCTTCCTTTCAACGATTTTCAGTTAGTTTTTAAACGAATTTGGATAGCTAACAACCACAAGAAGAAATGTACAAATTTTCGAAGTTTTAAAAAGTTTTCACTCAAAAATGGCTACTTAAAATTTGATAATTTCTGGATAATTACTCGAGAGAAATCAAGTAATCAGAAATCTGAGTAATTAACTTTTGTAAAAAATGTTACCATGTAACCCAGAGAATAGTAAAGTTTAATGATATCATCCTGAAGAAATGCAAAGATGAAAATATACAACAGATATTCCATATTATAAACTGATTAAATAAAAAAATAATTGTTTGAAATTGTTCCCAAATGAATGTAAGTTTTTTAAAACACTTGAAAAACAGCAACAAAAGTTGTCACTTCATTGGAAACGAGTTATAAGGGACCGTCAGAAATGGGTGCTGTGGCTCTTCTCATGACAATGGTCTAATGATTATCTCATTCGCATATTAAAACGTGAAACATAATTGTAAAAGTTTACTGTCTCCAGCCTTACTTTGTGGAATTCCATAATATATCTGCCTTTGATAATAACATTTAATGTTGAAACAATTGTCAGGTTAAGAATTTAATAAAACTTTTAATTAATATTTTTTATTTTTAATAAAGAACTTTATTTGTATAGTTTTCAGTGTAAATTAAATTGTTTATCCATTCTGTTTGTACACTTTATATAAACGTATCTACGTAAAATGCACAAAACTTCAAAAAACCCTTGCTTGGTGCAGTAAATCACTTATGATAGATTATGGGATTACTACGAGATTAAAACAAATTCACCGTAGTTAATACCAGCAATAAAATATAGAACAATATATATTTTATTTACGTCGTTTTACTTGTTTTCTTGTTAATGAATAGACTTTCTTCCCACAAACACCTATGCATAATCTACTGTTCTAAAACAAAACTACTGTGTGCATTTGTAATAAGGAAATTTCAGTACTTCCCAGAGTACCTACACATGAAAACGAAGAAAATTAGACACGCCAACATATGTATTCTAATTGATTACTAAATTTCAAATTTTGCACTTAAAACCTATAAAATCTCAAAACGTTCCACATCTTATTGATAGTTGCCATCCAGTTTAACAATGGAAATTTAAAGTTTTATTCGAATAATTTCTCTGTAAATCGCAATAATAATTATTACGGTAATAAAAATTTGGAAACAATATAAAATGCATAAAACAGTATTTGTGGCAGCGAAAATTTTGAAATTGTTTATAACTACAACTGCAGCCCCGTTATAAAATCGTGCCCTCATTAAAAACCCACGTATGTAAGCACACACAACCCACACATAATGATAAAAATAAATTTATTATTAAAAATGATAACCACGTATTAGGAAGTGATTGTTGTAAAATAAAACATACAATAAACAATAGCCCAACGATCTAAGTTCCTAGATAATATTGAACACAAGCTGTTTTTCAACTTGTAAAATATACGTAAAATTTAAAAATAAACAAACTGCCGTTTTAAAATTGTTTAATTCCATTGCTTGAGCTATTGAATTATTTTCGTAAACAATGGACAATGGATAATATCTTGGCTTAGGTTAGTAACGAGGCCTCTTGGTACTAAAGTGTATTGCAAACAAAATACTTTTGACGAGTGAAAATAAATATTAAAAACATGTTTTTTTTTTAAGTGGCTTGATTTTGATAAGATACAGACGATATTTTTTGTTTATACAATGGATTAGAGTACGTTTGGGTCATTTCACTATTTTCAAAACAACACAATTATTAAAAATCAAAACACGTTTATCCTAATGTCCTTTACTTCACCAGACGTAGATATTCAGAAATATAACTCACTTCAATAGAATTTCTGGTTGAGCAATGTTGATACTATACTATAAAACAATAAACAATGCATTAAAAAATTGTATAGATTCCAAATTGGCTAGAAATAATTAAAAGTAAACAGAACAAGCGTACAAAACAAAAGCTATGCAGGATTAACTATAATGAGTTAAACAACTTAAATGGCTAACTTTTCCAGTTATCATCCCTTTATTAGATTTTATTTCTTATCTTAATTGATTCTTTAGTTTTCTGGCATGTATTGAAAAGTAAGACCTTGCCCTGAAATAGTTCTTTTCAGATCTTTGGTAGTGTCTTACAAATAGAACCTATTTGATTAACAAAATATAATGATTTTTTTCTCATACACCAAAACATTTTTCAATTTCTTAATGGAGAACAAAAAGTGTACATTATCTCTGTCCAAGTGCAGTACGTACTATGAAGTATCATGTAGTTACACAATGTATACTTTGTGTAATCTTTAGATCAACTTGCCAAAACTGCATTGATTCATGTATTTAGTATGCATTTAAGTCATCGAACAAAGTTCAATTCAAGATAAGTTGCCTAAATCTGTAGTTGGTCACATCTTCAGTTTTAGACTAATGTACACATTATTAGTATCCTGCTCTTACTAACAGAAATAGATCGTAGTAGTCTACCTTTGAATACTGATAAATGTACACACCAATTACTTCAACCTAATCTACACTCAGCTTCTAGACATCTCCAAAAATTCGGAAATTCTGAGAAAGTCTGGAAGAAGAGGAACATTTTACATATTCAAGTACCCGAGATCATAGAGTTAAATAATAATCCTTGTTAGCTGATAACTTCAACTCTAGTTCCAATAGATTTGAAAGCATGCAAATGAGAGTTTTGAGTAGTAGTCAGAACATTAATAATATTTTTTGAAGAATCATTTATACGAGTCCCGACGCATATTAATTCATCTACTTTTATTTTTGCTAAAAGTCACCCCGAAGCCTTTACTTCGGCATTCTCTTCTGGCAATGTTTCATAAAATTCTATCATGGGGTTTCCGTAGATCACTTCTTGCAAGATTTTTGGGTACTTATGTCAATCACTAGACGATGTGAGGAATCTTCCCTACAGAATCTTATGAAACTTGGTAAAGAGTAGGTGCAGAAGTAATACTTCACACTAGCAACAACAAACGGCTTCTTCGTAAATAAAACAAAGAATCTTGGGGTAAAATGGCGAGGCGCCCATTAATTTAAAATATGAATAATGAATGCATAACAAATGCATGATATTAGCTAATGCCGTATACGTATACAAATAAATCCCATTAAGTGGTGATGAAATTGATTGCGTGGTCCAATTCATGTTCGATTGGGCTCGTAGTGCTTTTGATTTTATTCAAAAACTGTCCAACTGACACCATACATCTCAAAATGATAATCATTCTCCATCTCTTATGCAAACCAAGCCTAAAACTCATGTCAGGAAGCTCTAGAAAATGCTACAGTTTTCACTTGTTGAATCAGAAATCAAGAAAAAATACAAATCAGATGATTGCCATTGATTTTTTTAGTTACATCTTGTGTATCGATAAGTTACTATGAAGAATAAATGAAATGATCATGCGTCAAATTTGAATTTCTTTTGTAATAGTTTATTTTAATTCACTCGCATTTTACATTGAACTCGCCGTTCCACTAATTTAAACAATTTATGGTTAATCTATTTCGTTATTCGTTTTCGAGAATCTTAAGATTAATTGGATTGTGTGATCAAATCAAAATGGCATTTAATTAATAGTAGAGGTTATTTTTCGTGGTGGCACGGCTAATTCAACCCTATGATGGAACAATTGTTTTAATCACATGGTTTTTCTACTTTCCTAATTTGTTTGCACAACCTGACGCTGACCTTTCGACCATTTGTATTTGAACTATGTTTTTTCTTCGAAGCTCATTATGAGATTATTATTGAAGTAGATGAATTAATTACACTAAGTAGTAATTTCTCAGATTGAAAGCATCTCTCTTTGAATTATGGTAATTTTCTCAAGATTATTAACATATAGATATTTAAAAAGCTTGAGACAGTAATCTAATGCTCGCAATCTAATTTTTGCTTACGCTATTTGATAATATCAAAACCATACATATTATGTATGGTGTGTGATATTTAGGATATAAGATACATTGAGTTAAAACATATAATATTTGGAAATTCTTTTACGGTAATACTATAATCGGTATATTTTTTGAGAAACGTGCCGATGTCAGTCGCTGCTAACCATTTTGATGATATCTTGCTATTTCTTGATCGCTAAATTGGTTAGCAATTCGTCGCCGAATATCCTAAATTAGAAACGATTTCTTAGGATATAATAACCACTGTCTGGATATACGTTTTCGATCTTAGAACATGTTTTTATCACTTGCAGCTTATATGTTCAGTTGCGACCGAAAAATTTTCAACGGTACTTTACCAAGTTAGCACATTTTTCTGATATTCACATCGAATGAAACTGGCTTGTATGCTATTTATGACATTACAGATAAATAAAAGTGACGTCTCTTATGAGGTTCGAAGATCAGACAATATTCTGCAATACACAACACGTCAATTATGAATTTTGTATGAGCATTACATTATTTAGATTGCAGATTAAACTAACCGCAGTACTCGTAGTTATTACAATATATCTTTGCTAGTGTAGTTGTTCCACCTTGTCATCTATGAGTGTTTTAAGAAATGTCGTCGTCATATATTGACCATTAAAAAACTCATACTACTTTCACCAAACAAAAAAAAAGTACATCTTGTACTACAGTCACCAAAGAAGAGAGTGGCTATCTTTTCAAGGAAAATCCTAAAAAACTTAGCATGAATGGTACACCTCGTTATGTATTCCTAGTGTTTTATCAGGGATATGTAGAAAAGAGACCAACGGTGGGTCTAAAGATTTAAGAGAATGAACTACATTTTTATAATTATAAAAGCCAAAATCAACACCTAGTATATCTCACAGCTTTGAAATGACTTCAAACGATTTTTCCTTTCTAAGACCCAAGGGATGCAGTTCCCATAGATCGTACCCGTACCGTACCCGAACATCGTACTATACATATAAAATGAAGTGGACTTTCACCGCCTTCATGGATTGTTCGATGAAGATAATGTTTAAATTATATACAAAAAAATTTATGTTTTATCTGGGATAAAGACTTTCAAGCTATAAGATTTAACAAAAACTCTCATATCTGTATAACAATTTCATACTTGGAGTAACGCTCTGGTTGTCTGACACAATAATAAATATTATTAAGGTCACTTCTCTCGTAAGGATGGACTGACCGCCCTATTTAGATTTTAACAATTCTTTTTTTTAATTCTATTGTACAACATTCAGAATAGATAGGTCAGAAAAGAATTGGTTCATAGTTTTCAATTATCATTAATTCTGAAGCTAACTAGTATCCTGTAATATATGCCTAGATAGTCACTGATGCCATTTTAAACACTGTTACATCACAAAGAAACTAATTATTAGTATAGTAATATTCCTCCACGTAACTTGTAAAGATCCGAATGCAACATCTATAGACCTTAGAGGTAATGCTTGGAATCGATAAGTTTAGGTTACCTGATTTAAGTAAAACAAGCAACATATTAACTAGGTTAGATCTGGTCCAAAATCAAGACTAGATTTCCAATTTTTATTGCATTCTTCGATTGTCTTCGATATCGTGCCAAACTCACTAATATTGGAACTTTGTAGCCTTTTTCTCTAAGAAAATATATATATGGGTCATTCTTTCTGAACTCAACCACCGGCTAGGTCCAAAAATTGGCGCAACTTAGAAAGGCCAGCGGGGGCTCATTGAGGCTCTGCTTGAAACCTCTACTTTCGAATGTCACATGTTTCCTATATGAAAAAAATTTATATTTGACCCTTAAAACAGGATAAACACGTATCCAGTTCCAAAAAATTTTAAAAGTTTAAAAAATTAGAAAAAGAAATATTTTTTAATTTTTTTAACGGCATCGCATTCTTCGTCAAAGAACTGTCGACTGCGTTTTTTTCCTAGTGCTTCAATTTCGAGTAAAATTGAGAACAACGATTTGCCATTTTTGAAAGTTTATCATTTTTTGCATTGAAAATTGTCTCAGATAGAAAAAAAATGATAGAGTAAAAAATGCTTAAATATATAGCGAAATTGCATCATTAAAAATCAACTCAATCAAATTCAATCAGTGGTGTAAGTCTGTGGGTACAGAATATATGTTATGTTGGATATCACTGAATTATATTATATTTTGGTTGCAAGTGAACTGTCACTTCAATTTTTAGGCTCGAGGCCAAGTGCCTGAAAATTGATAGCGTATGCGTACCGAACAATATTTTTTGTATCCGTTTACACAAAATTGTAAAAAAAACATTTATTTATTATAAATTTTGAGGTTAATTTTATGTCAAATTAGGTACATAAATGAAAAAGTTTATATATTTAGTTACCTGTATACCACTTTTATGGTTATGTATCTGACAAAACCATCACAAAAAATAAATTCTACTGTTTTGCTATGTTCTACTTACTCAATATAGAGCAATATAAAAAAAGGTATTTGGTAGTTTTATCCTCTTATTTGCAGGCGTGGATTCAAACTCTGATTTGGGAAGGGGGAGGCTAGGACCCCCAAAATTTCAAACATATCATTAATCTCAGCATTTATCGTTGATTATGTCACCGAAGCACTGCTACTATAAATTTTGAGAGTTTTTGAACCAGTACTAAAAGTACGAACACAAAGAATGAGTGTTTCAAGTCCTTTCCTGACGTCGTTTTCTGCTTATAAGAAATTAAAACATAGTTTTTTGCCCACTAGTCAAAACTTCATAACTTTAAGTATTTGCCCAAATTTCATTAGCGCACTCGGTGATGGTAAGACTATGTTTTGATCGAAGAATTTGGGTCATTACCACAGTGGAACTCCATACTGAATCCGCGTCTGCTTACGTGGTTTTGTAGCTTTTTGCATTTAGAAAGACTGAAACTAAACGAAACTACCTAATAGTAGATTAATGCGGATAATAGAGATAACAAGATAACAGAGAGGATACTGATTTTTTCTAGATATCAGAATGTTTCGTTCTAAACGTAGGCCGTGACTTCTTCGGTGTTTAACTGATACGTGTTATCGTTGTTATACGTTATAACAACGATAAATAAATTAAGTATATCACGTTAATTTGAAAGTAGTCTTCTACTTTCTAAATATTCCGCGGAAATATTGTTAAAAAAGAAAATTTATTTGTACGAAGTATAGTAAAATCCGATACGTCTGGGCAGAGAAGGTTATCCTGGGGATCACCTTAAAGGATGTTGATGCGAACATATAGCCTCTCGCCTCTAAGGCAACTTCATCAGGCCTTCAGACTTCAGGCCTACCAAGACTCCAATTGGTAGGTCGGTGTGCAAATCCTACTTTGCGCCTACACCTGGTATGGGCGCTCGACCGGACAGTTGGTAAGTCCGTGTGCTGAACTAGGGACGATCTACTAAATAGGGGAACGGATATCGTGCTAACTCCGAAGCGTGAGCACGTTAATAGCTCCGGCAGTAGCTTGGTGGGTTCATAGATGGGTCAGAATGTCAACCTTGTTCCCACCAGTCTTTACTGCCGCTACTAGTTCTTCTTAGAGCGTACCTAGGTCAAACGAATCCGTAGAAGATAAGCTGAAAGGCGGTGTAAAGTAGATTCCGTAACATACATATTGGATATGAGAATGGTTGGACGAGACACAGCGGAGTGCAATTCTGTTTGTCGTTTGGAAAACATCATCTTTCAATTCTCAATAACAAGTAGATCTTGTTTGCACCTTAGCCTTGATCATTTTACATTTGGGTGCGGTCGTTGAATCAAAACGCGCCAGTTTAAAATGGCATCATTTCTGGAAGGTTTTAAGAATCTGTTAAAAACTTAAAAATGGATACCCCAGCCACTTTTTGACCCATATATATTTTAATTATACATTACCTTCGTTATTTAGCCGCATTTATATCATTTATAAAAATAAGCGAGTAACTATGGCAAATACTGAAAGAGTTGAAAGAGAAGCCAGGAGAAACGGAGATAGTGGCAAAAATGTTAAAATTATGAGAGTAATTACAGAAGAAACTGTATGACCTTATTAAAAAGATTTGGGAAGAAGTAGAAATGTCCAGGGGCTGGTCAAAAGTAATATTGTGCCGAATTTATAAGAAAGGGTATAAGAGGCTGTGTGACAACTATCGAGATATCGCCCTATTGGACAATTTTTACAAAGTACTAAGAAACAGGCTAAATATGCTGAGAAAATGCCAAGCGACGGATCAAATTTTCTCCCTAAAAGAAATCGGATTCCTGCAAAGTAAGTGAAACTAATAAAAATGACACTGGCTAAAACGAAAAATAAAATAGTGTAGAAAGGATCCATATCTGAAGAATTCTAATGAATAATGACTAAAACAAAAAAAGAAATGCTTAGAATCATCAAAAGATTAGAGGCAGAGGCAAGAAAGTTCGATCTGGAGATAAATCAAAATAAAACAAAATCCATGGTAATGGGATATACGCAACGGAATACAGAAGGGCAACTACGATGGATATCACAGGGAGGGAAGGAATATGACTTCGGGAAAAATAATAAGTTTGTGTACTTGGGAGTAATAATACAAGATAAAGGGCGAGAAGAGCTAGGATAACAAACGGACCCAAAAAATGGGTAGTTTAACAACATTAATGAAATCGAAGTACGTGTTCAGAGAAATAAAAGTGAAAGGTTTATAAACAGTCATAAGACCTACGGTAACACATGACTGTGAATAAGAAACGTGGGTGTTAAAAAAAGTGGATAAAGAAATGTTACACAGATGGGAAAGAAAGATGTTGAGAGCTATCTATAGAGCGATACGTGTACAAGAAGGACAAACAGAGAGTTAGAAGCATTGTATAGTGGACCCAAAATGTACACCCAAACAATAAGATGGATAGGAAAGAATGCACAGGAGAAGGACGCCTAAAATGGAGCTGACGCGAACACCTATTGGAAGAAGAAGGGAAAAATGATATAACAGTGTGCTGGAAGACCTTAGAAGTCTAAACATTGGAGACTGGAAAGAAAAACCCTTGAATAAAGAAGAGTGGAGAAGAATACTTAAAAAGTTTAAGTAACGTTAGCATTACTAAAAGTACTTAATGATTAAGGAATAAAGTTGTAATATAAAATGTAAATTGTATTATAGAAAGGCAGTTGTTAACAAATAAATGTAAACCTATGTTCTAGACCTACAAGGTCTGTTGAGCAATTAAAATAAAAAATCCCAAATTGCAAAAGACATTGTATATTTCCATTTCAATGGATAATAATGTGTATGTATGAGTGTTGTATTAAATAAATTTTTGCTTAAACAGTAAATCGGTTTAAAAATCTTTTTATCATGACAGATTGACACAACAACTTGTTAGTGTTTTATTCCTAAGCTAAATTTCACTATCACAAGAAAGATTTGTTTAATTTAATTTAACATCAATCTTTTGTGAAATCCTTTCCCAGACTGCGGATTTCTCAGCGTTAAAATATTTTATAACATCTAACGATTTGGGTGGCACCCTTGTTATTATTTATTTATTTCTGCTTCTCTTCTAAAATTCATAAGCCTTGCAGATTAGCGCCTAGATCCACGACCACTGAACTCAATACTAATAAGCAAGACGTTTCTGCCGGGGCATAAACCTTAAAGTAACTATTTTTTAAGTAAGTAAATTTTATGATGCATTCGATTTGTTAGTGATTAATTTGCAAAGAAAAAGGCTTGTTGGTAACTTGGGAATTCAGAGAGAAGCTTTCAAATCTACCTTCAGAAGCTTGGAATACATTCCGCTGAATGAATGAAACATCCAATGCTCATTTTTGAGGTATGTCTCTTTTTGTTAAAGTAATTAGCCTTCTACATGAACAAGATTTTAATTATTCCGCTTTTTCACAAAATCATATATGATATATCCTGGATAAACGATACAGGAACAATATCTGAAGAATATATCTTCAAATAATAATTGAGGTTATTAAATTATAATATGAAAGACCTGCTTTACATAGTACATATATACAATACAATTTAATTAAACTTGAAACTTGGTGGTTATTAAAATACGGTATAATGTGATAATGACCAATTTTGAAAAAAACCAAAGGTTTAAAATCATTTTCCTTTGAAACTAAGCTAATCTAATTTCCAGTACATTGTTGATCTCTGAAATTCCAATAATATTTATTTTTGTTGACTGGATGTATGTATTCTAATGTAAATAGAATGTTGGGTTAAAATGTTCAAGGGTGTAGCAGTTAATTTAGTCGAGAAATTTCGGGAAAATAAACCCTGAACGCCAAAATATGCCTAAAGCTAATTTAATAGGCAACCACCGAATTAAACACAACATACAAAGGTGTTTTGGCAGGAAGTATAACATATTCAGGAATAATTTAGAAGTTTTTAAAAATAAATTATAAAAATTTTATTACACTCATATTTTAAAAATTATTTTATGGAGCTAACACAGAAACCTGAATAGACTCAGAAAAATGTGAATGCATTTTAAAGAAGTCACTTGCATAACTTCTACAACATATGGATAACATATTTTAATTCAGCTATACATTCCAGTAAATCTCGAGCTAAAATCCTGCTTTTAAGAAAACTGAACTCAGCATTGTAGGCATTTTCTTACAACAAGCATGTTTTAAAATTTCTTTTTATTTTTTCTTGTTTATGTAGCACATTTACGGAATTAATGTGGAAAGAAAGTGATTCACGAACGTAGCAAATAAGCGCAATTTTCAGTATATCTGAAATTGCAATAAATTTCTGCTGAAGATGAAACTCTATAATAATAATTTAAAATCATCAAAAATTTATAGCCACTTTTAACCGTGGTTCTGGTTTTACTTTCAAGGCCGTTAGTAGTAGAAATGCAGTGCATTGTTATTGTTACATGATTCATGAAATAAAATTATTGGTCAGCGAATAAAATACGGTCTTTTGTTTAGTGTGTTTATTTTCGACAAAATTTATAGTTATTTTGGAATTATTTCTGTTATTTATGTGACCCTTTATGTTTTTGATAAAACATATACTCCATAAAACTTAAATAATGGACCAGAGAGCCGAACTGACTTTCAGAACAAAGCGAAAGGCATTTTAAAATTTTCGTAATGTACTGATAAGTTTTAAGTTCAAAGGGAAGCTCCATATAACAAGCACTAAAGTTGTGTTCCGACTATTTGTGTACATTATTGAGAGACTTTATTGCCTATAAAAACGTTTTCTAAATATAACAGCTGGGCAAATGGTAAACGTGGTGCGTATTGGGGTTGTGAAACGAAAAAAAGTTATGAGAACGACAAACTAACCCTCTGATGACATATTTTACTTCAGTGGAGCTGTTTCTTTTTCTAATTAGAGTTGTAAAAAATGCAAGCAAAAAGCTCGTTTCAAAAAAGTTATAAATCCATTAGTACCAAATATTTCAGGGGGAGGAATGTTATGAATATGAAATCTAAATCGTTCTTATGTACAAAATCTGTACCAAGTATGTGCGTATTTCCTTACGTCTCACAGTGGTTCCTATGACTGATCTAGCGGGACTAAATTATTTTAGTAGTGTGTTTTAATTTTGCCAGGTTCTGAAGGATTATAATTGTACTTTTAGATAGATGAAAATTTATTCAATACATTTTTTTAGGAAAAGAAAAACAAAAATATGCTCTTGTTGGTGATGAGCACTAGTTACTTGCTTTACAATTTTAGCGGTATCTCTCTTACCATACTGTTGGAGACTCATTTTGTGTGGCAAGTACAATATATCACTTGTACTTGTCGAAGCAAGGAGAGAGCTAACCTTTCCTTTTTGTGATTTTTTGCAACTGTCTTCAGATGGTTTAGAAGGGCCAGGGATATTCGATGCTATTAAAACTTCTTCAAAATAATTTTTTCTATTTAGCTATTCTTTATTTTTTGTTGAAAAAATTTAATGCGCCTTAATGCGCAATGACAGTACTTATCTTTTTTTAATTTCTTACATACATTATATAGTCTTGATAGTGTAGAGGCTAGTGGGATAGTCTCTCACCCAGGCGGACCGGGATCGAATCTGGTTAAAAAACCTTAAGGTTTTCTGCAGTTTTCCTTAGCTGTAATACAAGTGTGGAGTTTAAGCTGTACCATCTGTAAGTCGGCTGCAGCCGCACGATAGGCCTGCGTAATGATAATAACCCCTCCCTCCCGCACTAGCTTCATAGCTTCTGGGGCCTAGTAATTACCATTATTATTATAAAACTTAGTAACTTTTTTGCACTAACGAAGAAATTTTATCATCAGAGTCCTTTAAATGATATTTTACAATTATATAATTGAAAACAGCAGTTGGCCTTTTCGGTATGTATCTTTTCTTGCGCCACATTTAGAAAAGCTCTTTTCGCGCTATACCTGCTTTTAATTCTGAAATAGACATAAGACAAAAAGTTGGTGGGTGCTGACAAAAATTCTAGTATCTTCTCTAGTTGATGTCTCAACCACTAAGCGACAACTAAGTACTGCAAATACAACCATGTAACTACAAGATTTCTACCTATTCTTCGGCCAAATGTGTTGTTTTTTCGAAAAGAGATTATGATTTCTTCTTATTGGTGCACTTTGCAAAAGAGGGATTTTTATAATAATATTCAACAACAACTTTTTCTAATAAAATCCCGCCAGATATTATTTTTGAACCTCCGTCCGTCTTAAGCTACCTCCACAGTAATCCGATCATCTCTTTGGCAAAATCCTTCAAGCGATATTATCGTTATCCTTGGTACCAGTCGAATGAAAGTTTCATATTGGGAAATTAATTCTTAGGAGAGTACACTGTGCTACTCAATTTTTGTATCCAACCCAATACGTACAAGGTGTTTCGTTTTTTTACAAATCTCTCTAATTTCCTTTATTTCTAAGATCTTGGTATTGTTCACATTTACAATTTAATATTGATACAGTACGTTGCATGCATGCTAAATGTGGAACAAAATCTTTATAATTATCTGTTAACAGACGTTTTAAGATACAAAACATTCTGCGTTAGTATCTTGGTTGCTAGTTTACAACAAAATTGCACCTACATAAATATTTCTAAGGATTTCCCTGTACGTATTGGGTTGGATACAAAAATTGACTAGCACAGTGTACTCTCCTAAGAATTAACTTGCCAATACGAAACTTTCATCCGACTGGAACCAAGGATAATAATAATATCGCCTGATGGATTTTGCCGAAGAGATGCTAAGGTAAAATACGACTGGACCACGATTGCATCCGGCTCTCGACGAATTTTTCTTATGTATTTCATGACGAATATGAGATCACAAAACGTTACGTCCGAAAGTTCCTTGAGCAAATTTACTGGAGCAAATTGCTCATTTATGTATGACATATCTTCTTTCTTCGATAACACAAAAATATGGCGAGGTACGAAAAAACATTCCAACATCTCTGGTAGGCATTTAAATAAACAGTAATTTACCTAATCACCTTCATCTCGATAAACCTAATAGTTTCTGAGAAAAACAACAAAAACCGTGAGGGGGCGTGGTTTATCCTCATTATTTCCTCGAGCGCGCCACCTACAGACGGTGACTTTTAGGTAGTTATTTAACAGACCTCCAGGAAGGCCTATGGAAAAATCCACGGACTTTCTTCAACTTTCTGCTATTCATGAAAATTTGTTCTAAATTGACTGGACTATAGTTGCAATCTAAAAGAAAGTTTTACTAAGCAGTACTGTATTTCCAAAAATTCACTATATACGTGAAAGTTATACTATCATTTTTATAATAGTCTAGTTTCCAGTTTGATATAGATACAATTATTATAATGTTACCCAATTATTATTTGCATAAGTAGAACACATTGGGTACCAGGTACAGTAGCACCCGAAGCCTGATCCCTCAAGTCTGATCAAATTGTGGTTGACTGAAAGTAATTGTAATACAATTGACGTTAGTGGTTCCCTTCTGGAAATTTCTGAAAAAGACTCCAGTCTACGGGCATGCATTGATTGAATATGGCGTATTTCCCATAATGGCTGCTTAGCGCTTACACAACACACAAACTTACGTTCTGGTTTGTGACTTCTTTGGTATTTCTTTACATAAAATAATCTATCTCAAGAGGTAAGAACCATTTTTGTCTAATAGGTTTGAGAATTGCATCACAGAGGAATTGCTCCACTGGTATCAGTGAAGATTAGTTAAACGACAGTGTTGACCATTTGTGAAAATTTCTCAAATGTGGCTGCATTACAAAATCAATGTACTATACTTATATAAAATATAGGGAAGACATTCTAATACAGACGAAAGATCCCTATGTTCAATTCATGTGCAATTGGTTGTATCTTTCAATACAATAAGAAGTTCCATATAGTGGTGAATAAGAAGTAATTGGACATATCACGTTATTGTGAATATAAATCAGAGACCATAATTAAATGCAATCCTGGATGGGAACACTCTGGTTGGTGATGTTTCAAGCTTGTAGCTATTTTAATAGACACCAATTTAGTAAATTTTGGTTAGATAATATAATAATTACTGACTGTAGATTTCGTGATAATGTCTTAGACTTGAAGTTGAACTATCCCTCTTAATGAGGGATTTGGCAAAATAATGCATCTACTTGGCAATACTGTCTACAACCTTGATGTATAAGTTGTTATCTGTTCCCAGGCCTCATAACAAGATAAAGATGTCTTTTCTTGATGACGATGCACTATATGATATGAAAAAGGAATGTACATTTCTAGCCTAACTTACAAGCTTGCTTTATGTTGGGGGCATGCAGCAATGTTCGGATGATTACCTAATTCACCCAAGCTATTAAGCTTATAATTATAAATAAACGATTTTGCTTATATTTTCTGAAAGTAAGAGCTTTGCTAAATAAATATGGTTTTAGTTTTGCCTAAGTCCTAAGAAAAAAAGAAGTCTCGGTAGAGTGGCTGGGTTAGATAACAAAGAGGCAACAAAATAAGCGCCACTCCGTTAAAAAAATATCAAGAAGAGAATCGATGTACAACAACAAAACAATGAAACAGAACAAAAATGAAAGAAAAGACATACTATGTCATAAAGTGGCTTTATTGGGTTTCAAGTACCAGGTTTGACTAATCATTTTTTACAAATAAACAACCAACGTCAAGCATTCCATTTGTTGTTTTTAAAAGAAAATAGTCCAACCTAGATCGTAGTGCTTACTTGATTAATCAACCGGTTTGTCTTTAGTGGTGCTCGTTAAAAGCATTAGTATCTATATTAATGTCTGAAGACGGGTAACTAAACGAAAACCTTCCTGCGAAAAAAAGCATCTTCCTAATCCAGAAAACAAAAGCCTAGAAATAAATACAGTCCATCTTAAGAGTTTCAAACTATCACTTGATGTTCAAATAAATTAACTTCTAAGCTATGAAAGACTTTTAATAATTGTTTTTCCAAAGACAGCGTGTTCACAAAGTGTTTCCTGAAATAAATCCATATCAAAGTTAGAAGATTGAGCACAATGATAATATTGTTGACTTACGTTGATGGATAAATCAAACAGCCCACCACTACAGATATATTTCGCATTTAAATAATTGGAATTTATCTAATATACTAAATGGATTAATTCAAGTGAAATAAATGTTTTTTCTCAACCACTCCATAATTCTTTTAGTGGGCATACGTTGATAAATAATAACGATATTATAACGATTTAGATTTTTGTCTGTTTGAGTGCAAACCTGAAACCTCTACCTACGTGTATACAGATGTAGTCTTATCCAATTCAATAAAAGAATGCGTGGCCTCCTAATACCGTTGGTACTAACGACTTGAGGCATTACATTTATCAACATGGAAAACCGTACCTTATTAATTTGTCGAACATCTTAAAATACCAGGGCAAGTTAATAGCATTAATAGCGGTATTCAATGATTCGTTTGTTGTCTATCTACAAACCCTCAGTTGCGTGCGTCAGTTTACGAGATGCGTGCCACTGTTTAACTGCCAATGTTCTAAATTTTGGGATGATTCAATCTTAACATCATTGCGTATGCATGGCTAATTCAATGGTGGCCTTTCAGTGAATTAGTGTAATGCAAGCTGCTAAGGTTCACTTTTCTGGCCTTTTGGGTCGGTTTGTGATATCAAAATATTTGTATGCCGTTTCAGATAGATTACTAATCTCAATACAATATAAGGTAAGTTTAATTGTCTGCGTTTATATTTTGTACGACATTGCATACTATATTATGCAAAATATACAAATATTGAACATTCTATGTTGACGTCAGTCCCATTTTCAGAAATGGATTAATACATAAGACAGATAAACTGCAACTTATTACACTTCGCGGCTACCTATAACCTAACTGTATATTCCATTTTCTGGTGAAGGTTCCGATCAAATTGAGACGTCGATTTGGAAGTGATTGATCCATGTTTTATGTTATGTATTATCTATCTACAATTCATATTTCAATTTCATTGCTTATGAGAAAGCATTAAAAATCTTTCTAATTTGTTAAATTAATCAAAATTGTCTACATTCCATGGTTGACTTAGGGACTTAATCATTTAAAAGAAAAACTCAACGCAATAGCAATTCTACAAAAATTTCTTAAATTACAATCAGACGATTATATACACAACTAGGGGAGGTAACTTGGGATATTTTGGTTTGTTCAAAGTAGTCATTGGCTGCGGCAGGAAGGGATTTTCCATCAAAAAGTTAGTATCGGTTGCGGGATCCAACTTTACATCACTACGATTTATGTTTCCTAAAAAATAACGTTTCCTTCAGTTGCAAATTTAGATGTTCCTTTAGTTAGATGAGTCTACCGATACGTTTTTAAAACTCTCAGAGGAAAAATAATAAAAAATCAATAATTGATCGATGACGACGCACACGAATTTTTCTGGTGATTTTCCGATGCCAAATTAACAACATAACAAATTAATAACATGACAAATTAAATTGGCTAGTGAGAGAACATATAGAAGCAAAATCCAATTTACCATTAAATATAATATACTAAAATAACTAATACAAAAATAATAGAAGTGCGCAGCCACTCAGCATGTCAATCGCACCAGAGGTAAAACCTTGAGGTTAAAACTAAACATGTTAAGACATTCTTTAAAAGCTTCCCCGAAACCAGAAGCGTCCCTAAGGTCAGTCAGCCGGGCGTATGTCCGATTCCCCAGAAGTTAGTGGGGTCCCGCAACGAGCTACCTTATTTTAATCAACACTTTTTTATTTACTGGGGGTGCCACTCGATATATGTGCCCGGGGTCTCAAAATCCAAAGGGCGGCGCTGCCCAAGACAGCTTGAAGGTTTTCAAGACTCAGAATGATTGAGTCTTGATTTCACAGGTAGTCTTGTTATATAACAAAATATAGCGCTGACTAAGCATTCATTTAATCACTTACCATGACTGAAGATACACAGAAGAAGACGTTGCTAGAAGAGCGTGCGAATGTTGGTTGTTGCATAAGCGACAGGTGTCGAGTTTATTGAGTATACGATGTGAAGGTTGTAGAGTCGACAATCCACGTGCCTGAGGTAGGAAGAAATATTTTAACATAAAGCGAATTCCATTCGTGACAATATTATCTATTTCCAAATTAGATTTTTATTAGCGTGGAGCGAGCGATTGTGGTTCAGTTAGCTGTGTGCGAGACTACCGACCAAGGGACTCGGGTTCAAACCCGAACTAATATATCACCAAATTTTTATGATTTCTTCTCCCTCAGAAAACAATGACAATCCACTGAGGAACACTTTATCCAGGAAATTTTACTGAAATTAATATGAAAATTCAGGTACTATGTACCTGGGGTGGTTCGGAGCCCACTTTAAGCTGTAGGTCCCCTATACTTGTGATCACTAGTCACGCAAAGTGACGTGCAGAAGAAAAATAGTTTAGAACGATAATTTCGAAGATTTGTTAGTTAGTTAGCTTTATTTAGTTACGAAGAAATTATAATGGAAATTATAGGGAGGTAATGAGCTATTGCGTATAAACGCCTGGTTACAATGCGATTCAAGTTTTGTCAAATGCAAATCCTTAAATGTTTTGGTTTAGTGGTTTGAAGTCATTGTCAAAACGAGAGTTTTGTGTTACGCACTTGTTCAATTTCCACCATTACTATAGTGGATTTTCTATTAATGACAGAATTTTGTATACTAATTGATTTGTTATTCTTTTGGTAATAAATTTATCTATAGAATTGAAGAGTGGCAGATAAAGGTAAGGGAAGGTGCGTTCCAAGTGAAGCAATTTTCAAGTTGACTTTAATAGTAGTTGTAGCTTAGGAGCTTATCACTTTTAAATTCATTTTTGTGTATTAGTTTTTTCTTCAATCTTCATTATTTTCTTCTTTTTTTCAGAGGTGTTTCTTTTTCTATCTTTTCTAATGATTTTCTCCACGCCAATATATATATATATATATATATATATATATATATATATATATATATATATATATATATATATATATATATATACACTGTGGTAATTTCTAAAACAGAATATATAAATAAAATTGAAGAGTCGCTTAAAGATGACCAAATATATAAAACACTTAACAATGATCCTACATTTACCACACAAAAGAAAAATAATGATCTTCTTAAATTATTACAGAAAGAAAAGTGTTTGGAAAGTACCACAGTAAAACAACTGATTATTAACAATTCTACAGCTCCTAAATTCTATGGTCTACCCAAAATACACAAAAATAATACCCCTTTAAGACCAATAGTTTCTTCGATAAATTCCCCTACATATAAGTTGTCGAGTTTTGTTGCAGAGATTCTAGCTAAAGCTTTCAAAAATCAAAATAACTACAATACCAAAGATTCTTTTATGTTTGCAAACGAATTTAATAATTTTAAACTTCCTGCTGGTTTTGTTCTAATTTCTTTAGATGTAGTTTCATTATTTACTAATATTCCTCTAAATTTAGTTAATGACATAATTTCCAATAAATGGGAAATTATACAACCTCATTGCACTTTTACTAAAACACGTTTTATACAAACAATAACGTTTATTTTTAACAATACTTATTTTGTCTTCAATGGTAAATATTATAAACAAGTTTTTGGTACACCCATGGGGTCCCCTCTTAGTCCGATTATTGCAACGATTGTGATGGATTTTCTTTTTGATGACGTTATTCCCAGACTTCCATTTCAATTACCTTTTATCAGGAAATATGTTGATGATGTAATATGTGCAGTACCCTCTGATAAAATTCATGAAACTCTAAATATTTTTAATAGTTTTAATAATCACATTCAATTTACAATAGAAAAAGAAAATGATAACAGTGTTCCTTTTTTGGATACTAGGTTGATTAGGAATGAGGACGATATAATAATTCTGGACTGGTACCAGAAACCTACTAGCTCAGGTAGATACATTAATTATCACTCTAATCATCCTATTAATCAAAAAATCAACATAATTTTAGGTTTAAAAAATAGAATCCAAAAGATTGCTCATCCTTCATTATACAATAAAAACTTAAAGATTTTGAATAATATTTTACTTAATAATGGGTATCCAAAACATCTAATAAACAAATTATTATATAATACACCATTTATTAACCCACGTGATAACTCTCCTAAAGAGAATCATGGGGATGTCGTTATCTACAAAAGAATTCCATTTATAAACAATTTAACTTCAAAAATTATTAATATTGTAAAAAACAATAATTTAAAAATTGCTAAATACAATATAAAAACTATTTCTAAACTCTTTTCCAAAATTAAAGACAATACTCCTGTGTTGAATAACTCGAATGTAGTATATTCCATCCCTTGTGGTGAATGTAATCAAGTCTACATTGGCCAAACATCTCAATGGCTACGCTCAAGAGTTACACAACACAGAAGTGATTGCAAACTCGGAAAAGATTCATGCGCTTTAGCTATACATTCAAAAACTTTTAACCATGTCATTGATTTTAAAAATATAAAAATTTTAGATATAGAAACAAATTATAAAAATAGACTTTTTCTTGAAATGACTCATATTATCAATGAACCTAACACATTAAACTTTAAAACTGATGTTAAAAGTCTTAGTACAGTTTATGCGTATATTTTAAAAATTCACAAAATTAATAACACTAACGTAACTAATAATTTAAACTCTTTTGTTGATATAACTATGTAGTAGGTAAAAAAAGGGTTGTTTTCATTGTCTACTTTTTGTCAGATACGACAATTACCATCCTATATGTCACTTATGTATGACAAATAATTTTAGCTTATATTATCAACTTTTTAAAATATATAAGAACTGTGTGAATAGAGAAAGATTTTAGATTATACTTTTGATTAGCTATATTTAACTACAGAAAATACTTTACTCACGTTTTGTAAGTATACATATAATTTAGAATAATGCATATGTATTTTGATGTATCTTTTATTATACCTAGTGCCCTGACGAAGCAATGAACTATTGCGAAAGCTTGGCGTAAAAAACAAAGAGGCTTTTTATTAAGTAGAGACCGCAAGTCCCAATAATAATTGCAATTATAATTACATTATATCGGTCGAAATCATCATTAATTCATTAATTTATATATATATATATATATATATATATATATATATATATATATATATATATATATATATATATATATATATATATATATATATATATATATATATATATATATATATATATATATATATATATATATCTTCTACCCAATTGAGCGTCCTCCTATGTAAAAATCCAATACCAGTGAGCGTCCATGGTCATTGAGCGTCCGATAGACGGACGCTCACTGGCAATCCCTGAAAATGTCACAATGTGATCAGTTGGTTGCATACATGCTTTTGCAATAAAAATCTCGGGGACGTTGGGTGACACATTCGTGTGATAGATGTTTATAATTAGTTCAGGCTTCTGCCGCATATAAGCGCGGTGAGCGTCGAAGTGTATATGATATACACAAATAATACCTGCAGCGTTCAACTGAGCTTCCACCTTTAGCTCCTCCCCCGTTAGCTGCTCTTCTTAATACATAGTCATTTCTATGCATTAACGAGCGTCCGTGAGCTATTTATAGAAACAGCAGCTGTTACAGGAGAGAGTGAAGTCGATCGATAAAATTCTTCAAATATAGCCGGTTTGGTTTACCGTGATTTTATAGGGACAGCGCGGCCCTATATATTTTATTTTATTCAACATACAGGAAAGTCACATTTAAGTACAAAATATGATTTAAATACATTATGAAGATATATCCTGACTTGTTTGAGTTTATTATGTATTATAATTATGATACGATAACATTTTAATATGTATAATTTGAAAGAAGAAAAGAATATTTTATTATAAACACATTGTTATCTATATTTGCTTATATTTTAATTCATATCAAACAATGAGAATCATCCTAAAGTTAATTGTTGAATAGAAGGTTTAAATCTATTTAATAAAACCCCAATAAATTTAAGACCAAATCTACTATTATCATTACTAAGTCACGTACTTCTTGGTAGAAAGAAATTATAATCGTAGTTGAAAGGATTAAAGGGAATATTGAAAATACCATAGTTTCTAGTTGATATAACTGGAATTCTAAAGGTAGTTTTTTGAGGAACTTTTAGATAATCTACCTCATCATTTATATTCAAAGCAGAAAAATTAAATTAGCTTTCGATCTTGATTTCGTGAAGGTCGCACAGTCCCTGTCTTTTCGATTAGAACCACCCTTCATAAAGGAGTAATTCTTTTTTACTGGTAGAAAATGGCTGTACGATGGATTTTGATAAAACCCACATTCATGTAGAGCTGGTGATGTGGCGTAACAGTTCATTTATGCATAAGTCTTTCCCCAACTTTCCTGAGTGAGTTCGGACGAAACCGATTTGGAGTGGAACTAGAGTTTGATGAAATTTTGATTAATTTTAAGATCTTGTGATGGACTAAGCTTCTAAGCTAGCATTTGATCGACGTTTGTAAAACTTAGACTGCGCTAAAATCTTAGACTACTTAGTTACACCACGTTTTATTCAAGTCTACCAACCTACACGCCCAGAATCCAACCCTACCCAGGGTGTAGAAATAACGCATAAATGAACTTGGAAGGATTTTTCCTCTACAGGACAATTGTACCGAGTTTCAACGAAGTCTATAATAACTATTTTCCATCCATAAAATGTCTCCTCCGTGATTCAGTAGTCCCGATGTAATAGCCAGGGACTGCAATATTTAAGATTTGCACAATTTCAATAGATTAATAATATCCATACGGTAATCGTATTTAAAAGCCACACATCGTAAAAAATTATTTTGCACTCGCTCTGGTGGTTTGGGTAATTTGGAGACCATACTGGAGAACCACATTGCAAAAACAGATCTTACCAATGCTATGTATACAATTCTTCAGATTGAACTTTCCTTAATGATTCTATCTTGCTCTTACACACATCTTGATCTCCTGATGTGATCGCCAAAGAGTAGAAACGTTGAATTGGCCTCAAGAATTCTGTATACGCGGTCTTCAGAAGAGCTACACGAACATTTCTATCTTTTCCAAGGACAACCTTTACAATCCTCGGAATTGGATTCCAATTCTATCACTTTAAATTGCACTTCCAACTAGAACAATAATTCGAGAATAACATTCTTGAATCTTTCTTCGGTTTACGCTCAACTAATTGACTCAAATACTCACTACAAAAGTTTCGTCACAAATCCTCCTTGACTCTTTGGTGATAGGCAAATTTCCTCTCAGCACTGTTAGAATCTAAATAATCCAACCCTGGGCTTCCCTGCTGCCGTAGATCTCGCAAGAACATGGCTGGGGTGAGAGGAACCAAATCTTCAGTTTTCAGAAATGAATGACAATGGTCTCGAATTGATAACTGATTCACAATCATATAAAATCGCTATTAGTTCTTCATAATTTAATAAAGTTCTTCATAATTTTTACCAAACACTCGTCGCAACAGTTGTTTCAGAGTTCTCATAAGACGCTCTCACCAACCACCTTCCACCAAGCAGGAGTCGGAGGAATAAACCTCCATTGAATTTATTGGACAGCTGACACGGATTCCACGACTTTCCAATCCACAGATTTAAACAAATGTGTCCATTCCAACAAAGTTTATTGCGTTTTCACTACTACAACGGTCTTCCCCTTCTTGTTACGAAGCTTAAAACTCTGCAAGATGGAATCAGTAGACAACAAACTTATTAATTCCAAATGACTGCTACAAGTCTTTTTGTATCAAATCTTCTGCGCTTCTCACATTTGGAAATAATGGCACGAATTGACTTCCTTCCCCTCAGAATCCTATATCTTTCACATAAACGAGAAAGTAGCAACTGTGTTTCTCCATAACACTGCTTCAAATGTTCCTCCCTCACAAGGGCCAGTAACACTGGATGACTGGTTGGCAATAAAATAGGAATCCAAAAATCCACCGTGTCTTTTCTTCGTTCAGTTTTTGTTTTGACTCTTATAAGTCCCGAATTATCCCTTAAAACACTTAGTTCAGGTATCTCATTTATGTTTACTGCAAAACATTGCTTCTGAGCTACTAGTATTACACGCCTCTCTGTTTCATCCAAATCACTGACATTTACCATGCCAGTTTTACGATTATCTTTTCCATTGCGGGAATTGTTCAAAAATCTTAGCATCCAACCCACCATTTTGACAATACCTGAACATTTCGAAAAATAATTTCTTCTGTTGTGACTTCCAATTGTGACAGCCAATAATTGCAATCGTGGGATTGGCAATTCTTGTCGTTGCTTGTAGGAACTTCAATTCCACTTGATAATTGAGTTCGCATCTCACGAAGACAACGGACTAATATGCAAAACCACTACCATCGCAAAACGTATGTAGGTTCCACCCATCCTTGGGAAATGCATAAGATGACAAACATCGAGGGATTCTGATTGACGGCGGCAGTTTCAATTCGCTCATCCAATTTTGTAAACTTTGTTCCCAACTCTTGAGGTAATACTTCAATCCAACTAGTTTTCATTCCCCAACTAGATTGAAGTAGAATATCTTCATACGCAAAACAGTGACATGTGAAACCAATGGGGTCAAAAACCTTGAACTACAGATAATATGTTTCTTCGGGTAGGAATAGGAAATGGTGGCTTAAATGTCCTTGACATGACACAACAAAACATCCTCCTGCTTATCCTAAAGCAAACCAAATACTTGAGAAATGTTGCATCCACTCTGAAAAGTGGAGTCCCACAACCTTAGATCGAATTTGGTGGTGGACAGTAACTCAGTCACATCTTTGATGAAACTAATCAAATCACCTTCCGAGTCAACTGAAGTGACACAATTATCCACGTAGAAGGATTTTGATAATTTCTCTCCAGTTAATTTTAATTCTGGCAGTGCATTTTTAACATGAAGCTCAATCACTGCTCCCAACAGGAAAGGATTACAATTCACGCGGACCACCACACAACGATGACAAAAAATTCTTACCTGTCGGTCTTTCTTGTTCCTTCACCAGAGAAATTTAAAAAAAATCACTATTGCTTTCCTTTAGCGCAATTTGAAGAAAAGCTCTTCCGAATATCTAAGATAATGCCAATTTTTTTTCCCTAAATCTCAACAACATGGATGGGACGAGTTCAATCAAATTCGGTCATTTTTCCAGACAATCGTACAAGGACGGCAATTTTTTCTGCCTCACTGAGCCGTCGAAAACAGGTCTAACTTTTGTCGTGACACAAAAAGGCTTGAAGACAGCGCGATGAGACAAGTACCAGCCAATGTCATCGAACTTATTATTTGGCACTTCTTCAACTACTCCTTCTTCTAACCACCCATGAACACGTCATTATAATTCTTAAAATTCCCAAAATCATCCAATTTCTTTCTTGTAGAAATAAATCACTTTTCTGTCATTAATTTGGATTCTTTTAATTCTGGATGACCATCTATCCAAGACAGACTCACTCCATATGAACCATAAGAATTAATAAAGACAGTATCCTGGAAATGTTTTTTGGCAACAACTTTCAAAACCAGTTTAGAGTTCGTCTTTCCAGTATCTCTAATTACAATTGTTTTGAATGTCCAAAGATTTGTAACTGACGATTCTTGGATCAACAGCAACGACACAATCAAGGATGAGCTAGATTGGCAATGTTCAAAAGACACTCTTCCCATGAGAGTCCAGCCCAACTTATTCTCAATGGCAAAAAGTACACTTTTCAACTGATGAGCTCGCCCTGTCCACAAACTGCCAGCAACATCTGATTCAATTAGAATTTCAATTTGCGTACATACGTTCCCGACGTCAGAAATCCAAATCTTCTTGTTATTCAATTTTCTAAACCAGGTTCCTCTTTTCGCATGAGGAACTTCTCCACAAATGACCTCCATAAATGACATTTTCTAGAAAATTTTCCATTTACAGTACTCCGAATTACATCAAATCTCATGTGCTGTTTCTCGGACTGAACCCCACCAAAGAGCATATCAACAATTGACTCTGAGAATACAACCGGAAGCTTCATTTCTTCAGCAGCACTTCTCAAAATATAAGACCTTTGAGATCCTATGTCAATGATTGCTCTTGCCTTCCGTTCACATCCTACTCCGTTCACGGTCATCACTAACGTCTGAAGAAAGACATCACCGGAACAAGATTGATAAGACATGGCCGAACTTCTTGACTCCCGGACTCTATCTTGACTGACTGGACCATGGGTGGCAGAATTTTTGTGAGCTGGTAGATCGGAACGCATGACTTTAAAATGCTTCTTTCTATACAGGGAGTTAGGCAGAACGACATCAAAAAAACTGGGGGGGGGGGTAAATAGGATTATTTGGAACCCATTTAGGGTAAATCACCCTATACAAAGGCGTTTGGTTTTCACACAACAAATTTAAAATTTGTTTCAACAGTTTTTGAGACTTAGTTATAAGTCGGCTTATAACTTTTTATGTGTCTGTTATTTGGATGATTTTTTTATTTTTAGATTAACGATGTCTACAAGATAATAATACAAAAATTTTTAACTGATTAATTAAAAAACAAAAAATATATTAAGCCATTAGTCCAGAATTTCGGCATTTTTTAAAAATACCTAATAAAATTAATAAAGAAAAGCCAAGCACCTTTGTATAGGGTGATTTACCTTAAATGGGTTCCAAATTATCCTATTTACCCCCCAGTTTTTTTGACATCGTTCTACCTAACATCCTGTATACAAGACACACGACCTTTGATTTACATAATTTGAATTGATGACTGACTCCAAGACAAGAAATACAACACTTCTTACTTAACAAACCTTTCTTTTTTTCACTAGGATCGATTTTCTGAGTTTGAAAGTAATTATTGATGGGATTTCGCACAAAAACATATACAATTTTTTTAACCCCACCGTCGTCACCCGAGAAAAGTCCAGCAGCTATTGGAATACTAACACTGACACTCCTTATTTCCTCCCTCCACTACAATTTACTCCATTGCCAAATCCATTACGAGCCAAAGAAATCTTTTCTCACCTTAAACTTCATATCTCGAAAATTCCATCAATTGATTGAGTCGATTCTTTTCGACTGACCACTCCATCCTCTCCCAGTTTTGAATTTCTCATTCTATTCCAGGTTCTGAGCAATTCTTCAGGTAAGGTAATTCCACAAGTGGGAACAATATGGCATTATCATAATAATCTTATTCTTATTATCATAATATTCTTCAATTACCAATTTTTCGTTCGTTCGTCATCAACATCGCGTAACTCCTTGACCAATCTTCCCAGTTTCATCATGGAAGCGTTTATGGTATCTTGTTCCATGGCTTTAACACCATCGCCATCCAACATAAAATTTACTGTCGGTGTACATGCGGTAGGTCTGGGACTCTCTTCTACCGACGTCTGTCCATTTTTATTTTCCCCAAAATATTTAATCAACATCAATCCAAAATCCTAAAACAATCACGTCGAGGTCCCCAGGATGTCGGGCGCACGTAGATTTTAACCGATTCTCTTTCCCTGTCATGTAGTATTTGTGAAACTTTGGCGGTTACAAATGGCGTAGAGGCGAAAAAGGGTAAAAAAGTGTGATAGAGTGAGAAAATGTAAAAGACAGTGATAGGAAAAGATAGACAGTGTTGAATGGTGGGATAGTAAGTTACATCGTGAGAAAGAGTAGGGGAGGGTAGAGACTCTGATAGTTTGATAGTGAGTAGAAAAGATGGAGAACGGTTCAAGAGAGCGGAAAGAGTGGATGAAGGAGAATGAGGTGAGTGAGGATAAGGTGGAAAGAGATGAAAGAAGGTCTAAAGAGATTGGAGTAGATGAATAAGGCTGATAAACCGTGCAAAATGGTAAAAAGGAGTAAGAGAATGTGAACGAGCGGGACAGGGACAAGGACGGGAAAGAGTCCTTTAATTATAGTTTTCCTTGTAGTCGCATTAACAGTTCTTTTGTATGTCTATTACTGCTTTATCTGCGAATATATTCTACAGGTAAGCAAACCTACTTATTTGTACTTGCAGTTACAGGTAGTGCTATTGTTACTGAGGTATCGATGCAGCTCAGGTACCGACTTGTAGTTCACTTGCGAGTGATAAACCTGCAGGAACAACTTGTAAAGCAGGTATCTGCGCATTTATCTGGTACGAACTTATGCAAAAGTTGAGAACAACGGAGATAACGCTTGGAGAAACACATGTAAGGCAACATCATCACATATATTTATGCTACTTCTTCTGTAACTGATAAAAGACATGTTCAAATCAATTTTAAGACTTTGATTTATTGTTTCTAGCCTTATTTGGTGAAACTCCATAATCAATTACTAAATAAAACTGATTTGTTAATACTTTTACATATTTATTATAATCTACCTGACAATTGTTTCGACTGCTTAGATCTGCTATATTGTATCCTATTGGACAAACACTTCGAAGTTTGGACATAAGATATAAAGAGCACCTACGTTGTTACAGAAGTAAATATCCAAAAAATATCTACGCCAAACGCCTTTTTAGAACAAAATCACACAATGCCTTCCCAAAATAATATTAAATTCCTACATTTTTGTTAATAACAAACGCAAATTAGACATTTTAGGAACTTTGGAGATATTATACAAACACAAACTCTGGGTACTTTTAATGAATGAACAGATTGAGCTCAGTAATTCTCCGGTACTAGAAGTGTTAGATATTTAATATATATTTTTTATCTAGTTATCTATTTTTTGCATTTGCCTTAGCGACGTGTTTGTTTATATTTACATTACCTTTGATAATGACAGCTCAGCTGTCGAAACATATGTCAGAGAGATTATATAAATTTGTGAAACTTTTAACTGAATAATCAGTTTTATTTGTTTCGCAATTTTAAGAAAGTTCTTATAATAAACATTTCCTTAAAAAAGTACGTAAAATAAAAGTTGTATTCTTATAATAACATTTAGATGTTTTGCATCTTCATCGAAGCTAAAACATAACAATTTGTAAAATATAAAAATCAGCTGATTGACAGTTTTTTCTATATCCAAACAAAACAAGACTAAATCTAATAACAATCTAACATTTAAATGTACTGTTGCTGATCATAGAGCTAACCTACTACTATTATGTTATTAAAGCCGAGTTCAGCAGAATCAATACTCAGATTAATGATTGATCTGATTACTCAAGTAATTGGAGAGAGGAAGACAATTGTTTTAATAATAGTTGCTAAGGCTGGTTACTCGAGCGATCAAATACCTTCGATGTAATTACCAAACTTAGCTTTAATTTATTTTTACCCTTTTGAAATGTGTTAATTGTAATCATTAACAATGCATATTATAATTTTCCCCTTTTGCAATATATAAACGTAATATATTTATTTATTTAGGAATGGGTGGCATTATCTGAAACATCATAATAAAACTAACAGCCAGCTGACTGTCTATTTAAAATTCGCTACTGTTTGTATTTACAAAATATATAGAATGCATGAATACACTTCTCAAGTGCAAATTCGCGTTCTTGGGTAACCCGTCTTATGACGTCATGCTTCGACGCCACCACATGCTTCCGAACCAATCAAATAAGAGAATCTAAAAATAGATGTCTAAAAATAGACGGACGCTCAATGAAACACTAAGTAGTTCATGACGCTCAGTAATCGCTTAAAATGATTTACTACTTACACACGGTGTATAAGTGTGGACGCTCAGCAACAAACTTTCTATACTGACGCTCAATGGTACGACAGATAAATATATATATATATATATATATATAATAATAATATATAATAATAATAATTACTACAACCCATAACCTTAACCAAGGCCCCAGAAGCTATAAGCTTGTGCGGGAGGGAGGGGGCGATTATTATTATTATGTAGGCCCAATGTGCGGCTGCAGCCGACTTATAGATGGAACAGCGCAAATCCCACATTTGTGTTACAGCTAAGGGAAACTGCAGAAAACCTTAACCAGATCTGCCAGCGCCGGGAGTCGAACCCCGGCCGCTTGAGTGAAAGTCCGGCACGCCAGACATTACACTACCAAGGCTTTAAATATATATATATATATATATATATATATATATATATATATATATATATATATATATATATATATATATATATAAATTTAACTATAAATAAATTAATAGTAATAAAATAAAACTATAAATTAAACCGCTATGAATTTAAGAAGAAAAGGAAAGCGCAATTATACCTATTGCTTAACAATAGGAGCAAATAAGCTTTTTGTTAATATCAGTAGTCGTTTTTATGTAATCATGTTGTTTACATGGAACGTTTCAAAAAGGAAATACTTGAAGCTGTTTATTAAGAATCGTAAAAAGTATCATAAATGGATTTCTTCTATCTAGCGTAAATTATACAGCCATAAATATTTAAGTAAATCAGGAGATTTTGTTCCCAATTCATACATCAACTAGAAAATGCAGAGAACAAGAAAATATTAGGAAGATAAGTAATCAAAGAGAAAAACTTTAAAAATTAATTTTAAAACTTGACTAATTGTTGTAAATAAAATTCAACTTGAATATCCAATAAATCACATCGATTTTTTTGTATATCGAAATTTAATTTATGACTTCTTCATTTGGATCTTCGTTTTTACCATACGATAGCAATATTATTTTCAATATACGCATTATTGATGATTAATATGCTCGAAAAGTGCTGCTGATATACACAGAAAATTTGCATATATTTGTATAAACGACACAAATTACCATATCAATGATGTTCATTAATCAATTACTGTGTCATCTTGCTGATAAAACAAGTAAAAAATAAAATAGAGTGTGTATAAATATAACTATTCTAATCAGTAATCAAGCAAACACTCGAAAAATAAAAATGCATTAATGGATAATTAAAACTAAACAACAAAACATATCAAAAATAGAGTTTTATCTCGTATTTACCACAAAAATAGCGTATCGTAAATCCATGAATCGTTTCCACGTGTATCGTAAATAAAAAAAGGAGAAAGTCCAAAACAATAATATTTTTTCACCTATTGTGCGCCTAGCTTTACTAATAGAAGAATCCACGTGCAGCATTACTAACCTCATACTATAAACAAAAATATTTTGGTTTAATTCTGGATACGTTAAGCCTGAAAAAAATCGTACACGTTTTAATAAATACAGTGGCGAAGTAAGGAGAGAGTTCGAAGCACCCATTATTATCAGCCTACGGTTTTAAAATAATTTGCGTCACATAAAAATATCTCGGAGAGACGTATAAATAAAATATTTTTACATAGAAACAATGACCTCGGTTGATATTATTATTATTATTATAATAAATATGCTTAAAGGAGTGTAAAAATTGTTTATAATTTATTACGTCTCTCGTAATGATGATATATTTCACCACTACTAATCTAATAATTATTGTATTTATACATCATAACATACTTAACTCTATGCTATATCCGTTTTTTATGCGATCTGCTAATCATTACTGCGATTATAAAAGTTAATTGCGCATTGTGTCATAAAATATTACTCCTGTAATGTATATGCAAAACAGTTGTGGGAAAAGTACTAGCATCAAAAATTCAATATTTATGATTATTTTATTATTTATTTTTCAACTTTTAAAAATCGTACATTGTACACATAAATTTTAACACCAACATCGACTCTTTTTATGTTTCAATTACGAAAAACGGATAATAAAATGAAATTAAAAAATCATAATAACTTAATACGCAATTAACCTAAAATCTAAATTATTTATAGTCTAACTACGTTTCCCAGCAATTTTTCGCTGCATATTATTGTTACTTTTTCAATTTTACTAATGTTTAGTTGGTACACTGGAAACTTGTCCAACCAGTTCGATTTTCTTTCCACTGGTCGTCTTAAAAATACAACATTTTTCTATAGTTATCCTACAATAAACAGGTGGATAATAATGGAAATCGCGCAATCGTTAGAAGAAAAGGCGAGTTGCAGTCGTCTATACGTGTTTCACACTTATTAGTTATCATCAGGACGACGTAGCAGATGGAATAAATAAAAGCAACTAACTCAGAATAATCTAACAACCATAAGGTTTACAGATAGTGGCAGACAGTATCAAATTTGGTTCATTCTCTCCATCGCAAAGTAAACAAATAGTGATTTCCATACAAATAGATTTTAATTTCTTCTAAAGCGAACAACAAATTTTTTGTTATTCCTTTAAACAAAAATAAATGATCTTGGCTAATTAGAGGTCCATTGAATTCAAATTTCAAATCAAAAATTCTCTATGACTGCACAATTTTTCAAAAACGATATCATGCAGAGAATTGGCAAAATAACCTGTTTATTAATCGTTATTATTTATGCAATTTGACTACATCCACGGTTGAAAATAGGGGTGATTCTACTTAAAAAACGATACAAAGAATTAAAAAATAATATGTATTAGAAAAACTCCATCACCAAAAGCGTTTTGTGTGCGTCATAATAAATATGTGGCTAAAATGTACCATTTTTCTTTTCATCTCAAAAAGTCTTTCTGTACTACCACCTCCTTTTGTAAATGGATCACGAATATTTGTTCAGAAGGAACCAACAATACTAATTTACCAACATATTAGGTAACCATTTCCTTTCAGCATGCTCATCACTTATGGCTCCAAGATTTGATGCGAAACAGGGAAAGTGTAAGTGGAGAAAATGGAGTTTTAGGGGCATGTTACTCCTCAATCGCTTATACATATGTCATAAATATATCGTTCACTAAATTTTCATTACTATTATTTTATTATAATATCAAGATATGTAGTATTGGAAAGAGATGGTTAAACTTCGCAGCGTAAGAACTATTGGTGATACGAAAAGCAGTGTCGATTTTCGCATTCAAACCGTCAAAATACACTCGAGGAAAAAAAACGCACCAAAAATACCAAGATTTCAAACCGTCATAACTCGGCGGATTTTAGACGAAAATGGATGAACCTTTGAGTGCTAAAAAGTATAAAGTGTCGTAATAAAATGTTACATAAAGGCCTTTCCGCCTCACGCGACCGCCCGCAGAAAAAAAAATGTTTTTGATTGAATAAATGTCATACTTTAACAGCTTGTACGGGGTACCAAAACAATCGTGAACCCTATCGACCACCAAAGCAATGAAGTTCAGTCCTTTTTCTGTCAAGTTTTCAAAACTTGATACGTAGTGCCTACGATTTCTTGGCGCAATGTTATGAATTTTTGAAAGTAGTGTCCGATAGGGGCGGTAATCTTCGCTGCAAAAAAACATAGATTTCCCATAAATCATTGTCATGTTCGCATTTAGCCCATGAAAAAAACAGAGTAACTGCCACATTGCACTTCGGGAGAAATGTTGGTGTTGTACGGTGATAATTGAATCTTAAGATCTCTTTATATATTTTAGTAGCTCAATAAAAACCTGCATACTTCTTGAATCTTTTATTATCTCTGTTGTAATGGCTATCCAGTATGCGTTTCAAAGCCTTATCGATTGAAGTTGGAAATGTAGTGACGTACATGATGAGCATATATACAGCAAGATTGCTACATAACACCCCCCGTAAGAGGACATTAAAAGGGAGCAAGAAAGCTGAAACAAATTTTAAATGGTAATTCAAAAAGATATTCAACGCATTCAATATATTGCTGTCCTTGCATACGGATGTATAATAAATTCTAGCTACAAAGAAAACTACAGGATACACAGTACGTTTAATGTGTTTGATTGGAAATTCCAGTATTCAGAAGTTCCATGTGTTAACAAAATAGTTTACTATTGAAGTTGCTGTAGCATCTTTTAAGGGGATAAGCTACCATTGACGCCATCTATTAACATATGGTCAATAAGTACTTCTAACCTTCAGAAGATGGTAAGATAGAGATGCATTTTTCAAATCGTTGGTCAGGTTCTGTAGTTGCAGATGGGCTTTCGTGTTAATTACTTTATGTTGTTGACAATCAGTGCAGGAAACAATCCATTTTTTATATCTTGGTTCATAGAAAACCATAGATAACGTTGGGAAATCATTTTACTAGAAGTTCTGAAACATCAATCTGCTACATTATGTAATTGTTGAAATATCTTATAGCGACATTGTTGAGGAACGTAAGGTCTGGGATTCATCTTGCTTACTAAATAGGTGGCTGGTCGGGATTTTAAATTTCAACTAATTTGAAATTATTGCATTCTCGAAGATTGCAAATTCTTTAGCTGTCTGTTGGGTACGAGAAACTTCTTCGTAATTAACTGAAGAATCGGATATTTGAATAAGTTGCACTCTTAAGGGCATCCGCGGGGACATTTTGTTGTCATTGTGTATGGGAAATATATTGTAGTTGACGAAATTCTCGTGGCAAGTAGTGATACATCTATTGCTTTTATTGCTGTACATAAAGGTTTGTCGGTGTGTCATATATATCGGTGTATACTATATGAAACTCTACATTGTACTTAATACCGGGATTTTTTAGCGAGAAGTGGATTTCTAAGAGTTCACGTTAAAAAAACACTTTATATTTGTTCCGTAGAAGTGCCCAGTTGCTGGAGTACTCCTGCAATCGTGGTAAATGAACTATCAGCTGCAATACTAATTGGTGCGTAGTGTCGAGTTTAGGATTATGGGGCAATTTCCAAGGTGTTGACTTCAGATTGCTGAAAACAGGAAAAGAAAAAGTAATCGAACTTAAAACGATTGAACGATGTCATTTAAAAATCTTTTCTGTTTAGATGAAAACTACAGCTGTCTGTTAAACTGGGCAAATGCAATTAATTCATTTTGTTGAGATGTAGCCACTTGCAAGTTCCTAAGTACTGTCGTATTTATTTGCATTGATGTACCTACTGTATATTTTCAGTTTCAAATGATAAGCACCTTGAAAGACGTAGATAAGTGAAATGGTTATATGGAATACTTGGCGTATTAAATACAAAACCTTTAAATAGCTTAGTTCGCATTAAATGTATTGTAAATAATTCAACAATCAAATACTCGAGATCTTCTTTATTTACTGAGTCGTGTAATACTTTGTACTTTCTAGGATTCTACCCTTGGCTTTAATTTAGTATAAATGATTTGCAGATAGAATAGTTTATAAAAACAATAATAATATATTTTTTGTGATAATGCACATTTGCCTATGCAAATGTAAATGAAAGTGTAACTGTTCGAAGATCGTAATTCATTTACGTGTAGTGAACAGTTTTCAATTCAGACATGTTACTTGCATTGTACGGTGTTATAGCATATTTAAGACGGTAACAATGCAAGAGAAACTGATGGAGCAACATATTTCATGA
This sequence comes from Agrypnus murinus, assembly GCA_929113105.1. NCBI lineage: Eukaryota > Metazoa > Arthropoda > Insecta > Coleoptera > Elateridae > Agrypnus > Agrypnus murinus. Next base: position 158,383,751 of record OV816026.1, read on the forward strand.
TAATTAATTTATCAACTACTAAAGAGTTTTTGGCATTTTCAAGAAATATAAGGCAGAGGAAATAGTTCAAGATTCCATTACAAAACATTCTTGTATAATTTTGAACCAATATCTGTATTGTTAAAAGTAGAGACTGACCAACGCAAACATGTTAATGTGTAACATTAAATCACATTCCGAATGCTAATCCATATACAAAAATTATCATCGACTAGGAATCGACTCCAGGACCTTCCGCTTTACAGGCGGGAACTCTACTAACTGAGCTACAAGGCGACTTACAGTAAGATGGTAATTTTTCTATGCGAACTAGATAATTGCAAACATACAAATGGTACTAAATATAATGCTTTATCAACTTCTTTTATAGACTGGCATTGCGTCAGCAACACATAAACTATCAAAAGCTAATTTAGATTATTTTTAAGTAATCCTATAAGGAAATTAATTTTATAATTTTAGGTAAACGTTAATTTAATATTTAATTTAATGTAAGGTCTTGGGTTCGATTCCCAGTCGGGGTAATAATTTGTTTCCTAACCTATCTTGTATCCATCACATCTCATACGTTTTAACCTCCCACGTTCAAAGTTAGGTTAAGGTTTTCCCTTAGTATTGCCAAAGAATAAATAGGTTGTTTGCTTACGATACAATTTCTACCAGTTCCGCAGAACAACTTTCATTTACTTGCAACCACCTTGTAAGGCTCTCTTAAGCATCCGTCAGTAGTACAAAAAGACTTCTTTTTAAAAATGAGTTAGTTCACTTGTTCTTTTTGTTATCGACATTAACTGTATATTCGATCAGACATAGCATTACTCGATGTACAGAGCAATCGCGAAAGTTCCGAGATCAGTTTAATAGGTTATAAATAGGCGCTTATTAGGGCCTCCAATCCCGGGATCCCAGAATCCCGAGCATTTTTCAGGCCCGTTAATCTCGGGATTATACAAATTAAATCCCGGGATTACTAAAACTCAATTTCGATTTCCATTTAAACGTGACAACCATGCGAACTCAGCGAAGTGATTTATTATTATTAGTTATTTAAAATGCGGGACTTCCCCTATTTGTGCAATGCTATTTCTATAGAGAGGTAACAAAACACTAAAAATATTTCGAAAGATACCTGTCAAAAAGACACGGAAAAAGACAATGATGATGATGAGGATGTTACTATTGCCGATCTCAAACGAACAATATTTAAAAACGCCCGCGAACAAGTCTTGAAGAAAAGTTACATAAAATCCTAAATGAAAGTATGATGTAAACTCAATAAACAAACAAAATTTAAATAAGGTTCTTCTTCGGGAAATGGGCTTATTCAAAAAGGGTGGATTTCGTGAACAAAACTTACAAATTTTATAGTTTTAGAAAATAGTATATTAAGTATTAGTTTCATAAGACACGTTTTTAGTGTACGCGTCCAAGTTTAGAAAAGACCCACGTATCGGGAAGTTTTCTAAAGTACAAGGAGAAATAAATTGCGTTATTTTGTAATTAGTGTTTAAAAAATAATGATAGGGAAGTTTTATTAAGTTTTTGGAGAGTTGACAACACTAAAGATTCTAATTCTGCATTTGTTTTTCAAGCTTACAACGTATATAAGTTTGAAGTTTTAAGAATAGCTGTTCAATAGTGATATCAACTTAAAAAAAATGTTACTGTTTCCAGTATTCTTTTGGGTGCGCAAATAGAAAAAATAGTATAAAGTATTCGTTTCATAAGACATTTTAGCGCTCATGTCCTGTAGAAAACTCTTCGCTACGTGAGTCTTACGGAAACGTGTCTTATGAAACTAATATTTGAATATACTATTTTGAGTTTTATTTTAAACATTTTGCATATACAATCCCGGGATTGATACCGGGATTCTGGGATCCGAAAATTTCAATCCAGAAATATCGGGATTGAAAATACATTTCGGGATTGGATGCACTAGTGCTTATGCAATTTTTATCTAATCTAAGTACATTACATAAATAAGCTCATCCAAAAAAGAATTGTTTGGTCCATCGTAACGCCAAATGTTGATTTGGTTTTTATTTTTTTTTATTAAATATTCAAGCTATTATCAAAAAAATATTTTAATTTAAATTTCAAAATCCTAATTCACATTCCTAGGCTCATTCGCCTGCTTTGGAGCAGAATTACAAACTAGTGAATCGTGGCGTTATTTGGTAGCATTGACGAAGATATTGTTGTTCAATTAGTCAGTCATACAGTACCGACTTATTATAGACAATATTTGCTTTGGCCCATATCTTCTCAAACGGAGTCTTGGCCAAATCCCTTCCATCCAGACTTGGAATATGCATTAGCAACCATATAAAGAAAATTCTTTCTGTTTCAAGTTAGCGGTTTTTGAGATTTGGGTTTAAGTATAAAAATGTAAAAATTGATATTGCTTCAAAGGTTCTTATCTAGGTGAGGGTATTTGATGGATGATTAATAAACATTTAAAATAATAAAAGTCTGAGAAATAATATAGCTGATCTAACCAAGAAGGATGCGATCAATGGCTACGTACTATTAAAAAGTTGATCTAAATTTGGCTGTAATATTATAAATATATTTTATCCAACACCTCTATATAAATATCATGTTTACTATGGCCATTTTAAATAAGGAAAGTGATTGTTTACTCTTATGTTACATTATAACCCACGTTGCCCCTAGCAACGTGGGTTATTTTTAAAAAACTCACTCCTTCAAAGATAACAACCAATCACCAGCTTACGTTACTTAATATTATTAAAATCCAGTCATCGTGCTAGAGTATTACCGTCAAAACTACAGACTAACTATACATTGCAAATTCGATGTTCAAACTTAAATAAAGAGGTGTTCGATAAAATTTTGTATGGCACGCGTGAGTTAAGGATATTATCCACTCAGAAAAATTAACCCTCTCGGGCCGTAAATTTTTCGTTCGTGGATAATATCTTACTTAACTCACTTGTACCATAAATAACTATTATCCAACACCGTGAGTTATTAAGCCCATAACTATAGTGATTTTAGCAATTTAAAGTGACCTATAAGTCACTAGTGAGTTATAAACCATAAGTCACTCTTGCCATGGTGATCGCGTCACAGCCTTCCCATAAATTGAACTAATTTTTTCTCAAATAATTTGTCAAATAAAAATGTCACAACTGTCATCAGAAAAAGAATGCGTTTTAACGAAATTCTGACGGTGTTGGATAAAATTATTTATTCAGAACATATTACATTCATAACACAAAATATTACATACTCAATATAATACATTTCAGAACATCACTTATTAATATTGATATTTATATTAATGTCAATTGTACCGTTATTACTTCTGGTCATTTGACAATTTATTTTGTTATTGGAAATTTCATTACTTGATTCTGCGCTATTCACTACAGCACTTGGAACAGTGGCGATGGTGAACTCAAATTTTCCTTGAATTTTTCTTGCCGTGTTAATTTTTTCTCCCAACGACTCTTCAATGTACCCCTCTGCCACAGTAGACGATTTCCATCCACCGTGGCGTTTAAGTGCTGTTATGTCGCCTCCACCATTAACCAAGAGTGTGGCAGAAGACCGTCTCAAACTGTGACCAGTGTAAGCCTCTGCTTGTGGTAATTTCAAGTAAGATGCGATTCGAAATGGCACCTTAGACAATATGTTTATTCCAACTGGTTGAATCGTGCATTTTTGATGTTTGTAATTCAAAAAAAATCTGCGGTGTGGTACCTTGGCAGGTCGTAATGAAACATACTTTCTATAGAGATCAATAGGACTGACAGGATATCCCTCGTTTATGATGGTAAAACTTCGAGGTTTGTTGGTTTTTGTGTCAGGAATGGAAATATACAGATACGCTCCCTTGTCTTCGATGTGCTCAACACTCAAATTTCTCACCTCGTTACAACGGCATGCCCCCGCAATACCCATTATTAGTGCAACCTATAAACATATATTTAAATAGGAATTCCGAAAATTAAATAGACACTATCTCACCTTCTCCATCAGAGATTCACTGTCCGGAGCACTTTTTAAAAACTGCTCAATATGTTCCTTTTCCAAAATCTTGGCTTTCTTGGGTTTATGAGCTCTTGACTCACTTTTCAAGAAATATATAAGTCTACCATATTTCGAGATGTCAACATTTTTATGAAGTTTTAACGTTGCTTTCAACATGGAGTATTTTGTCCACATTGACGAACCTACATTTTTCTTTCCAATGTCAACAAAATACGCCAACAATATATCTTCGTTTATACCACTAACTCCTTTGTCTTCTCTCCAGGACTTGAATAGGATGAACTCTTTTTCATAAATATCCTTCGATTTCTTGGGTATTATTTTCGATAATGCTAGTTTAGCATCGTTTTGAATTTCAGCCGGAACAAACACTTTCTCTTCCATTATTCGGCGTCGTTTTCGCGTGATGAAACTTTTTTGGAACCAAACACGATTTTTGTTTCAATGTAAACAAAAATTTTATGTATCACCATGGCGATCGCGTCACAGCCTTCCCATAAATTGAACTAATTTTTTCTCATGAACCAAATAATTTGTCAAATAAAAATGTCACAACTGTCATCAGAAAAAGAATGCGTTTTAACGAAATTCTGACGGTGTTGGATAAAATTATGTATGGAACTCGTGTGTTATCGGTCCTAAGTCACTCTAAAAAACAAAGCCACTCGCACAAAGTGCTCGTGGCTTACCCGTTTTTTCTCGTGACTTATTTCCCTTATAACACACATGTACCATAAATAACTATAATACAATACTAGTCTCTGTCGAAAGGACCAGTGGCGTGCGGTCCATGGAAGCAATGCTTGCCTTGAGAATTTATTAAATATAAAAACAATGCTAACAAAAATACTTTTGTAAAATTATGGTTATCGTTTATTTAAATTGAAATATTTATCAAATTAAAGCTCAATATCAACTCTGTACAGCAAAAAGTATAATTATTTAGAGTACTATGTTAAATTAGGCTCATTAAACTTGCACGGAAAGGTAATACCTATTCAAATGTAATACATACACTTAATATAAGCACTGCTTACAAATGCTCTTCTCTTAACCTTGGCGTGAATCAGCGAGCGCGGGGTGTTATAATAGGCGGATGCTGTTTGGCTGGTTAACATTGGTCGTAATTTTTATTGTGCTTCGTTCCCAAATGTTTATTTATTATAATTTGGTTATTTGTTCGATTTAGTGTTACTTAAGTAATGTAAATCTGCGAATGGGACTGTATTTTGTAGCATTTTATTATTTTAATTTATAAGTTGGATTTTTTTAAAGACAAATACGTAGTTCTATTTAGTTTGCCTGTATGCAAATTTAAAATTGCATTATCGTCACGACTGCAAATTCAACTGCTTCGTTGAAAGGTTCGAGTACCTTCGATATAGCCGAATCGGGACGATTTTTTGTTCAGTTTGTAAATTATTAATAAGGAATTTTTCGCATACAGTTTTGGAGAGAAATTACAAATTATTAAGAAAGGCAGATCAAAACCAGATCTTTCAAATTTAACAACAAAGATTAAAACCTGTACCGGTATTTTGCTAAGAAAGACCGGAAAATTGATACGTAGTAGTAGTTTTTTTTTTAAATAAAGAATGATAGTCAACAAATTCCATAAGTATAAAGGGTAAAAGTGCTTCTTTGAAAAACTTTTAAGCTTAATAATTATAACACTGTTTTTTATTGTACCTAGCAGGGGCGGATCCAGAGAAGTATTTCGAGGGGGAAATCTTTGGAAAAATAATTGTTTTAATAAATAATAATTAAACAAACATTATTTGTTTCTATTCTATGTAAACTTATTTCTAAATTGGGGGGGGGGATTATTCCCTCCCCGTTAATCCGCGCCTGTACCTAGGTGTATTATAATTAAAATCGTGGTTGCTTCCCTAGCCTAAATCTCACCGCACGCCACTGGAAAAGACCAAACTATGGCAAGAGTATTATATAATCTACCACAGAAAATCAGAATTTAATGACTTTAGACAATAAATTGGTAAAAAATTCATAGTAAGTAATGACTTTCGCAAAAGTTGTCTATTCTTGATAATTCTATGGTAACGATATCTTGCCCTTTTCGCCTGCTGCAACATTTAATTGCAACTGAAAATTATAAACTGCATAGTAGGTGTTTTATTACAAAGTTATTAATTGAATTAGTACATACGGAGGATGATTTATCAATCTACACGACTTAAAGATAACACATTTATTTAGTAAATAATACGTAATTGCATTGGATTAATTAAATATATGTATATGATAGTAATAGCTAGCAAAAAGTAGGCTAAGTTTATAAAAGATAGAAGATTTTGACGCAGTTGATGAAATTTACATTGTTTTATTTTCCTTTAGCATACGTGTATTAATTAATTTTGTTCCTTATTGTTCTCCATTCGATTTGAAAATGAAAACTACATATATATATATATATATATATATATATATATATATATATATATATATATATATATATATATATATATATATATATATATATATATATATATATATATATATATATATATAACTCGACATACTTAGTCGAGTAGAAACCCAGAGTTTTACCAGAGGGAATTACAGACAATATCGAATATTGTGGTATGATGTATGTCCAGAATTGAAACATGATCCAAATGATTAAAATCGATCAAAAATACGTTTTAGGCTACGTTACTCCACGGCGAAAATTAATACCCTGTTATTCAAATAGGGCATACTGCTCCCATGAAGAAAATTTAAAAAGTGTTGCTTTTGTGCCTTTTGGATAGTCGTGCGAGTGTAAAATAATTATTTCATACGAAAATGATCAGATACCGTTGCTAAGAAAACAAAGCAAAATCATACCTCCTTGTTTTATAAATCCGAAACATGCTTCATAAAGAAACTAAATTCAAGAACAAGCATGATTGTCAATGTATTATGGTGGGGAGTTAAGGGGATGTGAAGCATTATACAGAGTACCAAAACAACAGGTCCCACAAAACTAATTAATGGTAACTCCTGTTACGCCGAGCAACTCTGTAACTGCGAGGACTTGCTAAAGCTATTTTTCTAATGGAAGGTTTAGAAAAATGGACAACTTCAGGAACAGGAAGATGTTCTAGAATCCATCAGCGGATTAATCAACAAAAGATCAACGGTAGTACTCCAAACCATAGCAGCTAGCAGACTACTGTTTAGTCACCAGTACGTCTGGCAAGCATGACATTTTAATACGAGATACTCCTGCAAACAATGATAGTACGAGTATCAAGTTAAAAAGGTCCTCAACTCACAGCAGTCCCTAGTCGATTAGTTATGGTAACAATCAGTTTAGCAAAAGGATACCGGATACTAAGAATCGCAGCGTTAAGGCCGACTACTGAAATAAAACAAAACTGAATTAGACGAAACCTGTAAGATCTACGAAAAACGTTAAAAAGATATATGAGCTAGAAGATCAAGCGCAATAAAATGAAACATATTAAAGATTTTTGAAATTAAACGAGAAGAGCAGCGCAAAATGTTAGATTCAGGCAATGCCCTCTAATACAAGGGAACAATGCAAAATGATAACATAAAAACAAACGCGTGATTCGCAAAAATTTGTACGAAATGTGGAAGTATGTAACGTTATTTCAAACCAAGTAACAAGGATCATGTTAACTATATCCAAATATTGTGAACCAGTTGATTCAAGTTTACCCTCCAACGTCGTCATATGTAGATGAACCGGTAGAAATATTCTATGAAGAAATGGTGTATGAACACACATTTGATACCAATAAAAGACGAGAAAATATCAAACAAATAACATCCAAAATAATAAAAACTTATGGAAAAGTAGAAAACAACCAAAAGAAAACAATATCCGAAAACTGGCTGAGGGCAACGTTTAATGCCTTACTTACGATCAGTCGAATCAATCATACCATACCCTAAAGGTGTACCCTCGAGAGTGTAAAGTAGGTTCAATTCTAAGAGTAAAAACACAAAAATGGTGGATCGATTTTCATTTGTTTCAGAGATACAGAGCTATGAACTGATTTTGCAAAGTAACAATTCCATTTAAAGAGCAACAAACAAAATACATTTATTTTGTTAATGAGTGACTCAATTAAATTAATGTTTAATTAATTTTCAAAATTGCTATTCAAAAAATTCTAAATTTGTTCCCCTGCCTGTCTACTAGCTTGTGGTCGCATGCCGATAGATGGAGTGATGCGTCTAATTTCCCGATTGTTTTCGCGTATTTTTTGGACAGCAATGAGCTTCAATAATTCTTCTCGGGTGTTTAAAACTTGTGCATATACTTTTGTCTTTCATGTAACCCCAGAAATCAATTATGATCCGGAGATCTAGCTGGCCATGCAACCAGTCCACCATGACCAATCCACTTTCGGTAATTGATATTACACGAGAAGCGTTAATCACAATACAAATGCACAGTTTTTACAGTTTTACTTAGAAAAATGAAGGGAAAAGGTAATCTCTTTTTGAATATAATTGAATAATACTTTACTTAAGGAATAGCAGGTATGTGTAGGTATATAACTCCCTTATACAGTGCTGACTGTAACACAGGCCATGAACAAGTAGTCTGTTTAGGAATCTGTTTGCTCTTCTCCGGAAACCGTCGTACGTACGAAGTACATCGATTACTGAATTTATTTCATATACTCGTATTTATGATTAATACTGAATTTAATAATTAGATTTGAGTTTTTTTTTATTTTTGTTCATTACAATTTGATTGTTTTTTGCCATTAAGTAGTTTTGAATAATTGCTTAAAAAGATATTGGCCAAAATTAAAATTTTATTTTTTTAAATAAACTTTATGTTGCTTATTATTACAATACTCAAAATTAAGCAAAATTTTATTTTCAGAATATCTGTTCAGACGTAAATAAATCATTTTGTCGTGGAAATTGTATAACTGTATTCTATGTACTTACTATCAGTTATTGCTGGTACATATAATTCATTTTATGAAACAAAATCGTCAGCAATTTGCAATATGGTTTTCGAATGTTGTTTATTTATTCATTGCAGTAAATTGAAAAATAAAAATGTTACTAAAACGTTATAATAACGTCAGTATAAATAATTTAAATTTAAAAGTATCCTTGGTCAAATACTGAAAAAAGCTCCCCTAAGTTAAATTTCTGGATACGCCAATGCAAAGATATCAATTGTAATGTAGAATTTTAGGAAAGCGTTTGACAAAATGAAAAATGATAGATATCTTAAGAAAAACGGAAATAGACGAAAATAATGGCAAACTTATATTGGAATCAAACAGCTGCACTAAAAATTGACAATAAGGTTGGTCAAGGTTGTGTCCTGTCGCCTTTATTATTTAATATGTAACCTGAAGGACTGTTCGTCGAAAAAGCAAGGCGTAATTATAAATGGGGTAGTGGTCAACAATATCCGTTATGCGAACGATACCGTTGTAATATCAGACACACCAGAGGGATTACAGCAATTAGTAGACAAACTGGTCCAGGCAGGGACGAATATGGACTAGAGTTCAACTCCGCCAAAACAAAATGTAGGGTGATCAACCAGACAAATAACATAACATCCAATCTATATATAGATGGATCACCTATAGAACGAATTGAACATACTTCATATTTGGGATGATGTTGCAAGAAAGATGCTATCACTTCAGAGAGATTCGACAACGTATATAGAAACCAGAGAGGTCCAACTATTCGGTCTTATTATATGTATGGTGTCTAGAGTTGGACACTCGCATGCAAACGAGTTGAAGCATTCGAAATGTGGGTATTAGAACGAATAATAAAATGGAGAGACCGTATAACAAATGAGGAAATTCTGCGAAGGATAAAATCCGAAAAGAAATTATTAAAAATCGTGAAAATTAAAAAACTCACTTATTTGGACCATGCAAAATTAGAGATGTATGGAAATTATTAGGGAAGGCGTATGCCCAAATTTGGACGTAGACATGCTCAAATAGAAGATTAATGGTAGTAGCAGTAAGAATTTCTTGGGAAGCAAGCAACTACATGCTTACTTAGTAAAAGATGTTCTAAACCTTTCAAATACGGATTCGTAACACGTCGTTTAAATTACATATGTTCAATTCTACTTACTTTAACTTTTTACCTGAAAAAAAATCGAAAATGGAAAAACTCAGATCTAGGTCTAAAAGAATATTAAGCCATGATATTAGATATTTTTATAGTAAAAGTATGTGCTACATTTTGTTCATATGACCCACTAGGTCATACAATACAGGCTACGTCAGTTTACTTTCATAAAACTAAGCAAGCTTAATTCAAGTTTATGAGCATATGATTATTACCAGAATTAATGATTTGTTGTCTTCAATTGAAATCGACATAGGTAAGATTATGGCTGATGTAAATCAGTTACAGAAAGTGTCACAGATTTTATACCAGTCTCAGAGAGAATCATGCTATTACAAATGAAAGCCACACCTACACAATTAAACATCATCCAAGTATATGCCCCAACGACAGACAAAACAGATGAAGAAATTGAAGAGTTTTATTCCCAAATCTCAGACATATTGAAAAGACTACCAAAACAAGACCTAAATATACTAATCGGAGAATTCAATTCAAAAATCGGCGATTTTATAGGCCCATACGGACTAGTAGAGAGAAACGAGCGGGGAAATCAACTAAGCATATTTGCAGCAGAATAAGGATTAGCAATAATGAATACATTCTTCACACTCCCACCAAGAATCCTTTATACGTAGAAGTCGCCGAAGGATTCACCGGAAAATGCAATCAGAAATCACATCGACTTCATTCTGGTAAATAAAAATTATAGAAACAGCTGCACTAATGTGAAAACACCCCCAAGTGCCGATATGCACTCAGACGACATTCCGTTAGTGGGCAACTTCAGAGTTAAATTAAAAAGAATAACAAAGAAAAATATTAAAAGCTATGTCTAAGAAAATTAAAAGAACCACAGATAAAAAATAGAACAGAAACAAGATTAAATGACGAGCTTAGTGACCAAGATAGCAAATATTGAAGAAGAAATTGCAAAACTAAATGCAACTGTGGAAAGTATCAAAAAAGAATTCCTGAAACCAAATATCAAAAAGAAAAAGACGTGGATGACAAACGGAACTCTCGAAATGATGGAAAAAGACTCGTGAAAAACCGTCCCAAGGACTACAAAAACATCAATACAGTAATCGGAAAGAAAATAAGAGAAGCTAAAGAAAAAGAAGTAAATAAAAAATGCACGAAAATAGAAACTTTACAATCACGGAATGACAATTTTAACGTATTTAAGAAAATCAATGAATTTACCAGAAAAAATAAGAATACTGTGAACAAATTAGTGGATGAAAAAGGAAAAATAATTGACAATAAGGATAAATTCAAAAACACCTGGAAAAGTTATATAGAAGAGCTATTTTATGACAATAAATTAAAACCTTCCCTGACAAATTGCGAAACAAAGCCAAGAATACTAGTGGACGAAGTACAAAATGCAAGATGAACGAAGGCAAAACATCGGCCTCAGACAACATACAAACAGAGTTTCTAAATCTCCTAGATGAAAAAAATGTAAAATGGCTGACATCTTTGTTCAATCGTGTCTATGACAAAGGAGTCATTGGGGATCACTCACAGGAAATAAAGATACGTATTGAAAAGGTCAGAGCTGTGTTCAATAAAATGAATGCCATCTTTAAAAGCCATGATTTGACTATCAACTCAAAGATGAGATTTCTGGGATGCTACGTGTTCCCTGTCCTTCTGTATGTAGTAGAGACGAACACAATAGAAAAAAGAGTAGAGTGGAAACATTTGAAATGTGGCTCTACCGTAGAATATTAAAAGTGTCAAATCAAATAAATAAGGAAAGATCGGGTCACGAACGACGTAATTCTACACAGAATGGAAAAAGAAAAGAAATAGTGAATACAATAAAGACAAGAAAACTCCAGAACGTCAGACACATTATGAAAAACGAAAACAGGTTGCAACTACTACAGGTTATACTGCAAGGAAAAGTACAAAGTAAAAGAGGTCCTGGAAGAAAGAGAATATCGTGGCTTAAGAAATTACGAACCTTTTTTTTGTGAATACAACACAGTTATTCAAAGCAGCGGTCAACATATCATCATAGCTAAAATTGTTGCCAATATCCGGAACGGATAGGATCTACAAGAAGAAGATTTTAGGTTTAGATCTTATATAGATTTCGACGACGTGGTCGCGGACGACCGTGTGTGGTGCCTAAAGGGCAAAGAAAGCTGAGTTATTTAAGATTACCGATTCTGAGAAGCAAAAATTCAGAGTAAAACGCAGAAACTGAAGCTATCCGACTGCAAAATATACACAAGATAAACTAATACAATAATAAGATAAAAAAGCTCTGGCAAAATATATTTATGAATTGTTTATATTAAATACGTCGCAAATTTGTGTGTAATTCTTTCTATTTTCAGTTCGTTTCCAAACCCAACTAAAAAATGAGTTTGTTCCTCTTAAGTTTAGTCGAAAAGATCTAAAAGATCATTAAATCCTTCATAGAAAGATGATAATCTGTCAGCACTATTCCCAGTATAATTACTATTAGCAAAAATTTACGTAATTTTCAAAAATAACTTGGTTACCTAGAAAATAAATCTGAACTTGAAAAGCTTTGATGAAGAAATTTCTAATGAAAGAAATGTATTTTGGAAAGCGCGCTAATCCCAGGACGATATCACCTGGCACAAATTTGAACATTAATTTCCAGAATTTTACGCTTGTCGCGTATAACTCGGAGAAACAACTAAATTAACATTTTTACAAGCACAATCAACTGAAACGAGATTAAGGGCGAAAACAATAATAACTTTTAATATAAAAATAATTAAACGGCATTATCAAAAATAAACATATTTATTCCTTCGATAATTAAGGAAAATAAAGTTCGCGGAATACTTATTTAAATGAAGGCATTCATTTAAATACAATAGTCAATTATAATCTCCCAAACATGATCGCAACAACTTTATCAAATTTCCTTACATAAATTGCCTGAGCTACTTCGTTTCCCAATTTCCTTATTACTAACCGTTGGCTGTGTTGCGATTGCGATCTGACGCAAGGTCCACGCACACCACGAAAATTCGTCGAAACAACCGCAAAATGTAACCTCTTTTTTTAAATCTATTCGGCCAACGAACAATATTATTATTCCTACGCCAAAAACGCGTCGACGACACATAAAAATATTTAGGAATGACCCTCGTGTCGTGTCTGTAGTATTCCGGAAGGAGATTGCAAGGGCAAAAATAAAATGTGAGGAAAAATTCGCACACGTGGAGATAGAATATATAAACATGCAAGGCACGCCATTTAATAGCATCAATATTTTGGCATCGAGTTGGCGATGCTCCAGGCTCAGACGGAGCGGCGCGCGGTATCCCCGTGCCACCGTGCTGCTAAAACTCCTGACCTACGACAAAACGGGCGATTAACCGCGATATCTTATCGTAATGCGCAATTACATGTGTCGTGACACTGCCTTCCTGTTATCAACGTTGCGCTGATTATTTTTTTGCTTTTGTTATTTGTTTTGTACGAGAGGTTGAGAATTGGTTTCATTTATATGATGCAAGGTTATAACATTTGTTTAATTTAATTGTTATTTCGATACGCTACCATAATCTCATAAGTTAATTTATTAACTTGCATGTAATTAAAAGATATTTTTAGTCATAAAACGATCGTTTAATCGAATTACGGATTTAAGAAATCGCTTCAGAGGAAAACCTGAGCTATAAATGTTTCATTGGATGGATATTTTTAGAAAAGGTCTGGATTTGCATAACTATAAAAGTAGGTATCAGGTCTTTTTAATACAGACTATTTTAAAGCGATCATCCCTTCAGAACTGCACTAGAATTTTGATTTATGTACTGTTACGATTTATATACAGGGTGTCTTATAGCCTCTTTTTTTAAGTATGTATAAATTTATAACGCGCTGATGATGATATTGATATCATGAATAAAAAAGAAAGTTGACTGTATAAGTGCAAGCTTTGAAATTTTAAAGCCAGATAAACATGATAAGATCACATTTCGCTGTGTATTTTTCTAGTCCAAACCCACCATTTTCAAGCGTCCTTTTATGTTACATTGTGCTATTGCAGAATAAATTACTTCGCTTAGCTGGCATAGGTGCTTTTGCTTTACTAAAATGCACGTCTCAAATGATGACTAATTGTAAATACAATTAACGTAAATACACAAAAGTGTGTATTAAGCTTTTAATTTTTACAAGACATTTGTCTGTAACGGGATTTTAATTTTATTTAACCGTGACTTCGCATATCTTTTTACTGTAAAATTGGTTAAATCTAGTTTCAACTTTAAATAGTAAAAAATTAGGTAAGAATTTTCCACATCTATTTCCAATCGCCTATGAAATTTACTAATTAGCGTTAATTAATGATGCTAACCTAAACAAGAAAATGAAAAATCTGGGTCACAAAAATTACCAGGGTAAAAGTGCAAAATTTAAAAATGGAATTTAATTACAGTAACATTAATTTAGTTAATTTTAAGAAGAGAAATCAAATGAAAATGAACATCTATTGCCCGTATTTAGTCATATCGTACGTCGCTGACATTTTTAACGGCTTAGATAATATCAGTGTTGCTTGAAATCTGATCTCATTTTATCTTTTTACACAAGTGTTGATCACGCGTTGACCCAGATTCTCCATTTATTTGTTTATTAGGTTATAATATCCATGATTCAATGGGGGGATTCCCCGATTTTACGAATCATCATCGTTTACAATGACTTGACCTACACCAATATCCTTTTCTTAATTATCTGCGTTCGCGGAATTATCATTTAAGTGACTGGCCTCATAAAATTGTATTGTAAAAATGATCATGTTGCAGAATCAGCAATGTAAACATAAGAAGCCATAAAACATCTTGTTTGAAGAACATAACAAACACTACTGTATGTGCTAAAAACATTATACCCGTCTTTATTTGCATTTTTTCCGAAAACTGCGCTTCTGAAAAAAATGTTATAAGAATTTTTTGTTTGTCTTATCGATGTCTATACACCGTGACCCATTAAGACATAGTCAGACTTTGCCGGTGGTTAGATAACCATTAAAGAAAGAAAATTCCTATATACCATTTTTATCGTATTTCTATACTTTTGGAGTAAAACGGCATCGAAGTTCAGCCTAATGTTTTCAAATTTAATAGTATGAATGCACATGACACACATCTTAAAAGTTCAAGCAGATATTCAATACTACTAGAATGTGCAAGGATAGCGTCATAAAGTAATAAACACGTCTTTATTTTGGCCAAGTGTTTCGTAGAATAACAACAGATAAACAGAATTAAATAAACAAAGCATGTTGAGAACGACCTCTCGATGGATATTGTTTCAAAAATGGTATTTTTGTTTTGTGTTGTTTCTGATTACTAAGACAATTTCAAATTCTTTTAACAGGCACATTAACCCCTATGTGTAATACAATACTGCAGGTTTGTGAATAAAAAATTATAGTACTCGTGATAGTGACACATATTCTGAGGTCAAGATCAAGGAGATACCCAATACTATTTGGTTTCTCAAATAATAACAAATTACAAACCCCTTACACTGCAACTTTTAGTAATAAAACGTAACAGTACTTGTACTTGACTATGTAAACAAATCCATCAATCATTCAGGGTCGTTGAATTAAAACATCAAAAAGAATAATAAGGTTTTGGTATCTCTGCAAAGTCACATATACATAGGTATTTGACACGAACAATTTGTCGGTTTTCTAGTCGTATTTGAAAAACTGAATAATTTTCAAAAATAATTGCTGCAAGTGGTGTAACACATTTCACTGAAAACCCTAGTGGAAAATTTAAATTAACATCATCGAAATATTAAACTAAAAAAAACCATCAATACGCATACACATTTATTTAGTGATGCTATACATAAACAGACATGTTTCACATCATACATACGAATAAGGGTACACATAACAAGCCCGTGCATCAAACTTGACCACTGCTTTCTGATATTTATAATAAAAAATCTTAATGAAGATTTTTGAGTAAGTGAAAGTTCTTGAGAAATTTTGGTCGAGTACATACAATTTTAACGCACAAGGGTTCCCCATGAAAACTCTAAAAACTTATTAGAAACTGCTCGAGTTGTAGCGCTAACTCTGTAAATTTGGGTATGAATACTGTAATTAATACAAATGTAAGTAAACAGCAATGGATATATTTATTTACAAGAAAGAGTTATTAGTTAATGTTATAGAGTTAATAGAGATGAAGGAAAAAGTGAGTTGCAGCCGTCTATACGTGTTTCGCACTTATTAGTGCTCATCAGGACGGCATAGCAGATAGAATGAAATAAAAGCAACAAACTCAAAAATATGTAACAACACAAGGTTTCACAGATTTGCAGTATGGGCCCGAAGACACTGAGTTTTGAGTGCAACAACAAACGTCACTACTGCTATGCAGTCCTGATATGCACTAGTAAGTGCGAAACACGTGTAGACGGCTGCAACTCACATTTTCTTTCTTCTCTATTGCGCGATATCCTATGATTATAATCCTTTCTTGTATATCTCTACGCGCATTAATACTTCTAATCATTTATATTTATTTATATAGCAACTTTTTATTGGGATTTTATTTAATTTCGTGTACATTTGAACTTATCTGTTACCGTAAAGTATAGTTAATGGACTATATAGGTAACCTCATCTTTCAAAAGCAAAGCATTGGGTAAGATGTGAGTTTCTGTGGAAATTCTTCCACGTGGAATTCCAATTCCTTATGGAGTTCACTAATAAGTACTAATTAATTAACCGTGTTGCTGAAATAGCAAGGCACACTAGTGGGGGCAGAGGCAGGGTAAAATTCACCACTTTTGTATGATTATTTTTGGTTTGTTGTATGTTCATGCTAATAGTTTAAGTAAATAAATTGGCAAGGTTTGCTAGATTCAGGGTTGTCAGTTAGGGGAATTTTTTCTTTGGGGTATTTTTTGAGGATATATTTTTCTGGGGGAAAATATTTACCTGCGGAATAACAGGGGATTTTTAGGTGTGATACTCCACTCAAACGTCACCTGGTAAATCTCAAAATCAGAGAAGAATCCAATTAAAATTACCATAAAGATTAGTAAGATATAAAACTTTTATTTTTATTGTTTAATTTTATAGATATTTTATCTTTTTTTTTATTTGAACAAAATATCTTCTAGCTCTTATTGCTAGATCTTAGGGATTTATTTATAACACATAAGGCTTATTTTGGGGCATTTTAGAAAATATTTTAGTCACGAAAATGTATTAAAATCCCGGAATAACAAACCATTATTTACGAAAAAAAACAAATGCATTATCTTTTCGGGGATTTTTTTCGAAAAGTCCTAAATTTGGGGAATTTTTAAATTTTCACTGGGGAACTTAAGCAGAACGATCTGACAACCCTAGCTAGATTATAATAAAAAACACTGACGGCCTTCTGAAAACAGATTTACTTGTAAATAAATGGTAATTTACTTCGCATTTAGTTATTAATATTATAAATGTGCGTAACTGTAATGCGTTATCTTAAGCATAGCATCAGTGCTAAGTTTAAAACGTACTACACGTGAGTGTTGAATAACTGTGCGTTTGTATTATTGAATAAAATGGCAATTATTCTGTTCAGATGTGCTTACTACCCAATAGTAAAATCGTAAAAGTACCCAGAAAACGAAAAATACGTAATCGGGCTACGTAAATTACACATATTTATATTACACAGAATAATTTAAAAAGACAATTAAAAATAGCAACTTTAAATTCTCTACTAATGTAATAATGTGTTTTATAATAAAAATATTTTTTATTAAATGTTCTTATTAATTGTTGATGATACTAGTTGAAAATAACACATTGAAAATATTTTTTCCTACAACCTTATACGAATGTATGAAAAAAACAAACGCTACCGACATTTAGAAATTAAGTCATATAACACACGTGTGTATAAGGAACATAACACACGTGTGTGTTAGGAATATATCGCACACTAAGCATTATCTACAAATTCTTGAATTTTGTTTACTTTAAAATGATGACATTAAATTTAATCCAATTTTGAGAAGCATTTTAACCATTATGTACATATTCTTTTCTTATAAATGTAAACTATTAATGATATGTTTAATTAGTTATTTTAGCTATCAAAAAGAAATATCCAGTACATTATACCGAACCTAAGATAACTGAATAAAAATTTGTGTTGCAAGTTTACCAAAGTTAAAATCAGCGATGCCAACTGGGAGGAAATTTCTCTTCTTAATTCTCTTCTCTTAAAAATTATATTTAAATAAACGATAACAATCCTAATTTTTGCAGATTTAAAAGCTAAATTTGTATGCTTAGGTTTGAGAAAAAAAAGAAATTACTATTATTAACGTTTTGTTAAATTTTTTGTTGTTTTTGTTTGTTTTTGGGCAAGGAATCAGGATGGCGGAGCAATCCTTCGTACCTCATGGCACCGATTGCTATGATCATTTGCCCGACCCTACTAGAATTTAGCCGAATCTGGAGGAATTCCCTCCCCCCAGTAGGGATCTTTATCGTGCGAAACATCGCATTGACACGGGACACAGTTTTACTTCCTATCCGAAAAGAAGGCATGTTTTAAATTTTTTTCCGCTATGAAAAATTACCAGCTCGGCCGGGGATCGAACCTGCGATCTTTGGATTATGAAGCAAACATGCAAACCACTAATCCACCGAAACTGGCTGTTTTTTGTTACATTTACTTTTAGAACATAAAATTAAATTCTATAAACAATTTAGTTTTATAATATTAATATTATAATATGAATAATTATAATAAAATTTCTTTCAAAACATTTCCAAAAAAGTAAAATTAAATTATCTTGATCTAAAATTTTATTTTTCTGGAATGTTTTGATAGAAATTTCATTTTAATTATTCATATTACAAAACTAAATTGTTTAAAGAATAAAATTTTATATTCCAAAGGTAAATGGTTTAAGAAAATTAAACGTTAGTTGTTATTTCTTTTTTGTCAAACCTAAGCCACAAAAGTTTGGGTTTCAAATCTTCAAAAATTATATGCTTGAAAACTTAAAATATCTAAATATTTTTAAACATTTGAAATTAGGGGGGGGTCTTAGGACAAACATTGTACATTACTCGTTGGAAAGTGACTTTTCTGTACTCGTGTGATTTCCGTCAATTCTCACTCATGCATATTAAAAGTTCCACTTCCATACTAGTAATATAATATACTATAAATAACAAGTGACTGTATTTAAATTTTAATTTGGTATTGTTGCTAACAAAACACGAAACATGCAGTGTTGGAAATTATCTAATAAAGCGTCTTGTTTTGAATAAGTATAACAAATTCTATTGTATGTGCTAAAACGTTGTTTTTAATTTGAAATTAATTTTTAAAATTAATCTTATTTACTAAATTAATTCCCTTATTTATTAATCGATTTATGTGGAATTTGGTACAGTATAACTAAGGAGTAACATATATACTCGCAATCGCCGAATTTGCCCATTGCCCGGTTTTCTTTAACCACAACGCGTTCTGGTATTTATTTCGGCCATTGAGCGTCAGAAACGCGTTGACGGTATTAAAGTTTGGCTAATATCCGAAAAATACAATTTTTGCTTTGTTGTCACTACAATATACCCACAAGACGTTCTGAGTATTTTCTCAAGCAGCAATGTTAGTCATCGGTACGTACCAGCAACTACCCGGTGGAACTATTAAATTTTTGCCACTAGTCACAAGCACGTAATTGCTACGGTTTTATAACGTGACTGCAACCAAAATGGGGAACAATTTTTAGGTAGCAGATTCGTTGCAGTAACCTTTCTGGAACTTGTTCAGTTAAGTTTTGGCTATGTAGAGGGAACGTGGCGGCTCTCTCTTACTCTTGCAACTTAACAAATATTCTGTCATTTTCTATACTAATTCTTCGATCGTGTCACAAAATGGGTTACTATTTTACATGTAGTACGTACTTAATAATACAAAGAACGATTGCAACTTTTCTGTTAAACGTAATGATAGTAGATCAAAAAATAGCAACTTCTTTAAATATATTTTTTAATAAAAAATGTATGTAATAAAATATCGCAAAAATACTTATAAGCTGATACACATGATAAAAACCATTTTTATATTATTCCTAAGGCACAATTTGGCACCAATTTGTTATTTTTATTGAAGGTTATATAGTAAAACTTCTCTATTAACAATCATAACAAACTGTAAATTGATTAATGGCTTCCAACATTTACAAGTAAATATGGCGATGGAGTAGTTTACGATAAATCACTTTAAAGTGATTCTCCTGGGTAGCAATAACGTAAGATTTTGAAACTTTCAGTACTACTTTAAAGTTTTAAAAACTATACCCGGGTCGCCGAATAGATATAGTACAAAAAAATCAAGGCAGCACAGATAGTTTCTGATAGGTTTTATTCGAAAGTGAAATTTACAATAAAACATTTTTCCATATGAATTGTGAATTCATTATAATGTCACTTTGAGAGATGGTAGTATAAATAATAACCACATGTTTTAAAAAATTGCAGTTTTATTAATTTAATAAAAAAGCCATTAAAAGTTCGTGAGTAAGACAGTTTGAAAGTCAACGAATTGATATCTTTTTGGTACAATCAAACATGCCTCTTAGTTGAGCCGTATATTTGAATGCTAAAAAGTGGAGGTAATTGTAGGCGGTTTTAATTACTATATCTGTTCGGCGGCCCATGTAGTGTAGTAGCTTCAGGCAAGTGACTGCTACAATCATAATACCACTTTGAAGTTGCAAAGACTTTAAAGTAATTATAGTAACTGGCAATACCGTTCCACTTACCTTAAAAGTTACTCAGAAGTAATAGAACTACATAGTTCCAATAAATAGTAGAAACAACTACATAATTACTAAAATATTCCGAACTGAAGTAATTAATCAAGTCATAAATCTACCACAACGTGGCAAAGCACAACGATGTAATCGAGAAAGTGACGAGTTGCCGCTGTAATTTGACGCAACACATTTCAATAGTGCTACACTAACAACGTGAAATATAGTAAAGCCTAAGGCGCGAAATCCAAACCGTCCTCACTCAATTTGGATCAACCTGTAGTTGTAGTTACGTAATAACTACTCAATCAAAGTTCCGATCTCAGTTACTGCTACTTACATGCTGCTTGAGTTGTGTTTACCCCCCAACTCACGGTGTTTTTAAATTTTTTATATTTTTTATTTATTTTAATTTTTTTATTTTGTTATTTATTGTAATACTACGCTATTTTACTATGTCAAAAGGTTTTATATTTTTTTATATGGCAAAAGGTTTTATGTAACTTTTGTTAAAGTTGTTAATAAAATATAAAATTACAAGCTACATTTGTTTTATACAATTATAAGATTATTGCTTAAAAAGCTATTTAAATAAACTAAAAGTTAAAAAATAACTTAAAAACATAAATACATACAAAGTGAAATAGAAGATTTCTTCTTACAGGAACTACTATTGTGGCATTTAGAATAAGTTTTTTTTGATACTAGAACAAGGTTTGTCTATACATCCTTGACATAGCTACTGTTGCATCATTGGGGGTAAACGCAAAATACCCAGAACGCGTTGTGGACATTCAGTAGACCACAGATTAGGCTCCGGGATCTGGATCCCCGACGTGAACCTACGATCTCGTGCCCGATGTGAACCAAATAATGACCGGACGTTTAGATTACTTGTAATTTATTGCATAAAAAAGTTGCGGTTCGAGGTTTGTTTCATAAAATTATACGTATTGTATTTCTTTAAAACGTGTATATCGAAATGAAAGAAATAATTATTAAGTTCATAACAAAATGTCCACTGAAATGTCTTTCTTTATTTAGAAGTATTTAGTATTATGCAGTCAATAATGCCTGTCATTGTGATAAAAATGCTTTAACGAAATACGATACTTATAATTTTATTTTATAAACCGCAACTTATTTAACATTATCCGGATCACGTCGCGGACGAGACCCTAAGTTCACTTCGGGGATCCAGATCCCGGAGCCTAATGTGTGCTCTATTTTAAAGCTTACCAACTTCACGTTGTGGTTAAAAGATTCGGGCAATGGGCAAATTCGGCGATTGCGAGTAACATATTATATTACACACGGTTTTGAATTTATTTACTGGTTTCGCCCGAAAATACCGATAACTTGGATTTTGCATTTTGCGTTTACATTACACTACATTTACTGACTACGGGACTGCTTATCTATGTTAACCTCATAATAACAATTTACTATTAATTCGATTCGGGGAAGTCAGATGTGCCAAAAGCCTTAAGTGTTCTAATACACTGGTACTGGAAGTTTTGGTTTTATTTTTTATATTATGTATTCTTTCAGAAGGTCTTGATCTTCTAAACACATATCTTTGAAATGATGGCACCAATATAAAAAAATCCAGTAAAGTTATTTTGCTCAGCATTGTGTTACGACGATTACACGAACGGACTTTCAGTTGCTTTTTATGCACCTTTCAAGTGTCTCTTTCGAAAATTAGACAAAATTAACAGAGCTGCTAAGTTAGGTACAATTGTTTATACAGCGATTGTGGAAAAGAACCGTATCGAAGAGGTTGGTATGACTGTTCAAGTGAGGTTACATATAACATTCTGGATTTGGTTTTTGTGCAATCTTTTATAAATATATTGTGTAATAAGAGTTGTCTGAAAAATTGCTATTATTGTAACAGTTTGTTCTATATATGCACATCAGCTAAAGTAATCAAGCATCAAAACAACTGCTTAATAATAAATATTTTGGTATATACCAATCGAATTCTGGTATGCACAATAAACATTCCCTTAATTCGTCCCCTAATGTTTCCTTTGTGTGGGTGTTTTTTTATAAAATTAGCACCACTGCCCAGTTAGTATTCTGGTAGAAAAGTTGTAGCGTCAATTTTTTTGTTTGCAGACAACAATGTTTTCTGTTTGTAACAGCAATTTATTAGATCAAAATTAAAAATTATCTAATTGTTACTTTACTACAATTTTGATCAAGGAACATAAGATTCAATCAAACCTTGAATAATTTGTCAGGTAAGTCCTTTGAAATGTGTGAATTTCTTATTTAGTAGAAAGAGTTAATATTTAAACCTGCATTAATTAAATTTTTTAACTATGCTAGTTTCGGTAGCCCATTCCTCATTAGCCGACCTCTTGATTTCTTCAAACCAGAATCGAATTTTAGTGAGAATAATGCCGCATGCCGAACCTAGCTAACTCATGGCAGTAATAATTATTAACATTTTTATATCGTGGGGCGTTAATTTTTTTTGCCTAAGTAGCTATAGTTTTACTATTGTTACATATATGTATATATAGCTTGTCCAACTGTGAGGCAACAGAAATTGTCTATTTTTGAGTAACGAATAACCTGTGTTACATTATTAAGCTATGCTATTAAAAAGTGTTTGCAAACACTATTACTCTCAGTTTGCTCTCTAAATGGAGAGAATTTACAGAATCTTTGCACTTCTTTAGTCAGTGACACAGCAGTTGTTTTGTACTAGGTCAGTATTACCAACTGGAATCTGACATTGAACCGCAACCCTTTTGTTCTTAGGTAAAAATATAGTAACATAAATTATGCTTTATTCACTAGCATTAATTTCCGGTGTGATAGACTTTTTAAAGATCTATACGTCTTGCTATTTCTACCATTTTTTGACGAAAACTTTCTACCGTTAAATTATTTTACATCTTATACAAAAAAAACATTATTAGCCTTCTAAGAAGATGCAGTATTTATTACCTATAACAAAATTAGTTCACTGTATTCTGTCAGTAATGATATAATTTCACCCGAATTTGATCTTTCAAGACTCAAAAAAATATTTTGGTTAGTTCTAAAAATGTAACTGATACAAGATGATACAGATGGGCAGGCACCTCTGCAGTTTTGCAAAGTGTATTCTGTACTATCATCGCGTGATTCGTTTTTTACGTTGCTTACTAAGAGAAGCTATAAAAAGATTCACTGTTATCAAAACAAAACATTAATATAGTAGTTTAACATACCACCTACGACTTTACGAATGGTTTGGGGGTAGGAGAAGGCGTATCTAAAAGTCCGAAAAATTGTTTTGCCTTGAAAACTCGTCAAGGTTGGCAGTAGTTTCCTTCGGAATTATTGGTCGTGTAGATAGCTAAGCGTGGGAAGATTATAGAGGATTTTATTTTGAACTTCTTGATGTTCGGCTTATCGAACTAAAAAGGTACAGTTATGTAAACAGAAAACAATAATAAAGGGTAACTGTATTTATGACGTAAGATAAACTATATTACTGTTGGTATACATATATGTATGTGAATCTAAGACGTATACTATCATTGAATTTGGCATTGTTAACGAGACATAACTGTGGTGGCTACATTGTATCTTTATCGGTCCTTGATGCTGATTAGTAAGATTACATCATCTTTAAGTATATGAAAGAGACTGAGTTTTTAAAACGTTTTCCATTTCGAATATTGGCTTTTTGTTTTGGTTTCGATTTTAAAATTTTTATTTCAAAATTCTTTATTTGGTTTACAAGAGTTGTTTTGTTTCCGTTTATTTTCAGTTCTTCTTTGTTTTAGAAGTTTTCTTTCTCGGATTTATTTAAATTTATTTCCTAATATTATATGTACTATTAATTGGTCATCACAATCTATACCTTTTTAATTTCGACATGCAACTTAATTAAATTTATTAAATTTAAGTAAAAAATTTAAGTAACATAGGTATTTTAGCTATTTATATTTTTTGATTAATTTTTTAAATTAAATTTACTTTTCCCGAAACTGTATCACCTTTTCCGAAATTCAACTTACTATTTCCGAAATTAAATATACTTTTTTCCGAAAAAATGACCTTTTCTGAAATTGAAATTGAAAAGGTATAAAACAGCAAGGCTAATTTAATGCTATTTTTGTATTAAAAAAGCACTAAAAATAGCATTATGATTTTGTCATCAAAATCTCATATGTTATATGAACAAAAATTTCGTTGCGCCAAACATGGAACCTACCATTCACTGCCAGATAGGTATCATTAAAGTAACATCATCCTGTGTGAGAAAGCTTTTAACTAAACCTTTAAAAAATTGCTTGTTTTGGCCTACACGCCATTCTTATACACAGTACTTATTAATGCGCCATCGATGAAAACTTTTTTCTTTAATTTTCTTAGTTTCGGAAACAGCTGATATTCCGTGAGGGCTAAATCGGACGAATATGGAGGATGATCAATCAACAAAACCAACTTCAGCAAATTCTGCAACGTTATCAGTTGACTATGGGAGACTAAATATGTGCGAATGTTTTGTCTTGCAAGAAGAACGCACCTTTAAAAATCTTACCACACTTTTACTTTTTTCTAAGCAGTCTGCCATAATTATTCCATCTTTGTATCGAAAAACTGATCCCAAGCAGCATCTAAGTAGCAGTAATTGAGATCGGAACTTTGATTGAGTAGGTGTTACGTAACTATAACTAAATTTATGACTTTGTAGGTTTAATTACTTCGGTTCGGATTATTTTAGTAATATGTAGTTGTTTCTACTATTTATTGGAACTATGCAGTTCCATTACTTCTGAGTATCCTTTAAATTATGTGGAACGGTATTGCCACTTACAAGGGGAGCTAACACTTGACGTGTCGCCGATTTCAAAATGTAAATTCGCAGGTTTATAGTTTTTAATAATTTCTCAGGAATAATTTAAAAAGAAGTAAATCCAAAAGTTGCCAATTATTCCCATATATCATTTTATTAAATTTATGGTAACTCTTCGTAGGTTCATGTTCCAATTTTTTGCATAATAATTAGAGAGAGTTACAATTCTAGGTTACGATCTAGGATCTAGGCAATACGCGACTTATAATCGTAATAATTTTTATTGAATTATTTAAAAGTCTAAGAAAAGTCCAACTATAAACTGGGATGCATTTTTACCAAAAAACTAATTCAGAGAAAGTAACGGAGCTAGTGGGAATCGAACGTTAGGCCAACAGTATATAAAACTACCACGTTAGCCGTGCGGCTACCCTATCTGTTAGATTAACGTTTCTATTCCACGTATATACGTTGCGTCTTGTTTGTGTTAATTTGTTATTTTTTTAAATAAGCCCCATTAGATTAAATGCAGAAACACGTATATCCTTATTCTGTTACTTTTGATTTATTTTGAAATCAGCGACACGTCAGCTGTAAAGAGCCATTGTTAGTATATAATTACATTAAAGTCGTACTGAAAGTTCCTGTCACTAGTCTGAAACCATTGTTTAGCCCTTTAAAGTCACGGAACCTTGCAGTAGTGTTGAAAGTAAAACTTACGTTTTTGCTACTCAGGAGAATCACTTTAAAGTGATTTTTCGTAAAACTACTACATCTCCATATTTACTAGTAAAATGCTGGATGCCATTAATCAATTTGCAGTTCTGATTGTTAGTAGATGTTTTACTATATAACCTTCAATAAAAATCACAAATTGGTCCCAAATTGTGCCTTAGGAATAATATAAAAATGATTTGTATCAACTTAGGTATTTTTGTCATATTTTATTAAAAACATTTTTTATTAAACAATATATTTAAAGAAAGCGCGTTGTTATTTTTCACTCTATAATCATTCATCATCACATTTAAAAGAAAAGTTGCTTGATGAAAAATGGTTTATAATTTTGGTATACTGGAATGACAAAGTAATTAAACATTTCATCGCTTTTTGTATCATTAAGTACGCATAACAAATAAAATAGTAATCCATTTTGTGACACGATCGCGGCATTAGTATAGAAAATGATAGAATATTTGCTAAGGTGCAAGAGTAAGAGAGAGCAACCACGCGACACGATGTATTAAAGAGAAAAGAAGTTCCACGAAAGTAACAATTACTACGCCGCAAATGGAGAAGTTCCAGAGACGTTACTGCAACGCATCTGCTACCTAAAAATTGTTCCCCATTTTGCTTACAG
This sequence comes from Agrypnus murinus, assembly GCA_929113105.1. Lineage (NCBI taxonomy): Eukaryota > Metazoa > Arthropoda > Insecta > Coleoptera > Elateridae > Agrypnus > Agrypnus murinus. The sequence continues at coordinate 158,410,858 of OV816026.1, forward strand.
GCACATAATAAAACCGTAGCAATTACGTGCTTGTGACTAGTAGCAAAAACTTAATAGTTCCACCGGTAGTTGCTGGTACGTAGCGATGACTAAAAATCCTACTTGGGATATGAGGACTGTTCTCGATTTTTGAACAGGACATTTCTTTGGGCCCCAACTAGCGTATGTTTACTGCTTTATTTCTGGATTGTATGCTGATCGTATTGAAGACAAAGAGAATTCAGGCATTTAGAGATCCATTCAGTAGATAACTTTCTCATACCCAAACAACAATGTACGTTGTGTAAGAACTGTTCATAGGAATTGGTCCAAGTATCTGATAACATGTTTGTGCTCGATGGTCGGTCACTAAAAATGGTGTCATCTATACTTTCTGGAGTGGTCACAGAAACGGGGCGAATAAGAAACTTAAACTTACTTAACTTCGATGGCAATACGTATTTTCAAACACACGCTCGGTATAAATGTCCAGGGGCCCTTGTTGTACCGACCACTGAGAATTCCACGGTACTTCGCCGATCCTGGCCGTCCCCACATTTCTTTCGCTTGGTCTATATAACGCCATTACGTTCAGACTTTATTCGTTTGAGGAAATTGTATCACCACTTGATAACAACTTCTACGAGCATCAGCATTATGAATAATACGACCACTAGGACAAATACAGTGTTGGAAAAACTTGTCTTTGAGTTTGGATTTTCATGTGTGAACAATAAAGAAATAACGAATAGTTGCCATACTTGCCAAAGCAACATTTTTGCTAGGTAAAAATTTTTAAAACTAATTGACGTTTGTCATTGACACGTATAGCTTGGCAAGTATACGATGATAATTATCTCTTTTTCTGTAATGAATTGCTATTCACTATTTTTTATTTTCTCACATTCTCACAATGAACACTGAGCGCAGTTTTACCAACACTGTATAATAATTTATGATATAATGCCTTTTCTTGCTAAAATATACAATTTAAATGTCGATTTTTACTTTCTTCTTTTTACCGTATAAAGAATTTGATGTATGTACATAAATAAATGTAATTAATGTGGATTTCCTGCGAACATCTTTTTGAGGCAGTGGAATGGTGTACTGGAAAAAATGCGAGTAAAGATGAAATAACATAATTAATAAAAGTTTCACAAAATTTATTAAGATTTCTATGCCTGCCAATTGTTTTAATACTATGTATCATTATCAACGGTATATATTAGAAAGATAAACAAACACGTTGCTCAGATTATGAACGAAAAATAGGAAACCAGGTACAACAAATACATAAAACTAAATATCTATCACTTCCAGTAACGTAGAACGGAGAATTACTAAGCTCAATTTGTTCATTCATTAGAGGTATCGTGTGTTTATGTTTGTATATCCCAAAAGCTTCTGCAATGTCTAATTTGTTTGTTGCTTTGAGGTGACATTATGCGGTTCTGTTTGACGGTAAAAGGTGTTTGGCGTAATTAGATTGTTGTGGGTGTTTATTCCTGTAGCAGCGTACTTTTTTTGTATTTTATGGCGGAATCTTGAAGTGTTTCTCCAATGTATACCAAATTACAAAAAGAACAATGCAAACAGTATTTCATGAAATCGTATGCGCCTTTAGCATTTAGCGCGTCAGTTGGTTATATTCTCTTAGTATAACTAACCAATGGGTTTGTACAAGTCAATTATGTTATGGTTATAATGATTTGCTTGTTCTAATTGTGTGATGATTAAAATTTTTTTATCAAATTGTGATCGTTTCTTTGGAGCGGTACGAACTATGTTAATTAAAGACTTATAAGCTGCTAGTTTGTGCGTTTTATGGCGACATGAATCATTAGGAATAGTGATAGTCTGTATGTGTGGAAGGTTTTCAGTAAATGAAATAGCTGCATTCCTTATATGAGACTATTCTTTTTCATATAGGATGTGGTAATTTAAAAAATGGTATTAGTTTAAAGTTGTAAATTGTTCATCAAAGATTATATGGTATATATTAGTCTGATTTAGCGTTTATTCAACTTCTATAATAAATCTCGAGTGTAACATTTTGAATTGGTTTATCCAAGAAATCCTGTGTGAAAAACTACATAGTACAGGATAGTTCAGATTAATATCTCTTTGGGCATTCTTGCCCTGTTTTCTTAGTTATGGGTAACTTACACGAATAAATAAATTAATTATATCGTAATGACTCTCTTTGTATCTTTCGTATTTTTTCATAATGTCATTCATGTTTGTTTTTAAAATTCTAAAATTTAATAATTAGAAAAATTCAATTGTTTAGCCTTTCTTGGTAATATGGAGTGCATTATTTTTTTATAATTAAACTAAATAGAATGTTTTTATTTGTTATTGTTACTGTGAAAGTTCCTAAATCGATTCCCTCTAGATAGGAGTTTTGGACCATTTTGAAAACTCGCATAAATCCAGCTATTATCTGTTACATTTTTCTGAAGTACTAAGTGAGATAAAACAATATGAATTACTTTAAACATAATTATAGCATACTAAATATGTACATAATCATAACATTTCATATGTAACCTCCTGATAATTATCATTTCATTAATTGCAAATAAAGTGTTATGATTATCTTTAAAGTGATTCATTTTGTTTTTATTTGTTTTACTCCCACTTAGTATTTCGGAAAGATGTCGTAAAAGCTGAGTTTTGTCGGGTTTTGAAAATGACCCAAAACCCACAGAGAATGAGCTTGTTACCAAACTTCATCTATGGAAATACTATGGCGTAACTGAAGATACAAAGGGAGCTTTTTATGAAGATACTATTTTAGTACTATAATGATTAACATGTTTAGGAACAAACTCAAATTATAAAAATGTAAGTGGTTTGCAGGAATAAATATAAATAAAAATTGCGTTGCAGATATGTTTTTGTGTACAGACATACCTATTTGGTCTGATTGAGATTTTGTTATTTATTTGGAGCACTATAATGACGCCTACATTTCTCTCTTATTACCCACCTGGTGAAGTAATTAAATGCAATAAAATGACGAAGATTATTTTACTGCATATTGCAAAACGTGCACTAATTGTAATAGTCGGTCAACCCAAAAACATCTTAATCCTACATAAATGAAATTAAAAGCCACTTTAATTCCTAATCGTTAAAGATTGGATTTTAAACAATGCTCTAAATTTAGGTTGAGACTAAAATAATGTTATTTTATTTGAAAAGAGCAATTGAAAAGTTCCAAGCCTTAATATTTTTCTTGTCGAAATTAAAATATTTTTTGAGTTCCTTTTTCCTACTCTGAACTGGAGTAGAAAAACATTCTCTCAAGTTTCTCGATGGCCAGAACTTTCTTACGTAAGCAAATTAATGTCTGCGACAGAGACTTGAGCTCTCGAAGTCTATAACGTACGTCATTCGGGCGCAAAATTGGGTTAGAAAATTAAGCGTATCTTATGACCGATTGTTAGTTATTGAAATACGATCGTACTACCATAAAACCAATACGAAAACAAGATTATTAACCTGCCGCGTTTATGTTCGAATCGTGACATTAAAATAAGAGCTACTTTTAACCGTTGCCGAGCTTTTAAACATACGATTTTGCATCTTAACTTTTGTATTCCCATCTGTTTATTCGAAACGATTTAGTTGTGAACGTCGCGGAGTTCGAAAGAGGGCCATAAATAACATTTCGCGTTAATTAAAAATTTTAGTGCACAACAATTACTTATTGCTGCAGCCAAAATAAAAAATAACGCAAAACCAACCATTGATTTATATTCAGTAAAGCTGTTGCGAGAGGAAATTTATACCCGGCTCCACGCAACTTTTTATTATTGGCTTCTCTCGCAATAATTAACATAAAAATTATTATTTCCCCCGCTATAAATTTCAGTTGCGCGCGCGAGGGTAAAAATTGTTAATCGCCCCAAAAACTTCTCATAAATACGATATTAAAGCATCGAAAAAAGTGGAGAAAAATAATCAGAACATCTTGCCGATTTACTACAAACCATTTTTTTCTTTGAAAAATGTAAGCGCAAAGTTTAGATAAACACAGATAGTATACACCATAGAAACGAGTGCAAGAAGGATGGTGACATTAATGGTGCGGATTAAGTTATGAGGCCAAAGGGGGCCCGTTATTTAGATTTATTGTAGGCGCTAATTGTCTACACGAACGCTAAACCCTTGCTTTCAAAAGCATTTATAAAATATTCAAACTGAATTCTAAATGTTTAGCTCCCTGCTCCCTTTCCTTTCCATTAAGTAAATGGCACGATGTTCTTTAAGCATTATGCAACTTCCTTGAAATATGTCGATGGAAGTCCCTTGAGTTTATGGAATTTTTAAATCAAAACCGCATCTGCACCAACTATGCAGAATGAAACAATAAAGTGTAATTGGACGGGAGCTGAAAAGTTTTTAGATTTTCTTCTCTTTAATGGTAAAAGGCGAGCATTTGTTTTTTCCTTGTATTACAATGGCAGCGTAAAACTGAAACTCCAAATGACTGTAGAGTCGTAAAGACGCACTTTGAAATAGTTTATAACTTTGACAATACTTTAAAGATTTTCTAGCTATATTTATGAAACAAGCTGTTCTGAAAATGATAATGACTGTAGTAAAATTTCAGAAACCGTATGGAAACTAATAACCGTAAAGGACAGACAAAAACCTACAGTTGCTACTAAATTGAGCATTTACTAAATTGGTATTAATTCTGTCTGCAGAGCAATATTTCCATGCACCGATGTCAATCAATCAGTTTTCCTGTGAGAAAAGTATTACTCGCATTTCTACGAGCTAATTAATTATAACATTAACTTAAAGACCATGAGAAAGGAAATAAAACGGTTCTCATTTCTCGGTCATACGAAAATATAATTTCTTCGACAGAACAAGTAAAAATTAACCAATGAAATAAGTTAGAGAAAAATATTATTGTAAATAAACTAAATACGCAAAAATGAAATGATTAGTATGTCTGAAAATTTTAGTTCATCTTTTAAAATGTGATGCAGACTATCGAATCTGATTTATTCTAATGAGTTTTCATCATGTCGGGATGGTACAAATTGAGGAGTCAAAGCTCAATATCCAAAATTTTAATTTTTGAAATTACAAGTAAATAAATACTGTCTTTTGAAGTAGTCTCCAGATTAATTCTATTGCAATTTTCAATTTTTAATACATTTTTTCAGACTTTCAGTTTTCTCAACACACTGAATGCCAAATCTAGAAAATTCTGAATCATCTGTAGAATAGGAGCGTAATTCAATAATACTTTACACTTTATTAAAAATGGTGATCTGACACAGATGCTTGCCGCATCGGGCGCACTTTAACGGAATGCTAAACGAGCAGGTACACACGTAGACACCGCCTTATATTCACTTCCCCCGTGACCAAACTACGTTGAGATTGACATACAAGCACTTTAACGTTAACTATCGTCACCCAGGTCGAGGTCGACTTCGAGATACGCCCATCTCTCCGTCTCTAAGAATTCAGTGCACTGTGTGGTTAATTTACAAAGCTCAATCTCACATCAAAACAACAACTATTCCACAAATTGTTAACAATCAACATAAATCCAATATAACACATTGTCCAGCAATCACAATTCGAGCAACATATTACGTTACCAAATGATAACGACAACAATCAGGTAACAGATACCAGCACTTATAAGTGACATATTACAAACACAGTAAATATAACATTACGCATTTGCGTTTTTGGTCTCGATATACGACACTACCATCGACCGACCGTCCGTCCATTCAACACACTATAACACAACTGCCCTTCTGGCATAAAATTACCGACTTTTGTATACTTATTGGATATTTGTTTCTTACAGCGTAGGGTGTGACAAAAATATGAAGATATAGGGTCAGAGGGGTTACTAATTTATTGCCATACATTCTTTCGTTAAAATATATTTGAGGGTTTCACATGGAATCCAAAACTTCAGAAAAAAAAATAGGTAGGTAACTTTACAATTTTAATTCAAGTTAACATCTTGTAGGTATTTCATTAATTAATTGGGAAAATTTAAATGTATGAGACTTTGAAATACTTAAATTCTGCAACTTTGAGGTCGAAAAATTGGAAACTTCGCAATCGAAAACTTGAAAATTATACTTCACTTTTGTTACACTTTATGCTTTAAGATAGAATCTAAAATTCTAAAACCTGCAAAATGTTATGGTCAAAGTGGTACGAAATTTATAATACGCATCCTGATATACTGAAATTTCAGACTGATAAATCTTCTAAATATCTAAATACATCAAACGCGGCAGTAAATTAATTAAATTAAACAGCGTTTCATAAAACATACCTTTACTTTAAAAATCATTCGTAGATAACTTGAAGAGGTTACTTACTTTTAATTTTTTCATAAATTGCATACCAGGAAAGGTATTTTCTGTAAGTCTGTGTAACTTAAGTAGCCTTGTCGAGTTTCTTCTGCTTTTTTGAGCAACTTTTACGATTTTACTACCAGAGAATCCCTAGAAGTTAGTCCCACTATAGCGTAGATGTGAAACTGTGAAATAAAAAATACAAAGGAGACGTACGTTTTCACAGTAAAAAAATACATTTACCAAATGTATTATGGTAAATTTAAAATACTGAAGTACCGTAGCAACTTTAGCGATGCCTTTATCATTAATTACGGAGACCACAATTTTTCTTTAGAATCTTATTCTGCGAGTTATTCTCTATATCCTAATATCATTGATTCACTAGGTTCAAAGGGGACTAGATATCAAATAATTTATTCAATGAATACATAGCATATTCAACAAATTGAACAAAGAGATATGTAAGTGTAACCTTTAAAATCCCTTAGAATTTCAAATACAAACCATTTCCAAGATTGAACTATTAATTGTAATACTCAAAATTTACCTAAAGATACTTACTTTAAATCTTATTGCTCCGGGTGAGATCTATTATTAATCAAACTATAACTCAGGTTGGTAGGTACTGGTTTCTTAAGCTTTTAATTGGTCCAATATTATCTCAGAAACCGGTTAAACTAAAATTATGCAGCGCATTAGAACTCAAAAGAATCCTAATTCCTTTGTTAATTTTCGGTTTTTATTATTAATTAGTTTATTTGACCGAAAATTTACTTTAAATACGGTACGAAACATATAAGACTTTTATATATTCATTCGAAAGGTAATACATAACCCATTCTCACAAATTGAATGAATTAAAACAAAACGCTCTGTGCGACAGATTATTGCAGACTGCTCTTGAGGGGGATGCAATATTTTATCGTTATGATTTTTATTGATCACCTATCAGGAAAAAATTGACGTTAGTTTAACCCAATGGTAAAAATGCTGAATTTATCTTATAAATCATTATTGCCTCCAGTACTTAAACGTCTTAAAGAGAAGTTTTTTTTATAAGCAGCATATTGTTCTCGACAACTGAAAGTATTGCAAATAATAAGATAAGAATTTGACTGTTGCAACTCGTAAAACATTGTATATGATTTCTATGCGTGCTTTTAAACTAAAGAGGGGCTCAATATCTGTATTACTTGACGATAATTCCATTAATTCTCGTCTACCATATGAATCTTGACCATGAGATAATTTCGAGCTATTTACAACTTTGAAAATCTTATCGAGGAACAACTGTCATTTAATACATGACGGGAAAATATTCTAGCATGCGAATTGCTTTAAATTTAACCAAGAGGAAAAAACTTGTATTTTGCAGAGGTGGTATTCATAATTTTACCATAGAACGAAGATATATGTTTCAACACGTTACCTATTGAGCCTATTGACTTTTCTTTTGAGGATCATAACAATAAATCCAAGATTCGTCACCAGTCACGATATTCCAAACCAACTTTGAAGTGCCGCCTTGGAATTTTTCCACAGTTTTTCTGCACCATTCAATGCGTTGTTCTTTTTCATCGGGAGTCAGTTTATGTGGAATCCATCGAAAACAAAGTTTTCTCACTTTTAACTGTTGATGTAAAATGTTTTGTATTTGACTCATACCAATGCTCAATCTTGCCCGAATAAATTCATAAGATGTCCGTCGATCTTCCTCAAGCATTGCTCGAACAGCGGCAATATTTTAATCAGTAACAGCAGTTCTTGGGGGTCCTTCACGAAATTCATCATTAAGAAAAAACGGTCTCTTTTGAATTCGCTGTACCATTTATAAATTGTTGGCTTAGACGGGGCTTCTTGGCAAAATGCACTTCTAAGCCAATCTACAGATTGTTTAGGCGTTAATGGCGATTTAAAATAGTAAAAAATCATAGCCAGGAAATGTTCTCTAGTCAAATTCATTGTTGGGTGAACACACAATCTTTAAATTATGATAATTAAAAAACTATTAGAGCAAATCGAACAAACTAAACGGCAATCAACTCGCAAAACATTAAAAAGTAGCTGTCAACTAAAAACAAATATCATTCGTTTTTAGAAACATGGCATTCTAAATATTATCAGTGTTCCACTCGTACAAAAGTTCTTAAAAACGACTAAATAAATAAAAACATTAATTATTCAGATACTTATTTATTATGCAGAGAAAAAATAGAGATGGCGTTGAAAAGAAGAACCGTCCTTCTAAAATAAGTACGGATGGTCAGTGTATCACTTATATGAGTTATTGATACAATTTTTCAGTGACTTAAATCTATCTAATGACTTTTAAAACAACACAAGTCTATCATGTAGTACTGTTTTGGCTAAGACTAAAAGTGGGACGGAAGAAAGATTAAAGTTTGCACTAGAAGAATTGTATTATAATGAATTATGGTTAGGTGGATTACATGTTTGTAATTTACATGCAAAACAATGCGTCTCATATCACATGCATGGTCCTACCGCATATTGGTATCATCCAAAGCTGTACAACATCATCTATATTTACAATCGCGTTTCAATATTGCGGCTAGCTCATGATTCCCGAAACAACACAAATTGTTGTAATAAAGTTATAAAAATAATAATTAGTAAGCAATACAAAAATTAAAAAAAAAAGTATACGAGGATGGGGTTTGAACCCGCGATTTCTGATTACGAATCTGATAAGTTAAGCGCTAGGCCAATCAGCGTACAGCTTCCAGTTTTTCTTTATAGGTTATTATCAAAAGCAATAAATCAATAAGTTTTTTAAGTATTTTTCTAAATAGTTTTTGGTTTTCTTCATAAAGTTTAATATGTTTTTGACGTAAAATGAATTCTTCCTTCGATTGATACCAAAATTTTTACTTATACATTTGCAAATTTACACTCTAAAAAATTACCGGTGAATTATACCCTAAAAAATGGAGGCAACTATGTTACCTCCATTTTTTGGGGTAAATTTACTTCAAAGTGTAATTTTCATAGGAAGTGAAAAATTTCAACATTAGGTTAAGTTTGCATTGTAATGTTTCCTTTTTAAGTAAATTTACAGATTAAAATTACAATCTCAATGTAATTTTACATTTTAACATTAAAACACCTGTGTAAAGTTACATGACAAAGTTAATATTTCATGGCAATAGTACTTTTCAGGGTTAAAATACAAATGTGAAAATACTTCTTGAATGTAACGATGACTTGCGAAAGTACTTGCAAATTCAATCGTTCCTCTGGGAATTGTATGAAACAAAATAAAATCAAAGTAATTTTTATTGAACGTATGTACTTATATAAAATATAAGACATTAACAGAACTTCTTTTCAGGGGCTTTCGGAAATATTTGGTCTCTCAAAGACATTCAGATAAAGTTTCGATTCCACCTAGAAAATTAAAAAATTATAAATTATATAAACAATTATACACGAGTACCTTTCTCAATTACAGTTATGCTAGTTTATTTCGAATTCTTCAATTTTTGATTCATCCTAGAAAAACATTAAATTAAATATTTTTATTTTATTGGTTTAAATTTGTAATTTTAACATATAGGTACTTACCGATTATTATTTTTTAACTTCTACTTTAAAATAAAATTCTTCCCATCTTCGGTCATACGTGTAAAAATTTGCCTTTAATAAATCCGCACTACACTACAACGAAAAACAAAATATTAATGAGCAATGAACACTTCGTTCGGTATCGATAGAGTACGCCTCGCCGAAACCATAAAAGAATGGTACACACCATTCCGACCATTCCCCAAAAAGCCTATTTGGACTGTTCATAATGGATTCCTGAATTATTTCACGAAACGAAGGTCACAAACAAGTGCGATCAGCGACATAGCATCTCAACGGTTAAAAACATATTAAGGGTAAAATTACACTATTCTTGTTCAAGTTCATCTTATCTTTAATATTACACTAAAAATGAATTAAGTTATTGAGCAATTATACATTTGTAAGGAAAAAATTGTCTGAGTTATGTAAATTTATATTATGGATAGTGATTTTAACCAGTTCAATGTAGTAGAATTACTTATATTTGTATAATTTTACATAATTACAGGGCATTTTACCACAAATAGTAAAACTACTAAATGTATAGGTAAAATTAATTTTAGGGTAAAAATACCGCAAATAATAGCGAAAAGTTACCTCTTTCCCAAGGTAATTTTACCTCATTTTTTACAGTGTAGAAGGAGAATGATAAAATTCCATTGGATTTCCTATATTATCGTTTCCAAAACAGAATGTATATAAGCAATGTTCACAAAAAATGTTTTTCTGAAAATGTTGGTTCATGGGCCGTTTGGAAATCATGACTTTAATTTTTACCTGTCTGTAAGTTGCTAAGTATGTGTACTTTGCAGCAACCGATAACATAATAATGTGCTTGCCAGGTAATTTAGGCTTACGTAATTTTATTACTAGTAAGTTAAATAAATACACACTTTAACATAAAAAAATTGCATATATGCATACGAATTAACTGAAAAATATAAATTTCAAGAATACATTTAAATTGTGCAACAACGGAGGTGACCAGGGTCATAGTCAAGATTCGTTAAACTATGGAAGAATAAATAACATTCTAGGTCAAAAATATTAGCTATACCTACTATTTACCTCTAAAATGCCAATAGCATTTATTTATAGAAAACAATTATGTGTCTACATCTGTTTAGTAACTTTTAAGCTCCTTTAAACACAAAAAATACAAGTGTTTTTGAACTCAAGCACTGTGACTGATGTTATGATTGACACTAAAATGTCTTAATAAGCCAGCCGATTGGTGGTGAAAATATTTTGAGGATTTAGGCCGTAGTAAACTAACAACATAAAAGTAAAGACAAAAACATATATTTAAGTACAATAATCGACAGACATAACATACTTGGTTTATGGTTGGGTAAAGAGGTCAATTTTTATACCCAGTACGATGGCAGTTTATCGCGGTTTTAAAATTTTCTAGGTTAAACGTCCTCCAAGATGAGGTTAAAAGTCAAAACTTGGCAAAAGTGCAAAATTCCGGTCTCAATAAAAACGTTTGAAATTAGCGGCGCGCATTTTATTTTGGAAAGCGCTAGAAAACACGTGGGGCCTCAGGGTTAATAATTTTCAAACGTGTTTAACTTACTTTATTGCTATCGATAATCACCACGTACAGTATATCCTTTATAGATTAGTAGATAACGCTGAAAAAGCAATTTAGATAAAGGTCGACCTTCGACGGTCCTAGACATGTTGGTACCACTCTTGCACTGTTTGTGATGATAAGTAAAATTAACCTTTTTTCTAACCAAAGTATGGGGGCCCGATAAGGTCCCAAATTAACTACTAGATCGAGTCATAGTTAAGGAATTGCTTTTATGATTTTGTTTTTCTTTATATTGGGAAAACTTTCGCAATGTTGTCAAGGTTAAGATCATGTGTACAAATTTTTGTTTGTTTTTATTAATTGGACTTGGTAGCAAGCGATTAGTAGCAAAGATTAAGTAGAAATGTAATTTAATTAAGGATAAAATTATGAATAAGAGGAGAATGGAATATTTTTAATCAGAATTTTCTGGGAAATAGTTAAGATTAGTAGTTTTTATTCTTCAATTTCACGTATTATTAAAATGTAATGTAGCGAAACCGCTACATTATACTGTAAGAACAATATCAATGTTTTATCTGTCTGATATGTTGCATAAAATGAATTTTTCGCAGAACTGTGAGAAGTAAATAAATTACCTGATTAAAATACATGAAACATTAAAAATTATCAAACAATATGTAGATTAGTTACAATCAAACAAACTGTTATAATAAACACAATAATCATTTCCTCGGATATTAAACAATTGCCAAATACGTCACACTGTTAAAAATGTAGATTAAACAAATCAACAAACAGGAAATTTGAATAATTATATTAATTAGTGCATGTACAAATGTAACATTTAAAGATTTACACACACAGAAACAAAAAAATTCAGACCTTAAAATTTTTTTTTCCGTTCCTTACATAGACGCTGCAGTTCCTGAATAATACTTTTACAACTACAAAAAGTTTTTCTAATAGTTCAAATGTATTCTAGTGCACTCAAACTATTTCTCAATATATTAGTGGTTCGTGCATGATTATGAAAATTCATATATCATTGAGCTTCTTCTTGTTGTCCTAGATCTAATTAGAGAAAAAAGAAAAAACGTTTCAAACGTTTACAGTTAAAATAATTCAAAGTTCTATAAAAAAATAAAATCTTCATGCGATCATATTTGACATTTTACACATTCCATTAAGTCAACTTTTTTTGATGTAGAAGATTATTGAAGAACATTCCTCACCGTATTTCGCAATATGGGAAATATAGGAAATAAACAAAAAAAAAACGGAATACAAAGGACTAAATTGTATGTATTTTGTAGCAATATTAGTATGTTAGCAAATCGATCTCGTAGAATCTTATACATCAGAACAATTCGAATCGATGCATTTCTATACGCTCGAGACCGATCATTCAGTTACAGCGAAATCGAGCGAATCCTCGGAAGTAATTTCACTTGCATCATAATCAGAAAACGAACATTTTTTGAATCAGAAATATCAGACTTGAGGGAAGGAAATATGCAAGAACCAAAATGAAAGTTAAAACTGGAAATAGATTTAGAAAAATGTTATGTGACCTTTTACGACACCCGATGGTACGAATCTTGGATATTGATAAAGAAAAATGTTGTGTAAAATTTTTGAAAGAAAATTTGGAAGACTTCATATGACCGAAAGAAGATGACATTCAGGAAGTAGATTCGGAATTTATATTTTATGATCCTGTAAATTTTACTGGAATTTACCCATTCAAAAACAGTCGCTCCCGATAGGGTCTCAATTAACAAGTTATAGAAAGACTTCAAAAGAATTTGAAGGAGTTTTGATTTTTATTACGACTTATCAGTTTTTTTTTATTATTTTTCAATTTTATTTATTTATTTATTTATTTATTTATTTATTAGAAGAATTGGGATTCCCATTTTCAAATTTTTTGTTATTTATTTCAATGTGTTTTTTTGTATTCCTTAGAGTCTATCTATCTGACGATATATTTTTTCTTTCCTTTTCCATAGTATTCGGTTCTCAGTTACTTTAACATCACTTAAAATATGTAATGTATATGATCGAATAAAAAACTACTTTTTACAGTTACAGATCATTTTTTACTTGTGAAAAATTTTGTTTACCTTTTTATTATTTGAGCTACGACCTCTTGCAAAAATATCTATAAAACCTATAACAATAAAGCATCTTTCAATGAAATATACCCACTGCTAAGATCATATACAGAATAGGGAAATAAACACGGTAATAGGGAATTTATGCAGCAATACAGAAATTAATACGGCAATATGGAAATAGAGAAGGCAATACAGCAATGCAAACGAAAATAAAAACAGTTATTGCCGTAAAGCCGCAATAGGTGTACTTTCGATGTTATCTTTAGTATTTAAGAGTGTGGCTAGGATCATCGCGTTTTTGCTGACACTTTCTATTCTGGTTATGACAGGTACTGGAGAAATTTCAGTTAACATTGTCACGTCTGGTCTGATGTGTTGGAAAACACGGTTGTAGAAAAATCCCTCTGTAGGTCTGTTGAGCGCGTGAGTTGAATAGCAGAATTTCAGTAGCTTTGGAGCAGGATATAACATTTTCTGAAGTTACTGCATATACCATACCTCAAGATAATAGCTTCCCAAACACCAGTTAAGTTATCTTCCTGTTTAGTAACTTGAACGATTTAAAAAATGCTCTATCTAGGGGCTGTAGATTAGAGCGTTGTGTGGCTTGCTATGAGTATTACTCGTATGGGTAAATTCAAGGGTTTCTACCGAACTACAGTGCGAAAATTGTGATCATCTAAAATGAGCAGTGGGTCGCCGTCTAGTTTCCTAGGTAAATAATGGTCTTTCAGGTAACAGTAAAAAATAATAATTGCAACATAAGCAGACTTGGAAATCATATAAATGGTCGAACCATCTTTGCATTCGGCTGTTTCATTTTTGCCCTTAAACACACAGCTTGGATATAAAAATTTCTGCATTGCGGCAGACTATTACAGTCTCCTCTTTTTCTCTGGATATTACATTATTTAGGACATTCTTCGAACCCTTAGCAGCAAGTACTATTGGGAGATGAATGATTGGTACGGCAGATTTTTCCTGTTTAAATAGGACTTTATCCTTATGACTCTCTTCCATAATAAAAATATTAAATTTAAAACTGTTACTGTCAAAGTTGTCGGTGTAATATGCCAAAATTTCAAAAAATCTGTCTACTTTATAATTCAACCGTATCAATTCTTATTTATTTTGCAATAGTACGTACATCCGTATTTATATTATTTATAAATGAAGTCCAAATTTGTCAACGTTAAATATGCTTCCTGGTTTGTTAACTAACCTATTCGCAACTAATGTATTTTGTAAAAGATCAAAACATTCGGGTAGGTACGCTTTCCTTGCTCATGTTACCGCGACGAGTCTGCAAAACTCCGTCAGATCTCCTCTGATTCAAGTCAATTCTGAATTTCATTTTAAAAACAGATGAAGCCAAGTTAGTCGTTCCATTTCTTCTTCTTAATTGAATTTATGTCTTGTGCTATTTGTATTTTCGAATCTCAAGCCCTTGTTGGAGAGAGTCTGTTTTTTTTGAAATTTACGAATGTACTTGACCAGAAGTGCTTCTACTCCCATTCTTGCCCGAGAAGTGATGATGATCCCAATGGCTTTTTAAACAAACATTTGTTCGAAATCCTACGTTTGGAAGTAGTGCAAGGAATGCCAACGGATTTTGCAGCCTGATTCAAAGGTTCTCCTGTCTTGACAGCTCTTGCGGCATTCTTTAATTGATTCTCGCTCCATTCTGCCCTTATGGAGCCTCTATTTCGTTTGTAAAATGTTGGCGTGGCTATGACGACAAGTAAATGTAATATTAGTTGTAATCTCAACAAATTTCTAATTCACCATTTCACCCGGTTCACACACACCACCTCCAATTCCATATGGAAGAGATGGTGAATAGAACCACTTAAGTTACTTTCACATCAGGCACTCTCTTTGCTAGCATAATGCATAAAGCTAATTTCTGTGCAAGATAAACTCTCTTAAATCTTATCTAGAGTACACTCTACAATCGTTCACATTACAATCTGAGCAGTAAACTTCTGATTAAAAACCAGTGATGGAGATGCTACTAACTGATGACACATGACATCCTGGGAACTTTTTTGAAGCTGAATCATAAACAGTGTAGTTGACCGACTACATTTTCAATGAATAAAAACTCTTGACAGAATTTAGTCCTGGTGTGGGCAAGTATTTCTGGACGTCCACCATGACGACTTTTATATTGGTCTGGTTCTGTGAATCTTCTTCGCTTTTCCGTTTTAGAGAATATATTTTTTGTGACTCCATGGGTGTAGTCCATATTCTTGTTCAATTTTATGACATTCTTCTAAAGAAGCTGTATCCTTCAAATGAATAGTGAACTTGTCGCAAAGATCATACGTGTCAATCGAGGGTTGACTGAACGATAAGTTAAACTCGCTGTTAAATATCTCTGCGTACAACCAGTGTTCGGGAATATTCTCTTTAGGAATACCTTTCTCTTTACAGTCCTACAGAAACAAATTGTACATTCAAGAAATGTTCAAATGTGTACCCAAATATTTTCGTTGAAACCTGTTTCTAGTGTAATGAGACTCTACACAGGGATAACTTTGAAAATGCTCGCGTATTATGTTTCTAAAGGCAACTGGAAGGTTATTTACTGGCTCATGCCTGCCCTTCTGATCAAGTTCAGCGAAATCATTAGACTGTCTTTTCTTTAAAGCAGTACGTACTGTGATCTGTGATACAGAGAGCGTATTAAGGAAGAATGTGCGTCAAATTGGAATCTTACTTCCATTGATAGAGAAAAGATATTTCAAAGAGGTCTTCCTCTTGCCTTCGCGATGACCGTTTCTTAATCGAATTCGTTGTACGGGGATGTCTTCGATGCATGAAATTATAAATTGCCTTTTCTGGTTTTCCGAATTAGAGGAATTGCGAGTGAATTGCTATACGATCTTCTTCAGCAATTTTCTTTGCGCACTCGTTTAAACATTTTCCACTGATACACGTTACACCCATAACTTCTTTATCTTACCCTTAGTCGTAATATATTCATTCCCTGCAGCTCTGATGTTCTTTTTCCATTCGGCACTATTCCTTTTTCTTCTTCCCCTTCTTTATTTGTTGAACCACCTTGCATCTATGCTGGCAACATTATTTTCATGCTCTTCGTCACTACTGCGTTCACTATAGGTCTGTTTAGGAATATAGGATTCATCTGAATCGTTGCCTTCTGAATTTGATTCTTCTTGTTCATTTTGGTGGGCTTCTTCGGAATCGACTTATGGTACAATTAAGTTAGATTCAACAACGAAATGTAATTCTGTAAATAATTTAAAAAGCTATTCGTGAATTATGTTGTACAAAATAAAATATCTAGCTGTTTTACCTTCAAAACTTGCCGAATTGTAGTTGTTGACTTCTATTCCGGACCCGTCTTGGGTAGCCACAACTTGTACATTATTCGGTAAAGGGCCAAACGGTTCTTTCAAATCGGAAGGCATAAATTGAAAAATTATCATATCATCAATTTGAGGGAAAAGTAGTAGGCTCTCGCTTGATTTACCGTATCAGCATCTTGCACCACGATTTCGGTTTGCAAACATTCATTTCGTAAGGCATTTGGGGGATGTTTTTTTTAGATTTTCACCAACATTTCAATGTAGTTCATGCCCTCTAGCTAATGCTTTTGTGTTCTAGGCAACCTGCGCTTTTTATTGAAGTATCCGCCAACAATTCAACAAACAACGATGTCACGCACTATCTTTCGAACTACTGAATGGACTGAAGACAAGTCTTCAGCGCAGAAATAGTGAACAATGTATTAAGTTCCACAAACGATGGACTTAATATCGTATACAGTTCGCCATCACAGAGTTAAACAGTATTATGGGACTTAATACTACAAAAATCATTAAAGATTTAAAATTTCCTAGGTCCAGAAGATACCAATAGCCCATTACACTGTTTGGTTCGAGAGAAGGTGTAGACTTAATATCATTTATACACTGCTGTACCGAAAATTAAACGACCTAGGACTTAATACTCTTTACCATTGGAAAGAGCGAACAATTTTAGGCAGGAAACATATAAAACGTGCTACAGATATATATCTTAAACAGTAATAAAGTTACTTTTTGCTACTGACGTTGGATGGGAGGCTCGATCCCCTTTCTTTAGCTATTTATGTATTTATAAATAGGTTTCTCTCATTGGAGTTGTCATATTCAGTATCGATAGTAATTGTCAAACTTTCTGAAACCTTTCCTTTCTAGTTAATTGCAGGGACAGAAACTTGTCTATGTTTATATATTCTTGTCTACCGCAAGCGTCATTAAATATATACTTCAGTTAAGTACCAGAATCCTGGATTCTCAGGAATGTCTAGCGTATATCGCTTTAAAGTGGAAGTAAATTGTTGAGTTTTCTTCATCATTAATTCACTCCATGAAAAATGGAAATATCGTACTTGGTATTGACACCACTATATATTTCTTGAGATGGCATGAGAATTAGAACTTGAACCCATTAAACTAATCTAGTTCGTGCTAACATTAAAACGATCACATTTAGAAGATTAAACGTGGAATCTGACAGTCTACACGGTTTTGCAATGATGAACGATTAGTTTAAGTTCTGATAAAATAAGAAAAAAAAAAGATTCTTTGCAAGTCACGGCTTTGGAAGTAGAAGACCGAATGATTAATAATTTTCTTCTGCACCTTTATGGGTTGCCACCTATTCACCAACCAATTAACAGAAAGCATCTTGTATTATTAAACAGTAAATGGCGTTAATTAACATGGCCGTTTTGTTGGCTATTTTTTATGCGGACAGGTTAGTGCGTTCCACGGCGACACGTCCGAATGAAAAATGTTCCTACATTGAAATAATTAAAAAGTGACAGCTACGATGGGGCAATTATATTAAATAAACTACGCAGTGATATCAGTATTAATTTCTGCTTTTTTTTCTACATTACAACAGCGTTCTCGCTTTTCCGAGTTAAAATCGCGCCTGGATTTTGTTTGTAGACAGTCTCATGGTCAGTACAGTATCTCTCGGTATGTTTTGACTTATTACACGAGTTTGCATCTCGCTTCGATGTATTAACCAGCTGCATTCTGTATGATGTTTATGTGATTTGGATATTTAATATGCAGTCAGTGAACTGGCTCGGCTTTGCAACAACGCATGGCATTGAAACATCAATAAAATTATAAAAATAAGTTGTAATTGCGTTTAGCCAGTTTGTGGTTGATTTGTATTTATTTGCCTTCTCGACAGACGAGTGTAGAAGGTAAATCACGATATACATTCATACATAGGTGGTATTGCGTGCGCAGAAATAATTTTTATTTGTTTATTGTTACATTGCAAATTGTGCATGTACTAATTACAAAAAGAATTACACATACATGTATTATAGTATATAAATCAATCACACTGGATTCGAAGCTAACCCAATCTAGGGTGAAAGATTGAGACCAAATTTAGGCCCTAGCACAGAATCTAGCATGTGTCTTATTTTAAGTTATTGTTATAATTATTTTTATTTATAATCGCTACTTGATTACTATTTCAGTATTATTGTCTCGAGCTTTAAAAAATAGTAAGGTATGTACGATCTAGTTGCTAAATCATATAACAAAAGCAAAGAAACGTCTACATAGCAGAAAATAGGAAATAGAAACTCCTAATAATTAAATGTACGAAATAGTAGGAAAGTGTCTTGGAGCATCTCTTCAAAACCAATACATGTAAAATGGTAAATTTTACCCTTATTGGGAAGCTTAGACGTATAGTAGCATTTGAACATGGTTAATAACAAAATTAAATTAATATCGTAGAAAAAACATAAGCAACACTGCTATGGGGTTATTATATTTAGATCTATGTTGCATTACTGGCTCTTACAACTTTAAAAATACAGAATCAGAATGAAATCTCTGTACAATTGCTGTAGCACTGGAATTACTAGGTACTAGCTACTTAGCAGACCCGATGAGCCGGTTGATCTAAACTAGTCCACGATTGGGTTTGTTCTGTTCTTCAAAACAAGATATTTTATGTTTTCTTATGTTTACGTTGCTAATCTAACAACTGATCCTTTTATAATACAATTTGATGAGGTCTGTCAGTCATATGATAATTCCGAGAACGCCGATAATTAAGAAAAGGAAATTGGTGTAGGTCAAGTCTTTGAAAACCAAGTCATCAACGATTAAAATTTGTCGCACATTAAACCTGGAATTCTCATTATTAAAAAGTTTAATTAATGAGTCAAGACAAGGCGTCATATTCCGGGGAATTAACCGTATCGCATCACAGATATTAGAATTCGTAATGTAATTTTCTTATAAAGCTGAATGGCTTTTATGTTTTTTAAATTAAATTGAAAGCCGTCGCCACTAAAAATCGCTCTTTAATCTAATTAACTTATCTTATTTGGAAAACAAATGTTCTCTTTAAAAGTCAGATAAGATATTCTGATGTTCTTTTATAAATCAAATCAATTTTTAAGCTGTTATTAGACCTTTAATTTATTTCAAGTTCAAGTCTACGTTCTTAGTGTTGTGCAGCATATACAAATTCGTGCTTTATTGACAAATTATTTTGCTTGGATCATAAATTACAAAGGTGGAGCTTACAATTAATAAAATATCACCATAAACGCGTTTATAATCTTTTATATATATTTTTCTAAAAGCATTTGTCAAAATTACAAACAATTTTGACTTTCTGTAATCGAAAACTTTATTAAGAATTTTTTGTCCCAAATGCCATCAGAATTGCACTGGTCAAGTTTGGTGAATGGCTATAAGCCACCCTGTACAGTTTAAGGATATGTATTACTTTCGAGTAATTGTATTACTTTTTCTAATGGTGTTATTCGATAGAGTTAAATTTCCGATGGTTATCCTCGATACAGCTACTTAGTTATTTATTATTATTTGCCGAATAAGTGCCGAAAATATTATTTCTAGTAAAGTAATTACACAATATATAGTATAAAGCACCATTGTTACTGATGCAGTGGTTAACAATGTTATGTTTTAAATATTACGCTATTATTATAACTATTAAGCAAGCGTATATTAATGACGAGTAGGTTTTTATTGCATTGACAACTAAACTGCCGCAATCGCATTGCGCCATCAACAAAGCGGTGCCAAGACATGAAATTAATAGTTATCGAAAAAGTAATTGAAGTTTTCGGTTACTCAATTACAGTCATTACACTCAGTACATGACAATCAATTACTTTTCTTATTAAGTAATTCAATTATTTGGCAATCGAATTACTTTCAATCATGGAAATTGATGATCGGTAATCGATTACTTTTTAATGGTAGTCGGCCCAATTTTGATTATAAATTATGCATGGTGTCCGTTTTTGTCAGCGCACTTTGGGAATCTCGCTTATTTAAAGAGATACAAAAAATTAGATTTTTCTGCAAAACTATTCTTGAAACACTGCCAAAATTGTAAATTTCAGGCTTTTGGAGTGAAGTTGATAACCAGCCCAAAAATCTGATTTTAAAATGTTTTAATAAAATGTTAAAGGGTATTGCCGTGGACTTTCCCACGGCCAGGATAAAAAATACATTTTAGTTTGCATTTTGTCTGTCTCAGATGTTTTGTTTTTGTTGCGTAGAAAATATATCATTTTTATATAACACTACGTTTCAAACTACTAGAGTTTCCTGCCTCTTGGACAGTTTCCTAACTCTTCAGATTATGTACAGCATTTATAAGAAAATTACCGAAAATGGCAATAAGACCATATGTAATCTTTTGACATATCTTACACTCGACGGAATAGGTGCGCCACGTGTCTCAGCTTTGGCGATCACTTTTCCCCGATCATTGAGAATGTGCATACTATCCATTCAACTGGACTATGCTAAATCTCATTAATAATATTTAATAAACATTAGCATATTTTCTATAGATTGAGTGTGCTTCTGACAAGGTGCATTCTAATAGAAGTCTAAGTTTCCACCAAATTTCTCAATTATCAACAACTTATTTCTTCATTACTAAGGTCACTTTATTGTATGGTATGTTTCACTTCATCTAAACGTGTCACAGTGTTATAGACTTGCGGCTTGGGTTTTATAGAATTTGTAAATACCTGTCAATAATCATCCCATGTTTTGAGGTTACTCTTTAGATTAGAAGGAATACTATAAGAAATATTTTCCTAAGAGCTTCACTGTACCTCATGCTGTCTCTAGTTGCCGTATTTTGTCTTTAAATGAGATAATAACCGAGATACTATCCATCCGTAATCACATAAACTGAACTATTAATTCTAACATAACTAAAACTATAAGCTAAGCTAAAAACTTTATAACTAAAACTGTAATTTTAATTTCGAATGTAAATGATATTTTAAAATTTACATCGAAATTTTTAGTGCTTGTACTTCTCTTGTAATAGCATTCATTGGTATTACATATTTTTGCATATTACATACTAATGATTGTTAACAGTTCCTCTTGATCCCCTTGACATTCCATAATTTATTTGAATACTTTTTTGCAATCGGTGTGCTCTATTATACTCGGATGATTGGATCGATTATTTATTATTAATGCACATTTCTTCTATCTTCTGCTAATTTATTATTATATTATCCAATATTCTTCGTAGAATTTATCTACTCTTTGGAAAACATTCGACAATAACGTACTATTGATGCTATTTTATTCTTTTTTTCCAATGTAAATGCATAGGATAAAATAATCAAAGATAGCATCATATTAGCCTTGCTGTCCTAGAAGTTTTTTTAATAAGGCGGTTGGTAGGGTATGTCTCGGTTGGGTTTCTTGGGGGGTAAGTCCACTTCTCCTTTCGGACCATACTTCCGACCTTTTCCGTCTAGGGCTTACTCCTTTATCCTAAACTGTTACTATTTATGATCGAACTATTTTGTGCATTGCATTCCTTCCGTTATTTATTTGGCCTTCTATTTTCTACGTTCAATTTATGGTTCGTTGCTTTGGATACTTTTTACATACTTGAAACATCATCTAGCCCAACTTGTTTTGTGATTTAACTTCTAAATATTTTATGCTGTGCTGTGTTTGTTTTTGAAGATACATTTCAAAAAATCAAGTATCAATTAGTTTCTGATTACAGACGTCGTTTTTGTAACCAGATTGATATTTCTGGCAGCCAGATTGCTGGAATCCTTACTCAAGGAGAAGGAGAACATTTTATAGCAGATCATTGGACAGAACCAAAGGAATTATTCTGCCACAGAGCACGAACGCTTGGCTGTGAATGTCATGAAAAACTTCGACTCTATGTGGAAGGTAGTCAGCTTCGAATGGTAACCGTTCATTACAGTTCGCTGTGGTTGTAGAACTTAAAGGATGACAGTGGTCGTCTGGCAAGATGGATTGAAGAGTTGACACGAAGCTTTCAAACCTACTCCATGTGTTAGCTCAGCTTCAAAGGTAAGGTATAGCTGTGAAAAATTGTGCTCTGCATTAATAGTATCTATTTGAATACCACCTTTTAATTTAAAGGTTCAAATCCATAATTAATTAATTAATTAATTGGGTACCTTTTTCGGTAATACTAAACATTTCATAAGATAATTTAAAAGGCTTGATGGCCACCTGACCACCTTGAAATCAATTATTGAATTTTGAATGTTGAGATATCACGAACAGTATTTGTTTAAAGGTGCAGAAAGTAATTTTGTTACATGATCGCCATTGCGTTAAATCTAACATTCACAAACAGTGTCTCGTCTCGTCAAGTCTCGTTGATCCGGATCTACGTTAATCCGAATACCACTATAATTACGGCTTTATGTATCTCCGCCATACATAAAAATATTTTCTGGAAAATTTAAAAATTGTTGAATGTTTAAAGACCGCATTGTAACTTTAAATATTATGCATTTCCAGATTTGTTACAAATTCTGAAGGATCATATAGCAACGTTAAAAAAACTTTAAAACCTGCGGAATATCTGGAGATGAAGAAAAGTTGTTTGCATGGTTTTTGATATGTCACCGATATCCTCCGAAATTTTGGACGAAAAGGCAAAGCATCATTATCCAGCAACATGCGGTGCATACGAAACAGAGGAAGCAGTCGCGATGCAATGTATGCGCTATCACGCTCGTACGCTATGGTTCCACTGATTCGTATACTCTGCACGCTACTGTGACTTTATTAAAGATGGTTTCATAATGATGACGTCAGGGCAAGTAAAGATTGGATACTTAATTTTAAAAAGACAATTCGCGTGTGTTAAAAATCGCGGAAGGATAGCTGTTCAATGATTCGAACGCAGTGAAGCCCTTTAAGAAGCAGTTGCAAAGCGGTGGCTTTGAATGGGCGGTAGAAAATTTGAAACGTTTGTGATGCCGGAAGGTTTAAAAGAAAAATGTATCTAACATATTAAGTTCAAAAAGCAGGAAACAAGTAAAAATCACCGCCTTTTTTGGTTGACATATTAATGCGGAATATTATTTCTTGTCTTTTTGAAACAGTTTTTGCGTAAATATTTTTGTAGTTTTTTTTTAAATAAATGTTTTGCAGAATGTTTTAAATGCATTTATTTACAAATAAAACATTGTAACTCTACAGACGCGGTAATCCGAAAACC
This sequence comes from Agrypnus murinus, assembly GCA_929113105.1. NCBI lineage: Eukaryota > Metazoa > Arthropoda > Insecta > Coleoptera > Elateridae > Agrypnus > Agrypnus murinus. The sequence continues at coordinate 158,435,013 of OV816026.1, forward strand.
GCGATGATTCGAATTGCCCCTGTTTTAATTAGTCCGAATTAGAGAGTGTTCACTGTATATTAATTTGTTAATATATGACAGTGTGTCGTCCATTACGATTTGATAATACATTTATGCATAATTATTCAGAAGATTAATATTCCAAACAGGGATTTTAATTACCTGGAATCGATTATTGGCCTTAAAGATCGTTCTAGGAAATAAATGTCGGCTAAATAAAAACTGAAAAACACCAGTTTTAATGATATTCCTATGGGTGTCTCTAATTTGCAATGCACATTTACAAGATGATTCTATTATTTAAATCATATTTGCATTAACGGGAGTTGTTTGGAATATAATTAATTAATTCTAGAGAGATACAGTTATAAAACTGCATATCCATTTCTAATATAATCAAATTCATCATAAATGAGCAAAAAATTTTCATACGTTTTTTTCAGGTTTAAACGAATGGCTGTAATTACCTTGTTGTGACAGTGCAGTTTATAAAAAGTGATGTTTGCGTGTGAAACTAACATTTTTATAATTTTTAAATTTTAATTTTACACCCACCCAAAAATTAAAATTTCTATATTTAATGATAATATGAAAAATTACGTCATCTGCAGGTAAACTAGAAATCTTTATTTAAAATGTGCAAATGAGTTTTGTTGATTCATGTCCCACACAAACAATTAGCAGTAGCTAAAATATAAAGGCCAGGAAGTAGTGTTAGAAAATTTGTGTTAAAATGCAAGAAAAAATTATGTATGTATGCGTTGACAGCATTTTAATACAACGAGGAGGAGGCGAAACTTGTTTGGTGTAATATTCATTTACATTTACTGACCTTACAGGTAAAGATAAGTAAACACACACACACACTTATGGTTTTTGTTTATGGCGCCAAAAGCTGACTAATTGCATATATTATTTGCCTATTTTCCTATTCATGAAGGCTTTTTAAGCCTGCAATAAATTATTATATCTCGGCTAGTTAATAGCCGTAACTATCGTCGGTCTACGAATAATTTGACGTTTTCATGCTAATTTTATTAATTAATAACATAATTTTATGTATGTCATAAAAATTTTCCGGAAATTAAATTTTAAAAGTTATGTTGGTCATTTGTTTGAAGAATGTGTAGGAACACCATCTTGTTTAAATAATACCTTCGTGGTTCGTGCATAGCCTAATCATCCCATATTTCATTTTACAGATATTCGAATAGTTTTGACTTACAGTTTAACGTGCACTACAAATCACTTGGAGGATTCGTCTTTATCCTTTGCTTTATTTGTTTTTATTACTTCATTTCCTTATAGCTCCACATACATATACAATTATACATAAATAAACTAAATGGTGAGGCTATCCCATACATTGAGACGTTGATATTGTGAAGTTTGAAGTAGTAGGTACTGAAACAATAAACTTGAAATTCTGAAGTATTCGAATAGGACTTCATGAACTAAATACTTAGATACGTTGGTATTTCCTCACACTACGAAACTTTAAATCTTTGAAACTGCCGAATGTTTGAATTTCTATGTTACCGCTTTAGAACTTCAGTATCTTCAATAATTGTAACTTATCGAAAATTTTGATTTTTAAGAACCGTGAAATTTATTATTGGAAAATAATAAATTGGGAAATTCAAAATCTTTATATTTCTGACGCTTTTCTTATTTGACATTTTGAATCCATACAAATTAAAAATTAGTTGCTTTAAAATATCAGATGTGTAGGTAATAGCGATTTCTGTATATGACGATTAAAATCCGGAATGAAAATTAAGCGCAGCTCACCTTTCCTAATATCAATTCTATATCAGTCCACTCTATAGCTACCAGTTATAGCAGTCAGTAGAGAAAGAGCCATAATATTTAACGTAACGGACAATCCTTCCAGTCCAATATAAACTTTGAAAAACAATTTAGATATAAAAGTAAGACACACAATGAACACATATTTGAAGATAATTACTGCCCCATGAGTTCGGGACGCGCTGGTATACGCGAAAGTCTTTCAGGACTTCAGCATCAAAATTTAGGACATTGAGAAACAGCGTTGGCTTTTGCAGTCCATAATATTCCTTCCCACTCTATTAATCCTTTTTGCTCTATGATCCACGTATCACCTGAATTCTCTAACCTCATATTTTCACATGGGTCACAGAATCAAAAATCTTTCAAAAAAGATGTGGAACTGAACCGCCGGAAGTACTAGTAATTAATAAAATTCAACTAAAAACTTAAAATTCATGTTTTTATGAGTTTCTGTTGAAAAACAGAACTCTCTTGAAATGTTTCTGTTTACATTAGTTGTGTTGTTAGCTTGTTAGTTAGTTACCAGCCATAAGGTCGGTTTTTCGAATCTTAAAATAGTGGGTGAAAGACCCAGTAAATTCAGTCCAACTGCGCTTAACGAATTAAGAATAGTCAAAAGTTGCCTTGCTTTGTTGTATAACTTGCTGTGCAAGCTTCACTTTCCTCCGTGTAGTGGCGCCTGTTGTTGCTCTAGACTAGAGTCACTACATCTAATCAGCCAGGTCATGTTGGTGTGTCAGAGATCCGCAAATCGTCGCCAGATTGGGGCAAAATGAGATTTTAAGTTGTCCATTATTAAATATCACGTTTCCCTTTCCCAATATGGCGACAGTTTGCTGTACTGTGATTTGCCAGCATGATTAGATGTAGTGGCTCCACACCATGCTCTACACTTCTCCAAAGCAGGACAGATCGGCCGGACACCGCCGTTATAATATACTATGACAGATCTGTTCGTTGGTTAAGTCAATAATTTTTGAAGATACATTTCCAAATTAAAAAATGATTGCGTAAATTAATTTCTGTATAAATTTATGATAATAGAAGAACTTCAGAACGCTCAGGAGATTAATCGTGGTCTGCGCGAGTCTTCTTTTCTCTGCAAGATGGATCCGTCCAAATTTATTATCATATTTTAGTTTTTAAAATCATGTCATTAGGTCATGGAAAGTCAAGTAATGCATGCAATGCTAGTGAAGTTTCTATTTTTGGTTCTGCCCAGCAATAAAGTACAAAGGATCAATGGCTAGTAAATTGTCATGGCTTCAACTACGATACTGTGACAGTAACGCCGTTGACTTTCACCGATGAGTTTGTCAGAATATTCATTGACTATGACTATGTTGTTCATCAATCCTTTCTCTGCAGGTGAAAGTATTTTGCAACTCAAAATATTTAAGAAGTACTGGTTTGTGCCGTAAAAATATTCTTTAGATTAAAACATCGATAATACATTTTAGTTTAAAAAAGTCATGATTAACGAATGTCAATAACGAATAAACTAAATGCTACAATACCTAGAAGGAGGATTCAATCGAAATTGTAAGTACTATGAGTTATTACGCTGTCAAACTATTTGATCGGCAATACATGAATTTCAACTAATTAATACAAAGTTTTGCTCGATCTGCGATGATCTCTAGATCATTCTCTTGAACAAATCTGTATCTGTCTAGAGATAAAAGTAACAAATGTAAAAATAGACAAACTTATACCACAACCATTATAAAGACGTTTTATCCTACCGCAAAGTCTTACCCTAGTTATAGACGAGAAAAAAGTATAAATAATTTAAGTTTAATATTTAAATAAAAGAAAATCCATGCATTATTAGAAAACTGAGTTTGCCTGGTCTATGATAACAATAAGTATAACGGCGTTGACGGATGTCATATATAATTAAAATAGTCAAATTAGGCGACACCTAGGAACAGTTGCGATTAGTTGTGGCTTGTCTCAGGTCAGTCAACTGCACACTTGCACATAATTCAAAGTATGCAAATGTATATATAATGTGCAAGATTATTAAAACTCTAAAGAACGAGAGTTATTTCCAAAGCATCTCATAAAAATGAACTCCCTTGGCGTTGGTTGTTTACATAGTTCTTAATCTCAATAATCGGATTAAAAAATGCTATGTTTTTAGTTCTAATCACCATTTAACACCATACTAATATCCAACATTTTGAAATAAATTCCAGTACATCCTTTAATATTTCTGCAACATTATTACTATACTATAGCCTTTGGAGAGATTGTCTAATTAAGCAGATAAGAAATTTGATCTTATTATAACAAGTCTTATACAGGAACGACATATCCATACCAAATGTACATAAGTTACACATTTTATACAAGTCAAAACAGTAATAATCGTTAACTACACATAAAATCAGAATAACTTTTATTTTTTATTATACTTTCATAAAGGCTTAGAGAGCCTATACAAGCTTTATAATGAAGTCAATTTTATACTAATTGATGTCGTAAAATAACCGAAATATGCCGATAAACATTGTTATGACGTTAATCCCGACGCGATCGATATCTCATCTTATATTTCTTATAAAAATCAATGTGGGAAGTCAATGTGATCGCCAATGAACGCTTAAGAAATTGTGACGCACGCCGCTGACATTGCGAGAGTCAAATGCAAAGGTTACTAGATCCATCCGTTAAAGTACAAAATAGCCCAAGGCCTGCTATCTTACGGAAAATCGTTTTAAAAAGGTTTATAAATGCGAAATAGAAGATTATTTTTAGATACACATTGCACTCTTTAGGCGCGTGTCTATTCCACCAAACCTACAAACGCAATTTTGTTTGTATTTTGTTCAAGAATCTTTGCGATTCAAGATCAACATTGATCTTCCATTTTATATTATTAATTAATGTCATAATGCTATGTATTTTTTGCTCATAAAGTCGAAAATTCAGGTAAAATTAAGCAATGTATTTATATTTTTGCATTGTCTAAATACTAAATAGTCTTGACAAAAACGTGGACTTTTTGGGGTTTTTGGGACGTCACTGTCACGCTGAAAACGAATGTTACGTACTATTAGCTTTTTGCTTCATTGTTAGGCTCAAATTGTGTACTGTGGCAATAAAATTAAAAACATACATGAAGATTATAAAATAAAATGATTTAAAATATGTTACCTTTACAATATGGTTAAATTTCAAGTACATGAAATTGCAAGGTCAAGCTTTCTTAAGTTGCCTTGAATTGAACCCCGTGCAATATGGAGCTTCACCTGGATGTAAATGTTAACTTACAAAAAATGTGATTCACAGTTTTGGAAAAACTTAGAACTGCAACTCCCTTTATCGTATCCTCCGATACAGAGTAACCCGGAATGTGTTTAGATTTTTTAAATCTTTACATATCTCTGAAAAATCCAGTTTTTTCCATAAAACTGAAAATAAAGATACCTACTATTAGAAATTGGCGACTATCGTCTACAGCTACAGTCTCACGACTGATTCAGCATCAATGATCTAAAATATTATTGTCTTAACTTTCACTTATTCATTGGCACATAAATAAGCGCTCTAAAAGGGGACCGTTAAAACCATTCCGCAGTTTGAGACAATTAATTTTAAAATCCACATATCATTATAGGGACATGTGTTTAGTTCCTATATACCAATCTCGAGCTTCTGTGTTCTTGTTCATTCAACGAAATAAAAGCAATAGTACCAATTCAGTGTTCCACGCCCACTCTCATGGCAACGAAACCCAAGAAAATATTATTTTGGTTTTTGAAATACGACTTAAAATGAACTGTTGAGAACGAGCTAGAACAGAGAAAAGAAAACAAAAGAAACAATTCTTCATCAGCGCTTCATTCTTGGTTTAAACAATTTTAACTATTTTCGAAACAATACCAGTACGACAAGAATCGCCGAATAAAATCTATTAACATATGCACAACATGTATGTACCTTGGGATGAAATCATTGGTGTCATTTATTTCTGAGAAAGAGGAGTTCCTGTAATCTAAAAGGTTACTTATAATCTATATATCTCTTACAGGGAAATTCGACTAATTCCATTAAAATGCACATCGCCAACATTAAGGAAAAACTACAATTCTCTCATTATGGATATTGCAGAACCATTACTCTCATAGACGATCAGTTGTATCTCTAAATCTTTTAAATTTTAAATTCTTGTTGATTCAAATCGACTTTTTTAAGGTTGTGAAGTTTTTGATTTTGGTTCGGCAATCGCCACTTGCATTGCAGTATTCTCAGTTTTTTCTCAACAAATGTTTGAAAATCAAATATTGACGTTTTCCATCAATTATAAGTAGGGAAGGAATGGGGTTTCTGATACACTCCCACCTCCACTTTCTGCTTTCTGCCTAGGTCACGCTTCAAGGCCAGATTTTCTGCTAAGGTCACTTCAAGGCTACATTTTCTGGCAGCTAAAGGTTAATGCTTCTCTTATTTAAGATAAAGGTCAAGGATGTAAGATAAAGGTTAAGGTTACTGTAAATAAAAATTAAACAATTTTCGTGAAGTAAACATTTGTTTTATGATACACTTACACAGTAAAACATTTTATGTTTTTATATGTTTATTAGATTATAAAATATTAATATGATTAATCACGTAAACAATTAAATACATAACAATTATTAGGACTAAGATCCTTCATCATGGGTTTCAAACCATTAGAAGTATCAGCAGGATGATTTTCACAAAATGTTAGCTCTCTTTCCTTGTTAAATTCTTGTTCAGTCAACCAATTCGTTGTCGTGATCGTTACCCAATTCGGTTTGTGAGGTTTATTATGCCAAAAATTCCTTTCAGGTTTACCAACCCATACACACCATGCTGTATAGCAGCAGTATTCACCTATTCACCGTAGATGTAGGTAGATTATGTTTTTGCCCATTTAAACTTTTCCAAACATTTGCAAAAGTGCAGATAGTTCGTTAATTATTTGTTTACCTTTTATAGGTATAGCCTAACATTCAATGATCACTTACATCCTGTTGTTTTTTAATACTTATCGGAGGTGGTAGTAGTTTTTCCACTTTCGGACTCTCCCAGGATCATGCTTAAGATTTAAGACGCTTATTACTTATTTTGTACTTGCGGAATTTTTCTATTTTTCTACATAACAGGGTTATTTATGTGTCCAATAATCAGCCCTATGATGAGTGCGTTCCTATTATTCGCTTTTGGTCGACAAATCATTCACCAGCTGTAAGGTAGGCTAATATGTAAAAGCGTATCCAAAACAGTATTCAAAAAAATCCTCATCCAACATTTAACATCTCTTAAAACAGTGTTCTATAAAATGACGGACTAAGGAAACGGCCTTGCATTTACATGGTGAAGGTGCTCGCCAACGGGTAAAACAAACAAACGAGGCTGGGATGCGCATACAACATAGGTTAGAGGTTAGGTTAGAAGTTAGATTAGCAGTTAGTTAGATGTTAATTAAAGAGGTTACCTTCGATGTTGACTAAGCGGTTAGGTTAGAGGTTGGAAATCTTAACCAAGCCGGTTTTATGCGAATTGGTATTATACGAAATGCTTTTGCATTACGGCACCTATTCACTATTGCTTGCTTGGTAGTTATCGTTTTTGACCTTGCTGGGGAAATTTTCAGAATCCAAAATAGACCCAATATTAGGCAGTTAGACTGGAGCTTAGGTAATGTTAACTAATGGCTAAAAACGACCTAATCAGCTCAGCAACTGCAATCAAATAAATACCGTCATAGTTGAAGTGTGTTTGACTGCGACAGAGAGAACTGCCGCACAGCGGTCCAGCACGGTTCGGAGAAAAGTACAAAAATAATTTTTTTATGAATGAAGTACTTTTTTATGAAGTGTTAGTTTTCTCTGACTCTGAGATAATAAGAATCTACATATATTAATATATTGCAAGCAGTAACTGCGTAGCAGTGTTTCATACTCTTCTTTGATCTGTCATTTTAATCCTTATTGTAATGACAGATCCAAAAGTTAATTAAACAAATCAAATACGCGAATTCTGTTATCAATTCAGCTATAATCCATGATGTATGTAATTGAATAAAAAGTTGTGGTGGAATAACCACGAGGTTATTCTTAGCATCCAAATTCGTTAAGTTTGTTGCTCGAATTTTGAATGCAGAAATTGTCTCCAAGAATGTGGCAGTAGAAATAATAAGAATTGCAGTTCAACGCACAACATAAAAGAATACCGGGCATTGTACCGGACTTATTTTAGAAAAAAATTGTTTTTTATAGTATCTATATTAGGAGTTCCTTATAAAAATATGAAAGTCACCAATACGACAAAAACAAACACTTTTGACATGTCAATACCTTCTTTTGACCTTTCTGCTTTAAAATCTAATTTCCCGGTAAGTACTGCACAACAACTTATGAATCTTTTTTTTTTCAAGTTTCAGCTATCATTTATATTTCAGTAGACTCTACCTAATCCCGAATTTAATCCCATGCAGCTTGTTGTCCAAAAGAGGAATGAATGGTCTTTTTTTGCTGGAAAAGCTAAAATTATTATATGAATTTTAGAAAATTTATGGAGAGGAAAAGGGGAAAGAGAAAATCGTGTGCTCCGGGTAGATCAAATAAGGCATAGATCATTACGATGATGTATGTGTCTCTGACAAATAATGAATTTTAAACGTGGAAGATGCATTACAGAACTTGCTCGGGGAAATGTGCGCCGCGGGAATTCTGATATGGAAATTGATTCATACATTCTTTACACCTGATTATTAATAATTTTTCCGTTCTTTAGACACTGAAATATTAACAAGAAGTTTAGTTTTTTTTTATTTTCTTGCTCATTCAGCTTGCGGAGTTATTAAAAAGTAAAGAATTACACGCTGAATTGTGTTTCAGACCTTTTTTATTATTAATTGGGGCCCAATAAAAACAACATAAAATGGATGAAAACATGTAGGTTTTTTTGGAAGGTAATAAATTTAACGCTTGTAATGTATTTCCTTTCCAATACAATGAGAGTATTAATATTTTAAATAAACTCATCAATCAGAAAATTATTACAGGTTTATTAACTACAGTCCTTACTACTTTTAATTTTAACTTTGTACATGATTATCTGAAATAAATATTTTAGCAGGACATTAATTAAAAGCAAATTCCTGTAAATCTTTATTCGTGAGTTCCAAAGCATGTGTGTATCTGTATATATGTGATTTCCCATAACAATTATGTTTGCTGAAAAAAACTCATTGATCGACGTCTACCTGTATAGATTTAGGTAAGACTGACTTTTCATGATTCTAATTCTACTTAATAATCCTATGCTAGTAATCTTGTACCAATAGAATGCTTATAAATAGATAAGAAAGACACTCTATGACTTTTTACACTCACTTGCTGCAAGGGCGTATTTAGGAGAGTGCTTATGGACAAAATCACCACCTAAGACTTCATATTAGTATTTTCCGTAAGTATTTTTTAGTCAGTCTCATTCAGTTAATGAACTGAATAATTACACTGTACAACAAAATTGGACTTTAAAAAAATTTTCAGGTTCTAATAAACTTTTTCTAGGGGTTTATAAAAGATGCAGATCATGAATCTGCTATGGGTTTTTCGGGTCAGGTCAAATTTTAGTTATATTCCAATTTGATTTCAAATAAAACTCGTTTTTAAATGCAAGAGTAGCATAGGCAAACTTTTACGTTTAACAACACCCTGTATAGCTACCTGTATCTGCAGCAGTGGCGTGCGGTCAATGGAAGCAATGCTTCCCTTAAGAATTTATTAAAAATAAAAATCAATGCTAACAAAAATATTTTTATAAAATTATGGTTATGGTTTATTTAAATTTGTAATATTTAATCAACTTAAGGCTCAATATAAATTCCGTACAGCAAAAAGTATAATTATTTAGAGTACTATTTTAAATTAGGCTCATTAAACTGACACGGAAAGGTAATACCGATTCAAATGTGTTACATACACTGCATATAAGCACTGATTTCGTTGCTTATAACTGCTCTTCTCCTAGCCTTCCCGTGGTGATACAGACGATGCTGTTAGCATTGTTTGGCCGTTATTTTTAGTGTCTTTCATGCCCAAATGTTTATTTATTATAATTTGGTTATTTGTTCGATTTAGTGTTTGTTAAATTTAATGTTACTTAAGTAACGTAAATCTGCGAATGAGACTGTTTTTGTTACATTTTATTATTTCAATTTATATAAGTTGGATTTTTTTAAAGACAAATAATTCTATTTAGTTTGCGCTGTATGCAAATTTAAAATTGCATTATCGTCACGACTGTAAATTCAGCTGCTTCGGTGGAAGGTTCGAGTACTTCCGATACATCCGAATCGGGAGATTGTTTTCTTCAGTTTGTAAATTATTAATAAAGAATGTTCTGCATGCAGTTTTGGAGATAAATTACAAATTATTAAGAAACGCAGATCAAAACCAGAACTTTCAATTTTAACAACAAGGATTAAAACCTGCACCGGTGTTTTGCTAAGAAAGACCGGAAAATCGAGTTGCAGTATAAATACATAGTAGTAGTTTTTTAAAATAAAGGATAATAGTCAACAAATTCCATAAGTATAAAGTGTAAAAGTTCTTCTTTGAAAAACTTTTAAGCTTAATAATTATAAAACTTTTTTTATTGTACCTAGCAGGGGCGGATCCAGAGAATTATTTAGAGGGAGACATTTTTGGAAAAATAATTGTTTTAATAAATAATAATTAAACAAATATTTGTTTTTATTCTATGCATACTTATTCCTAAATTGGGGGGGGGGAACTTCCCCCGTGAATCCGCGCCTGTACCTAGGTATATTAAAATTAAAATCGTGGTTGCTTCCCTAGCCTAAATTCTCACCGCACGCCACTGATCTGCAGGTACAGATACAACATCATACTTGTCTTAGTAGATACGATTTGAAGGTTTGTGTACAAATATATACTAAATACCTGATACAATACTCTTGTCTGAACTTCCAGACTCATGTTTTGTGTTAAAAGTGTAACTACCATATTTAACACTTTCTTACTCCTATTCCCAAAGGCTTCCCAAAATGAAGCTTATACCAAAAAGAGTCTACACCTAACTGTATAACATTCGTGGTTGCTTCCCTAGCCTAAATTCTCACCGCACGCCACTGATCTGCAGGTACAGATACAACATCATACTTGTCTTAGTAGATACGATTTGAAGGTTTGTGTACAAATATATACTAAATACCTGATACAATACTCTTGTCTGAACTTCCAGACTCATGTTTTGTGTTAAAAGTGTAACTACCATATTTAACACTTTCTTACTCCTATTCCCAAAGGCTTCCCAAAATGAAGCTTATACCAAAAAGAGTCTACACCTAACTGTATAACATTCGTGGTTGCTTCCCTAGCCTAAATTCTCACCGCACGCCACTGATCTGCAGGTACAGATACAACATCATACTTGTCTTAGTAGATACGATTTGAAGGTTTGTGTACAAATATATACTAAATACCTGATACAATACTCTTGTCTGAACTTCCAGACTCATGTTTTGTGTTAAAAGTGTAACTACCATATTTAACACTTTCTTACTCCTATTCCCAAAGGCTTCCCAAAATGAAGCTTATACCAAAAAGAGTCTACACCTAACTGTATAACATTCGTGGTTGCTTCCCTAGCCTAAATTCTCACCGCACGCCACTGATCTGCAGGTACAGATACAACATCATACTTGTCTTAGTAGATACGATTTGAAGGTTTGTGTACAAATATATACTAAATACCTGATACAATACTCTTGTCTGAACTTCCAGACTCATGTTTTGTGTTAAAAGTGTAACTACCATATTTAACACTTTCTTACTCCTATTCCCAAAGGCTTCCCAAAATGAACCTTATACCAAAAAGAGTCTACACCTAACTGTATAACATTCTGTATTTCTAAAAAAGTTGAAGATACACTTTCTTAGATATTCAAGGTCAAAGGTCACATGTGACCTTGAAATGAAGAATTCAATATTTTTTATAAAACAAAACTATGCTCTTTTAGCTTTTAAACAAGCCTAAGATAAAAGTTCTATTATAATTAGAAGCAAAGTTATGAATTGTTTTTATTCACCTTGTAAACGTACATTTTTTTTACATATTTGCAACCCTGCTGTATGAATACCGTGTGTCACTGAGGGCTATAATTCTTTTCGCATCTTACAAGGTTTTACCAGAAGCGCACAGAAATGCATAAGTTTGGCTAATCTCTATTAATTCTTGGAATGAGTAGTTCAAAAAATGGTAGAATCTTATACTTTTTATGCGTCGAGATTGATTGGTGTACATTTGCTACTAAATGTGCAACATCTGCCAGCGTAGTAAGAGTTCGTTTGCTACTATCAGAATTGTTTTTCAGCAGTGTGTTTATCTAAAACCGCAAGGCGGCCAGTGGGTGGGTATCAGACTGGGTACTCTGATCTTGCAATCCTTCCATGAATATATTGTGTAGCTAAGCTTTTTGACCCAAACCAGACATTATTCTGGGCCTAGCAGGTTTATAGGGAATATTTTTCAATAATTTATCTCTATAACTTTAGGTACTCTTTCTTAAAAATACGTATTTCATTTTAAGGCCCACTCATGAAGAGGTTTTTCCGAAGTTTTGTTTACTTTGGGCTTAGTCCCTAATAAGTCAAAATTCTTGGTATTACGTTCCTCTCTCATGGACTCGTCGTTCCCATGATCCACGTCTTTAGGAGGAGCATGGACTTCGGCCTCTTCTTCGTTTTTCCTCTTGTCGGAGAAGTCGTGATCATGATCCACATTATTTGGACTGTGTCGCTGTTATTACTATTTCCCGCCATCTCTCTCTATTTCTTGCGTTTGTCGTTGCCTAATATAGAACCGCTAGTCGATTCCGGACTTCGGCCTGGGTCTCAATAAATGTTAGTTCCATGTTTTCTGTTCCAGATAACTCTGGAAGTGTTATCAAATATTTAGTATAACGACTAAACATTGATCGTTAGTGGTATAGTTAAATAATTTATTTGAGTAGTGTAACGACTACTCGACTGCCTAAAATGGCGGTACATCCTGTATTTTATGCTGATTAATGGATTAACGACTATTAATGGATAATAGGTCTTCTGCTCCAGATAACGCTGGAATTGTAATCAAATATTTAGTATAATGACTAAATATTGACTTTTAGTGTCAGGGTTAAATAATTTATTAAAGTAGTATAACGACTACTCGACTGCCAAAATGTAGGTACACCCTGTATTTTATGCTAATTAATAGTATAACGACCATTATATCAATTATATGGAGAATAGGTTTTCTACTTCAGATATCGCTGGAAGTGTAATAACATATCTAGTATAAGGACTAAATATTTAATTTTAATGATACAGTTAAATGTTTGTTTAAAACAGTAACACCTACCAAAGGTATTACGTTTAAACACAGAAACACCGAGCGCTATAGGGAATTAGGAGGTAAAGTGTCAGAAAAACAGGTAAAAATTATCAAATTTTCCTGTCATGACACAAACAACACCATTTTTACGGCATTTTCACGTAAATGCAGGCAACCTTTTTACTAACCGAATATCATAACAATCTAACCTCACTACAGTGACTTGGCATTGTTAATTCCGGGCGATCTGCACATTCCTAGTATCAATTAATTATTCATTAAAGTATTAAAAAATATAGATAACAAATATATAGTACATATCTAATTTTAAAATGAAATGGTGCTATCGTACTTAATTTTAATATAAATTCAATTAATGTAAAATAAAACATACCTTCGTCTGATTCCGAATTCTTTTCAGATTCCGGGGTAATAACACAGGACGAAGATAACGCTAATTTATCTTTAACACGTTTTAACTCCATCAAAGATTTTTAACCTTTCTTGTATCACAATCACCGATGGTATTAATTAATTTAAATTAAAACGATGCGTACGCGTCAGGTACAAATATCGAAGTGAGATATCAGGGCGTCTTAGATAACAACATTTGTGACTTCTTTGCTTTAAACTGTACCGTCAGGTGTGAATCATCGACACTACATTGTGTAATTATTGAGGAAGAAAAGCGAAGGAAAATGTAGCAATTTATGCATTCTTGTTATTACAGAAATCTAAAAGTCTCAAAAAAGTAACTGAGTATAATAATATTGTAACGAAGTATAAAATAAAAGAAAAACAAAACTCATAACTTTAAATCAATTCATTATTCTAAAAATTTATTATTCCAAAAAGATGTTACAACAATTATTACAAAACTCATTTCTAAATTATTTGACCCAATAATAAAGATAAACAAATTGATTTCAAGTATGACATGAAGCTACTCTGCAATTTGTAAAGTGTGTCATAATACTAGTACAGCATTATTGCTCACAAAAGTAAGTAATGCTGACTCTAGCATTATGACACTGCCCTGCTTAATAGGGACATGCTGGGCCATCATTGATTGCAAGAAGCGATTGTAGGAGGGATTAAGAGTTAAGATGGGAAGTGATAATTAAAAGGATAGTTAGTGGTATTGTGAACACAAAAGAAGTAAAAAGTCTTTTCCATTGTAATAACTAAAGTAAGGGAAATGGCCCTACAAATTGTTCTTAGTGGGTAAGTATAAATTATGTTAATTATATGTAGAATTAGTCATAGTTATAAGTTAGGTAAATTTAAGAAATAAATAAAATAGATTAGATGAAGAGTGAATGTATTTATTTAATGCTGCATGACTTGGTAACGTCGTAAAGGTAATGCAAGGGAAGATAAAAAGACAAGCATGGTGGAGGCAAGTAAGAACGAAGCAAGCCAAGCTTCGTAACATGGTGGAGCTTCGTAACAATATGGCCAGATACTGTATATGCTCAATTAAACTAACCCCTTAATAATATTTATAGCCAAGTTGCAAATTATTTGTTTTGCATGATGCCCTGGGAACCTTCTAAGAATTTTAAATTTTGCAAATTTCAAGTTTGAGAGAGTAAAGGTGAGTCAAGTTTTCTTGTTATCTAATGTTATTAGTGTGTTCGGTGGTTCCCCTTAAAGTGGATTGATATTAGAAACAAAACGTTAGGTGCACGCTATCTAATCACCTAGCACTTGATGGTTTTCAGGATGTTCATATGAGGTTAAAGATATTGGTGTTTACTTGGGAAAAACTTTATCACAAGATGAAATCTATAATGCAGTAAAAATATTTGGGTTCCTGAATCAAACTGTGTTTTCCCAGGTAAATTGCAAGGAAGAATAAACAGAAAGTTTGTATATTCATGGCTTCAAAAACATGAGTGGCTGGCTTAGTTTGCCTACGTAGATGGAGCTTTTTGTAAATATTGCTTTTTTATGCTAGTAAATGTTAAGTAGGAAAATCAAATTCACAATCAGTTGGTTAATTATGCGCAAAACCTTTCCGTAATTTTGCAACACCATATCTACAATTCTACAGTTCTACAGTACAACTACAATAAAATCCGTAAGAAACAAATAATACCAATTGATATCAATAATACCAATATCATCAGTTGATAAATTACTAATGAATAGCAGAAGTCCAACACGTTGGATAGAACGTCATGATTCGGTACATAAAATGCGAAAGATATTTGAAGCGGTAGTTTCTTCCATAGAACTGATATCAGAATGGCCAGATAGAGATACCTCTTCAGGTGCAAGAAGTTTGCTACATACTTCAGAACTCTTAATATCTCTCATATTGGAGGATATTTTGAGTGTCACAGTAGGGTTATGCAAAGCTTTACAAGCAATAGAAGTTAACATCTTCAAAAAAGTTTAGCTTCCAGAAAATTGCACGCAACAACTGATCCAAAAACGTCAAGACGAACAAAATTTTACTAATATTTTTATGGAAACAACATCACTGGCTTGTAAATTATTCGATACTGCATGAAATACCACGAGTATTTGGACGGCAAACGAACTGTTGTAATGGTATATTCTTGTTTCGTGCGTCGCATTTTGTCCGCCGAGGAAAATCTACCTGAACCCTTCACGTTTAGTGCGGAATTAAAATGATGGGGTTCACGTTTATTTTTATATATTTTTATTATTATGTGTATTTTATTATATATTATATATCTATATTATTATTATGTGATAAGGTCATACTGAAAAAATGATCTGTCTAACGGTTGAAAAAAAACAATAGTTTAGTGGTAACGTTAATCTTACACAATTTTATTTTGAGAATATCTGTTTGACCTAAATCAAATTGTCATGGAAATTGCATAGCTGTATTCTATGCACTCACCATCAGTTATTTCTGATACATCTAATTATTCATTTAATAAAAAAATACAATACTCGCCGATTTGCAATGTTGTTTATTCATTCATTGAGTAAATTGAAAAATAACAAATATTAAATCGTTATAATAAAGTCAGTGTGAATAATTTAAATTAAAAAGTATCCTTCATCAAAACATTAAGCCACCACCCTAAGTTAAATTCTTGGATACGCCATTGCGTTGTGAATCAACACTACTCTTCGCTAAAATAATAATGAAGCGGTTGTTACATAAGATCAAAATCTACATTGGCAGAATAGTGAAAAATGGAATTACAACGATGGCCAAAAGGAAAAACAACTCGACGGTACAAAAAAGCAGAGCTGGTCAAAGCATTGTTTGGAGATACTTGAAGTACAAGTATCGAGTACTTAAGAGAAGATTTCCTACAAGTAGCAAGTATCAGGTAGTTCTGGAGACTACTTGCAATAATATAGGTACCTGTTTTAGTACTTGAAGCCCTGTGAATACACTTGAAGTCTCATTTAGGGTTCAAACTTGCTAGATTAGTGATGGAGTCCAGGTCTGTAGTGAGAATGCATATTTTTTGGAAGTCGGATCGTAAACCATTCAACTCTCTCATAAATTCTGGAAAAGGCCAATGGCTGACGGGAAAACAGGTCAATGCCAAACATGTTTTCAATGTGTACAAAAGGTTTTATTTAATACAAACTACTCCTGATACTATCAGTTAAATCTCTATATCTTTGGCAATATTCTGCCAATAAAGGAACATGTCGAAGATAACAGGTGGATAGAGGTTCTTAGAAATACATGATATATAGAACGACTTTAACTCAGAAGGATAATCTGGTTATCATCAGCCATTCACAACAAAAATGTATTGAATAGGATCACTTGCTAGGATCACTCCATGGGATTTTACACTCGCAGTACATTTGTATTCCATGAAACAATACGCTGCGTACACTGAATAATAATTGTAGCTGTAATAGTACCTAAGTATGCTTTTTAACTGTAGAAAGTATACAAACCTAAACAATTACTTTCTTTCATTGGTATGTTTTTAGAATTGTCGGTAGATTGTTTTGGCCAAAGGCATGATAGCAACAACTTTATCATGAGAGTTTAGACCTCGAGCATAATTACGTTTGTCATGGAAACATATCTTTGTGTTTCCATAATCTTTAAAATGATAATGTTATCTTCAGAGTAACATCATCATATTATGTATAATATTTTGAATGAATTGAGCAACTGTATGTATATTTCATTGTTGTTACGCTGATTATTTTGCAATTATTGTGTTTACTAATCTCACCTTGTTT
The DNA here is from genome assembly GCA_929113105.1 of Agrypnus murinus. Classification (NCBI taxonomy): domain Eukaryota; kingdom Metazoa; phylum Arthropoda; class Insecta; order Coleoptera; family Elateridae; genus Agrypnus; species Agrypnus murinus. The sequence goes on from OV816026.1 coordinate 158,452,410, forward strand.
TCATTTTTTATTGTTTGATGTTTACAAACTATTTCATACAGTGCCAACAAGTACTTTGATCTTCGAATGTTTCAGTGACAACTGTTTAAAGTTTCTATAGTTTCAGTATTCGGAGAGGGTAGGTGCTCGAGAAGACGTAAGCTCATGAGTTTGTTTTGATTGTTGACAGACAGTCTATGGTTATATCAGTATTCTAGTTCACTATAACTGGATATTAGTATACATGACAATCAATCGTTAGTTAGAATTGGTAAAACACATAAGTCTTGAGTTCTAAGGACCCAAATATCTAATTCTATAAGACACTAATTTCCCAAGTATCTAAATCTTGCTGCTGTGTCAGTGTGAGTCCCTGATGCAAGCTGAAATTAGCTGCTCCAAATCAGTAAAAAGCAACAACACTGGAAGACAAGTTATTTAACAAAAATAGATTATAATTTGTTTTTGTACCGTTTAAATTGTTCTTTTTGTAGTTCGGTATATATTGGGCAAATACTTCGAGATTTTGACATAAGATATAAAGAACACGTACGTCATTACAAAAATAAACATCCTGAAAAATCTAATTATGCCAAACACCTTTTAGAACAAAATTACACAATGACTCCTCAAAATAATATTAAATTCCTACATTTTTGTAATAACAAACGCAAATTAGACATTTTAGAAGCCTTTGAGATATACAAACACAAACTCAGGGTACCTTTAATGAATGAACAACTTGAGCTCAGTAATTCTCCGTTACTGGAAGTATTAGATATTTAATTCTGATTATTATTATTACTATTTTATCTAGTTACCTATTTTTGTATCTACCTTAGCGACGTGTTTGTTTATAATTATATTACCTTTCATAATGACAGCATAGCTGTCGAAACAATATTGTCAGGTTATATTTTAATAAAACTGTGAAACTTTTACTAATCTTTATTTATTTCATGATGTCGGTTTGTTTTTTACATAGCTCTTGCTCAAAGAACACCGTTTTTGTATTTGCGGAAAAGAAAGAATCTTCCGACGGCCGCTGAAGAAGTGGCTTGGGCTTTCCCGGCCCAAAAGAATTTACCGAAAGTCAAGGGCGTACACGCACTTTCAGTTGGCGTTACGCTGCTTTAAAATTTGTAACATGGAGTATTTTGAAAACATCTAGTTTCACTTTTGTGCTAGTTTTGGGATGATTTTACTTACTACTAAAAGAATAGTAATAAGTCTGTTCCTGGGTTAGTTGACACCCTGGTGCAAGCTAACATTTGCTGCCCCATATCAGTACGAAGCAAGAACACTGGAAGATAATTTATTTAACAAAAATAGTAGAATATAATTTGTTTAAGCATCGTCAACCAACTAAAAGAAATATTTCTGGAAATGGCTGCTCGGCATTGATAATAGCAAGAATTCGTTTCATATAGTCGATACCGACGAAGCCCACCGACAGTGCACCTGCGACAAAGTAAAATAAAAACCATGGTCGACGGCCACAGCAGTTTTTTAACAGATAAGGATTTGTTTTTATATGACACTTGCGCTGCTCAAAGAACGGCGTTTCTTTATTCGCCAAAACGATAAAAATCCTCCGGCGGCCGCTAAAGAGCGGCTTGAGCTTTCCCTACTTAAAGGAATTTACCGAAAGTCAGGGGCGTACACGTACTTTTAGTTGGCGCTATGCTGTCACAACCGTGAGCCAGAATGGGTCATGTTCCGCAATGGGTTATCATATTTATCATCATACTTATATGTAGTAAAGCTGTGGCTCTTTAATAGCCAGATCTAGAATTACCAATAGACATTTTAAAGAAGGTTTTACTGAGTTTGTTTGGCAGTTACAAGAGAAATAAGGGAAAACGTGCACCTACAAAGTAGAATGTAAGGGTCTGGTAAATTTATTTTTGATATTGCTTCAGTTTATTTTATTTTCATTTCAATTATGTTGTTGAATACTTGTGCACGTAAGCTATAAAGTCACTTATTAACCAAGTAACAATACAATTGAGGTTATGTTCAATTAGTTTGCTTATAAAATGGCCAAGTGGTCCAACTATGGGTGGGATTTTATGCGACGCAGTGGGTCATGTTGTAACATTAAAATTTGCTACTTAAACTATTAAAGTAATCGCATTATAATTATTATTATTTAATAATAGTATTATTGATTAATATAAGAATTTAAATATTAGATATTTAAATTTAAAATAAATAAAATGTAATATCTTTAAAATTATTTACAGATTTTAATTTTCTTTTATTTCTCTTTCATACTTTACGGTGAACCAACAGCTAATATCATATGTCCCCTATGCAACATAAAACAAACACACACACACACACTTGAGGTGAGTTGAGGTGGCAGAATTTTCCAATTAGAAAAATCCCACCGCCCCAAGTGGGAGTCGAACTCGCGATCATTTATTATTTATATTATCAATTATATTTATATTTTAAACTCGTCATTTTTGAACTTTTAAATCATTTCTTACTTCACTGTATGTTGACCCATCGTGTGTGATCCAATGTGCCCTACCAGTGTACTTCAATGTGTCAAAAATTCTATTTTCTAAATGTTCGTTTTTCTAGCTATTCTGTTATTTTATTAATGTTTAATATACAGATATTATTGTCAATTGACTACACTTTTAATTCCACCTATTCAAAAGTTAAAATGTTTTTTGTTTAATTTAAAAAAATTAAAAACTGAAAATTTATTCCTTAGCATTGTGGCTAACTTTCCCCTACTTTTTGTTGGACGTTAAGACTACAAATTATTATGTACATCACTGAGATAGATAGGATAATTTTCTAAAATAATTAAAATGTATTCAGCGCCCTTGGAGCATGGCGTTTCTTTGATTGTAGTTTCTTGAGCCACAACCATCTTCAGATAGGCACGGCTCTAAATAGTTAATAAATTATATAATTTGCAACAAACTTGCTTATTCTTACACCTAAGTCTTCACATTCATCATATCACATCTTCGTATTATCAACGCAATTTGGTGTACCATAGGATAGATTATTTGTTTTTACATTTGACAAATTCGATTTTAATAATTATGCTGTTTAAGCAAGTTCCCTTTGAATTATCGCCTGAATCTATCCATTAGAAGTGGTAAAACAAAAAAAAATCTAAATTCGAATACGAAATTTATTAAAAAAGTTTGGTTTTAAGTTTTTAAACTTCAAAAGACAATCTAAATGTGGCAATTACAATAAAATATGTTTTTTTAACTAAGTTTAACAAAATGCCTATCTGAAATAATTGGCATTCAAATACAGTTCAAGATTTTTTCAAAAATTTATATTTTAAAGTGCTTAGGTGTTGTGATTCTCTTTGTGTATATTTATGTTTTGTAGTTTTGTATGTATATTTTTTTCTCTAAATATATATTTTTTAAATTTTTCTCGATGTTTCTTAATTGTAAATGTCAATATCAGAAAGTGACATCAGTAACATTTCTGAAGACTGCTTAGACTTTCGTCAAGAATAATGGAGTATACCAACTCTAAAATGAATCCAATTGTTAGCGACTAACTTCCCAAGATCTCAGAACCGCTGGGCCATCGAAAAAAATTTCAGAATATGTTCTTAACATTTGGAGATATGATACGCAATCTATATAACGAAGCTAATGAATCAAATGCTTGCAAAATCTCAAAATCGAAATGTAGTAAATTATCTTTAGAAGATTCGATAGGTTCATATTCTAACTCTAATTCTAGTTCTAAGACCAAAAAATGCAAAATCCGGCATATATAAGATTTATTGTAAAGATTTCGAAACGTTTTATATCGGGCAAAGTGAGTAGAAATCTTCTGGAATATCCCTCCATACAACGTCTGTAACTCATATTTTACAAAACAGTAATATAATTTTTTAAATACCAAACTTTCAGAAAAATTTGTGCAATGTTTTAAATAATCGAACTACTGAGTTAAATATTTTACTTTATAGAATTAGAAATATTTCTATTTTTCGTGAATAATAAGTTTTACAGGGGTGGCAAAATTAATGTAACCCAGGGCGTCAAAGAGACTATAACGTTAGAAGAAGTTTCCAAATCGGGATGGAAAGAGGTCATCAAAATTACGAGCAATATGTATAATATGAGGACGTGGAAGACCTTAAGACGAATACTAGCGCAGATATCTTGCAACTATGGGCTCTTTATTGATTGGATATTATTGCCAAATGTTTATTCAAAGACTGTGAAGCAATAATGAAAGCAATCGACGGGTTGATATATTCATAGAAGAAATCATTGGAAGGGATCATTCGATTTGAAAGAAGTAGTACTCAGCCAATGGAAGCTAATGAAGAAAAGAAATCCATACAACCCCCACCATTCATTACTTTAAATAAAAATAGAAAATCGGATTTTTTGAAAAGACATTTTAAAACATTTTTATTTCAATATTTCCAAATTTTACACTCGCACTGTGTATGCGGACAGTTACCAGAACAAAACTCCATCCAAAGATATTCACTTCCCTATGTTCAACAACTTTGTACATCAATTGGAAAATCTTACAAGCGTACGTAACAAGAATCTTGTTTTTTTTTCACTTTATTTTAGTGTGTGTTTACTTACTTTAGTGGTTAGGTTGTAACATAATAAAATACAAAATAGTCTTGGACAGTCATTTTAGCGGTCAAATGCTAACTAGCCTTTCTTATATGACAAGATATGCTAATAAGAAAATATTTTTCCACAAGAGGATATCTACTATTTAGAGGATATAGTTGGTACTTTATTACTTATTGACTGTCTCAAACTATAAAACAAAATAACAGCTATAACTCATATTGAACTACACGTTTAATTAGCTACTGAAAATATTCTAATCGCTACTGGATATGCGAGTAGTGTTTTTTAAAAATGTCCAAGTCCAGTAAAATTTGCTTTGAGAAATACATGATGAAAAATGAAAAAATTAGATCGGTTCCTATGTTTAATTGTATCAACTTTAAACTGCCCGAAAGATAATCATTTAATATAAAGGTTTACTGATATTGGTTTCATTAGTTAGGACAATTTTCATGAAATTTGGACATGACCGGTTTTGAAAAAAACACACCTTTATGTGTACTTAATAAAAAGTAAACACCATGTATGTTTGTTATAACTTATAACAAAGTTGTTTTCGTCCCAAATTCCGTTCTAGGGTTCAACAATTACAATGTTGTGACAAACTTCATACAAAAATAGAAACCAAGAACAATCTAAACTGAAAATTAAACCATTAAAAATACAGTCTGCAGATAAAACTTATCGTAATTTAAAAGTCACTGACATTAATTTACTAATTAAGCATTTAGCAAGTTCCTGCACGTTCAAACATCAGACACTTATTTAATAATCACGTAATAATGAGCAAATAAAAATTCACCAAGCCTATAATAGTCCTTTAATTTGATTCCTCAAGAAATTTCATTAACATCCTTGGAATTATTTAAAAAAAAGTGATATTTTTATTTACATTTTAAGTATCTATTTCATTATTTGTTTTATTAAGTGTTTCTAGTAATAAATACAGTCCAATGCCAACAACTATCCAGAAATATCAATTAAACCGGAGATATTATTAATTCATAATTGGGTAGTGGTTATTCATTCACACATAAATCATTTTCTAGCGCTTTATAGTTTTAAAAATAGAGGAAGAAAAGTAATTAACTTTTCAGAGTGTCTGGTTATAAAAAGCTGAAAAATCTACTTCGGCAAAACACTCCATAAAACTAGCAAATCGGTCGTAAAATTTGAAATTTGAAAAACATTTGAATTGGAGATATTTTTAATAAGTTTTATTAAATCTTAAAATAGATTTTTGTTAAAACGCTTCTTGAATTTCTAAGTATTTTTTCTGATATGTTAATCAACAAATATACAGAGTGTCCTATTCTTGATATCTCCATTTGTCTTTAAAGATAAAAATTGTATGTAATATTCCGCATTTAAATAAAATAGTAAGTTGATTTACTAAAACTTGCTACAATTGCTGTAATGTATACTATAACTACTCATTTACTTATACATTAAGGTAACAACGCATAAGATGAACGAAAAGGGTGGAAATAGAACAAAAAATTAAGTATGTAAAATCAAAGTCAAAAACAAAATTGAATTTGAGAATTTTCAAAATCTTTCGTTTGGAGTATTCGGTTTCCTTAATAATAGAACGTACAGGTTTGCATCCTGCTGGAAAGACCATTATACGTGTGTTTCTGAAGTTCTGAGTCCCACTGAAAGGACGTCACATTAGTGTGGTTCAGTGGCGTAGCCACGGGGGGGTGTATGGGGGATATATCCCCCCCAAAGGTCACAAACTTAAAAAAAGTAGAGGAAATATTTGACGAACTGTCCAAAAAACCATGGCGCATGTTTTTTGTTGAATAAAGACTAATACTCTAAAAATATTGTTTTTTATTCAGTATTCTTTAATATTTGCACTTTTGTTCCATACAATCTATAAAAAACCTAAATAAACAGTTACTATAGGTACGTTGAGAGCCAAGCCCGCGGATTTTCTTTTATTATTGTACGAGGATTGTTCGGTAACTACGTGGCCTAACACAGAGATGGAGCGAATTTGCAGGAATCTTCTTTATCATTCTATAGAATCATCCTTTAAAAGGTTAAATATGACAGTACAGATCGATCTGTCCATTAGTCTGTTTCTGACAGTACGCCAAAGTGAACGTCTTGTGTGATTTTGTAAACAATGGAAAAAAACTGAGTTGAGAGCAGTGATAAAGTACTTTCATTTGAAAGGCTTAACACCAACCGAAATCAAAGCAAAGCTGGATTCAACACTATTGGAATCCGCTCCTTCATTTTCAATGGTTAAAAACTGGGTTGCCGAATTTAACCGTGGTCGAAGGAGCACAAATGATGAAACCCGTAGTGGACGTCCAAAAACTGCTACTGCCCCGGATATGATTGAAAAAGTCCACCGTATCGTCTTGGATGGCTGTCGAGTAAAAGTGCGCGAAATAGCAGACATAGTGGGTATCTCAAATGACAGTGTGGAAAAAATTTTAACTGAAGAATTGGAAATGAAAAAATACTCGGCGCGTTGGGTGCCGCGGTTGTTCACACCGGAGCAAAAACTGAACCATTTGAGTGTTTCTCGCGACCTTTTGGCACGTTTTCGCCGCAATCCAAAGAACTTTTTACGCCGTTTCATAACCGTCGGTGAAACCTGGGTCCACCATTACACTTCCGAAACCAAAGAACAGTCTAAGCAATGGACACACAAAGGTTCTCCGCCGCCAAAGAAGGCAATAACAGTTTTGTCAGCAGGAAAGGTTATGGCAACTGTGTTTTGGGATTCTCATTAATTAATGTTTGTTGCAACAATTAAGCGACAAAATCAAAGAGAAGTGGTTTGGCAAAGAAGAAAGTGCTTTTCCATCAGGATAACGTACCTGCCCACAAGTCTGCGATTGCAATCGCCAAAATTCATGAATTGGGATTTGTATTAGTGGCTCATTCGCCCTATTCCCCAGATATGGCTCACAGCGATTATGATCTGTTTCCAAATCTGAAAAACTGGCTCGGCGGTAAGAGATTTTCGTCTAATTCCGAGGTAATCGCTGCTGTAAATAGCTATTTCGAGGACTTGAATTTATCGACCTACAATGAAGGCATTGCTAATTTGGAATATCGTTTGAATAAGTGTGTTGAGAGAGCAGGAAATTATATTGAAAAATAAAATGTTTTTTGTCAAAAAAATTGCGTTTTCTTTGTTAGGACGTAGTTACCGAACAATCCTCGTATATCCCTCCCCAAGGCCCAACTCTGGCTACGCCACTGGTGTGGTTTAACGTCCTCCGAGCGGTATTCTTTTCAAATTTTATGTAATGTTCGAATTAGTCTCTCCCTGTTATAAAACTGCACTTTCCACATTTTTTAGGAAAGTGGCTGGTCTTTATTCTTGACATGTAAAACAGATCAGAAATTTTCATTTATACATGTCGCAGTTTCATCTATTGATGATATACTGCTTCACAACCACCACTTCTAGAAACTTACATAGTGTCTAAGTTTTCATGGGCACATTTAATAGCTTGTTTTCCGTTTGTCTGCTTTTTGTTTGTCAATCTTATGTGCTGTTTTGCCATGGATATGACCATCCTTTGTGAGTTCTGTGGTTGTTTTGGTTGACCACAACCATGAATCGCCGATAGCAACCTCACCTGAGCCTTGCGAGTGCTGTCAGTCGGAGATTGATTGCCTGTCTCAAAAAACCTTTTTGCATCCGCACGCTGTTTTCCTTCGATTATCTTCACTCCTATTATTATTTGGGACACTTTACATGAATGTGACTATATTTCACATGAGCTTTTTTTACTTTCGCCTCTGTCAACATTCCATCTAAAGCGTTTATTCGTTTATTCGTCACTGTTTTTTCTGTTCAACCAAATTTGCGTTACTACATACTATCATTTCCATGTATGCTTTTTGCAGAGATTGCTATTAGTGCAACCAAGAATACAAGAAATGCATCTAGAATTACGCGAAGGTCACGCTGTAATCTAAATAATAAAATAAACAATAAATGACCTAGAAAGATTCAGTAATGGAACCAACCCCTTTTTAATTAAAAATAAATGTAAAACCGCAATGAAAATCTGTTGGTTCTAGCGTACGTCACTGAATTCTTAGCAACGTGAAATTTGCAGTCTTATCTATCTCACCTCGGGTGGTATTTATTTATTCCGGTGTGATTACGAAAATGACTCATTTCTTGTATTCTTGGTTTAACTACAGGTTTAATCCCCATATAATCTTGTGTAAAAAGCAGAAAATGGAGGACGATTAACAATGCTGAACGTTTTATCTTTTTTATATTCTATCAAATTGATTTCGGTATGAAAGGGAATTTTATATGTTCCATTTTTTCCGATGATATTTTATTTTGTTATAGACTCTTTAATTTTTTGTGTTTTTACCCTCTCTCATTTAAAATCTAAACTTGTCTATTTTTAACCCAAGTTTGACACCTTATCGTTAGTTCTTCCTACGTACTGTTTTGATAACGCCAGACATAGATTCTACTTTCAATTAAATTGATTTCAAAAATATATTAACTATGGATTGCTCTGATATTAAATTTCGTTTTAAGAGAGAGAGAGAAACACCCGTGATTTAAAGTAATCAATTTCCAGTTGTTATTGTCGTCGTGCCCGTCGGTCAATGGTAGGTAAATTTTGCCAATTTTTCGCTTGTTTCGAAGAAACCGAATCTAGACACATGTTACTGTTGTTATTTAAAATTTTATATGGATCAAATGGCAAATATAAGAATGTGTAGAAACCAAAGAAAATGCAAGTGCAAAGTGCATCTTATAGAGCTAATTGGTTGTATTGAAGCTTTATTGCAGTAGGCAACTACATGAAACTAGTCATATAGCTTTGAAGAACTGATTTCGCATCACCATCAGCCGAAGAAGCTCCTATCAACAGACTCATGGCTATCAGTTCCAATTGTAAGTTATAAATAATTTCTATAACCATAACCGGATATAGAATGTGTTTAGGCTCTTCTAAACACAGTGCCTCTGCACTCGCATATTTTTTGTAGAATAAGCTACTATAAGGCGTCGCGACGCTACATGGTTTTATAAGAAAGTCATCAATTGCTGTTTTCAAGTATTCAATCAAGTTTGCTGTTTTTATGTAGACATATTTAATGAATATTTTAAAATTAAATATTTAATTAATTGTTACGAATGGGACACTCTGTAAAGGTATTGAATAGTAAATAGAGAACTAATCTTGAGAAAGGCCAGGATCTGACGTCACATCCTCTGTTGCTTGATCAGCGATAAATGTTAGTAAATTTTATAAGAAATGACCATTATCCGGAAAGAAAAAACTTAAGATGCGTAAAGCGAAAAATAAATTTAATTGCTTGTGATGCTTTTAATACCTGAAAACAATATAATAATGATTTCCTTGTTGCAGATGAATCTAATCTGCGAAAAAAAAATTGAATTAAACCCATTGAACCCATCATAATATACAGGCTGAAACTTGTATACTATCAAATAAGAAAAAATTTAAGATATTTATAGCGTATTATTTGTTTTAGTTATTTACAAATAAAAATAATATTGAGTCATCAAGCGAGTAGCATTAAAAATAATAATCCGCAGGATATTACAAAATCTCTTTTATAAATATATTATTAAATTAACTACTACATTAAAATGTAAAAATTATGAAGATTACTTTTTATACAATTTTGCTTGTAGGTCAGACAAATAATTTTTGATTTTATGGTTTTCACCGAGATAGAAAATAACGTACCAAGGTTGGTTTAGGAATAAATCCGGAAAATAGAAAATGCAAATATGCACAATTCTGGATGGCAGAAAATATCCTTGAAATATATTACACATTTATTATGCAAAACGTAACACTGTAGTAGTTGTTGTCCAAACATAACAAGCTAAACTTGTTTTCTAATCTAATAAAACATAACTTCAAGTGCACATAACACCAATTTACCTTCACAAGTTTTTTTGAAACGCCCAGTAATTAAGTTTAAATTTGATGGTTTTCGATTAGAATGGTTCGTTAAACATAAAATATGTTTTCAGTACTGCATTAAGCGCACATTGGATTATCAAAAAACGCCTCTTTCCATTAAATCACACCTTTGAACGTTTATTAGCGCTGGAAATTTATATCTATTAGGAAATAAATCTATTTATCTAATATTAAACCTAGCTGAAATGAACCGAGAACTTAATACAAAAAGAATTAATAAAACATCTGCTTGGTTGTTAGTACAGACTATATAAAAGTCTGAAATCTAAAAATATTTGGTTATATCGAGATATTTTTAAATTTTAAGTAATGAAGTAATGAAAAGGTTTGAGAAGTACAAAAGTATACTTAGTTGGCACAAGAACAGCTTATCTTGTTACTAAACCATGGAAAAAACAATCCAACAAGATATAACACAATATGTGAAACCTACACCATTTGAAAAACTAAAACAATTGACATAGATTTCTACCTATAATGAACTGCCCGTATTGTGTTGACATTTGGGTTGGCCACAAAATCAGACTGAATTTGAAGAAGAAAACTGATCAATGATGGATTTCTTCCCCCAAGTAATAGATATTCACATATATTTACTATAGTCAAAATAAAAGTCATCTATGGTGCATCCGTACCACGGACCTAATAAATATATCAATAAGGTTCTAAAATTATAGAATTTAACTAAACTGGAAATTAAAACCATGTTGCATTTGTAACTATTTGTAAACATTAAGTTATACAGTTTTTAAAACGTTATAGTACATATATATTGAGGTGATATCGTTTCACCGTTTTGAAAATTTCATTGATGATGTTCGGAAACGTTAAAAATGAATATTTCGTATCGGTTCTCAATTTAAATGAGGGGCAGGTTATGTCATGGGCACATAATCAGTAAAGATCATAGTGAGGACTTTAGTTAAATTCATCAAGGTTTAAAGTAATAACTTATGGTTATAGATTTCATGCTAATATAACCTTACTTTCCAAATAATCACATGCACATATAAATAAATTACTTTTATAAATAAAAAGGATATGTTGTTTATTGTTGTTTATTGTTTCCAGCCTTATTTTGTGGAACTCCATAATCATGAAATAAATAAAGATTATTAAAAGTTTCACAGTTTTATTAAAATATACCTGACAATATTGTTTCGACAGCTATGCTGTCATTATCAAAGGTAATATAATTATAAACAAACACGTCGCTAAGGTAGATACAAAATAGGTAACTAGATAAAATAATAATAATAATAATAAAAATTAATAATAAAAATCATAATTAAACATCTAATACTTCCAGTAACGGAGAATTACTGAGCTCAAGTTGTTCATTCATTAAAGGTACCCTGAGTTTGTGTTTGTATATCTCAAAGGCTTCTAAAATGTCTAATTTGCGTTTGTTATTACAAAAATGTATTAAAAAAAAAAGGATATGATTTAGATAGACTGTTTGATCACAATCATGTATAGGCAACCTAAGTTACACTTTAGGTCACGATCCCACTTGCCAGGGAAAGTTATTTTCTTATTTAAAATTTCCAGTTACGATCATGCAGCGTTAAGCATATTCTTTGACATTCTTGGAGGCCAGCTCAAGTTTACACGGTTATTTTCCTGTAAATAGATTAAGTAGATTAATCTTGTTATGATTGATGTAACATAATTAAATTATATCTGAATTCATATAATAAGATTCTGGTCATTACAAATTATGGAGGTATCGAAATTCTCTTGGTTCGCGAAAACGCACTCTTATAGCCTTTATCCTGGTTTTTATTGTCATTTTTTTTATATGTGTGCCTTAAGCAATGTACACTGGACATTTTATGCACAAATTGATTAACGTAGAAGTTATTTTCAAGCTGTGGTTTGTGTAAGCATTTTTGGTGTATATTGATGTTTGTACTGTAATAAAATCATATTTGTATGAAATTGTGAAGATATTTTTATGTATAAAACAGTTGTATCACTCACTTTGAGTATCCATTTAGCTAATTTGTAAAGATGAACTCTTAATTTGTTAAATTATGTATGTAAATTTATGTTATACGAAAATCGTCATCGTTAAGTGTTTTTCGTCCGTACCTTCTTTAACACTTTAATACTCAATTTGGGACCATATATGTCCTATAGTTTTTTAATCAGTGTTTTAAAAGCTACAATCTTATAGCATCAGATCTGGGATTAGCTTTAATCCGGATCACATGTTTTGGATTATGACATCATGAGCGTCGCCTCGTTTCGTTTTTGTTTGTAAGAAGTGACATGGAATTCATTTGTTTTGACATTTCCTATATAAGCTGCTGCATTTTAAAACAAATTTAGTCAAAAAATATTAAAGGCAGAAACCACGTTTGACTCCAGTTTGAAATCTGTAAAAATTTGAGGTTATATGGACAATCATATGTTGTTGACGTGTGTCAATTGAAATAAACATTATTGAAAATAAAAGCAAAGGTGTTTACCTGAAGTTTATTGAAGAGTTAATTAGCATTGTGCTTCGTTATATTAAAGTGAAAGTAGTTCTCTATTATAATTAAATACAAGTGAATTATTTTGTGTTCATCGATCAACGCATCGATTATATATTTTTATAAACAACAATCAGCTGTTGGGTATACAGCAGTCTTGCCAATTGGATGGATATTTTAAAAAAGGAAACTATTTAAACATACAAGGTTGGTTTCAAAAATAATCGTTTCTTGTTTATTAAAGAAATAAAACTAATTTGTAAAGTTCATCTTAGGGAGTATAAAGCTATTTGTTTTAACTCATTAAATTCTTTTTAAGAATTCATTTCTTTATCAATTTAAAGAAAACAATTTAAATTTGTTTTAATAAAGATTTATTCATTTTGGATAACAATTTAGTTACTTATAAATAATTATTTTTGTTGGTTTGTTCAAACGAATAACTGTATTTAATCCTATGTCAGATAAATACGACCTTTCTTAACGTTTAAGCAAACTATAGGATTTATTCTTAATTACAATTGTAAATTTATATTTTCTTTTTCATTGACTTTTCTTTTCTGATTTAATTTTTGTTTTCGAATAAAGGTTTTGTGTTTTTCAATTAACGTATGTGTTTAATTGATGCTAATACAAGCATACAGCATTTTTCTCTTTCCAAGTCAGATTACAGTTACAGGTGTCCAGCTTGCAGAAGCATAAGTGCTTATAATTTATGTTTTATATTTAATGTCACTGCCAATTCTTGTTTCCAGGCATAAAAGAATATAAGAGTCTCGAAATTCAAATAATTTATGTTCCACCGAACAAACCTGAGCTAGTTGAGGGAATTAATAAAATAAAAGAATATATGTGTATTATTTATTTATTTATATTATTGGGGGCATCGCAATATATATATATATATATATATATATATATATATATATATATATATATATATATATATATATATATATATATATATATATACGTTTTTTGGCACTAAGAATTATACCAAATGAGATAATAAAAAATTCGAGAAAAATACAAAAAGTTATACATCATAAATCTTAGTCTATTTAGCGAAGTAGTCTATTTAATCTTTTTACTACAGTATGGAAATGCTGATTTTTATACAGGGTATTTTATAAATAGTTTATGAAAACGTATTAACAAGTTAAACTCAAAAATTAAAGGTCATCATTTATTTAAATACGGGATATTCGAAAAGATTTGTTCATTTATCAGGTATACTAGCGATCTTTTTGGGTGTCATTATTCCGTTTATCCTAACGAAAAGCACTTTGAACGAAGAAACCAAATATATCCAGTATTGAATAAAAGTACCTTGAGTTCGCATGTACCCAATGAGAAATAAAACTCCAATCTTTAACGGAGAACTGGTTCACATCCCATGCACACGATTAAAATCAGTGTTTTTGGGACTGCAAAAACAAACCTTTTCCAATCTGAGCCTGGACAAGTCGTTTTTCTAGTCTGAAACTGGAAAAGTGGTATTCATGAAGATTGAAGTTGTTTTTATAACATAAACATCCCTAATGGCATATTATTCTGTTGTGTGATGGCCCCTGTAGGTGTTGACGCAAAATGGTTTCTGCCCAATGTTTTGCATTTTCAACGACTTATGGCTCTTGGCTCGTAGACCAAATGTTACAGCAACGTCCAGAAAGAAATAATAGCTCTCGTAGCTCAGGCATTCAATCTCCAGAACAGCTCAGGGATTACCAGCCCCTCAAACAGAATAAAGCAATTTTATTTTAATTTGCTTCCATAGGAACCCCCTACAGGCTATTAGGAACCATCTGCACAAAACTCAAATGCAAGGAAAACAGCGCTCATGTAATGAGCCCCCAAATGAAATAATGCAGGTAAGTCGAGAAAATCCATTGGACCGGACGGAGTGTTTCTAAAAAGTTTATTGCGTCCCAGAATGTGTTTTTACTTGAGGAACTGACTACGTAAGCTCTGTGCTTGCCGCACGGTACTCTTACACAAAGAGCCTCTACAACAAATCTTTGCTTTTAAAGGTTTGCAAAGAGGATTAACAAGGCTTGATGGCTGCCTAGCAAATAATGTTGTATTGCAGAGCATAGTAAAGAATCATAGGGATAACATCAAGGTCCACGTGACCAGTGATTCCGTAAAGATACATTCAGTGATTTAAAATACACCCTACGATCTTCGGTTTTATGATGGATTCATACAAAGATACCATAACGACTATAAATGTGAAATTAAGAGAGGAGTGAAGCTGGGAGACCTTCCTCACTTTTACTGTTTAACATGGTACTGGATGTATTACAAGTGGGGGATGATGCTCAGATTAAATTTTCAGCATTAGCGTGTGCGGATGATTTGATGATCTGCGGAAAAACGATAGGGACACTCAATGGCTTAAGTCCTACTCAATCGGTTTTTCATTCGTAGGGAATTGCGAATAAACACCGATAAATGTGTAGTGGTATCAGTCGATATAATACCTAAAAAAGCTTTTTAACAAATACCTACTAATGAATTTTTCGACTATTGAAGTTGCAGGTAATGGGCTTGGTGAAAATTAACTTCAACCAGTTAACTAAATACATACATCATGTTGTAGACTATAAGCTGTGTCACTTAAGCCATATGCAAGTAGTTGCTATTATTATTGAAAAAATCCTTATTAGAGTAGGTAAAATAATCAGGAAAACTGTCAGAAAATTCCTTGACAGATCAAATACCCTCTGCATATATTCATGCAATTGTTAATGATGAGGAACTGGGAGGTGAGGGTGATGAGTTTTCTAAAGAGTAACAATACTGTGAGAAAGATTAAATACCCTTTACAAAATAAGGAACCAACCAGGTCCCTTTTAGTGCAACCTCTATTTCTAGATGGGGGCAAAAAAATATAAATAGATTTGAGAAACAAATAATTATAACGGAACGGCATTTCCAGCTCTGAAACCCGACGGCATTCGTAAAATAAGTCGAGCTAATAGTTCAAAACAGATAATATACCCTCCAAAACATTCTAGAGAGTCTAACACCATAAATAATATACAACTGAAAGGAAATGGCATATTAGAAAGGCACCAAGGTGTAATAGAACAGAACTTTACCTCGCATATCATGCAAGGTTGCTCGGTCACCACCGAAATAGAATTTGAAGATATGACAATATTGTGAAAAAAGTAGCTGACGAAGCAAGAAAGATAATTTGGTGGAAGTCGAACCTAATATATGGGGAGATCACTATCATTATTTATTATTTCCAGAATGGGTAGGGGGTAGTAGACTCCTGAAACACGGTTGAGCATACCATTTCCCATTTATCTTCTAGGTGTCTAAAACTTCTTTGTTTTCAGTTTAGGTATCCTGTGTGAATTGTACTTCTCCATGTTTTCTTTTTCAAACACGTCATCGGAATTCTCGTCGTCTTCCGACGGTCAGTTTGATTCACAGAATGGAATATTTAGAAAACCTGGAAATATATTTTGAATTAGAATTTTAGAGTATTACTGATATATATAGTTAAATGTGTTCCTTTATATTTATTTCAAACTGCAATAATTATTTAGTTTAGTTTTAGATTTATGCTTGCTGTTGTTTCTTTGATGTATCCAACCCGTTAATCATTTAAGTCATTTATATTTATACACCTATGAATTATTTTGTATGAACAGAAGATTTAAAGGAGGGCCATATGCCAAAATGCTTACTTAATCATCTGTTATGTACGTGTGCTTAAAGTAAAGCAGTCGTAATAGCCAAATGCCTCCTTATCTAATTAACGATGCGCATGAATGGAATAACGAGATTCCCACTGCCCGTACCTACTATTTATGCGAAATCCCTGCTATGAAAACGGTTTCTAGCGGGAAAAGAAAATTCCGTTGAGCTAGACTGTAGTCTGGTACCGTAAAGAGGCATGAGAGGTGTAGTACAGGTGGGAGACGGTAACTATCTCGGTGCCTATCTTCATCGTTTCTTTACATGCTCGGTTAACTTGTTATCATAGAAGTTTGTACCAGGCAATTTAGTTTTTGCGTATTAGAAGTTGTAGAAATTTTATTGTAATATCGTATATTATGCGAGCGCCTAAAAATTTATTACGCAAGTAACTTCTAACTTCTCTTGCTTTCAGGTCTCCGCCTTCGGCGTCGCCATGAAAAGCTCTTTACGTAAATAATTATTGACTGCTTAAGTTAAATAAACACCAGGTTTGGAAGCAGGCTTAAATTAAAAGTAATCGGAAATTGAATAGAAAAAATGAAGTTGAATCTGCCAAAGCTGAAAAATGAATATTGACGTATTGTGATTAACTGCCATATATTTAATCTTGCTGCCATATAACAAACACTGTTCTATAACTATTCTTTCTTGTAAAAACGAGACTCTATTTAGTCATTGTAGTACGACCTCCTGGTGTCTTCTATACGGTTCAGGGCCATGAAGCAGGATGCCGAATATTGTATGTTATGTATAATATATAAAATTAGGTAATTAAGATCGTCATTTATTACTTTTTGCTTGACTTTATTCTATTGTGTTGCTATAATAACGAAGTGTCAATGTTTCAAGCTCCATTTTTCAACGATACGTTCTAAAATTGTATTTATTTTGTTTTTGAGATTTCTCAAGTAAGCCTCTCAAAGTAATCTAAATTCAATTAAGAAACACTTTCTACCCATTTTTTATCCAATACACATAAAAGTGTAATAAATTTCAAAGGTTTAGATCTATTTGCTTTAACAAAATTAAACAGCGGAGATAAATATTTACATTATTTGAAATTTCAATGTTCAAGAATTCTCCGATATCAGCTTTTCTGATCATCATGTGAACTCTCAGTTTATATTTTTAAACCATCGGACATTCCACCGCGTTCTTTTTCGTATATTGAAAAAACCTGCTTGCAATGTTTAAACAATATCTCCCAAACAGAATTTTTTGCAAAATATTTTCATTCACCCACTCTTAAAACCAAAGCAAAGCAATCAGAAAAAAGGCAGATTAAAATACTGCACCAATAAATTTAACTTTGAGAAAGGTCAAGTTCTGCTGAAGAAGAAAAAATAGCTACCAAAATGATTTACATAACCAACTTAAATATAATTTACATTTTGAAAATATTTAGATGAAAGTGGAAACATTTCAATATAAACAAGTTTTTTATTTACCTAACTTCTCTTTCTATTTAAGCGTGAACAATTTAACGATGATGACGGTAAAATATGGCAGAGAAGAAACGGAGAACGTTGTGTTTTTGAAATTAATTAAAAACAATTATTTATATTTAGTGACAAGTTTTAATTTTGTTTGTGAAATTAAGTATACAAATAACTTGATGAGATAATAAATTTGTTTGACAAGACAACTCCCATTTAAAAAAGTTATTTTTATCATCAGCTGACGGCAAGTTTCCTTTTTATATTTAGTTAAGTCGTTGGATCAATTATAGTAATTATTATTAAGTTAATAGATCAGCTATTCGTAAACAAATTTTAAATGGTCAGCTAATAATAGTAATTGCTAATTTTAGAACAGTGGCGTATCAAAAGAATTAAGATAAATTAGATATAGTGAATAACTTTCAGGAACTGGTAATACCAGGTCTTCTGCAGGTCCTTGCATCTTGAGAGATATTTTAGGATTTAGATTGGGATTTTTATTTTTCTATACAACATGCTATGCTGTTGTAAGTATAAGTCCAGTGGATAGATGCTAATTGTAAACTTTAAAGTATTATTTATATAGGAATTATAGGATTACCTCAGATTAAGTTCCCATATCACTGCTGATAGTCTTCACTACATAGGATGAAGACCGAAAACTTTTTAATGATAGTTCAAAATTTATTTTACGAAAATAATAAATAGAAAACTTGGAAACCACTATTCTGAATTTGTTGTATTTGACGCATTATAAGATCCATCAGATCTAATCATTCCACAGTGAAACATAGACGGTCTGTAAAAGCCAAGTAATAGAATTATCACATTTTGACTTCTTTATCTGTTAGGCTTTTATTACTCTCCCCAACAACTAGCCGGCTGCTGTGGTGTTTTGTTACACAGCCTCACGAGGGGATCGAGACTAAGGTATTCGGATGCAGTCTTCGACGCTGAATCTAAATCCAACCTCAAAAAAGCAAATATACCTTCAAAATCTTGCAATAGAGCCAAAAACAACCCCCAAATGAGTAAAACACTCCTGACTTATAATGACAATAAATACATGCAAAAAATTGTTGAAAACCGCAAATGTCTTGTATTTGGAAATAAACCTCTGGTGTATGGCCAACAACCCTCCTTCCTGAGGGGGTTAAACCACCCCAAAATAGGTCAAAGCCACCCCTTAGATCAAAATACAACAAATACATGCCAAAAATGATTGAAAACCGCAAATGTTTTGTAATTGGAAATAGACTTCTGTTATATGGCCAAGAACCCTCCTCCCTTAGGGGGTTAAACAACCCCAAAATGGGTCAAAACCACTCCTTAGATCAAAATACAATAAATACATGCAAAAGATGATTGAAAACCGCAAATGTTTTGTTTTTAGAAATAGACCTCTGGTATATGACCAACACCACCCCTCTTTAAAGGATACCCCTTTAAACCACCCCAAAATGGGGTATAACCACCCCTTACATCAGGGTTACAATAAATAGATGAAGTACATAAGAGGCAGCCAGTACGCCAATCGTTTAAAAATAAAAGAGATATCATAAATCGAGAGACTAGAGGATTAACACAGTTTTATTGAATTTATTTTTTAGCATGTGTTTTTTGCGTGCGTTTATTTATTGTAACTTTGATGTAAGGGGTGGTTATACCTTATCTTGGGGTGATTTTACCCTTTCAAGGGATCTGTTGGTCATATACCAGAGGTTCATTTCCAAAAACAACACATTTGCGGTTTTCAATCATCTTTTGCATGTATTTATGGTATTTTGATCTAAGGGGTAGTTTTGACTCATTTTGGGGTGGTTTAACCCCCTCAGGGAGGAGGGTTCTTGGCCATATACCAGAAGTCTATTTTCAAATACAAAACATTTGCGGCTTTCAACCTTTTTTTGCATGTATTTATTGTCATCATCAAGTCAGGAGCGTTTTACTCCATTTGGGGGTTGTTTTTGGCTCTAGCGCAACATTTTGAGGGTATATTTGCTTTTCTGTGGTCGGATTCGGTTTCAGCGTCGAAAACTGCATCCAACTACTATAGTCTCGATCCCAGGACAGAACTTTTTTTTTGGGGCTGTGTTATTCTTTCTTTGTGAAGTTTCGAGTTTGAGTTGTTCCAGTCGTCTACATTTTATAATTCAGGGCTGTTGTTAAATCGTTTATTTCTGCTTGTCGCACTTGTGCTTAAGTTTTTCGATCATACATTGCTTAGTTCTGTCAATGTCAATTTCATCTCTACTATTTCTTGCTTCATAATCTTGTGTACATCCTGCAATATAAATATATGGCTTTGAAGGTATATATCTTGATCTTCAAGTTTATTAACCAAAACACCAAAAATCTAAAATTAAAGCTCAGAGGATACTGGGTAAAAATACAAACTGCGTTCTTATATAAAAAATTGAGTTATTTGCATCTTCTTCTTGTTCTTCCTTTCTTTCCCAACTGAAGAATTGGATGGCTTTTCATCGGCAGTACCTTAAAGATGTCCAGAAGCCCAGATTTTCCTTACTAATGCCTTCCATTTTTCTCTCGTCCTTTCTAACTTTTTCCATATGATTTCTTTGTTTCTGTATTTCCTGCTCCATGCTTCTCTTCTAAGATATGTGATTTCTCTTCCCAGTGCTTTGGACAGGCTTTGAACTGCAAGCCCAAAGCTTGTCGTGTTATACTGTCTTGTGGTTGCCTGTTCATAATCGCTCACGTTGTATTTTGCTTGGTCAAGATATATTACACATAATTCGCAAGTATTTATTCATGAAGGTCTACAGTTTCTTTGTTTTGATTATTCCCATTCCATGTTTCAGATTAATACGCTTTAACATTTGATCTGACTACTCCGAATTTGGTTTTCCTTGAAATGTCGTTTGTTGTCCCAGACTTCTTTGAGTATATTCATGCAGTGATTTTTACTTTGGAGTTAGTTTTCTTTTTTAACATTTTTGCCTCGTTCACATTAATTTTTGCTTTGTTTGCTAATCTAGCTCTGTTTTGTCGTTGTTAGCGTACAGCCCTGCCTCAGGCCACGTTCGATTTTTATTTTTCTACTGAGTTTTCCATCGTGCTCACTCTCTCGCTTTTATACAGCAATTTTACTACTTTTATGACCTTACATGCTTTTACATGTTGTACTTAATGAAGTTAATGTATACTTATCTTCTCGAGTATTATTCTGAATGTGGCGATTTGATCAATGTATGATCTTTGAAGTCTGAATCCTGCCATGGTTTTCTTTCTTGCTTACTTTTCATTAAATAAATCACTTGATGCCCATGTCTACCAATCGCTTAAACACTTTATAATTATATTCAACAATAAATTGTGACCATGAGATTAAAATTTATAAAAGTTAAGCTCAACGTAACCGATTAACGGTTTAGCTCCGATATTTTCTTGGTCTGTTCTTCAGTATCGTTTTGACCGTTCAATGTCAGTTCTATTGGTATTTTGTCAAAGGTAGCTTGTATGTCAACTACCAGCACACTCAAAATTCATATTATCCAAATCCACGTGGGATTTTCGGGACTGAGGGACGTAGTCAGACATAGAGATAGAAAGTAAACTCTGGTCACAAATTAATTATATACTAAACAACAAGTCACAATACAATGGGTTACAAACATGAGTATGAGGACGGACAAATCCTCCTAAAACTAATATTACACCTGAGAGTGGTCGGAACCACCCTGTACTAGCAACAAACTCCTGCAACTAAGCATTAGGAATCCAGCTAAGCGGTATTCCTGTGTACTAGCTTCTAGGCTTCTAAAATACTACAACTAAGCATCATTAAGAGATCAGGTAAGCAACGCCCCTGAACACCAGCCTCTAGATCCCTAATACTAAGCAGTAGAGGATCAGCTAAATAATGCCCCTGGGCGCCATCTTCTAGATCCCCTACAATTAATTAATGAAAAGTTTCTTACCAGGTCTGCTTCAAGTTGTTGATTCGTTGGAGTCGTTGCAAAGACTGAATTGTACTTGAGGTAGCCAGGTTTATATACTGTATATTGCGGAAGACATTAGCATATTAACGAGAATCTCTAGGGGCGGCGTTCCGCTAGTATTTCCTTGTTCGGCAGGCAGCTGTGGCTGACCGTAGGTCGATCGCATGTGCTGATTAAGAGGTTCTTCGAATGAGAACAGCTGGCCCGCGTGTGTGGTTAACAAGCCAATGTATATAATGTTACGAAGAAATGTATTAACCTTGGATGATATTTGCATCAGTTGGAATGCAACTTGCGGAATTATGAAATATTTAAAGTCTAAATAATTCCGTTTGTGACAATATTATCAATATTGGAAACTCTGATCATGGTATGACTTACAATTCATCGTGTGATTGTGATCCACTTCGTTTTTTGTGACTTATAATTCACTCGAGGATGTCAACCTTCTACTTAAGTGCCGACTAAGTAACACTAACAGACAAGGCTTGCAAAATATGTATCCCATAAAGATAACATAGCATCAAAACTATTTTTATTTTTCGAAATCATGACGAAATGTGCCAGTCGTTTTCACATTCATTACAATGAGAGGATTTTCTCTTCCTTTTGTTTGTTGTCGTACATCTCTTGTCTTTCGTTTCCCTCAACGAAATTAGAAATTGCTGATGTCATAAGGTTTAAAATC
Organism: Agrypnus murinus; assembly: GCA_929113105.1. Taxonomy (NCBI): domain Eukaryota; kingdom Metazoa; phylum Arthropoda; class Insecta; order Coleoptera; family Elateridae; genus Agrypnus; species Agrypnus murinus. The sequence continues at coordinate 158,475,245 of OV816026.1, forward strand.
TAAGTCTATTATTCACACTATGCACAATACCATCTGTCATAGGGAGGTTTTCTTCAGAATTACACTTTTGCCCATTTCCTGGCCTAATGGAGAACCTGCGTCCGAAGATCGTTGACCTTTGGATTAGGATGTGAACATGCATACCTGTAGCCTCTAGAGCACGGATTTTGTTTACTTTTGAAAAACATAATACTGGATTTTTGCAGAACATACTTCGAATTTACATAGTATCGATCTCAGTGCTGGTAAGAGCAAAGATCATATCGAGGGTTAATTTTGTTTCATTTACAACTGTACTTACACTTGCACTAAAAAACCGTCGATTAGTCATTAAAGATGGTGAATTACAAAGATATGAAACTGGTTCCACTTAAATGGAACACGAATGTGCAAAAAACCATGAAAGATCACCATAAAGAATGGAAACCGGTATTGTTGTTGAGGTTTTTGAGAAAGACATCGAGATAAATAAAATAATTTAAATATTAAATATTAATTAATAATAAAATAATAAATTTAAAATAATTTAAAAGTTATTTGGGAGGGGGATTCTGGTGTATTATAAAATTGTGAATCGGGTAAAATATCTCAACATCGTCGTACGAAAGTTTGAATGTGCCAATCATGCTATCAAGATTCTAACAAAGGTTCGTCGTGTAATTGCGAATAATATACCATACAAAAGCAAATTTCGGAGAATAATATCAGCAAGGATTGAGAGAATTAGAACTGACAATAGTTATAGGTAATAATGAACAACAAACAGACGAAAATCCAAGAAACAGACATTGGACAAAGATATTGAAAATATTCTATTTTAAGACTTTGAAGTTCATATAAACTGATGAAGATAAAACTTGCAATATAAAGGAAGACATAATATGGACAAAAATGGGCAAACCATTTTACATGCCTTACAAGACAACCAATGTAGTTCCAAGCCAAACTAAGAACGTTTGTTATGAAGTACATAATTATGAATTGCTTGGTAGCAAGACATTTGCAACAGAATAGTTGAATGTTTCTTAAGCATTCTCAAGCATCAATAATGTTTCTCAAGGTTTACGTACCCATGAAGCTTTACTTGCCCAGATAGAAGCTATATTGCTTTTGTCTGTTCTTACTTCTACTACTTAGAAATTACGGGAGAAAGTGAATGATCCAAGTTCGGACGATCCTCGTGTTAAAGGCTTGCGCTTAGGACCCCTTCCGCGTAACAGACACGAAGAATACTACAAAGAAGGATACTTTCTTAACTTCGGAGTCGATGAACATTCCTCGTGTAGCATCCGCAGCGAAGATGACCTCAACGTTTGCATTGGATTCGAGAGTTGTGGTACCATGAGCCATTTTGATCTTTCTAAAATGAGCGCAGATAGCGAAGTCATTCGATCAAATGAGATAAATTTGAGCTAGCAAAGAAAATCCAAAATGACCGATCTTCTAGGGTTCTTGGAGAGGGTCCAAGTGATTTTTTTCATGTCTTCTAATTCAGAAATCTAAAATTGCAATAATTATTGCATACCAAGAATACGTAATTTGGGATTGGCGATGGAAAGAACCAAGAAGCTACTGCAGCTTTTAGCATCTATTGCTTTTTGCATATTAAGATTAAAAATTCTCCACGAAACTAACTTTTCGCCCCCTTAAGTTTCCGAAAATGTTGTTACTCTAATGGAGTGATCTGTATTTAAGGCAAGAGTAATTATCAGTTTTAATGAAAATTCCGGTACTAATTATTATTCCCCAATGGAATGACAGAATACCCTTTTCAAATTAACTTTTCTGATTCTCATAATTATGGCATATAATAAATACTAAAAATGTGTGTGGTCGTATCTAGGAATGTCAAGTGATCAATGACATTATAAAAATAATCATTACATAAATGTTATTCACCGGAACTTGCTTGGTACCATAAACATGAATGGGACGTTACTAACCACAAAATTTTTCCTCTTCTTAATTGCACTTTAATTCTTTATGTACGCCAATGACCTAACTCTAACGTAAGAACTTTTTTTTAAGTAAAACGCTCTAACTTCGTGTATATTTATTTTAATTGTTGCGTGTACTTCAAACGTAAATCCTCAATGTTATAATTAAGACAAACTGAAAGCGTATTATCAAGTTTTTGTGTCATAACTGCAGGACAGGAAGTACAAATATATATAACAATGATCTAAGTTTAAGTGTTTTTCCTCTTTTTTACCTAAATTACCTTCATTTCATTTTAATTAATGCTTGTGGAAAATGATGCTTTTTGTGTGTGTTCCTAAATGTGACTCTCTTGAGAATTAAACACGCACAAGAAAATTACGTTATGTTTTGCTGAGCTGCTGGATAATATAAACATTTAAATTCTTTAATTATCATAACCATCTTAATATTGATGAGTTTGGATCGATATTAACGTAATTAAAGTAATCGCCTTGTTATCTCGATATAAATAATTCTCCATCTGATGGATTAATGTTAAGTACATTAAGGTTAAGTTTACGCAAGGAAGTTGCTTATTATATACAATTTGCAAATATCTCCAGTACAATAATCTTACGAAGAAATGAAGTAGGAATAAATACGTAGAGCTTGAGATAACTTTTAAGATCTGGTGGACATGTCTTTACACTAATTTGTCACTAATAGCTGATAGTCGCGATTATCTTAAATATCCTGGACAGTACATTTATTCTGTCATTTTTATCCATTTTGCTTCTGTTAAAGCACAGATTAACTTTTTTTTCTTTAATCTGCCTTTAGAACTGTAAATACAATGTAGAGTCTGGGATAACCAGGTGTACTTTGGGATAACTCATAAGCAGATGTAGAACAACTGGTTGTAATATAAACACTACGTGCTAAAACATAAAGAAAGATAAACACCTGAAGTAAACATTTGCATCAGAAGATAAGCAAGTAAGACCACCTGTACTCAATGATGTCAGCTTCTCGTGCAAGTGCAAGAATTCTTTCTGTAAGTAATAATTCATATTTAGATCTCGTCTAGACTAAACTCTAATCTATAAACTGTTACAAATTCAAGTGTTGAGATTTATACAAAGGTCATCAGACAGAAATGATAATTTTGCTAGTCTTCACCAGCGCTATGTCAAATGGATTTGATAGGACATAAGTATGAATCCGAATCCGAAGTTTTGTCCACCTGCGTTAAACTTAATGACCACGGCCCCCTTAGGGGTCAACAAATTGAGTTACGCTGAACTAGCGCGTCACTGACTTTTGTAAGAGCTAGCAGTACTAAGAGTACCTCCACTCTTTGTTAGCTCTCCAGGCTACTGGCGGAGCTATCTACGTGCTCACCCGTCGGGATTCGTCTCCGAGGTAGTCCCATTGCCCTAGTCTAGTATGCGGACTTACACTGCCCGGACGAGTCCAACCTCAAGTGTGTCTGGAACTTGGAAATCTGGTCTGACTAAGATGTCTCAAAACTTAACAACATTGGCTTGGGGAGCCTTGGACAGAGCCCCGTCCGACTCTACCTAAAAGTAGAGACCCGGTCTGTATGAACTAGAAGGTGGGTTTGTCTTAAGTGTGAGAGGCTAATGATCATATTCGTTCTATTCGCATCAACACCCGTTATAAAGTGATACCTCAAAGTAGCCTTCCCAGGATCGACCATACCTTTAGGTCTTAAGTCACCGAAGTGACATAAACTACTTGTCCATCGACATCCATCCAACTGGCGAAACAATTTCCACTAAGGCAACAGTCAGGGGGTCGCTGCCGGATAAACCTTGCTACTCTCTTGTACTAGAGTCCACCTTTGTTCTGGGACCCTAACGAAAAGACGGAACCTTAAGACCAGTCCAGTCATAGTGCAGCGATACCCAACGCCGATCAGGACAGTAGTATAGCGGAAGTAGTCTGCAAATTTTCTGAGTAGTAAATGTTCCGATTAATCCTGTGCGGGTTAACGCACGTAATAAATCTACATCGACATCGTCGACCAATAAATCAGCGCGTGATGGACGTTTGAAATTGAGACAGCCAGTCCATATCGTGCAGAGACTGACATTTTTGGAAATCAAGGTCATTTTTTATTTCTTAATTGTTGATCATGAAAATCACATCTATTGATGTCATCTTACACAGCCTTGCTGGTGTTTCGTATATCTATCGCAAGAGACGTCCTATTGCAATATAGGACCTCAAATAACGAGTTTGATAAGGCAACATTTATTGCACGAGTCAAAATTCCAAAAGGAAGAGTGCAATAATGACTTATGAACCGAGTTTTTTATGCTATTTTGCGCATTTTATTCTTTTTTGAATAAAAAAAAGCACAATTTCAAAATTTAGGGAATTGGGTGGTAGTTGACAACACTGATGCGGCATTTGAAAGTTCGAGTTTTTCGAGTGAAGTTTTTGTCAATTTTCTGTTTTCTTTTCAATTATTTTTTCAATGCTACCAATTTTGAAAAAGTTGTGTTATTAAAGCACTCAAATGAGCTATGAACGCACTCTTAAGGTGCTTTAACAGCTTTATTATAGACGCAAAATAGAAAAAATACATATTTATTTAAAACAAATGATCATTGACGTTTATTGGAATAAACGTCAATGATCAGTTGACCTCATGATGAAAATAAACCAAAAAAAATTCCCCAGAATATGGAGGAGGGTATACCTGGTAAGAATAACTAGGGTTGCACAAATATGAAAAATTTTGAAATATTTCAAAATCTTGATCGTTAAAATGGGATGTGGACTATGGTGTTATTCTAGACTCCTTTAAGCAAATTATGAGGACAACAAAACTAAAAGGCACACAGTACTTATTATCCACCAATATCTCTTAAGTTTATACAAAATGCCACTGCGATCTCTAAAAAGCAATCACTAATCACTATAATACTCTGCATTAATACAGAAATAATCTGCAGTCACATCCTTATCTAATTAACCTGATTCTGTTTAAAACTAAAAATCAACATAAAATATAAATCGTCGTGTAATATTGACAGTAACCAAGAAACCTCAACAGTATAGAAAGATTCGTCATAAGACGCGAATTTATATGATTTTGGATTCCCGGTTCCCGTATGAAACGCTGCTTCTTTACATCGGAATTATATTTAAACAGAAATTTATCTTCCTGTCTTCAAAGTTTCTCAGACACTGTTATCACCTGAACCTGTTAATGAAGGAGGGAAAGAATGGTTCTCCAGTTAGGTATAGTAATATGGCAAGTCATTTTATATTTGGGTAGGTGTACGACTGCACCTTGAAATCTGAACAGTTTCACTGTGTTTCTTAATGTGTCTTTCTTTGGACTTACCACTTCCGTGGTTACCGCTTCCCCCAAAACTTTCGAAAGGTTAGTTGGTCGAATGCTCACAAGCTGCAAGATACTTCAGCCATTACAACTTATTTAATCTCCAATTGAGTGAATAACTACTGAAATAAGTGACTGAAATAACTACAGACGACACTAAGACGATTCTTCCTGATGAAAGAAAAGCTAAAACATGTTATTAGCTCATAATGCAGTGCTCTACACAAACCGGGGAGGTTTTTTAGTTCAAATATGGTAAATTAATATCGATTGGTAAATTTCAATAGTTGTATCCTAAATTACAGATCGGAATGTAAACCAATACTGAATACAAGATGGAGAGCAAAGCCTTTTATAACTACATATAATCTAGCAACGTTAAATTAAGTATTCCATTTCTACATTTGGCAATGTTAAGAGCAAAACTGGAAAGTAAACATAATATAAAAATACTAGGTAAAATAAACTGTAATAACACAGTGTAATAAGCTATAATGCCATCCTGTTTCATGTTGGAAAACGGTAATATGAAAGGAATACGTACAAATAAGAAACTCTAATGTTTCCTTATTCAGTCGTTGAGAGAAATTCACGATTTAACATAAATATATTTTCCGTATATCTTCCGTGCACTTTTATAATATTAAAAATAGACCGTTCAGAAAGCTTGTGAATATTCAGAAATTTCAATATTTAACATACAGTTGAACAAACAAGCATCAGTATATTTGAGCAACATCATAATGGAGGTATTTAATATATTCCAAACCTGTCAAAGACAGATTTAGTTGGGAATGTAGCTTCATAGTTGTGTTTGAAGCCCCCTAACCTGAATCGGTACGTGATCAAAAGGATATCATGAAACGGAACTGAAACCGGGTATTAACATAGACCTAGCTCACAACTAAAGCCCTGGTCCTCGCAACTACAAAGCGCACCTCATTTCACGTTGTACTGGATTATTGAAATCGATTTCCCTAGATGACTAATGGGCAATAGTAAATAATGACAATATTGTATTACATGGACAATTCTCTGAATTTTGTTTGTATTCGAGTAGTTATTGATAAGTAGAGACCGGATTTTTAGGATCATACAAACTGAATTTGGAAATAAATAAAAATGTAATAGATTAGTAAATACTAAGGAGCAAAAGTTTATAACTCTTGAGATCTATCTATGAAAAGGAATAAATACTCTTCTATCCTAGGGTCGAATTGTAGCATAGACAAAATCTGGATATCCACTTATCAAATAACCTAAAACGTGATCTTAATGGGGATGAAGGATTCAAATGAAAGCACAACTGAATGAATAGACGATGACTGAATGAAATCCATGTCATTCAATATTGTATATCATTTTACTCACCAGTTATTTGACCGATGCGTATAGAGTGCTTTCAAGTACATTATTTTTTTGTCAAAAAGAAACTTGTGGACAAAATATAGACAACAGTCTTATAAGTAAAAGTAAATTCATAGATCTTGTGACTACTCTGTGTCTAAGTTTACAACGGTTCTTCGATACTGTTTTGTATTCCTCTTGGACCATCAAGAGAGAGTGAGAGTTTAAGTTTTCGAGATAAGGCGACACACAAGAAGGATGTTAATGAAAAACGTAAAAGATGCTTAAGGTGATAAAGGATGCCGCAGAAAATAATAGTTATAAGTCCAAGCTTGCATTTTGTCGAGGTTACACCTACGTTTTTGTGTTCTGGGCAATTGCAGGACTTTATTTTCGGAAATAGAACTTAAATAAGGAATATGACATAGAGGAAATATTCGATCAAACCTCCAGCAACCTAAACGTACACTTATGCTATGTAGTCCGTAGTGTGGTCTTAATTGTCATAAAGCAAAAATAGTCCACAAGCTACTAAGTTGCTGGATACAAGAGAAGTGAAAAGGTGATTGAAATGGCTACCCATTTAACAGGTATGGACTTGGATCAACCCATCCTGAACTTATTTATTGATCCTTTTCTTCTACTATAAGCAGTTTATACGAGTGTATTATAGAAGACTTGTTTTTTATCCATTACAAATGGTTTGTACAAGGAGTTGTCATGCCTGATTTAACACTAGGATACTAATAATTGAAGAATGTCTTTATTCATGCATTCTCTATAATCCTCGAACTCTAATTAAATCGAATAAAAGTACTACTGCCTTGTTACATTGTAAAGAATTTCACTTCGAAACCATATGTCACAATAAAAGCATGAAATCGCAATTCCTTTATCAAAAATAGCTCAAAAAACAAGATCAAAGGAGTTAAATGCCGCTACGCTAACAGTTCATTTAGGTCCCAAAGAAAAGGGTTAAGATAACTTACGATGTCCGAGACAACTAGTGCATTAGAGAGGGATATCTGAAAGATCAATATTTTACTTACACTTATCTGCCGGTACGCAAAGATAACTAACGATAGAGAGAACAACGTTTCAAGGGAGTCCACAAGAGATGAAGATGGATATAAAATTGTATTAACAGTAAAAACACAAGAGCTTTTTTTTTATCGGATAAATTTCTTTTTGTAACGAAATAATTTTGCAAATCAGTAATTTTACGAGAAAAACTGACATGGCAAAATCGCGAGATCGAAGGTCGAGCGATTTTGCCAAAGGTCAGTTTTTCGAGCAAAATTACTGATGGAAAAATTTTGAGTTAAAAAGAAATTTATCCTTATTATTTGAGTTAGAAAGAAAAGAAAAGCTCGAGTGTTTTTTGGCAAGATAAATTAACGACTGAATATATGAATGAACAACAACAATAATTATTTTTATTGATACAATTAAATTATTTGAATGAACAGTTATTAAATACACGATTGTTATAAATAATTATAACTGACAGGGCAGACATTAAAGTGACGTAAGCGTACTAGATGTAGTCTGGTTATGAGGAACAGGCGTTTTTATCGGTGATAAAAAAGGATGCACCTTTTTTATCGCTGTCAAAATGACAAAACTGTCATCATTAAATGACACATTTTATATAGGAGTTAATTTATCAGTGATAAAATAATATTGCAACTACCCCGATGACTAATATATTTTAATGAAAATCGCAATCTTAAAAAATAAGCCAATCTTGTCAATTTTTCAAAAGAAACCAATCAGAATTAGCTTTACTGGAAATTTAGTTGCCCTGTATAAATTCCCACCGTCCTCAAATATCTGTGGTAGCTTTGTCTTCTTGAATGAAACACATTTTGTTGTTTTACACTCTAATGAAATATATATCCATAGTTACTGTTCCATGGCAAACTTTTTACAGTAACGTTTACAGTAACAGTTTAAAAGTGACATTTGCAATCATGTGATTTGTTTGTCCAAATACTTCACATAATAAGAGACTTTTCCTAAAACTTCTTTCTGTGTACTTGTTCGTGCTTCTTTCTTATTGGAAAATTTTCAAAGCAAAAAAGTATTTGTGTATTCGTGAAAGTCTACCGGAAGTTTTCATACTGCCTATAGTATTATTAGTGAATATACTAGTTCAAAAAGTAAATTTTCATCGGTCCTAATAATTAATTGAAAGTTAATCTATGCGCAACCTTCGTATGAAAACAATATTTAGGGTTTTTGAAATAAAATCAGTGTTGTTGTTGTCTAATAATAATAGAACTTAAAACTTACATAGTTACGGTCACAAATAAAAGGAATTACAGAAAAAGTAACGGGAAAAATATTAATCGTCTTCATCTGGAGAACAATCGGGAAATATCGTCATTTACAGTACATAGGTAAATTAAGGTACATTCCAGCCGTTTATATTAAACTTGACAGAACTTTCGTTCTTAGAACTTAGTTCTTCGGTAGTGAGACGTTTCGTTGTTTTATAAGATTAGACTAATTCGACTTTCCTTTAGAGAGTGTCTAGAACATGGAAATATTATTAAGAAAACTCAATACGTCCATAACAAACTGAAATTGCTCCAACTTAACGATAAAGTCTATACTAGATACAGGGTGTTTCACCTTAGATCAGCATTATTTGAACATTATAGTACACATAAAATGCAACAAAAAAGTTTAGCATTATTTTAGAGTCACGAATAGAGATACGCACAGATGTTAATACAAATGCTACCATTACACACTGGTGGGAGCGAGGTTACTATCCATCCTCTGCCAGCCGTCCAGGCTTGTACCGAAGCTATGACCGTGCTCACCCGTCGGGTTCCTTCTTCGAGGAGATGCCCCCCTAGTCCAGCTTCGGACTTTCCCTACACGAAATGGGACCACTGCCCGGCCGAATCCAACCTCAATGTAGCTGGGCTTGGAAGGTTATGCCACTCCGGCCTAGCAAATTATAGGGCCTGGTGTGCCCTTGTCAGTGCTTTGTTTAATTCAACCTAAGCAAAATCCCGGTGTCTACCGTTAAGGTATAGTGAGAATGAGAGGTTATATATTCACGTCAGCACCCCTTAAGCATAGTGACTCTTGACGATTTCTGTGGATCATAAGATTGGGCCCGTATTCTTGAACTCGTACGAACAAGTTTTGCATACGAGATGATGTAATTTTTACGTCATAAGATGCAACTTGTTCAGTTGAGTTTAAGAATACGGGACCTGGAACTGCACGGTCATAGCATGATCCTCTGGTTACTCACACAATTACATGGTGGCATGCAGTTTCCCATTGGCCAGCCCACCTCCAACCGGGATAAACCTCACTGGATCTCCTCCATCAGACTAAGTCTGTGGTAACGATCAAACCCATCCACACCGGTACTCATGTTTCAACTTCCTCTTCAATTTCGTATTAAGTATCAAGTATTTCGTCGAGAAAAGGTTTCGTGAATCTCTACCACACATTACTTTCTGACTATAGAGTCTGTTACTTACGTTTAGGCAGATACCACTTCAGGTCTAGTCTCGGACACTAATGAGTCGATTTATTCGACACCGCCAACGACGGCCCAGGCCTCCGTCATCCTGGGACTGGTCTACACGAGCTCAAACGACTGCCCGGTCCACTTAGGTGATATCACAGTTTGACTGTTATTTTGCCAGCTAATGTAAAAAATCGAATTGCCAATAATAATAAACTAGTGTCAACCATGACTATCTCGTTATATTGTTTTAAGAAGTTTTATTTATTTGCAGGTATTTTAGGAGTATCGGTGTGTTTTACTATTAGGATTTACTTATTACTGAAGCCGTTTTCTTTAGAAAGGATCATCTTTATAAATTCTACAAACAATAAAAATACAATGTATGTAAACACAATAAAAGTTCTCCTTCATTCAGGTTCTCAATAAAACATTCAATTTTCAAATCAGCCTGAAAGGTCGGGTAGTTTTACGTAGAAGCAAAAGTAGTAGTTAAGATGGTTATTTCGCAAAATATATTGAGTGCGTACGTACCTTCTACATTGTTATATTTCGTGTTTAAAAAATAATAAACCTCAACCACATCTTTTAATTTTACTCTCCATCAAGAGGTTGTGATGTTATGTCCATGAAATTTTCTATTCTAGATAGAAATAATTCGTTTCGTTGTGTTTGAAATAAATGTAGTTTTTTGTTGTGATTAGTTATTTGATAAGTAAGTCATTTTACATGCAACACATTTGATGTAATGTATTAAAAGATTAATTGATATTGATATTTTTTGATTTATTAGTATTACTATTTACTTGGTGATTATTTTTATTTAGAAATAAATTAAAAATATTTGCTGGTTTTATAGTGTAGGTACCACTTCCAGAAAATGAATCTGTTAAACATATTGGGCATACCTGCTGGAACAAAAGGGAGATTGACCTATTTGTGTTTATTATGAGCATTTTTTATCAAAGAGAAGGGCAGCTATAATAAAGTTAGTATTATATGAATGTAAACACTCCGTTTATTTCTGTGTCTACACACAGTCTAAAATCACAAACAAAATTACATACGATACCGTCATTGCGTATAATTGCCTAAATATTGTTTTTAAACCTACTCCTTAGTTTGTTAAACAAGATATCTAGTCTTATATGTGAGGTAGGTCTTGACATGTTCCAGCAGTCCCCAAAAAAGCAACTTTTAGCAATTTTTTAATGCGCTTAAAGTCAAAAATACGAATTCTTTGTTCGTAATGACGAGGATCATGCGATGGAACATAGTGGTGCTTATTTTCATATTTTTTCAGAATTTCTTCTATTTATTCTTGAACAAATCCTAGTCAAGCTAAATTTTTAGAATAGTTTGAGGATTTCCTTGTGGCTACTTCTGCTACAAGTACTGACTTTCTTTAAACCTTTTCAATAGAGTTTGTACGTTTTCCTTTTCAGCATACTAGTATAACAATAGTATATGTTGAGAAAAGATAATTAGGAATATTCATTTAAATTTTACGAAATTAAAATATGAATCACAAACATTTAAGTTCCCTTTAACGTTGATCTACAATTTGGCTTCATTTCGGGTAATTTCATAAAAATCCGTTCTCTGTTAATAATAATTTCAAGTTACTGAAAAAACAAAGGATAACAAGAAAAAATGTCAATAAGAAATTACCTACTTAGATTTTATTTGATGATGAGTCATAACAATGAAGCAAGCAAGCAGGCAATAATATAAGTGCACGAAATTGAAGTGTATTAAAATGCCAAGGTGTAGGTGTTAATTCAATTTTTTTGTGTAAAGGTAAAGGACGTTTGCTTTGGAAACATTATAGTTTCTAGACTTGCTAATAACAAGTATAACAACGGTGGAAGGATGTGAAAAATGTATAACCGTCCCTGCACCCAATTAGTCAAGCTTTATATAATTTAAGAAGAGGTTTCCTAAGCCTGTATAAGCTTTAGCCGTGTTCCATTGTTTGAAAATAATGGGCCAAAAATTTTAGTAGTAGATTTAAAATAGGTAGACATTATTATCTTATCATTTCGTATTTTTAAAAATAGCGTAAATGACGACTCTATTTTAGTTAATTAAATAGAGTGTAAAATAATATCCTTATGTGTTGCAATAATAATAGAATTAAATTTCGTTGTAGTAATAAAAATTGATGAGCTTTTTGTTCTCTTTCACAATAGGTCCGATAAACGATAATTATTTTGAACTTATCCCTTCATTGGGTATGGGCCTCCAATAATAACAAAGAACTAATTGTAAGATAACAATTTATAAACAGTACAAGGATTTGTAATATTTAAAAGGTAAATTTGATACAAAATGTCGTCTGGTGCGCAATAAGAGGATAAGCGTATTAATAAATCAAATTGTATCAGATATTAAACATAAGGATTAGTGTATGCAATAAATTATAAATTTTAAAACGTTTATTAAATTGAACATCACCAACTGTTCCGATTCGAGGACTCGAACCGAATTTGAAACTGAAGATTGCAAGATGCAAATACAAATACCAATGCCAATACTCAACATTCCCAGCAGCCCCACAGTACCCACAATTCCAAAGCTCCAGATCAGATTAACGGTAACAAAAGTTTCAACAGAAATTGAAAGCTGCAAATTTGTTAGACTTTCAGAAAAGTGCGCGTTAGGATGGCCCTTAAATGGATATTTTTGGAATTTTGACCGGAACACCTCCTTAGAATTTTGAGGTTGAGAGTGTAGAACTGAAAATCCTACGATTTGAACTAAATCGGACAACGTTAACCCATCCCTCAAAGCAATTGAAAACTGAAACAAATCGATTTGTTTTGTCCGAACCCTGAAATTCCATTTACCAACTTTGCAACAATCTACTTGTGGTGTTAGACTATGCTTACTTGAGAGCAGTCTATGCGCAAAAGGAGAATTCGCCGGAGAAAATAACCCTACTTCAGTAGCTGGTATGCTGAGTTTAACATAAATTGCTTAAAAATGGTATGACCAGTAAAAAATACAGCTTTTAATTGTTTTATGTACAGAGTGACTCTCGCAGTGCGACCCTGTACCTTATCTGAAAAACTATAGGGATTACATAATATTCTGGGCAAGTTTTGTCAGGACCTCTATCAACTTTTTTATTTTAAATGGAATGCCCTTACAATTTGTACTTGCTAAGCTCAGACGTTTGATTTTTTTATATTCTAATTAGAAAAAACTCCAATGCGGGGTTCTCTGCATTGAAGTTTTTCATTTAGGCGCCATTGAGAATAAGATTTCTCATAAAAGGCCTATTACGCTCAATAACACTTTGACATCATGTGAACCTTATAACCTTATTTGTGAAGTGTCAAATATTTCTTTGTGAAATGTCAACATTAAATTAGGTGAACTCACTAGATCGATCATATAAGCAACTAAGAACTTATTGAAAAAAGAAGAAAGGATACTTGTTGGTGATATTTTTTTTATTTATTTCAGGATGAATCACTCACCAGCAACTCACAAATTATATTTATAATTGGTTAAGTAATTTTACTATTGATAACTTTTTTTAGCTGTACTAATGTACAGTCTGTTAATAACATCCCTTCACTGATACTTGGTGAAATTGTACAAAGAATACTGTTTTTTTGTGGTGTTGGACTTTAGTCATGCAGCCAAAAAAGTATACTTATTTCTTTATTTAACGTCTTAACCCACTTATAACACATACCCTTTAACATTCCTTTATTTCTTGTACTCAAATCTTCCTGCGATGACTTTCTATTGAGTTTTCTTTCAGGTATAACTCCAGGTAAAGGATGATAACTGCCTTCACTTTTTTATACAATGTATCAAATAATGTTAACTTACACCTTTTACCAGAGAGTTTTTCCATCTACCTTATTTACTTTTGGAATAATATCACAAGTAAGAAGTTTATGATAATATTCTTTGATTGTATGTGTTTGATACAGAAAACTATCTGTAACGTTCAAACTATACGCCTTTTCTTTTTGTAAGTTTTTATATGTAATTTTAAATTATTACAATTGTATATTATTAATCTTAATATTTTTACAAACTATTTCTTTACTTTCTTTTTCAAGATTATAGCAATTTTCATCCTTGACAGTTTATTTTTTCCTTTCTTTTATTTTCATTATCAACACCCAGTCTGGAGAATATGAAACAGTGATAAATGCCTTGTTATAATTATTATCAATACAATTTGAACAATTACAGTATAGATTTCTAACTAATATTTAATTCTTGTTGTATTTTATATCTCAAGACAAGTTTTGATTTATCCGTAATGATGTGCTCTAAGATAATATGTAATTTATTTAGAATATTTCCTTTTTTCAGGAATTGCCTGTAAGTTCATCCTGTTTTTCCAAATAAATAAGAACTTTATTTATATGGAAGTTGCTTTAACCCCACTTTTTAAATAATTTTAACTCAGACTTATTTTTGAGTAGCAGGAGGAATACAGCATCCCCCTTCAGTGTTTTATGACGTCTATGACTGTCAAATAAATTTTATGTCTGATTTGTCGTTACAAAGATTATACAAAAATCAAAAATTGATAGCTAGAAAGGAAGTCGTAATTTCACTGATTACAAAAATATTTAACACTATAGGTTGAAGCGCAATATTAACCCTACTATTCGTCGACGACGATAAACAAAACATGAACACAAATTATAATTATTTACTTCAAACATGATTACGTTATATAACAATTTTAGATCAATTACAAATGAATTTAAATAAAATAGCATGAATCAAGTTTATGAAGATAAACGCAGATAGGCAAGAATGTTCGTAGTAATCTCAAAGAAGAGACTCAACCTAATTAAGAGAATTATACAACATCCACATGGCCAAACTGTAGTTACACGAATCTCCATCAATACATCAAACCACCAGAATCGAAAATCATAAAAATATATAGGGTATTTCATTCAACATAGAAAAATTGATAGTAGCAGTGGGAAAACGGTTCATCCTGTATATACAAAAATGCTAACATTAACAAAATTAACATTTGTTTTACACCAACCAACTTTTGTATATTTAACTTTATTTCGTAACTTTTACAGTTTTCAAGATAGAACACAGGGTCATCTTACGTGAGCCACCTTGTCCACAGCACTTCATTTTAAAAGAGTTTTATTACTTAAATAAACCCAATACTTGAAATTTTCATTACAAGGAATCTTAGGACCGACCTACTTTACTCCCCCTTACCTGTCACCCTAACGGGACTTTAAACAAATATTATACCAGCCACTTTCTTCCCTGACATTCTGCAGATGAAGATTACCATGAATAGATGCAATTTTTTGTTCAGAAAAAGGTTTGATTATCTTTACATGCTGCCTTTCTGAAATTTAGTATACTTTTCCAGCGTTATCACTTTTTCTTCAAATTTTTCATAACATACTATGTATAAAGGCGATGACGCTATAGCGAATACCCAGTGTAATTATATTGCTCATGTTACTGTAGACGAATGAAAAAATTACTTACAAAGTTCTTGACATTCCATTTTACACAACAGAACATTAAACTTTTTCCACAAAATGGAAATTAATCTATTCTTACTATCAAATAACTTCTTCCACTTACAATAAAAGTAGAACCACATTATGCTATTAGCTTTCCGTACTTCTTTTACTCAATGATAATAAAAAGCTCAGTGAAGTTTCATTGTAAAGTACTAAATTTATATGGTTATTGAAAAACAACCATTTACAATTACGAAAGCTTGTGTAAAGTCTGGTTTGTACAAACAAAGTGAAATGTGTTAACCATATCAAATGAATCCAAGTGCTACGAGTTTGCTACGTGTCTCTGCGCATTTAAAGCGTAGTAAAAACCCCCAATAAATTAACGTATTCACCCATCCGCACATACAACACGAAATTGAATGGTTGTACTCTTTATTTCAGTATAAAAGCGCTGATGTTGAGGTAATAATTTTAGTATTCATCTCCTACTTTATATCAACCCAAGCATCATCAATCACCAGGGGAGAACATTAATAAGCTTTAAGGAAATTGATTTAGAGAAAAAAACCTCGAGATCTCATGTCTATTTTATATTAATGATTTCCACTAACAGATTGGAAGTCTATGTTAATCGCTTTCCAAGTTATTGCCCCGAAAGTGGATACTTTCGGAATTAATCGTATTTTGGTATCGTTTCACAAAAATCCCGTAGTATCGCGTTCTTTTGTCGAAATTCCGAGATAACTTGATGCAAATTGGGTTACACGGACGCCCTCCTTTTTTACAACATTCATAAAAAACAGCCATTTCGATGGAAAGCCACAAAAATATTTCAATTTTATTAAGAATGTATCGAATTGTGATTGAAAGTCCTTTTTAGAATGCATAAGTAGTGTTTTTTGTAAACAATCCACTCATGTGAGGTGTCTCACCCCGTCTATAAAAGCTCGCGGATATAAATCAAAAATCTGAAAAGAAAAAATAAATAAGGAACCAAAAGAATATTATTCTCGATGGCTATTATTGATAGAGACTTATTTTCGATATGCGTTTATACTTCACGTGGGAGTTAGGCTAAAATTAAAGTGGTTAATGAACTGTTTTAATGCTATTCGCTTCAACGGTTATTAGTACTTATAATTTTCGTTAATTCGGCAGAAATCAAGCGTTAAATGTCAAGTGGAAGAACATAATGCAACGACTTAAAGAAAATTTAAGAACTAGCATTTAGAATTACGCTTTAAGAATTTCTTATTTTACGCACGAATTGTTTTAAAAAAAATAATTATAAGCACAAACATGGGAATATTACCGTTGTGGCTATCCTTCATATAAAAATAAAAAGAATTCGGAATAAGGAAAGTGAATTGTCCTTCAAATTGAATATAGTCCTTTTAATTATAATGATTTTTAAGGGAGGCGTTTATATTATATTATATCACTTTTTTTATCCTTCTAGATATCTGATATGGAGAATTAAATTTTCTTCAAAATATTGTGTTCAAACGTATTTGTGAAGAATCTGTCTGGCATCATCATCATATTCGAAACTGACTAAGATTCACAGGAAAGTTTCCTATATATTTTTTTATTAATCTCGTCACTGTTAAGTAGTGATTCCCACGAGACTAGCGAGACGAGACTTTTGTTAACTCTCATCTCGTCTCGCACAAAATAAAACGAATCTCGTCTCGCACCAAGAAATCTCGCCTCGTCTCGAATCTCGTGCGAGAAATCTCACGAGTCTCGCAAGTCTCGCACTTCTTCTTTGGAAGATATATCAGAATTTAAAAAATCAAAAAGGAATGTAATACCTAATTAATAATGAAATAAGGTCTAAATTATTGTGTTTATTTAGGAAAGTTAAATCTTTAAACGTTTTATACTACCTTCTTCGCAGTTTGTTATTGAAAAATAGTCTTCAAATTGACTCTTTCTCTTTGATAAAGTCTTGATATTTGTTGCAGAACTCCTACTTGAAACTTCACTCTAATTTTCATATTCAGGAGTAAATAATTCGTCACTTCCACTAGAATAATCACCACTAGATGAAATTTTCTCTTGTACTTTAATGTTTTTGCGTTTTCGTTTTGAGAAATTAATGACTCATTTTAAACAAGTAATTTTAATAATCACCTATTACCTACATTAAACTCAATATTTATAATCTGTTTTAATTGTAAGAAACTACTATTAGCCTTAATATTTTCATATCAGAGCAAAACTAATTTTAAAGTTATTAAGCCAAGCCAAGCAGTTCTCATCTTTAATCCTGAAAACGTCTTTCGAAACAGTCAGTAACATTATTTTTTCCAATATTCATTTTTCTTTATGTTTTAGACCTTTTCTGAATCATTCTCTATACGTACTCTTACTTAGCTGTTAGTGCCAACTTTTGTATTCTGTATTCTCCGAACTCGGGAATAACCAACTTTTGCTGTCAACTTGCTCATTTTCAAGAACATCTACCACATCGACACCACGACCACCACTCTTCCGTCGAAGAGGGGGAAAGTGTCACAAACGGAATTCTTTCGACTCGAATAATTTTATAAGTTCTACATCTTGCATTCCGTTAGTGCAAATATCGTGCGAGGTTACACTCAGTTGCCCACGTTAATCAAGCAGCCGCGGCCTCGTCGCCTACGACTCTTAACCAGCTCATTCGAAGAAACGCAACCAAGCTGCTGCCGCGTCACCCACGTCTGGCCATTACAATGCATTTTATCTACTAAAGTTGCTCTCATCTATGCTGAACAGCCCACGTTCGTCCACATGCAGTCAAGCGGTCTACGCTAGTCGAGTAGCTGCGTATTCCTTCAAAGCATTTCCGCTCCAGCCCACAGCAACCCACGAACCTGCAACCAGGAAGCCGTGCGCTCCGTGCTTGGCACGTCTAACTCACCTCTGCAGCAAACTAAAAACCATACTTGGAACACCATCCTACGACTTCCCACTATTATGCTAATCTCTTCCGCGTTGAACCGTATACAAACCAGTTACTTTGGGCTTAGAATTCAGTCAGTGCCATGACTCAAAGATGCTACATCCAAGCAAGCGGGTATGTGCCTTTATATTTATCCTATGGTTAGGGGTTGGAACGTGATGCCAAGCGGCATTGGTTACCGTTCCCCTCACCTCGCTTAGTTCTGCTTAGTTATGAGGGGGTTGTGCTAAGGCTCTCTCTCACTTAGTTCTGCTTAGTAAACAGGGAGTTGAGCCAAGGCTCCCTATGTGTAGACGCTTAGTTTGTAGATCTAGTGCTAGTGTAAGGTGATTCCGACCACCCTCATGATTACGTTAGTTGTTAGGAGGACATGTACGTCCTCACACTGTATAATCTATGTGTGTAACCCTTTTGTATTCTATTGTTTTACTGTTCGTATATAGTTGTTTTTATACCTTGTGTTTTATTTCCCTTCTACCTCTGACTACGACCTTCAGAAAACCCCACGTGACATTATTAGATTAAAAAAACTACCAGTACTTAAGTATGCGTCTTAAAAATCAAATGTTTACCGTGGGCGTATAACAAAACGGGAATGTCCTGGGAAGACAAAACTTTATATTACACTAAAATCGCAGAGCCAAGAAAACTTGAAATCATAATTTAATGACTTTTTATTTAACTCATTTATTCTATGTATTTAGTTTCCTTTTTTAGCATATCATAACTATTCTTTTAGTATCAAACATTTCTTTAAACAGACCTCAGAAAAAACAATTCGGTGGCAGTTTTTGGCTGTTTATACATGTAAACATTAATTAATCCTTTATTTTATTACACGATACAGAACCGGTTAACAAAACAAAATCCTACACGCATATAAAAAAATGTTTTCTCTATAACGAAATAGTATACGTGATTATTGCGAATTCTGATATTTTATACTTTATTATTTTGTCTTTGATTTATGGATAAACAGTAAAGTATTGTATTGTATAAGTACTTGAATTTCTAATAAAACAACATAATTTTTAGCTTGTTAAAGAAATAATTTTCATAACGCGAGACTTTTGAAAGATTGCGATATTTCCCGCGCGAGATACGAAACGATATTTAAAAAAAATTCGTCTCGTCTCGCAAGCAAAAAGTACACTCTCGTCTCGTATATCGTCTCGCAAACGAGACGATATTTGCGAGACTCTCGTAAACAAGCCTTTCGTGGTCATCAGAACACTTCTAAAATACTAACATATTTAAACGACGACACGGCTAGCAATAGATTAAAGCATTTTTCGATTCAAATAGTAAAAGTTGATGCAAATAAAAATGACGTTGTAAATGTTCTGGAGCGCCACTGGATTTAATATGAAATAAATAACAATTAGATTAAAAGTATAACGGTGTTACTATAACCGATTTATTAAATAAACCTTGTATTACAATATTTCGAATTTATACGTTGCCTCATATAATAAATATAAAATTAAACCGATTCTTAGACTTACTTATGATCCCATTTGACAAATGGAGAAAATATTTCATCTCAGATGCCGTTGTTAAAACAATGCAATAGCCTGGGAGAAAAACTGTTAATCTTGAGAATAAACATGATTTATTCTAAGAATCCATTTAAGTAAAGATAAAAATATTAAATGTGAGAGGTTCAAATATTTGAAGTCCATTTTAAGGCGATTGTGTAAAATCTGTTTGAAGTTTAAGATACTTATTAAAAGTTAAGCAAATTCCGTCCCTTTAATCCAATTTAGTTGTGGTTGTTAAATTCAAAGTTTAACATATGTTAAATTTAAACAATTCAAGAGCCGAATCTGATAAATTCACTTGCCAATTTCTGTTCCAATTCCATAAAAATTAACTGTTAAAAACTAATGTTGAGAAGTTATTTGTGTAATGTACAACATTTAACAATATATCTGTAAGCTATGACAAAGCTAACATCAGCAATGATAATTTTTGTTCAAACAGTTAGTAATTGCATTAGTTCGGTGCATTTGAAGAAATCCACTTTTTTTATTCCTTAGTGTTATAAAGTTATTAAAACAGTTCTACTGGGTGGAAATAAATGATTTTCATCAAGTTACCATTGCATTCCCCATGTAAAAGCACAACGTGCCGCTCTACGAAAATAGAGAAGGCAGTACCATAACCTCAAAATAAATTAATTCAGTAAATTCTATGAATTGTTTGACAGATTGATTTCATTTATTGACAGAACTAATTTAGTACTAAATCAAAAAGAGAAGAGCGGTACAGAAAAATTTACATGTGAAAAAATTCCAAAGGGAACTTGATGAAAATCATTTATTTCCACGCTGTATTACAATGAACTAGGTAGTATTGTTTACAAGTATTTTATTGCAAATCTGTCAAAAAGAGCTAAAGTATACTAAAGTGTTTATAATAATAACAATGTGGCGTTTGGGTACATCAAATTGTCTTAAAACACAATCTTCGACACACTTATAAAGAGAATAAGTATTTTATCCTTATATTGAGTTAATTTAAAAATCGATCGATATCAACTCTTTCCAAATTGTGAGCTGATATTAATTTAACATCATTTTAATTACGATCGTTTACATACAATTAATTTGACGGCGCTTAATACATTTTTCGAAATAATTTCTATTTCTTTAATTTTTTGTCAAGTTTTTAAATTAACACCTACGACCATGAAGTAATTTGTTCAGAAGCAACAAGAATCTAGTATGCATTAAAGTATGTTCATTATACAAGTTAATGTTAATGATGAATAGATTACACTTTAACTTCTTCAATCCAGAAGAGAGCCAAAATCTTATTCATTATCAACAATATTAGTAATAATTGAAACAATAGACATTAGAAAACAGGCCCTTCCCACGTTTGAATATCTATTATTTAAGAATGGTTTTAGATATTTACCACAAATTATTCTACAAGAAGACTAAATTTTAATGTGTACTACTAATTACTCAAAATATAGATCTTGGCATTAATTGACCTCAAAAGCTACACTAAATTAATTAAACCAAGCATTCAAAAACAAAAACATTGAATGTGAAAAGCGAATATTTTCTATTGTGGCCTTGCTGGTTAGTCTAGAAATAAAATAAACAGCGGTGCCTGCTGAAGTCAGTAACTGTTGATGTATCTTGTCGTCCCTGGAAATACATCTCATTGCAATGAATTTTATTAATAAAGTAGAAGTTGCAAATTTACATTATATGTAATTATTTATATTATATAGAAAATAAAATAAACACTCGTACTTGTTTATAAGTTAGGACAAATTGAATTCTAGAAGAGATAATGATCCAATAAACAAAAGACAATTAGGTGCATGCATTGAATTTTTTTAATGTTATGGCTGAGATTTAATTTTCAAGCTGTAATTTAATTGTATTTTTATTTTTGAGTAAACACAGACATTCAATCTGTTTAATTTTTCAATAATAAGCTTACTCAGCATAAATAAAATGATTCTATTACAATAATACACAACATTTACATAAGTTAAGCGTAAAACAGATGAAGTAGATATCAGTACCTGCGATAAAAACGTGTAAATGTGATGTTTGATACATCGAAAATCCCTTCTGGAAGTGAAGTTCTCCACAGATTCAGCAAAATTTTATTTGGATTGGCCATATGATCAAAGCAATCGGTGACATGACAAACGAGAGGTGTTCCACCACTCTCGCCTAAAAACAAATGACTTTTACGTAAACTATGTAATATTACCACGCGTGTTTTCGGTTTTCAAGCTGCAGAAGAAATCATGCATTGTTTTTTTATTGTAATCTTTTTACGTGAGCTTACTGCACTTTTTCTTTGAGCGTATTCTTATTGAACGAATGTTTTCTTCAAAACCGTTACATCTTTACCAATATCAGAACTTATTTTAAAGATTAAGCAATACAATGTATTCATTTTATTGTTTTCTTTTCCCTTCTACGGCACGATAATGCATTTTAATCTATTCGGTGATAGATGGATTGAATTTAGTGATTGAGAAGAGTCCAAAAACTACTTATCCATATTTGTCTGCTATACATCATTAGAAATAGTTACTCAATAACAAAATTATATATTTGTTGGATATTGTTGGAGTTTGATTGGACCAATTCGGTCTATGCCAGTCTATGGATATTTTGGCTCCTGATCCTTGGCCCAGCGATTTCTGCTTAATGATTTGTGCACAAGTGCAGTTTAACTACGGCACCAATAACGGCAAATAAATCTCTAATAAGGAAAAATAACATTCAAAAAGCAAAAAGCGACTTGACTGACAAAAAGCTCTTTTAAACAAACTCTCAAAGTTTAGTTCAAGTTGGCTCTTCCAGATGATTTGGTCCCGAAGTTTCTAGACTCCTAGTCTCCCTGACGAGTTTTGTCACGTTGAAGATTCTTACTGGATGTGAAAACCTTACAGATTTGTCTAAACTCAAGGATCAAAGCAATTGATGCCAGGAGGTACCAGGGATATTTGTGTCGCCACGTTTCGTCGCTCAAAGACAAATAAATAAACAGGTCAATAACAAAATTAACATTCTTGGCCGATTTATTTTTGGAAAAATGTTTTCTGAGTAGACAGTCAAAGAGTTGCAGCTAAAGTAATACTTCACTACCTATAAGCCACTTTGTTACCTGCAATTTATTTGAATTCACACTACTATAGCGTGTTAGATAGAGTAGTCATGTTAGATGAGCGGAATGCTCATCTCAAACTTTTTTAAGTAAACGCCAAATTTCGTCGTTGGTAAGATTTTAATAATTACGGACTTGTTTTCTGTGGTCAAAAGTCAATATTAACGAAGGTTAAATATCATTAATTGCCTTTTATTCATTTAATTACCTGTTTATCTGCGAATGATAAAGGATCGTGGTGACAGTCACATGAATCTGACTTGCACGTAGGCAGCTGCAGTCCCAAAGATGGGGCCTGTTTAAAGGATATTTTCCGTAAATTTGTAATAAATTATATGAGATAAAAGGAATTAAAAAATGCATTTCTTGGCAAGTATTAGAACTTTATCACTTATGTATATAGTTCGTTTGATAACAAAACTCATTTTACGCAAGTACTTACCGTTCCGATACGATTTGGGATTCTTTTGCAAGTAATCGATATGAGTGTGGTTACAGAATTCACTTATCAGAATAATAGATTTTTAGATGCTTAATGTTTCAGTCAATGGGGAATACATTTTTATACAGCACATCTTTGGATTTGAGCTTTCCAGTAGTTTAGATATTCCCTCCTTTCGATAATCTTTAACAAGTGCATCTATTCTAGACAATTGAGGCCACCAAGATTGAAGTCGTGTGAAAGCAAACAGGACATTAAACATTAAAAAACAATGGTAAATTAAGCTGATGTTTCCAGAATTTTCACGGTACATTATCTGAAAACACATTCATTTACAGATATGCCTAATATGGATTTGTAAAAAGATTGATAAGTTGTACCCTGATTGTTCTTTTTAATACTGTTTTCATGTTGCATGCATGTACTTTTATAAGTACCTAAATGTATTACATTTGACAAGATTGCAATAAATGCTATCTCTCCTTAGTAACTGATTAAGAAATAAAAAGGCATCGGGTAGGTGTGGTAGGGAGTTATACTGTAAACCACATTTTAAAGGTACCTATCATTTAAATATTCATTTGATTACAAGGATATAAAAAACTACGAATAAAAATAAAATCACACAGAATTGTATTGTACGTATGTACAAGGTAGCAGTAATAGTAGTAAAAATAAACTACGGTTTGTAAATATTTAATAAAAACCTGTATAAAATTCATGTGAGGTTTGCGTGAGAGACCATAGGGCAGTTTGACATTTGACTCGCGCATTCGTGAGCTCGCTGTCCGTAGTAGTCCCTACCCTGTCCCTCTACCCTGTACTTTACAATCCTATCTTCACACATGTGCATAATATTATATGTGTGATTTATGGTAACGACCTTCTCAAAACAACTGCCTACTGCACATGAGTGCAATGGCTGTTTAATACCATTAAGCCTTTAATATTACTACATTTCAGTGTTGGAAAATTGTACTAAACAAAACTAAATATTTAGTTAATGCATTATCTGATTATTTTTCTTTATTTGAACTCACCGACTGATCTTATTAAAAAAAAGTGATAATATTTGTAGAGTGGCTATTGTTCTTTTTCTTTGACAAAAAAATAGTACAAAAATAGTATTTCATAAAAGTAATTAGTGAGATGTATTAATATTCTTTGTGTAAGTGTCCGTAACGTTTTCGTATTAAAAAATAATACACATTTTCTATGTTTGCGGACTTGCGGTTTTCTATAATGACAACCCGCTAAGCTACACGCACAGTTATCATGCAACTGT
This sequence comes from Agrypnus murinus, assembly GCA_929113105.1. Lineage (NCBI taxonomy): Eukaryota > Metazoa > Arthropoda > Insecta > Coleoptera > Elateridae > Agrypnus > Agrypnus murinus. The sequence goes on from OV816026.1 coordinate 158,500,194, forward strand.
GTAAATAGTAATCCCATTTTGAATCTAGTCATTATATGCATAAAATATAAGAAGAAAAAGTGTTGTTCAAATATTAATTTTAGAATTATCTCTTTTTTAATCAAATAACAACAAAGGTGTTGACAATACGGCATGACAAAGAATAACAAGAAATTATAGTAAGATTCATAGGTGCATTCCTGAAAATATTTTCTTTTCTAAAGGTGATTTGTGTGCCACTTTATTTATGTATGATCTGATTATTTTACTATAGCTATAATGACGTTTATGGAAGATGTCTTAACATAAGTGACATTCTATGGAACACACCCAATGCATGTGCCGCTACTGTTAAAACACTGCATATGATACGTTCCACGCCGATTCGACCAAAGTTGGCGTGGTACCCTCATAGATTTTTTTGATATTTTGTTCACGTAATACCACTTCCAAGCCTTATATAAAGCTCAAATATTACTGCCCATAAATACACCGTTCGCGAGATATAGAGGTTTGTTTTTTTCGGTTTTAAACGTACATGCCTATGTTTAAATGCTGTCTACTCGTCTTTCGTATTAGTTAGGAAGGTCTAGTTTTTTGCATTTGAAAGAGGATGAAATGGACTATCTACGGTAATTTTTGTTCGTTTTTCCAACATTTGTAACATAATATATTATCTGAGTTTTTAACAAATTCCGACTTTTCTCAAAATCGGTGTCATTAATTTTTGAACTATTGTATGATATGTCCTTATCATTGTAATAAAATTTGGTATCTCAATAGAATTGGAAGTTGAGACATTTTATCTATAGTCGTGCGTATACACTGTACACACTGCAACAAGAATATTTCCGAAGTCTACGGGATGCAGTTGCGAGAAAATATGATAATACAACGAATTATAATTATTACTACTTTTGTTTTAACAAATCAAACACGAAACAATCATTTGAAAACCAATAAGTTTTCTCTACAACTTTTGCGATACGAAGAATCAATCAAATGTTGATAAACTTAATATTAGAAAAAGGTAGATTTTGCTGAAAATTATAATCGAATTTGAAGCACATTAAGGATTTTTGAACCAGCTATTTATCAGCTCCAGAAGGGTTCCTGAAACTCTAAAGTTCCATTCAACTCTTCCAGTTGGTATCGAAATTCTTATTCTTTTTCCAATGATTGTTTCGAGTTTGATTTGTTAAAGCAAAAGTAGTAATAATTATAATTCGTTGTATTATCATATAATCAGAGGCGGGTATCAGAGAATTATTGGGGGGAGAGATTTTTGAAAAAATAATTGTTTTAATACATAATAATTAAACAAACATTATTTGATTCTATCCTATGTATATTTATTTATAAATGGGGGGGAATCCTCCTCATCCCCCCGCCGTTAATCCGCGCCTGATATAATATATACCTACAATAGGCTTGCTCGCAATTGCGTCCCGTGGACTTCTTGTTGCATAATAATTCTTGTTGCAGTGTGTAAAGTGTATACGGAAGACTACTGAAAAAATGTCTCAACTTCTGATTCTATTGAGATACCAAGTTGAAATTCTATTACAATGATAAGGACATATCATGCAATAGTTCTGATTCTTTTGGAGAAAATTAATGGAACATTTTGAGAGTCACATTCGGTGTTCTTAATACAAGTGCATGTCGTTTCAGAACAGTTTATTGCACGATATAAAGGAAAATTCATAACTTCTGATTCCATAGAGATACCAAATTAAATTTTAACGTAAGTATAAGAACATTGCATACAATAATTGTAATTTTTTTGAGAAAAATTAATGGAACCGATTTTGAGAAAAGTCGAAATCTGTTAAAAACTCAGATAATATACTATGTTGCAAATGTTGGAAAAACGAACAAAAATTACTGTAGATAGTCCATTTCATTCTCTTTCGAATGCAAAAAACCCGACCTTCCTAATTAATAAGAAAGCCGAGTAAATAGCATTTGAATATAGGCATGTACGTTTAAAACTGAAAAAATAAACCTCTATATCTCGCTAACGGTGTATTTATGGGCAGTAATATTTGAGCTTTATATAAGGCTTGGAAAGGGTATTACGTGAACAAAATATAAAAAAAATCTATGTGGGTACCGCACGAACTTTGGTCGAATCGGCGTGGAATGTATCATATATGGGTTATTTACTTACCTATAGTAATAAAGCCCAGTTCTTACCTTGTATAAAGCATAAAGCTTTGTCGACTGATACATCTGATTGGTTTTCCTAATTAGAGCGAATTATATCAGAAAACGAATCATTTTAAAATTTCAAATTTTGAAATTTCTGAATCTCTGTTTTGCTAAAGTTTTCAATCTCTCAGTCTCTGTAACCATATCGTTTATAATACTCTAAATACTGATTGTCTGGAGTGTTAGAATATACAAAAGGGCAATACATAATACTGCAAAATTTTGTAAATGCTGGAGTCTAAAACACTCACCTTATTCAAAAAGTATAAATTAATAATAATTTATGAACTGTGTAAGTTTGGATCTCTGGTAACTAAGTTAATTTTTGAACTCTGTAACCTTGAGAAAATCCAAACGTTCAGTATTATAGTGAATACGATTTGATTGTATGATTGATGTATGATGTATGATTTGTATGATTCAGTGTTTACAATCTCTGAAATTGTAAGTCATCAAGGATTGAGATTACAATCTCCTGTGTCACATTAAAAACTCTAAAGAGGTTAGTAGAGATTGTTACATAACATCACCATGATATAGATCTAAATATGAAATTTGGACTGTGAAAATATTTGAAAAATAAGTAAAACCGTTGTTGATGTTTTCGTTGACTTTTACTAGCCCAGCCAGCACACTGAGTTTATAATGACGTTATTTTTAAGTCATTATTAGTTGACGACGGCATATGACTAATAAATATGTCCCTAAGACGGCATATAATGGGACGTACGTAGACGTCTTCAAAATGACGCCTTTTGGACGTACAATACAATACATACAAGTTTCATTAAAAAGATATATTAACAGGGACCAAGGAATACTGGTCATATTAAGCAGGTGGACACAATATAGAGATGTTCTGACTGTAGTATATAATAAATGTTATTTTCAATATTCAACTATTTATTTATAATTCCTGTCTTAGTCCTCGTATAGGACGTTTTAATGAGGTCTTATATTGATGTCTTTGTTCTGTGACATAATGATGTCAGTTTTACGACAATCTGACGTTGTTACTGCCGAAAAAACGGTGACATTATGACGTCAGTGAGCTGGCTGGAAGGTTGGCGGCGCGGCTTGCCGCTCACATCTATTCTGGATATTCGCTTTCCTATTCGCATAAGAGAAAAGCACGTGTGATAACCTACTCTTACTAATGTTTGTATCATCTTAGACTGTTCGCTCAGCCTGCGATTCAATAACAAAAAAATCACTTTTCAGTCGCTTGTTATTACTCATTTTCTAGCCGAACCCATATTTTGAGCGCAGGTTCCATACAGCCATGCGGCAACAGATCAGTTTCTTGGCGATTATTTGATCGACTTAATAGAGTTAGTTATAGTTTTTAGTGTTATTATGGTCTCTATGGTGTCTAAGTACGTCTGATCTTATGTTATCAGTCAACTGATAAAAAATGACAGAATCTTAGTTTATTTTTCAAAAACTCTTCTGCAACCGCACACGAGCATTTTTTAAAAATTATTTTCAATAAGTGGATGTGTCCATCACCTTCTCTTGAATATTTGCTTACGCGTATGAACTACTGGCTTTATAATGATCTAGGACAGCAAGGCTAATATGATGCAATTTTTTTATTATTTTAACCTATGCATTTATACCGAAAAAAAACATTATGTGTTAAATGTTTGGAAACATTTAAAGAAAAAAAGTGATATTTGAAAACGCCATATATACACGGTGATTAAGTACTCAATGATCGGACTTTGAGGATAAGCTTCTCTGGTTATTAGAAACATAAAACCTTAGTAACTTTTTTTGATTAAATGAACTTGAAAATTTCGAAAAATTTGACCGACGTTTTCAGAAACGTACGTATAATTGATGCAGGTCAGTGTTGTTAAGTCGAATAGAAATAAACAAGCACAACAAGAATGCAAACGACGCACATTCCATTTTAGATGAGAAAACAAAACGATCTATTAATTCGGGGGATTCCCCTCTATTCTAATAGTAAACGCAGACAGAAATGACATCATTTTAATACAGACCCATGCAATGATATCATTAAATTCGATGTGTTATGCGTTAATAAACAGATATTTTAATTAAGTAAAGACATGTTTAGCTAATTTGATCTATCCATCAATAGGTATTGTTTTAATTCAACGACCCTGAATGCTTGATGGATTTGTTTACATAGTCAAGTACAAGTACTGTTACGTTTTATTACTAAAAGCTGCAGTGTAAGGGGTTTGCAATTTGTTATCATTTGAGAAACCAAATATGTGTCACTATCACGAATACTATAATTTTTTATTCACAAACCTGCAGTATTGTATTACACATAGGGGTTAATGTGCCTATTAAAAGAATTTGAAATTGTCTTAGTAATCAGAAACAACACAAAACAAAAATACCACTTTTGAAACAATATCCATTGAGAGGTCGTTCTCAACATGCTTTGTTTATTTAATTCTGTTTATCTGTTGTTATTCTACGAAACACTTGGCCAAAATAAAGACGTGTTTATTACTTTATTACGCTATCCTTGTACATTCTAGTAATATTGAATATCTGCTTGAACTTTTAAAATATGTGTCATGTGCATTCATACTATTAAATTTGAAAACATTAGGCTGAACTTCGATGCCGTTTTTCTCCAAAAGTATAGAAATACGAGAAAAATGGTATATAGGAATTTTCTTTCTTTAATGGTTATCTAACCACTGGCAAAGTCCGATTACTCCGTAATGACTCACCGTGTATATAAGGTGTTCCATTAAAAAAATATATATACATTCCGTAACACGTTACCTAATAATATATAGGATGTTCCATTAAATAAATGCATTAGATGCACGTCATTCTTTTTTTGACATTTAGAGAAATATAGGTAAAACAATACCACAATTATAGGAAACTTCTTGTCTACAGTAATAAGAAAGATGAAGGAGTGGTCAAAATATAATCAATAACCCTGTACACTAGTATCATTTTTGGGTATATGCCATTATAATATTGTCAGATAAATATAATTTAACTCTTTTAATTTAATATAAATATAATGCAACTCACTTTTGCTGGTTCCTAAAAGAATTGACAGTTTCAATCAACTGATAATAGGTATTTGGTTACATATTAATTGCCATACATATATTAGGTAACAAGTCAAGTCTCTTACCGTATTCTTCATTTGAAATATTTGACATTTAATTTTTGTTTCATGGAATTTTCAGTTCTGCTATAAAAGTAAAAGTTCGTGAAATTTAAATCTATACTATATTTAAAACGCAATACTCATTTTTTGTTCTTCTTCGTTTACGAGTTCTACAAGACCGATTTGTATGATTCTTTTTTATATTGATTCTTCAACACTACTTACTTTTTATTTTTTTATTTTTATACGCTCGAGAAATATTATCCACTTCGAGGCCTCTTAGTTCAATACCATGTTAAATTCTGCAACTACTCATGCTTATAGAACATTTCCTGAATGGAAGTTCTATCATCCATCATTGAGTGTTTAATATTCGAATTGTTCAGCTTTATGACAAACCTCACTTTTACAAGCTCTACAAACCCGATTTGCATGATTTTTTATATATTGAAGCTTTAACTATAAGCTTTAAGCTATATTTTTTCCAGTTTTTAGATTTTTAAAATCCCAAATTTAAGATATTTTATATCTGTTTAAAACACAAGGCTTATTTTATTACGCTTCGTCTGCAAGTTCTACTGGGCCGCTTTACGTGATTCCAAGTTAAACATTTTATGCTGTAGTTGCGATTTGACAGCTGTCCAATGTCCATGTCAGGTTTTGATTTTTTAATTATTTGTGTATTTAAAAGAAATATTTATAATCCATGCATTTCAATACGCTCGAGACCGATTGTCCACTTACAGCTCGCTTGGTCAGATTTCGGTTAACATTTTCCACTTATCTGCGCGCTCTGCACCAATCACACAGTTTGCTCACAAACAATTCTCAAGCAAATTTTATAGTATTTGCTGTGGAGAATTTTCACAAGATTGTATACGTGCGTCTGTCTGTGTGTGTTCGTTTTCTTCGGAATTTTTAAATTTTGATTTAATATTACGAAATATTACAGATTCGAGTATACAATGAAAAAGTAAAATAGGATAGAATGTCTGAAGAACTAATGTCCTACTTCTCATGGATAAAATGGCCGACAAAGTTTAAAAAGCTGGTAGGTGTAACAAGTATATATGATATATAAGTTCAGTGTGAAATTTTATGGTGAGAATAGTAAGGTGGTTAAGTCAGTAAAGAGGAGTAAGTCGGCGGCAAAGTAGGGGTTAGGAGGGTAAGTCGGAGCTGCGATGATGGGGGGGGGGTTAAGTCTGGTTGGGTGGGACTCAAAGAGTCAAAGGAGTTTACCCCACAAAAGGGTTAAATGAATTTCATTCTTATGCCATTTTACATGTTGTATCCTCATAACATAACCTCTCATATCACAGAGTTTGTCTAAAACCGTCCTCGAAAGTTCCCACTTCCAGTCCTTCCTTTATCCACTTTGAAACTTAGTTTGAAGATTAGTGCAAGTATGTATAGAAAAATGGTAAAGTGCTGACAGGACGGTTTTCAGGAAATCCTTATTTATCCATTATTTATTTATTAATTTCTGTTCTTCTCATATTTAAATTATATATTTAGTGGTGTTTTTCTTAACGACTTTAATTAATAGGGCTTATCTGCAAAGAGAGTGTTGTATTAATGAAATGTGTATTCAGATTATTTGATTAATTTTGGATTATCTTATTTCCTTCTACTGTAATTGTATTATTTTAAGAGCTGCTTTCTATAGTATTCTAACAAGTTGTTCAGGATTTTAGCTGAAGTTTCTAATGATTATAATCACTTTGATGATCAGCTTTAGATTCTCCGTTCAGTTAAGCATAGATATGCCTGATATCTATAATTTCCTTGTCATCGCTTGCTGATCTTGTAGCATTGTTTCGTTGCTGATTGTTATGTCTAGCTACCACGATACAATTTAAATAATGATTTAATTTATGAGAATTGTAAAGCATGAAATGAAAACAGAAAGAATGAAAATGAAACCATTTAGAATCTAAAGTAAAGACTATCTACATTCCCCACAAATATTTTCTTAGTTAACTACCTTTATAAATATACTTAGTTAGTTATACTTATTTACGTTTTGCTTGCAAAGGCAAGCATTTTTTCCTAACATTTACGCAAAGTTAAGAGTTTATTCACATTTGCAGCATTGTATTTGTTACGTTTCCAAAAGTCAAAGACCGATATGAAAAAAAAATCGAGATATAATAAAAGCAAGAAGAGTACCTACCCAGTTGAGTTTGCATGACGATATTTCTAATTTTTTTCCATTTCCTTCTCCTTATCCACCACAACGAAGATGTTAATCTTTAATTATAAAGTAGGCAAGAAAATTTAATTTCCAACGTTTAAAAAGTGAGTGCATATACTCTCCCAGCACGACAATGAAGTACCGCATTAAAAAGGCAATTAGGTATTCAAATGTGGAAAGGTGCGCACACTTTTCATAGCGACGCAATCTAGATAGCCATGGTAATGCGGAGCTAAAAACACAACTGCAGAACAAATAAATTCACAATCTAGTAGATTAGGTGCTACAGAAAAAAAATTAATGAATAATTAAGTGAAATAAACATTACATACACACATGTACATATACACCCGTTGAACTTTACGTAAATCAGTAAGACCATTTTCTAATAAATGTTTTGAAAAGCTGAAGTATAGACTGATATTTATCTTGTTACTCCAAGAGCTGACTGCTTCACAAAATTATGGTTCTCGTAGACGTTATTTGTTTGATAAGTTTTGCATACTTCAAAGTTTACGATAATAACCGCAATAGATCTAAACTATTATTATTATTGCTAAAACGATCTAAGGTATATGCTATTTGTATCGATAAGAACTACTATGAAACATTTTATCAGAATTTTAAAATGCTGAAGAATATTCCAGTTGTTAATTAATTTATTTCAAATGTTTCAACAATACGTTTTATAATATTAACCATCATTTTGTCATCTTCTTACTTTGCCTACTTTCCGGTAGAGAGGACATTGGGATCTAACAAGCACGACCTTATATGAGCAGGATATACTGGGTGGCAAATACTGATCCATCAACGAACGTACTAAAAGATTTACCAAAATTATTTCTGATAACTTTCATAAGATATAACTTGATTAGAGAAAAATATATTTTAATTCTAATTTTCTTTGCGTAGCAAACGTGCTAGACACAAATGATCATTCATTGACATCCAATTTTGTCTTATATTGGTGAATTTAATTTCGGTTTTGACAAGTTATTTTATGCACTGAGTGCCCAAGTAGCCCATGATATTGACTAAATATTGTTTTCATATTAACCCCATATTGATTCAGTTTTATCGTTATTACAATAGCTTGCCAATATTAGCTCAATATTGGTTTTAAAATGTTGTAAACCAATATTAACCCAACATTAAGTTTCAGTCGATGTTTGGGTTTATCAATATTGACCCTAGATTGGCTTTTGCAATGTTGATCTGTGCAATATTGTTCCAATATAGTATATTCCAATATATGACCAATATTTCAATTGTTATTTATGCCAGGGACCCAACAGCCATCTAGAGACAAAAAATAGTTACTTGTTACTTCAACAGTTTTTGTCCATAATTATGACGTAGACAATTTATCTCAAAAGTAGTTTTCACTGACAGAGTCAGAATTAACGTATAATAATAATTTGGATAATTTTCCCATCAGTTGTAAGCTGTAAACATTGAAAAGAGAGCTACGACTTCTCTATACGTTAGGCTCTTATGTTAGGCATCGCTAGGTTCCACGAATGTTAAGTTCCAAAATTTATAATGAACGATTTCTCGCAGTTAAAGTTAAACTAGGTGCCAACTGCTTACCCTAATGGGTAAGCTTTAGTAACTAACGCACTCTTAAAACACTGCTGTTTTTGCTTGTTGCTTTTGTTGAAATACGAAAAAAGAATTCAAGCTCGGATCCTCACCTCTCTCTCTGTCATCGCGTAGTTCAATAGGGTTTGGGTCATCGAGCGCTAGGTAGCGCTGGCTGTCTCCACAGAAAAAATGTACCGAGACACATGAATGAATGAATGAAAACACAATGCATGTACTTCAAGAGTATTAGATATTTCCTCTAGAAAATACAATAGTAGCATAGTGAATTAATATAATATTTGTGCAATATTGGTATAAGTCATTGAGCTAACGTGTTGTTGGGCAAGTAATGGCATATGTTGTTGGGTCAATATTGCAAAATATCCACACTTTTCATTGATCCAATATAGAGTAATTACTTTGGCCCAATATATCTTTAGCATTGGCTTAATATTGAAACGATATGGGTGTGCCTCTTGGGTAGAGGTCGATATTTAATCGATGATATAGGTACTACAGGGATAGATCTACTGATCGTCCCCAATACCAAATTAATTATGGAGTACAAGCCCAGACTCACATGAATTGGATCACTGTATAATTATCATTAATATCCCAAGTAGCACATGATATTGGCTAAACATTGTTTTCATATTGGCTTCATATTGGTTCAGTTTCATTGTTATTACAATATCTTGCCAATATTGACGCAATATTGTTTTGGTAATATAATAAATGTTGTAAACCAAAATTATCCCAACATTGATTAACTAGTTTCAGTCGAAGTTTGGGTTTAGTAATTCTGGTCCTAGATGTGTTTTTACAATGTTGGTGTGTGCAATATTGCTTCAATATATAGTATATCGATGTAGGGTCTATATATTTAAATCGTCATTTATACAAAGAATCCAGTATTGATCCAGAGACAAAAAATAATTACTTCGACAGTTTCTTTGTCCATAATTATGACGTAGACAATTTATCTCAAAAAGTAGTTTGGACTGACAATGCCGGAATTAACTTAATAATAATTCGAATAACTTGATGGTGCAGTAGGATGCGGAGAAACTAAATCGTGACATCTGCGCATCATGAGATTTGCGTTGCATTTGTTGCGTTGTTAGTTACTGATTCTTCCGGTTGGAGGTTGGCGATTAGCTAAGTAATTTCATGGTAGTTTATTGAAAGTATTGTTCGTAAATGACAAACTTTTATTTTTTCTTGTGATTACTGTTATTAACTATCAAGTTATTAACATTAAGAAGAAAACTGAGACTCCCATAATTTTGGTATTAAACTTTATTAATGACATAAGGAATTACTAATCTAAAATACTGTGATGTACCGTAGGTGCTATGCATGGTTTAAGTTCTAAGATTTTTAAGAAGGATTTCTCTTAGTTAAAATTAAATATCTTTTTCCAGAAAATACAGTAACACTATATTGTAACGTTCTTTCTAAAAATAATAACACAAGTGCTGTTTAAATCGTCTATTCACAAACAAATATTTATTTCTATACACTAATTAATACACTATAAATTAACGCTATGATTATAAACCATTAAAAACTATTATTTACAGACTATGAATTTCTAATACAACATTTATATTCACTATTTATTTTGTAATACACAGTTAATGACTTGCTATTGACTGGTCCCTTTCTCCGCGACGCCGACTTTATACCATCCTATAAACGTTCCAGAAGCCGGTAGAAACTACCATGTATTTCTAGAAGGTGCTAGATAAACAGTGCCTCGTTTACATTGTTGGTGCTATGCGTCATTCTCTCGAATGCCACCGAATACTCCATCCGCTGCTCGAGAAGGGGTTCTTTCTTTTTCTCTCTTGTTACACTGCCCCCCTCTTCAAGTCTGTTCTGTCCCAGAACAGGTTTTATGATCTGGTTCCTGTAGAACGGGTCATGACGATATCGACAGTCTTCACCTCGACTACACGTTCCATTACGGTAGAAGTAGCAGTCTACACTCTTCGTTGGCCTTGATGCGGGCTGTGGGTCAAAACTGCAGACGAAGATCTTGACGTCCGTACCTCTAAAGATAACTTCCAGCATGTTTCTAACGATTCTCCAATCCAGCTGGTCCCGCCCACAGCCGAGTTTGGGAACTGCCAATTTGTTAATTCCCCTGGTAAGCAACTCGATTCTCAAATTCCATAGTGCCCTCCACAAGTCGGCGTAACTCGGTTTCTGGTAGTAAAACTGCTTGGTTACCAAGTAGTAAATGGATCGGTCATGATCAGGCAAGCGTAAGGATTTACCAACAGAGGGATTTTGTTCTCGAAGTTCATTCAGCCGTCCAAATTTATTTCTAAACACCACTGCGATCCCCCTGGACATACGAAGATCCTCGGAGACACAGTGGGCAATGGAATAATCACCAGGGACCCGGAAGAGATCTTGTTGCATCTCAGTCGTGACTCCGAATCGCGCTTTTCTAGTTCCAGAAAACGCAGCCATAAATTCTCTAAAGGTTGGCTGATCATCTTCAGGCCTTACGATATTGATAGCCACCTCGGCCTCATCTTTCCGATCCGGGACTACGTCATTATTTCCCTCATAGTGCGCCAGACGATTGGAGTGTACCACCTTTGGTTTCCCCCTTGGCAATTTCTGGATGCGATAAATCAAGTCATTTATTCGTTTCTTCACCTGGTATGGGCCCTCCCAATTTCGCTGTAACTTTGGAGAATAGCCACGACGTCTTTGCGGGTTGTATAACCAGACAAGCTCTCCAGGTTGAAACCCTCCTTCTTGGGCTCTCACATCGTACGTAGCCTTCATCCGGTCACTCGCGATTCGACTATTATTTCGGGTTCGGTCGTGAATATCCTCCAACTTCTTCTTTAAGTTGATGACATAATCATTCCCGGCTACCTCCTGCTCTATAGGTGGAGACCCAAATTCCAGATCACACGGTAACCGTAACTCGCGTCCAAACATCACAGACGCTGGTGACTGACCGGTTGTTTCGTGGACCGATGCACGATAAGCCATCAGGAACAGATGCAGGTATCGGTCCCAGTCTCGTTGATGATCGGAGACGACCTTGGCCAAATATTTGCCCATTGTTCGATTCATGCGTTCTACCATTCCATCGGACTGCGGATGTAACGGTGTGGTCCGAGTCTTGCGAATGCCCAACAATCGACAGACTTCTCCAAAGAGTACAGACTCGAAATTGCGGCCTTGATCCGAATGCAGCTCCATGGGCACTCCGAAACGACTGAAGAACTCTTTGACTAGTACGTCAGCAACAGTCGCAGCTTCCTGGTTTGGTAGGGCATATGCTTCTGGCCATTTGGTAAAATAGTCCATTGCCACTAAGATGTATTTATTCCCATCGTCGGTTTCGGGAAATGGTCCGGCAATGTCTATAGCTATTCTCTCCAGAGGACTACCCACATTGTACTGCCTCATAGGTGCTCTTCGCTTCCCCAAGGGTCCGTTGCCAGTGGCACATAATTCACATTTCCGGCACCACTCCTTCACGTCTTCTTTACAATTGACCCAATAAAAACGCTCCCTAACTTTCTCCAAAGTCTTTTTCACACCGAAGTGTCCTCCTGAGGCACCGTCATGGAGATGTCGCAATACTGTAGCCACTCGGCTTCTTGGAACCACGAACTGAGACCTAATGGTGGTGCCATCTTCACTCTCCAGTACTCGCTTCAGGAGATCGTCTTCCACCTTCAAGGACCCCCATTGGGCCCAATATGCTTTGAGCGTTCTGTTGAAAGGGCTGACGGCCTCCCAGGCAGGCCTTTCTCCCACGCGCTTCCATTCCAGTACCATTTTTAGTTCGGGATCAGCCTCCTGCTGTCGTTGCAATTCTTCCGGCAACCAATTGTCGTTGACGATGGTAGTTCTTAATACTTGGCAAACCCTCTCTTCCAAGCGAGAGCAATGACGGCAATCCGTTGGACAGGGTCTTCTTGAAAGAGCATCGGCATTTCGATGACTAGTGCCCGCTCGATGTTCGGTGTCAAAGTCGTATCCTTGTAATCGTTCGATCCACCTTGCGACCTGGCCTTCAGGATTACGGAATTGTAGAAGCCATTTCAACGCTGCATGGTCCGTCCTCAATAAAAACTTCCGTCCGTACAAGTATTTGTAGAAGTGCTCAACGGACTTCACGACGGCCAATAGTTCTTTTCTGGTCACACAATAATTCCTTTCGGCTTTCGACAAAACCTTACTAAAATAGCCGATGACCTTTTCTTGTCCATCCTGTATCTGAGAAAGTACCCCCCCAATGGCTAGATTACTTGCATCTGTGTCAAGTATGAATTTCCCTTCTGTCCGTGGATAGCTCAATATTGGTGCTGTTGTCAGGGCACGCTTCAGCTGTTGGAAAGCTGTTTCACACTCTCCGCTCCAAACATACTCGCGCCCATCTTCAGTTAACCTTGTCAGAGGTTTCGCTATATTGGCAAACCCAGGAACGAAACGCCTGTAGTAGGTACATAACCCAAGAAAACTACGAACTTGGTGTTTATCTTTCGGTGTTGGCCACTCTTGAACTGCACGGATCTTATCGGGGTCGGCTGCCACTCCATTTTGTGATACGACGTGCCCGAGATATTTCACTTCCTTTCTGAATATGTGGCACTTTTTCGGACTCAATTTCAGATTGGCTCCACGTAGTCTTCGGAACACTTCCTCTAGATTTTTCAAATGTTCGTTGAATGATTTTCCGACTACAATCACATCATCTAGGTATACCAGGCAGGTCTTCCACGACAACCCTCTCAGGATGGTCTCCATTAGACGCTCAAAGGTGGCCGGAGCGTTACATAGACCAAAAGGCATAACTGTAAACTGCCATAGTCCAGAACCAATAGTGAACGCGGTCTTCTCCCGGTCTTCAGGTTCCATTTCAACTTGCCAATAACCGCTCTTCAAGTCCAAAGTCGAAAACCATCGTGAACCAGACAGGGTATCTAACGTGTCGTCGATGCGTGGTAAGGGATAGCTGTCTTTCTTGGTCACGTCATTAAGCTGCCGATAATCCACACAAAATCTCGTTGACCCGTCCTTCTTACTGACCAGGACCACCGGTGATGCCCATGGACTGCTGGATGGCTCGATAACCCCTTGTTCTTCCATATCAGTAATAATCTTTTCGGCTTCTGCTCGCCTTGCTAGAGGTAGACGCCTCGGCTGCTGACGGACAGGCATAGAGTTGCCTGTATTGATTTTATGTTTTACTATATTTGTCCGTCCCTTCTGGCTATCGTCAAGAGCGAAGATATCTTGGTATCGGTGAACCAAACCCTGTACCTCTTTCACTTCCGTTCTGTTAAGGTCTTCGCACGAACTAGTAACCATACCCACTAATTTTCCACCATGGTCTTTGGGCACTGGTTTTGGAACATCAGCCATACACCTGGCTACTCGGAATACTGGCACACACTGTCCCACAAGGGTACTCTTCTTCAATGTCACCGGATCCACATTAACGTTCATAATTCTCACCGGTACTCTCTTTCCAACCTTGATCAGCGCTTTTCCCACCAGTATGCCACTATGGATCTTCTTATCACAAACAGGCTCCATCATTCGCACACATCCTACCCGAAGATCTCCATCCAAACCTGCTTCGACAACCATCTCGCTTTGACCAGGCAATATCACATCTTCTGTCAGCAAAACCCTTACGACAGGATCTTCTCGTGGGTGCAACGGAAGTTCTTCGTTACCAACCTTCAAAACACCCTCCTTCAAGTCCAATGTAAAACCAAATTTTCTCAGGAGGTCCATTCCCAAGATGAATTCGTCAATGATGTCGGCTACCAGCACCTCATGATCACGTTCTTCACTGCCAATGCCAATCTTCATCTTCACCACTCCGCGTGTTGGTATCGCTTCACCTGTTGCTGTACGGAGTTGAGTAGTAGTCGGTAACAATTTAATACTTGATTGTAGAACATCAGGGCGTACGATGGATTTTGTCGCCCCCGTATCAATAAGTAGTGGAACAGTTCGGTTAGCAATCTTTCCATCTACAAACAAACTGCCGTTACTATTCTTTGATGTTACGGCATGGACGATGATCTCTGGGGCATCTTTACTAACAGTCAACGTTCGCCCTCTCTTGCCAACCCCTTTTAACTTTTCCGACGGTTGTACTTTTGTTATTTTGGGACAACGCCGTTCTACATGTCCTTGTTCGCCGCAGTTCCAGCAACGGGGCCCTCGAACTTCTTGATGATTCTTCTTACGGCTTTCTTCCTTCCGAAGAACTCTCAGTACTAACTCCTCTAGGTGATCTTTAGAACCTTCTTCTTCCTCCACAACGGCCCGAACACGCCCATGACCTCGGGACGCTTGCTTTGCAGCTTCAAATTCTAAGGCGTGAGCAAGCGCATCATCAGTTGTTCTTGGTCGTGCTAGCCTCAATGATTGTTGTGTTTCCCCGTCTCTTAACCCATCAATGAAGGTCTGCACAGCGAGCTGTCCCAGAAATGAATCGGGTGCCGTAGGGTACGCCAATCGGACAAGCCGCGCAACATCGGCTTCAAACTCCTGCAGGCTTTCTCCATTCTTCTGGATACGATTCTTCACTTGCGCGTGATACACTTGTTGAAGATGCGCGTCTCCATATCTCATCTCCAATCTAGACACTAACAATTGATAATCATTTTCCTGTCCTGCTGGGATTGTTTGCAGGACGTTCAACGCGTCTCCACGCAAAGCCACAGTTAAAGAAACGGCCTTTTCCTTGCCTGTCCATCCGTTGGCCCCAGCGGCCGCCTCAAATTGTTTGTAGTAGGTGGACCAAGGTATCTTTCCATCGAACGTGGGTGGTTTTACTTTTATCCCTACGGCAGGAACCTTTTCTTCTTTAATTTGTTTCTTTACTTCATTAAACGGCCACTCAGAAGTTGAGGGAAACCGTAGTTGCCTCATTCTATCTTCCAGCATTTCGGCCATATCGTCTTTCTTAGTTGTTGGTGGTAATTGCATTTGGGCTATTTTCTCTTCTACCATCTTTATTACCCTATCTTGTTCCGCCAATCTACCTTCCAATAGTCCTAACGCACTGGCATTCTCCAAAAATTCTTCGAAAACTTTATCTTCCAACGCTTTGACATTTTCCAACAATTCTCCTTTAAGCCTTCTAGAACTTTCTTCAGACTTTTCTAATAATTCTTCTTTAAGCGTTCTAGAGTTTTCCAGTAAATCTTCTTTAAGCATTTTAACATTTTCTTCCAGTGCTTTAGTATTTTCAAGTAATTCTTGTTTAAGCATTCTAACATTTTCTTCGGACTTTCTAGAATTCTCTTCTGACTTTTCCAGTAATTCCTCTTTTAACATTCTAGAATTCTCTTCAGACTTTCTAGAATTCTCTTCGGACTTTTCCAATAATTCTTCTTTAAGCATTCTAGAATTCTCTTCCGACTTTTCCAGTAATTCCTCTTTTAACATTCTAGAATTCTCTTCAGACTTTCTAGAATTCTCTTCGGACTTTTCCAATAATTCTTCTTTAAGCATTCTAGAATTCTCTTCCGACTTTTCCAGTAATTCCTCTTTTAACATTCTAGAATTCTCTTCTATTTTACTTAATAACAAATTAGTATCCATTACGGGTCCAGGTATTTCGAAGAGGAAACTTTCAGGGTCTTCTTGCTGCTCCAAAAGCCATTCTCTTAGCCGATTTATTAACACACTTTTAAGGCCCGTTGTATCTAAATCTCGTTCTTCAAGTTCATGTTTCAAGTCTATTACTTTGAGATCTTTTAACAGTTTCATCACCATTTTAATCGTTTGTTGAAATTATGTTTTAACACCAAAAATTTTATTCTCACAGCACTTTAATTAATTATTACGCGATTTTATTTATTTTAAAACCTCACACCTGTAACACCACTGTAACGTTCTTTCTAAAAATAATAACACAAGTGCTGTTTAAATCGTCTATTCACAAACAAATATTTATTTCTATACACTAATTAATACACTATAAATTAACGCTATGATTATAAACCATTAAAAACTATTATTTACAGACTATGAATTTCTAATACAACATTTATATTCACTATTTATTTTGTAATACACAGTTAATGACTTGCTATTGACTGGTCCCTTTCTCCGCGACGCCGACTTTATACCATCCTATAAACGTTCCAGAAGCCGGTAGAAACTACCATGTATTTCTAGAAGGTGCTAGATAAACAGTGCCTCGTTTACATTGTTGGTGCTATGCGTCATTCTCTCGAATGCCACCGAATACTCCATCCGCTGCTCGAGAAGGGGTTCTTTCTTTTTCTCTCTTGTTACAATATAATGTATTATACAGGTACTTTAATTAGCACGTATTTATTTTGGACTAAAATGTTGGTATAAGTTATTGGTGAAATATTGGTATAAGTTATTGGGCTAACATTGGCATATGTTGTTGGGCTGATATTGGAGTATGTTGTTGGCCAGATATTGGAGTATGTTGTTGGGAAAATATTGGAATATGTTGGTGGTTCAATATTGCAGAATGTCCACATTTTCTATTGATCCAATATAGAGTAATTCGTTTGGCCCAATATATATTCGGCATTGGCCTAATATTGGTACAATATGGTTGTGCTACTTGAGATTTATTATTCAACAAATACTTATCAGTGATTAAATGATTCTGTTTTTGATTGTGCGTGATATTAGCAACAAATAAATCACTTTAATTCGCGATGAAATATAAACTATCAAATTCAAACTAAAATCAAAATTTATTGCTTGGTCCAATGCACGTGAGACAGGGTTCTTATACTATTTTGCTCAGTAAGAAATTTACTGTAGACACGTGTTTTTGTTCATGAAAAATATTTTTTTTTACTTTTACCGCACATCAAAGAACATAAAAAATAAATTTGATGAAACGGCTGAAAAGAAAAATAACATATGGCTCAATGACTCAAGGTATCGAAATAGGATCTAATGAATCCAATACGGTCTAGTAGCAATTTTCTCTAATTTAAGGGTCTAAATACAAATATCTAGATTATTTCACAACTTGTACATATGGATATGTACGTCTAAACAGAATATAAACACAGAGAAGAAGAGTAGGAACAAATTGTAGGGCGTATCTCGTAGATCGGAAAGTCTAGCTGGAACATGGTATAATAACGAGGTTATTATAGAAAAGCAAGGAATATAGCCAGCATAATTGAAGGGTAGTGAATGCATTGCCGTATATGTGCGGAATGGACAATACTTTTCGTAACAAATTTTATTCATGGACTCGGCGATTGCAAGATAAATAGTAATACTTATGCTACTGTATCTTGGTACTTGGAGGTCTTCTTTATGAGTTCTTGATCATGATTGATATCTCCTGGTTTTTAGAATTTTGCCGAGTAATCCAAAGCATGCCACACCATTTCAACCATTTATACCAGATTGAAGATCTAGAATAGAGGTTCTATATTACCTCGTATCACTGAGTGTTTATGTAGATTTTATATAAATCTAAAATCAATGGAGAAGAATCTCAGTGAAGGACAAAAGTTTGGTTTTCTTCGTATACTTTGATTTATAGTCTTTTCTAAAATAATGTGTTTGCTCCAAAATTTTGATTTTACTTCCAAAGGGGAATAAAATAAAGAACGTGTTAAACGGTTTCAGCTAGCTCTCATTTACCTATCTGGTTCCTGATAATAAAGGAACAAATTTTGGAAAATCGTTTATTATTACCTTAATTTGGTGCACAGAGTACTGCACGAAGTATTGTTTAGTTGAATCTAATAAAAAATGGTGATGGCATGGCCATAGATGGATGTAATAAACTGACCTATTTTGTAGAACTCAAAACCCTACTTATTAGTGCATTGAAAAATAGACGCATGAGGTGCAGAGCAGTTATGCAACAGTGATCTATCTACTAACCTACAAGACATAAAACATCTTCCATTATGTATAGTTGTACTTAAGGTATGAGGAATTTGCTCTGTATTATTTAAAGTTGCATCTTGTAAGATAAAGACAAAAACACGCGAATGTGTAAATACACCCACTTAAATAATGGAACTAACAATTACGAAAGTTGTTACTACCATGGATCGTGGAAAAACCAAGTTCATTTTAGATGTGAAGAAATAAAAGAATTAGGAATCTGGTGAGCAGAAGTAGATCATATGTTGATATTATTCAGATCTATGATTTTGTTCTTTATCCCAGTGCATGTGGTGGTATTGAGATGTTAGGTTTCATCTATATTTTTGCTCGGTTGTGTATTTGCTCACCTGGCAGCTGTCTCAAGAAACATACTTTTTCTATGAAATACCAGACTTTATTTATAAACAGTTCTTCTTGTAGAATTCTATCCTGATTTCACAACAATCAATGGCGAACATGCTAGTCGCCTCAAAGCGTCCGATACTTTAGGAATTTACCAATACTTATCTCATTACTAACAGAAACGGTAAAGGTCTAAATTCCGTTTGAAGCCAGAAGATCTTCCTCCTGAATAAAGAAAATATGAGAATTCCTCTCACAACACTATATCTGACTATTGCAGTATTCGATGCTTGATACTTTTATTTTCTTTTCGTTTTTCTTTTAATAGGCAAAGCCATATTTCCACACAGGAATGAATTCCATAAGCAAAGCAGAACTAATTATATATGACAAAAAATATTTTTCTTAATCTCAAATTTCAAGCTTCCTGCTTCTCATCAGTAGGAGATAATGAAATCCCAGTCTTGGAAAATACACATTTTTCTTTGTATACTAGTTACAAGATTAGAGTAAATATTTAGCGCGAGATCAAATATAGATTTATGATAAGCAATGTTTGCACACCAATTGATGTAACAAAAATATCACAGTACTCTATACAAACAGTGAAGCAGATTGACTCATGGATTTTAATCAACTATTATATTGCTGTTACTATGTGTTCACGACACAGTTTCTTTGGTAACACTACCATAAGGCTGCGTATACACGTAGACACTTTTGTATTGACACTTATAGTGCATAGACTACTCTAGATTGTGTTTACATCAAATGTCTGATCAAGCGACACTGCTCCCGACGGTATTCAAACACTGACATCTGGTCTAATAGACCTTCTCTAGACACAAAAGTGTCTACGTGTATACGTAGCCTTAACAACAATTGATAATTTGGAACTCCTTTTGATACCGAAGACCAAAGAGCTTTAATGAAATTATCTATAATAAAAGCATTTTTAAAAAAGTTTTCCAATATGTGCACCAATAAATTAGCATCTACCTACATTAAGAATTGATAAGAAACACAAAACCTCCGCCAAGGAAAAGCTGGAGTGTCAAGCAAGGATTTTCTAAAATAAAATAGGTTAAATAGAATTAATCATAAGAGAAAATAAAAAAAGCATTTACATTGTAATATAATTAATTTATAAGTACTTATTGAATTATCAAACTAATTTTCCCCAAGCGTCAAGTGTTTAAAAACAGGAACCTTTAAATCAAACGATTCACATTCTGAGGGGATGATCATTTACGTCAAAATAGGATTAATAGCACCGATTGCATCTATAATATTATCACCGAGCATGATCATAAACAAGTCGGTTTTTAACCCCTTAAAAAGCCCCACCCATTGTGTTTTAAAAGAACAATAATACGCGACTTACAAACATAAAAAATAAATGATGTATCAGACACAGTCATGCAAAGAACCCTTGGGAGCCTCAAAAGCATTTTTTATGAAGATATTTCCTAATATCTAGAAAAAAAGTATCGTGAGAAATCGATATTAATATACCTGATAAGCTTATAGTATCAAGTGTGCGTGGGTGGACAAACATGATAACGACATTCAATGTCCTTTTATCGCGGGAAAAGTATACATTCAGTTTTGAAGTACCTAAACGAGTGTTTTAATTTAAATCAATGACTTGTGTTTAACCGCGGTTTTATTTTAATAAGATTACTTTTTTCTTGACCGGCAGGATATTTCGTCAATGTCAATAAGAACATGTTTATTATAATTTATAATTCTTAATAATATATCTTTTGCCTAATGACTAGTAGGAAACGCCAAACAAGAATTTATTGTATTTAAAATTCACTCTTTTCAGAGGCTGTAAGGGTTGTGCGGCAATTATTTTCCATACGATAGAGATATAGTCATCCCACTAGCTTTGATAATATGGTGATTTCATAATAATTTAGATTTGTTTATTTGTTGGTAATGTGATTTGAATTTGCTCTCACTGAATTGGTATTAGGTTAAAATGACTAAATTTATGTTAAACTTTGTACATAGTCGGAGAGGTAGCGAATACGACCGCTTCACAGCTCCGTAATGGATAAAATACCTTTTATTATCGGTATGCATAGTATATGAGTAGGAAAACCCTTGTCTGGCAGGACAACCCCTCTGATTTATGGAGGAAGAGATCAAATAGTGTAGTTAAAAAATGTCACATTTGAAACAGATATGTAATGGTTTTTTTAATTTTTATATGAATCAAAATACTGAAAAAGAACGATAGCAAACTTGCCAGACAGATATTCCTCTGATTAGTGCCAGATCAACACTCATTAATTAATTATTTAAAGATTTTAAGTATAAGGGTAATGTCTGTCTTTTTTACTAAGTATAGTTGATCCTTGTATAATGTGATTGCAAAATGGCAGATCAAGATTCCACTGCTTTGATCCCTGAAAAGTTAATAAACTTACGCTATTTTATGTATAACTGGTTGTACCCTCATTAACGTATAATTATGCGATATCAATCAATTCATCTTCACTAGAGTCTAGGTATACTTTCCTCAGAAATTCGTCTACAGATACTGCTAAGTTTTATTTTCCTTATATACAGGGAGTAACTAATATAACTAGAAACCTAGTAATAGGGGTTAGTGTAATAAATTTAGAATGTATTTTCCTTATCAACATGTGGTCGCTTCTTGCTGTTTTTGAGAAAATCGAATTTTAAGTTTTAGCTACGCCCATTGTACCCACATTACATTAAAAATATGAAACAAGCAAAAAAAATTATTTTTAAAATTTTTAACGCGATTTTAGGAAAGGAAAGAAAAGAAAAATATCATTACAGCCACTATTACCAAGTTTCTAGTTATATTAGTTACACTCCGTATAATAATTTAAAAAATCAGTTTTAAATATGAAACTATAAGCTCTACATACTCTGCTGAAGAGAAAATTACCAGAATGAAAATGACTAGTGTATCTCTCAATTTATTTATTCTGTGTAACAATTTATTTATTTATTTCTTTGCGAGGAATCGGAGTGAATATCCATCGTACCTCATGGTACCGATTGCTATGTTCATTTGGCCGACTCTACTAGAATTTAGTCGAATCCGATGCCAATAGGATTTTAATCGTACCAAACATTTTGTTGGTACGGGACCTGCAGTTTTACTACCTTATCCGAGAAAACATGTTTTTAATTTTTCTCCTCCACGAGGAATACTAGCTCAACCGGGGATCGAGCTTTGAGTTATGAAGCAAACATGTAAACCACTAATGGCACTAATCCGCCGACGTCACAACTACTTTACCAGAAAAAGAAATAAATAGGTATCCCCTCATTGAGTTTCATATGGTTTCATTGAATAGTGTCCTAACATGTTTTCTGAACACCATCTTATCAATTAACATCAATTTTACCTGTTTTGAATACTAACTATCTGAATTGGATTAAAGCATATCAAATAACAATAGAAGGAAATGAATAGCCAATAGTTGTTATCAAATTATTGTTTATTGCTATTATTACATTAATAATAAAAATATTTGATTATGATAATTAAACTAGATACAAGCAGTCTAATGAAAAAATTCTTAAATTTAGAACCAATCCAAGCACGGTCGTTTAATATATGACCATAATAACATGGTATTAACCACAGCATACGGGCCAAACTACAGGTACTTAAACTGTCTGATCATCCATCAATATTAATACCACTTTCATTACTTAATTCTCCAGCTAGATCCATATCATAATAATAAAACTTGTATGTTATTTATTTACTGTAATTGAGATGAAAATCATGACCATATGAAAATAGAAAAAGCTTTTTAAAAATTGAAAAATTATAAAGTCAATAAGTACACACTACAATATTGCAAACAAACTAAAATCAATAAAAACTAATATCTACTACTTTTAAAATGATTAGATATGTTTTCTAGAAAAATGTTTCTCCTATCTATATACATATCTATAGTTACCTTCAAATCCGGTAACAATAAATTTAAGTGGATGATTATATTTGATTGTCAAAAAGTGGAAACGCCGAAATCTAATTAAAATTCTTACCCTGACAGAATACAATGAAGAATCCATTAGCGTTATTGAACGCTACATAGAACATTATTTTATCATCGGCACTTTCCTATAGTTCTAGATTAACAAGTCTATTTTGCTAGAATTATCCTGATAGTTATTGCCTTACATTAGTCGTTTTCTAGAGATCATTTCATTAGCGGCTTTGTTTGATTTGCTTACTCATATTAGGGTAAATATTTCTAATAGGGACCTCGGAAAATTGTTTTATGTGTGAAATTTGTATATAAAGTTTTTTTTTTTAAATAAAATATTGTTATACCGAATTTATTTATAAAAGCTTTAATACTTTAAGGAAGAAACTATCACTACACTGTTTACAATATTCATGGTCGATATTTACTACTAATTTATATTTAGCTGGATCTATATTTGGTCATACTAATTGTAACTAATTCAGACATTGAAATTTTTCAGTAGTTAAAGAGCCAAGTTCTGCCATAATCTGCCAATATTTGATTAAACCAATATTTCATTCAACTGCTATGTTTGAATGCCAATCCTGATGGTTATTAAAACCTTTCAAACTACAGAAATCACTTTTTAAATGTAAAAGCGAAAGCTTTTATTGTGAAACGTGCCATTATGTTCAATTGAAGAATGAATTCTTTAACAGAAATATTAGTACTAATAGCAACATGTTAGTTCCGTTTTGTCAAGTCCTGCCAACACCTCTTTGGAACTTAATTGCTGATAAAACAACTACTTCAGAAAACACATTATATTCTAAATCAATACCCTAATAGTTAAGCATATACATTTTTTATCGTCATCTTCATTCTGAAAGCGTCAATTTACTAAAATTTGTGCTGCTTTAGATTCTGATTTACTATGAAGCCTATTGATATCAACATCAAAGTTAATTTCAATCAGCTGCGTTCGGATTCTAGGTCACATTATTAGAATCAATGTTGAATAAGCTAAAATATATTTTTGTGATTAGCAATAAGACTTTTGGAATTTAAAATATCCAGGTCCCATTGTAGTGTAAGATTTATATTCCTCTTCGAACATATCATATCCTTTATTTAAATTTTTTGTAAGCTGCCAAAAAATAGATATAACGTAATGTCATAATGTCACAGGAATCATTCAAGGTCTAGATGAAGATTGTAGTACTACTAACATTACCATAAGACAGTGTCTCTACACGACACTATACCGGGTGACTATTGGACTAGGACCAAACTGATATCTCCTTTATTTAATTTGGTACATAGATATTAGATACAACTTTCCATTGACTGACAGAAGAATTAAAATCGCCGGCACATGCGCACATGGTTAGGCCGGAAATATCAATAACTTTTTTATGGTTTATTAGAATTAATTAAGTTTCTAAATCTGGTTAGCTAAAAAGAATTGGAAATTATTAATAAATCTTCCTAGGCGCACAAAACTTCAACAATGTGTTGTAAAACACCTTTAGGAATAACAACTGAACGTTATTGGCAGAGTGACAAATGGCTGGCCATGGTTTTTATACAGCGCTGTAAATTGAAAATAGGGTCCAAGTTTCCAAAAACGTTTCTGGTTTGGCAAGCGATATCATGTTTTGGACTCAAGAGTACAGCATTCGTTATCGTCGGTACCATAAACCAAGAAATATATCAAACCCCGTGGCGTGTCTTCAAGAGCGCCTTTTACCTTTCTTGATGCAACACCAGACAATATCATTTTGACTCAGTGGCGTAACTATTAGAGGGGGTTGAGGAGCAGTCACCCCAGGGCGCCGGGGGGAGGGCGCACGCTGCTTTTTGTTCATGCAATGAGAAAAATAAATCAAAAAGAATTTACAAATTGGAAGAATTTATTAAGATCTTATTAGTGATTCTGTTCCATGAAACTGTGCTTAATTATTCTTGCTCGTATATGTAACGTTTACTTTCAACGTGGTAATGTTGTTAGCGAATTTCCCATTTACAATGTTATTTTCCCATGCAAGAAAATTGCTTGTATCCTGGAAACTAAATATTTAACACAGAATGCTAAAATTCCGGTGTTTTGAACAATATTCAATAAGATCAACAACTATTTTATAGTGACTTTTCCTAAAATAATTAGGAGAGTCAAATATAAGCTTGGCCCTAGTTCCATTGCCACCCGGTATACTGGTAATTTCACCCTAATAGGAGTTATGGTGCCGAGGTCGTCTCAGGCGTGTATACACGTTTACATGTTTACTCAGGCGCCATCGGGGTGCACGATTGCAGTTGCCGATTGACCTACCGTGCTAACCTCCTAGTTCTGTGAACTCCTCTGTATACTAAATTCTTTGTAATTACCTATGTATGTATTATATGAATATCCTTTTCCATTTTCATGTTTTGTCATTGGGAATTACAATTTTAAAATAAGTTATTACGACGTCCTCGCGAAAAGTGACTATTACACGTGATTTGTTATTTTGGGAGT
This sequence comes from Agrypnus murinus, assembly GCA_929113105.1. Classification (NCBI taxonomy): domain Eukaryota; kingdom Metazoa; phylum Arthropoda; class Insecta; order Coleoptera; family Elateridae; genus Agrypnus; species Agrypnus murinus. The sequence goes on from OV816026.1 coordinate 158,526,038, forward strand.
TATATTCGTTATAGTCCATTTCACAATACTATCTTGCAAAGACTGAAAAGCTTGTGAGGATTTCTCGTGTCATACTTGGCGTTGTCTATTACTACAAAACTTTACAATAGTGATTTGGATCACTAGGCCAAAAACTAACTGTTTGCCTACGAGTATTTGCAAGTAGTTTTTGGGTGTGATTCACACTTTGCAGAAATTTCTTGGATAAAATTAACTTATTTTTCAGAAGACCTATGTTATTAGGATTTCATTTGTTTTCATGTTGCTAACAAATAACAACAAAAGCATTTGAATTTAAAATTTCATGTGTGTTTGCAAATTAAGTAAAATTTGTAACCATCCGACAAACATAAAATTTCTTAGTTTTTTCGGTCTAGGCCGGGAAACGGTTAGTTTCTGGACTGCATCTGCAAAATTAATTAAATCGGACGGAGGTACAAGAAATAATTTACGGACGTTCAGTTGGTGAGTTTAGGGTGGTAATATTAATCCTCCTCAGAGGCTTCTCCTGTCGATTGGTTAGCAGATTTCTGCTAATGTACTGTAATTCGTTTCTTATTATTATCGTATAAATTCGTTTGCAGTAACATTAGCACACACAAGCACTAACTCTTAAATTTCATTGCATGTTTATTTTCGACAGTTTACCATTCGCCGTATTAAAAAAAATTACGCGCTACGAACTTTATGGAGGCGTATCTTTAGCTTAAAACTTTAAAAGGTTCTATCTCAAGTCTGTCTATCAGAAATCAAAGTCTGTTTTGAGATTCAAACCTTTTAACCTTTTCGTAAATTAATTTTTAATAATGTAACGAATGGGGAAATTCCCTTTAAACCGCGAAGAACATACTAGAATATTCGAGATATATATGACACACGGCGGCTAGACGAGCTACAATACTAGAAGATTCTCGGCCCATCTATGATTTTCGAGATAGATGCCGCATCAGCTGGCGGCTAGTCGAGGTAATACATGAGTATGTTCGAACGTCTTCCAGAACGTTTACATGGGGGATATAAATTGACCGTCGCGCACAGAAAAAATTCAATTAGTGTTCAACCGGTGAATTGAAATGTGCTTTGTATAATTAGTAATTAAATATATTAATGAATAAATAAATGTTTAGAAATTGTTGTAATAATAAATGAATAGTCCTTAAATAAGTGTGTAAATATCTAACATTTAAGTTCGTTAAACAGTTTATAATTATAGTGTTAAATAATTAGTTAAGATTAAATTGGTGTATGTAAATTTTTAGAATTTAAATTATAATTGAAGAATCTGCTGCAAAAACGAAGTATTTCCACTTTAACAAAATGTGTAAACTAAAAAAACTTTTTTTTACTTTTTTAGCTGATTGGAGTAGCTCCCCACATAACCAAAATTAGTAAAAGGTAACCAAAAGTTAATCTCTCAAAAATACAAAGTTACCATTTGTCAACCAAAAGTTGGTCTGTAGGTTAACTATGTCACAAATTATCTAACCATAGAGCAACCCTAAGGCATCCCCAAAGTTGTTAAAAGGTTAGTCAGAAAAGATATCCAAAAGCTAACCTTGAAAGTAATCTTTTGGGTACCCCCTCGACATATTCGAAAGTTAACCTTGAAAGTCATCTTTTGGACACTTCCCGAACAAACCAAAAAGTTATGCCCTGTGGTTAACTTTTATATCATTCCAAGTGAGTATCCTTAAGTTATCTTATAATGATGTGCAAATGATAACCATATCGACTGTACAAAAGTTGACCCGAGAAACATAACTAAAAGTTAACTGCTCATTCTAACAAAAAAATAACCTTTGGGGTGTATAACTAACTATAAGGCTGATATCTATCCAAATAATGCTATTACGTCTTCGATTAAGATCGATCATTTTATTTCTTTGAGAATGGATAGTAATAGTAACAATACTAATAATAATAAATTGTCTTTATTTTAGAAATGTATTAAACATTTATAAATAAAAAAAATACATATACAAGTAATTGCTATTTACAAATATTTTACATGCGGCTTCTTTTACAGCGATCCAGCGGATCCATACTTTCGTGGATGACAAAGTTTCCAGTTCAGTGGCACTGGGTATGATTTTTCGAACTGCAACTGAAAGTAAACATTAAAACCTTACCTAAAAAGAAGAATTATCAACTTACATTAATAATTATTGGAAATGATGCACACGCACTAAATGAACACCGACTAATTGAACTAACACTCAATACTAATTGAGAACTGATGCTACTTCTTTCAAGAGACTATACAGAATGACCAACCATCTTTGCAAATACCAATGACTTAAGTCCGAGAGGTACAGCGCATGACTGATGATGCACAATCCTCTACCCTTTTAATAATTTACCTTGTGTAAATCTTTTACGACCGATATTTTAAACTTTACGTAGCAATACCAGCAACAAATTTACTTTTGGTCACAAACTGAATACTTATTTATAACTGGATTTATAACTATAACGTGTTTCAATAACGTTAGAAAAGGGTGTTCTAGCACTAAAATATATAGAAAATATGAACCCTTAAGAAAATGACGTATCAGAAGCGTTAATCCCATATCCCATGAATTAACTTTTAGATAACTCCAAGGAAAAACCAGAGGGTTGTCAAAAATTTAACCAAGAAAGGTAACAAAAGAATAGCAAAAATTATCTTGGCCGAGAACTTAAATAAACACATAATTGATTTATTGTGTTATGGGCTAACAAACAACTTTTTATCTGCTTTTGTTACGTTTTTGTTACTAATTATAACAGAGCAATAAAATATTTGCTCACCAGCTAAAGTGACTTCAGTATTTTTATGTATGTATAATTATTTTTAACTGTTAATTTTAGCTAGACTTTATAAGTATCTTTTTGTTATCTTTTAAAACCTGTTATTGAGCATGTAATTGAAAACTAACCACTATAAGTCGTTTTAAAGATATGACGCTATTAGGATGCACTTGAATGTTTGTCAAAAGTCAACCTTTTTGGTTGCGATAAAGTTAACTATTTAAAACAATTGTTTCTCAAGTATAATTTGAACGTAACGGATACTGTAGCTTTGATAACCTTCATGGATGCACAAAGGGGATGTATAAGATACCACGGGTAGATCAACTTTCCAGGTTAATAAATGATCAGGTTCTGGACAATCACGGTTAACTTTGGTTATGTGGGTCCCTTTCTGCTTTTTTCCGTCTTATAGAATTATAGCTTATAGAGCATAATCTTTTGTATTAGATAATATTTCTAATTCAAATTCACTACAAAATATCAGCTGTTCAGCCAGGCTTCGCCCGGTTGCAAATTCGATTGAATCCAAGTTGAATGTAAATCAAGTTTTGTCGATTTCAATTAAAAAAACCATATGAAATATAACTAAGTACAATATAAAAAGAATTTAATTTCGTCTGTTTATCATATGATAAGGTTTCTTGAGAATAATTATCAAAACAGACAACATAAAATAATTTCATTTATTAATGATTAGACAACGTTTCAATCCTTTTCTTTTGGATCCTTTTCAAGTCCTTTTTACAATATATATCACTTAATTATTATAAATGACTTGCTACATATTTGCAAGATGTCAGTTATAACTAAGTACATATATTGGTCGAGCCTAAAAAGGGACAAACAAATTTACTACGTCCACTAACATGAAGCCCTTCCATACCCACCAATTGCAGCTCTTTGATCCATGTAGTTGGCCTGGTTATGGGACTTACAAGGGCCGAATCTATAAAAGGACCAATATACTAACAAAAACATTTATCACCCACACTAATATAAATTCACGCCTACCAGACCTACTAATTACACCTTCTGGTCCATGCGAAAGCTCATCCATACAGTTGGTTTATGGGTGGGGGTTATAGGAACCAAGTCTGTAAAGAGGCAAACTTACTGACAAACAAATTTTGGATTTTATTAGTTATATAGATCTATCTAAAATTAATATCAATGATTAGAAAAGTCCGTTGACAAAGTAATCTGATGAACTTAAGGTTTTTTTCTATCGGTTCTTAAAGGTAAATCTACATCTCTCACCAACACCCATGAACCCTGACCTCAGTCTGTCTGAAATCTCGCTGCATCCCTGTCTACGAGTTAGCATTTTTCTGTTGACAAATTGGTTGCAATACAAAACAAACCAAATTATAGTAATTCATCAAACGATTAAATAAATGGAACTTTTTATTACCTTCTATTACACGGCAAAGGAATGATTAGCAGTTATTTGTCTGCTAATATTTTGTAGACAGCAATGCTCTCCACATCACTGAACATGAATATTCCATAATCACTACTTTGATGAAGTCTGTCACGTATATTGGTAATGACCACCCTATAGATAAGACCCGATATAAACCACGCTTCGTTGGTTTTCATCTCCAAGAAATCTCTCCCCTGATTAAAATTTTATCAATGTTCAGTTCATCCCTTACAAGATCTAAATAATCGCTTAAGCCGTTACCTTCCAATAAGTAATCAAGGATTTTGTCTGTAATAAGATTAAATAGGTGTGTGAATTTCCGTTTAGACTGGTCTAATTAGAAAGCAACGTGTATGAGAGAGCCGGGCCCCTCGTACTGCTATTACCGGTATTAACGTTCAGAATAAATTGTTTTGCCAACCTTTATGAATAGGTATACGAAGGGAGCGGCTGCAATCATAAATATTTTTTAATAGCGCACGCTCCGATAAGTTTAGGTTACTGTCCTGCTATTGTTGGACATACTGGGGTTCTAAATTCTAGACTGAAAAAACCTGAATATATAAACAAAGTATTAAATTATATTTAAAGCAGATAAAAGCTCGGATATGCACTTAACAAAGAAAGGATCATAAAAGCGCACGACAGGTTGATATCGTAACGTAGTGATTAAGGCGCAAACACCCCGTTTACAGTGTGTTGGCACCGTTGCAATGGACGATATCACCGCCGGATGGCCATAACCTCACACAACATCACATTTTTAATGACCGTGACATTTGCATACATATACACACATACATAAGCTATCACGGGTGTGTAAACAAACCACTGCACTTCCTGTTCTGGCATAAAACGGAAATACACAACCGACAACTTCTATGACGGCTAGAAATTCCACCCCTTTTTAACATTTTTATTATAAATATCAAACTATTTTTAGAACTTAAACCCTCTAAAGTCGTTTAAAGTTGTAGCAACCCCTTAAATTTATCTAAATACAAATCTTTGCTTGTTAATCCAAATAGATCTTTCGTCGCTTAAAAGGGCCGACCGGAAATAATTTTTTTGTTTAATTGCATTTCAATTTATAAACTTAAATCAAAAGTTTTTATTTTTCCTATAAAAAAAATACAACTGCTTTTAGTATAGCGACATTAAAACACTATTAACACTAAAAAAATGTTGTATAAGGAAGTGCAGTACGTAACGCTTGATGCTGTTGAGTTTCTTTCTTGATACCTAGAATAGAAATAATTGATGTTTGCAACATAATATAAAAGTGTAGTTTATAAAATAACAAATGGGTGGATGTTTGGATAGGGCAATTAACGATTTCTTCGAAAATTTTATACGATACAGGGGAAACATTTAACATATATATGGTATACCATATATATGGTTATTTTTTAATGACAACAACAAAGAGATGTTTATGTGATTGTCGAAACCGACTGCTTAACGTGGTCATCTGACAGCACGGCAAAATACTGAATTTTTATGGACGAGAAAAATCCTCTCGCCGGTTCCGGCGATTGAACTTGAATCGCCCGAGTAGGAGTTGAGTACCATGTGACTACCTGCTTCACATCAATTTATATCAAAACATCAATTTGGTCGTCTTCAGAATATACTCCTACTGGGCAGTCGGAAACATATAATTGCATCACATCACCTTTATCGCCATCAATTTATCACACTACTACCATCGATTAAGAATTTTGAGGAGAACCTCGGTTTACATTAAATACAATTTAAGATTTCACCAATTTTCGACTGCTAAGATGGGATTTAGTTGAAACCATGTTACGAGCTCTTTATATTAAATGAAATAAAGTTCGATTGACAAAAACGTAATTTGAGTGTTACGCTGAGGAGAAAACAATATGTTGTTTTTTAACAAGTTGTTTTACGAAAAACCAACACTGGATTGTCTACACTCTACACTATACTTCAACCATAAATACATGAAATGAGTCATTTTCGTAATTACATCGGAATAAACAAATACGACCCGAGGTGAGATAAAATAAGAGTACAAATTTCACGTTGCTAAGAATTCAGTGACGTACGCTAGAACCAACAGATTTTCATTGCTTGATTCTTATTTATTTTTAATTAAAAAGTGGTTTGTTCCGCTAATGAATCTTTCTAGCTCGTTTATTGTTTACTTTATCATTTAGATTACAGCGTGGCCTTCGCGTAATTCTAGATACATTTTCGCCCACATGTTTGTGATGACTCATTTCATGTATTTATGATTGAAGTATAATAAAGTCAACTGTACTATAAGTTATACATATCTCCTATGATCGTTTTTGTTATATCTTTCCTTAAAATCATTTAGTTTTTTCATAATTTTTTTAGTAGTGAAATGGTAGACATAAATCAGAATAAGGCTGATCGTCCACTCTATTGTAAGATGGGATACTGTAAAGCTCATTACCATTGTGGTTCTAATAAACCGCAAGAGGGATGATAAAGATTTCAGTAGTACCCATATTGTGTATTTTTACTTCAATTATTTAATGAAAATCAAAATTAAAAAATCCCCAAATGGAGTGTCTCTACTGATGTTCTACATCCCTGCTATCAGGGCAACAACTGTGTTTTTGTTTGATTTTTCTCCGCTCTTTTTCGAAAAAGAGGGAGCCGACATGTACATCAGTCAACCCATCATCCCTTAAAGTTGGCACAGTAATGTTTCAAAATTCAAAAAATATTTAGGGTTATTCATTATATTGTGTCCATCCTTTTATCTTTATTATTAATTATATAAATCGTTTTTTAGTGCTTAGCTGACATTTTATTCTTAAATAGGTAGGTCACGTAATACGAAATATGCATATATTTTTTAAATGGGACACCCGATATATTATTGCATTTTGGAATAGCGCTTTTTTCCCTGATTATAAATAGATATTTTATATAAGTTTATCATTAAACCTATTGATAGGGTAGTAGGCTAGAAGAGTATTGTTAAGAAGAGAAGTGTTAAATAATGGTGACGACAGATGGTGTTGGTGTTGACTTAGTCCTAAAGGATGGGATTGTTATAGTGAATTGATGTTCTACAGGCAGAAGGAGGGAGAATTAGCAATGGATTGTAGATAGTACATGTTGTCGTCATTAATGGTAAGGAATGCCTTAGTATGGTATGGTGTATGGTCATATACTACTTGTAATGAATAACGGTTGCCTTCGGTCGATACCGGACTGGTTTGCATGGCACTTAAGGCAATTCCTCAATGACTGCAAGGAAGTGGAGAACAAACAAAGGACTACTACATTTATTCTAAACTAAAGATGAGGTGTAATTGGAATTCTAATTACTAAGGATTTTTCAATTGGGACGGGTCAATGTTGGAAGCCTGTGGCGGCCATGTTGTTTAAGGTGGCGTCTGTCTAATCTGTTGTTTATTATTCAGTCACTGTTGCCAAATCACCATGGCAAGTTTCACGCTTGAGTAGCACGTCCAAATGATAAAACTTTATTATCAAAATGAGTGTTCGTTAGTACAAAACGTTGCGCCCATTTTATGGCAGACGCGGTGGCCCTTCAAAGTCGACTCTCCAACGTTTGGTGCGCAAATATGAGACGCCAGGTTCGGTAAACAATCAGCCAACACCCGTACGTCAGAGAAACGCCAGATCGGCGGACAACATCGCCGCAGTCCGTAAAAGTGTGCAGGAGAAACCGAGGCAGTCAATTCCTCGCCGTGCACAAGAACTCGGCCTTTCGCAGACTTCAACTTGGCGAATTTTGCGTCGGGACTTGGGCCTACACCCGTACAAGATCCAACTGACCCAGGAGCTCAAAGTTAATGACCATAGAAAACGTTGTTTATTCGCTGACTGGGCTTCGGAGCGTTTAGAAGAAAACCCTAATTTTGGCCGAAAAATCATTTTCAGCGACGAGGCGCATTTTTGGATGAATGGCTATGTCAACAAGCAAAATTGCCGTATATGGGACGACGTCAACCCACACAAGGTTCACCAGGTGGCAATACATCCACAAAAGGTTACTGTTTGGTGCGGATTTTGGGCCGGCGGTGTCATTGTTCCGTACTTTTTTGAAAACAATGTTGGTGAGATCATCACCGTCAACGGCGAGCGCAACAGAACGATGATAACCGATTTCATTTGGCCCATATTGCACGACATGAACGTAGACGACATGTGGTTCCAGCAGGACGGCGCTACGTGCCACACAGAGCATGCCACGATGGACATTCTGCATGAACGATTTGAGGGTATTGTTATCCCTCGCAGAGGTGACGTTAATTGGTCACCAAGATCATGCGATTTGATCCCGCTAGACTTTTTCTTGTGGGGTTTCCTGAAGTCGCAGGTCTATGCCAATAAGCCGCAATCGATCTATGCCCTTAAAGTCAACGTAACCAGGGCCATCACTCGGATCCGTGCCACCGAGAGAAGCCGCGGCGGACATTTGAACGATTTTATATTCCATACATAATGGCATACATGGGCCTTTCAAATAAAAAAGAATTTCGTTAATACCTCACACACAGCTTGTTTTATTTCACTTGAATATCGACCCACCCTGTTTGGAAAACCCTTTATCATCTGGCATCATGGTTTGATGCTAGTTATTGTATGCTTTTCTTCTGGGGTTTAGTTGCTTTTTTTTGTAGCCTTTAAGCAAATAATCGTACTGTTACTGGTGTTCCTGAGTATAGGGTTCGGTTCGTGCTTCCGACATCTGCTGATTTAGAAGCAGATCTAGAAGCCAGCAAGTGACGTACATAGAGTATTTATTTATTTTTGGGCATGGAATCGGGATAGCGGAACATCTTTCGAACCTCATGGGACCGATTACTTTGATCATATGGCTACCTTGCTAGAATTTAGCCGAATATGGGGTAATTCCACCCACAGTAGGGATCTTTATCGTACCAAACATCTTACCATGCCTGCGACCCTAGGATTATGAACAAAACATTAATCCACCGAAGCTGATTATTATTATTTATTATCTATTCTTAGGCAGTCGTTATTACAACATGGTATTAAATAAGTGATTTTTAGTGTTTAGTGACATTTCCTTCTTAAATGACATACGAAGTCTTGCTCATTGTTTGAAAGTTTTTCTTGTTGATATTTTGGGCACATCCAAGGTTTGCAGCAAACTAAAACCAAATAAAAAGAGATTATAAGTTTTGTATTATGCTGTTATATAATGTTTTGACATAAAGTCGAACAATGTAACTTGTAAGATTATTTAAAGAATTTTGGTATATCTGGTAATTTGATTTCATGTCAAGAAAACTGTGAACACCTTGAGAAAATCCAAGTATTTTTCAAGACGATTAATGTTATGGTGTAGTCTTGAAAGGTAGTTGGACAATAAAGGTCTCCCAGGGAGAGTTATAAAACAAAAGGAAGTTATGTAATGATAATTTGTAAATGAAAGAGTACAAATTGAAATGAAATATAATCAAATTAAAAGATTAATTTAAAGTTTCACAAGTTTTATTAGTAGGTTGTCTTAACCTGACAATATTGTTTCGACATTAAAATGTCATTATCAAAGGTATTATTACACAGTAAGGCTGGAGACAGTAAACGCTATGATACAAATTGAAAGTTTGTAATGAAACATTTCATAAATATAAAATTTAAATAATTATAAAGTGGAAAAGACCAATATACATACAAATCGTTTTAATGCTGTAAATTGCTAAGAAAAGTTTTTTAATAGTATTTATCACAAAAGGTGTTTCAGTTATTACATCGATTCAATGCTAACAATTAAACTGTTTTGAATATTAAATTATTTATATAAGGATTGCAGAAATCAATAGAAAAAGAAGTTTCAGGTTTTCTTCGTGCTTGATACTATCTAGATGGGCAAGGTATAATCAGCTATTTTCAAATAAAACAAAAAAGTAAACACTTTTCTCCATACGTTATGCAGTTGAAAACCCAGTGTTGTTTTTAGTGCTGAAACAGAGTAAAGTAGATTAATATATTTGAACATCGTCGGAAAAGGAAAATTGATATATTGTTGGAAGTTCGTTACATAATTAGTGAAGACCAGGTTTTGTAAAGTAAGTTGCAAACCTGCCTAATAATTTAAATTATTACCTTAAATTAGGGCACTCTTTTTGGCAGTAAAAGTAATTTCAAACTATCATTTATCTTTGATTGAACAAATTGATTTTTTAAAAGGGAAACAGAACTTTGTCCTTTTCATAAAATCAAACTACTATATCCTTTATGTATCATTTAATTTAATGAGAATTGACAACAAACAAATGAAAACATATAAATATTAAATTTATTTTATTTAAACTTTAAACTCAGGTATTTTATAAAACAACAGGTTGAAGTATCTTATAAACTTACACAATAAATATTATAATCATCATTGTGACAAAGTACGATATATATTTGGGAATTTGATTTGTCTACTTGAGACAAGCCGCTTGATAGTTTTAGTTACAAAAGTGTCTTATTCCAAGTTGTGGGGCACTCATCACAGTATGTATACTGGTTAGAATTACCATAGCACGTAAACGGTTACGTTGTAATCGTGTAACTTCTAGGGTTGTCCAATGCTTTTGTAACCGATAGAACGCGACCACGTCCTATTATTTGTGTACTATATTTATAGAGATTTTGTTGTTTCGCAAAAAGCTTTTGCGTTCTTATTAATCACTGCGCACTACCTACTAACTAGGCAGTAAGACGACCAAAACGTGATAGTCCTCCTCGCATCGGACTACATTGAACAGACATTGGCCAATAGATATATTTAAATTTGTTTGCCAAAGGAAATATTCCTAAGGCATTTTTATAATATGTATGTAGATCATTTATAGAAGCCTGGCATTGCCTGCTCCCACTTCAATTTTTATTCTAACTAAAACTATTTTTATGATCTATCCCACAGTGTTGTCTAAAACACTAAAACTACCCTTAAATTAATCTAAATACAAATCATTCCTTGTTAATCCAAATAGATCTTTCATCACTTAAAAAGGCCGGAAATAATTTTTCGTCTGATTAAATATTATTTAAATTTCCAAAACACATTTTTCGTGTAAAAACATGAAAGTAGTTTTTTCACTCTACCGACATTAAATTGGTTCGTCGGTTAAAAAAAATTGCGTGTTCATTGTTGAAATTAACAGTAAAAAAAGTCTGCATAAATTCCTAGTAAATTATGTCAAAAACATATGAATATAGCTCTAATATAATTAATATTGCACGAAGCGTTCTAACAATACAAAATCCAACAATTCAGAATTACAGTTCAAATATTTGTCTGCTGTATTTTACTAAATAACTTTGTAAATACATAAACGAGGAACTCATGTCAAAAAGGATAAAATTAAAAGTTAACATGAGTCGCGCGTTTGATTGATCGTTTTTAGTGGGAAATTTCCGTGTTTGAATTTTGATTATTATTGCATCCTAATTTAAATTCATGAAATGTTGTTAAATGAAATATATCAGAGGGCTTTTTTTCTAATGGCTTTCAGTCATGCTTCGTGATACCCAAAGGTAAGGAGTGACAACATTTTCTACGTAAAATACAGTCATATGAAAATTACGTTATTGTATAAAAGCTGATTTTTTCCGCTTAATGTTTGTATAATTTCGTTTACTGAATCAAAATTTATGATTAAAATTTTATTTTCAAGTGCTTGTTTAGTATGTCGGAATACAACAAAACTACGTTAAAAACATGATTTTGGAAAAAAGAAACGGTATGTCATTTCGTCTGTTAGTTAAATCTCGCAGTTATTGGTGAACTTTGACTTCATGATTTTTGTTTGGGGAAGAAACATTGCATTAGCTGCAGAAATTTCCACAGACACCAATTTCTCTGTCTAAGTCACGTCTAGTTTCTATCTTTTTGAAATGACAAGCAAGCCAAAAACATGCATTCTCGAAGTCAAATTAGTTTCTCTTGTTTAAATATATTAAAGGCGAAGTTAAAATAAAGATTAAGGAATGTGTTTAATCCAGCTTTATAATTGTATATCTGGGTAACAACGAAAATGGTTCTCACGACTTGCTAACCCGCGGAAAATTCAAATGGTAGAGAAATTTTGAAATGATCTGCATCCTTCAACGCAAAACCACGAATTAGCATCATTACGTGAGCGAATAAAGATTTATGTTACAAATCCTTTAGTAATGATCAAATATCATCAAGCAAAGATTATTATCATGAAAATGGTTTGTTCAGCAAGTTTAGTGTCTCTCTCTCTTTCTCTCTCTCCCTCCCTCCCTCCCTCCCCCCTTCCTCCCTCCCAACCCTCCCTCCCTCCCAATCAAATATCATCAAGCAAAGACTATTATCATGAAAATGGTTTGTTCAGCAAGTTTACTGTCTCTCTCTCTTTCTCTCTCTCCCTCCCTCCCTCCCTCCCGACTCTGACTCTGTCTCTGTTTCTGTCTCTGTCTCTCTCGCTCTCTCTCTCCCCCTCCCTCCCTCCCTCCCTCTCTCACTCCCTCCCTCTCTAACTCCCTCCCCCTCTCTCTCTCTAAACGAGCTTGAAGAGTTGGCACTATAATAAAGTAAGTGTGTATAAGTATATGTTGTTTTTAAATATTTTTATAATACTGTGTGTTGTATCCTCAACGGCCTTACTTCTAAACAAAAACCTTAATAATAAACGGACACGGATTATACCGGACCCAACAAATATCTTTCTGGCGGTTATTTTTTGGAGTTTCGCGGAAAATCAATCTATAAATAATGAGTATTAGAAGACACTTTACCACTTTCTTAAGATCCACTTGAAAGTGGATAGAAGGTCCAAAAACTACCAAAGTCAATTGTTGAATCCAGAATAGGATGAAGTAAAAATAGTCTAGATCTCACTGATGGTACTAGGCGACTAGTACCTATCCTACCGATTCTCCATGATCCATGGACAAAATTTGATCTAGAATAAATCTCTAATAATGTACTTTACAGTGAAATTCGCGCAGTATAAACTCAAGAGTAAAACTACAATGAACCATTGGGCAATATGTGCGATACTTAGGAATCCGCTTACTATTGCATAAAATTAAAGTATAAGAATTGATCAACTTACATATATAGGCAAAAAATTGAGCGTAATCTTCTAAGGTTTTAATCAGTACTAACTACCTTCATTTTATCCACATAAAATTCTAAGCTTTCTTGAAAACATAGCAGTGAGCAACAAGAATGAAAATTCTTGGGCAAATAACCCAGCGCGATCGTTTAAAAAAGCAAATCAAGAAAAATTAGTGCTGGCGTGTTTTGGATGATCTTCAGGTTTTAATGATGGAAAACTCCTTTTCTGGCAAATTCGATGATTTATAATTGTAGGAAGTGATACCAGTTAAGTGGGTTGTTTGAATTTATTATTCAAATCCCTTCAATTTAAAAAGATTTCAATTTTTAAGTTCATAAAACTGGAAAAAGAATAATTTTCGGTATATTATAGTTTCTGACGCCATATTGCGTAAAAAAGCGTAACTTAATAATGGGAAAATTAAACTCGCATTTTACGTATTTGATTTGGGGTTTTTATACACAATAAAAATTAGGTACATATAAAAACCTTTTAAAGTAAACGTGGATTTAATTAATAATAATAATTAATTTAATTAAATTTATTACTCTTACAACATTACATTTCGCGATTTGTTCGCCCCAATGTGGGGTTGTTTGAGGCATTATAATCCTTCAGCATGGTCTGGTCGACTAGTTTTAGTGTCTCTATTAAGATGATTTGGATTTTAATCGTAACGTATCTTTCAAAGATCCAATATCATAATCACTCCACCACGTAACTAGCTTAGATAAAATTCCGCTAGAGCGCACTTTAATCTCTCACTTGTTAGAGTCACTACATCTAGTTAGCCAGCCCGGCCGCACTGGCGGGGCAAAGTAGCGCAAACTATGCCATATTAAAATTAATATATTAATCATAGACCATTGAATTCGGTATGGAGCTTTCAGAACAAAAATGATGTAGAAAACCTTTTTAAACTAACAAGTCCTTTTGCGCTTTCTTCGCCCCATTATGGCGCGTTGTTTGGGGTACTCTGATCAACCTGGCTGACTAGATGTAGTGGCTCTATTGCGACGAGTCTCAATGTGAGTTATAAGAAGTTAGTCACCCATAATTATCATCTGGAACAATGCTATTTTTAAACAGAAAAGTATTGCATAAATCAACATCATCAAATAATAAATAAATCGATTATTGCATGTAAATATTGTTATGTACCTTTCAAAATCAAACAGAAAAAAAAATGATAGATGATCGTATAATTATTTTCTGTAATAGTAAATGAGTCATGCACGGTATTGCTTTATTTGTACAATAATTACTTCGTTTGTATAATCCAAATTCCAGTGTTACGTCCTACGTAATCGCATGCTTTTGTATATCATTCACAGTGTACATTACTAGATGTACCATTTATAACACCTCGATTACCTTGTGTTTATCGTGATTCTTGTTTGATAACTAATTTTCTTTCTACACAAGCAAAATACATACTACAATACACAATATTGCCATTACATCAAAGAGAGCACACAATAAACTTTTTTTTATTTGTTTATAATTATTGTTAATATTGCTTAATGTTGTGATATTACAACATCTGACTAATTCTATAGAATTGAAACTCATATTGAAATAATAAAAGGATAGTGTTAAATCAAGTTACATTCCTTTTGGTTGCAACATTGTAGCATTTTGAAGTAGTTGACCATTAATTTTTAATAACCATAGTTACAAATCTTTGTACGTAAAGTATACTGAAAAGTCTACCATGCTTCGGGAGGGTTGTCGTAAAATGCTTTCAAATTTAATACGTTACTGTTGCCGCAATGAAACATTGATACGTGAATCTTTCCTGTTTTACAGCTTCGACCGTGGAGAACAACCCAAAAGCCCAATTGCAGGTAACATCTTTCCAGATTGTACAAAAATTGTACAAGAGGAATTTTACACGTTGTCCATGAGCATCTCTGCATTATCACCAACAGTAATAATCATGGGCATTACCATATTTATTTGTATTAGTTGATTAATGACGTCATTCGCATTGCCTAAAAGAAAATATCGATAGAAGAATCTATTCCTCTAATAGGTGTTTTCGCCCAATTCACGTAAGATTTTCGCAGAAACAACCTATATTAGAAGCAAAAGTTTTCCTGTTGTTGTGCTCAATGGAAACTATTTTCCCAGAAAGCGCTACAAAGTTTCTTCAAAGTCAACTTCGTGCTTAACAATTCGACCTTGAATTCTACTCTTCTCTGTTTTTGTTTTCGAAGACCCTCGAGGAGAATAATCTTATACGTCAACAATCAATGCGCCCGAATATTTATATTGTATCAAAAGAACTGATGTGGCGAAGATTCAATGTATCCTGAGAGGAATTAAGAAGAATCCTCTTAAAGGCTGCATCTTTTAAAGTAATGATCAAAACACGAGTTCAACAGGATGTTAGGTATAAACGCTGTTAATACTTCACACCGATAGTACTGTCTAACCGAAATGACTATCTACCAGTTATTTATCCTGCTGTCAATGGAGATCAAAATGTACATAGGTACTCGATAAATGAAATATATTAAATTTGACCATAAGTACACAACCCATATATACAAGAAGTTGTAGCATTCATTTTAACAACTTATAGTTGTATAGAGATGAGCTACAAATCTATCAAAGTATTTGTAATATTACCATAATATATTAGTTTCTTATTCAAAATATAACTGTTGTTTTAGGTGGAGAACAAAACATAATACAAACCACAATTATAATATCGATAACAATAAAAATGCAAACAAAATACCGTATTTCAGATCAAATTGTTGATAACACCACGATAAGATCTGATGCAACGCATGATGTAATGCAGTCTTACATTACCATGGTGCAATCATATGTAATTTAATATCAATGTTGTTAATGTGCAATGTTGTGCCACTGTACAGATATGTATATTTAACTCAATCAACTGTATAATCAAATCAAAACCTAAAATAACTAATAAACATAGCATATGGCCAATTTGAGTTATTGCGCATTTGAACAAAATTCGTTTCTGAGCCGAAGTTGTTTTCGATTTATACAACGACATCTTGCCAACGGCTCTATGGTTTCATTCATGTTTACGAGATCCTTTTCATATACATTACCGAATTACTTAAATCAAATGGCTAACCACTACAAGATTATGACAATTCCCACGTTAAAAATGAAATTATTTTCTGATCTTATGTCATCACAAAATGGGTGATTCGCAGTGCTTGCGCAGGACTTAGTCTATTTTTTACCTACTTTTTCTTTTTTTTTAATTAATTACGTTTGAAATCATTTTTTTTGTTTCACAATTAGAATATGTACTTAGGTCCACTTCAATTTTTTTATTTCTTTCTTACATTATTGAGGTTAAGTGGCAGAGCAGAGCCTGCCTCAAACAGGCTCTGAACTTCGCCTCATGTATTATTTTATTTAAGAATATATATGTTTAGTTTTGTTTTTTGGGAGTATAAATAAAGGCATTTATTATTATTATTATTTATTCACTTATCCAAAAAATCTATTTCTAAAAGTAGATGATATGTTAGTGAACCTTCAACAGTTGAGTGGCGTAAACTTTGCAGAATCGGGTTCAAACATAGCGCAAGGCCTTTTGTTGTTATTTTTTTTACAGCTCTAGAACCTTCCACGTTTTCAAGCATTTAAGCAATAGAAATTTCCGCATAGTCAGTTCCATAAAACCCCAAATATTATGAATAATAGCCACTTCATAGAAGTATGATGAACTGTGCTTGCAACTTCAATTAATTTTTCGTTTTATCCTTTCATTAGGATTTCTAAGACACTGAAACCTGCTAGTCTGAATTAGTACTCAATATGCAAGAATGAGACACTAGTGTGAATACTACAATGCTTTTTTTAAACTCTTCTGACTTTGAAAGCTTATTGCTCGAAAACTACTATTACTACTACTCTAGAGAGGACTCTAGAAAGAAATGGATAGCAGTGCCATGCTTTGATTATTTTCATTAAGTCCTGCTAAGTTCACTTCTAAATATCTTCTAATAAGAGATCCTGTAAAGAGCTCGTCTAATTGATTCAGTGCTAAATAATTTACATAAAAAACGATTTCTTGAACACATTATACAACGTTACTTCCATAAATTAGAAAGAAACCCGAATACAGAAAGTACATAAGAAGTAGAAGAAACGAAAGAGGAGAACTTCAGGCAACAATAAAACGAATCTTGAAAGTATGTGGAAAAAATTATACAAGAAGAACGAACAGGTCCTTGAGACGATGTCCAGGCATACAACCACATGAAGAAGCCCAAGAAACCAAAGAAATATCAGAAGAGGAAGGCTCCTTACGGTCTCATTTATGAGGCTCTAAAGAAAGCTAGAAATTGAAAAATCTGCAGATTAGATGATACACATTGCACCAAAAATGAATCGCTAAAACGGATATTCCAACAGGTGTGGACATCTAGGAAGAAGAAATCTAGAAGAATAGTATAAAAATGTTATTGTACCAATATATAAAAGGCTAGGAAAACTCATCGGTCGTCTCAGAGAGGTATTTTATATCGTGCCATGTCATGCCATATCGTATGTCAACACCGAGCACGAATTTAAGCACAGCAGAGTGGATTACCACTAGTTCCACTACCAATGCACACAAATAAGAGGAAAATCTGGAATTTATGTCAAAGTTAAAGTCGCAGGTCAAATCTAATTTCAGAATTGTGCCTTCCATAGTCGATTAGCAATAGCCCCGCTATCATTACATGTTCAGGGAAAAACTAAATTTGATCTTTGACCTGCGCCAATGATCAAGTCGCAGGTCGGATCTGATTAAAGAATCGAACCCTCCGAGGTCAATTCCTACTGTCACAATTATCTGACAACGACCAGTTCCTTGTTCTAAGAGATTTTAATTCCGACAATCGGATATTTCGTATATATTTTAGTATAAGGATATTCCACTATATGCGATAAATATACTTGGCAACAACAACTTTCAAAAGATACCCTAGATAACCTTCCTTCGCAGCCACTAATTATCTTTAGTACCATGCCTGTATACGATTTCAGGTTCTGCTGTACATGTGGTAGATCTTGTCCAATAGTGCAGCCTTGGTAGATTTATTTATAACTTTTATTAGCTGTTCTTTAGTATGAAAGCGCACGCCATTCTAATTCTTCATTCTCTAAATGATGTTTTAATAATTTTAAATAAAGCGACTATCGCGAATTCAATTCGTATAAATCCAAAAATAGTATGAATAATTAAGAGATTAAAATTATGATAGAATAGTTATAGTAAATATTATAGCTAACCAGCACCCAATGAAGGTAATAAAAGCATAAATTGTATGTCTAGGTAAAAGTAGGTTAAAGAATGCACGAAGCAGTGCATTTGTCATAGAACAGAGTGGAGATCCATTTGGAAATTATGGATACTCCATAAATCGTCAAAATGGTAACCTGAATCCAGAAAAAACTGAATCGTAGTTTGCTATGGAATAAAATAATGTAAATGTATAAATATTAGAATCTGAAGTAGGTATTGTAACTACTCTCATTATATTGTAGTTACATTTCTGACAGGTAATAGTTATTTACGTGCCAAGCTTTGTAAATTAATCTTTACGGGCGAGCTGGAAAGTTTGTGGGGCGATCGACGAAGGATTATGGATGCTCGCTCATCCATAATCCAGCGAGCCCAGTAACGATTAATTGCAAAGCGTGTGGCGTATAAACTTTTATTTCCACCTTATAACGTCGAAATTCACAGCCCATTGTTTGTTTGATGGCCACTGTTTAAAACCAAGCTTCTCCGTAGTTTGGTTGTCACTGGTTTTCCCTTTCCTCGGTTTATCGTAAAGTCATACCTGCGCGGTTAAGCGCTTTCTCGATAGTGCCGTTGATAGAACAAAATGGCTGGTTTTGGTACTGGTAGTTGAATGTGCGAGATATATTAGGAAATTGTTTTAAATATTAATTCGCTTTAACGGAATAAATCTCGCATTCAACAGAATGATCGCTTGATTAGTTATATGCGATCAATCGTCAAATTAGACGGATTAAGTTCTGGTGCTAACCATTTTAGGTAAACTCTTTTCGTTAAAATCTCGTTGCGCTAAAATCTTACAAATGTCTTTTTATTTTAGGTAATATTATTTCCCTAGCCGTCACCTTGAGGGAATTGTATTGTAAAAGACCTTTCAGTTTATAGAAAGGTAAAAATCTTCAAATATTTAAAATTAATACAATATACAGGGTGATTTCTTTGTAGGTATTTTTGTCGTTTGGGTTTTGTTGCTCGTTGTTCGTTTATTCTTGTTCCTGCCTCTCTGATCGTGGGTTCTTTAGAAGGTCCTTCCCCTTTGGGTCCGTACCTACATCAATACATGTACCGGGTCAGAACAAAACAACAGATATCGAAGGGTGAAGCGAAAACCCCTAAGAAAGGCTTTAAATAAAACAGCCGTGGGTCTTCGAATGGTGGGATGTTTGTGGAAATTTGTATATATTCTGTCATTTTATTTATGTATATATATATTTATTTAATGTGTTTACAATTTCTTCATGCATGTTAATTTTAAGAACAACAATTTATTCATGCATGTTAATTTTAAGAACAACACGATATCTCGAGTAGTGGCATTGTTGTAGGGTAGTTTTAAGTACAACCAAATGTGATACAAATCACCATTCTCCTTTTTTTTATTAAACATTAAAATTGCATTTAAATTTAACATTTAAAATCTGCACAATAGTTACAATTGAAATAAAGCCCTACTTAGAAAGTTTACATTTCACTACGTGTGTTTTATTTATTTATTATTTATTTATTTGTATGATTTTAATATTGCTTTCCAGCTAGTCCTTTGTAAGTATATATGTACGGTACGACCAAAATTGTGGAAGTTGCCCATATTTTAGTAGAAGATCTATTTCTTCGTTTGTCTGATAAGCTTGAAGCTTTAGTAATAAGCATTGTTTTTAAACGAAGTGGCGCTTGTTTTTTTTTATCTTTTATTTCTTGTATTACCCCGCCACTCTCCGACTTTTTGGGGGTTAGCCGGCAAAAACTAAAGCAGTGTTATTTGGATCAAGCTGATACTTCCAGCACAGCTATATTTTGGGTAGGTTAAGTATTTATGTATATTAAAATAGCCTTTGTGTTTCTGTAGGTTATAACCTTCACTAGCATTTTTTTTATGAATTGTATATTTTTTACAAAAAGGCATTTTGGAATCAAATGCGGTAGTACAATTTATAACTAGGCGTTGCCATGATGTTGTGGTTACGCAACACATTAGTTGCCATAGCTTTTTGATGATGCGCATTGTAAAATTTTACAGGTCTCTTTTAGGAGCCCGTAAAGTTTAGGGGGCTGTTACTCATTTACTTAGTTACATAAAGGCCTGTAAAGTGGCATTTACATAGAAGGGGGAAATAAATTAAATTAAAGGTTAAAAAAGTTTAAATGAACTAATTCTTTAGATGAAGCTAAAAGACTTGTACATCTACCTTTGTTTTTCTTTTGATTCAATATTTTTTGGATCATATTTTATTAATAGTATATAATTATATAATGTACTGGTACATGCTGGATACGCATTTAAGATCCATTTAAAGTAATTGTCGTTCGGATGGTGATAAGTTCAGGTTTCATTCATAATTAATGAATTTGATAATAACTGCCACAAACAGGTAAGTTCTTGCAAATGGGTATGATGTTCATCTCTACGGCAGGGTAGACGTGTACAGGTTCTTACGCGTATAACTATTGTGTGCAACTGTGCATACTTGGCGTTGCGAATTGTCCATTCTAGTAATCATCGTTCGGATGGTGATAAGTTCAGGTTTCATTCATAATTAATGAATTTGATAGTAACTGTCACATACAGCTAAGTTCTTGCAAATGGGTGGATGATGTTCGTCTCTACGGCAGCGTAGACGTGTACAGGTCCTTACGCGTATAACTCTTGTGTGCGACTGTACATACTTGGCGTCGCGAATTGTCCATTCAAGTAATTATCGTTCGGATGGTGATAAGTCCAGGTTGCATCCATAATTAATTAATTTGATAGTAACTGCCACATACAGCTAAGTTCTTGCAAATGGGTGGATGATGTTCGTCTCTACGGCAGCGTAGACGTGTACAGGTTCTTACGCGTATAACTCTTGTGTGCGACTGTACATACTTGGCGTCGCGAATTGTCCATTCAAGTAATTATCGTTCAGTATAAGTTCAGGTTTCATCCATAATTAATGAATTTGATAATAACTGCCACATGCAACTAACTTCTTGACAATGGGTGGATGATGTTCGTCTCTACGGCAGCGTACACGTGTACAGGTCCTTACGCGTATAACTCCTGTGTGCAACTGTGCATACTTGGCGTCGCGAATTGTCCATTCAAGTAATTATCGTTCGGATGGTGATAAGTTTAGGTTTCATCCATAATTAATGAATGTGATAGTAACTGCCACATGCAACTAACTTCTTGACAATGGGTGGATGATGTTCGTCTCTACGGCAGGGTAGACGTGTACAGGTCCTTACGCGTATAACTCCTGTGTGCAACTGTGCATACTTGGCGTCGCGAATTGTCCATTCAAGTAATTATCGTCCAGTATAAGTTCAGGTTTCATCCATGATTAATGAATTTGATAGTAACTGCCACATGCAACTAACTTCTTGACAATGGGTGGATGATGTTCGTCTCTACGGCAGCGTACACGTGTACAGGTCCTTACGCGTATAACTCCTGTGTGCAACTGTGCATACTTGGCGTCGCGAATTGTTCATTCAAGTAATTATTGTTCAGTATAAGTTCAGGTTTCATCCATAATTAATGAATTTGATAGTAACTGCCACATGCAGCTAAGTTCTTGCAAATGGGTGGATGATGTTCGTCTCTACGGCAGCGTAGACGTGTACAGGTTCTTACGCGTATAACCCCTGTGTGCAACTGTGCATATTTGGCGTCGCGAATTGTCCATTCAAGTAATTATCGTTCGGATGGTGATAAGTTTAGGTTTCATCCATAATTAATGAATGTGATAGTAACTGCCACATACAGCTAAGTTCTTGCAAATGGGTGGATGATGTTCGTCTCTACGGCAGCGTAGACGTGTACAGGTTCTTACGCGTATAACTCTTGTGTGCGACTGTACATACTTGGCGTCGCGAATTGACCATTCAAGTAATTATCGTTCAGTATAAGTTCAGGTTTCATCCATAATTAATGAATTTGATAGTAACTGCCACATGCAACTAACTTCTTGACAATGGGTGGATGATGTTCGTCTCTACGGCAGCGTACACGTGTACAGGTCCATACGCGTATAACTCCTGTGTGCAACTGTGCATACTTGGCGTCGCGAATTGTTCATTCAAGTAATGATCGTTCAGTATAAGTACAGGTTTCATCCATAATTAATGAATTTGATAGTAACTGCCACATGCAGCTAAGTTCTTGCAAATGGGTGGATGATGTTCGTCTCTACGGCAGCGTAGACGTGTACAGGTTCTTACGCGTATAACCCCTGTGTGCAACTGTGCATATTTGGCGTCGCGAATTGTCCATTCAAGTAATTATCGTTCGGATGGTGATAAGTTTAGGTTTCATCCATAATTAATGAATGTGATAGTAACTGCCACATGCAACTAACTTCTTGACAATGGGTGGATGATGTTCGTCTCTACGGCAGCGTAGACGTGTACAGGTCCTTACGCGTATAACTCCTGTGTGCAACTGTGCATACTTGGCGTCGCGAATTGTTCATTCAAGTAATTATCGTTCAGTATAAGTTCAGGTTTCATCCATAATTAATGAATTTGATAGTAACTGCCACATGCAACTAACTTTTTGACAATGGGTGGATGATGTTCGTCTCTACGGCAGGGTAGACGTGTACAGGTCCTTACGCGTATAACTCCTGTGTGCAACTGTGCATACTTGGCGTCGCGAATTGTCCATTCAAGTAATTATCGTCCAGTATAAGTTCAGGTTTCATCCATAATTAATGAATTTGATAGTAACTGCCACATGCAGCTAAGTTCTTGCAAATGGGTGGATGATGTTCGTCTCTACGGCAGCGTAGACGTGTACAGGTCCTTACATGTATAACTCCTGTGTGCAACTGTGCATACTTGGCGTCGCGAATTGTCCATTCAAGTAATTATCGTTCGGATGGTGATAAGTTTAGGTTTCATTCATAATTAATGAATTTGATAGTAACTGCCACATGCAACTAACTTTTTGACAATGGGTGGATGATGTTCGTCTCTACGGCAAGGTAGACGTGTACAGGTCCTTACGCGTATAACTCCTGTGTGCAACTGTGCATACTTGGCGTCGCGAATTGTCCATTCATGTAATTATCGTTCAGTATAAGTTCAGGTTTCATCCATAATTAATGAATTTGATAGTAACTGCCACATGCAGCTAAGTTCTTGCAAATGGGTGGATGATGTTCGTCTCTACGGCAGCGTAGACGTGTACAGGTTCTTACGCGTATAACTCTTGTGTGCGACTGTACATACTTGGCGTCGCGAATTGTCCATTCAAGTAATTATCGTTCGGATGGTGATAAGTTTAGGTTTCATCCATAATTAATGAATTTGAAAGTAACTGCCACATGCAGCTAAGTTCTTGCAAATGGGTGGATGATGTTCGTCTCTACGGCAGCGTAGACGTGTACAGGTCCTTACGCGTATAACTCCTGTGTGCAACTGTGCATACTTGGCGTCGCGAATTGTCCATTCAAGTAATTATCGTTCGGATGGTGATAAGTTTAGGTTTCATCCATAATTAATGAATGTGATAGTAACTGCCACATGCAACTAACTTCTTGACAATGGGTGGATGATGTTCGTCTCTACGGCAGCGTAGACGTGTACAGGTTCTTACGCGTATAACTCTTGTGTGCGACTGTACATACATGGCGTCGCGAATTGTCCATTCAAGTAATTATCGTTCGGATGGTGATAAGTTTAGGTTTCATTCATAATTAATGAATTTGATAGTAACTGCCACATGCAACTAACTTTTTGACAATGGGTGGATGATGTTCGTCTCTACGGCAGCGTAGACGTGTACAGGTCCTTACGCGTATAACTCCTGTGTGCAACTGTGCATACTTGGCGTCGCGAATTGTCCATTCAAGTAATTATCGTTCAGTATAAGCTCAGGTTTCATCCATAATTAATGAATTTGATAGTAACTGCCACATGCAGCTAAGTTCTTGCAAATGGGTGGATGATGTTCGTCTCTACGGCAGCGTAGACGTATACAGGTTCTTACGCGTATAACTCTTGTGTGCGACTGTACATACTTGGCGTCGCGAATTGTCCATTCACGTAATTATCGTTCGGATGGTGATAAGTTTAGGTTTCATCCATAATTAATGAATTTGATAGTAACTGCCACATGCAGCTAAGTTCTTGCAAATGGGTGGATGATGTTCGTCTCTACGGCAGCGTAGACGTGTACAGGTCCTTACGCGTATAACTCCTGTGTGCAACTGTGCATATTTGGCGTCGCGAATTGTCCATTCAAGTAATTATCGTTCGGATGGTGATAAGTTTAGGTTTCATCCATAATTAATGAATGTGATAGTAACTGCCACATGCAACTAACTTCTTGACAATGGGTGGATGATGTTCGTCTCTACGGCAGCGTAGACGTGTACAGGTCCTTACGCGTATAACTCCTGTGTGCAACTGTGCATACTTGGCGTCGCGAATTGTTCATTCAAGTAATTATCGTTCAGTATAAGTTCAGGTTTCATCCATAATTAATGAATTTGATAGTAACTGCCACATGCAGCTAAGTTCTTGCAAATGGGTGGATGATGTTCGTCTCTACGGCAGCGTAGACGTGTACAGGTTCTTACGCGTATAACTCTTGTGTGCGACTGTACATACTTGGCGTCGCGAATTGTCCATTCAAGTAATTATCGTTCGGATGGTGATAAGTTTAGGTTTCATTCATAATTAATGAATTTGATAGTAACTGCCACATGCAACTAACTTTTTGACAATGGGTGGATGATGTTCGTCTCTACGGCAGCGTAGACGTGTATAGGTTCTTACGCATATAACTCTTGTGTGCAACTGTGCATACTTGGCGTTGCGAAGTATGCACGCCTAGATAGAAGAACTATACTATTATATTCCGCTATAAGCACTGCTAATTGATTAAACCAGGGTATTTTAAGTAAATGGATTTGCAACATTTTCATTACGAAACCGGAAATTGCTTGAAGAGACTGCCGAAATATTTACTCTCATTTAATCTACAAATCTTCGCATACTCTTCAACTTCCAGATTTATCACTCACTACTGCCATCCGTTTTATGGTTGCGTCTCCAGAATCTGATACCTACTTATAGTGACTGGAACTTTTAAAATACATTTTTACTGCAAGATAAATCATTATCTGTAGATAGCCACTAGTCTTAATTTTTTAAGATTTATAACCCTACAATTGAGTTGAATACTACTTATATTCCTTTTTATCTTTTTATTATTTATTTTATATTTACAAATTTTCAAGATTTGGTTTATTTATTTAATTATTTCAGTAAAACGATCGGAACTGGAGTGAGTTGCTGTTGGATAATTGCCTTGTAGGGAGCACTACGAGATCTGTTTTATATAACTAATTATATTCAAGATCTTAGATCTTCAATCTTTATCACACATTTTAATAATTTTGTTTGTTACTCTATTTTCATTTAAAATTTTAATTGATTAGCCATTTTAAATTCTTGCAGAAAATATAGTTTTTGCAGAAGTATCAACCTTTGCAGACTTGCTAAGTAATCTTCATTTATTTTATAGTTAATTGTTGTATTTTTCAAGAGCTTTATATTAGATTGTTAATTTCCTTTTTAAACTTTTAGTCTACTGAGCTACCCACGCAACTCGTACAGTAGTTAGTACCTACTCTACTTTCTACATTTTTCTGTTGATCCAAATTTCATGACTTCCTTTATGTTTCCGGAGTGCTGGTATGCATTTTGTGTCGTTCTTATCATTTATGCGTCGACGGTTATAAAAGTTAAGTAAGTAAGAGCATTCTGTCACCAGTGAGCGTGTTGCAATTCCTTCCTTTGACTGGTTTATTAATGCTCTTGTTACTATATGTTTGATAATTTCCTTTTTAGTCTTTAATTTCCTTCACTTTTGTTGTCGAATTAAATTACGAAATGGAAAAATAAATCACATGTTGAGCTAACCTTTTCTTTCAGTGTAAATTTATTTATCTGCAACCACATATATTTCCTGCTAAATGTACTCATAATTTAAATTTTGACAAGTAGTTTTCTTATATATTGTGATAAAAATTTATTTATTTATTTATTCAATATTTCTGGTCGGTGAGCTTTAACGTAAATGCCTATACTTATAGCTGTTCTTTGATTTAATCTTGTGTGTTTGAAAAAGTTTTATAGAAAACTTGTGTTCGGTGGTAAAATATTGCCTTTAACAACAAGGAAATAAGAAAACAAAAACACCAACATCCATAAAAAAGAAAACTATAAGATAAAGAATTGACTTGTTCTCAGATGAATACTGCACTTACGATAATTTTCAATCTTTTATCCACTAAAGGCACTCAACAGAATTAATATTCGAGTCAGCTATTACCGAAATTTCCCTATTCAGTTTATTAATGACCCGAAGAATGGCTACAATGCGTGTGTAATAATTTAATATGTTCCCAATCTCGTGCCGTGCGCGAAAGTTAACCCTGTGGGAGGGTTGGATGGTATTCGGAACTTCCATTGTCATATTTTTAATACTTGCGTGTTGGGGGATGCGCGCCATAGCTTCGAATAACCCAAATTTCTTTCGGGAAACTCCTCTAATTTATGATATTTGTTTTGGATGAAGCGTTTTATAGATTTTCCCTAGGAAAACGTTTTATTTTTTAAATTTCCACAATAAAAAAATAGTAACAGTCTTTAACCACCGAAACGTACAAATTTTATGGAACAGATGCGATTTTTTCCACAAACACAGATGGTGTTGAAACAACTATGCAGGTTACACAAGAGGCAGACATAAATAAACATTTATGAATACTAAACGATGCAGTTCGAGAGAGCTGCTCTGGGAAACCTCCAATAAATATGCAGAATTGCAATCCCTTTAGTTTATGTGCATTTGCATGTCAAAATACGCTATGGATGTATAAATGGAATTTTACGTTATTGGCGGAATTGGACGAGATATGTGGCGGATTTTTGTGTACTCCCTATCCTATCAATGTTGTTATGTAAATTTGTACAATATTTGTTGCTCCTACTGGGGTTTTATTAAATTTTATTCACTGAATTTAAATTTCTGGAAAAAGGGTATGGCAAAAAATAGTAATTAATTTTTAAATTGCGGGTCTGATAAACGGAAATTATATTTTTTTCTTCCTTTGAGTAAATTGGGGTGAATATCATATGGTTGTTCAGAAACCAAACACCGATGTTACACAAACAGTCAGAATTAAAATTATAGGTACTACATATATTAAAACAAAAGTAAACAATCGTACTACATGTTTAAATATTGAAGCAATGAACACTAGGGTTGCCAGATTTGATTTAGCACTTCGCGGGAAACTTTTCTTTTTTTTTGTCATCCCGCATTGTTTGCAATCTATACAATGTACATTCAGTAAATGCAGAGGCGTAGCTGGAGTTTGTGACGCCCTTGTGCAAGGCAACGCAAGGTCGCCCTTCATATGAAAAAAAAGTTCGATTAAAAATATAAGCTATATTTTATTATTAAATTTCATTCCAACTTTGCATATATCGTATTTAATTTATATTATATTTTACTGTCAGGGGGCTAGCGCCCCCTAACTACGGTACCCATGTGCCGCGCACAGGCTGAACAGGCGCTAGCTACGCCGCTGAGTAAATGGTATGGTAAATTAAAAACTTAATAATAAAATTCATAATTTATCTATGAAAACCCGTTTATTTTTTTAATAACAAATCATAAGTCAGATATTTTAAAATAAACACCTAAAAAATATTTTTAGATTGGATATGATTTTTTTTTCAAATATCAGCACCGTCGATTTTTAAATAGTTTCGAAATTTTTGGTATGTCATATTATAATTATGTTTATGCACAGATGCTTTATAATTAGACTATTATTGCAAGACTCATCTAAACATAAACGTCTTTTTATGGCCCAAGGGCCTCTTTATGGTCAGACGGGCAATAACGAAGAGTCAATTAAATGTCAGAAGTTTTTTTGTAGAACTTGATTGGTTCTTAATATAATTTGTAAACTTATCACCAAGGAAAATAAACTGAAATTAAATATTTTGTAATAGTAACTATAGTAACGAACTTCGTATAATCACATAAGTATACGCACAGCTGCTTGATGTACCTACGTACCCATTTAATTATATTTTTACACAATAATAGATTATACATAAAAAAATTTATTTGTGCATAAAATAGTGTATGTATAGCGGGCATAACTTGCTTTTAGGGCCCTACAGCCTTTTCCTAGCCCTCGGCTGACGTCTCGGGCTAGAAATAACGCTTCTGGCCATAAAAGCTTCATTATGCCCTTAACACATAAATAACTATTTAGGCTTCTACAGACTGACATTACTGACAAACAGCAATAATTACAAATTAAAATTACTTTTATACCTATATGAATAACCAAAATAATGTAAACATTTAAAAAAATACATATAAATAGAATAAATGTATTTTTAATTTTTAATTACGGGATCAATAAGTTTAACAATAAATATTAATAATTTTAATATAAAAATAAAAAAAATTAAGTGTGTTCATTTAACAAAGATAACGACAATTTAAGAATGAATTTTCAACAAATTACGGAAAGGATGCTGAACTGAAAATTAAAATTGTCGTATCTTTGTTAAAACTAAACGTAGACTTAATTTTGTTTCTATTTTTTATAATAAACTCAAAACTTTTAATCTTGTTATTATGATATTAAAATGTTTGAGTCTATTTTAAAAATATATATTTTTTATTATTTTAAATTCAACGTTTTCACGTCCAAACTTGATATATACATGCCCACATGACTAATCTAATTAATTTACATATTTGTTAATTTAAATTAATTTTAAATTGTAATAAATAAAATAAGGTGCAATATATATTGTTAATATGTTATACTTTTAAGAAAGTATGGACGATTTTTTGTAGGTTGATTACGTATATAGTCTGTTTTTTGTAAACGATAATATGGGAAATTCAATGAGATTTTTTCTTTTTTTTTCTAAATTTGTACCCTTGCAAATGTAAGTAGAAATCTTGATATCAATCGTAAGAAGAATTCATTTTACGTCAAAAACATATTAAACTATAGGAAGAAAACCAAAAACTATTTAGGAAAATACTTAAAAAAGCTTATTGATTTATTGCTTTTCGTAATAAGCTATAATGAAAAGTGGAAGCTGTACGCCGATTGGTCTAGCGGTTAACGCATGAAATTCGTAATCAGAAATCACGGGTTCAAGCCCCATCCTTGTATACTATTTTTTAAATTGTATTGCTTACTACATATTCTTTTTGGTACATTATTAGATTATTACATTATTATTATTATTTTTTTTTTATTATTAGATATTTTTGCTACGGGGGTTTACCGTTACTTTTTGTACAACTTTTAATTACCTATCAGAAAAGCAAATGAAAAAAGGGCATAAAACTAATAATAGTTGTAATAAACTTCTAAAAATAATAATCAGTAAGCAATACAATTAATAAAAGTATACGAGGATGGGGCTTAAACCCGCGATTTCTGATTACGAATCTAATGCGTTAACCACTAGACCAATCGGCGTACAGCTTCCAACTTTTCTTTATAGCTTATTACCAAAAGCAATAAATCAATAGGTATTTTCCTAAATAGTTTTTGGTTTTCTTCATAAAGTTTAATATGTTTTTGACGTAAATTGAATTCTTCTTACGATTGATATCAGAATTTCTACTTACATTTGCAAGTGTACAAATTTAGAAAAAAATGATAAAATTTCATTGAATTTCCTATATTATCGTTTACAAAAAACAGACTGTGAAATATCTAATAACAAGAAACATTGCTTTGCGGGACAATATGTTTATATCGCGGGACGCGGGACGGGAGTTTTAAAAGCGGGACAATCCCGCAGAATCCGGGTCATCTGGCATCCCTGATGAACACAGAAGAGAAAATGTTTACTTATTTTTGAAACAAACATACAACGAAATGGGATCAATAAAAATAATACTGCACAACCATTTACAGTGTCGGTACTTTTTGAATGCACATAATGTAAAACTGACTTTCAAACAGAAAAGTTTTTTGAATAATAACTGTTTTTTTATGTCTGTAGGTTGCCCCATTGCATGTCTTCCTTCTTATTAGAATATCTTATATAATAACGTGTCAGAAACGGAATTTTGATTCAGAGTTGGCCTTGAAAGAAAGAGATAGACCTATCGGTCATGTGCAATTTTGAATCGTATGAATTAGTTTCTTTAAACATTTTAAACTATCACTTTTTGAAAAAGAGCTGCTAGATTAACTGTTTTTGAAAAAAAATCTGAAAAAATCAGTTTTTAATAATGACATTCATATTTAATGAAGTACAAAAGAGAAATATGGTAGTAATTTATCTAACACATAATTAGCAACAAAATTGAAGAAATTAATAACGCACCTTGTATCCTCCATAATGTAATCGATTCCGTTAAAAGGAAAGCTGCATTGTGTAGAGATGTAGGTGGGGGCGATAAATTTTTAATTTAATTGTATTTAAAAATTTCTTGATTAGAGATTATTGGGGACTCCGAAATCAGAACCAAAATGCTAAAATGCATTTAAAGTAGGTCTGTCAGTTAGTAATTGAGAGTAGTTCGCAATGATCTGTAGTAGTTCTAAATGATCTGTAGTAGTTCTACTACCTACTTAAAATTAATATCAGATGTAACCTAAAATTCAAAAATTCTCAAGGCCTTCTCTGAATAAAAATTCTGTTGCTCACACCTTAGGTTACTATTGCATTTCTTCAAACGCAATTCTCGTTCTCTAATTGTGCGAAATTGCGGTTAGTATATCTAACCAACAAAAAATCAGCCCCACGTACGGGCGTCAATTTGTAGCAAGCACATTTTGAAAAGCAAGAGTCTCACGATGGTACTGTCAACTTGTAACATGAATTATTTTACCAAAAACAAAACTACTTACATTATACAATTTATCTATGCTTCGGCTTAGCTTAAATACCATAAAATAAAAACTCTTTCCCTCTTTTGAGATTAATGCAGGTCATAGGTGGATTGGAGCATCATCAAATTCATAGAGCTATGGATATAGTGGCGCCAACATAATTGATTTAAATTAATAAAAGAGTATCGTTAATGTACTACAATACGGTGTTCTAGATCTTAAAATAAATCAGTCTCAATTATGCAAGGACCGAATTCCAGCAATCTGTTATTACACAAAAATAGTACATAATAAAATTTAAACAAGAAATAACACAAATAATACCATTTATTTATTTATTTCACATAAAAAGTTATTAGATTTCAAACATATTAATGTTACTTGAAAAATTAAATCCTGAATCTCATAAAAATTTACTCATTATCATATCAAAAGTTTTCTTGAAATTGCATCTTTAAAAATTCTATCATATAACTATAACAATCCATTCTTAAATTTCGATAAAATGAACTAATTAACGCTCCCACAAAAAATAGGATATAAAGAACCCACCTGGTTATTTCTATAAACTTAATTTGGTTTGCAAACGTTACTTTAAATGACTCGTTGAAGATAGTTACTAGGTTACTGAAGATCTTTTGGAGAAGGCTTCCAATTGTTACTTGTGTGGATTCAAAATACTGCTGCTTACAAGACCAATATTAGGGCCTCAAATACAAATGCAGCTTTCGAATTTTCACATCAATACAATTAACGGATCTTCTTTAAAATTTAACAACAACTAATGGAAAAACTCGAACTATAGAGGTCAAACAGCAAACTAGGCTTTAACATCCGTCGTTTTTATTAAAACGCCAAATTGATACTATAAAACAAGAAAAGACTTGAATTAAAACAGTGGTTTTTTATTACCTATAATCAATATAATAATTTTATATCCGAAGTTAACGTAAAAAGTTAGCAACGAGGAGAGAAGTAGCAGACATTCGCTTTCTGTGTAAACTAATAAACAACAGGATAGACTGTCCCCAGCTGCTGCCCATGGTTCAGTTGTGCGTGCCAGTATACAGATCGCGACCTCGAAACATTCTGCATATTCCTCAATATAGGACAAACATACGTTGTAATGCTCCATTGGTAAGAACTATAAATTTAGCTATTGAAAAATTTGATATTGACATATTCGATACGTCCCCTAGCGCATTCATACATATTATTAATTGACATTAACTGCATATGTATGTCTCAACTCACCCTGACCTCTAGTAAAAAGTAGTGAAAACATCTCTTTTATTGTAATACAGATGAACTTATTTTTGTAATGTCATAATTGTAATTGGCCATTAATCAGAGTATTTGTGAGAATCCCCAAATTTTGTAATTGGGCCATGCCCGTTTTATTTGGGTTAAATAAATAAATAAATAAACCTAGATGGCATTGCAAATAACATTGAAAATTGAATATACAGGGTGTCGTCTAAAGCATAACCCAATAACATCTTTATCAATATACAGGGTGCTCTTAACATGAAAAACTGTCTGTTGCATATAATAAAAATTTATAATATGCGTGTGAATCAACTAGAGGAGGGAAAAGTAGTATTAAATTTAACATACTGATATGAACGGGCAAACACCATGTATTTAGAAGCTTCACGTTCATTCTAAACTGGCGACGAAAGCAATCGTTCTCGTGAACACAGGAGAGTACTAGAACTGTGCGGCGAGATATATATATATATATATATATATATATATATATATATATATATATATCTAATGAGAAAACACCAGAAGCTTCGAGAGTCGCAGCTTAAACTCCGACCGCGTCGAAGAGCTGCAGTTAATTAGAAGTATGCACTGTAAATAGAGATGCTTCAGTATAAATAAATACCTGTATTCAAAATAAATATTCTAGTTTATTAAAGAAATAATAGCCTTTAAAGAAAGCAGTTTAAGTTCGTTGATGGTACATAATTTGTGTTTTTAATTAGTTAAGTTTAAACCGTAATTAATGTTAATATCTGTCTTACTATTAAATAGTTAAAACAGTATTTTTAATTTTATTTAAAAAGAACGTTACAATACACTTGGTAATATCGCCGCTCCTTCCTTTGGTGGAGTGATAGTTTTCAGTTACACAAATAATAAATAAAGATGTGTATAAACTATATGTGACTAAAAGTAGTTGATCTTAAAAGTTATCAATACCCCACACCCAACTGAAAAAGTTTTGGACTTGAACACTGAAACAGATGCTGTTCAAACCGTACAGTTCTGAATCTTTCATCTTTCTATACTTGAGTTGATATTTTCAAGGAGTATGCATGTACTGAATTTTAGGTCAATATTTTAAGAAATGTGAAAGAAAAGAGGGTTTTATAAATCGACAGTTTCAATGCCCTATGTATGAAAAGTCTTTATAACAAACCTGTGGAATTCATTGAAAGCTTTCATTGATTTTACGTTAGCGATCTATTATCAAATTAATCCTAACAGAATTTTGAACAGATTGCCTCATGTAGATAAGGAAAGGACGTTGATCAAACTGATGCTATATCTTCTTATCTTATTATTGATAGTACATATTGTAGTATATCACCCAAACATATAAGTATTTTATGATTGATCACAGAGAAAGAATAAAGATTAGTAAGCCGAAGGCCTATGGGCAAATCGGTCCGGCGGAATACCGAAAAAGATTCGCTATGGTAGGCTGATATATCAACAGCAGCGGACTTTTAATATGCATTTAAAAATTGTAAATGGCATTGATAATAATATATACTGAACAAATATTTTTGCTAAAAGGGCTGTTTAACATAAAACTTTCAGGGCTGATGTGCTACCATCTATCCGACTCTGTCGAGACCCTAGTCGATTTTCATCATCATAATGGACGATAAAACTACATGGATCTTAGGACACTTCCATTACATGCTGTAGGTGTTAATGTTAATCAAGAGGTACAGCACTGCAACAACTTTGACAATATTAATAATAAGCATAACTCTTTGACAGTCCTTTGGCCTGATCTAGCACTTGTTCACTACGCTAAGGGTGATGTTGCTTGGTACAATGCAGAAAAACGTAGATTTGGAGTGCAAGCACCTCAATCATCCTAATGTACCGGAACTGAAACTTATTGAAAGATTCTGTGCACTAATAAATTCCATTAATAGTCATTGTGGTTAAGTTTCCCAGACTGTTGAAGATTTCCAAAATAATGTGGAGCGTAACGACCAAAACCTATGGAATATGTGTAAAATCTAATGAAGAATGTTAAATTCGAAATTCATTATTCTTCTAAATAAAGTTTCAGAAATAAAAATTGTGTTAAATTGTGTAAAAGTTATTTAAATTTTAAATAAAGTTCATTTGATTTCATATCTATTTATGAAATGGCTTTATGATCTAAAAAGTATAATCTATTACAAATTGGTAACTCTAGAATTCTCATTGTCACAAACAATAATTCTAAGATAACTGTATTGCTACTTATAGATTTGTGATTGCCAAACTTCTTAACCCTACAGTTTGTGATGTCAAGCAATACAGAATCTGTCTAACAGTCTTGGCCAACCATTATTTTTTCACAAAAAGCATTTTCTATAAATTTGTATACAGAGTGTTTTATTTAACACATCACGTGTTGTAGAATCCATTTTCAACAAAATTAAAAATGTCATTAACTTCTGCAATTAAAAACAATTTTAATCTATACGTGGTCTTCTATTAAAATATGGGACCCTTGTTAACGACATTATTTGTTGAAAACACTGTATTTTAAACGTTTGACCACTATATGCCTATTTTTTACATACTGTTTCTTGCAGTAGTGAGTGCAACACGCTATGCCTAAACCATAAATACAAGGAATGAGTCATCACAAATAATGTGGGCGACTACGGGGACTCCTAACACTCCATTCCAGCATTCTATCACTAGCATTCCATCCTTCGCTCTCTATTGTTTACTTTTTTCTTTCATATATACAATAATGCGTTGAAAGCAACCCGCTGTCGCCCAGGTGATTTGTGATGACTCATTCTTTATATTTATGGTTTAGGTATAGTTCTCATTTTTTATACAGGGTCAAGGTGAAGCGTCATGATGATATCACAGTACCATATTCAGCATTACATAAATAACTAGTGAGAATGCGCATAGCTAGCATTGCCATGACGAACAAAAACAACTGTATACCTAATAAACTAATTTATTTTTGAAAACTAATGTTGACGTAACACATTAGTTGTCATAAAAACTAAAATTCCTCTAACTAAAAGTCCTAAAATTTTTCGCTAAAAAAAAGAAAAAAAAAGAAAAAAAATTGTTGCTAAAAATGTTTATTTTTTTTAAATGTAAATTTTAAAAAATATAAAATTTTTCATTTTTCAAAAATTTACCGAAATTTTCGGTGGTCATTTTGACCACTTTCCCGAAGAGATACAAAAATATGTTTCCACCAAAAGTTTCTTAGAATTTGATGTACTATAAGATTCCAAGATTCCAAAAAGAAAAATTTAAAAAAGTCAACAGGGAAAAAGGCGACAGACCGACAGACAGACTTCACGAATTCAGAGACGAACTTTTTGTTTGTCGAATATTCATGTATCGTATCAACCGAAAATGCTTGAAGAGCAGGTTCCAAACAAAGTAGTATTAGTATGAATTGAAAAATGTGACTTTCAAGAACAAAACTTCAAAATGTTTTATTAACATATACAAAACCAATTTATTCAACAGCGTAGAAATCATTCAAAAATCTTTTCATCCAGAGTCTTGATCCTTCGAGGAAGAGAAACCAGCAACAAGGGAAGCGATCCACTCTCATAACAATCGTAATCCGCTAATCCGTAACGCAAATTCGCTTTGTCATTGCTTTTCTGAAGAATGGGGAGGAACGAAGTCATGTAGTTAAGATCCTTGATCTGTGATGATGCTTCGGATTTGCATTGGAAGAACACATGCTATGAGAACTAAAGGTAAATGAGGGTACTGATCCTGAGGGTACTACAAATCATACAGGAGGCTCATACACAAAGAGTCAGCTGAAGATGAATCTTGTATTCCCATGAACATATGCATTAGACAATATGAAAACAAATGGATTATCTGTGGTTTTCAGGGATGTGATATATCCTTAATAGAGCCCAAACGCTATATACGCCAAGTTTGTTTAGATGTTGCAAGTTACACCTGGGTAAATTTGCAATTATGCCAAAAGCAATATCCTTTTTCCAGTCAGAGTTTAGGCTACTTTCCTGTCAAATCAAATCGTTTTCAAACATTAATCAAGCAACTCTGGGAGGCATAATAAAGGTTGTATTTCTTGCTATATACCAAGGGAGTTGGTAAAGATTAGCAGTAACATTGCCAATTATTTGACCTTTGTATAAGTCAAAATTATTTCACTTTTAATAACATAATTTATTTACAAAAGGATGGTTTACCTATGGGTAATTCTCTAAGTCCTCTATTAGTTAACATATTTATGGACAAGTTTGAAGATCGAATATTTGAATTAAACCTCTCTAATCACATTATCTTCTGGTTTCGTTATGTTGATGACATTTTAGCTTGTTTTGACAGTTCTTTTGAGGTTATCTATGAATTTTTAATTCTTATTAACAGTATCCACCCTAATATAAAATTTACACTAGAAACAGAACAAAACAGGGTTATAAACTTTCTAGACTTAAATATCAAGATTAACGCAGACAATCTATTTGAATTTTCCATATACAGAAAACCAACACAAACAGACATAACAATACCAAATGAATCTTGTCACCATAATACACATAAAATAGCAGCCTACAGATCATTAGTACACAGAGCTTTAACTATTCCACTAACAAAATCAGATTTTAGCAAAGAGATATCAACCATTAAACAACTAGCACATGCAAATCATTACAATCCGAACATGATTGACACTTTAATTAAACAAAAAGATTATAGGTTAGCTATCAAAAGAATATATCCCATTGACAATCAAATAGAAGACACAAATTACATATCTATACCATATTTTGGCAAAATATCAGAAAAAGTTTCACATATACTAAGAAAAACCAACAATTATAAAATAACATTTAAAACCAACACTAACACTTTTCATTTTTATTTAATGCTAATTTTAACACATGATATCATGAAATCGGGCATTTACCGTTTAAATTGTTCTTTTTGTAGTTCGGTATATATTGGACAAACGCTTCGAAATTTTGACATAAGATATAAAGAACACGTACGTCATTACAAAAATAAACATCCTGAAAAATCGAATTACGCCAAACACCTTTTAGAACAAAATCACACAATGACTCCTCAAAATAATGTTAAATTCCTACATTTTTGTAATAACAAACGCAAATTAGACATTTTAGAAGCCTTTGAGATATACAAACACAAACTCAGGGTACCTTTAATGAATGAACAACTTGAGCCCAGTAATTCTCCGTTACTAGAAGTATTAGATATTTAATTCTGATTATTATTATTATTTTATCTAGTTACCTATTTTTGTATCTACCTTAGCGACGTGTTTGTTTATAATTATATTACCTTTGATACTGACAGCATAGCTGTCGAAACAATGTTGTCATGTTATATTTTAATAAAACTGTGAAACTTTTAATAATCTTGATTTATTTCATAATTATGGAGTTTCACAAAGTAAGGCTGGAAACAATAAACTAGTTTATTATACTTTTTTAACAAAATATAATTATATATCGATTTACTCTACATAGGTGTTTCATTTTAAATACAGTCCATATTTATAATTGGTACCTAAAATACTACATTAAAACATAAT
This sequence comes from Agrypnus murinus, assembly GCA_929113105.1. Taxonomy (NCBI): domain Eukaryota; kingdom Metazoa; phylum Arthropoda; class Insecta; order Coleoptera; family Elateridae; genus Agrypnus; species Agrypnus murinus. Next base: position 158,564,343 of record OV816026.1, read on the forward strand.
AAAAGACGTCTTTCCTATTAATTCATGACTGGGATTCATTTTATCTATATATAAGTTTAATTCCATAAATTGTAAGCATACTAAGAAATATGCTACGCCAATGGAGAATATCCGTACCAATCAGAGTGATGTTGGGCTTGCCCAAAGTATCCCTACCTCTCGCCAAAATTCGTGGCACTTGCTATAAGTACAGTAGGATATAGCGTTCATGATCAATCAATTTTGCCATGGAAAGATTCAATCCATTGTGTTTCCGTTCTGTATGAGACTTCAGTACATTTGTGGATTGCGTCCCCTGAATGTTACATTTTTGTTACAGCTCTTCAAATGCTTTCGGTGGATATGTCGCACGGGTATGATCTTACTGTGACATCATTTTGGTGAACTTTACGGATCCAAGGATTCACGTATAGACAGGCCAGGCCTAGACCCTGTACAATAGTTAGACAACGCAGTTGGCCGTATGATCTTGATTCCTCTCGGTTTAATTAATTAACCTTTTGTTAACAATTTCTTATCAATTTATCAAATTTCCGTGGAATATTTTTAACAGCGTTTTTTAATCAATATTTGGAGATTTTCACTGGGAAATTGATTGTGATAAAAGGTTTATTATACATAATAATTATAAGATTTGAATGAATAAAAGTTACATAACATGTTAAGCGATATATAGGGCGGCCTGTTAATGAACTACAGTCTGCGCTCCTTATGGGCTCGTAGACAGACACTATTTGATATACTTGGCCAGTGTCATCGGCTGTTCCTGTCCGTATCACCAGCATGACAAAACAGTACAAGGCATTTTTACACCATTTTTGGGAGTTTGACGGCAAACATTTCTGGCGTGCTTTTACATAGAGTAGGTATTCCTTGATATTTTTCTTGTTGCCCAGATTTTCCAGAAGAGCAGATTCTACTTACTTATTATTCACTTTTTTTAATTATAGCTATTGTTATTTTCAAGTAGAAAAAAGTATCTTGGATAAAACAAGTGTTTCTTTTGTTGTTATGTGCATAACCTCTTAATTCTCGTAACTCATTAATTCACTAGGGTGCTCTCTCACTTTTGAGGTATAATAGTACATGGCTGGAAATAAATAAAAGGGAATCTCCAAGAAACGTTAACAAGATATTAGACATATTTTAAGTTTCGAGATAATGATGCTCTCGTTTTGGAAATTTCATTACATTTATGAAGCTTTTAAAATGATATCTTGACTTATGTTAATGGAAATTATTTTTTGTAATTAGTATTTCGAGGTTAACTCACTTCTGCAATAGGAAAACATAATAATTACGGTCGGATATTAGTCAGGTAATCTTTGATGTTTGATATTCTAATGCGGTAGCACCTTGTATAGGTTTGTGGTCGAGGGCGGCAGAGCCGTGGGGCGCGAGGTATGTATTTTCTTGGAACGGACTGTGAACCCGCGAGAAGAGACCTTGGGCGGACGGCAAGTCACGCCGCGCCGACCGAAATGGCCGTGCACACATACACATATACACACCGGTTGTAGTTTGTGGTCTGTGTTGTCCTTTATAATCCTATGTTGTCCTGAACCTGAACATGAAGTTCCTGTTGTTGCTAAGCTTGCTTTGATTATCTTTAATAAAAAAACACTTTTTATCTACAAAAAAAACTAAAAAATTAATAAATTGAAGGTCATATAGATTAAAATGATTGTTGATCTTGTATTAAAATTGTCGGATATGTTTTTTGTATATTTATTATTAAGAATGAACTTCAGTTGATGATAGTTGATCTGATCTCTCCAACGACGCATTCTAATAAGCGCTACGAGAAGCATTTACATTTTATACAGCTTCTTGATTTACGATACCTTTAGGCATTTTGTAAAAAGTTGTACAAAAAATAATTATAACTTTACCAACACTTTTAAGGATAATGAATTCTTACTGTAGTGTATCGAAATTAAGTGCTTCGTTACACAGTTTAAACATAATGAAGGATATTAAGAAAAAAAAGTATTGAAAAATAATGATAGCATGTATTTAATATTAAAGGCTTATGGTAATAGTATTATTAAACAATTACGGATTAATAAATGATGACGCATGTTTTAAAGGAAACCAAAGAGCTAGTTAAGGAAAAAAAGTAGAATTTCGGGATGCAAATGAGTATAGATAAATCTACTACAAGGACCGCAATTTTCAAACCTACATACACGAATAATATCATGATCCTAAGGCAATAATGATAAACAATTAAAATTATTCAATACAATTAGATCTGTTATATCAAATAACCAGTAACATCCAGTACCATGTACATTCAAGCATTTCCTAATATGTGATAAGATAACATAGTCTATAAATCTATAAGGTCGTGAGAATAAAAGGCTATAAACTTTTATAGGTGTTACATCCACTGGCGTAACTATCATTTCTATTGTGTTGTAGCAAAAATAGAAATATCAAGAAGAGAGACTCTTTAGGCCTATTGCATCATCTTTCATTCTGATACGACGGTTTTGCTAGTTCAATAACTTATACTTCCACTGTATCAAAGTTCAGTTCGAATATTCCAACCGTCACTTCCGATTTTGAAACTGTTAAATAGAAAAAATAACAGACATTTTGACATTTACCTTAATATTTCCGCCACAGCCTGTTCCTAGAAAAGTTAAACTGTAATCACTTAAAAACTGCAAGCAAAGTCGTGCATATGTATATGTACATTTTAAGCTTTTAACTCATGCTTTAATCATGGTTGCTACTGCTATGAGCACTGATAACAATTACCCAATCCAAGCTTCATTTGTCTTTACTAATCATATAATCATTATCTATTTTGCCTAATGGTATTGAAGACTTTTTCCTGTATCTCAGCAATCCATGATCCAATTTCACTTTTTTGCGTTAAGGGATTAGGTTGTTATTCCATTTAAAATACGGTGTCATAATGTGGAGGGTAACGGGATGAGATGCAAAATTTCGACAATGCTATGTTTAAATGTCCCCCTAGAAAAATAGATTGACGTGTTTTTGTTGAAATCGATATTTTGTATAGTTTAGGAGATCTTCAGGGTGGAAAGTTTTCAAATAAACACATTGTATATGTGCCTGTAAGTTAGATCAACAATTATGTGTTAGCTGTAGATCAATTACAGACATATAATAACAGCCTTGGTAGTGTAATGTCTGGCGTGCCGGGCTTTCACCCAAGCGACCCGCGATCGACTCTCGGCGCCGGCATATCTGGTTAAGGTTTTCTGCAGTTTTCCTTAGCTGTGACACAAATGTGGGATTTGCGCTGTTCCATCTGTAAGTCGGCTGCAGCCGCACATTGGGCCTACATAATAATAATCGCCCCCTCCCTGCCGCACAAGCTTATAGCTTCTGGGGCCTTGGTTTAGGTTAGGGGTTATAGTAGTTATTATTATTATTATTATAATGCATAAAACCTAAGAGTAAAACAGCGCATGGACTGTATTAATTTTGTTGCAATTTATCTTGAAGAATATTATATTATATGAAGAATAAATGCAATTACCGACGAAACAATGATTTCTTCGATTGTTTTCTCAACATGACAGTCAAACCCGGTCAAAAGTTGTGTGTTTTAGTATCTTTACAGAAGTATCCCATTTTTAACAGAAACTAGAGTTATAGGAACATCTGTCGAAATCGTTTTAAGTAGTATACACTTGATATATCACTTTTTTGATTTGAATAAAGAGTTTCAGCACGTCTGTTTTGTTTATCGATCTGTTACACGTACGAGGGTGGTCCCAGAAGTACCCGACCTGACCAAGAGGTGGCGGTAGTTGTTTGAAAATATCACTGTATTGGAAAGTACGCAGTCTATAAAGCATATGTTTCAAGTTTGAAAGCGTCACGTTGTTCAGTATTTGTTTGGCAGCCATCAATAGTGAACGTTGTCAGTGAATTTGTGAAAATGGAGAAAATTGGTCATCGTTATGTGATACAATACTTTTATTTGAAAGGCCTCAGCCCAACCAATATAAAAGCTGAACTGGATTCTACTCTGGGTGAGTCTGCTCCTTCGTTTACAACAGTTAGATTTTGGGTAGCTGAGTTTAAACGAGGCCGTACGAGCTGCCAAGACGAGCTTCGCAGTGGTCGACCAAATGAGGTGACGACTCCAGAAATGGTGAAGAAAATCCGCAAAGCTGTACTTGATGATCGGCGACTGAAAGTGCGCGAGCTAGCAGACATTAAGGGCATTTCAAAAATTGCGGTACATCGCATGTTATTTGAAAATTTGGACATGAGAAAGCTGTGTGCAAGATGGGTGCCGCGTTTGCTCACACTCGAGCAAAAACAGTGTCGTGAAAATGTTTCAATTGAGTGTTTAGCGAAGTTTCACAGCAACAAAGCAGAATTTTTGCGCCATTTCGTAACAATGGATGAAACATGGGTCCATCATTTCACACCCGAGACAAAAGAACAATCGAAACAATGCACTCAAAAGGGAGAACCGGCTTCAAAGAAGGCGAAGACCGTTTCATCTGCAGGCAAGGTTATGGCGTCGGTTTTTTGGGATGCGCGTGGAATAATTTTTATTGACTATATCGAAAAAGGAAAAACTATCAACTATTAGCAAACTTATTGCAACGTTTGAGCGAAGAAATCAAGCAAAAACGGCCGCTTTTGGCTAAAAAGAAAGTGTTGTTTCATCACGACAACGCGCCAGCTCACAAATCCGTTATTGCAATGGCCAAAATTAATCAATTAAAGTTTGAATTGCTACCTCATGCACGATATTCGCCAGATTTAGCCCCTCGGATTATTTTCTGTTTCCAAACTTGAAAAAATAGCTCAGTGGTCAAAGATTTTCCAACGATGAAGAAGTGATGTCAGCAGTTAATGGCTATTTTGAGGAGCAAGACAGTTCTTATTATAAAAAGGGTATCGAACTTTCTTAACACCGCTGAGAAAAGTGTATAGAGCTGAAAGGAGATTACGTTGAAAAATAAATAAATCTTTTTCCAAAATTTTTGTGTTTTCTTTGTTGGGTCGGGTACTTTTGGGACCACCCTCGTAAACCTGCATGACAAGGCTTTTAATGCGGTTTCAGATTTTAGTGCGTCGGGTCGTATTTCTAAAAGTTCTAATATTGTTACGTGGGGTTTTCGTGACTGGGGAACGTAGTCAAAGGTAGCAAGGAAAATAAACACAAGACATAGAAAACAACTATATACTAACAACAGAATAAATAAAACAAAAGGTTAGAAACATTGGTTCTACAGTGTGAGGACGTACATGTCCTCCTAAATCTAACATAATCTTGAGGGTGGTCGGAACCAACCCTACTCTAGCACTAGGTCTACAAACTAAGCACTAGGAAATCAGGTAATCGGCATCCCAAGATGCTATATTCTAGATATTCCTAGATTACAACTAAGCGTGAAGAAACCTGGTCAATTTCCCCATAACTAAGCAAAACTAAGCCATAATTAATAAAAAGACACTTACCCGCTTGTTTCTTGATGAGGCTTCTTCTGAGTCTTAGCACAGACTAACTTTCAAGCCAAACAAGCGGGTATATATACTGCTGAACGCGGAAGCCTTACTGTATCATTGAATAAATTAAGTAGGATGAGAAGAATATATGAATGCATAATGAGATGCAAACTGTATATATTATTTCTAATGAGATGCAGACTGCGTATATTATTTCCAAGGAGATATGGAGACTGTATAAATTATTTCTAACTCCTGTGCGCGCGTGGGAAGAGCCGCTACTTGGCTATTTAACCTTGATGTTATATTCGCACTAAACGAAATGCAAGTTGGAAAATTATAAAGATTCAAATCGACATAATCTCCGTTTGTGACAATATAGTCGGCTTGACTGATTGACCGCCGATGAAGAGACTATTAGAATTGCACTCAACCCAACCCTCTAACCTAACCTAACTTTTTTTTCCTTCTTAAGGTTTTTATTCAGCTTCTTGTTCTTGCCTGTCTCTAGCATGCTTTATATTTTATCAGCTTTATTAATTAGTACTAATAAGTGATTTCTATAAATACTGACGCAACACCCAGGAAAATTAACTCCTTCCACGATGTCAACCTGATGAATAGCAAAATGGTTACGGTGAAGTTTGAAAAAGCGTGAACGGGCACATAGACAGAGATCAAAATCAAAAACCACTGGAAAATGTTAAACCTAGCATTGCCAGCGAACTTCTAGACTCGTTATTGAACAATTACTCCCCACTTACTCCACTCTCCAATTTGCCTATTTACCACCCACTTATATGTCGATTCGTGCTGTGGCCAAAAAAGTAGAAGCTTGTTGCGGAACAGTGGAGAATGTCAAAAACGACATACAAAAATGCCAAATCAATTGACGCGCGAAGACACGCGCCAGAAAATGATATTAGATTATTGTATTAGGTTATGTTTATGAAGACCCCAGATTGATGAATTTCAATGGACGATGAAACTTACATAAAAATGAATTCGCGTATTCTGCTTGGACCCCAATTTTATCCGATACAAAATAGATGTGGCACCAGGTGGAGAGAAATGTTTACATTTTCAGAAACTCAACCATAATGTGTTGGTATAGTAAACAATCTCTTCTCATAGATTGAACAGTTTGACGTTTTACAACAAAGGAATTATAAATGGTGAAACTTACCTGATTGAAATGCGCCTGCTACCATTTTATAGCTAGCCTGACCTAATCTAAACCTAACCTAACCTAACTAAATTGATTAATGGTAAATTACACAATTTGGCAATCATAGAAACTTAATATAATTATTATTGAATGTCATGAAGATGAACCATTTTTTACTTTTAATCCCCAAATTTAGGGCCTTAGAGGCGTTGAGTCTAAAAATGATTTGCATATTCAGATTCAGCTTAAAAGTTTCGTTAAAATGATACCAGTTTAGTCAAAAAATGTTTGGTATGGGAATTCTGTAATTATACCTAAAATTAAATTTAGAAAATGCCATTTTTCCTATTTGGGTATTAAAAATCACAAAACAAAGTTTAGTAGGTGATCGCTAATATTTCCACTGACATATCTTCCCTTTATTTTCAAATAGTAGCGACAACGATTAATCTCGCCGCTGGAGACATTGATTATTACTATATTTGACATTCCGTCTTACAACAAATCTTGGGTTTAATAATAATCATGCACAAAAGTTTTCACAATTTAACATTAATTTCATAATGGACGTTCACGTTCTGTAAAAACGATCATATTAATATGTTATAAACTTTTAACACCATGCATGTAGTAATTCTTTCTTTATTAAAGTTTGGATCAGGTTTGCTCCACGATGTTGCTACTATTTAAAATAGCGGGGCTATACACTGACATAGAGTCACTGCATCTAGTTACCTAGGCCAGCTGGTCGACCAGAGTACCGCCGCCATATTGGGGCAAACGAAGCACTAAATTGTTCATTATTTGTTCTGTATTGAATTTAATCAAATCCACGTTTACTTTAAAAGGTTTTTCTTATTCTGAAAGATCAAACCTCTAATATGTCAAACAAGTAAAACGTGGTTTTAATTTGTCCATTATTAAAAATCACCCTTCTCTGCCCCAATATGGCAGCGGTTTGCGTTACTCTGATCGACCAGCTGGCCTAGGTGACTAGATTCAGTGACTCTACACTGACAAATGTGCGAGCGCCATGTATTGGCTTGGCCACAAGAGAATGCTATTGCCTACTTGGTTTTATGTTTATTTTGAATTCGAAACAGTATTATAGATCTTGATTAATTATGGTCTTTATTGTTAAAGTTCGTTTTAAAAATATCTTGCGCGAAGTCATCTTCGACGCATCCGCGAAAATGAATTGCTACTTCGTCGGTCGTGCATGCGTGAATAAGAACTTCGCGTACTTCGTAAATGACTATAGTGATACACTATGATCTTATTGTAATATTTAATAATGTGTTTATAATAAATTATTTATTTAGAAGTTTTTTTAGGCCAAGCACATTTTTGAACCCGGCCGCAAAAGCAAAAGCTTACGCCGGCCCTGCGAAAACATGACCATTAAAAGGCTAATTTATTGGAAGACTTTCTTATATTATGCATTCGGTGTGTGATTACAATCTTTCGGATTTCCATGAATGGTTATTTAAATAATCGTAACCAAGCAAAACCAATTGGAAATGCTAAGTGTAGCATGTCAGACAAATAATTGAATAATCGCAAAACTAAGAGGAGTTAGAAGATTTACAGAGTAAAACTTTTAACTTGAAGCAGGAATTACGTAAATCGGATTAGTAGAACTTTCGAAAGAAGTGGGGCAAAAATAAACCTTGTGCTTTAAATATAAAAAATATTCCAAAATTTATGGTTTTAAAAATCTAGAAACTTAAAAAATAAATAGTAAGTAGTGTTGGCTAATCTACAGAGTAAAGCCTTTAATTTAAAAAGTAAAATTGTTCAAATCGTCTTGTAGGCTTCTAGAGCAGGGGCGGATTTACCATTAAGCTAAATAAGGAACAACTTGGGGCCTCGAGTTACAGGGGGCCTCTAAAACTTCTAAACGACAATACAGATTTGCTAAATTACAATGAAAAAGTGGTTATATGTTTATGTAATGAGCAAAACGTGGTATTCCAATTTTTAACGTTTTTAATAATAAATGTTTTCGTCTTTTCTCAAGTTAACAAGTTGACAATTAATGATCTGGGATCAAAATGTAAAATGAACTAACTAACATTACAAGTAACAAATGACAATGTTGCCAGATTTTTAGAACAACATTATCAGGAAGTAAACTAGAAGTATCAAATTAAAAAGAAATAAGAATAGATATAAAAAATAACACAAAATAATTTAAATATGAATACATATTTTTGTTGTTGTACATTAACTCGTACAGGCTTCTTGACATCGACAGATTATGTCTACGTACTATTACGTATATGCAATTCGGGGAAGTACATAATATGTATTTTGTAATTTTATATTCAATACTTTCTATAATTGAAACTTTCTAGTTAAATAAACAAATTATTTTGTGATTTGTTGAAAATTTGCAAAATAAACATTTAAATTTTAAAAATCTAAAAACTAGTATAAATAAATAATAAAAAAATAAAAAGTTACTAGTGTAGGCTAATAGAGACAAAGCTTCAGTATAAAAATGAATCATTCAAATCGGTCTTGTAAAACTCGTAAACGTTAGTAGAACAAAAATAAAGCTTGTGTTTCAAATATACAGGGTGGGATTAAAGTATGGAATATTTAAAAAAACAGCGAACTTAACCGGTTTTTTTTAAAACGCTGAAACATATCGATTTTGTTTTTTAAAAATACACATTAATATGTGCAATTTACCTTCCGACTGTTGTTTATTTCTAAGTTATGACGTCATCACAGAAAATTTAAATGACAATATAGATTTTTTTATAGTGGAATCCGATAGTGATTTTCCTTCTCTTTATGATCATGCAAATAAATCATAAGGTTGCATAACAAAAATTCTGAGAAAAATCGAGTTGAACTTTGTAAATGTTTGTTAGTTGTGACGTCATCACAAAAAATTTAAATGAGAATATAGATTTTTAAGAGTGTAATCCGATAGTGATTTCTCTTCTCTTTATGATCACGCAAATAAATCATAAGGTTGCATAACAAAAATCCTGAGAAAAATCGATCTGATATATTGATATCATAATATCAATAACACTAAATGTTTTGATCCATTTTTCTCAAAATTTTTTTTATGCAACCTTATGATTTATTTACATGACCATAAAGAGAAGAGAAATCACTATCGGATTTCACTACTAAAAATCTATATTGTCATTTAAATTTTTTGTGATGACGTCACAACTAACAAACATTTACAAATTTCAACTCGATTTTTCTCAGAATTTTTGTTATGCAACCTTATGATTTATTTGTATCATCATAAAGAGAGGGAAAATCACTATCGGATTCCACTATAAAAAATCTATATTGTCATTTAAATTTTTTGTGATGACGTCATAACTTAGAAACAAATGACAGTCGGAAGGTGAATCGCACATATTAATGTGTAGTTAAAAAACAAAATCGACGTGTTTCAGCGTTTTTAAAAAAACCGGTTGAGTTTGCTGTTTTTTTAATATTCCATACTTTAATCCCACCCTGTATATTATAACATTATTATTAATACAATTAACTAAGTATAAGTACTGATTTTTAATAATCTGTAGTGTCTAGTATGCACTGTGTGGGCATCTAATAATAATAAAGAAAAAGAAAAGGAAAAAGATAGGTGCACAGTAAACTTTACGTACAACTTATAACTCAAGTGCGTTGTTTTTTATTCTTATCTATAAGCATCATGACACTTAGAATTGTACATACTATAATATCTTAAAATCTAGACAATAAAGACAAACATTAAAACGGAAGTAGGCACACAACTTTAAATGTTATGGCGCAATAAGATTTAATAATGAGGAAAAAAGAAGAAATCACGTGAAAACGACATACTATTGTAACCATTAAGGATTATATAGATATTGATGATTAATAACCTTTGCCCCTCCTAATGCCTCCACTATATTCTAACCCAAATGGTGTAATATTATGTATGAAACGAAAATTAGGTGTTATAATCTGGGAATGAATTAGGATTTTTGGTGTCACTGTACGTAAAACGTACAGTATATAATTAGAATCCTGAAATGGAAAATAAGGGGGTTGTAAAAGCCAAACCAGGCGTGTATGTGTTTGGTCTAAAACTTCATAAAAATGTGTACACATATACGCACCATATATTTAACCGGATTACAACACAAAAAGTGTACTGCCGGAAATGGAAGTGGAATTTTCTACACGCAATTCCGTGTCAAACGCGTTTATCGTGCTTGATCGGGCTAATAAATTAATATTTAATAAAATGTTGCGATCCCGGCCAGCTGGGGCCTCGACGGCAGAGCAGATATTTTCGGGGGATGAAATGGGAAAGTTAACTGCCGGGTAGTGGGCTCAGAACACGCGAGCTCTACGAACTTCATAACATAAATCTGTAAGGAAGAATTATCTTAGGTTTACCCTTGTTTAGAGTTATGTTTCCTTTCAAACTATAAACAATTGCGGACCGTCGTCCTTCCACAGTCACCCATCGACTGATTAACTTGTCTACTTTTACGAAAAACTTACTGTGTTTTGTTCCACTCCCAAAACATGAAATAATGAGAAAGTTTTCTTTATTTAATGCCGGTTTTATTTTGACCCAGGGAAATTGCTCGTGAGGGAGAAATCATATGGAACTTTTTTATATCCATAGATGGCCTTGTAAAAGTAAATAAAGATTGATTAAATTTCTTTCTAGTACGGTACTCAGAGCCGGATTACAGATAAGCTAAATAAGTTATAGGTTAGGTTCTTGGGACCTACAATATATCCTCTTGGTTTCTCTTATCTGCTAAAAATAATACAAATTTATCAGTCGATTCTTTTCGTTTCGTTCTTATAGGTTATCAATTGCTGTTTACAACTTTATGAAAGCAATTGTGAAACTGTTCGCTTCAGGTAGAAAATAGTTGTATTGACTGTTAAAGAATCAGTAAATGCAAAAGTAGTAATCTATAACTACTTCATGGTGTTTAACTTTTAGTTATGCACTGTTTTAAAAGCGCTTCAGGTGAATTTTTGGAGAATTCCAGCTTACATACTTAAATTGCAGAAATGCAAAAACTGCATCCACTTGTAGTAATGAATAGTGTATCTAAAGGATATTGTTTATATGAGCTATTGACTGATATTTCGAATCTCCGATCAACTTTCATTAGCTGTCAATTGCTATGGATATAATTGTTTCAACAAAAAACATATCCGTACAATACTGGTGGCAATATGAATAAAAAATTATCATCCTTAATAGTCACGACCATCACCGTAGGTGGCAAATAAACATTGTTATAACAGTTATCAAAGTCGATGACAGTAAGAGCAGTTCAGTACCGGTACATAGGTAGTACATCGTAGGCAACCCAACGAAATTTTATCTTCACGAAAAATTTGCTTTAGTTTTATGACAACCTCTTAACGTAACAAGTGACAAGTAAATATGTCGTCTATATTTTGTCTAAAGTAACAGAAACCGACGACGATCACTCCCTTTGTAATAGTTCCCCAGAATAGTCATAGTGTACAATGTTTGCTGGTTGCTATGTCAGGAAACAATAGAAGAATGTACCTTCAGACTTCGACAGGTATTATACCACCAGAGGATGTGATGTATCCCCCTGACTCTAAAGCTACGGACTAAAATTTCAATATGGAACTCTCGTAATATACGCACTCTCTTTGAAGCAGGGAAACTTTAATACTTATTATGAAACTGGCCCTAAATATCTTGTATTCGTCAACGTGTTCAAAGTCTCAACTTTATAGAAATACAACTTTATATGCATAAAGATAAAAACCTTAGTACAGTCCTGCGTTGTTCATCATATTTTAGTTGGATTAAAAATGCAAAAAATATTTCGAAATAAATGGTGTTCTTTTAATGTCACCTAAAGGTCACCCTAAAATGTTTTCGTAAAAGATAAGATTCCTTCTAGAATAAAATTTACTAATAACATTGCGCCAATAAAGGTAGAAAAATAATATCGGCTTTTTAACATTGGAATAATTTCTCTGAAAACGGATAAAACCTTAAACTTATAGATCCTGTACGTGCTATTTTAACTTGGATGAATAGACTTTTATAAGTGCAGACGCATAAAAAACGCATCATGTGGCCACCTGCAAAATATTGATTTACTCCCCAAGACGCAGTCTTTAGGCGGTAATGTCCCGCGAATTTATTCGGATTATTCTAGAAGTTTTCTTACGCGATTATTATCCTGATTGGTTGAAGAAATGTTATCTTCATTCGGATAGGTTGATCTAAATCCCCCTTTAGCTAAAAAAATATCAGGCCACGAAAAATCCGTACCCTTAAGCAGTTGAGTTCAAGTGAGTCCAGTACAGAGTTTATTAGAATCGAAAAGTGTACAAGTGATGGGCCGGGCGGAGAGCGGTTTTCCGGGCCGACCTGGGGCTTTCTCCTTGGAAAAGCCCCCGGTGAAATTATGTTAGTTGGTGTTCCTAAAATTATAGTTTTTGTATGGAACAAAGTTACAGTTTGGAAATCATGAATTAGTTGTATAAATGCCGTTTTGTGTAGTTCGTTCCAGCACAGGTAGCTTACTTGCTTTACTTTATCGTTCGTTATCGTGTTAATAAATTAACACAAATAATTCAGTGTACCGACCTTCGAAAATTTGTGAAGAAAATTCAATCTCGTATTGAATTTTAATGTTTGTCGCGTTGATTAATTTATGAGTAATTTAGTAAGTTTTATTAGTTACCTATGATTAAAGGGAAGTTTTAGCATTTGGAATTTTAATGTTAATAATCTTTATTTTTATTATCTTTAATTTGTTACAAGAATGGGTAGCAAATACACAAATAGCAGATATTCACCCATTAACCATTTTAATACTAACGTAACTAAACATGACTATTAATTGAATTTAATCAATAAAGCCAGTGTTTCTGTCTGTTTGCGAATACTAAGGTTTATGGACTTCCAAGCAGATGGCGCCCATATATTTTTTTATTGTGTCTATTACCTGTTATCTTTTTACAATTTGTAAGCTATGAAAATCAGACCTACGCCTGAATTATAATTTGATATTAAGAGATCTTAAAAGTCGGAGCATTACAGTCAGTATTGTTTTTATGAGCTTTGCAGTAAGTATTTAGTATGTGAATCTTTTCGAGATTACAGTGACGTCCATCGCGCAGCGTATTTTATGTTTAATATTTTCAGCAAAGTAATTTCAGTACAGCAACAAAAAAGCTTTGCTACACAATTGATTACGAATTTACGTGACTCACCTGTTTTAAGCTTACAGTCACAGACCATATTGAGCAAGTAATTGAAATACGCTCAATTAGCAGGCCACTTACTTGTGTGACCCGCCGGGGTTCGTCTCCCGAGGGTTTCCCTTCACTACTGTCCGAATCCAATTCAAGACTGGACTGGGCATGGATCCGAGGACTGTTTACGATTACCTAAGATTTGTGCACTCCGGTCTACTGCATAAAGGATTGATGTGCCTTCGTATCGGAGTCGTGTTCAACCGTCGTGGAGACAATACTTTTGGGACATGTCGTGAAAAAATGGTGCGTCTAACAAGAGTGAAAACAACCGCTTTCTTCTCTAGTTGGACAAATAGCTATATCTCAACTGTCATCGATTTTTCTTTTTCCAAACTCACTCTGTCCAAGCTCACTTGATTGACCAAAAACAATTCACGTCCAAAGATGACAGAGAGTACTGTTGTACAACAGATGAGTACTGTTGGGTGGCAAAAGAAGGAATCTTACATCATTTTCTTGACATTCTTGTAAAACTTGTAGAAAGATTCGAGGACTGTCTACGATTACCTAAGATTTGTGCACTCCGGTCTACTACTTAAAGGATTGGTGTGCCTTCGTATCGGAGTCGTGTTCAACTGTCGTGGAGACAATACTTTTGGGACATGTCGTGAAAAAATGGTGCGTCTAACAAGAGTGAAAACAACTGCTTTCTTCTCTAGTTGGACAAATAGCTATATCTCAACTGTCATCGATTTTTCTTTTTCCAAACTCACTCTGTCCAAGCTCACTTGATTGACCAAAAACAATTCACGTCCAAAGATGACAGAGAGTACTGTTGTACAACAGATCAGTACTGTTGGGTGGCAAAAGAAGGAATCTTACATCATTTTCTTGACATTCTTGTAAAACTTGTAGAAAGATTCGAGGACTGTCTACAATTACCTAAGATTTGTGCACTCCGGTCTACTACATAAAGGATTGGTGTGCCTTCGTATCGGAGTCGTGTTCAACCGTCGTGGAGACAATACTTTTGGTACATGTCGTGAAAAAATGGTGCGTCTAACAAGAGTGAAAACAACCGCTTTCTTCTCTAGTTGGACAAATAGCTATATCTCAACTGTCATCGATTTTTTCCAAACTCACTCTGTCCAAGCTCACTTGATTGGCCAAAAACAATTCACGTCCAAAGATGACAGAGAGTACTGCTGTACAACAGATGAGTACTGTTGATTGGCAAAAGAAGGAATCTTACATCATTTTCTTGACATTCTTGTAAAACTTGTAGAAAGATTTATCATCTAACAGTATTTTTGATCCATTTAATTTTCGGGGGTAAAGTAAACCACTGTCAAAAATCAGTCCTCGAAGAGAGTCAAAGTGATCAAAGGAACCGGATTTACTTTGGTTGTATCTAGCACTTTTCAATCCTCGTTCCGTCCAAGTACTACAGAGATGATCGAATTTGTATGCGATATATGGAGGTAATGTAGCGCCAGATCCGCCCACACAAAACATCCCTGAAGTATTCGTGTTTTTCGAGTCCACAATTCTCTCAGCATGTTTCGAGTTTTTTCTTAATGCTGCTTTATTCCGTCCCCGATCATCGACAAACCCAATCTCATAATAATTAAGTATGTTTTCTGATGACACGTTCCGCAATGAGCTATCTAGAGTTATCATTAAGGATGTGCACTGAAACCGCGACCCTACTCCTCTTAATATCATCTTATTATTATAAAACCACAGAACCGATAAATTGCCCTTACTGCTCTTATAACTCAATACACTATTATTGCCTGCGCGACGGATGGCGGTAGCAAAAGTATTTTTACCGCCGCTCGCGATCAGCAGCAAAAATGTGCCACAAAATGTCATGTTTTCTGACTATTTGCTGAGAAACAGTTTCATGAATGAATATGCAGACCAATCAGAATAACTACATGGAAATGACAGATGCAAAAAAATCAGTATGAATGTATAATGAAGAATAAAAACACAGTAACTTAACGTCCGAGAAAAGATAAAAATTACTTCATTAGATAAGAGCTGTTAAAATCTGTTATTAATTGTATAAAGACATTGTTTTTTCTATAATATATGAAATGCTGATATTGTCTATTCGAAGACTTTGCTTTTCTTATTTTGCACCATTTGATTAAGTTCTTTTTAATATTTTATAGCAGTTATTAGGTTATAGAAAAAAAAGGTGATTTACAAGTCTGTGTGGTCGTCTCTCTCTGCTGCGCATCGCGAGACAAACTTCTCACCTTGCGTTAATAAAATCTGTAATTTTTCCCATTTGAATAATAAATAACCAATTTTAAATATAGAAATAATGCCAAGACAACCTTCAACTGTTTGGCCAACTTTGCAATTACGTTTTGAATTTTACTATACCTAGTATCCCCTCCCCTCGGCAGGGCATCTTTCATAAACTTCTTTGAAACAGTTCCAAAGTTTTCAAAATCTATAAACGTACAATATGTGTTTAATTAGAAACATGACGGATAAGACTTATTTTATTAACTAACTTAACTATTATTTTTCCACACTGCCAACATTACGTATAATTATATGTCCGGTATCTAGAGCTTTAATAAATTGATAAAGTTTTTGCATTTCTGTTGCGCTTGTAGTTCTATCTAATAAAACAAATGTATCAGTTCTACCAACTTTACCATCTCTCTACAATGTTACTTATAGTACGTCCAAAGCAAGCCTATGGCATGGTTGTCAAATGCTTGCTATACTGTGTGTACTTCTACTTACAGAAAGTAAGGTGGTTGCAGAGTCCCATTGAAAAACAGCTTTCTGTTTGGTTATGGTTCAAAACATCGAATCATTTGGACTTTTTTGTATCAGATCAATTCCTGAGGGAGGAAGAGTTAATATATGTAAATGTGTATTAAGTCACTAAAATGAGTCCGGACCTGTTATTAGTACTTACACTTTTAATTGGTTTACACAAACAAAACGAAGGCGCACTTACTTTTTAAATGTATAAATCATTAAATAAACTTAATAGATCAGTTAGAAAGCATATCTAAATATACATTTAATTGCATTGTAAACATCACAAATCCTAAACAATTAAATGGCAGAGCAAATAGATAGAAGTGCTCAGCTGTAAAATAAACGTAATTTAAAAAAGTACACATGGTCAAACAAAATGTAACATTTAAAATAGGAAAGGAAAACAGGCATAAATTTGAATGTGAAAGAGTGCGTAAAAATAACATTTAAGCAATTTAATAACGTCATTTTTGTGTAGTTACAAGTGGATGCAACAAGGTCTCCTTGACGAGCGACCTCAATGCACAAAAATGCAAATAAAAATTATTTGGTGAATCTTAGAACATCACAGAGACTCCACATATTAATAATCAAACAGATTTTCTTGTGTTTACAATCTTCATAAGCGACGACAAAAAAATTATAAGTATAGCTCCTCTGACAGTTTGGAATGCTTTCAGAATCCTGAAAGATAAGGAACCGCAAGAGTTGTGTCGAAAAACAAACCACTCAGGAGTAAAACATGGAATTAGTGCGTTTCATTGCACTTTGCATTTCCCCAAGGTCGATGAGGATAAATTTAAACGGTACGAATTTTTACTTGGCTCTGTTTCCAAGGATCAAGATGCAAATGCATTGGTTGTTCAGTATCCACAAACGAAATTCTCATATATATTTAATCCTGACTCAATTAAAATGTTTGGACGACATGATTTCATTGAAAGTATGGGTCATGCACCCAAGGTTATTCTACTTGACAGTCAACCAGTAGGAGAAGAGATTTCTTATAAAATTTACGCATCGTTATTATGGTAAATGACTTGGCATTTTTTAAAGGTTTTTAGTTAAATTATGTGTGCATAACTAATTATACACCTCGTTTTATGCCTTCTGCTGTGTAGTATCTTCGTTGACAGCGAGTATACATAAATTATTGTTAATTCAATACCACCGAAACGCCTCAAACCATGAAAAAACCGAGACAGATTTGCAACAAAAGTTGCAGAACAACATATCGTTTTCGAAAAAACCGACACTCGAATGAATTTTAAAACACGATTACTTTTTTTATACAAAAAGGTAATTTACAATCAGAATGTAAAAATACGAAACTGTATATTTTAATAACTCTTTTATTCAGACAGAACCTTAACCTTGTGAAAGCTCTAACCAGATAACCACAGGGTATACATGTCGATGAGATCGTACCTGGAGCTGAAAAATCTTCTCCAGATCTCTTATCAGTCTGGAGGGCTTTGCTCAGTAAGCGTCATTATACTGTAATGTATAGTGAAAGACATCTTCACCCCGAGGCTAGCACCACCGATTAACCAAACATTATTGGGAAAATTTGTGCACCTTGTATTTATAAACTCAATTACTTTATTCATTATCATTTTTCAACTCTTTTCTTGCAGTGTTTTTTCTATTGAGATCACACATATTAGACATGTACTCACTTCGACTTCGAATAAGTTATCCCACAAACCATTACGAATCCCCACAGACCAATTACCTGATGTCATCAAGATGTCTCCACATGGTGCAATTAAAGATCACTATTTTACATAATTTATCGATAATTTATTGCGTGGAGTGTCCTTCTCTGTAGACACCACAAGACTATAAATGCTATAAGGTAAGGTGTAGCGATTGCAGTCTATGATCTTAAAGAGCATACATTTTAAGTATTTAATCGTCCACCACAAGCGTGACGCCCTTAAGTCGAAGACATGTGCATTTCCTATTACGTTATCTTACTATAACTAATTATTATACAGGCATGAAAATATTAAAGACTGACTTTTTGAACGTAGAAGTAAGACTGATAAAATACTGGTTGGAATATGAATAATTTTGTCTCTGACTTGAGGCTTTCTTATACGAAGAAGAGTATGTATTCGTACGTCGTTTTGCATTTCATTCCTTCTATGGCGAATTATGTTAGAAATCACCCAATTCACCCAAGCATTTCTATTTCTTGTTTTATCACAATGGCTAACTACAGTTTCATTTAAAAAATATATATACATACATACATTGAAAGAATATATGCCCAAGGGTTTATTTACAGTTATTATCCTGGTACACACTTACATGTACACTTCAATTTTTTCTTTAACAACAACTCATGTACTTTATTAAACTTTTCCAAACAATGTTTCAAGCACTGCTCTTCTACTTCACCACTTTTTTCTGAATGTTCACCTATACAGACTTCCATGCAGGTTTTCATGAATGAATCATACAGCTGCTCGAAATCCTTAAATTCGTTCGATTTGATATGATATTTCATGATTTAAGGCTATGTTAAGAAATATCACCTAGTTAGTATATCTTAAAAGGTGTAAACCTAAATATTTTGCATATATCGATATGAATTCGTAAATTTTTAATTTTTTGTATACGAAGACATTTTTTATGACGGATTGATTATAATGCACAAAATGTCAATCAAAAACTATTTTTAGTCACTTACAAATTATGTCAGATAAGAATTACGACACCAGGACCAACGTCAACGGTAATATCTCAAAATTCTGGCTGGATTATACCACAAGTATTTTATGAATAGACACCGTTTTAGAAAAGAAATCAAAGTGAAATTATTTTCTTTAAAATTCTTTAAATTTTGTAAAATCCTATTACTTGAAAGTAATGAAAAATGAATGTACATATAGAAATCACTTAATATGGTAGCTTCTTTTCAACTTTAGCTCTTCGTTCTTGAGGAGGATCTATAAAACAGCCTTAAACTGTCTATTGCTTCCCAAGATGAGGTAAAAGAGCAGACCAAAGATAAAATAATTTGCTTGTGGTTGAGGAAATACTTGTGGACCATGCAGTGGTGATAGACGGATGTTGATGTCGGCGTCTTATGTAGGAACTGTCAGTCTTGACAGCAGGCCCCAACTCTGCTGAACATTGGATAAACAAATGTCGTTCTTTCAACATTGCTCCAAGCCTAGGCCCACCTTCAGATCCCAAGCTTCGACTGCTTTGTCGTTTGATCAAGGGTCAACCAACGGCCTCGATACCAACTCTGGGTTCTCTGATCTCTGCCCAAGTCAGAGCCAGCCTTCAGCGACCTAGTCTCGGTTTCTTACTGTTTGCCCAAGCTACAACCAATTTTAGTGTTTCTAGACTTGGTTTCTTACCCTTGAACCAAGTTTGGACCAATCTTCGCATAATCTACCAAATCAAGCTTGTAAAGCTTTCTGTCTTTATTGTATCAGGTAATAATTAATTAAGAGAAATATGACAGAAAAGTTAAACGAAAGTATCTGCATAGATTATAATTATTATTACTAAAAATAAATTCAGCTTTCAAATCTTGACGCACTTCGTTTCTTCGGAACAAGCACACATGAAAAAAAACTAACGTGGCAGATGCAAGGGGAAGCCTTTACCGGCTTGGTCAGTGTTCATCCGCCTACCATAGTGATGTTACGTTCAAGGTTATGATGCTAAGATGTGTGTGTGTGTGTGTGTGTGTGTGTGTAACCGTTTTGTAATATTATTAATAAAATAATGTTTATGAAATAAAAACTGTTTATTTTAAAAGAAAACTACGAAGATAGTTCTAATCCCGAAAATGATCCTACACTATCACTGAGTGTCAGCCTTGATACCATATTAACATTAAGAGTGGCCCAATATTAGTTATTTACCTTGTGCCAAGACTCAGCATTAGCATCGACACTATATTGATCTTCACTATTGGGCCAAGATATATCACTAATCTGGCGCCATGACTGATTAACAAACTTGGCACGAAGTTATCATCCCAATCTTAGCACAGCCATGAGCCATTCTTGGATTTCAGGCTTGCTCCAGAGTTGATAAGCATCGTCCCAAGCCTGAGCCAGCCGTGGGCCCTTTGTTATTTCCTGCATGTGGTCTTCAAAGTCTGTAATTGAATGTAACAGATGAGGTTATGTGAAATAACTCAAATAAAATGACAAAAGCTGTAACTATGACAACCGTACATAGAAATGCTACGGACCAAGTCAACACATAGCTTGTTTAAATAACCTTTGCTATTCCTTCTTTGATTCACAAATATCTTCTTCGGCCGACAACGCCCAGATAATACTTTACATCATATTCAACTGTGGTTTGATTCATTGAATAAGTTATACAACTCTTCAATTGTTTGGTTTTACTTCTTCCGTCAAAAATTATTCGTAGCATCCTACGTTGCTGTAATATCCCTTATGCTTCTTGCTGCTTCTTGTTTAAGGTCCATCGTTAGTTCCATAAATCACTACTAGCCTAATTGTTCTTTTGTGTAAAGTATTTTTGCACTCTTTGGGGCCACCTTGTTGTCTAATACGTCTCTATTTGCGTAAATACATTTACTTCTTTCTTTTAGCGTCTAATTAATTAATGTCTTCTTCTGACACTTGGAATCTCTTCTCTCATACCATTGTTCCTATCTACATTAAACATTTTAAAAACTAAGCTACAAGATTTTTCTTAAACTTTTGCTACATACCATTATATTGGTTGGGTCGCAAGAACATTAGTTGAGATCCGCATGCGGCAATGACGCATGCTGCACTGAGGCTTTCAACCGAAGCAACATGAAGCGACATAAAGTATGGGTCTTTGCCACATGCCACACGTTGATTGTCTTTGCCCGTCACATGCGTCAGCAACACTAGACGACATGTGGCATGTGACATGTCGCCTAGTGTTGCATCAGTCGAATTGCACCTTTTGACACTGTCCCTAAGTTACACCGTTCCACATACATATCGACTTATTCAATTTGTGTCTGCGTTAACGAAATTAAGCTCTAATTTGAAATTATGAGTAACCTATAAATATAAAATTTCAAAAATGGGTACTACAATTACCAGAATTATTATGCAAAACATGATCGGACAAGACTAACTGTATAAGGCTGTAACTTGGTAACGAAGCATTTTCGTATTCATGGCCATAGAAACTTTTTGCTTGTTATGGTGTGGAGAACACGCTCCCAAAGTTTGGACAAGCATTTTTGTTACACCCTGTAATAGTAATTTACGTTATAAGTCCTGGAAATAGAATTTTACAGTCGAGTAAGTAGTTACGGACAAGGCGACGAAGGAGCCGAGTCCGGAATATCGAAACGAGACTGTAAGACCATTTCCAGGACGTATGACGTAATGCGTTTTATTTTATAGTGCAATTATTGGATTATTGGTTTAATTTAAAAAAGATTATATAAAATAAATGTGTCCATGGTAACTGATTACGTACTAAAACATTGTCCAGTTCATTGATTGTATTTGCGTCCGGTAAAATTTTTACAGTCATACTAGACTGTAATTTTTTTTTGCCTGATCGGGCGTTTTTGGTCATTTACAAGCTCTGCTCTCAGGGCGGTAAGTTCAACTTACCGCCCAAGGCTCGGTAATAAAGTACCTCGTCATTTAAGCCGAAAACACTCACTATCATTCTAAAATTCGTCCGGATTGAGGGAAAAATTGTTTTTGTTTATTCAACTCTATAACAACCAGGTACATTAACCGACTTGATAAAATTCACATTTTCAGTGTGATTTGTTTAATGGTTACTCTATATATTTAAAATTCACTCATAGATCCGATCGGACAAAAAATAGTGTAAGCATTACGGGCGTTAGATACGCTTTACCAGTCTTAGCTAATATGGAGACCTCCGCTACGCGTCGGTCTCCACCCTATTAGCCTCGACTGGTAAAGCGTACCTACCGCCCTTAATACTTAAATAACTATTACAGTCATACTAGAACGTAAATTCGAATGTTCTGGACTAAAAAGCTTGACGTAAAACTGACAAATGTGACACAGTATCAAATAAAAGCTTTTAAAATACCTAAATAGCTTAACTTTCACATCATATAATTTTTGGTAGAATTACATTGGCATAACAATTTTGACAATTAAACCAAATACCTCGCGCATTTCTTGTCGCCAGCACTTATTAATATTTTAATCTAACCTACAAGCTTTATTAATCCATAAGACCAAAACTTCCAAACGGTACTTTTCTTGGAAAGGTTTCTAAAGGAATGAATGTATGGACCTTTAGCCTCGAATTTTTCGAAGCCACGAATAGCGCTACGCTATGCAACCGACTACTTACTGCGTTACATTTTAAGGTTGAAGGTAAAATATGTGTCACGCATGTGCGTGCGTTTGTAAAATTATATCATAAAAGCATGTTGAAAGTAATTATCTTCTTTAGCAAAAAGCCTTTTAATACATTTGTACTTACAACTAGTAATGCCAAACAAAACAAAAAGTTATTGTCAAGTTATTGGTAAGCAAGTCTTATTGTGTTTAAAGGTAGATACTATATTTTCCAAACTAAAATTTAAACGCAAGCTGACATCTAGAAAAACGGGAAATAAATATATAGCAAAAAAAATCTAGGTGTATAAATAAAACTGTTATTATTTAATGAACATACATATCTTCTTTGGCAAAACGCATTAAACGAATAGACATTTCCCAGCGTAGCTTGAAATGCTTTACAACCATGATCTTACCATTTGCTAGTGGCTTGTGTGCATGAATGACGCTCCCAGGGAACCGATGCTCATAGTTTGAGAAGCACTGATTTATATACTGGTTATAGAAACTGCTGATGCAGGTAGTTAGCCGAACCTAGATGTTTTGATTTTGTGTTACAACGATTATTTTAAAGTGGTCTAGAAGCACCGTCTACACAAATTTTCAAAATGGTTTTACGTGAAGCACCTGTCGTTAGACTTAATTTCCACGTTCCATCCAAAGAGGGCGTAATTTCTCTCTATATTGTTAATTAACTCTATATAGATTGTATATTCAATCTAATAGTAGGTATTCTACTTTAAAAATATCACAAAATCTACTCTAATTTTAATTTTTTTAAGAGAAGAAAAGCCATTAAAAAGTGATCTAAATTGATAAAAAAATGTATGTTAGTGTTCATGTTACTCTAGTTAGATTAAATAAAGCGAATTGACACCAATATACATTTATAATAATAATAATAATAATAATAATAATTGCTACAACCCATAACCTATAGCAAGGCCCCAGAAGCTATAAGCTTGTGCGGGAGGGAGGGGGCGATTATTATTATTACGTAGGCCCTAATTGCACCTGCAGCCGACCTACAGATGGAACAGCGCAAATCCCACATTTGTGTCACAGCTAAGGAAAACTGCAGAAAGCCTTAACCAGATCTGCCGGCGCCGGGAGACGACGCGGGCCGCTTGGGTGAAAGTCCGGCACGCCAGACATTACACTACCAAGGCTGTTTGGTTTTGACAGTGTATTTGATAAGAGAAGTGTGTGCGCAATAACGACACTAACACAAAATGGCGACAATCAGCTGTCTGCTGTAGTTGACTTCGCAATTTCAAAAGTTTCTATGATTGGTGGGAATTTCAAAGTTTTACAAATCTTTAAATAACTTAATGTAGCTGTATAATTTAAAACGTAATGGACAACTAAGCAAAATTTAGAGATCAAGATTATATTGGCTAGACCAAAAACAGGTATCTTTACATAAAAAATAGTACCTACATTAAGTTTAAATTTGTAAAATTTTGAAATTCCCACTAATTTTAGTAACTTTTTAAATTGAAAAGTTTTAACAGTTATAACTAGTGTTCTGTTAGTGCAAATTGTTGGCTTTAATAATTAATATAAGGTAACTTAAAACAACTTCACATTTTAAACATTTTATTAATACATATATTGTTTTATAATTTTAGTAATTAGTGTTACTTATGACGATTAAGACGGGAGCACTTGGAAACTTATAAGGCATGTTGAACAGTAAACCATTTAATATTGATATCTAACGGAGTTGCACTTTTTTCAATAATTCATATTCAGTGTTTTATTTCTAAACAATAAACAGAGATATTAGGAAATTAGGTAAATAAAAACAATAATTATAATTACATCTAATTCGCAGAACAAAAAAGTAATTACATCATAATTGCAGTAATTTTGAACTTTGGCAGAGTTGCAGAGTGCTGTCAGAGAATCTTCTAACAGAAATTTCATGAGAGTTGGCTTAAACACGAGCAGTAGTTCACTCTAGCAACAATTAACAACCATACCATGGACCAAGCAAACCAATTTCGAAGTAAATGTTTCGGGGGTATCCCAAAATAGAAGTGTTCCAACTGGGCTCGTATATATTTTTTTCAATACGTTCTTATGTTTTAATTGTACACATATACTTTTTATGCATTGCAATTAATAAATAAATTACTTATTTTATTATTGATCTTGATCTTGGAAAACTACACTACTTTCACTCTAAATTTTAATCTAAATAGAACAAATTATACAAAAGTTTTATAACAATCCACTCTAAATAGGCAATATTTTTCCCAGGTAGAGTAAAAGATTCAAAATTAGAGAGTAAAATCTTACTCCGAAATGATTAGAAACAAACTGTTTTAGTGTAACAAAAGTTACCATAAATGATTAAAGATATAATTACTTTAAAGTGTAATAAATTTACACTAACATTGTATTGAAGTTAATTCTATGATCTTCACGAAGATACAGATTAGATATTTTACTCTAAATGTATTGGACCTAAATACACACTTTTTAAAGTGGTCTAGGATTTTACACTAAATGTTTACTGTGTAGTTGTATCTAGCTCACACAAGCGTTTGGTCTGATATAGTCCATTTGAAAAAACCACTGTTTTAGTACAGAGAAGCTGAATAGAACAGTAGGAATGCAATATGATCATGACTTCTAAAGATAAGATTATTAAACGATAACAAGATTGCTATTGTCTTAGAACACAAGATGAAGGCTTAATGAGCTAAATATGAAAAGTGGTGAGCTAAATATGTTTTTAATCTTCATTGAATTCTAATGCAAACTGGCCTCATATGAAAGTCACAGACCAAAATCTTATTTTATCACAAAAACGACCTCTTTGTTATCGATGTACCTTAATTGCTAATCTACCACAGATAAGATGCAAAGCGGTGTTTCTTAGCATTGCATTAAAAATACGTAAGTACGTAGTAGCATTTACGCGTGGCTTAAAAATGATGTTATATTAATATTAATAAGTACAATAAGTGACAATAGCTTAGGATAAGAAATTTAGCGTAAAAACATTAAAACTAATCAAATTTGACCTTTCTTGGCAAAGATCGTTTAATTCTAATTTTCAGACAGTTGGTGTTGCATCATTCGCCTTTAAACACTTGAGTGTCACGTACAACACATTATTATAATCATAATTAGGTGTTGGTAATTTTTTGCTAGACTAATTGACGAAAAACTATTGGTAAATCTTTAACATATCACAGTAATTATTCTATAACTTTCAAAACAAATTAGTAATGTAGATTAGAGCACTCTTTCACCATTGAATTAATGCCCACTGTTTATTATTTTATATCAATACACCTAATCAGGCTTCTTATTACGATACTTAAAACTTTATAAATATATAGTTAATACAATAAATAATGTTTATGCAAAAGTTTTGAGAAATAAAAATAAAGGAATTATAGATAAAGCATGATTGCGATAATAAGAGATTTGTAAAAGACAAAGTATTTTAGTTTTTATAGTGTTTTTACTGGTTGCAGTAATTAATCCGGATGATTCATTGCTATTGTCTAATTATTTTTGATTTTATGTATTTTTCGTTAAATAAAGGAAATTAAACATACGTTATATGGGAAATTCAATTTGCTTCATTTGTGTATTATCTCTTGATGGTTATGTATATGAAAGTTAATTACCAAAACTTAATTAATGGTAAGTAAACAACAAACAGTAATGCTTATGACGAAAATTGTTGAAAAACTGTTTACCTCGCTCCCAAACCCATTGTAGCATACCAAAACTTGATAACCTGATTTTCTTAGAAATTTCAGAAATGGGGGAAACATTAAAGAAAATCCTCCGGAGGTTCTGTGATCTCATTTCTATGTTTCCATGGGTACCCATTTCAGCTGGTCATTACATTATTGTAAATCTATGTCTGTCAAAATTCGATAAAGTTGATTTAAAACTACATAGAGTTCCCAGCTTGCACATGAAGATTTTACGATTTAGTATTCCACATACACTTCAGCCGACTTTATAGATTTCAAGATTGATTACCTTAATTTCATAGAAAAATATCTTTGTGATAGTCGGCCGTAGTCGGCAGTTGCATTCTGTTGTGATCCCTAATAATAGCGCCTTATTTTGACTCAATCGAAAGGTGTTAAAGGATCCCGCAGAATCCTTATGGGTCGGGAGGGCGGAGCAGACCACACGGCGCCTGCCCATAGAACTGGTCCTAGCTCTCCTATCCCAGGCTTGTCTGGGTCAAATGTGTGGAAGAGAAACACGCAAGTGTTCTTGACGATTACTCATTAACGTTGCAGAGGAAGTTCTGCTAACATGAGAACCGGTGTGGGTGGATTTGATTCTTACCTGGAACTAGGTCATTTATGGTCACCGTTAGGAACCCGCTGCTTGACTGAATCCTATGGCGGAGAATTGAAGTAAGGTTTAACTCGACTTAGGGGAGTATACCTAGGTCATATGGGAAATCTCATGCCACCAGGTACTGTGCTCTGGAAGCTATTCATTTCACTCTATGACTCACTAGTCCAGTACTGTAATCTGAAGCAGCTCTAGAACCTTTACACTAAAAGAGAGTTGATGCGAAAAGGGGTATCATAGTCTCTCACTCTCAAGACAACTTCACCTAAATAGGGTACCTACCGGGAGTCTATAATGTATAGTCTTGAAAACGAAGCTCTGTCGAGGGCGTACCAGGCCTATAACTGGAAGATCGGGGTGGGAAACCACAACGGTCGAACTAAGATCCCCAACCTAAGTTGGGGACTAAATACTCCGGGTGGGCGGTGCAGACCACACGGCGCTTACCCATAGAACTGGTCCGGGGAACTCATATTCATAAAGTTGAGGTCCCCTGCCTAGGCTTCCAGGACAAAATGGGTCAAAAAGATACACGCAAGTGTTCTCGACGATTACTCATAAACGTTGCAGAGAGGACTCTGCTAACATGAGAACCGGTGTGGGTGGATTTGATTCTCGCCAGGAATAAGGTCATTTATGGTAACCGTAAGGAACCTGCTGTTTGATTGAACTCTAAGGAGGAGAATCGAAGTGAGGTTTATCTCGGCCACAGAAGGGTAAATCTGGACCGATGGGAAACTGCATGCCACCAGGTACTGGTTCCGGAAGCCATTGGAATCACCCTATGGCTCGTATCACGAGTACTGTCATCTGAAGCGGCTCTAGAGCCTTTACTTTTAAAGGGAGTGATGCGAGAAGGGTACATAACCTCTCACTCTCAAGACAACTTCACCCGAGATGGTACATACCGGGGGTCTATAACGTGTAGACTTGTAAACGAAGCGCTGTCGAGGGCACACCAGGGTCCTATAATCTGGGAGATCAGGGTGGAAAAACCATTAAAAACCAAGTCCTGTCACAACTGAGGTTTGATTCGATCGGGTAGTGGTCCTCAACTCCACAGGAGTTGGGGGAAACTCCGAAGCTGGACGAGGTACAATCTCCTAGGAGAAAGTGCCGACGGGTGAGCACGTTTATCGCTCCGGTACTAGCCTGGAGAGTTAGTAGAGGAGGGATAGTAACCTCGCTTCCACCAGTGAGTTACTGGTAGCATTGTGTCACAAAATGCGCGTGCTAATTGGGCGTAATCAATTCATGTCATTATGACGGGAAGGAACACCTGAACGTTCAAATAATAAAGATTATCAAACACTTACAAGAATACCGTATGCCAAATCTATCGTCGTAATGCAAGATAGCAAATACGGCCTATTATAAAGTTATAAGGCAATAGGCCACTGCAAACGCTGTTAGGATGGTTGACTCCATTCGCCAGAACAGTTGCATCGGTAATCCTTATGGGATATGTCTCTTGGCCCAAATTCTTGAAACTTTGATAAATGATAGTTCCTAATATGTAGATAAAACGTGTCATGGATCACAAAGTCCAAAAAGTTATAGCATTCGAATTCTTTTTGAGATGCAAACATTGTCAACCTCAAACGGCTGTAATTCGAAAACTATAATTTTTAGACTTTTTGTCCGTTGACACTTATGATCTACACGTTAGATACATAGTAGCATTTACTAAAATTTCGAAGATTTGGCCAAGAGCCATTTCTTATCATGATTCTGCTGAGTACTTCGTAACTTAAAATACGTGATCTCCAAATCTACTTCATGTAAATGTAATTAGTACACATAGATTAGATGCATGCTTGAGATTATCAACCGACTTCAAAATTCGTTTTGCTGGTTTTACGTATATAGAAAAAAAACATCTTCGGTATAACAGAACGACGATATTTCTTTGTAAACTTGCCCCTAATCTCGATTAATTCTTTTCCAAAAATCTCCATGTTAAGAAATTAGGCAACTTTTAATATATTAATTTGGTAATTCCATCATTTTCTCATATGAGATATTTTTTTCACAAAATTGCCCAAGTGTAACAAACAGTCGTCTTGCAGTCCACAAATATGTCAGTTTAGATACATAATTGTTTATGTTCTCAAGACCTTCTTGAAATGTTAAATTTGCATCACCATTATTGTACCTCTGTGACTGTTTTCAGCAATTACACTGAAATAGACACAGCAACTCATATATCTTACTTAGTAATTGTTTCAAGAGTAACAGTTTACAGTAATATTATAAAAATTCTAATAAACCTGCGAGCCTCCTTTACGAGGTTCGATACTTTTATATACCTTTTATATAACCTAAGTAGCACAACCATATTGTTACAATGTTAGGTCAATGACGAAGATCTATTGGACTAACCGGTTACTCTATATTGGGCCAATAGAAAGTGTGGACATTCCGCAATATTGACCCAACAAGCTCTGCCAATATTAACTCTACAACATATCCCAATATTTTCCCAGAAACATACCCCAATATTTGTCCAACAACATGTTCCTATGTTACTCCAATAGCTTATACCATTATTGCATCAATAACTTATACAAATATTGCACCAGTACAGACACTACTGTACAGTACAGCACAGTATTTTAGATTAGCAATGTCTAACATCATTAAATAAATAAAGATTAGTAAAACACTTTGGTAATTCTTTCAAAAGATATTTACATACAAAAAGTTAATGAATTTATTAATAAAGAAAATTTAGAAACTTTAAACAAAAACCCAACCACAAAATTCCAAAAAGAAATAAAACAAGGTTTAGAAAACTGCAATATCTGCTATTCAGAATTAGAAAAGCAACAAATCATTAATAAAAACCCACATCCACCTAAACTATATGGACTAGTCAAAACACATAAACAGAATATGCCAATAAGACCAGTTGTATCATACATCAATGCACCTAATCACATTTTATCCAAAAAACTGAACCAGATTATTAACACGATAGGTTACAAATCGAAATACTCTGTTAGAAATTCATTAGAATTAGTAGATAAGCTGCAAAACATACATCTTCCACCACATTCAAAACTTGTTAGTTTTGATATTTGCAACATGTTCTCCAGAATACCCCCACAAGAATGTATTCCTTTATTAGATAGTTTCTTGATCAATAGTAATATAGAATTAGTTAAAAGGTTAGAGTTAATTCAATTATTTGACCTTTGTATAAGTCAAAATTATTTCACTTTTAATAACATAATTTATTTACAAAAGGATGGTTTACCAATGGGTAATTCTCTTAATTCTCTATTAGCTAACATATTTATGGACAAGTTTGAAGATCGAATATTTGAATTAAACCTCTCTAAACACATTATCTTCTGGTTTCGTTATGTTGATGACATTTTAGCTTGTTTTGACAGTTCTTTTTAGGTTATCAATGCATTTCTAATTCTTATTAACAGTATCCACCCTAACATAAAATTTACACTAGAAACAGAACAAAACAGGGCTATAAACTTTCTAGACTTAAATATCAAGATTAACGAAGACAATCTATTTGAATTTTCCATATACAGAAAACCAACACAAACAGACATAACAATACCAAATGAATCTTGTCACCACAATACACATAAAATAGCAGCCTACAGATCATTAGTACACAGAGCTTTAACTATTCCACTAACAAAATCAGATTTTAGCAAAGAGATATCAACCATTAAACAACTAGCACATGCAAATCATTACAATCCGAACATGATTGACAATTTAATTAAACAAAAAGATTATAGGTTAGCTATCAAAAGAATATATCCCATTGACAATCAAACAGAAGACACAAATTACATATCTATACCATATTTTGGCAAAATATCAGAAAAAATTGCACATATACTAAGAAAAACCAACAATTATAAAATAACATTTAAAACCAACACTAACACTTTTTCATTTTTATTTAATGCTAAAGACAGAACACATGATATCATGAAATCGGGCATTTACCGTTGTAGTTTACGCATTGTTCTTTTTGTAGTTCGGTATATATTGGACAAACACTTCGAAATTTTGACATAAGATATAAAGAACACGTACGTCATTACAAAAATAAACATCCTGAAAAATCGAATTACGCCAAACACCTTTTAGAACAAAATCACACAATGACTCCTCAAAATAATATTAAATTCCTACATTTTTGTAATAACAAACGCAAATTAGACATTTTAGAAGCCTTTGAGATATACAAACACAAACTCAGGGTACCTTTAATGAATGAACAACTTGAGCTCAGTAATTCTCCGTTACTGGAAGTATTAGATATTTAATTCTGATTATTATTATTATTTTATCTAGTTACCTATTTTTGTATCTACCTTAGCGACGTGTTTGTTTATAATTATATTACCTTTGATAATGACAGCATGGCTGTCGAAACAATATTGTCAGGTTGTATTTTAAAAAACTGTGAAACTTTTACTAATCTTTATTTATTTCATGATTATGGAGTTCCACAAAGTAAGGCTGGAAACAATAAATCTAACATCATTAATAAAGTTTATACCAAAATTACAGGAATCGCAGTACTTTTCTCAATGTTTACAACTTGATAATTAACAATAACCGCAACAACAGGAAACAACAAGATTTGTCGTTTACAAACAAACCACCATAAAACTGCTTAGTGAATTGCCAGACACCAACCGGTAGAGTCAATAACTACAAAACAAATGCAACGATATCATATGATACGCATCTCCACATCCAACTGTCCCATCAAGTTAACCGAATTATTAATTAATTCCGACATTGTCAGTTAAAACTACTTTTGAGGGAAATTGTCTACATCATAATTATGAGAAATGAAACCGTTGGAGTAACTATTTTTATGTCTCTGGATCAATTGGAATATTGGCATAAATGATAAGTTAAATATTAACCCTATTGGTATACTATATTGGAACAATATTGCACACACCAACATTGTAAAAACACATCAAGGGCCAATATCGATAAACCCAAACATCGGCTGAAACTAGTAAATCAATGTTGGGGTAATATTGGATTACAACATTTACAAAGCAATATTGCGTCAATGTTGGTAGAATATTGTAATAACAATGAATCAATATGGAGCCAATATGAAAACAATGTTTAGCCAATATCATGTGCTACTTGGGAACTAGGTGGTAGCATAAGTATTGTAACGTTCTTTTTAAATAATACTAAAGATGCCGTTTTAACTGTTTATTAACAAGAGAAATATTAACACCAACACGGATTTAATCTTAACTAATTGTAAACACAATTATAAACTATTAACGAACTTAAACTAAATTATTTACAAGCTATTTATTTATTTAATTACAATATTTATTTCTAGCATTTATATAGACTATTACAAGTTGCGCGTATTTAATTAACTGTCTAACTGCCCCGTTCTTTGGCAGTGGCGTTTATATATGCATATGACCATCGCTCTGGAACATTCATACTGCTTGTAGCAGTGGCTGTAAACATAGGCGCCCGCAGAAATTTGTCCATGGGGGGCAAGCCTGGAATGAACGGCATGCTAGGGGGGGGAGGGCAAGCCTAGAATAAACGACATGCTAGGGGGGCAAGCCAAGGAAAAACGCCATATTATACAAAATTTTCAATAAAATTCAAAGTGTTCAACTTCCAGGGCGCCTATTGCTGTAAAGTTGGCTTAAATGTGTGGCAAGGCTAGTTCGAATAAAAGTAATTGGTTGAGTATTAGTTGATTAGTCTGTGTTGTTGAATATATGAAATGGTTATACACCACAAAATACTTTTTACACCTCGCTTATTTTTCAGACTATTGTCAATTTCACGGAACACTTATGATAAACTCGTGAAGCACCATTATTCCACGGACCAGAGACTAAGAATCACTGTGCTAGAATATATCGAACGTTTGCGAGAAAAATCTTTATCGTAATATCTTTGATGTTTTCTAAATCTTCTCTGATCGCCTATCTTTTTTGAAAGCTTTACGGTATAAATCAATCACAGTTTTTCTGAAGTGAGTGGATTAGAGCTTTAAGTAAGTAATAATTATAATTTTGCAGATGTAAAAATGTAAGTTTTTAAAGTATTGCATAACGCGTAAATTATATACACAATTGCATTGTATAATAACAGAATTAGAAATATAAAATTTATTTTAATTAATCAAAATGCCACTACAACAAAATAAAACATTACTAACAAAGCGTGTTTCTCCCACACATTACGCAAAGATAGATCAGTTTCTTACAACTAATAATTATCCTTTATAATAAAATATTAATAATAATTAAAAAAGGTATTTTGCATAAAATGTTAGAATAATAATTTATAAAAGCCTTATAGTTGTCAAATTAGAAGGATATTATAGAAATATCGTAGGTATCTTGTTCCGAATAGTCAAGTTTACTGATCTGAGTCATTTCCATAAATTACATTCAAACTAGGAACAAAAATCTAGACACGCTGTCAACATTTTTTAAACCTTTTCAATAACTAGAAATGCACTATTTAATGTAAAATATCAGCTCTATAATGATATTTTACAGTTTAAAAGAATCGTGTCTGAAGTACAGAAATCGTTCTCCTCGAAACGGCCGAACACAATTGGCAACAAAAGGCCACGAACAATCAATGCAAATGCTCTTGAAATCAGCCAGAAGATTGTATAGAGTAAAAAAAGGAATACATCAGCACCAAGTCTGACCTTAAGGTGTTCGCGTTTAAGTTTCCGCCTGCATCATCAGTTTTCTTCCGTGTGCATCGCCTACTTTTTTTCGTAGCATCTTCGAACAAATAGTAATTTAACGCCGTTGTGTTGGTAATAGCGTGAGTGCAGACCTGACCTGGGCTAACCTTTGTGGTGCAGGCGGGCGGAGAGCATCGAACCAACTCGCAACGTCGAGCAAAAACAATTGCACTTCAAAGTGACATCTCGTCAAGGCAGACCTGATCCCGCTAAGTCCCGGGGCAATGAAACAGTAATTGAACTCGACGTACACGATATCACTCATTTGCATTTCAAACGGCCATGCAAAAGAGAATAGGCCGATTAGATGTATTTATCTTTACGTATTTGCCTTAGAACACGTGTATTATCATCTATCGCGCATATAAGATTCTAAAATCCTTTTATAGGTAACGCCGTAATTACGAGTAAACAGGAGGACATTATTAGTAAAATGAAAGGGGGTTTTGCACCTGGGAGCCATTCAATAAAGCCAGGGGTTGGTTATACGCTTCCTTAAATTAGAACACATTTAATTCAATACGTTCCAGGATGTCTATTAAGTAACTACAAGCTCGGTATAAGCTGTTAAATTAAAATTTATTTAGATTAGAAATATAAAAGAGATTGCAACAGTGTTTATCCTCATCAGGGTATTAAATATATGAGCAGCCATAACAGTTATAAATTTATTATGTCTCCCTCCTGTGTAAAATCATCACCTTAAATAAACACACAAACATTAACACACATAAATTAATTCAATATTGTGATTTATGGATATTTAGCACCGTAAATATCGAGGGTGTAGAAAAATATGATTTGGGATATTTTTTATATATTTATATTTTTATATATATATTTATATTTATATTTTGCTTAACCTAACGCTCCCCTAATAACTGTTGCTGTTTTGTTCCAAATCAACTTTAAATGCACAAAATCTATTGATCTTGTGCTAAATACGCCAGTCTTCATCTGACTTATCTAAAAAAAAGCTAAGATCGAAGACTACGATTAGGAGTTACACAGGATTTGTTCTTAGATAGTAATAAAATCGATTTCTACCAACCTTGCGGGCAGAAAGCTTCAGGAGAGGATTCAACACCTGCGACCATCCACAAACACTCAGAACAACACTCGAGAAATGCAACGAATACAACATCGCACTGTACATCGCCTACATCGACTACGAAAAGGCTTTTGACTCAGTGGAAATATGGACAGTGCTGAAGTCCCTGACTAATTGTAGAATAGACAGTCGTTACAAAATCAAAAATATATATAAAAACTCTAAGATGTACATCAAAACTTTAAAGACTCACACCCTATATAAATTAATAAATGAGTACGCCGGGGAGATACAATTTCCCCAAAACTATTCATAACAGCACTCCAAGACGCCTTCAATGAACTAGATTGGTCAAATACAGGAATTAATGTAGATGGTCGCTATCTCAGTCATTTACGCTAAGCAGACGAAATTGTACTAACAAGTAAGTTTCAAGAAGAATTACAAACAATGATCACTGAACTAGATGAAACATCAAGAGCTATAGGACTCAAAATGAACATAACAAAAGTCATGACCAACACAAACAACAACATAAACATAACATTCAATGAGAGAAACTTTGACATAGTGAAGAGGTACATATATCTGGACCAAAAAATAACAACCGCACAAGGTGGCATCGACGACGAAGTAACAAGAAGAATCAAACTAGCTTGGAGTGCATTCGGAAAACTTGGAAAAAATATTCTTAAATCTCCTGAGCTTCCTAACAACCTGAAACGCAACCTATATAACCAGTGCGTCCTAACCACCCTCACATATGGAGCGGAAACCTGGAGTTACACTGCCACCAACATAAAAAGAAACCAAACAAAGCTGATTGATCTCACGCAAAGAATAACCCAAATCAAATGGTCATGGGCTGGACATATTGCACGAACCAAAGATGCCAGATGGACAAAACGAATAATGGATTGGCGCCCAAGACAAACAAAACGAAGCGTAGGCAGACCGAACACAAGATGGAGAGACGATATCGTGAAAGTGGCAGGAACAGGATGGCAGCAAATCGAACAAGACAGGCACAGATGGAACAACAGAGGGAAGGGTTACATCCAGCAGTGGATGAACATAGGCATATTGTGATCGTGACTATATGCTTAATCAAGTATTATTAGGAGAAGCAAACACTAAAAATGTTTTAATACAGGGTTATTCAAAATGAGCCATTCGATTTCAAACGACGTCTGAATTTAACAGAAATAGATCGATTGGTGGTACATCAACCAAAAGTATAAACTTTTCGGGCTTGTCTTTCACCTACCTGTGCTTTACGTGATAATAAGCTCTAATAAATAAAATGCAGCAACGTTGAGACGATATGCACTATTGGAAAAACTTTGAGATTGGTCTAGGGATTGGATTTTCATGTGTGAGCAAAGGAAAAATATCGAATAACAATAGATCTGAGAAAGATAGATCTTATAACATACTTGCCAATTCTTAAAATATAGTAAGTTTTTTGTAAGATTGGTGGTATAGCTAAGAATTTTTGAATTAATTGACGTCTGTCATTTTTACACAATAATCTGAATTATTTGAAACTTTTTAAAGTCATCAATACTTGTACGTTTAGTAACTAAAGATAAATAACTGATAATTCCTCTGCGGTATTAAATAGTATATTATTCAACTAGCATATAATGATTATATGCAAGTAGAATACTATACTTTGTCCACGACTATTAAATATTCTTGATTTATACTTTTAGAAATGTATAAACGATGTTGACGTTTCAATTTAATCAATGAGTTTTATATGCCATGAACCATTATTTTGACACATAGCGGCTACTCGATAAAATTTTAAAAATAAATTGAAACCTAGTAGTAGTGAATAATGATATATTAATCACCGTTAGTAGTGATTAATGGTTAATCACCGCTAGTAGTGAATATTGTACATAATTATAATTGATGAAACACAACTATAATGAGTATATTATAACTTAGTCTTAAACAAAATACTTTATTCTTTAAACAAAATAAACAATTTTTTTAAAAGTAGAATGAACCTTACAAAAAAGTTAGTATATTTTAAGATTTGGCAAGTATGCCATCATATCCATCTTTCTCAGATGTATTGCTATTTTTCCTTTGCTCACACAAAATCCAATCCCTAGACGAAGTTTTACTGTATAGTCGAATTCCTCCAGTAATTATTTGTCTCGCATCACCTTTCGCGGAACCACCTTGCGGTGAACTTGCAAAACTCGGAGATTCCGTTTCATTTAGTGTAGGCGTGTTTAATTCACGTTTGGTAGGTAATGAATTATCCTCATCTGAAATTGGATGAATGATGAATTTGAATAAATCTGTACTTCAGAAACTTCTCACCACAATTGATTAGTTTCACTTATATGAAGAAAGAATAATAACCCAAATTTTTTCGAAACAAAATTGGATCATACTATCTTAGGACAACTGGAATTTCAGAACTGGACCTGTGGATTGGTGCTTTATTTGTGTGATAATTGCATCACTTTATTAAAGTCACTTTACGCCTCTTACGTGATTTAGTCGCTTGTTTAATAATAACGCCTAAGTTTACCTACAACCACCCTAAAAGCATTTTTTACTACTTATGGTATCATCTGGTTATATGAAGGGTATATAAAAGTATCAAAAGTATATAAGAAAGTTCACAGATTTATTAGAGTCCTATAATATTACTGTAAGCTCTATGTACAGTGTGTTGATTTGAAATCCTCCCACCTTGAATATCTCCTAAACTATACAAAATAAAGAATTCGCAAAAACACGTCAATTTATTTTATGAAGGGAACTGTTAAATGTAGTATAACTATATAACTCCACAAATAATAGTTCCATAAAGACGTAAAGGCAAAACTTATATAAATTTTCGACTCGATTTCAATTTTTTGCGCCAAAAAAGATTCCTTTTTTTATTTCCATTATAACGAGGTATGTCAATAGAGGGGTTGCCATTTAACATTTTAAAGTTGATGGGGAGTGGGTGAGATGCAGAATTTTGACAATGCTATATTTAAATGTCTTCCCCACAAAATAAATTGAACTAATATTTGTGGAGTTATATAGTGATGTAGTTAATTACCCTTATAAATACTTAGATACTATAATAAAAGACGGTTGCAATATGCATTATTTGTTATAAATGTTATGATTCAAATATGGATAGTGAGTTATTAAAAACTTGGAAATAAGTTAAATACAGCAGTGCAAGTACATTTCAACGGTAACTTTCAAAAGATTGTTCCTTCTTTCTTTTTTGCAGGGGGCAAAAACAGTGAGCAGTGGCGGCTTGTCCTAACTATTTTTGGGTATGCATCCCACCAAACTCGTAATATTTAAAATAACATGCACACCCGTAACACAAAAATTACACGTGACAAAACCGCTCTACTTCAAAAACAACTAGCGTCTAGAAGCTGTAGCCGCCGACATGCAATGCGGTTATTTCTAGCAGTTGTAATTTTATATTTCAGTGGTTATAATAATAAAAAAAAGTAAACATTCTGAAATAGTAGAGACAAATCAACCCAAAATACGAAAAATAGTTATTTCTATATTAGGGCACTTAAGTTTGCATTTTTATCACGATTATAGATACAATTTAAAGTAATAATAAAATTAACAAATTTTATATAAGGTTTGCCTTTACGTCATTATGGAACTAATATTTGTGGAATTATAAGGATATAGTGGTGTTGTTAGTTATTTTTATAAATACTAGATACTATTATAAACAAAAAATGACTGCAATACGTCAAATGTTTTTTGTTCAAGTTTAATTAGTTAAATGGAATTTAAATATACATAGTGGCTTATTAAAAACGTGTAAATAAGTTAAATACGACAGTGCAAGTACATTTCAACGACATTTTGAAAATATTTTTTATTTTCTCTTTTTTACTGGAGACAAAAACAGTGTACTAATGGGGATTCGTCAAATATTTTTGGGTGTGCTGTATCCCTCAAAATTCCTAATATTTAAAATAATACGCACCCATGCACGAAAATTACACGCAACAAAAACGTTCATAAAAATTAAATACTAATATACTAGTGGTGTTGTTAATTACTTTTTTGTTCATTGAATGGTGTGAGAATACACAGTAAAAAATGGAGTGTTAAATCCTACACTTAAATAACACCCAGAGTGGTTCCTATTTATCCACACTGACGAGTGTAAATAAGATTGGTCTTAAAAGTGGTAAAATATATAACAACTTTAACCTTCAATGCAGGTTAAAGTCATGGACACTGAGTGTAAAAATGACAACCATATTGTTGAGAAAACATTTGTTGAGTATAAAGTATGCACGAACTGAGTGTTAATTTCCCATTCTTTTAGTGTAAAAATTATTGCTTATAATGGTAAGGAACATTTTTTTAATGGAAAAGGAACCAACTATAGTGGTTACAATCATTTATTGGAGTGTAAATAACTATTTTGTTCGTGTAATTATATACTTCTATTTTTTTGGTTCAGATATTTTTTTTGTAATTTAGGATAAAACAGAAAAAGGTAAAAAATAGTGCACACAAATATTAGTTTTATTTTAAAACAAAATGCAAAATATAAATACATTCTAAATCTAAATAATCCAATGTAAATACATATTGTGATGATTTTTCTTCATTATTTGAAAATCATGAATTCTTAATTTTGTTACCCAATGTAAAAAGTTCAAAGTTGACTGTTTGTGTTTGTCATTTGTAATTATGAATTGAATTTTTAAAAGAATTTATTGTTAAAACTATTCAAGTTTGAGTTAATTTATTTATTGGATACATGTATATAGTAACAAAATTTGAGCAGGAAAACAATTTTGGGTCTACAGGATCTTCACTTCCAGTTAAATCTGAAAAAGAAAATGTATTAGTTACAAAGGTTTATAAAACATTACAAACATTATTAACATCAATATAAAAATAGTCTTGACGACCATATATAGTTAGTAGGTACATAATACAATTGCTTTATAGACAATAATCAAATTACTGAAATAATGATCAAGGTCAAGCTATGTTTTGAATAAAATTATAAACTATCAAAATATATGGAAAATAATTGCAAGAAAAACAATATTAAGTTACCAAGGGGTAGTGATGTAAATAAAAGGGCGAGATGAATTTAATAAAATGATAAAAATTGTTGTAAATGAATTTGTCCAGTAAATAAATGTATAATTTATAAAGAAAATAATAAATAAAAGTTTAAGAAGTTATCCTGGGTTAATAGTGTATAGTTTATTGGTCAAAATAATTAAAAAAGAACCACAGGAGAAGAACGTAAAATATTAATTAGTATCCTACATACGGTTGTTTTCAAGAAACCAGCAACAAGTGAAGAAGTTAGCAATAATGTTTCTTGAATAGTAATCAAGAAATGCTATTTAAGAAAGGTAAATAAATAAAAAGAAAATTGAGCTCACCATTTCAGTATTGACAGCTATCCAGCCCAGAGAACGGTGTGGGAGTACCACAGCAGCAGAATCTTGAAGGGCATAACACCAAGCAGCATGCAGCTACAAAAGAAAATAAAGTGAATCACAGAATAAGGTTTGTGGAAATAGAAACAAGTGTATATAAAGCATATCTAGTGTTTCTCATAGAAAGAAAAGTAAATCCAATTAAAAGAAAATTTCATACAGACTCACCTGTCACAACACTGATTTGTAAAACTGCAAGTGATCAACCTATGGCCTAAAAAAGATAAATAGTTAAATTATAAATACAGAATTAATAAATAAAAATATGTACAATATAATAGGTACAATATTTAAATATTATAGAATACCTTATAGACAAAATGTTATAATTTGTATATTATATTATTTACATATTATTATTTACAGCCGTAGTTATAGATAAATTACACGTATGTAACACAATGTTTATTAATGTTACACGCGTGTAAATCTTTCTATACGTACGGTAAGTACGGCTGATAATATTAAAATAATAAAAAAGTGAATCTTTACTACTAGGAAATCAACATTAGTTTTGAACAATTACCTATGAGCTCCTTTGTATGATTAGGGTAAATGACCCAGCCATCACCATCATGACCACCAGAGTTTCTGTAATTAAAGTTTTATTAAAATTATTTTTGACACATTCTAATTTACATTACAAACCTTACCTGTAATTATAGAAACGACATTTAATGTCACTAATCACAATGTCAGTTCTTAATAATCACACGTGAATTTTATAAACACATGTGCGCCATCGCCGCCATCTTTTTAAGCTGAGTTGGGCCGTCAATGTACCAACCTACTATACCAATGCGTAGAGCGCGGCAATAATTAAACTATGGAAGTATAATTTCATTACATACATACTTAGGGTTAGGTACTACATAGCAGGCACCATAACGGTTTTGCATTTAAATTGTTCCTTGTAAACCAAAAATC
The DNA here is from genome assembly GCA_929113105.1 of Agrypnus murinus. Classification (NCBI taxonomy): domain Eukaryota; kingdom Metazoa; phylum Arthropoda; class Insecta; order Coleoptera; family Elateridae; genus Agrypnus; species Agrypnus murinus. The sequence continues at coordinate 158,605,867 of OV816026.1, forward strand.
TGAAAATAATTTTATCTATTATTTATCCACAATTCACGTAAGCATTATTATTTTTATTTATGCATAATGATGACTTAAATTACAATGGATCAACATGGCAGCTAAAACTTTTACATAAGAAAAAGCTGAATAGACACAACCAGGACTGGAAATTATAGTTTTAAAATCTTACTTAACTGCACAAGATCGTAGAAAGATGCATCCTTTTCTATTTTAGCATATTTACTTTTATTGGCTAGTTGAATCTTAAAAATCATTGTTATCACTTTCAAAGAGAACCAACTACATTCAAACACAAACAGTAAATAAAAGTGCTCACGTCCAATCGTGATTATTCGCGTTGGAGGTGGATGACACTCGCGAGGGTTAAATCGGTTTTGTCGGATCTTATTAACACTCTTTAATGTTGTTAACATGCTAGAATAGTGAAATACATTTTTTGAAAGATGACTCTTACACTAACGAGAGTATCTTTACTAAATTCAAATGATTTTTGTACACCAAAAACATTATTTTTACCCATTTTTTAAATTAAGATAACACTCATAAGAAACCTGGTGCTGCGTGTTAATTTTGGTTGTTAATTTCATTCACATGACTGTAGAAATTTACACTCAGATATTTCACCACACGAAATATGTTTTTCACCACCACTGCATTTTTTACTGTGTACTGCTCGTATTCAGGATAATTAGTTGGGTACTGTAGAATTTGATGTACTCAGTAGCATAAACGTTGAGGGTGTTGCTTCCAACTATTCTCCTTGTCGTTATAATTCTAAAGCAAGGGTCGTGGGTTTAAATTCCACTTGGGGCGGCAGGATTTTTCTAAATTGGAAAGTATGTGATTGTGTTGAATAGTTTCAACTTGCACAAAAAATAAAATAGATGTGGCGAAACATTCCTCGTAGCTACCTACCGATTTCTATGATCATGTGGTCGCCCCTACTATAATTTACCCGAATCTGAGAGAATTTCACCCCCGGTAGGGATCTTTATCGTGCCAAACATCGCATTGACACGGAGCCTGCAGTCTACAGTTTTACTTCCTATTCGAAAAGAAGGGATGTTTTAATTTTTCTCCGTTATGAAAAATTACCAACTCGTAGTGGATAGAAATTGATAAATGTTTTTTAAATACTGATAGACTGTGTTGAAGAATTCTTTAAACAAGATTCGATTCTAGATTTTATTGTCATAATTTCTTAATTCTACATGCGAAATATTTAAAAATATTATAATAAACTAAAATTGCTAAAAGCTAGTGGTACCCTGACGCTAGTAAAAAATATACCAAGTGTGCTGCACGAATTGCAGCTACTTTAAAGCACATATTTTATGTCTGCAAATCCATCCGATGACAGGCGACACTTTATCCTGTTGGTCCAGTTTTGGAAGGGCTGTCATGGATTACTGTATAAACGCAAGGTTACTAATTACAACCTTACCGACTTCAAGGCGAATGTAAACTTTAGATTGGTCCCTTTTCCTGTTCTTAGTTGTAATGATATTGGATGGGAAGCATTTCATGTCAGAAAAAATGCGTATTTGAAAAGTTCAATGTTTATTTTATCAGTAAGTAAATTTTAACTAAACAATATAACCTAAATATAACCCGATATCCAAAGTATACAGATATTATCCAAGATACTTATTATCATCACTCTCATGATAACCGCAGAAATACGATCGTATCTTTCAACCAATTTGCAGCCGTGTTTAATTAAAAGGGAAGTATCCCTGATTACTCCTACAGGATATCAGGGACAGGAAGTATTATTTCTTTTCGCCTTGTTGCACAGTGTTTGGGGAAGATTGTGTAGGCGTTCGTTAGCACAGCGTGGAAGCGATGATAAAAATGTAGGAAATAAAGTGTGTAATTGATAGCGTGCGATCAGCTGTTTAAAACGCCTTTGATAGGAATGACCTTACATGCATTTCGAGTATTTACCGGCAGATATCGTATTATCGCAATCGTTGAACCCGATTCCCACGAGGCGAGTAGATAGCCGGGAAAAATAACCTAATATCTGGAGAACATGTAAGTCAGTGGCGTACGAACAATCATAGAATTTTAAAAACGTCGTAGAAAGTCTCAGTCTTGAATGGGGAAACCGTAGGTGTTGTCTTGTTCTTTACTTTTTAGATTTTACGATACACTTTTGTGCATTAAGTGTTATACAGGAAAAAAGCGAGAAAGTTATTGCAGATGTCATGGAGCTTGAATTGGTGATTAATATTTCTATTTTATCCGCGTTAAGATTTAATGGATATTTTTTGTGTTCTCTGTTGGTACATATAACGAGCATTTTGTAAAAAGGCCAAGACTGCAAAGAGTTATTTTAAACTGGATATTTATTTGAAGAGCATCTAACTGTCAGGATATTTTATAAGTCTACGGTTGAACGTGTTTAGTTTGCGTGATGATCCGAAATGAGACTCGGAGGGTTCGTTTGGTAGACCCCGGCTTAGCTTATTGAGAAACCTGGGACCCGTTTATTTCTTATTTTTACCCGCTCAGCATTTTATATTTTTCCTTCTTTCTAGCACTTCGTTGCAGGCAATTGCCTTGCCACATACCACCTTATACTTCGCTTGCTGCAAAACAAAACTCGTTTATAGAGGGGTTGATTTTCAATTTTCTACCAGCTTTTATAATAACCATAAGCAGCGTGTATTTTTCAACACTACGCTTTTGATAACTCCTACTCGAGTCGACATCAACAACAAGCACCTGAAGAACAGTAAAACCAAGCCCCATAATGGTTGAACACGAACATGATAGGCATGTGGGAGTAGCGGGATAAAATTTTAATTCTAGAGGAAATTTTCTCCATTTACATTTTTATTCCTGTAACTCACACTCAGTCACGTTATTCCACAGCTTTTGCTGCATTAATAAATAGTTCAAAGTTAATGAGACAAGGGGGGCGTGTGCAACATCGAACCGTTGAAAAATTACATGTAAAAAAGGGCTGGTTACGTGTTTTATTAGCAACTTTTTTCCACTTGGTTATTATTAAGTTTAATTTTATACAAAAAGTTTGGACAATATTTATTTTCCTGCTCCTACTCTTTTAGATTCTCTATTTTTAAATTGTTTGCATTTTAATTTTATTCTTACAGAGATTTTACATTTGTATTGACACATTTTAGATTATTATTGATGTTGTTTTATTGGAATTATAAGAGGAAAACATAATATAAGATTTCGGGATTAAATTTATGACTTTATAGGTTTAATTACTTCAGTTCGGATTATTTTAGTAATTATGTAGTTGTTTCTACCATTTATTGGGACTATGTAGTTCCATTATTTCTGAGTAACCTTGAAAGTATATGGAACGGTATTGTCACTTACAAGGGGACGTTATAGTTGACATGTCGCCGATTCCAAAATGTAAATTCGCAGGTTTATAGTTTTTGATTCATTTTTTAGGAATAATTTAAAAAGCAAAAAATACTAAACGCTATGTCAATTATTAAAATTTATATAAATAAATCATTTTATGAAATTTATAGTAACTTTTACCTATATATTAATGGTAGGTTCTTGTTCCAATTTTCTGCATAATAATTAGAGATAGTTTACAATTACGATCTAGGCAATACACGCCTTATAATCGCAATAATTTTATTGAATTATTTAAAAGTCTAAGAAAAGCCCAATTGTAAACAGGGACGCATTTTCACTGAAAACCTAATTTAAAAAAAGTAACGGAGCTAGTGGGAATCGAACGTTAGGCCGACGGTATATAAAGCTACTACGTCAGCCACGCGGGTAACCTTGTCTATTGAGAGTAACATTTTTATTCCAAGTAAATACGTTGCGTCTTGTTTGTGTTAATTTGTTATTTTTTTAATAAGCTGTATTAGATTAAATGCAGAAACACGTATTTCCTTATTTTTTTTACTTTTGATTAACTATTGATTTACTTTTATTTTAAAAAAGAATTTTTAAAATGAACGATGTACGTCAGCTGTAAGGTTCCATTGTTAGCATAATTACTTTAAAGTCGTACTGAAAGTTCCTGCAACCAGTCTGAAACCATTGTTTAGACCTTTAAAGTCACGGAACCTTACAGTAGTATTGAAAGTAAAATGTGTTTGCTACCCACGAGAATCACTTTAAAGTGATTTTTCGTAAACTACTCTATCTCAATATTTACTTGTACAATGTTGGAGCCTATTAATCAATTTGCAATTTGTTATGATTGTTAAGAGATGTATTGCTATATAACCTTCAATAAAAATAAATATTTTTGTCATATTTTATTAAAGACATGTTTTATTAAAAACTACGTAGCTGAACCAAGTTCCAGAGAGGTTACTGCAACATATCTGTTACCTAAAAATTGTTCCCTATTTTGGTTCCAGGCACTAACACAACCCTAGCAATTATGTGGAAGTGGCAAAAACTTAATAGTTCCACCGGTAGTTGCTGAAACATACAACGATGACTGAAATGCTGCTTGGGTTGCATCCTAACTAAAGATAGATGAATCTGAGAGGAATTTCACCATCGGTAGAGATTTTTAACCAGCCAAACATCATGACACGAACCCTTAAATACACCCTTTTACTTCCTACCCAAGAAGAATACATACAATTTTAATTGCCATTCATCTTCAGAATTGAGAATATCTTAATTATACCTTTGTCTAAACTTCTACGTGCTCATTTGCTTCCAAAAAGAAAATCTTTTTTAAAGACAGTCATTGCTTTGATTTATTGTTCATGGTAGTAAAAACGGCACTTCATCTGAATGAAACCAGCATTTTAAATCAGTTACCTATTTGAGTTTCAGCTCTAACTTCTTCGAATCGATCCACATATTTGGACGGTTTAGCTGGTCTTTCAGCATTTGTGTTTTCGGTTTTTAAAATTATCTGAAGTTTTTTTTTCCGAGGGTAAAGACCACCCAAACAACATTTTTAGTTATCGCTACGTACCAGCATCTACCACTGGCACTATTAAGTTCTTGCCAATAGTCGCAAGCACGTAATTGCTACGGTTTCATTACGTTCCTGGAACCAAAATGGGGAACAAGTTTTGGGTAGCAGATACGTGGCGGCGTAGTACTTGCTACTTTCGTGGAACTTCTTTTCTCTTTTTCTCTTTGGCACATCGTATCGCGTGGTTACTCTCTCATAACTCTTGCAACTTAACAAATATTCTATCATTTTCTGTACTAATGCTGCGATCGTGTCACAAAATGGATTACGATTTTATTTGTAATATGTACTTAATAATACAAAAGAGCGATGAATTGTTTGATTAATTTGTCATTCTAGTAAACCAAAATTATAAACCATTGCAACTTTTCTGTTGAATATGATGATGATAGTTCGAAAAATAACAACGCGCCTTATTTAAATATATTTTTTAATAAAAAATGTCTTTAATAAAATATGACAGAAATACTTATAAGTTGATGCACATGATAGAAACCATTTTTATATTATTCCTGTTATGTTCTTTTATGTGTTTAAATAAAAGATACTCAATTATTGTAACTTATTAACTTTGTAAATATTGAGTGAGCAGAGGGAACATTACAATACACAATGCATATACTGTACAACATGTGTGACCTCCAAGCCGACTCAAGTGGTACTGACGGACGGGTCAGGATTGGCTATTACATCACTACAAATAAATGTTACCAACTTTAAGTTACATGTATAACAAATCCTAAGGCACAATTTGGCACCAATTTGTTATTTTTATTGAAGGCTATGTAGTAAAACATCTAATAACAATCATAAAAAATTGCAAACTGATTAATGGCCTCCAGCATTTCACAAGTAAATATGGAGATGGAGTAGTTTACGAAAAATCACTTTAAATTGAATCTCCTGGGGAGCAAAAACGTAAGTTTTACTTTCAATACTACTGTAAGGTTCCGTTACTTTAAAGGGTCAAGCAATGGTTCCAGGCAGGTGGCAGGAACTTTCAGTACTACTTTAAAGTTTTTGAAACTTTAAAGTAGCTTCGGGTAAGTTACTGCTACAATCATAACACCACTTTGAAGTTGCAACGACTTTAAAGTAATTATATTAAGTGGTAATACCGTTCCACATACTTTAAAAGTTACTTAGAAGTAATGGAACTACATAGTTCCAATAAATAGTATAAACAATTACACAATTACTAAAATATTCCGAATTGAAGTAATTAAACCTATAAAGTCATAAATTTAGTTGCAGTTACGTAACAACTACTCAATCAAAGGTTCGATCACAGTTACTGCTACTTAGATGCTGCTTCCCATATATTCCCATATATTAATCTCGATACCAACCAACACATAACTTATAGTAATTTTCTGGTCGTAAACGCTATGAGGCGAAATCAATGGAGAATAGATATTGAGTTTCTTATAAAACTTTTTCTTGGTAATTTGTTTACGAACAGTTCATTTGAAGTACTATTTTTGAACAGAGAATTGCAATCTGTGGCAACAGGACCAGTTTTGGCGATTTGAAAGTTGGCTAACTGCAAAGTTGCAAAGTCTTACTTTAGGTGTGAGTTCATGGTAGTGGTGTTGTCGCTCGCCATTATTGTAAGTATTGCTTATGTGATGCTATAGTTGAGCATAGAGCAGGGATTGGCAGTCGTTTTAAAGTGAAAATGTCCTAAAAGCCAATCCGAAACATGGTAGAGGTGCTGTTTGAGAATTGGATTAACTGTTATTCTTAGTTTGATTACTATTAGAGTTCGCACGATCTTCGAAGCAACCCGCGCTACTAACATATACTTGTGATGCCTGATACTACTAGAATTCCAACCTGAATGTCGAATTAAACGTATACGAGCCCAGTTGGGACACTTCTATTTTGGTTAAAGGATACCCGGAACCTTTACTTCGAAATTGTTTTTCTTGGTCCATGGTATGGTTGTTTAATGTTGCTGAGTTAGTGAACAACTGTTCGTGATCCCTGCCAATATCAACTCTCATGAATTATGTGTTGTATTAGGAGATTCCCTGTAGCACTTCGTGAACTCCGCCAAAGCTCAGCATTACTACATTTTATGATGTGATTACTCTTTTGTTCTGCGAATTAAATACAATTGTAATTATTGCTTTTAGTTACCTAATTTCTTAATATCTCTGTTTATTATTTGGAAATAAAGCACTGAATATAAATTATTTAATTGAGAATTGGATTAACTGTTATTCTTAGTTTGATTAAAATTAGAGTTCGCACGATCTTCGAAGCAACCCGCGCTACTAACATATACTTGTGATGCCTGATACTACTAGAATTCCAACCTGAATGTCGAATTAATAATAATTGGCACCATAGTAATAGTGGTTATCCAATGATTCCGTTAAATCAGTATATGAGAGAGAACATCTTCAAAGTTTGGGTGTCAGTTTTGAAATTTACCTTTCAATAGTCTAAGTTGACCACACAGATAACACTTTCATCAGCATGTTCACACATGAGTACTTTCAAGAGAGGTATCCGCACGTGTAATCATTCCACGGACACAACACCTCGAAGCTTATAAAATCGTATGCAAATTTATTCGTGTGCTATTCCTCGAGATGAAGTCTCGCATAAAGCAAACGACCTAGTGAATACATGGCCGTCAGATCTTAAAGATTGATTTGCTAAAGGGTGTTTACTATTCCAAAGAATGTATAAGGATAAACATCTGTGATATGATGCGTACCAAAAATGATGATAAACTGAGTATGATGCGTACCCAAAATAAGTATTTACACATCAAAATGAAAGTATCGACTACATCAGTGCACACGCCAGTGTGTCTGCGATTGTATATATCAATGAGGAAGTCGTGAAACGACTACACTGATAATACCTACTACACTACTATGTCTGTGATTGTATCAGCGAGGCTGGTGAGAAACGCGAAACAGTTTATTTATTGGTCAATATACGGGGTATTGCACGGGAAGACGCATAGGAGATTTGTAATTGTTGAAATATTATTATCTAACCAAGTACTTCTAAAACTGAACTGGTTTGAGTCTTTAGTAGAGTAAAAAATTAAGCGTCGATTGACCAGTATTTCGATTGTTTTTTTTTCAATAAATCTGGTTTTTAGTTGAATTTTTCTCAAAGTTCAATGGAAATTTAAAGAAAATCTCAAATTCTTTTTCCATCTACATACAAGAATATGAAATATCACATCACATAATCTATGGTGCGTTTGTTCGTGCGACATCCGGTATATGTGAGCAGCTTTGCCAACATCTTGTTGCAAATTTTCTCTACGACTTACTGAGATTGCATGATTAGTGCTGCATACAAACTTTTAACATAATTCAAAATGCTAAAGTGTCAACTTTTCATTCAAACGAATGTAAATGGATGAGAGACTAACTAGGTACTACAGACAGGCTACCGAAGAACCAAAACCGCAGTGTCTAACATCTGAATCAAATATTGAATCAAAGTTTGTTATGAAAAAGAAGGATAGACATATAACTCATTTCTAAGCTTCATCTAAAGAGTTCTTTTCAGCTTTTAGCCTTCAGTTTATCTGTCAGGAATAAAATAATACTTTATAGTATCTTCGGGCTTGCAGAAGTTGGTTTTTATAGCTCTGAGATTCAAGTACAGCTAGTAAAACCTTTTGTTAAAATATCTCTAGATTCAAGTACCAACAGTAACAACTATTGTTCAATTATCTTAGAAAGAGCATTCTGCAACAGTTGTATGGACTTGCATTCAGGGCCGTCTTATCTTTTTTTTTTGAGGTAATCTATTTAATTGAAGTATTGCGCAATAGAAACAATTCATATCCTTTGGAGTTTACGATTTACTCCCAGTGGCGGATTTAGGCACAAGCGTTGGAAGCGGCCGCTTCAGGCCCCACAAGTCAGGGGGCCCCGCAGAATAACCCTGCCCAGGACCGCTGTGGACACGCGACAAATAAGAATTATTGGCATGGGAACTCACTTTGTCGTGAAGAGTGAAACATGAAACAGTTCATATCTTGTACAGGCTGGTAGAAAAAGGTGTACGATCGACGCAATAGTGCTTCGTGCGAATAGGCAAGCATTCGGAGTGATAGGTAAAGTTCTGTGACGGAATATACTGTTAAATATCCCAATGTTGAAACAATTTTAAAAACGTTTTTAATATTACCAATATGACGATATGTAATGCAAATATTTTGAAAATATTATTGATAAATTTGCTGCTTTTAAAAACAGAAAAGTTCCATTATAAAAGAACTGATTATAAAATGAATGTAGTCATCTACAACTATAAAAAATAATACGTTTCACACAGTCTATTAACCATGAAAATGACTCATTGCTACAACACTAAACTATACGGACATGACCCTGGGAAATGATTTCGCATTTTCAGTGGTTCTATTAAAATGCCATAGATGTCAGCACATGCAATATTTCTAATTATTTGAAATGTATAAAGTTATAACTGTTAGAAAAAGGTTAATTTATTTTGCTTAATTAATGTTTTACATTAAATTATATTTTGAATGCAAATCCATATAGAAAGAATTACACAGGCCTGCGAGAAATTTGTGATTAAACTATTTTGTTTTCTTAGCTTAGTTGGGACGTATCTTTAATTAGAACCAACCCATTTTTATTTCCATCACGTACATTTTTTTGTAAACCAATATTGTGATATTTCTTGTTGCTCAAATTAAATTAAGTATTTCTTTCATTTCCGAAACTTTCAGAACAGAAATACTGATAAACTTTGGGCACACTTAAGGCATGGGTTTGAAGGAACAAGAAAACAAGTTTTGGAATACCAGTGGTCTGGAGAGAACCAAGAAATCACACCCACCGACGACTGGTATTTTTGCTTGGTGACATTAAGGGTAATAACACAAGAACTCTTAAATATATCAACTATCCCAATCTTCAGTCAGCATTTTTAAACCATCATTTTTAAGAAACTTTAAATCGCAGCTATCTTCTCAAGACGAACTAAATGACTAAATGTTATAGATTTAACACTTCCAAGAGATCTTTTCGCGAGTTTAGGATCCATCTAAGCGAAAAAAATTGGTTGCTCCAAGAACATTTTTTGGTATCGCATAAAAACTGAATATAGACGAAAAACAACGAAAAGAAACTTTTCCAGAACAGGAAAAGCTTTCCAAAAAGATAAAGGAATAATGTATGTTATTTTCTATTTTTTCCATGATTTTTGTAATTCTTTTGTGCCTTTGTCACTTTGCCTTTTTACCGTAAATACATATAAATAATTCTATTTTTGCTATTGTTTTACTATTTTGTTCAAAAACCTTACATGATAGAGAAAAACCGAAAACAGATTTGAAATCGGCACCACTCAAACACCCAAAATCAGTTGGAAAACTCAATTCACATTTTATAAGGTATTAAAATGCAGGCCTGTGTTATTACCCCGGCTGGAAATCGAACCTTGGACCTTTCGCTTTCCGAGCGACATCCCTACCTCTGAGCTCTATGTCGAATACCAGCATATAAAGTTATTACGACTATATAAAGTTATTATAAAATTGTTATTAAATTAAGGTGAAATTGATTAATTCTAATATTATTATATAAATTATTGTTATTATATATTAATATCATTCTTTATTATTGCTAAATTACAATAAAAACAATAATAGCTTTTATAATTTGCTAATTCCGTATATCCTGAAACGTAAAGTGCATACATACAGCGAGCAACACCTGGCCGTCCTAGTATCTCGGCAGGTCACTTCGGTCACGGCCGTAATATGTACTTACTTAATTTTTAATAAAATAGTAAAAAGTATATAAATTGTAGTTATTGATTATACTATGGGGCCTCAAGATTTGTAACGCTTCAGACCCCTTAAGTGTTAAATCCGCCGCTGTTTACTCCTATATTACAATTTTATTATGTCAAATGAAAATAGATACAACATAAATGAATAACATAAATAGGAAGCCAACATACAAAGGAAGAAATTTCTTACGTTTTGAAACTTTAGACTTTCCCTTAACTCTTTTGATATTAGGAATAGTATTTTTCTGAGAGATATAAATTTCAATTTGGAAAAACCCGTTTATACCCTTGACGTACCAAACAGCATTTAATAGGTAACATATAACAAACAAAAAGGAATCTTTTATTTGTGTCTCTTATCTTTTAACTTTCTTTTGTATATCTTAATAAATTAGTTTTTAAAAATTTAAAGTTATATCTTTAAAAATTTCCTAAATACTTACCTGATAACATTTGACAGTAGCAATGTAAGTTCAAAATACCCTTTTATTTAAGACTTTAAGCAGTAAACTGAGTAAGCCTATAACAGTTCTTTGTTGAAATAATCACTTGTGAAATACCGGTCATAAAAACCAATTTCTGCAAGCCAAACTATAACAGTAACTATAAAATAGTTCAAATGAGAATAAATAATTGCAATACCTACCTCAGATTTTAATACAGATACATATAAGTTATTTTATACTATATAGCAAACTGCGATTCAGTTTTTTTTTCTGGATCAGATGTTATATCGAGTACAGATGTTTTGGATTCAATGGATAATAACTTTTATCATGTGTTAGGGTACTGGAAATGCTTGTAATAGAGGCACGACACTTTTCAACTGACCGGTCTCATCCGGTAGCAAAGATGCAATTCCAGTCCGCGTCCAAGATTCATGGTCCGCGATGTGGTCTGTTATAGCCACCCGTGTACAGATATATCCTAGCCTGCCATCTCCAAAGTCCATAAATACTAGCGCGCTGGGACTTGAACCGAAAAGTTCGTTTCAGCATTAGTATTGTAATGAACGGGCTAAACCACTCGAGATTGGCGGTGGAATGTATGACGCATCGACGAAGATTCTAATGCCTTCCAGCAAATCTTGTATACGGTATATAAAACGCCATCGCGCAGGGAGTCATCAGTCATCAGTCAACAGTAAACAAAGAGATAATTCAATACGCACATCTTGTAGTAGTAGAAAGTAAATGTGTAATTTAATTTAGTCTAAGGTTGTTAATAGTTTATAGTTGTTTGAAATTAGTGTTAGTGTAATTTATTTTCTCTTGATAATAGACAATTAAAACAGCACCTTCAGTATTCTTCTTATAGTATAGACTTTTTTGTTATTGTATAACTTTTTTACATACTACAGTTTATTTCACGTAGGATCCTGATTATGGAATTAATTTCTCTGCCCAGAAGCTTATGGGTTAAGATAGCAAAACCATTAAATATAAATATACCTCTGCAAACGAATTGACAAAGAATTCATTAAACAAAGAACTATCTTGAGTTATATTTAGAATGCAAATTCATAGAGAAAAATGTATTACTCCAACTCGGAATCGAACTCAGGACCTTCCGCTATGTAGGCGCCATCTCTACCTCTGAGCTACCTGGCGTAATCAGCAATGTGACAAATTTACCACGTGCATTAAATATTTAGCAGACATACAAAGTAACTAGATTATTGTTTGATTTTATTAATGAAGATCGACATTTCACCGACAACTTCTGCTGATAGTCGCCCCACGTAATTTAGAGGTAGAGAGAGATACCGCCTAGCTAGCGGAAGGTCCTACTTTCGATTCCCAGCCGTAATGTATTTGATACATTTTTCCATATGAATTTGCATTCTAAATATAACTTAATGTAAAACATTAAGAAGGAGGTTGTTAGAAGAATGTTAGAAGTCCCTGTATGTCAGCAATATATGAACCAATTTCTTTTTTTTGCGCCAGAAAATTCCTTCTTTATTCCCTTTAAACTGATGTCCTATGAAAGGGGTTAAAATTCAACAAGCTGGTGGGGTGAGATGCAAAATTTTGACAATGCTATAATTAAATGCCACCCTCGAAAATTAAATTGACAAATTTTGCAGACGTCGATATTTTGTATGTCTAGAAGATATTCATGGTGGGAAGCTTTCAAATGACACACTGTATATTTCTTCAATTTATTTATTTATTTCATATGGTTTTACAATTACAATGTTATTCAGATATAGTTATGTAAAATTAAGTAAACATATACAGATGTAACACAAACAGTCGTTAATAATGTAAATAAGAGTAAATACATAAAAACACAATTAAAGATAATAACAAGTGTATACACAATATAAAAATATTATTTCTAAAACTGGATGTTCAAATTCTCCAACCATTCGAGTGCCTCATCCAGTGTTAGTTTCTCAATGTAAACCATTTAAAGCGTCTAATAACAGAGGCCAAATTAAAAAAGTCTTGTAGTTGAAAGGCGAGGTACCATATCGCATGCTTGTTGGTGTGCTGAAAACGAATCTGGGGTCAGAATTGAGCAATCACCCAAGGATTTTTTTAAATGTATTTTTATAAATTATTTGAAGTGTGAGGTTATGTCGAAATCCTTGGGTGATGGGGCAATTCTGACCTGGATTCGTTTTCAGTACACCTCACCTTTCAACTGCAAGACTTTATTTAATTTAGTGGGCCTGTGCAAGTGGGCTTTCTGTTACTTCTGCATCTCCATATCACAATTGCAGCTCGGGTTGTTTTCATGTCCCAGCAGTGAAGTGACACGGAACATCTTCCATGCTCCGTGCGAATTCTATTGAATTTTGTCCAGATAGGTATGGGTTGCTGAAAGCCTTCGGGAGGTAGGGTAGTGGTTTCTAGTATAATACTCTTGTTAGGTTTCTGTTTGGTTTAGCATTCCATCCATTAATGTACTCATTACTGAGGTCGAAATCTTTTCTGGAAAGCTCGGCTGCGGTTGCAATTGATTTTAATCGACAATAAGAGAATAATCTTTAAAATACATATCAAACAGTCTTATGGACGTCACCATAAAAGATATAATTCAGTACGTTCACTCTTCACGGATATAGAGCATAGTTAAGACACTTAACACAGAAGTTCTACTAGAACAAAATATGTGCATGCACAATTTGTTTTTTTCTGGCTTTGTTATTATGTATGTACTTATATTTTATTTAAAAATAATCATTCATAATTTATTTATATATTTAAAAACTGTTTATATGTTTTTTTATTATACTTTTCAAAAGCAGAGCAGTAGAATTCTCAATAAGTGCAATAAGTTGTAAAAGCATTTTAAAAACGAAGATGAACTCAATACTGGACGAAGTTAGTCTTATGGACGTGCCCATAAAGATATAATTCAGTACGTTCACTCTTCACGGATATAGAATATAGTTAACAAAATATGTGCATGCACAATTTGTTTTTTTTGGCCTTCTTATTGTGTATGTACTAGTATTTTATTTAAAAATAATCATTCATAATTCATTTATATATTTAAGAATTGTTTATATGTTTTTTTATTATACTAACTTCGTCCAGTATTGAGTTCATCTTCGTTTTTAAAATGCTTTTACAACTTATTGCACTTATTGAGAATTCTACTGCTCTGCTTTTGAAAATAGTAATGTCTTCAAGAATACATACCTATTTCCTGTTTGCATTTTCATATTCTCTTTCTACTTCTACTAAATAATACATTAATTGAAAATGACTGAAAAGATGAATTTCCTATTCATCATTTCAGTCGTAAAAAAAGTATAGTATTCGACTTACGAGTAATAATTATTACTCATGAATAGTAGATTGCGACGCCAGCTGCAGCTGAGCCTGGTAGTTAATTCTTCAAAATTACCATTATGACATGAAATTATAACGAATTATGAATCATTACACAAATTATCACTATTCAACATTACACGCTCGTTGAGTAATATACCTTTATCTTGGTTATCTATTTATAAAATGCAATTAATTGATGGCGGTGTGTAATTCTATTAAAATGTTAAGACCCTTATCATCTTATTAGTTTTTAATATTTCTACTTCGTGGAATTCCTTACTGTGTATAAAAACATAAACAACTTTTAACTAATAAAAACAACTAAAAACAACTTGTTTATTTCAGGTACTTTTTGATAACGCTAAAATTAATATATCCGATATGTTAACATTAATTACGCACCTGAAGAAACGTTAGTTTGACTTAAAAAAGTCATTTTAAGTAACAACTTTTTAGTGAACAGATTTTGCAGAAATAAATAATTATAAGAAAAAATCTCTACCAAAATAAATAACTACCCCTGTTCAGATTCACCATTATATATTCTCTTTGTGTTCATATTAATATTGAGTTACTTGAATTGATTCGTATTGAATTACTACAGGGTACTACCAGTATAAATTGTTTTGTTTTCTTTTAATATATTATTTTTAATGGCATTTGATAGCAAACTCAAACATTCCATGCGAATGTTTTGTTTCGCTTGTTTTGAAATCGAACGTGTTCGAATGTATAGAATTGTTCTAATTGTATAAAACTCAAAATGCAAGCCACTATACCACTTCCACAGTTCCGGAAACAACAATCGTCTAACAGCGCCCTCCGATACTTAACAAATAAAATGATTTTTCAATTTTCAAAGTTTCCAAAGTATTCGTCAATGGTAAAGAATTTAAGCGAAGACTTGGTGAATATGTAGCGAAAATTATTAATGTTTAAATTATTATATTATTAATGCTTATATTAGGAACTTCTACATCAATGGTCAGAAGGTTATACAGGGTGTATCACTGAAGATTCATATCCTCTGGACAGATGACAGTACACATAAAACGCAACAAAAATATCATTATTATCATTAGCGCCTATCTTTCATAATAACCGAGAAAAAATAGTTTATGAAAAGTGCATTCATTGGTGGTCATTGGTTTAAAAATAGTACCTAACTGCTTCTTCAACGTGACATCCGATACATTAGTGCAGCTGATGATAAGTAATGTCACAGTTTGTTTTGACTATTATTTCTAGGCTCTTCTTCGGTGCTTCCGCAAATTTTAATGGCCGAATATTCGCTATTCGGTGATTCGGCAAAAATCCGCTTCGGTGCACCACTAGTACTGAGACTGGCTTAGAGCTTTTTCTTGAGAAACCTGCCCTCCCACCAATGACGAGAGGCTTAGGTAGTTACATAGAAACACTTTATCGAAAGCTGAAAACTAAGGTACGTTATAAATAGAACTATTTACCAGAAACTCGATGCAGTTTAGATTGGTACACAAGGTTAAGTACCAAAGGTAATATGGATAAGAATTATAGAGATGAGTTCATTCAATTGAATATACCTTACACCTAGAAATAGTGCTAGAACAAAAATCAAACACTGACCTTCCTCAATAGACCACTGCTATTTTGTTTTAAAGCAACTGTATAGTTACCTTATTTATATTTTTGTCGGTGTGTGCGCGCATGTATCATTATTTCGCACCGATGTCATATCTCTGAAAATAGCTAACCAGAGGACACCTGTGAAAACAAACCACCAACCGTAAGGTTCTGTTCAGTATTTGTCTGATTATTTGGCAAGTTCATCTGTCTTATAAGTCACTAGTAGGTTGATTGGTATCATTATTAAATTAACAAGAGAAACTTAACATAGACTAAAGTAATATCCAGCTGATTTAGAGTAAACTCCGATTAGTTTAGTCTGACGATCGCATTCCAAAAACTTTATTATTAATTAAACTTAACCCACAAATTATTTCTTTTTAAATATTTCGGACTACGCCTACTAATGTAGTTTTTTTATAGACATTTGGACATTAGATTTTGGGCTGTTTTGAACAATTTGCACTTGTGTTTGATTTTTATACACTTGACTTGTTTAGTCTATCATACTAAATTATTATTTACACAAATTATGCATAAATCCTTATTATTTTACCAATTAAACCGTAATTCTATTGTAATGCTCTTTAAAGATTTACTAATATTACTGTAGTAATCTGGAAATTTCGGTAATACATAACAATAGTAATCCTAAGATGTGCAACTGTTATCTGAAGAGATCCTTGCAATTTTATACAATTAACTGAGTAATATATCACATGCCGTTTATATCGTGGTGTATATCATAATCAGTAATTCCATTGACATTGCTACGCTACTATGGCAATTTTATTGAATACCAATAATTCTTACTGCAACATTCCACTTTTATCACTGTGTATAATCGTTATAGTATGTTGTATTCTCAATACACCATAGAAATAACTGAATTTTCAATATAATTCTATCAACAGTGTGTTACAAAATGACATGATTGGGTATACAAATATTTTTCGGATTACAATGATTTCATTCCCCAATTCTATTATAATCTTACTGTAATTTTAGCAACAATATTTTGATACCTAGTTACTTACCCTCTTTATAATAATTCTACCTAATATCAAAGTAATACTACTAACCAAAGGGATGAGACTTATCGACATATGTAAACTGACTTCATTTCCCAAGCAGCATTTTTAGTCATCTCTACGTAACAGCAACTACCTGTGGAACTATTAAGTCTTTGCCAATAGTCACAAGTAGGTAATTGCTACTTTCGTGGAACTTCTTTTCTCTACTCTTTGACACATCGAGTCGCGTGGTTACTCTCTCTTACTCTTGCAACTTGACAAATATTCTATTATTTTCTATACTAATGCTGCGATTGTGTCACAAAATGGATTATTATTTTATTTATAATACGTACTTAATAATACAAAGAGCGATTAATTCTTTGTTTATTTTGTTATTCCAGTAAACGGAAGTTATAAATCATTGCAACTTTTCTGTTGAATATGATGATGATAGGTCGAAAAATAACAACTTTAAATATAGTTTTTAATAAAAAATGTCTTTAATAAAATATGACAAAAATACTTATAATATGATACACAATATAGAAACCATTTTGATATTATTCCTGTTATGTTCTTTTAAGTGTATAAATAAAAGATACTCAATTATTGCCATTAATTAACTTTATTAATATTGGGTGAGCAGGGAGAATTACATACACAATGTATACACTGTACAAGATGTGTGTCCTCCAAGCCGACTCAAGTGGTACTGAGTACTGACTGACGGGCGAGGATTGGCTAGTTACAACACTACAAATAAATGTTGTCAACTTCAATTTACATACATAACAATTCCTAAGGCACAATTTGTTATTATTATTGAAGGTTATGTAGTAAAACATCTAATAACAATCATAACAAATTGCAAATTCATTAATGGCCTCCAGCGTTTTACAAGTAAATATGGAGATGGAATAGTTTACGAAAAATTACTTTAAAGTGATTGTCCTGGGTAGCAAAAACGTAAGTTTTACTTTCGATACTACTATAAGGTTCGGTTACTTTAAAGGGTTAAGCAATGGTTCCAGGCAGGTGGCAGGAACTTTCAGTACTACTTTAAAGTTTTAAAAATTTTAAAGTAGCTTCGGGCAAGTTACTGCTACAATCATAATACCACTTTGAAGTTGTAACGACTTTAAAGTAAGTATATTAAGTGAAAATACCGTTCCACATACTTTAAAAGTTACTTAGAAGTAATGGAACTACATAGTTCCAATAAATAATAATAATAATAATAATTGCTACAACCCATAGCCTGGAAACCAGGCCCCAGAAGCTATAAGCTTGTGCGGGAGGGAGGGGGCGATTATTATTACGTAGGCCTAAATGCGGCTGCAGCCGACTTACAGATGGAACAGCGCAAATCTCACATTTCTGTCACAGCTATGGAAAACTGCAAAAAACCCTAACCAGATCTGCCGGCACCGGAAATCGACCGCGGGCCGCTTGGGTGAAAGTCCAGCACTCTAGACAGTACACTACCAAGGCTGTAAAATAGTATAAACAACTACACAATTACTAATATATTACGAATTAAAGTAATTAAACCTATAAAGTCGTAAATTTAGTTGTAGTTACGTAACAACTACTCAATCAAAGTTCCGATCACAGTTACTGCTACTTAGATGCTGCTTGGGTTTACTTCCAATAATTCCTAGTAATTCCGATGCGATGAATATCGGCTAATTGCATATGCAATATGCATTAATATAATTTTATCCTTGAATTTCTGGTGAAACCGTTATTTCATGTTATAATGTTATCGTTAGATCTATGTAACTTTAATTATACATACAGTATGCTCTTCCATAGATTTATAGACTGGTACGAAAAGTAACTGTCGTGATAAAATAAGTACCGAAAATATTTTTATTTTACTTGGAACATTCCATAAAAATGTATGATATATATGCATATGTAGATACATAATTATGTATACATTTCAACAGCATATTCTAGTAGGTGTGTCATTTCACACGGTTGTTAGATAAGGTGGATTTAGAAAAAAATCATCTTTTTAATTACAGCCTGGATATTAACTTCCTGTGCTATAGATTTTCATTTTTTTGGTATAATTTACTCAATTACCTGATTAGACAAGCCCAGTTTCATGTCTGTATTTGAAATTAAAATAAAATCTAATGGCTCGCTATTTTAATTACGGAGTTGTTATTAAAGTTAATTTTATTACCATTTAAATTACCGTTAAACGAACTCTGAAACGTGTGATTTTTTACATTGTACACGAGCCTCGAAATTGTGGAGGCGTTCTATATGAAAAGCTAAATCAAGTAAAAAATAGAATGACATAAATAACATTAATTTTTAAATATGTGTACAACTAGATAGAATTTCACAATAGTAAAACACATTAATTTTGTCAGTATCTCCATTTAGAATATATATGTATGTATATCTATTTATTAACGACCTTCAAAATGAATTTTCCTCGTTCCTATGTGTAATATCAGCTTTAAATTTAGCTCGCAATAATATTGTGAGTCAGTATACTTAATGCAATATCATAGAAGAAAATCTTCCTTATCGTCTGATATAGTTGATTGCTGACTCGAAATCGTTCAAGTTCAGTTGGTGTTACAATTTTGATATGATTTCGTATGGCAAAATTGGATTTCACAACGCCAAAAGTATTGCCCAAGTAAACGACACAATAAATGCTTGACCTGAATATTTTTTGCAAATTTCTAGGTTCTTGTTAAATCATGCTTGTTTGCTAACACACATTTATCTTATCTTTGTATTCGATTTTTTGCCGATAGTTTGTTATGACTAAGTATTACTTTTGAATTACGCAAAATAAGATTTCAATAAGTATGTATACCAATAATTGTGTGCAATATATACATTTATTAATATTAGAACATACTACATACCTTTCATAAATTAGGTATTGAGTCATCAAGGGTACCTTAAAGATTTTTCACCGAAAATTATCTTTTTTATTTGTTTCTAAAGCCGAGAAATACAAAAAATAAGAAATTTCTTTACTACAAATTGCGCCTTTAAAGTTTTATACCCAAGAGAACCCACCATTTCGTTTGCTTTAATATTGAACAAGCTTGAGATGGTTATTGGCATTTTACTTTTAAACAGTTCTTGATAGGTTAGGTCATGGTTTACCCTCTGCAGTTTCAATTTATCTAAACATGGAAAAAGAAGGAAATGCTCTCGCGATGGAGAGGGTTATACAGCAAAAACCTCATTAAATATGCGCACTAATAATACCACCTGTACACATTTCCTTATTTTTATTTCCTGTTGATTTAAAAATAGAGCCACTTTTCTTGTTTTACTATCCTGCTTTTGTATACGATTTTTTTCCTACGTGCAGATATGAAAATATAGATAAGAAAATTAGATCCTATTAGTCCCATTATTTTATGTTCTTTTCTGTATTATTTCGTGCGATCAAGAAGACAATAAATAATTCAAAACTCCGTGCCTATATATGTGTTACCATTTTCATGTAGGTTGGTATTTATGGGCTCCGTAGCACGCGCGTACACACGCACTTGCATTTTACTTATCTTGAAACTAAGGTAGGTATATACTTCAACCAACGCTACTACTTACTCAGCATTTATTAAGATTATCATAGCGGGAGGTTTATTTTTAAAACTACCATATTTTAATTAGCCTTCATTGAATTTCTATGCACGTGCACGGCTACCAACGATAGACAATACCAGTATTGTATAAAGGCTATATATTATACGTGTTTTCATAAAGAGAATTTGTTATCAACGTTTTAATGAAGAAATTTAAATTCAATGTTCATGCTTGTGTTTTGTTTGTAGAATTTTTGTAATTTACTCAGAGGAATTATGTTCTGCTATGGGTGCTATCGCTTCCGTATAATGAATCATTTTTGGTATCGATTCATGAGTCGCAGAAAATGGTTATCCTTGGACATGGTCTGCAGTTTTTGGGCATTTAACTAAAAAGCTTTATTATACTTGTCACTGCAGTAAGCGGTTGTTCAAAAAGGACGTTTGCCGAAAAGGGGCGAGTGGGGTTCATTCAAATCGAACATTAACAGGGTGGGAGGGGGTTAAAATAATGTGAACGTTCGTTTTATTCTCGGATCATTTAGAAATTTTAAACAAAACTATAAACAAATAACGTAAACAAAAAATGTGTTAAATTGCTGAATTTCCATTTACTCGCCATTTGGGGAGGGGAAGTATGAATCGCGAACGTTCGGGATAGGGGGTTTAAGGTTTGCGAACGAAAACGAACTTTTGCAATTTTTGCGAACGTTTTTTTTTGAATGACTCCTAAGTACATAATCGTTACTAGAGTGCATCAAAATTACAAATTTTCTGTAATTAAGTGACATTAAAATATGACTGACTTAGACATGCAGACGAATCACACATAATTAGTTTTCAATGAATCAATCGCATTTTTTTCTAAATTTCATTATTGTTATTCGAAAATCCTCCGAAAATTTCTCAGATCTCTTTACCGATAATTATAAGAATCGACGTGACATTTTCATCTGCTTAACTGTGGCTATGGCTTAATTTATGGCAACGTCTAAGCATAGACCTTGCTCTTCGTTTTCTAGTTGGCGTTGATTTACAGCTTTTTAAATGTTATAATATGCTACATTTGTTCTATGTAACTTATGTATCATAGTTGGCACTTTTATTGTGAAGTTATTATACTTATGTACTTTAAACCGTAGATTATTTATTAATTTTGAGGTGTATCCAGGTCCGCTGGAAGCGGGTGTGTAGTGCATGCGGGCGCACGGTTCATAGGTTCATTTTTAAGAAACAAAATTTTTATCAAAAAAACAAAATTCTTAGAATGAATAATATTAAAAAAATGTTAAAAATGTTACTCATGTTAAAAGTTTCTATAACTAGTGTAAATCGAAATAATAGAGGTTATAACAAAATACGTACTAAATATGTTATGTAAATGTTAGGCAAATAAAGAACAACTTAGATTAGATCACAAAAAAATATGTTATTGGCCATCGTAAGGTCATACCTTGATCTTTATTGTTTAAAATTTCAAAACTATTTATAACGATTAATCGTCCTAATATTATGGAAAGTATTTGAATTACAACCGTGTTAGGACGATAATAATTGTGAATAGCTGCTACTACTTTTCTACGACTACTTTTCAATAAATCTCGAAATAAATACGAATATATAATCCTTCCATATTAAAATAAAATTGTATAAAGAAGCCATCTGATACTGATTTAACATAATAAACCTGCTTTTGCAGGCGTCGTTTCAAATAAATATCCCTTGGAAGTTGAACCAAGTCACCAGGTGTCCTTCGGAGGACATTAGACTACCATTACTAGTAGTTCAAAAACTTCAGTTTGATTAATTAGTATTACTGCCACATGCTCAGATCCAACATTAGAAGTCCAAGTGAATTCAAATTTAAAAATCGATTTCAACACTGCAAAAGTCGACAGAAACAATCGTCCACCATTTTAACCATCAGGTCTAGTATTCTTGGCGAGATGATAGCAGGAGCTACACATACTCCATAATAAAGTAAAACTTGGGAGTTGCAGAGAAACAACAACACCACAAAAACAGGCATCATCAGAGCAAAAGTTATATCTAAAACCAAAAACTCTAAAGAAATTAATAATGTTTTACTAAGGGAACTATGTAGTTTTAACGATCAGGTCATTGGCAAAACGGGGAATTATGGTAATAAACGAACGTACCGTCTCAAATTGCACAGATCTCAAGATGATGGATCATTGTAGCCAATTTCCACAACAAAATAATGTTGGATTTTCGTTCGTTTTAGGTTTCAAAGCAACGAACCATTATTTCCAATATTTAAAGCTTCACTTTATGCACGTAAACGAACACTAATTTTCCATCAAAAGAGAAATTTACACCAAAACATCACAATTTCCAGCACCATCAAATATGTGATGCTAACTTGACGAAAGTCTTAACGAAAAAGGCGCTATCATCATAAAGATTTTATCGCGTGGTGCGAAGGGGATCACATGTTTTTAATTGGCTAGTTTCGCTAGGTTTTACCGCGCAATTTAAGGGGTTTTATGACTTTATCGACTTAAAGCAACGGAAGATCGCTATGCCCATATTTGGAAGATCGAAAAATCGATATTTATGTAGTTACCGATATTTAGTAGCCTGGCATAGATAAAACTTTTTAAAAATATCAAATTCGAGTTTTATCGAAAGAAAAATATTAATCCAGGCGATAGACGGGGTGATACCAAAAAGACAATCAGAGAATTTGTCTGTTGCAATCTTGTTAGCGATTCGGGTCGCTGAGGAAGCTACAATCCCTGTATCATTATATTCAGCGATTAAAGTGAAGTGGCTTTATCAAAATTTGCTTTAACTTTTTTTGATATATGAGTTTTTAACTCTGTTATACACTGGGTGTGTCTACCGCTATCGGCGGAAGCTACTAAAAGCTTTACATTTTGTTCAGGTAAAAGCACAATAAGTATTTTGTTTAAAAAATAAACAGATTTCAGATGTTCACTTTTAAAATACTTTCACTTTTAATATAAAAATGGTATGTAACAGTTAATCTATTACTCTATCTGTATTGACTTTTAGTGTATTTGTTTCGTGCACAACTTTCTATTTGTTAGATCCCTGAGTACGATATCACTAGTACAATGCTGTAGAATCAAGTAGCCAACGATTTAATCCTCATGTGTAATAATGCTTTCCAAGTTGGACATTCATCTCAGATTCCACTGAGTATGTTACGCCAACTTATGTATAGCGCTTCTCAAAGGCGTACATAATTGATTAGCTCCGCCATAAACATTACTGCGTACGTGACAACTTGACGCTGGCTAACTTGACGCCACCTACTTGACACTGGAAAACTTGACGCCACAAATATTTTATTAAATTATTATTATTTTTTTGTTATTATGCAAAGTTATCTAACCTAACCTATATCCTAACCTATGTCTACAACCTAACCTATTACTTAATTCTTAACCTATAGGGCCTGTGTACAGTACACATTCGCGGGCTACACAAGTCCTTTAAAGTTAGATCATCCATTGAGAGTAACTTAATGATATTCAAAGAATTTCCTGACTTTTCCTCAAGTCCAAGTGATTCTTTCTGGCCACTGCAGTCAAGATTATTTTGAGGCAAAGTTGAAGTTACGTTAATTATCCGATGTAGAACTTTTCCCCAGCAGCTCATCTCAAACTATAATTGTTGGTCTAAATCGGTCAATACGTTGTTCTAGCTTCTATCTGTTATAGGTTGTAGTAAACGAATTAAGATAAATTAATTGATACACACCGACCTGCTATAATAAAGGCTTGGTAAGCCTTCGACAGAGCCCCGTCTGACTCTTATACCAACGTGGAGGTGTGGTTGTCTTGAGTGTGTGACTAAGTGTCTTACGAAATTCGCATCAATTCCCCTTAAAGGTGATCCCCGGCATAGCCTATCTGGACTGAACCATACCGGTGGCTTAAAGACACCGATCGACTGCAGAGTCGTCTTTACAAAGCTGGTCCATAGTCTTGTCTACACCAGAGATAGCAGCACCTGGCGAAACGGTTTCCCCTAAACACAGTGGTCAAAGGGTTTCTGCTGGAATAAACCTTACTAGTTACTCTCGCGTCCTGGATACCAGCCTCGTCCTGGGGTCAACTCCGAACTAAGGGACGGGAGCCCCAAGACGCCAGTCCTATAATAGCGAGAGACATAATGGCAGTCAGCAGCCCGGTATATCTGGCAGCAGCACAACGCGAGTTATGGCTTGCTAGTTGCGATATGTGACTTCTGACTGAAGTAGTAGCGGCGAAGGGTGGGGCAGTGAATCGCTTATTCGTTTTCTGCAGTGTTTCCAACCGTTGCCGATTTTGCCATCCGCTTATATTTTTTTTCGGCGCTAGGCGTTGGTTTCTGTTCCATGTTTCTCTCTTTGTATATTTTCGTATTTTCTATCGTTTATGGTTCATCTTTTTCTTATAATCGTTTTCTTCTTCGTCTACTGATTCTTAAGTACTTCATCCTACTACTAATTCTTTTTTCGTTCTTTCTTTCTGTTTTATTTGTTTTCTCTTAGAAGATTGTCATTGCTTCATCAATGTATTTCTTAGTAAATAATCGTTCCCTGTAGTGTCCAGTTTTCTAAAGGTTAATTAAAAAACGTATTCTTTCATCTTTGTAGCTAACGCATGTATGTATTATTAATGTTTACTTTCTTCATTTCTTTCTAATATTTGATTGAAGTTGTAGTTTTACACTTTTTTCCTTATTTGCTGTACTGTAAAAGTGTACCTGCACATTTCTCGTTTTCGGTAATAGTTGCTTATGTCCATATTGTACGTTTGTAGTTCCTGGTTTCTATAACCAGTTTCTTCTTTTTTTTAACCAGGCTTGGTTGTGATTGATTACGACGAAAAAATGACATTGACTGGTTTAGCCAACATTATGTGAAGGATGCTAGCAGAAGTGTCAAATACTATTTATCTAGAATTGTAATACTAGAAGTATTACGATATCTTACTATACTATACTATCTAGGCATAAATTTTATATATTATCCTAAAGAGGATGCAATACTTTTCAGATCTCCCAAATGAACCTCAAATATCACTTTTAATGAAATCATCCATGTAGATTATATCTAAAAACACTTCAATAATCTAATTGCGACTTTAATAATTTAATTTCATAATCAATTACTACTAGACAGTATGGCGAGATAGATAAATTGATATAACTTATTGATAAAATTTTCCTGTATAAAAATGTTGTAATGATGTCACCTTACGCAATTTCATAAATTCATCTATCTCTCTGTCTCCTATTCGTTTCTAATAAAGTTATGTTAATAAGAGAAATTTCAATCTGTCAGGAGTCAATAATATTCATTTATTGTAAATAGATACATACATCTAGACAGATGTCTCGTCTGCATGACCAATACAAACCAAAAAACCTATAGAAATATCAAAAATGGTTATCATACGGTTATCTGGTTGCGAATTAATTTATAATGGATAACTACTACTGTTGAAGATTTTGTTTACACATAAAGTTCAACGACTGCAAACTATTTAGGTATTATCAGAACAAGTAAACAATTAATATTCTTGTTGACACTGGAAGAAATAAAAATAGCCTATTGTCGAATAGTGTATTTTTCTGCTCTTTAGTGTATGGGTAATTTTCTCCAATTTGCAACTTAAAATACTCTTAAGATAGACCCACGTTGGAAACTTGCATCTCAATGCAATTTGAGTGCACTAACTGGGATAATTATTTTATTTATATATGCCACTGACTAATTTTAACTGTTATAATTTAAAATTGTTATTAAAAATATTCATGAGCACACTTAACCTTGCTGTTGTTACAAACAACTTTAAATTTGCATGTCTCCTATTTTTAAATGAGCCAATTAGTGTGATGCTATGGGTGTTATTATTGTAAATAATGTTGTGATAATCATAATCATTTTGAACAAAAATAGAATTAGGACCCTCTTTATAAGTGTGCTATTCTTGACAAAATACACTCTAATTAATTATATGCTTAGAAATTTTACAGATATGATATGTATAATAAGTTTGAATGGAATTGCTGCTTGTGAAAGTTTTGAAACAAAGATTATAACACCTATTTTAAAGATAATCGATTGGGTTAACAGCCTAGACAAGAAAATATCGTTATCTAAGATTGAGACTGCTCTTGGTAGTCTAAGTATGTATAATCGAGTCTGAAGTACGATTGTTTACTAGAAGTATTCCACCTGAAATAGTTTCCACAAAATTCCAAACTAGACAGTATGTGAAACTTTTGCCTATGGGTCTAATAAAGATAATGATATAACCATAACTTCACCATTCTATCTTCAAACCTAAATTGGATTCAATTTGATTTTATAATTTTTAATAAAATTGAATTGTTCATCAATCAATTTTATTTAGTCCTGAAACAGTACATCTAGGAAAAGAATTTTTTACAACTGTTAAGATAGTAAGACGCATAAATATCGGTGTAATCAGAAGTAATTTCATCACCAGTATTGATAACCAGAAGTCATACATGTCTATGTGTTCAAGATATGTTCTACCTATGTGCCTTACCCCTAATTTGATGACTTGTGGATTTATTGAATAACTGCTTCAACGATATGATATGGTAAGGGTAACGAATTGCGACAGATTTATCTTTGGTAAGCATTAAATACCTTTATTACCTTTCCTAATTTGGCAACTTGTACTTCACTAACACATAATAGATGCTATAACTCCACGCTTCCTCAAACTAACAATACACTTCATCTTGGCGTCCTTAGAAAACTTCTCTCAATGAAAAAAAATGTTTGGACAAAACTTAAGTGTTATCAAACTTTGAAAGCATCAGCATTGATTTACATGATAGTAAGGTATGCCATTCTCAAGCAGCATTTTTAGTCATCGTTACGTACCAGCAACTACTGATGGAACTATAAAGTTTTTGCTACTAGTCGCAAGTACCTAATTGCCACTTATTACGTGCTTGGAACCAAAATGAGGAACAACTTGTGGGTAGCAGATACGTTGCAGTGACCTCTCTGGAACTTATCCAGTTACGTTGAGGCTACGTAACGAGAAACATAGCGGCTACTTTCTTTTTTTCTTTGACACAGCATGTCGCGTCGTCGATCTCTCTTTCTCTTGCAACTTAAAAAATATTCTATTATCATTCTCTATATTAATGCGATCGTGTCACAAAATGGATTGCTATTTTATTTGTAACTTTATATATTAACTTTAATATAATTAATAATTAATTAATATAAAACGACATCAACGTTTCTATAGCCACTTTCTAGTTCTAAAGGTGCTAACTGTACATAATAATTAGATATGGCATATTTTAAGGTTGTTACAACCAAATAAAAAATGGAATATGCTTTACCCTTGTTCTCTATAAATGCTAGCAAAATAATTTTTTGATTGGTCCCAACATTTAAAATGTTCAGATTGAGATGGAAATAGCTGTCCTGATGTACAAATATGGGAACAATTTAGCATGGAAGTTACTGTGACTTCATTGTAATTTTTTAATAGTAACTGGAACTTTGTAGTAATTCTGATGTAAACCAAGTAGTAACAATCACTTCCGAGTGATTCTCCTGGGTAGCAAAAACGTTACTTAAACGGTTAAGCAATAGTTTCACACAGGTGTGGCAAGAACTTTCAGTTCTACTTTAAAGTTTTATAAACTTTAAAGTAGCTTTGGGCAGGTTATTGCGACAATCATAATACCACTTTGAAGTTGCAACAACTTTAAAGTAATTACTCTAAGTAGCAATACCGCAATATTTTAAAAGTTACATAGAAGTAATGGAACTACACAGTTGCACGAAATAGTAGAAAGAAAAACTACATAATTACTAAAATATTCCAAACTGGAGTATTTAAACCTATAAAGTCATAAATTTAGTTGCAGTTACGTAATAACTACTCAAGCAAAGCTCCGATCTCAGTTACTACTACTTACATGCTGCTCGGGTTATGACCTAAAAGAAACGGCACAGTAAATATTATTAGACAATTATAGATTTGGTGTTAGAAAGCGTGCTAGATATGTGCTGCACAAGGAGGACTCACTTTTGAGAGCAGCTTGAATACTTCTTTTCTACAATCTTTTCTTCAAACGGCAGACAGTACACGACATCTTGCCACTCAATATACAAAGTTAAAGATTTATATTTTTTTTTACCGAAAGTCAGCGGCAGCAAAAATACTTTTCTTGCCGCTGACTTCCGGTTTATGCTATTATGCAAGCTATGACCTAAACTAACTAAACTATGGATATTTGTTTCGAAATGCTTTGCGTCTAGTAGTGTCGGAAAATGCCAATTGTAAAATTCTATCTTTTGTCACCAGTAATTCTTTGGTAATTGTTTAAGCTGACCACTCTAAAAAAACAAAAAATATTTTATCATTATATAATTCTCAATCGCATTGCACGTTTAAAACAAATTTTTGTTGAAAATCGGGTGGGTTTACTTCCATAAACTAATAGCTGACAGAAACAATATGCAATTATAAATTATAAAGGAAACTTAATTAATAGATTGTTTATTCTTGAAGATAAACGTTAATGAAAAGACTTATTTTAGTAATAATTATGATAGCAACAGTGGTGCTTACAAGAACGGTTTTAATATTAAATATTTGAAGTATTCAAACTTTATGGTTTGAATACTATAAAGAAACTCAAATACATATATTATCTTATGATAATATATGTATTTGAGTTTCGATTACCCTAACGGTCTTGGTATATTGCATTTCAATCCTAATGTATATTTTCTTAAAAAAATAATCTTGTAATTACCAACTATTACTATAAAAAATATTGCAATCTTATGACGTAAATAATAAAGTAGAAAACAAATGAAATAAATTAATTAGTGAGATGTATTGTACGCGTAAATTATTACTATTAAGAAAGAGACGTAAACTAAGTACGACGCATGAGGATAGTCTTGCTCAACGAGCAGGTACTCTCACTTGAAACAGCCGAATGGAAAAGCAAAACAGTAAAATCTCGAAACTTTATAGGGCTCTACAACCCTTAAGTGGGTGAGGTGCATCTTATAACTTCTCATATAGTCTAGTCATATCAGAAGCTGCACATTAAACACCCACAAAAGAGAGGTCACGGTACGAGAAGTGGTACACAATAATGGAACAGGGTGCTCAGTTACTAATGTGTTAATACTTTGAATTCAATTCATTTAATTCATAGGTACTGTGATAGCTATATCTGCGCTCTTATAGATAGACGGGATATTGTAAATTCTCTAATACTTGCATTGTATGTATTTTATGTTGACAACATTTAATAGATGCATGAAAAATTGTATTACATCGTCTTAGAGCCTTTTCATATCATAAAAGCTCCACTAAATCTATCAAAAGCTATTGCTGTATGAAATGTGATCATGTGTCAAAACCATAACAAGATTATATGTCCCTGCAGACAACGAAAATATGGAAAATGCCTTTTAAAAGAGTTACTCTTTAAAAATATTGGTTTAATCAAAATGCTAGGTATACACACCACGAGAAAAAGAACAATTTACCTGAAGGAATTTTATTTAGATTTATAAAATTCCCAAAACGTAAAGTTTATATTTATTACATGCAAATTCTCTCTCCAGTAGTCGTCTCTATTACAAATCCAAAATTCATGATGATGTCTTAGTAAACGTCTAAATTCTCATATCAACCGGGACATGTTTGTTGTATGTATACAAATATGCATGATATTTGCTTTAAGCTAGGAATTTGTCTTTGTAATAATAATACCAGGCACTTGGCAAACGATTACAACAATTTTGTTGTTTTAACATCATTGCCTGTTATGTTACAGCAATTTATGTATCTTTAAAACCCTGAAGTGTCTTTGATAAAATCCTGTACTTGTCAGCTCATCGTTAACATAAAGTTCCTCATTACTTGTCAACTATTTTATTCATATATGCATTCTTTACCAGACACGTAATGGACGATCACGCGTTTTTCGTTTCATAATACACCGTTTTCCCTTTAAAAACTACCATTTTGTCTCTGTACTATATATAAGAGAACGATAACCCCACGAGAGACTTTAGATGGAAGGTTTCACGTTGGCTTCCTGTGCAAATTCTAAAACAATATCATTAGACGCGACGTTATCCGGTGAATTACCGTAATCTTAATAAGTACTTATACTTTACTGCTTGTTGTTATAGGGCCACTAAATACGGGCTCCGGAGTCTGCCAACAGCAACTTTAACGATAACTGTACAGCGTCACCACGGCCTCCTTGTTTTACGAGTCTCCGTAACTACTTCTTGCCAAAATTGAAATATTTAATGAGGGCTCTTTTGTTTCAACTCATACCCTTCTTCTCCTTCAAGAGCCTTGTATCTTCTTACTCCTAGGAAGAGCCGACCTCGTAAATAAGTTGTGTACCCGGAAAAATTTAGTAGAGGGAGTTACTTTGCTATTACGATCGTCGTTTCGTCAAATAGTCGTAACAGAGGCTTTATTGGTTCGATTCTGTTTGGAATTTTAATGAGAGCTAAGGGAGAAAGGAGTATTAGATCATTAAAAATGATTGTTTATTAATTAAAGTGGATCTTGAATGGATTTAAAAGTGATTGGCTGATTTTAGTACTAAACAGAATCGGTGACGTATTGGGTTACTCCATTCTCAAATTGCTTCCATTTATTATAACACAAAACCACAGAATTATCTCTGTTTGTACAAAGGGTATTTCTTGACAAAAAATTGAGAAGATATGCTTGTTCAACATATGGGAAGCTCTAAGGATGAGAGATAATACAGATTCAAACTGGGACTATCTATGTATAGCTATATCCCTAGTGACTTGGGCAAGTACTGCAAACGAATGTTGGAATACTTTCCAAAGGACAATGGAGACTTGAAGAACCAGATTAAGGACTCTCTCTAGAAAGTTTTTTTAGTCTCTCAGTAGTCACCAATTCCCTGCGTAACAACTGATGCCATAGGTAAACCAAAATATGTTGCAATTGTCTGTGATAAGGTGTCGACTGTTTCACTGGTGCGATATGAGATTTTGTATGTGGTCGTGTTCATCTTGGTAAGAGGTCCTATATAAGAATATGATCGTAGATAATAATTTACTTCCTAAGGAAGGACCCCTTCATCGTCATAACGTTTTAGTTGGAGTTCATTTGAATCTGACTTTGGTATTTATCGTATCTCTCCTTCTTTCCAAGCTCAACACAAAATCTCGCCGTAGAGAATCTGACATTTTTTTTAAATAAAAATACTCCAGATATATTTAATCAATTACAATGTTAAATTCTGCCTTCTTGTTGCAATGAAATACATTTGAGGTGAAGTATCTTATTATTATTATTTAAGTCGGAAACCTTCTAGAATATCATTAGTTTTTGAATAAACTGCTACCTTGTGTTTTATTACAAAAGACTGACAACAGTGATCCATGTGTAACGCACATTCATAATCTCAGTCATAAGTAGTCTTCGAGCGTCGTCAGTAGCCGATTTTTTACAAATCATGATATGTTGGGACTACTCGATATCGCAATACCGATTGCGAACCCATCACTAGTAGAAATTCGATTAGAAACTGGATTTAAACTAATAACTTCTCAGAATCCTCTCAAACTTGATATATACCCTACAAATCGGTTGTTACTATATGCGAGACAAGATATTACAAACGAGCACTCCAGCAGTCATTAAGTTCCGTTACAGTGAGATATTGGAAGCGATTCCAGAAAAAATAGACAATCGGTTATTAACACTATAGTGCACTAATTTTGTTCATAATGCTGCTTCTACTTATGGACCGAGACGCATGAAGGTTGGTAGTTTTTGGAGATCAAGTTTATTTTTGAAAAGAATATATTTTTATAGTCAAGTTTTCTAGTTCAGTTTAAATTCGGGCTGATGCAAGATTTTGGATTCTACGAGGATTTTCTAGACTTTGGAGTTTTATTGGAGAGATGGGTATGATCGTTAGGCTAATCTGTATTTTTAGTCAAGAAAGGTTTTTCGAATCAGTTGGACTTGACTCTCGCGGTTTTGAAAATATTAATAGCAGATTTGACTTGGCCTTCTATGATTTCCGTAGTTGTTACCGTTTCCAATTATAGAAATTCTCATCATTTTCAGATGTCAAAAAGTAAAATTCTCAATCATTTTTATCGCCTTTACATTTCTGAGGTCGGATTTGGGCCTACATAACGAAAGCCCGCCCGCACCTCGCGCCACTCATTCACGCGCTCATCACGTATAACGGTGGATAGATACAAAATTTGATTGGAACCAATCCACCCCCTTTTTATTGACTTTGTGGTAGCCCTTCCGCGTCCTAAAGATGTGAAAACCTCCCAATTTTTGATCAGTTGGATATCAGAAATCACAGCAAAGATGGTATTTGCATTACGGCCTGTATAGTCCTCACTGTCTGTGTTGTTGTCAATCTTACATATTTTACTTACCATATTCGTTATAACAATTGTCCGAAATTGTATGCATCGTCGAGTTAAGCAGAGGTGCTGAAATGGATAGGGCATCTCATCAAAGGGTTCAGTGCTGGATGTCATTTTATGTAACATACCTACCTTTAATAAAACTGATTTTTACAAACTAAAAGTTTTGGTCGTGTAAGAAGCTAATTGGAAAATCCCAATAATAACTTCCGATGGTGGAAAAATGTTCTTGGTATAATCTTTCTAAAGAAGTCTACTTACCCTTACTGCTTTTGCTTATTAGTTACATACAATATAATCCAATGGCTTAAAGCTTGAATAAGAACGGATTGCATACCAAATAATATTTAGTCAGTAACTCTGATTATACCTAGAATCCCAAAGTTCTCTAAAGACACTTTAAATAGTATTACAATCAAATTGTTTTGATTGGATGGGTTGACTCAACACTGATTCCTCCGTTTTCTTTTTTTTTTGAATGGGACTTACCTTAAAACTTACCGTTTTAATCTCATAAGAAATGGTGTTGCGAAGGATCGGATGTTTCTAATAAATTTGGAGCTATATTTTGCTGTCCAATACATCTTAGCATACTGAGTGTAAAACCATTATAATCAGGGAATGTATCAACTGAATTATAGGTCTATAGTCAACTCAGAATCAGTAGAGTTAGATCAGTAGAAAGCAACGAACGATTCACTGTATAGCTGGTTTGGTAGCCCACTTTACTCTAACACTAGATATTACCAAAGCAATGCCGTTTGCATGATGCAACTCACTTTTTCCATTGCACTAATGGCGGTTACCAGGTAAACAATTTTGGGTTTACATATAAATTAAACAGTAACAATAATTTTAAAAAATCAATTTATTGGCCATATAATAATATATTTATAAACAGCAACTACAATACAAAATGTACACACTATTATAATAATAACTGTAATATAGTTATATGAATATAATACAAAGGATTTACAAATATGTCGTGGGGGATTATGATACATCAAGGTAATATGCAAAAATATTGCTAACTTTGTTATCTCTTTAAAATCGTTCGCCAGAATAAAAAAAATAACACCAACAATGCGAAAAAGTTGTCCTCAGACGACCGGCAATGACAAAATTTGCCGTCGTCAGTAACTCTATATATTATCGCACATCCATCTGGAAGGTTCCAAAAAGAGCAAAAGGTCGAACCTTGCAACTGGATATCGATCACAATGTATCTTTTTTTTCGGCATTTATTGCAATAATATAATAATTAAAAACCGATCGAATAAACAGTACAATTATAACAAAACAATAGAATCTTTACATGAGCAAATTTTTTACATTTATTTACAAACCGAACGGTTCGGACGCAGAGCAACATACTGAACATGAACGTTGAACAGAAGGGTATAGCGAAAAAAGAAATAAAAACTTTATATATTTATTGACCGATAAAAAACATATAAATATAATCTTACACTTCTACGCCTAAGTCAGTCAGCAACGCGTTCAGAGAACAGTAACTCTGCGTCCAACCCGGGATAAACAAATATTGGGTACAAAAATACACCGAATATGTTAATCTACATTTTTTTCATACATGTTACCAGGCCTCATAAAATTTTAAAATTCGAAAACTCTTAAATATACGGACAGTCCGATGTAATTCTAAAACTTTAATATTACCATAAAGTTATACTCTAGTACATTGAAAGCACACTTAGGGACGCTGGACGCGCCTCAATATCGTATTAATATAAGAATATCGATGTTGCTCGCTACTCTATAGTTTATAAATTTCAAAAAACGCCTCATTAATTATTATTATTATTTTATTAAGTTTGTGCATTGACTTTTAAAAACACTTTCAAATTAAAATAAGCGTATGCTGTAATTATTGTTACAAAAAAGACTATATTCTCTGTGCTAATGCATAAGAGTTTATTATTTCTTTTTATTTTTTGTAAACAACTTAACAATACATTGTGAACTAATTATTGTAAAAAACAGTATATACAAAGTTTAATAACATAAAATATGGTGGATAACAAAATAACCAAAAGAATGCCCACAATTTGTAGCAGCACAAACGATCCTATAGCCTACTGGATATCTTACTCTTAATATCGATTCCCTACTCTAACGACCCACAGTGCTTAAAAACCTTACAGCTGAAAAGACTTAGATACGATGCGTAATTTAAGTACATTTTTCTATTTTAATTTTTTCTGGACGAACGAAATATTTATGAATAACATATTCTAATAAAACTTATATATAATACGAGATGAAATTGTGGTATGAGAACGTGACGAAGCGTCCGCGTTTGGCAGTAAATCTGAGACAATCAGCTGTTCGCTGTCCGCCATCTTGCAGCGGCGACAACGGTTTTATCAAAACGTGCGCCCGGACTATACGTGTTAAAAGCAGAAAACCGTCAGACTACGGACTTCACAACTAAAATTGGTCATCAAAACAGATGAATCACAGCCTGATTTTGTGTCCCTTCCGACGAATTTTGCGGCAAGGGTGTAGATGTGTCAAAAGTTAAGGACCGGGCGATCCGGGTCCGACATACTGAGCTAGGCACTAACAACTGGTTGAATCCGGGAGTCATACACAATAATAGTATCATAATACGTATGGGTGACTGTAAATGAGACTGCGCTACCATGATAAATACAAAAAACGCAAAAATGAGATCATCATAAAGGGGTTAATTAATTAATTAATAATGACGGTGGTACAGCCATGTCATTGGCGGGAATGCGTTTCTCTTAAAGACGATTAACAACAAACAACGCAACGACACGCGTGTCATGGCTGCACTGGACTGCACAAAGTGCGGTATACCAATGTGATTGTATGCATCTTTAAACGACACACGCGAATCAAAATCGACGACAGTCTTTTAAATCTCCCTTCAACAATTCGTGGTGAACATTGGGTCGGACCATACGCCCGTTAACATCAAGGTCACATCTGGGGGGCACGAGAAGTCTAAATGCGAACCGGAACTGTTAGAGGCGGTTTCAAAGGAGTCGATGTCGTCGAGCACGTCTAGGCTAAAATCACCGTCAACTTGCAAGAGATCGGTGATTGTGTCCAAATCTGCAAGGGTGTTGTCTTGGACATGTAGTTTGTCGTCTGGTTCCTTCTTTATATAGCTGGGAAGGGCACAAACGCGACTTACGTCCGTTGTGTCCATTAGGAGGGAATCATCATATAAGGTTGCACTTTCTGGGGAATCTGGAGTGTCACATGTGGGACTGGATGGAACTTTTGCATGGGTTGCAAGAAAGCTTACAGGTGGGAGTGTGGTTGTAATTGTGGCAGGTTTTATTGTTTGTTGCTGCCTACCCAAACCTAGTCTGTCTTTTAATTTTGATGTGACATCAGACGTGCTACTACGTCTCATTGGGAGGTATGACCTTTTTTCGGTTAAAGAATGATTATTATTGCTATCGTTCCTTTGTAACTTTGTTGGGGTTTTCTTTGATTTTTTAGAAGAAGAAACACCTTTAGGAGCTGGTTTTGCGGTTTTCTTTCTGGGACGGTACTTGTAGTCCGGATATTCTTTTTGATGAAGCTGGCGAAGCCTTTCCGCTTCTTCGATGTAGGGCTGGCGATCTTCATCATTGAGCTGTTTCCAGCGACGTCCCAATCTTTTGGAAATTTCTGCATTATGCATATCTGGTTGCATTTCGCAAATTTTTCTACGTTCAATTTGAGACCAAACCATGAAGGCATTCATTGGCCTTTTGATGTGGTTAGGGTTATTCTTTTTTGTCTGTAACAAAAAGAAAAAGTGTAATTAGAGGCGCCAATAGATTTATTGTCGATTAATCATAAAAAAATTCAAATGGGCGAAAAATTGATAGATAAAAATAGATCTTAGCACGTGTTAATATAAACAAAACCGATTAATCGTGACTACATTTTTGTCTTGACAGGCTAGAGAAGCCAACCCATTTATCAAAAGCAGCAAGCAAGGACAATTAGACAATACCGTCCAAATAAGGCTGCTGTCCTTTCACAACTGTTCAAATGGTATGCGCAAGCACGGAAGCTGCTTCAAAATAGTGCTAAAGTAAATCCTCACGCAGACCTCGCATCAAGGATCCGACAAAACGTGAGATACTTATGTATATGCGCGTTTATAACAAAACACACATAGTAATTGAATCGCTTATATATACTACCATACGGGTATTGAATATTTATTACGACTAATTGGTTTTTCTGATACTAACAGGCAGTTTAGATTGTTTTCTTTATTGCGAACTCATAAATTATATTAAAACATCGTTTCGTGTTGTAATCAGCTTGTTAAAATTGGGTATTCAGATATATTCGGAGAAGAAGCAGGGCGTATAAAAGCTTCTTTTATATAATAGTATATAAATATTTTATGAATTCTATCATGCAAATTATTAGAAAGTAATTACTGTAAAACCAGCGACCGCGCCGAAAAGGATTGAACATACCACGGAATTTCTAAATAATGTTAAAACCTTGTCATCGAGTGTTCCGATATTAATATTGTATAATCCTCGGTGTTTAAAACTTTATGGAAATTAATTTTGTGGAAATTTTTGATTAAAACCGCTGAATTTTTATATTCTAGCACAATATACTTGTATATAAAAGTTAACTTTATTATGAAATATGAAGTGATAAAATTAAGGAATCACTACTAAAGCTCATATGGGTGGTGTACCCCAAGGGTCAAGTTTAGGGCCTATATTAGTTTAATAAATTGATTTAATAATGTAATGATGTTCCTCAGGGGTCAAATCTAGAGCCTCTATAGCCATTAAAGATTCATTTAAGTGTAGTAATGGTTTCGTTTGGATCACATACTAGTTCATTAAAGATTGGTATATTAATTAGTAGTCCATCTCAAGGGTTTTAAATTTAAAGCCTATATTAGTCTATCAAAAAATTGTGCAGTAACTGTGTTAAAATCCTAAGAAAATAAATTTAGAGCAAATGGGGTTACTTTTAAGAGTGCCCCTGTTAAATGCTAAATTATCATTTTTACGAGGGAATACAGCTAAGACGTCTTTTACTCCAGAGGGTTAATTAAATTATTTATAATATTTAATTACGAGTTAATGGGAAGGTCGCCAAGGAAGTTTCTGATAGAAACACGAAAGAGAGTTGTTAAGTCAGAAAATTAAGAGCAAAGAAGCCGTAACAAAGGGTCGTAACAATGTTTATGTCATCTACATAAATGTTTGATGTTTCAGAACGACTTAACTAAATTTTGAAGGGTCAAAGAAATATAAAGACTTTATTAACGCGGTGTATGCTGCATTGTTCGGTTAATGTTTGGCCACACATACACGTAAAAACAGGGTCCTAAATAGGCAGAGAAATAAAAGATTAACAAATTCCATTATCGTGATATCGCAGGCTGTTCCAAAAACACCAAGAGCCTCTATATAAAAGCCGTGCCAACCACTTTGCCTAATTAAACAAAGCATAAAACTTTTATTTCCCACCAGTTATATTTTCCTTTTTACCCTCTAGAATGGAATTTCCTTTAAATAAATCCTCCGACACGCGAGCTTATTCGTCTTTATCGAATTTGTATCGAGCACAACACAATGAAAGCTGGTTAAGTGCGTGATGTGTGAGAATTTCGGTTAAAAACGCAGCTGTCTATCGTGTAAACACACGCGTGTCTAAATAAATGACGTTTAAATGATACGTTATAGGAGGGGTATTAAAGGTGTAATAGGAGGCAAACAAAGCTTGTCGATACTCCTACCAACTTTGATTTGATTGACAACTGTGTTGAATTTTCTTTTTTTATCATCGTTAGCCTTTTTGAAAAAATACTAACTCAAATAAACAGGAAACGCGTCATGCAGATATATCTCCTACACCATCCAGAAGAGTAGCAGGCATATGTTGGAAAAAAGCTTTCTCAACTAGCACATCTATGAATTAGCAAGTCGTCCATGTGTGGTCATTATTTATGCAAAACAGTGTACATTTCTTTTTTCGAATCGACCGAAAAGGTCTCTAAAAAAGCATTACACTTTAATTCGTCCAAATTTACATCGGAGCCATTCGCGGGAAAACCATTATATATAAACCTTTTCGTTGGCCCGGTTCCGTAATGCCCAGGATGGCTATGAACTCAAATAGGCGAGACCAAAACATAAAATTTAATGTCTCCTACATTATACGATAAATCCCGGTTTACAACAGGGGGAGTATAATCTTATATTTTCACTGTTTTTACATTTAAACACTTCGTCGGAATATCCACATTTAAATATACATAACCCTAGAGGGAATTTGGCATCAAACTGTTCGTACAAAATTGCATTCTGAATGTTTTAACGGGCTACGTTTGGTAGGGTTTTTTCTCAGGTGGGATGAAACTTAATGTTTAACGACGATTTTATTCTCTTTAAGTGCTTACCATTTTCGAGTTAATATCACCCCCTGCTAAAATTAATTACATTAGGGATCACATTAGAATACAAAATGGATCACTTGAATTTTCAGAGAAAAATTATTATTACAAAAGCGGGAAAATGTGGAGTATATTTTTGCTGTGACGCAAGGGCTCCCATTATTTTACTATTATAGAGCGTGTTTCTCTTCTACGGTAGCTTTGGAAGGAAGATTTATTATCGCAAGTAGTAGTGAGTCCCGGTGAAACCGATCTACAACACTTTCAATAGTCATCTATTGTGCCAATGATTAAGCGATACACCGAGCGCTTTCGATAGTAACAACACGGGATTTGCTATTGTTACAACAAAAGTTATAAATCATTACTAATGCTTGCAACAAGCACTTTACATCCGTTAGTATTATTAATAATGCAAATATGTTCTAATTTACTCGATATTATTATGCAGAAACGGAAAAAAGAAACGTTTCAACATGAATACTATTACGTATATAGTAAACTGGATTATATGCATGCAGTTTTTGCTTGAATGATTTTCTCTCCCACATTTAAGACATCGATAAAAGTAACTACATATTATCTTCGTCATGATTTCTTAAAACTTAAGACATTCTTAAAGATTTTATTGAGATACTTAATTACCAGTTTTTTGACAGAGGGGGGGGGGCAAAAACAAGAAGACTCTGGTTAACCTAATCTCGTTTACTGAAGATATGCCATCTTTGCTATAATTTCATACTAACTTTAGCAAAGTTATAACTGGCTTCATAATTTCATCATTTGAAGAACTTTCTGTAAGTCTTGAATCTCTGTTCCAGTTCTTGATCAGCTTCTATTATGCATGCAGTCAAGTCAACTGTAGCCAGATGGATTTTGGTAAGAAATGCATTCGATTAGATTTACCGATTAAGGACAAGTCTAAAAAGCAAAAGCAGCAGCCAAGTGAAATAAATGCATAGCAAGCCTAAGTTTTAAGTTTTCTTCCTAGAACAGATAAACAAAAGTTACGATGCCATTCCTTCTGGCAGTCTTTATTTAAGTTGTAGTAATTGTGTTTCAGAAAAAGGGGAAGCCAAGACTAACATCCTTCCGTGTAAGAAGCCCTAAATGGTTAGAATAAGTTGGATTAAGGTATTTAATTGAATAATGCGGAATGAATATATTTTTTGAGTGGCTCATTTTGGGATTAGTATGTGCTGGTAATAATAATGTATAATGACTAAATTCAATATCTCTTTCGTACAGGGTTAGAATAAGTTCGACTGAGGTACTAATTATGATTATTTTCATCAAACAACGAGGACCTTGAAATATCTTCGAGTGGCTCGTTTTGGGTTGGTATGTTTCAAAAATCCCTAGCAACAAAATTTATCCAGGACATTTAAAACCTATTTTAAGAGGGTTACAAATCTCATTGTTTATATCAAACAAAGCTCTAAAAGCTTTTACATGGAAAGCTATTAATACAATGAAGCGCCTTTTGCAACCTGCACTTTTTTCTACTACATGGTCACACAGAACGCATTAGTTTAAAAGCGCTACCCGGAAGGCTTGAACAATAAACCAAAGAGGCCGAGATATAATAACAATAGCTTGCTTGCAAAAACAATATTGTTCTTCCCGGCTTACAAATTCAATCAATTAAGGCCAGTTTTTACAGTAATTGTTCCCAGCTACGATAAACAAGTACGCTTCTCTCTTTGAAAATGTCGTGACGAAATCCCACTGCGAAAAGCTCTCCTCCTGTGGAGGAGAAAAGCTCGACCAAGGTTGCGTATAAATGTAATTTCGAAAATGTAAGCTCTTGAAAGATAAAGAGGAAAAGGTCGGAGCTTTTATAAATAAAGACAAACGAAATCCTCTCTCAGCCTTTTCTATTATATAAAATTGTAGCTTTTGTCAGTACAGGGTAAACAATAAATATGTACAGGAATTCAATTACTACTCTCAAGTGAGTACCGGAATGAGTAGACAACGAAATGAACTACATAAACATAATCTCTTAGACAGAACTAATTTTCTACTTGAATTTTCTTCTTCCAGTGGAAATCGAAAAGGAATAAAATGAATCATCATTATTTTGCGGTTTAAATGGAGCAACTCGTGATTCATGCGAGGATATTTGTATTAAAATCACCACCAACCATAAGATCCGCAGTAAAGAAGGAAGTTGATATACAGTGATTTTAGTTAAAAATTTTAAATTAATAAAAATGTCGTAATCGCAAACTATAAATTTTACTTTATCTGACATAACATTCATTTATAGTTGGACAAACTACCCTCATTTGTGTAGGAAAATAGGAAAAACAAATCGTTGCAGTCATTTGTTCTATTCCTTTGCTTCTCTTTATATCTAGCAGGACAATAAAAACGACGTCGTTTGCGAAATTCATTAACCGTTTAAGGAAATAGTTTGAAGCACGGGGGCTTTCTTTAAAAGAAAAAAAAATCGCATTTTCACTTCTGGATCTCTCGAAGGTACACGCGTGCATAGCAGACCGTGCGTGTAGGGAATGTCAATCAGCTGATCCTTGTCCGCCATGACAGCGGCGCTAGACGTGATCCGAACTGAACGCTATGTTCAGCTGTTTAGGATGCGGCGACTTTGATTACTTGCTATTCATGCCTTGTGCT
Organism: Agrypnus murinus; assembly: GCA_929113105.1. Taxonomy (NCBI): domain Eukaryota; kingdom Metazoa; phylum Arthropoda; class Insecta; order Coleoptera; family Elateridae; genus Agrypnus; species Agrypnus murinus. Next base: position 158,648,137 of record OV816026.1, read on the forward strand.
TTGAGACCATGGGACAAAGGACCTTGTTAGGAAAAAGACAACTTCCTTTTTCTTTTCTTTTTTTTTGAAGAAAATCCCCATGTTTCTTTCAGTATCACCTCAAGAGAAATGATCTTGATATTATTATATCAAAAAGAAAAACAACCTTTGCGGTTCTTCCGTTATTGATTATAATAAAATTATAAAAGTTAATTAATCATGAGGACTCACCCTAGAATTAACATTTTTACTCATCATCATCCCATAACATATTATTACGGTTATTAAAACAAAGGTGGTATTGTTTTAATAGTTTAACAAATAATACAAACTTTTACATGCTACTGACAAGTTGTTATTAAGTAAACTAGGTAACTTATACATGATAATGACTTAGAGGCGCGCAAGGTTATCTGATATTGTGTTGCATCTCACGTTGCTGTTCGCACTAGACTGCACGACTTAATATGGTGCATGTATGCCCGGAGACATATTAATGTCTTAGATAATTTATGATCACCAGGTTGAATTAACTAGATCTTCTACTTTTAAAAACTTGTTCCGATTTTTATCTACGAATTCTAGGCAATTAAAGCGTCACTACTACTATTTCAAAAGTAATTTCTTGAATATTCCCATTACGTACAGTCATAAAAATTAGGAGAAATCGGACACTCACAGAAAAAAGAATCCCATGGTTCTCTAATTTTTATGATTTTGACCAGAAAGAACATTAATTAAAATTTTCTTATATATTGATGTGATATGGGTTTACGATTTGTGGTCAAGATAAATTATATTGGTATTATGTGGTTGCCCAAAATGAATGGTCAATATATTTCATTACTGTTGTAGGTTCTTTTGGTACTATTTGGGCGTTTGTTGGAATTTAATGATTTATCCAATAAAGCTGGTTCCTTATAACGATCAGTTATATTTGATGCCTCCAAATCTCATCAGATAGATAGCTGGCCTTGAATAAGTGGACCTCACGAGCTGTTTTGGTCCTATTCCTAACCCTCAACCGTATGTTTGACATAACGAGTATCAAATGTATAATGAAAACTCTCCACATCTCTCGCTCTGTAAGAGTTTCGATGATAAGCTTTAAAACTAATTCTTCATTTGATCCAATTCTGGAAACCCGTTAAAAAAGCACTTAATAGCGTAGAACATTTGAAGTTTTCTCAGTGCGTGTAGATTTCACTGGTTTGGTTTGGTTGGTACCATGTGCAGTGAAATAGTTACTTTGCAGTTGTTTGGTTTTACCTTCAAATGCCAACTTGGACTTTGTATAAAGTTTCTACAATTGGAATTGGTAGTTCAGGAAAAAGCTTGCAAAAGGTCCTAGCCAATACTCTTGTGCACTCATAAGAGATGCTGGGAAAGTTAACCCATCATATCCATAAATATTCTTAAGAGCAGGCTAATTGAGCTTTCTAACGGCATTATTTCGGTCCACTTAAATTTTTCCAAATCATTGCCATTATTTTACAATTTTGCAAATAACACCTTAAGCAATAACTACAACAACAACATAACGCAATTCTATCAACTCATCGAAGAGAAGACTTACTTCACAGTCTAGTGCATTAATTTCCTATATACACAATTGTGAAATGATTTAATTAAGCTTGCACTGATGAGAAACGTAGTACTCAACAACAACACCTTGGCCCACTTTGATAATTATGCCGATTCGTTTCGCATGGAAGCGCATCGGGCAAGCAGCAAAAAAGAATTACGTAATTAATTAGATATACATCCAAGAGCGATTATAATAAACAAGAAAATTCCAATTGCGTATATCTACTAGATAGAGTGTGCGAATGATAGAGTTTATACCTTGATACGGATCGGATTAAAAGGAAGCTCGTTAGGGTAATTAAAATGGCCGTAATGCGTATTTAGGCGAGAAAGGCCATGAGCGAGTGCGATTAACGTTACTGAACCGTCCACCACATTACCTAACTACCAGAATATACCGAATTGTCTATTGATTTCCAGTTTGCTCGAGCTTTTTTCCTAATTGGGCTCGTTAATGCTTTTTAATGATAAAGAGTCAACTTTGTGGTCCGCCGAGTATGGGCTTGCTATTAAAAGCGTCCGTTAGTGGTATGGTGTGGTTCGGCCAAAAAAAGGCACAAATTGTCTGTCGATGTCAGCAATCATAAAAATTAAATTTACTGTCTATAAAACAATAGAAAAATAATAATGTACTGGCTGGGCTAATAAATTAAGAGAATATCGTGGTACATGCAAGCACTGAAGTTTTAAAATTATTTTATTGCATATTAAAAACCATAAAATGCAACTGCGCCTGTTACTGTTTGTAAGAGAATGTTTACTTTTACCGCTCTAGTGCACTCCTTCAATAAGCCAAATTATTATGCATTCAATTTTGCTTTTCGAAAAGGTCGATGTAGTAAAACAAGAACAGGAGGAAGAGAGAGAACAGTAGATACAGAAAAACCACTTAAATCGATTTGCTCACTGTCCATCTTAATTACCGACCAAACAATGTCTTAAGTAAATTGAATTGTATCCTACATTCATGACTTCCTCCATGTTCGATTTGTGCAACACTCACACACATCCGTCTACTCACTCACACACACACACACAAGTTTTCCTCGCCCTATAAAATCCAATTTCGACGTCGCATGCGAGGTGTCGCGGAGGCCATAAAAACTGGCGATAAGCAGAAAAACACGGGCAATAAAGAAACACATTTTTCCTGGCCCTTTTTTAGAATTTCCTCATAATATTTATAGACGGGCAAACAGAAAAGAGATAAAACAGTTTTTGAGGTCGTTTTGTTTCCTCAATTGGAACTTACCAAAAATATACACACGTGATACGCACATACACACATCGCTTCCTCCAAAACCAAGGTTGACGCAATGTTATTCCGACCTTCAGGATGGTATCACTGCCGTTTCCGGCACGGGAAACGCGTAATACTTTACACTTGTAGTTGTTTAAAGTCCGTTTATCAACTAGATAAGCCAACGATTTGCTGCTGTAGTAAGTAGTTAGTAAATGAAAAAGAAAAAGGTCGAGTTAAGAAATCTTACCTTCAAGACTAGAGGATGGTAGTAATTGTTTTAATTTCGAAATGGAAATGAATCAAGAAGCATCTTGAGAGCATTGAAGTACTTCCTGTTTGAATCACCCAAAGAGAGTAATGAACAACAAAAAAGGCAATCTGCTCAAAGTTCAAGGAAAACTGAACGACAATTTACCAATTGTAGTGTTACCCTGAGGCCTATCGCAAGCCTGACTAATGACTATCTAAAATGATGGTTAGTTAATTGTTATTACGATTTTTGTGTTTCTAAGGCTTTTAATTTAAGATGATTTTCTTGAGAAATTAACCACTACATCAACCCTCCATTCCCCAAAAATGCTAATAATTACCTCTCTGTTGAATATTAATGGAAAAAAAGTATTTGCTGTGGTTGTCGATTATTCAATTTTTTAGAATTACTACAAACGTGACATTATGCCATCAAATTCTCTCCCCGTATAATATAGGTCACAATATGTATTTGCGATTCCACGAATTCTATTTGAGCGTCACCTTCGATTGCTTTATAACTTCTCGTTGTTCGTGGAAAGCGTTCGAATTTTTCCAGGAAGGCGTGTACTGTTACTATTAACCCCTTCAACGAATTTTGTAGATCTAAAATATTAAGGAAAATTGTTGGGAGGTTAAAAATACATGCTTATGATTAGCTTGCTTAATGTTAATGGTTCTAGGGGTTTCAATCGCATGAATAGATGAAATGGGAAATCACTGTCGATTTCCTTAAAGCAGAGGTCGACAACCTTTTGTATCACTCATTAACAATTTTTTTTCGCAGATCGGGGGTAAGAATAAAACGCTGTCATACGTAAGAAATCTATTCGTGGATCTGCTTGAGTGGTGCGGCGGTAATTAGTTGAAACCACTCAGCGGAGCACTGGTTGCTGACTCTTGCCTTGAAGTATTGCCCCAATTATTATGTTAGGTTAACACGTACTACTACTTAGCATGTCCATTTGATGGTTTAATGTAAATCTAAGCCGGATTATTAAATGCGTAGGAGGGGGCAGAGGTGGTGGAGCAGGGTTTTTTATTTTCGTTAAATTGCCCAAAAACAAGGGAAAATGAGTAAGAACAGGCACTTAATAAATTATGGCAGTAATAAAACTAAGTTATAGAGAGCACAAAGTTTTCACGAACGATAAATTTCACTTTCAATTACATTATACTCGTACAAAACAGCGGTGTTTGTTGCATTTTCTTATAGGTTAGCTGCTTGTTATTATTACACATTATGGGGAAAGTGTGCATGCATTTAGTGTTGCGTAATTTCGCGCAGTGTAACAGAAGGAAAACATGCAGAGCAGAACAAATTACAAATTTACTTTGCCAAATTAGATTACCATAAGAGCTTGATTTTCTGCCAGGAGCGAAGAGAGAGAGAGAGAGAATTCGGTTGAAATTTTATTAAATATTTCTAAACGACTACGACGTCGACGTCGCAAGTTGAAAACTTGCTTAAAAAGTTTCAGAAACTAAAAAAAGAACCGCAAACAAACAGTGTGACATCGACGTTGAACTTGCGAAAACTACTTTTCTCGTTTTCAATTTACCCTTTCTATTTTTCCTTCCTAGCGTTCTATCCTTAAAAATTAAGGAAATTGCCTCGATATCAGACTAAATCATCTTTTGCTGCTTGCTACAAACGTTATGGTTTATTCTGCCCGTAGAAAAACAGAGCAAATAAAAAAAAAACTTGGAGCAATAAAAAAAGTTGACTTTTTACGGTGATCTAGTAGTCCATGAACCGCATGACCTGCTGCGATCCACCTCATATCTCTACTCAGTTGTTTAGAGTCGTGCCGTTGTTTCTCGTGGCTCGGCACACTTGATTTATTCTCGAAACCAGTTCTTGCAGCGATGCTTCTCTAACTGCGGTTATTACAGATATTTTATATTCCGTGTTCTATCTCCCAGTACGGATTACGATACAGAAATGATAAATGGAGGTTTATGAGTTATTACCTAGGTTTTGTGCAATTTTCAATTACGATTTTTTTCTTAATTCAAATGAATACACCGTTAGATTTGACGCTGACGCTGCCTTTTCTCATAGAATTCTTACTACACAAACAACAGATACGAAGAGAATAATCGATGTTGATAGATTATTATAGGCAACTTCCTATATAATTATAGTTTAAATATAATTTATTTAACTTTATAAAAACGACTAATGAAGCGCAACTAAGAAGATAAAAATCACAAGATACGGTTCCTGTGTAACACGACCAATCATAAGTTTTCTATGTATAGCAAAAATAACCCCATCAAAATAAGTTTGCAATCAATTTTCCGCATTCATCGTTAATTATAAATAACTAACCTGCATATATGGACAGGCGCTAGACGCTTCTAGATTTTTAAATAATAAATAAGATTAAATTTTAAATTAGAGCGTGAGAGAAATTCAAATGATGACCGCACGGTCTTGCATTTTGTATTGTTAACTTATAAAATGCATCTTACTACCTCTACTATATGAAATATTAAGTATATGATTACAAATCAATCAAAGAGTAAGAATAGGTTCATGCGCAGTTTATTATGTTATACCCTAATATCTGATTGGAATATTGCCCGAAAGGTTAGTTAAGGGTGGTGAATCTTGGAAAGAAGGTACTACTATGGAAATCAAGATGTCGTTGTATTTGGCCTCGTTGGGTGCATCATCTTGTTCCATTCCCTATTTCTATAATTTTATCTTTGCAGAGCTTACCGAGCATCATATTGATGAAAACTTAAATGATCGAAAGTACAGAAATTTCAATCACCCTCTACAGATCTTAACTAGTTTTTCAATTAAATAATCGGCATTTGGAGGAAAAGACAGTAAGACAGCAAAACAGGAGAATACTTTTGAAATTCCAAAGTCCAAAGTATTTCTTGGACAAAATTTTCGGAAGATTCTGTAGATCTTTCGATCATAGGCATAGAAAAGGTAATAGCAAAACCAAGTGTTAAAAGAATATGGCTTTTAGCTTTCTGGGCTTTTGTTTTATTTAAAGACAATCGAGGATTGCCGTAATTTAATTCAAGTTGTAGTTCATACTTACTATACACTTTTACAGAAAGCCATATGACCAATGTGATTGACAGAATGGAAAAAGTAGGATTCATAAACTGGTCCTAACCTTCTTATAAATCGGTTACTAGTCTGGGCTTTGGTCTAGTGGATTTTAACGTAAGATTGCATTTGGTGTAATTTTGGTATAATAGGAAGAAATACCTTAATGACTGCATATCATCCTCTGTTATTAATTTATAATTGTATATGGCTGTAGGATTTTCAATTTTGATTAAGTCTGATCAGTTGCAAAAGTGTCACAGCTTTTATCAGTCAGGTAGAATTTTCCACAAGAGTAGTACTGGGCGAAAATCTCCCTTATGGGTCATAATAGATATAATTTAGCACAAGCGCACGTTTTCGAATACAGCAGTTCTAGCACAAAATATTCTCATGCACGATTATTCCTTCTGACATTTTTATTGTATGTATCAAAATGTTTTGCCGCTCGAGTACGTACCACTTGTATAACTGCAGGTGTTTTCGAACTGAGCAGCTTAATACCCGGTGAAGTAAGTGTCGTAAGTTGTGATATAAATACATAAAAGTGAATTATATTTTAAAAATGCATATGTTTTTTTCTAATTTCACACAAACGTCAAAAGTTGTAGAAAGTATTGAAAGAGTATACAAAAGCGTTTCTGCCAAATCGAGGCGTCAACTACTTCTGGAAATCACTGTACACCTTGTTAGGAATATTTTGATAATACCTGGAAATATCTGAAAATACTTGATGTTTTTTAAAGTATTCCCAAAAACTGAAAATCACTAAGTTTTTTAAAAAGCAGTTGATCTTCCGGGATCAACCACTGCTGGAAATCACTGTACACTTTGCTAGAAACACTTTGGAGATTCCTGGGCATACCTGGCGATACTTCGAAATACCTGGGAATACCTAAAAATATCTGAGAACATTTGAAAATACGCGAGAATACTTGGAAATGTTTTTCCACCAACCCGATGTTTTTTGTTCCCAAAAACTGAAAATCAATGTAGGTTTTTGGGCAGTGAACCCTCGGGATCAATCACTGTTGGAATTGACTGTACGTTAACTTGAGAATACCTGGAAATGCATAGAAATACCTGGGAATACTTGAAAATACCTGATGTTTTTGAAAGTATCCCAAAAACTGGAAATCACTGTACGTTTTTGTAGAGTGGTTGGCCCCGGCAATCACTGCTGTAAATCACTGTATACTTTGCTGAGAAGTACCTGAAAATACTTTGGAAATACCTAAGAATTCTTGGAAATATGTATTTGGGAATATTTGGAAATTCATGGAAATAACTGACGATACTTCGAAATACCTGGGAATACTTAAAAATATCTGAGAATATTTGGAAATACCCGAGAGTACTTGAAAATGTTTTTCCACCAACCTGATGTTTTTTGTTTCCAAATATGGAAATCATTGTAGGTTTTTTGGGAAGTGACCCCTTATGATCAATCACTGCTGGAATTGAATGTACATTAACTTGAGAATACCTGAAAATGCTTAGAAATACCTGGGAATATTTGAAAATACACGATGTTTTTGAAAGTATCCCAAAAACTGGAAATCACCGTACGTTTTTGTGGAGTGGTTCACCCCGAGTGCTGTAAATCACTGTATACTTTGCTGGGAATACTTTGGAAATACCTGAGAATAATTGGAAATATCTGCCTGAGAATATTCATGGAAATACTTGGAAATATCTGATGTTTTTTACAAGTATTCCCAAAAAGTGGAAATCACTACGTGTCTTTAAGGGATGGTAATATACGCCTCATTTAGGATCTAAATATGAAGAGCAAATTCTTTGCAAATGAATACTAGGATTAATTGTTCATACCAAACAACAAGATATCAATGGAAGATTGTTATAAGTGCGCCATTTGTTCTGAATCTCTACATTTCTGCTACATCAGAAATAAAAAGTATGAAATACACCAGATACGTGCTAGTGTTGTAGTGTGACCAAAAGCGGAATACTAGTTAATAATCAATCACACTGAGATAAGGCTAGCTATACCAAGACTAAAATCTTAGTATCGGACAAAATTGGTACTTCCAAATTTTTGGAATTTAGTTTTTCGACACGCAAAGCACTCTTTGATTAAAACAAACTCAAGATTAAACCTGACCAGGATACGTATAAACGTGTCCAAGTAAGATTTTACTATTGTAGGAATAGCCAGACCAATAGCAACCTTCTCAAGTTGACGTTTAGACCTCTTTCTACCTGCTTTTGTTATCTCGAAAAATTTGTAGGATACGAATTACATCCATTTTATCCTAGGATGATAAATAGTTCCTGTTTTAAGCATATACAAGACGTGCTTTATGCGTTCTATTGTCTGATAATGAACAAAATCTTTTTTGAATAGTCGCTGCTTTGCCAATAACTAATTCGAAAGGATGCTCAAATCAGAATTTACTATTTTGAAAGCTTTCCACTCCACAATTCATGTTGAGAGTACTAGCTGAATTCCAGCAGTCCTATTGAAACCAATGTTTTTCGAAAACAGGTTGCTATGAATTATGTTAGTGGTTCAAATCGATATTGGGCGAACTCTAGAAGAGCAAATGTTTTCTAATGAACTACTTTGAAGCAAATACTTTTTTTTCCCAGGGCACTTCCAGATGCTAGCTAAGAAATGTTTAAAGAACTGGGACTGGAAACTATTACTACTCAAATTGCTGTAATTCTTTTGCAGTATAAAATGCGTAAAGGAAGTGTAGATAATTGAAATGACTTACTTCACATTTCATGTTGGAGTTCGATGGCCAAATCCCAACAGTTTATTTTTCTATTGAAACCTGTGAATTCTATTAAAGGTTCAATCTGATATTGGGCGATCTCTAGAAGAGGAAGTAATGAAGAAAACGTTTTTTAACGAACTACTTTGACGCACAGACTTTCCCTAAAAACACTCCCTGATGTTAGCTAAGAAATGTTTAAAGAAACCCTGGGAACTATTACTACTTAAATTGCGTAAAACACACTCGACTTAATTTTTTTCCAGTATAAAATGCGTAAAGGAAGTTCGTAATTGAAATTAATATTAACATCCTTTTAGTTTCGCCATCCATTAAGGTAGAATTTAAATAAATAATTAGAACAACCATAAAATCTAATATTTGCATAAAATATATATGCATCCTGAGTACATAAATGTTAGAAAATAACAACATTTAGCAAGAGTCTCGCAAGAGGAAGCATGACATAATGATAAATAAAATTGATAAAAATTGAAATGCTACATAAAAATGCCATAGCACACTAGAATTTTTAAATAAAATTCCTAACACGTGTATATGTCAGCCTGTCAAATATCAGATAAATCAAGAGTGAAGAGGAATTTCTTTGTGTGTCCAAAATTTGATGCGCGTTTCTCCTTTTTCTAAAAGTCTCCTACTGCGATATGACAGTCACCAAATTTAACGGAACAAAACCTATTAGGAAAATACATTCGAATGTATAGTTAAATAAAAATAACAGAATGGGAGGCACGATGGATGAATGTCAAAAGCAAGTTGAGGAAAGAAGGATTCCGTAACCTAAAACTCGACGCATAATAATGATCAAAGCTCTCAGCTTTGTGTGCTTTTATTTAGACAAATTTCTTTAAGCTACCGGATATCTCTTTAACTACAGGGATTTTAATTTTTTTGACTTTTTTCTAACTAATTTGTGCTGTTCTAGTATGATGTCATCTACAAAAAAGATCTGGTTTTGAAATGAAAACATAAACTGGTAATTACTCAACTTGTGGACTGCTTGAAATACTTTCATACTACCTTGAATTCGTGAGGAGTTTTTTCCTCGGTCGGTTATGATTATAAAATACCACGACTCGTTATTGTATTGTATATCTAATATAGCAATAAGGAAGAAGTTATAAATTTCCTCATGATAAACAAAATGGTCATTATTGAGAAAAAAGACAATGAACTCTAAAAAAGTAAAAAAAATGTATTCAACGTTCGATTGATTTCTTTATCCTTGAAAGCAAGTCATCAGTTTGAATGAATATAAAAAAAAATTTATTTATTTGGACAAATACTTTTCATGTTTGTATTCTAATACTAATGTGCCCTTTTTCCAATTTGAACCATCAAGGCTACCTACCAACAACTAACTACATACATACATCAATACTAATATAGTTGCTCTATTACATTTTTTTGGGCAATTAGTAAGTATCACATACTCATTTAATAATTTCGGACATTGATCTTTTGTTGCCTAGGCATTAACTCAAGGTGTCAATTTAAAGCTATAGAACGTTTCATGATCAAAAGCATGAACGGAATATTCCGTTGCTCTAAGAAAAGCGTGCAATTAATGTTTAAACATTATTATATAAAACTGGATCATACAAGGAAACGTGACTTGCTTTTTATTAATTTTTTTGACCGTTCACGTCTATTCGTTCGAAGCTATAATTTTGCCTAAAAACGAGTGTATGAGTTATACGGGTCCTTTAAATATTGACTGCTATTAACGTCAACGCAGTACACCGACGATAATCAAAATCAGTTATCAAACAATCACACAAATACTATAAATAAGTAACAAATGGCGTGAATAATAATTTTTAAGGACGTCTGTTCTCTAACCCACACATCGATTTCAAACAACACCTAATGACATGGCACATGGGAGCTTTGCAATCATAAAGCAATCAGAGTAGAGAATGTAATTTTAACCGTTTCTTTTTTCTTTCTCGTTTTTAATTTTATTTTTCCAACAGTAGGAAACATTACTGCACTAATATGAACCTACATTAATACGATAAGTTCATAGCTACCTAGAGTAAATGCAATTTATTTGCGATTTCAGTTTTTTGAAATGGTGGTTAATGGTAAAGAATGAGCTTGAAAATGATCATGATGATAATGGTAATCTGAAGTAACGTTTATTATCGTAATGGATCGTTTCATGTGGTATGTAGTTACTTTTATGATTTTTATCATGGAAGTTGCTTTTATAATGATTTCTACTTTGCGTTGAACTCTATGAGCTATTTAAATGAGCAAGTTCGCATCATTAACTGGTACGGATGTACTATTGGGCTGGCTTTGATTAGGTTGGAGCAGGCTCGTTACATGTCCTAACGAATGCAATTAATAGGCAAATCATCGTATTTAAATCCAACGCTTCAATATCGAAGCTCTAGTGATCAATTCGTTTTTTTGTACATAAAGTTTCCATAAACAAAAACACGAACTTTACTTCTATCGTGTACTGTTTCTGGCATATAATACACCCTGTAGTCCATATAAGGGCAAAAAGTTCGCAACATATAAGAACATTTATTATTAGGATATCGAAAAAGGATTTTGGGCATACACAGTAAAAAAACTTTTCTAATGTGGATACTCTATAGTGAACGCGAACAATAATTTTTGGTCCCGGATATTTATTTGTGAACACCTGGATAACTTCTAGGTACATTATTGTTTGTAGAAATGTTGTAAGTACATTTTTATAACGGTAATAAATGTTGGGCTTATTCCCAGAAGTAATTATTAGGTAAAAGCCGGGAATTCCAAAATTTGGCATGTTTTGCTTATTATAGTACATAATAAGGTACAACCGCGGCCCACAAAAAAATGGAAACACCAGCATTGATCAAGTTAACACTTTTTTTTTATAATTTTATACACAGTAAGTGGGATTTAACGCTATACATTATTTAAATGTCAGAAGTTTCTAGTATCCTGCATTTAACACGTTTCTTCTTAGTAGTTGTAGAAATGCACATAGAAAGGCACATAGAAATGCGGTAAGTTTGAAAGAAAAAGTTGATGTAACTTAGGTAAAAGGTATTGCACAAAAAGCCAGTGAGAATTTTAAAATGTCTAAAAATTGTGGCACAAATCTTACACAGACAGAAAATGAAAACGATGTTCGATTGAGACAAGTTTCCTTCTGGTGGTGGAATGATTATTATTGACGATAAGATTGTATTCGAATGGTTTTGTCTAGTGCAAACAAACAATATTTAGGTTTCAAGACTGCTGGTTAAAAAAGAAAAGGCAAAATACGCAGCTAGGGAGTGGAAATTCGAAAATTTCATTTCATCAATTTTTTTTGTGGCGAATCTGCCCACGTCAACGAAACAATAATTACAGATTGAATGGCGAAAGTTGGTATAATTTCTATTTTTTCACGTTAATGCATATGAAACCCGATTAAATCCCGAGAGTGTCCGTTATTATAGCAGTTTCACTGTATCTTATCGCGATGTTCAGATCATCGGATATGCAAAGACTATTGTGCACAATTTTTTCAGTTTTCTCATCTCGGCAGTCACTGTATTACATTTTACAAGCTTCCATTAGGACTTTTTTCAGAAAGGAGTTCACCTTGAAATTACTAACTTTATAATTTTGTTTTTATTTAGGGCGATCCAAACTGAAATATTTGCATCTCCCTACCAATCGGTTATGGTTACCAATACTAGCTTCGATATTTTAAATGGAACACCCTATAGTATATGATGGGATCTTTCATTTAGATTTTAGATTTGCAGATCGACCAACTTTCTGCAGAAACATTAACAAAATACACCCATCGCTTTGACTTCGTATATTATTAATATTGCTCGATCATACAACACACTTATTGCTAAACCCAATTGTTTTTTGAGCATGTAGAAATTGATATTCATTCTTTTGACACTTGCATAAGCCATAAGACATAAATTGATTAATTTAGAATAAAATTGACTTTCCTAAGTCAGTTTACAACAATCTGTTTGGGGTGAACTAAATATGCAATTTTTGGGAATTTGCTTAAGCAAAAACTTGGCTTCAATCAATAAATGACCACAAACTATGACGTTAATGATAGAGAAGATGAGATACAGAAGTGTGTAAGCCATTTTGTTCTAAATTGGACAATAATTTATATCTTATGACTCGTGGAGGGTGGGGGAGGTTGAAAAGGATAACAACCCTTAGATGAGAACCCGATAATAACGGTATAAAAGTAGAGATCTGTGTAGGATTCTCAGGGTTAAGTACACGGGAGCCCAAATGTTAGGAAAATAATTCAAGGTCAAGAAATGGGATATTAGAAATTAAGGGCATACCATTTAAGAAGAAATTATTTACATTAACAAACATTTTTCAGGTAAGTCCTGGACTTATGCTCAATTTTCATTGATTTACATTGAGTAATTTACTCAAAATTAACTTTTTTTGGCGTTTTAGATCACATTAATTAAACAAGTATTAAGATATGAATGAAATGTACTCATTAGAAGAGTTTTCAATGAAAATTCGCAAATCAACGAAATTAACCTTTTTCCTATTTACATTTTGAGAAATTCCAGTTGAGCCTCACGTGAAGAATTATTTAGGCCATTTAGGGGATCGAAATCCATCAAATTGCGCATGCAAAATGCATTTAATTATTTTATGGATTGTTTTTCTTTTTAATATAATGTGTTCGAAGTTTTTTGTATAAAATATTTTATCAAGGTCATATTTTGTATGTGGGTTTCTGAATCTGAAGTAACTTATTTCTTTCATTTTGCCGACACATCCAGATTTTGCCACAAGAGGATATGCAAAAAGTGATTACCTACATAAAACCGCAAAGAAATAAATTAATATTAATTCCATGGCCTTCAATTATATTATCGTAGTCTTATCATTTTTTTTTCAAGACTTTTCATAGATCAGAATTTCTGTTGAATTCCCAAAAAGTGTAGCAATGAGGGTTTCTAGTTTCTTATCAATTCCAGCTAGAAAATTATATTAAATTTAGATTGGCACCTATTCTTTAGAAAAATTAAAGAGCATACATACCTAAGCCCCAATATACTTTTCTTAAATCCATAATTCTGCATTTGCTTAAGATTGCCTAAGCCTTTAAGTAGAAGCACAATTTGAACGTGAATCTCCCAAAATTTCTGACAATTTCCAGAAAAAAAAAGTTGATTAAACCACTTGTTTAATTAATTAACTCAAATTCGTTGACTTATATTCTCTTAAAGTCGAACATCTCTAAAAGTTTAAATTGAGTATTCTTTCTAAGTGGAACAATTCAATATTTTATGAATTTACAGAAAAACCCTAAAAATTACTCGACATGTAATTTCCCTAATATCTTTTTAATTCACTTCCAGCAAACTAAATCATCATCTATCTAGCGGTGATCTAAGAGATCATACTTTCGGAAACCAACCAAGAAGAGCAAAAAATCTCATGGACGTCCTGAATATAGCCTTAAATCTCTGAAGTCTAATTCTAAAAGTTGAACCATCGCGAGCAAGAAAAATCTAGTATACTATTATTATTACGTACTATTTATTTCTTAATTGGATAAGGAAAAGAAAAAAACGTTACCACAAGTAATACATGCAAAAAATTAAAACATTACGTGCTCTAAAACAGTAATTTATTATTTTTCAAGGTCAATTCAACTCAAACCCAGCAGTTCCGGACATTAAAGGTTACAATTACTAAATTTTTACGACAGCTATAGGTATCTGCTGCTGAGTGAGAGTGTGGCTACCCGTACCGACTGACTCATAGACCTTGAACAAAGCCAAGCACCTCAGCTGATCGCTGTTGCTGCTGTCACAAACTCGTGCGTTTGTAGAATGTTAGAACAAATCCAACAACAGGCATGCCTCTCTGGACTTAATTAATCCTCTACACTCGCGCACACACATACTCAGAAGATAGTTCTTTCAGCTTCTTTTATTAGATTTCTGACCTGTATGTTACTGATGGTGATGATAAAAAACACGCTGATCTTGATGGAGATGAATTTTTATTTAAATGCAGAACAAAATCAATTCGGTACGAAAAACTGGCCCTGAGGGCAAGTATATGCCAAAAAGGAAAAAAATAAATAATTTAATTATTTTCTTACGGATTATTATTCTTTCGGGTGACTACGTTTGTTCGTTTCAATTCAATTTATTTTTTGCTCAGCGTTCTCATTTTAAAGACTTTTGTTGGTTTGTTGATCTTTCTGAGCTAATTAATCATTTTTGGGCGGGCTGACTGATTATCATGAAATTCCCACGGGTTGGTCTTCCTAAACAATATTTTTACTTCTTTAAGAGAAAAACAATTTTTTATCCTTACAAATATAAATTAATGGCCAAAACAATTTTTTTGTGCACAGAAGGACTTAAAATTCAACTCTTATCCACTTAAGAATTTATTTTCCCAATTCGTCCAATACTAACCAAGAGATTTAAAGATTATTTTTTATTATGATTTTCAACTGGGAAAGATTTTATCATCGAGAGAAAAACTGTTCGCAACAGGAAAGTTCTTCAAAAACCTGCGACTATTATTTATATTTTGTAATCATCAAGGGAATAAAAAGGTCGTCATCAGAGAAGTTATTTTGGAAGTTTGGTGAAGTGGAAATTGGAAGATTAGTTTTGCCTCGTTCATCCGCGTACGCACTCACACATAGACACACACCGAGAAGAGAGAGAAAGATACACACAAACCCCAATTTCGGGTATTTTGTTCGTAATTCGAAGGAAGTAGAATTTCAGGCACAATTTCGCCATTGTCGTTTAAAATTTAACGCTGTTTTTCTGCGTATGTGTGGTATACACGAGTGGGAGAGAGAAGAAACCCCGTCGGCGTCAAGTTTAAGCCCCAAGCAGTATAACACGCATCCTGAGATACAGATTTATACAATTCCCTTTTCCGTGCGCGTCTCAGAATCCCACCTTGTTACATTAAATTTTAAATCAGATAGAGAAAATAGCTATGTCATTTCACTCTCCCTCTGCCTGAAAGGCACACGTGCGAAAAATTGGCAACCTTCAAGACGACGAAAGTAAGACGCGAACGAGAGTCTGAGAGAACCGTAACAACTCATGCAAAAAAGCTGCTGTGCTACTGGAATTTCATGAAAATTACATTTATTTCCAACCCAGTCTTGACTTAAATTTCGGTAATTCCTTGGTATTATTTCCGCTTATGTTTTATGAACTGTACAACACCAGCATGATTTGCCTAAAGGAATTTTTACGCAAAGGTTAACCTTCATTAGAAAAGAATTTTAGATTTTTGGAAATGCTTGATGAATTTAATTTCCTTTAGGAGGCCAGCTACATTAATTCAGTCATAATGAATAACTTTTCTTTCAAAATGCCCAAAAATCGGAAAACATTAAATATTCACGATCTCTATCAAATTTCAGCGTTCATCAATCAAAATACGAAGGAGTTTTCGCATGAAATATTTTCACACGTTAAAGATAAATGAAAAGAAAAAACACCCACAACGAATTTGCCCAAACAATCTATTCTAAGCCAATTGAAGACAATTTTTGGAAAATTAAAAAAGACTATGAAATCAATTCTTTTGAAGATCATTTTTCAATAAAGCGAACCAGAACAAATTATTCCACGTACTTTTAGCGTGTATCGAATTTGTAAGTCGAAAATCCTTGGCAATCGAATAAATTTCAATATTTCCTTCTTTTACTAAAATGGGCCCAAGGAAAAAATTTCAGTACAAAAATAATGCTAAGACTTATTGCATACGGAAGAAATGATGTTTCTGAATTTTGCAAAATTTTGGACATTTCTTTGCCCAAAATTTTCATATGTTAAGAGCATTTTGATTTTTCATCAAAAAATGCTTACACCTACTTGAAAACTTTTTACGCACGTTTCTATTGCTAAAATTTTAAAATGTTTTACCGAAAAGATTTATGATCACACGCGTGGTGTTTCTATTTTTAGTTTTGAAAATGTAAATAATCAAGCCAACACCGTTTAGTTGATGCATTTTCGGCATTTCCTGTACGATATTTTGATTTTAGCCAATTTATTGTTACATTTATTCAAATTTTGAAATAAATGTCTACTAATGGGAAATTTTGCAAATTTTTGGAAACTTGCCCTGCTAGTCTAAAACGGTCCCTTTGAAATAACAAAAATGGACTTACTGTGTTTTGCTTTTAATTCTCACAACACCCATTAATTAATTAATCACAATTGGCATTTGTTATTTTTATAAGATTTGGGTTCAAAAGTTTAAGTGATCGAGCAGAATTTGTATCAAAATTTTAATTAATCTTCACACCATCACCATCACCATCTAATGGATTGTTTTCTCAGGGATGATTTTGGAAATTTCAATTTTTTCCAAAAATTATCAATTCACGCCACATTTGAATTTTAAAAGCACAAAAGTCCTAAATAAAATAACACTGCACAAATAATTCAATCCTACCTGAGTAGCATCAGAGTAGGGGGTTGCTGAATCTTTATCAATCAGCTGCGATCCAAAAACGGGCAGTCCACTGCTTGTTGGACTATCCGACCTGTCATCCAAATTCTGCTGGGGCACCATGGTATCCACAACAAGAAACAACACACTACTCACTTCTTTACACTACTAATAATAAATGCTTATTTATGAAAAGACACTACAGGGCTTTAAGAATTTTCAACTAAGTCTCGCAAGTGCTTATTAGCACCTGAATCTAACTTAGCATATCGATTGCCAACGCCAACGACGATAACAACGCGACTGACAGAAACAAACTTGTGTTTTAGGTTTCTATCCGATGCTCAGCTGTTTTACCCCCTCTATCAAATTGTGGGAGTAGTGGGGAGTTTTAGTACTTTGCGCACGCACTCTCGCTCTAACACGGCCAGCTGATGCGAGATTCAAGTTTGTTTTGTTTTTTGTTAATCTTCTAAAATCTTAACAAAATCACACTTTATTAGTGTTCTCTTATTTGTAAACAAAAACATAGATTAATTAACATAGCTTAACAACAGTTCATTATTTTTAATAATAATAATAATTAAAAGTTTTTATTTACAAAGTCTAAATTTTAAATAATTTTAGCACTTTTCACTGAGAACACAAAAATTATTTTGTGCACGTCTAGGATTTATTAAAAATTTAATAACGATTTTTATGTTATAGATTTATCGTAAACGAAAACGGTGAAGTCGTAGCACATGATACACACTCCTCTAGCTGTGGTGTGTGAATGAAGCGCACAAGCTCGACTCGATATGAACTCTGGCGAATTTCCCGTTTGGCCTGAAGGCGGCAGCACTGACTAGACTGAAAAATTGATTTACATTTTAAAGATGCATAAAATATTAATGATTCAATTCTTGAGTGAAATTAACGATTGCATTGGGCAATTGACTATGGGGTATATGAATTTATTTATGGAGAAAAAGATAATTGATGAAAACAAAATTTTACTATCAAAATTGATTGCATATTAGTATAGCGGTTTGTAAAAAAAAGAATAATTTGCAGATTTTTAAATAATTTAAATGGATATGGGAAAACGAAGTGTTTCATACAACACGAATTTATAAATCAAACAAGTCACAATTCCTTATCTTTGCAGAATACATTAAACTAATAAACTAATAAAATAAATTATGTTACTACTAATTATTATAATATCAGCTTGCATCAAAAATGGACTTCTTTGTTTTGAGAATTAGGTCAGTGATGTATACGTTTTTGTAAAACAAGAATAACCTTGAAGGGGTTCTCAATAGATAATATAGATAAAATTTGTTTACAATAATTATTTTTAATATACATGTACAGACTTGTCTGTTTCAGGGTGAAAAGTAATAAACTGAACAATAAAATAATTTTTAAAAGCAACCTTTTCTTATAACTCCTTTATTTTGCACAAAGTAGAGGTAAAATTCCGCACAAACTGAATGCATAGTTCTTTTAATCCCTGAAATAAATCAATTTTATTTTTTAAAAAGACACTTCCTGACGTCAAGATTGATTTTTATAAATAACAGGTCCGTTTTTTCTTGATTTTCATCGATCTCCCCACCAGTTATTATATTATGATGTAAAAAATTAATAGTATCTCATATAACATTTTTTTTCAGAAAATACACATAAGTGATAAAGTTAAAAATATACAAATTTTATTCCTTTTTTTAAATGTATTTTTTCAACTCCTTCAAGTATCAACTCCTCATTTAAATTTTAATATCTACGCTAATATCATTGTTGATTTTTTGTTAACCTTTGGGCGAGGTTTTAGCTAGGATCAATTTATCCCAGGCAAATGTTAAAATTATTTTTTTTATAGTATAACAATTTTTTTATCAAATATCGACATTTTCAAATCCATTTTTTGCACCCTGTATTTTATGAAGTGTGTCAATAGAGTATTTATCTTTATTTTGATACCTACAAGTCTACCTTTAACTTAAGTTTTAAAAAAAATCGCGAATCATAGAAAAACGAGGCACTTTTTACTCTTTAGTTTGTTTTTATTAAAACAGAGCCAGTGGCGTAACCACGAAAGATTGTGCGCCCCTGCGAGACTTACGTTTGCGCCCCTCATATACACCTTACAGTTATATGTAGGTAACTTTTGTAAAAATAAAATAAGCAATAACTAATAATAATTCGTTACCTTTTCATTTAACAATTAAACTGTCAAAGTCAATTGTTTTTACTATTGCCCCTACAAACTCTCTTAATACATTTGGTAAAACTTTACATTCTGATCCGCCATGCGCACATTCTATATTCGATGCGTCTCATCCAGCTCAACAATAGTGTCCCAACCTAACCTAACCGAATCTAACCCAACCAAACCTAACCTAACCTAACCTAGGCTTGCGTTATTCATCAATTCATACGTGGTTTAATTTAGTTTTTGGTTAGGTTAGATTATATTAGATTAGGCTAGGTTATGTGAGGTTAGGTTAGGTCGCATGTGCATTAAAACATACATTTCCAGGTAGGGTGGGGGAATTAACCTGGGAGGCTATAGCTTCCCTTCCAAAACAGTCTTTGGTGATTATTTTGAAAACTATTGCTCCCCCCCAAATTGTATAGCCATTGTGCAATGTATAGCCATAATTATCTTTTATTTTTTCATATGTTTTTACCCCAAGGCTAGTTTTAAAATTTCTATTCCCAACGAAATAAAATTTCACGCAAGCCGGATGGTTGCGCACCCCGATGCGTTGCAGGGTCTGCGTGGGCGGGAGTTACGCCACTGAACAGAGCAACAATATGTATCTGTTAGAACTTTTAACAACAGTTTACAACATTTTACAAACTATACATGAAAGGAGTCCATTTTATTTGCAAAATAAATGGATTTTGAAGCGGAGTAACTGTGGTTATGGAAAATCTGGTCGCCGACCCATTTAAAGTTATTTTTTCTCAGGGCGACCATTATTTTCATTTTTTACAAAACAGTTTAAACTACAAATTAAATAAAAAAAAAGTTAGATGTTCGATGACGGAAGGGAGGTACTGAACAATCATCCCTTCAAAGTGGACGTCGGTGTACTTGAAATGAGACGTGGTAAGGCCCATATATTATGAAATTTCATATATTTTTCTAGGTTCCCAGTAAACTTGCAAAGTATCTCTATCTCGGCAATAATTAGCCTAATTATGGTAATTTGCACCATACAAATTTAGGATGACCAAATCTTTTTTATTTTTTCTGCATGCCATGAGCTCTTGGGCTGTATACCAAGCTTTTGTATTTTACTGTCGCTTGACATTTATTTATGCTATTTATTTGAGATGTATTTATGACACTTGTTTATGACATGTCGTTGCACTTAAGAAATTTATATTTATTTTACTTTACTTACTTTACTTAAAATTTAATATTCACCTAGGCAAAAAAGTGCTTTTATGGCTTCGTCTGTTTGTATTTGTCAAATAAACAGCTTGTCAAAGTTATTTATTCCCAAAACGTGATAAAGTACTTTTAGTTTTTGTACAATTTACAACCTCTTGCACTTTTTCAGAAAATTCATATGATCTTCAAAAAATGCGACAACGTTTAATTTCAAAGTATTTATTCCCAAAACGTGATAAAGTAATTCTTTGGAGTAAATACAATAAATATAATAAAATAATGAACACTGAAAATTTAAAACTGAAAACAAATTAAAAGAATGAAAACTGAACATGTTCATTTAAAATGTTGCGATCGAGCGATACGGAGTTGCATAGGAAAGTAAGATGCACGCTAGTGACACGTGGACTGGCCAAGCGGGATCGTGTTCGTCGAAAAGTAACATTTTCTACATTTAATTGAATATTTTCTTTACAATTACTCGTAAAAATTTAATTCACTCTTCACTGTCTTCTACATATGTAGATAGCCCACAATTTTATAACGAATACTTTTCTCGATTTAAGACTCTCGTTTCGAAGATAGGGCGATGTAAACTGCAGATTTATGAGGCATGTAGTTATGCTCTTGTTTGTAGTATTTCATTACATAAGCGCCAATGTTAGTTTACAATTTCAAATCATTTTACAAATGTATACGCTACAAAATTATTTTTGAATTTCATACAACACAATGCTTTGTTTTCTCTATTTTACGACCATATACATATCTCAAATTTCGAGTATGGAACCCTTTTCTATGGTCCAATTTTTGACAAATTCCGAATTCAGAACCGTTAGGACCTAAGCTTTATTGTGTATAATTTTCAGCGTATAACCCGAGACTCCCACGGATGTTAAAATAAGTTCCGCCGAGCACTCTACTAACTAACGATATAGAGCAAATTGCGAAAAGTGGCGAAATGTGGTGGAACACATTGGTGTGCCAAAGTTGTTGATAGCTGGGGAACATTGGGAACGATTAAATGGAAGCCGGTACTTCCAAAATATAGATTTTTTGTTAATATTCGTACTGTTATTTAAAATTAACTGAAATACTTGTTTTTACTTAAATAACATTTATATCTAAAGATTAATGAGCAAAAAAATCCTTTATGATATAAATCTATGAAATATTTGTATTGAATATTTGTATTTGTTTGTTTGTTTGTTTGTTTTTGGGCGAGGAATCAGGATGGCGGAGCATCCTTCGTACCTCATGGCACCGATTGCTATGATCATTTGGCCGACCCTACTAGAATTTAGCCTAATCTGGGGGAATTCCACCCCCAGTAGGGATCTTTATCGTGCCAAACATCGCATTGACACGGGACCTGCAGTTTTACTTCCTATCCGAAAAGAAGGCATGTTTTAAATTTTTCTCCGCTATGAAAAATTACCAGTTCGGCCGGGGATCGAACCTGCGATCTTTGGATTATGAAGCAAACATACAAACCACTAATCCACCGAGACTGGCATTTGTATTTGTATTGAAATATTTGATAGATGAATAGATCTATGAAATATTTGTTTTTTCCCTAGAATTTGAAAGTTCAACTTTTAGCCACGGAATCTGAACTTTTAGCCATGGAATCTGGTCTTCTAGCCTATGAATGTCCACTATTATAGTATTTGCAGCAATTTGCCTGATGAAAGTAGGAGCATTTTCTTCTCTCTTGTTGTCACTATCATTAATATTTACATTCTTTTTCGTTTAGTCAAAAGCGATATTTTTCTTTGATTTTAAACAATTTGATACTTTTTTTTTCATATAAACTATGCAGATGTGTCAGTTTACAAATATGTATAAGAAAACGTTTTCAGTAGGTCTGGCATAAGTCATACTCGATAAGTGTTTGGATTTTGTATTATTACGAAAATACTGATACTTAACTGATAATATCTTCAATAAAAATACTTCAAAAACGTTTAAAGCAAAACAAAATGTGAGATAATCTTGATGTTTTGCTAAAACACTGAAGTGCATTTTTATGATAATAATAAGTTCAATGATTTAATGTTAGCTGATGCAAAATCTATTTTTCACCAGAACACTATGAGGAAAGAGGTAGGTATGGTGGATAGATGAATACTTACCCCGTAACAGTAAAAATCAAAAAGAACCTCAGAAGAATATCCTAAAAAATGACGTTTTATTCCCGTATGTTGATAACGTTTTAATAATAACTAATAATATGTCAGCCTAAGATTTAAGGCAATTATAACAGTGAAATATAATATAAATACAAAGATTAGTTAAAGTTTCACAAGTTTTATTAATATCTTAACCTGACAATATTGTTTCGACACTTTGTGTCATTATCAAAGGTAGATAAGATTGATAAACAAACACGTTGCTAAGGATAAATACATACAGAAAATAGGTAACTAGATACAATACATAACAAAAACTAAATATCTAACACTTCTAATAAAGGAGAATTACTAAGCTCAGTTTGTTCATTCATTAAAGGTACTGTGCGTTTATGTCTGTATATTTCAAAAGCTTCTAAATTGTCTAATTTGTGTTTGTTGTTGCAAAAATGTAAGAATTTAATGTTGTTTTGAGGTGTCATTGGGTGGTTCTGTTCCAAAATGTGTTTGGCATAATTCGATTTTTCTGGATGTTTAAGTCTATAAGAGCGTACGTGTTCTTTGTATCTTATGTCGAAATTTCTAAGTGTTTGTCCAATATAAACCGAGTTACAAAAAGAACAATTCAAACGGTAAATGCCCGATTTCATGATATCTTGTGTTTTGTCTTTAGCATTGAATAAAAATGAAAAGGTGTTGGTGTTAGTTTTATAGGTTATTTTGTAACTGGTGGTTTTTCTTATTATAGTTGTAATTTGTTCTGATATCTTGCCAAAGTATGGTATTGATATGTAGTTTGTGTCTTGTATTTGAGTGTCAATTGGAAATATTCTTTTGATAGCTAACCTATAATCTTTTTGTTTGAAGTTGAAGTGTCAATCATGTTATGGTTATAATGGTTTGCATGTGCTAATTGTTTGATGATTGAAATTTCTTTATCAAAATGTGATTGTTTCATTGGAGTAGTTAAAGCTCGGTGTACTAAAGATCTATAAGCCGCTAGTTTATGCATTTTATGATGACATGAATCGTTAGGAATAGTGATGTCTGTGCTTGTGGTTTTCTGTATATGGAAAAATCAAATTCATTGTCTGTATTATTTGTAATAGTTAAATCAAAAAAATTAATAGCTCTATTTTGTTCTGTTTCTAGTGTAAACGTGATGTTTGTGTGAAGCCTGTAATAAAATTAAAAATTCATTGATAACCTCAAAAGAACTGTCAAAACAAGCTAAAATGTCATCAACGTAACGAAACCTAAAAATAATGTGCTTAGAAAGATCTAATTCAAATATTCGATCTTCCAAATTATCCATAAATATGTTAGCTAATAGAGGACTCAGAGAATTACCCATAGGTAAACCATCCTTGTGTAAATATATTATATTATTAAAAGTGAAATAATTTTGACTGATACAAAGATCAAATAATTGAATTAACTCTAATCTTTTTACTAATTCTACATTACTATTAACTAGGAAATTATCTAACTATTAATTAGGAAATTATTAATCTTTGTATTTATATTATATTTCATGATTATGGAGTTCCACAAAGTAAGGCTGGAGACAGTAAACGATAAATTATAACAGTGTTAATATTTTATCAATTACAGACGATACACACCTCACAGTTCTTATCGGGAGATTCTCGACCAATCACTTTACTCTCATCAAACCCTTAAATCGTATTATAGACAGATTTGGGATTTTCGTAATTTTCCTAATGACTTTTCTTCGCGAAAATTCCCTATATGGTTTAGATGATTAGGATATTTGTACAAATGGAAATAATCTTGCAAGAATTTGTAAGTATTTCGTGCGTAGCGTTTCGTTCTAAACCATACAACCTTCTCGTAAACCAGAGGCACAATAAAATTTGATATAGTAGTAATAAGTCATTAGTAGACTTCTCATTTTGTGTCCTCATCTAACATGTACCGCTGATTTTGGATACTTTTTAAAATAAGATTTCTACATACAAATTGTTGATTTCCTTCTCACTATTTTATATATATTTTTGTACAACAAATACAAAGTATTAATTTAGATCAGAAAAATATTTTTTTAAGTAATAATCATGTGATTTTTTAAACCAGTTCGACTGCTTGACCTAGCCCAAGTTTAAAATTGCCTTATAATTTTTACTGCTTTTAGAAAAATATTCAATCATACATAAAGTGCTTTCTTAAAAACTAAAGAGGTTGATATTCATATATGAGTAGGTAAATAATAAGTCATAAACGTCATCATTTTTATTCAGCACGAAACGAGAAGGGTTCAGGTAGATTCTCTTCAGAAGACAAAACGCGATACACAAAACAAGATATCACCCTTACAAGTTTTAGTTTGTCACAATTCTTTTAGACAAGACTTGCCATACCATATTACATCGAAACCAATTTACGGTCCGATAGAAAGTGAATATAAGAAAGTGTAAACAAGAATCCGACTTGGGAGTGTAAAAAAATCGCTGGAAAAATTTAAAATTTCAGAATGTTATGTGTTAAGCAATTTGAAATCAAAAGAAAACACCAACGAAATAAATTATTCAGTAACCCTGGTATTAGAGAAACCTCGATATAAGTGTTGCCATAGGCTGGTCCCAAGGGTGTCTCTAATAGTGAGGTTTTACTGTAATAAAGATATCTATAAACTAAGTTTTCAATAAAGAAGTTTCGTAAAAGTCTTCATCAAATAAACATTAACTTCCTTTACAAAGAATAACAGCAAAACATTTTCTTCCTTTTATTTGCGTTATTTCTCTACCTAGAGAATTGTACAGAATTTTACAGTTTAATAACATTTTTGCTATTCTAACTAATTAATTATATTAGGCTTATTTTATCAAAACTATTAATATTATTATCCTCCCGGAATTTCATATCAACATATCGAAGTTAGTCAAACCAGTAAACATTTCTTAAAGAAATTATTGTTGCTAGAACATGTGATTTAAAGCCCGCTGTTCCTACTTTCATCTTTTATACACCCCCACATAGTTCGCATTAATCTTATTTTATGTAAATTTTATGCATAAGCTGCAATTCCTATAAAACACATTTAAATATCTTTATACTATATCAGTTTAAGAGTATGTACAGTAAATACCTACAAATTTGATTGTAGGGTGTCAGGAGCCTTAACAAAGTAACTCATTCATCGAACATTTGTTGACTCAGGTGTTAAACATTAACAATGATGATGTCGGAGATATATATTTCTTCCCTAAGTATTTATAGTAACCCTTCGAGTAAAATCATTAAGATTTCATATATTTGAGAAAGTAGTATCTTTTATTTTAAATATTTGACGATAAAAAAATATTTGTCCAAAAATCAGAAGTTTTCCTTAGACAGAAATAAATTGACTTTAAAGTCAAAACGTTCTGTATTTAATAGTTCTTATTCAGTAAGGCATTTCGGGACCAATCATCATCTTTGTTTGGGCTATACGATTTTAGAAACCTCTATATTGTTTGATTTTGAGTTCGATAGTATATTTGAAAAATTACATCTTGATAGATTCGAACACTTTTGTTCGAATATTGAGATGTCTTACGTGTCAAAAGTTACTCTTTTTATTCTTATTTTTGAATTACATGGGTATTTGTGAAGCGACTATTTCAGTTAATAGCAGCTTAGAAATGACTTTTTTTTATTCAAAAGCGTTTATTATTAGCTAGGTATAGGATTTGTATGAACTTAAAAATGCTGAAATATGCATGCACTTATGCCATACATCTACCCATACATCTCTATTATGCACTTATCCTTATACTGCTTCTTTCATGGTTTTTGGGCACTTTTCTCAACCACGAGACAGGATAAGCAAACTTTCTTACAGAATTTCATGAAACTTGACACAGAGGT
This sequence comes from Agrypnus murinus, assembly GCA_929113105.1. Taxonomy (NCBI): domain Eukaryota; kingdom Metazoa; phylum Arthropoda; class Insecta; order Coleoptera; family Elateridae; genus Agrypnus; species Agrypnus murinus. The sequence goes on from OV816026.1 coordinate 158,674,877, forward strand.
GCAGGAGTAATCTTTACACTAACTGCAAGAAATAACTACTTTGTAGACCAGAAGAAAAGTCTCGGGGTAAAAATGTCGGGGGTCAGCAATCTTTATCCTGCATTTTATCCGGTGGATGTTTTCTATTGCTAGAGTGAATTATTACTCCTGCACCTACTCTATGCCAAGTTTCATGGAATTCTGCAAGGAAGTTTCCTCACACCGCTTTTTCGAGTCTCGAGCTCAACAAAAGTGCTCAAAAACCTTGCAAGAAGCGGTGCAAGGAAACCCCCTGATAGAATTGTATGAAACATCGCATGGTGCATATGCAAATGCAGTACCTACTGCACTTCTGGCAACAAGAAAGAGTCACTTTCTAGACCAGAAGAGAATTTTGGAGTAAAGATTGCGGAGTGACTTTCAACAAAAAAATGAAAGTAGACGAATTAATATGCGTTGGGGCTCGTAATAACGTAATTCGTTTTTAATCATGTTATGTGTGTTTTATCATCAGTAGGTATAGGATTTGTATGCATTTAAAAATTCTGACATATGCATGCACTTATACACTATAAAAACATGAAATATGCACTTAAAAATCATGAAATATGCGTTTATTAGAAATTTTTAATAAATATATGCACTTTCATTATTAAAAAAACACCTGTTTAGCGTTATTTACATTTTATTTACAGAAATTTATTTAATTAGACATTCTATGCAATAATTTAATTAATTATAGGTATTTTCTAAACATAGAGCGTTACAGTTCACAATGACGTACATTTTTAAATTTTCAAAAGTAAACATATGCCTATTATCCCTAAATATTGTTTTATATTTTGAGAAACTCCGTTCCACATCGCAAGACGTAATTGGGGCATACTTAAAATTGTTTAATTCTACAAGCGAATAATGTTTTAGCTCGTCTAAAATGTCTTAACCAGATAATGCATCGTTTATGCTTTTAATTAAGTGAAAACCAGGATTTTTGTCTATAACGGATTTAAATTTTTGTTTTATAGTCAAACCCTTTGACCCTTTTACTTTATTCAAAGAAATACCTAACAATTTTACATGCTCAAGAGATTCATCTAATGAATTTCCTTGACTTTCTAATTTCTGAATTACTTAAGCTAAACGCACAAAATTTGCCAAAACAAACAGTAATTCTGCCCTCACCTCCTTAGTATTAAAAGCATCCTGTGCGCTTTGTATGCATAGTGCATCGTGTTCATTACGTTTATTTACAAATGCTTTAATAATATCAAAATAAGTTGCATAATATTCTGCTGCAGAAAGCCAAGCACCCCACCTTGTTATTACAGGCTCAGGTGGGAGAGGCACTTCTTGAGCAGTTTCCCTAAATATTTGTATGCGATATGGAGCTTTACAAACAATTTTTTTTACATCTGAAATTATAGAGTTTACGTTAGGATATATTTCCCGCACTGTTTCCTCAACTCTATGCATTACATGGGCAAGATAAGTTAAGTGGATCATTTTTTCGTACAGAACTTGTAAGCCTGCTCCAGCCTTGATCACGTACGTTGCCGCGTCGGTAACGAACAGGAGTACTTTGTTGTACTGTATGCCGTCCGGCCACAAAATAGCCATCGAATCATTAAACAATTTTGCCACAGAATAATGATTGGTGCTCTTGAAAACGTCCATTGCTAATAGATAGGATTTGGGATTGTTCTCCGAATCTAAAACGCCAATTATAACGTTAGCCACGTATCTGAAAACAAAAATTTGATTTTTATTTTATCGAACTACATAATTAGTCGGTTACAAACAATTAGCGCAAAACAGTTATTTAAAAAAAATTATATTTTAATCAAGCAAAAATATTGTTGTGATTAAATATGTAACTAACAAAATAGAAAATAAAACATCCATAAATTGCTTTGCTGTCTTTAATTAGTTAAATTTTACTAACAAAACGAAGGAAATGAAGTTTCTACGCACCTTCCAGTAGTGTCAGTAGATTCGTCAATGGAAACCCATATGTAGTTATTCGATACATGTTTTTTAATTGATTTTATGGTCTCTTCGTATAAACCAGGTAAATAATTCTTCCTGAGTGTAGACTCGTCGGGTATTGGCATTTTTGAAATTCCTTCCAGAAAATTACGAAATGCTGAGTGATGTTACTTAACGGAATATCTGCACTAATGCACTACATAGTTTTTTATTAAATTCGATCGATTTATTGGACTCACCGCGCGAATTATTAAGGTACCCCGGTAACAATGTTTGTTTTTTTGATTTCAGGGCAACACACTTTTGATGTCGAACCGTGTTCAGATGTTGTGTAACTTGAAAGCGTTTCGTTGCAGTCACTTTATCGTCGCACACTGTACATTACAACACCTTATCGTCAGTTGTAAGAACACTGAATTCCTTAACATAACTTCGAAGTGTAACAGACACAGACCGTTTTTCTTTACCCATCTTTACACTCTAAAATTTCAAACTGAAATGCAGTTTGCAATTTCTGAACTGCCTTAATTGAAAGATTACAAGATTAGTAAACAAAAGTACAGGCAAATTTTTCTATGAACAGGAAGTTGTCAAAGGGTCTTTGGAATTTCCTAATACCTACTTATCCCAATACCGCAGGATGTAAGTATTTAAATTTTAGTTGAAACTTTTTCTTTGTTAGAAAATATTAACAAGTACACAGATGGTTAAGGCAGTAAAATATTTTAAATCCTAGTATTTAACAATAAGCTTAAATTATGGGTTTCCCCTAGACTCAACTAAACCGCCCTTGGTTGGTTGTCTAAAATTATTTAAAAAATATTAGAAATTTCATAATTAAAGCATGTAAAACGCTCAAAAAGTGGTAAAATATGCACACTCGTTCAAAAATGCTAAAATATGCATGCATTTATAAAAAACACCTAAATATGAATTTATATGCACTTTCAAATTGACATATGTGATTCATATGTGGCTTAAACATGTAGAAATATAACTCTGCATATGTTTGCTATAAGCAGAAAAAACATGCAAATGCATAGAAATCCTATACCTAAATTACAGTTCGTTCTGATTCCAGACGTAATGATAAAGCAAATAACTTATTAAGGTACATCCCCCAATTACTGACGAAGCAGCTTTTTTGTATATTATACTAAAAAATATCTTATCAGTAATCAGTTTTACATGAGTAAAAATATTATTACACAAAAGACTGATATCTTTTCTATGGAAAAGCAATTTTCTTTTGTTATTGTCATTTTTAAATAAATTATTGCTTAAATCGTAACTGGTGCAAAGGTCCCAATTACTGACATTCAAATTTTACTATGAAACAAATTAGTGACACGTAATAGTTCGTGTTCTTATTAGGTTAAGCTCTGATAGAAAGTACTATCTACAATCGTACTATTATAAAGATAAAAAAATATTTATTTAATCACAAATTTATCCTTTTTCAATTTAAAATATTAATAAATGTTGTACACAGCACGGAGTCTATAAAATTCAAAACAATCATTTCAGTGAATATTATGAAGCTCTCATTTAAAGAAAAAATACTATAAATTACTATTTTCTTTATTTTTACAAAATTTTTTGTTTTATAAACATTTCCTAGAATTTATATTATCTTCTTAGTTTTTATAGAAATTTAAATCTAATTTAATTAATAGGATCTTTAATATAATTTTATGGAAATTTTATATTACAAAATAATGATGTTTGTTTAACGTAATAGGTATTATATGTAATTTTTAAAGTAATTTATTTTATCTGTTTAATACTGATCGATAATAATTAATTAAAATCATACTTATCGATAATACTTATTAAAAAATTAATACATATTAGAATTCTTTTATTTTTATAAAAAAGTTAAATCATTTATTTTATCTTAAAATCGTTATAGTTTTAATTCAATTTTATTTATTTTTAATTTCTAACTTTTTCTAGAAAAGATAGTATATAAATATAAAATAAAATGTATGGATACGTTTATTGACGATCGATTAAAGGTCAATACGGGATCGACCGGAAGATAATCTTCTCTTGTCATTAGAAATATAAAACCCATATTTTGATTATTTAAATGAACTTGAAAATTTCGAAAATTTTGCCTGACTTTCTCCGAAAAGTACGTATAATTGACGCAGGATAGTGTTAAGTCTAATAGGATCAAATGCAAACTCTTTAGAAATTGACACCATCTATCAGTAAAAACGTAACATTTGTTGAATTATATAGACCAGAGAAGGTTATCCTCAAAGTCCGATCATTAATTAGTAATTCATCGTGTATACTATAATTAATAGATATTAGTGAATTCATGTTTAGATAGTGTAATCTATCTATCAATAGGTACTGCTATTTTTTGTTGGAATTATAAAAAGTTTCTTTAGTAAACCCTTTATTCTTTTTTATGTTTTGATAGAACGACCCTGATCGATGGTAACTTGTTTACATAGAAAATAACCACTTAGTATAAAAATAATGCGGAAAGTACTGGTACTGTTTTATTACTAAAAACTGCAGTGTATAGAGTTTGCAATTTGTTATTATTTGAGAAACCAAATAGTATTGTTTATCTTCTTGAACTTCAAAATATGTGTCACTATTACATGTACTATATATTTTTTATTCAAAAATCTGCAGACTTGTATTACAGAGAGGGGTGAATATGCCTGATACTAAAAGAATTTGAAATTGTCTTACAAATCGGAAACCACAAAACAAAAATACCGTTTTTGAAATATAACATCAAACGAGAGGTCGTTTCCCAGCATACTTTGTTTATTTAGTTCTGTTAATCTGCTCTTATTCTACGAAACACTTGGCCAAAATAAAACGGGTTTATTACTTTATTACGCTACCTTGAACATTCTAGAAAACAAGCTGTATTGTTTAACTGCTTGAATTTTAAAATATGTATCATGTGCATTCTTACTATCCAATTTGAAAACATTGGGCTGAACTTTGATGCTGTTTTTCTCCAAAAGTATAGAAGTATAAGAAAAATAGTATCTAGGAATTTTTTTCTTTAATTATTATTATCTAACCACTGGCAAAATCTGACTATTCTGTAATGGGATACCGTACAGAAACCTCGTAATTTAAAAAAAAATTAAAAATTTAAAAAAATGTTTTTGCCTGTTTAGTATTTTTAACGTATTATGAGTACAATGGGCATACTTAAAATTTAAAATGCAATTTTCTCGAAAAGTAGCAGTAAGCGACCGCATGTTGATAAGGAAAATATGTTCTATATCATTACAGCTACCCACCATTGCGAGGATTCTAGTTATATTAGTTAAACCCTGTATGGTAATGTAGGGTTAGTATTTGTTCAAAAAAGAATCTTGTTATAAGATATCTAGCTTTTTGGGTGAACGTTCATATTATTTGTGGTTTGTGATTTATGTTACACTTACCAAAAAGTTCTCCGAATAAAAGAGCCAGTAAAAGGAGTTTATTCTGTTCGCTGAAGCCTATTGCAGACTAATGAGTGCTTTTTATTCTGGAATAAACTATACACTTTGATACGTATCATGTAAAAGCCTAAAGGATTTTGGCGGTGGAGAACCTAATTTCACGGCCCAAGACGAAAGCGGGTCGGAGAGTATTAGAAGGTAACCTTAGCAGACGAAGGACTTTTTTTTTTATTTAAGGCGGCATGAACTGCTAAGGTTATTAGCCGCATATGCAATTTTAGAAACTTCAGCGGTAATTCAACACCGATAAAATATATAACAATGAGCTCATGAAATCATATATAGAATATTACACATAGCTCAGTATTGGCCAACTTTACAAATAAATTACACTAATGGTAGTAATGAACGGGAAGGATAGTAAAGGAAAGGAGGGTAAGGTTATATCAGACCATAAAATTTAATGTAATGTATAAAAATAAATGTGTATAGATAAAATTGTAAAATTAAAATTAAATAAAAATGTAAGGCAAGTATCACAGTCGAAAAATCACAAGTAAAGTATATAGTATAAAGTACGAGTGTAAAATATATCTAAAATATCACAGTCGAAGATTATAAATAAACAAAAGTGTATAATATACATGTACACGGATATAGTAAAATTTAAAGCTGTAACAAAGTCCCGATTGACCGGAGATACGCAAATAGTTTCTCAATGGCAGAAGCTGTGTTACTTAGTGCCTCTGTTAGTGTGTCAGCTATATTGAAGTGCTGCCTATGTCGAGCAAACTGTGCGCACTCGACTAACAAATGTTGTACTGTGAGCGGCACCTGACAGTGTTAACAGATGGGAGCAGGTTCACCGCGAAGTAGATGCGAGGAGGTGAGACGGGTGTGTCCTATACGCAGTCGGGTGAGAATCACCTGTTCTTTGCGTGATAGATTAGTGGGACACACCCATTTGGTCACGGAAGGTTTAATACTTCGTAATTTGGAATCGATGGATTGCCAACTCTGCTGCCATTCAGCTAGTAAGAGCTGTTTAGCCTTGCACTTGAAATCTGATACCGGCACACGAATCATGTCTGGAAAACCTTCAGACGATGCGGCTTGCTTTGCTAATTGGTCGGCTTGTTCATTTCCATCAATTCCTACGTGACCGGGTACCCATATCCAAACAATGACCTTTCCCGCCGTATACAACCTATAGCGAAGGTCTATGATATTACTTATAATGGGCCCATCGGAAAAATTATTAGACAGTGAAGATATTACAGCGTAGGAATCGGAACAAATAATAAATGAATTTTTACACGACTGTAAACCGAATGACAGTGCGTGATAAACGGCACAAAGCTCTGCTGTAAAGACGCTGGATTCGGAGGGTAATAACCACGACCCGCTAAAATCTAAAGAATGTATTGCACACCCGACACCATTTGGTGACTTGGAGCCATCGGTGTAAATGCACAAATAGTCTATGTAGTGAGACAGGAGTTCTCGGAATCCTTTACAATATTCCTCCGGTATGGTTTCCTGCTTTGGGAAACGCAGTAGATCAAGGCGACAATTCGCCGGTGGAACAACCCACGGAGCTACACGATTCTGGTCTATCGAGTAAACTCCTGTTATATCTATCATGATTGGGAGACGATCCAACACCTCGATAGCTCTAATGATAGTTGGACGGGTGGCAGTTGGGAAACGATTAAAGAATCTACGGTGAGCGGGGTCGTGAAAAAGATTAAAGTTGGGGTTGGTCGGACAGGCTGCCACTTTTATGGCATAGTTCGTCAGTAACAAGTCGCGTCGCCTCTGCAAGGAGGGAATACCAGCCTCACATAAAAGACTTGGTATTGGATTGGTACGAAACGCGCCTGTTGCCCACCTGACGCCTGCGTGATATACTGCATCTAGTCGGCGTAAGACTGTCTGTCTTGCAGAAGAATAAACGATAGAACCGTACTCGAGCTTTGATGCAATTACTGCACGGTATATTCGCAGTAGCCATTCTCTGTTCGCACCCCATCTAGTGTTTGCAAGACACTTTAAAATATCCAGCGCCTTCCTGCAATAACCTATTAGGTTGGATACCTGCATCTGCCAGTTTAGGCGTCGATCAAAGGTTAGACCCAGAAAATTTATTTCGTTGACGAACCTGACTGTTTCGCCTCGGAGCGAGATTTCGGGGTCTCTGTTGCAGGAACGCTTCCTGCAGAAGTGCAAACCTTTGCACTTAGAGATAGAAAAAGTGAAACCCCTACTTTCTGCTCGTTGTACCAATGCATCGAGTGCCGACTGCACTCGATTTTGCGCGTCGTCAATGGAGGAATCAATAGCATACAACACAATGTCGTCTACGTATTGACAACCGTATACGCTAGGACCTAGGTTGGATAATAAACCAGCCGTGGATATTATAAAAAGAGTAACACTGATCGAGGAACCCTGAGGGACGCCGTTTTTGATGGAAATCCTGTCGGAAAATGCGGTTCCCACTTGCACTCTAATGTACGTTTCCCTCAAAAAGTCAGAAATGAAACCTGGCAGGTTACCCCTCATACCCCAACCGTGTAAGCGCGCCAATATACCATAGCGCCACGTTGTGTCATATGCCTTGTAGAGATCGGCGAACACTGCGATCATGTGTTGTCGCTTTGCAAAGGATACTTGAGCAGCGTATTCAAGTTGAACTAGAGCGTCAGTTGTAGACCGGTTCTTGCGAAAACCGAATTGGTTGGTATCTAACACACCGCTGTCCTCCAGAAACCAGATTAAACGCACATTAACCATGCGCTCGAGCAATTTACTCATGGTACACGTCAATGAAATGGGTCTATAATTTGATACTTGGGCGACCTTAGCACCATTCTTCGGTATAGGCACGACAGTTGCCTCTCTCCAACTTGACGGATACTGCCCGCTGCTATAGATCTTGTTGAAGAGATCAAGGAGCGTGCGTTTCTCCGTCATTGTCAAGTTTCCTAGCATTTCATATGTTACGGAATCGGGGCCTGGAGCGGATTTGGAGCAAAAAGACAAAGCGTGCTCCAGTTCTTCAAAGGAAAACGGGAGATTGTATTCTTTATACTCCTCGGTAGAGAAGTCCAAAGGACGCTCCAGTTGAGGTTTTGCCCTACTAAATGCTTCGGAATGGGAATGGTCATTGCTGACGCTAGCAAAATGCTTGGCGAGTAGATTCGAAACTTCGCCAGCGTCGCAAACAACTTCATTGCCGTTCTCAATTTGAATGGGAGTCGGCCGACTGTGTCGACCCCGAATGGTGCGCACTTTCCTCCAGACATCACTAACGGTAGCCTTACTGTTAATTGTCGATATGTAATCTGACCACGAGTTTTGTTTGGATTCCAGAACCAACTTCCGCACTTTTGCTTTAGACCGCTTATATTCCACTAGGTTGTTGGTCGTTGGATTATTTCGGAATAGAAGAAAAGCTCGGCGCTTGTCTGCAATAGCAGCTTTGATTTCATTGTTCCACCACGGTACACGAAATCGATGTTTTGTACCGTGGGTATGTGACTTCGGTACAGCCTTTGTTGCTGCTTCTACTATTGCAGACGTTATGGCTATTACACTTGCATCGATGTCCTGGGTAACTGCGGGGAGACGGACTGTCTCGTCGTATAGCTGCCAGTTTGCCTTATGTACCAACCATCGTGGCGGTCGCACGACGTCGAAATTGACGTTGACATCAAGAAAGCTAATCGCTTGTGGGAAGTGGTTGCTATTATGGAGGTCTGGAATGATTGACCATTCTAAGCGTGGTATCAGAGAAGGTGAGGAAAGTGTTAGGTCTATCGCAGTAAAGGTACCGTTTTCGGTTACAAAATGGGTCTTCAGTCCGGTATTTAAGAGACAAACGTCGTTCCGCTCTAAAATGCTTTCTATCCTTCGGCCATAGCCATCGGTTTTTGTAGAACCCCAAGTGGGGCTATGAGCGTTAAAATCTCCTGTAAGAATAAACGGACTGGGTAGTTGCCGGAGCAAATCTTCTATATCGTCTGTGGACCAGGAGTCTCTACGACCAGGAGGAAGACATAGGCAACAGACTGTTGCTGTAACAGGGTTTGTAACTCGAATGGCGACAGCTTCCAGATCGCTTAAGAGAGCGATCGAGTCATATAACACCCCTTCTCTAATAAAGATCGCCACACCACCACGAACGCGGACGTTTGCTGGAGCATCGCGACGTTCGCAGTTGTATCCTTTTAAATTGTAAGTTTTATCCTCCTTAAAAAGAGACTCCTGCAGACACAGGAGCCATGGACATTGGTCGGCTACCAACAACTGTAGATGGCTTAAATTGTTGATAAAACCTCGACAATTCCAAGAAATAATTTGTGACGTTTGTGTAGGTATTGTAGTACCGTCCATAAAGATGAATTAAAAATAAGTTAAAAGGTAACCGAAGACAAGAAAAAAAATATAAAAGAATAAATTAAGTAACGAAAGCAACTAACAGATGAAAAAATTAAAAATTACCAATAAAGGCAATTTGCTAGCGAGTTTTGGATCTGGCCTTCCCCTTTGGCCATCCTCGCTTGCCTTTGGAAGCTGCTATAAAAACGCTCGCAATAGAATCCTGGCTGACTACCGAGGTTGAATCATCCCTCGGAGGTGGTGTAATAGGGGGCAACGAGAAAAATTTTCGGGCCCCTCTGGAGGAAAAAGTTTGGGTATCACTTGTGGTACCCCTGACGGTGGTATATAGGTTGAAGTGGATGACTGCGCAACGTCCTGGTATGCTATCACCGATGGTGCAGCCCTGATCATAGTACGCCTTGTAATATGCCACGATTCCGTAAATGATTTCACAAACTCGTCAAATAGTTGTTTAATTTCCGGTATAATGGCGTTTATCATACCGCTCTCCGGCTTAGATGAAGTGGTCACGGCTTTAGCATACGACATTTTTGGATCCGGAAGGTTCGGCCCAACAACCTCTCGCTTGGCTTCGGCATAAGATAACCGTTTCAAGGTCTTGATCTTTTGAATTGCCGTCTCCTGCTTATAAACAGGACAGTTCTGCCATCTGGCCGAATGTTCCCCGTCACAATTTACACACCGAACTGGTGTCTGACAAGGCTGACCTTGGTGCAACGGTTTCCCGCATACACAAACCTGTTCACGTGTACACCTTGCAGCCGAGTGACCAAACCGCTGACAGCGGAAACATCTCAGCGGTGCCGGAATGTAAGGCCTTACGGGCAGCGAATAAAAAGCCACTTTGATTTTGTCTGGCAGGACTGTGCCAGAAAAAGTTAGCAGAAGAGAACCAGAATTGATTAACACACCATCCCTGCGATACGTCAATCTCTTTACCTCCGTAACGTGGTATTTCTTTAGGGAAACTTGTATTTCATCCGTTGAACAATTGACAAGATCAAAACAAGTCACAACACCTTTAGAAAAATTCAACGACTGGTGTGGACGCACACTAACATTAAAATCTTCAAACGTAGTCAACTCTAAGAGCCGTTTTGACTGCTTGGTACTAGCAGTTTCAACCAACAATCCTTCTTTAACCTTTCTAATGCTTTTAACCTCTCCTACGTTCGATCGAATAAACTTATTAATAATAAACGGGTTTACTTTTGAGAAGTCGCCGTCCTCTCTTTCAATTATCAAGAATCTCGGAGCTACAGTATCAATCACATTTTCAACATCATCTGTACCATTAGTTACAGTTTTCCTTTTTTTAGTTTTCGTAGACACAACAGGCGAAATAACAGCTGGTGAAACATCCACCATAATGGGGGTTTGGGGGGTGTTTATGGTGGCTACCTCATCCACCGGAATAGAGTTAGGGATAGGGATGACTAAAGGGGAGTTTGAGGGGGTGGAGCCGGGAAGCTCCGATTGCGTGGCAAGGGGCACTTTTGAAACTTTTACTGATTGAACTTCCATATTAATAATTGTTAATAAAGTATTTATTTGTGTGTGTAAGTGTAGTGTGCATGGATTTTATTCCTTTGAGTGTTTGACAGCTTGAGGAACCAGAAAAAGCCAAAGGATTCCTGTGAACCCGACTCTGGTGGCCTCGACGGAGCCCCCCGCATTATACCGCAAGGTTCCCGGTCCAGGCGCCACCTGGCATTACGGCATAAGCGAGATTTTCGCAAGTTGATAGGGCAGCCAGGTCATGTTGGCTAGACCGACCCGGGCCCCTGTACTACCTTGCAGCCTGGGAGTGCACACCCCGGAACCCAGTTTTATCCGGTGTACCCTCCAGCAGGCGAGCCCAAGGATCTCAGACTGCTACTAGTTCCCCACGCTGTCAAACAAGGAATGAGTGTGCGTGTTGGTGACCTGCCCGTATGCAGTGTACATGTGTGTAGTGTGAGTGTGTTTGGATTAATTTAGAAAACTGTGTGTTTATATGGTTGAGTTTACGGGCAGGTATGTGTGTTGGAACGAGGTGTACTGAGCTGGTACCAGTGGGGGCGCTACTCCCCAATGGCTGCCCGCTTTCAGCCACCCTGCGGGTATTTTAAATTTCATTCTAATTGAAACTTTTAACATAACAAACCCTTTTACATCAGGAGTCGGATTAGAAATCCATACTAGTTAATGTAGTGAGTTTATAATCAGTGCAGTTAGTAATTTAAATATGATAAAACAGTGCCGCGTTCACGAGTTGACCTAAGAGGAACGCGTTCTAGATCGGGATCCAAAGTAGTTGCTGGCACCAAGTCATCAGGATCACGTAAAGGTCGATCAAAACGTCGTGAGGCGACAAAGGAGAAGCGGCATCACCGCCGTAAGATCTCCAAGTATGACGCCAGAACGCCGTTCCAAAGGGCCCAAGAGGTGACACGCAAGTAGAAGCTGAGTGTTGTTAAGGAAATGTCTGAGAAAGTAATGCAGGTAAAACCACGAGATGAAAAGGGTCAGCTGGAACTAGAAGATCGCGAAGTTGTCAATATGACAATCTTATTATAACGTATGGAGGGAGGAACTGCCAAATACCAGCCCGTCCAATACAACGTCGGTACCGAACTCAATCATATGTTGTTGGAGATATGATGATGATCTGAATTGGCAGTGCACCTCCTACCGGTTCCAGTCAGAAGTTCTTTTAGGCGATGGAATTTTTCGGCCACGACAGATATACAGTTACGGGTATTCCAGGGAGTACTCAATCGCAGTTGCGGTATAGTGGAATAGCGGCGGCCAAGAATATGAAGTCATGGATTCAATATGAGGAACAGTACTGGCGGAGACGCCTTCCCTAGAGGCTCAGCCCTGTAGGACCACCGGTTAGGTGGTTGTTCACAGGGTAACCACTGACCACGTAAGTTAAGTTCCTCATTCCCATACGTATTATTGTTAAGTTAGTTTATAAGGTGTATTTTTCTTTTTTTATTTTAGTCATAATTTACATGTATTAATATTAATTGATTAATTGGGTTGATTTCACGGTACTGGATAGGGAGTACTACACGTCAACCCTATCAGACGAATAATAAACCCTTTTACAAATATGTATACAGTGTTATTTATGCTAGCAGTTATTATGTTAAGAAAGGTATTGATAAAGATCACTTCGAGATTTCACAATTTGCTGCTGTAGTTTGCTCCCTTACAAATCTATGTATCTTGTACACTGTACAGTTTCAGGGACTTGTACACTCTCCTCATCAGTCTAATATGATTATTATATTATTTAATTAGCCGAAATATACCCTTATTCCCCAATAGCTTCATTTTTTTGAAAATACTTTTACATAAATTAATTATAATTAGATGCTTGCGATTCTTTTTACAATCGACTCAAATTTGGATCATTAATTCTTATTGATTTAGAGGGTCGCTAATGATAAATAATATTCAGCTAAATTTAAACTTTAAACATCCAAACAGTATGCAGATACAGTATTTAGTAAACCTAGCGAATAATTGCAGAGATTTCAGCAGATGCAGTGGGGCTTATGAACAGAACATTGCGAAAATCTTCGGAAATCTTAAAAACACAACAGGTATTTCACGAAATCGAACCTGAACTAGAATATAGAATATAAACATTTGTACAAAATTTCTTAAATTCCTACTCTGTAACAGATGGAAAATGGTCGAAGTATTGGCTTTTTTTGGAAGAAAACAAAACCTGATCAATAAGAAGCAAATCAAGGGATTTATACCTATTGTTAGTTACTTATTAAAATATTGCTAGACTGATTAATTAATTAGTGCTAAATACATATTGTTATAATAATTTATTTATAGATATACTATTAGACACGATGTTATCGTAACAAAAATGAGATACACAACTTACTACTTGCTCACCTTTAATTGAAATAAATGCTCCGGCTAAATATATTGTTGTGAAAAGTCTAGTTCCCCACAAATTGAGACTCTCTCAGGCGGGTGGCTTCAATAGAAAGCTAAATTTTTATATTTAGGGATACAGAAATATAAAAACAGATATACAAAGTAATTTTCAAAATACTAACAACACAACTTTATTTTTTAATTTACCAAATAGCACATAACAAAAAACGAAACAAAATGAAAATTTAAACTAGATACTAGAAAAATCGGTTTTCTTTTTTTGTGAAATAAAAAGTAGAAACGTTCCTTAATTATGAATTTATCTCTAAATATTTAAATGCAATTATGTAAAAAATCTGATTATTAAATTCTTATTAATCCTATCATTATTTTTTTTATTAATCCCAAAATAGTCCAGTATTCTTTATTTTAAGATTAATACTTTTGGTATCATCATATTTCTTAATTACTATAAATAAAACTAACTACTATTAAAAACTCTTATATAAACGTTTATATTTTGATTCCTTTTTATATATTAGCCGCCACAAGATTGCCAACTTTACTTTTATAAATTCCCAAATATCCGCTCTCTGCTTTCATTTGCCTCGCCAAAGAAATCAAGAAAGTGTGTCAACGACCTCTTTCAAATATTTCCACATAACGGGCTTTACTAATTTTGAATTTAAAATCCATTTAATTGTATGGTAGTGGTAAGTACATTAATTTTTTATTAATTCATCACTAGACCAAATCCATTTATAATCCAGTCAACATCTTTCATAAGTTTTTCTTTATTAGCAGTTAATAAAATTTCCATGGAAGAACAAATTAAACACTTGATTAACTTGATGGCACTTGTTAATTTAATCGCTTAGATTTACCAACTTTCTTAAATTTCAAACACTTTGACGTTTCACAAAAATAACATTAACCTCAAAATATATGACATTGATTTGTTTACATTTTTTTATAAAGGTTGTGCACTTCTTGAAAGATGAAATTGGAAGAGAGTTTGTTACAAAAATGGCCGTTATTTTATATCTTTCTGCCGAAACAATTGAATGTGATACAATTTTTGCATGAAACAAAAGAAACCTTGACAAGTCAAATTAACCTAACCAAATAACTATTTATACATTTTAGTTAATACAAAAACTAATTAAATAATCTTATAGATTAAAAAATAAATTCCAAATTTAATGATACATTGCACTTATGTTTTCATTACAAAATAAGGTCTTCTTTAAATGTTGATGGAACCTAATTTTCAAACAACTATAATATATTAACTTAATTACTTAAAAATGCCTTTTTACACCTTTCTATCTTCACAATTTTAAAGATTATATCCTAGCAAACATTATTTGCATAATTTTAGGCATGCACAACATAAAAATTCAAACCAATTACAGTATTTAAATCTACGATCAAAAAGCGCAACATAATTATATGTTGTTTATCTGATATCATTATTAAAAAACAGACCCTACATTTAAGATAGTAACAAGATTGTTGTACAGAAGCAGCTTTACAATCCTCCACCAAAATTATTTAACCTCCCACATAGCTAATGGAGCAGGAAATTTAACTAAATTCTATGGAAAAATCAGTTTTCCAGATAAGCTGTATCTGACCATAGTGTACTAGTGTGCTTGTTAATTATAATTAACCATATTTAACGTCAAAAAGACAAACACTCAAAATTATAATTTTGAAATTGAGGTTATGCAACCAATCTAACGTGTCACTTTGATATTTCATGAATAAACTTATTTAAAATTATAGAGTGGGTGAATTCCTTTTTTTTCATATGTCAAATATCATGACAATATTTAGTTAGTTTAACGGGGATTGGTGAGGACACTATACGAGATTTAGAACCATCGACATAGTTGTAAATATTCAATTTGGGAAAAGTGTTAATAAGAAGCAATGGAGCAAATAATCTAATTCTTTCAAATTACCGAAACAAAGACTACTAAAATAATTGGTAATAGCTATATAGATTAATAATAAGTGCATATTTAAAACAATTGATTGTTTTATAATTCTTTTGAAGATGGTTTGTATTGTTACGTTGTGATTATCAACGCCTTTTGTACTAGTGTTAGCTAAGTTTAGAACGCAATAAGCGTGTGAAAATCTGATTTTGATCAATGGTCATACAATGTGATAAGAGATACTTAAGTTCAAGAGTTAGGTATCAAAAAAATCTTGAATGGATGGAGATTACTCCAACGACTTCCTTATAGAAAGCGGGAAAACTACTGAAAACTATAGATATGTTGATAAATCTCTTGTGTAGATAGATTGATATATAAAATAACGAAATAGTCGAAATTACTTAACCTAAAAACGATCTAAACCTATGGTTTGTTGTAAAATACTATTTTCTTTGAATTGCATTCCTTTTTCACAGCTCATATAGATTTAATGGGCATGGAAATGGAGAGTAAGTAAATATTTAATGTTCAATAATGAATTTAATTAAATTTGTGCACAATGTTCTTGAAATGATTCATCAACAGTGACCTGATCCTAAAATGTGAATATTGTAGAGATGATGAACATTTATCAAATTTATTCTACTAAACAAATACAGCTGTTTAAATTGTAAATAAAAACGGTGCTTGATTATGATATTGAAAAGACTATTACTCACAATTATCTGTGAATTTTTACCAATGTAAAAAAGATTTCATTTTTAATGTATTACTTACATAATTATGTAAAGCATAGGTTTTATTCAGTTAATAACATTGCATACCTGCAACTGCCAAAATAAATACCAACCAAAAGAGGATTTAACAGGTGTAAAAATTCCTACGATGTTCTCTCATATTTTTCAAACAATAACTTAATAAATTATTCATAAATAAATTTGTAAAATACATTATTCATAATTTACGAGTTATACTTTATCAACAAAAAGACTTAATTTCGAATTGTTTGTTCAACCAACTTTGAAAAATTAAATAGTAAAATTAGGATTACCTTAGCGTGCAAAGTAATTTTTCAAGACCTTGGGTGTGATAACAATGACAATTAGTCATTGTTTTACTAAAATCACAAGTGACTTAATTACAGGTTTTACAAAACCAATTTGCATTTTTAAATGCTAAAATTACGTAATTTCTTGGAATTTATCTGCTATTTTGTGTTTTTGATGGAAATATGAAAAATGCTGGAGTAAGTAATTATAATTAAACTAATTTCCTTTAGAATTTCTGATCCACTTGGTTAGCTTATCTTCTAGTGGTTATTGTGTTTAGTCTATAATCAAATCAAACTTGTTTCCTTAAAAATCTAATTTATGACATTTCTGTGGGTTTGGGTGCAGATTAAACCATTTACAGATTGATAATCTGATTAGACCTCGAATCAATTCCTCAATTACTGTCTAATTTCAAACATGTCTCATTTAACTATACCCATATCATGGGTTGACGTACTTTGGAGATCGTCCAGGAAAACATTCCACTAGAAGTTAATAATGTCATAGACAATGAAAAGTTTTATGTGTTGCCTTCAACTTTGCAATATTTGAAACCACAAAAATGTCTCTTTCATATTTTATTACTGGTTTTGCTTATCTAAACTGCTTTAAAATATAATAGATACAATTAATAGCATTGACACTTTGGGAAATTGATGGTGTCACTTCATTGATTGTCTACATTTTTGCCTTATCTACATTATAATACAGAACCTTCCAATGAAAACTATTCACCTTAAATATCTTTCTTCCTGGTAAATTTTTACAAAAATCTTGAAACACGTCAGCTTTAATATTGATGGGGACACAATACAGTATAAAATTCATTCACTTTACCTCCTTTCTCCGACAGCCATTTCGATTGAGCTCGGAAATTTTAGCAAGACAAAACGTTATTCGTGTACCATTTTGACTAGTACTTGACAGTTCTTTGTCGTAAATTATCGATTGAATATGGTTGAGTTGCATATATACGAAATTTCATGTAAACCTTCAACTAACCCCCACAAAAACATGTATAAAGTTGTAAAATTACATTTGGAAACCTAGACGAACACTACATAGGGCCTCTTCTTTCTATCCAGTGAGCGAAGAATATATGATCTATAATAGGAACTAACAATGAGAAGCAACAAAATGCTAAGGTGTTCCATCTTGTAACATAAGTAGATTGTTTGGAAAAATTTGTCCTTCTTTAATCTTGGGGCTATGTGCGTGTAGCTACTAAATTTTTAAGTCATTCCAGGTAAGCTTCATCGGTTAAGTTTCCATTAAAAATGGAGGGTCGTACAATGAGGTTGCCTAGGATTCTACACCAAACATTCAACTTTTGGAGTCTTTGAGTATTATTACATTTCCGCATTACACCTGGGTCACTCTTAGTCCAATATCTACAGTTGTGTCTGTTAACCGTTCCATTAAGTAAATGAAAATATATACTCATTGGAGAAACAAATATTGTATCGTGTTATTGGATGTTTAAGACGTTGACTTATATTTCGTGAAATTGAAGACGACGATCAGGATCATTTTCATTAAATTCTTTAAATAAACTACTCTGGTTTTATAGGGATGAAACTTATGGATAGGTAAACTTAGAACAAATAAATAAAATTTTGTAAAATAGTTACGGTAATCAAATTGTCTTTTGCTAAAATTTCCATACCAGAAATACCAAATATTTATCTTGAATTCTCTGAAAACTCAGTAAGTAGAGAAAAATCAAAACGGTAATGTGATAGTTATGCCTAGAATAGAAAGACACTTTAGACGAGCTATCCCGTGACTATAAGACTTGAACACTTATAGTCTGTTCTCAGACTACCGCGGATAAGTTTCTTTATGATCAAAGTAGCCCAATGAAAGTTCTACAGTATGAAAGCCTTAGTTATCCCATTTATTTAAACAGATTTAGCACCAGCACACTACAACAAAGAAACAATTAACTAGTATCTAAAGAACCAATTTACGTTACGTAACGTTCGAAGGGAGCTAAATGTACTCAACATACCAGAACTAAAGCCAATAAAAGATTTGGAAATTCCTTGAAAAAGGATTTACAGGCAAATGGGAGAAAGCAATATAAGATCATGAATAGCAGGTATTAGAGAAAACATCAGAAATTCTGTTAATACAGCAAGCTAAGAATCTGTTTTTATTTAATTAGTGAAGTCGCGGTGATTGAGTGCAGATTGTTAAACGAGACGAACCCATTAATTTGGTTCTACCTCCGTTAGTATGCATTTTAGACCCATACCTTTTTATTAATAACACACTTGCTATCGACTTTCATACTTAAAACCTAATGGTTCCATTTAAATAAACTTCAATGACGTCATGTGCGATACCAGCACATGTTCCAAAATGAGTTTTAATACTGATTGCATACACTATAGGTCGAAATATACAAAACTTTTTTAATTCGATTGCTAAGACCAGAAGCTTGTCCGAATGATTAAGTGTAGATTGTTAAACGGAACCCATTGATTGGTTCTAGCTTCGTCATTGTGCATTTTAGACCTATGGTATCTTAATATCTCAAGAATCACATTTGCTATCTCTTTTCATACTTACATCCTAATGGCTTGGTTTAAGAAATCCCGATAACGTCAACTCGGATACCATCGCAAGTTCTAAGATGGGTTCTAATGCTGACTTTATAGAAGTCAAAATATACAAAGTTCTTTTAATTCCATTGCTATAGCGAGAAGCTTGTCAGAATGATTGAGTTAGACGGGAAACAACCCATTAATTCCGTCAAGCTCCGTGATTATGCAATTTAGACCTATGGTACCCTAATACCTTTGTTATTCAAAATAATACTTGCTATCAATTCTCATACTTAAAACCATTTAATTGGCTTCATTTGAAAGAATGAAGTCATATCCATTACCAGCACATATTCTAAAATGGGTTCTAATGCTGACTTTGTAAACTAAAGGTTGAAATATACAAAACTTTTGTAATTCACTTGCTAAGGTCAGGAGTTTTTTTAGTTCCACTACTAAGGTCAGAAGATTATCCGAATGACTGAGTATAGACTGTTAAATGACACAGAACCCATTAATTGGTTCTAGCTCCGTTAGTATACATTTTAAACCTGTAGTACCCCAATACATTTCTGTTCAAAACCATGCTTGCTATCGATTTCATACTTAAAACCTAACGGTTCCATTTAAAAAATCCCAATGACACCATGTGCGATACCAGCACCTGTTATAAAATGCGTTCTATTAATAGCGATTTCGTAAACTAGAAATCGAAATATACCGAAGCTCCTTTAGTCCCACTGTGCACTGTCATACATATACATGCACTATACATATTAAAACGATCTGATTAAATGATCTACTCTCACTCTTTCTAAAATAAATATCTCATTCATCGTATGCAATTTTGGTTGCCTATATATTTTTCTAACCCCAAAGAGAATTTTTGGCAGCGCTCCGGAAGGCTCTTAAATGTAGACTGTTAAACGGAACAGAACCCATTAATTGGTTCGTAGAGATTTTGGTCAAAACATTTTTTAAAAGAAAATGAACAGCTTAGAAAATATAATCAAATAGTTCTATAACCTTGAGTCCTATATATTTTCTCATTTTCTCAGTTCATAGTTTAGGAGGTATTGTAAAAAAAGTAAAAAAATCTTGACGCAATCTCGAAAAATGGCTATCAACCAAAAGACTTGCTTTTATATCATCAGTTGCAGAATCCTTACACTTTCCTTTGTGCCTCTTGTACTAAACACCTTTACGAATAAAGAATTTTAGCTGTTAAAACAGGAAACACTTATTATTATGGAATATAAAAAGTACACTCCACCCCTTTTGAAAAATAATCCCGTAATACTTAAAACCTCGAAGTTCAAATTAAGAATAAATTATCGCCCACGTCTTTTAGGTAACTGTATGAGCTACACTGTCTTTACAAGGTTACTAAATATTAGTCATTACTGTACTACTGTATAAACATTGCATCGTAGTAGAATTATTAGTATATCATGAAAATTCATTAGATCAAATCCAATAAAACAAGCTAGAATCTTAGCTTTAGGGTAAACTTGAAGAGTATTACAATAAATTAAATTAACAGGCGCGTTATCATTCGTGAATCACTTTCTGTATTTTTAACTAATCTTTTATCAGACTACATGATGTAACTTCAGAATATAGAAATAAAGGTGTCATCATATGAGATTTTATTTAAAAAATCTAATTAGTTTCTTTATAAATAATGTTCGTAACCAAAAAAGTTTACTTCCATTTTCCTAAAAATTTCTTTATAACCATAGATTCCTTTTGACCTTTCCCAAATTAAATTTTTCCATGATTGTAAAAACATATTGTTTGAAACAATACAGTATTGTGTTTTTGGTACCCAACGTTGTCCTCAGTAGACAATCTTCATGTCTAGTGAACTCTGCAGTGAACCTAAAAAACACTTTTGCATTCGTAGCTTAAATAACTACTTATTTTGTGTTAACATAAAATTTCTTACTTGGCGTGATGAAAACTTAAAATATCGAAGAATTCAAAGGTGGTAACCGATCAAATAGGTAATGTAAGATATTCTGTATCTTCGAAATTGTAAGCGGCATTGTTATTTCATTAGCAGTGTTGAATTAGGAACCTAAAAATATAAGTTTTATGGTGCAGCTGCAGCTTCCCAGGTAGCAAAGGTACGTCGTAATGACGTCAACATCTGGTGATCACTCGTCATAAGACGTCAATGGACCGAAAGTCGACGACATAATGCCGTCCAGTAAATGACAATAAAATGACGTGAACATATCACGTCATTTTGTCGTCTTTTTAGGTAATAGAGTTGTTTATATCGATTTATTTCTAGATTATTATTTTTCCGGTTTTTATCAAAAACTAAATGTTACGTTACGTCATTTTGCATTGTAAGTAAATGTTTTTCAGTTTGTGTTATATTTTTCATAATGGTCTATATTTCACTAAGGCTTTTGCAAAGGCTCATTGTGTTTAAAGCGTGTTATTGCGACGAAGACAAACATTTATATATATGTATATATTATAGTTTTTAGTAGATTTGAATCAATCGGTGTAGGAGTCATCTACGCAAGGAGCGCGCGCAATCCATCTTAGTTGTCAGTGCCAGTCTTTCTACTGTCGTTTATGCGCAGTTTGCTTCCTCCGTTATTTTTGATTTGAAAGTTTATGAACTGAACATTTTGGTGGTGAAAACTTAAACAGAACTTAAATATGGCCTATTACAGAAATATTTAGCAAATAAGTTGGTTTGGTTTATAAGTTATATTAAGATGTTTGTAGGACATGGAATTAACATCTAGCATATGACGTAATTGGTCTGAGACATTAGGAAGTCATTACCACGTCATATTTATGTCGTACAACATTTACATTTACAACAACAACATTTACGTCACTCAGTGGCCAGTTTATCACGTCATTTTTACGTACCTTTGCTACCTGGGTTATTATCTGAGTACTTATTATTAAAGAGGATAGATAGTAGAATATTTATATTACATGAATTATGTATACTAGTAGAAAACCTAAAAACTGCATTATTCAGCGTCGTCGCGTAGTCTAGTTTTCGTAAAGAGCATGCCACCTTGTTTGAATAAATCATATGGAAAATATAAGCTGATAACATTAAGCGCTCTTGTGTGTTTACCATACTAAGAGGTTGGATTTTTACCAGATTTTAGTAGTTTTTGACGAAAGCTTAGTTGTCATGAAAATTCATCGAAAATCAAAAGAATAAGAAATCACGACACCGGAGGTGGAGCGAATTTGTCTAATTTCCTGGATTTGACTAAATCCACGGAACAAGAAGGAAAAGGGTCAATTTGGGGTGTATTTTATGGAGATTCTTAAACGACTCAAAAGCGCATGAATCTTTGCCCAGACATAGACGGAAATACCTTATATTTTGCTGAGAAAATAATGTTGCTAGGCGATGCCTATTAAATTTGGAATTTTTATTGAGGCGTTTATTTTTATGAATTATAAGAGGCGTTTATTAATCAATATTACTAATATTGCTGCTTAATTGTCAATAGATTTGGAGCGAAAAGGCAGAAGCTGTTATAATGAATGATTCTTTTGTCATAAATAAATTGTTATAAGATCAGTAATTAAACGGATTTTCCTCTGGGAACACACTGTATATGTATATGGCTTTATAATCAAGTTCCGAAATTTGTGTTTGAAATGATTTTCTTTCGCCTCACAATAGTGAAGAACATTATTATAGATTGAAATATCCTTCTGAAGAATTTCTGGTAACTTTCTGAACCATAGTGTGCCCGAAAGAGGAGCGTGTATATATACCCTGTCTGAAATCATTCAGGACATAAATTTATAATATCAGAGCTTACTGTGGTTTATTATAATATATCAAAAATTCATTAGTCGACTATTTGCAGCATTACTGACATGTACACCACACAAACTCACTGCACAGTTTGGTTATACCAGAGTGACTAACGGAAATTTAATTTAGATTAAGTTAGGTTAGGTTAGTAGAAAACGCTATTTTGAAACTTACTGTTCCGTTTGGTGGTACCAAGTGATCAATGAGGATTGTTAGGTTAGGTTAGTAGAAAACTAGTTTTTCAAACTCCCTGCACAGTTTGGTGATACCAAAGTGACCAATCGGAATTGTTAATAAGAAAGGTTTGGTTTAGATTAAGTTATCTAACTGTACTGTTAAACTCACTGTACTGTTTGGTGATACCAAGTGACCAACGAGGATTGTTAGGTTAGATTTAGTTAAGTTAGTAGAAAACGATTTTTTGAAACGTACGGCACCGATTGGTGATACTCACCAACGTTCTCGATGAAGATTGTTAGGTTAGGTTAATGCGTCATTGAATTTCAATGAAGCAAAAATTCCCATAAACTTAACATGAGAACAGAAAGAGGTGTAACTTTTTAACGAGGCGTTTCCGCACTTTGACACCGGCGCCGTTAGACTCCCTTCTCCAAGTCCCCCCAACCCGACGATTGACACCACTTCCTCCCTTTTTAGGCGTGCCCGACAAAGTAAATTTTTACTGTTGGAAAAATTCAACACAGAGCCAAATTTCGTGCTTCTTGGACGAAGCAACAATCACATTGCATGGACAGCCAAATCAACAAAGCTATCGATTTTGGAGCAAAGCAAACATGTTTATGTTGATACGCACATCCAATATTGGCGGAAAGAGAATGTTTGGGCTGGAGTATTGGAAAATATTCTACAAATGGAAAAGTTTCTTCATAAACGGAACTTAGACAGCTCAGCAGGGGCGGATTTTCTATTACACTAAATAAGCTACAGCTTGGGGCCTTAGGTTCCAGGTATTCTCAAAAATTACTAACGACATTACAGATTTGCTAAATTACAATGGTAAAAATTGTTATATGTATAATTGTATATATAATGAGCAAAACGTGTTATTCCAATTTTTAACGTTTTTAATAATAAATATCTTACTCTTCTCAAGTTATTTTTTATTCAAAATGTTAAATTTGGAATAAAAATATGAAATCTTTACCCGAAAACGTATTTATTTCCTGAAATCGTTTCTCGTAATTAAAATAGTATTATTGGCAATAGGCGGAGGGGCTCAAAGAAATTTGAGTTTGGGGTTTTAAAGAAGTTTTTCTTGGTTCCTCAAAAATGGTAAATCCGCCCCTGCAGCTCAGAGTTATCGAGATCTCCTTATAAACTGTATTTGCCCAGCTATGGAAGCAATTTTCAAGAGACTAAATAGAACAGGCAGGGGCGGATTTACTATTTTCGAGGCCCTAAGCTAAAAAATGTTTGAGCCCCTCCCCCCACGGTATTGCCAATAAGAACATTTTCATTACAAGAAACGGCTTCAGGGAATAATAATTACATTGTTGACTAAAGATTTCATATTTTTATTTCAAATTTAACATTTTTAATAAAAAATAACTTGAGAAAAGAGTAAAGTATTTATTATTAAAAACGTTCATAATTGGAATAACACGTTTTGCTCATTACATAAACATATAGTAATTTTTTCCATTGTAATTTAGCAAAACTATAATGTCGTTTAGTAATTATTGAGGCCATCTGGAACCTGTGGCCCCAAGCTGTAGCTTACTTAGCTTAATGATAAACCCACCCTTTAGAACAGGTATGATTCCAAAACGATGGTGCTCCACCCCAAAATTTTTTAAATGAAGGATTTGCAGGATATTGAATTGACCGTGGAGGACCAATCGAGTTGCCATCCAGGCCACCCAACCTCACCACCAATGACTTTTTTTCTGTGGTCATTTAAAATCCAAGATTTAAAATTTAAGATTTTGATTCGTTAAAAGATGTCAAAAGAAGTTTTTATTATAGATAAAGTCATTCTTTGATTCAAAATGGAAGTTTACTTAAATATCTAATTTAATCTAAATACTGTAATGAACAAGAAAACCCCTATGCCTGGCGGCGAACAAGCGAGAAGGTTTCCATCACATCTACAATGTTCGAAGTGGGCGACGGAATGTCTGACACATCGGCGGCTGCTCGGGTGAACGAGGTGTACTGGAAGTTTCTAGCACATTCTGCACTTCTATATAGGATATATAAGCGCCCCGCGAGATAAGTGGGGGCAGTCATTAGTCAATCAGTGAATTGAATACGCGCATCGCGTAATAAGTACGAGATAAATGGTGAAAATAAATATTGTAGTAATAAATAGTCTGCAAATAAGTTTAAGTCTAACTAATAAGTCTAGTTTAAGTTTGTTAATCGTTTATAAGTAGTGTTTGTAATTAGTGTTAGTGTAAATATTTTCCTTTGTTAATAGACGATTAAAACAGCACGTTAATTTAGAAAAAACGTTACAATACAATGCAATTTGGTTAATTTGTGTACATTTTTTAAACAATTTCAACTAAATTGTTAAATAATTTTCGATTTTGCTTGCAGTAAGTGTTGATTATATCACTCTTATTAATTTATCTTTCATAATTCTTGATTAATAAATTACTAAACGAACTATGTCAGAGGTAAAACCCACCAGTTATGAATATGTTATAAAAAACACCTAATTAAATTCTTGATAACGACAGAACACTAATAGAAAAACACTTAAATTACTCAACAGTTATTTTGATTAAGATACAAAAAATACACAATTTACTGTTTATAAGACGAAAAAACTAAGAAGTCTGGAAGATACTCCATATGATATTTCTTATGGACCTCAAAATAGATTGCTATACTATCTGACGGAAAAGTTACAATTGCAACAAGCAACAATGGGTTTGACTCTCAATGAGCTATGAACCTGTATTTTCACGGAAACCTTTTATTAATATGGAATTTGATCTTTAGCAATTAAAGTCGTTATACCATTGGATCCGCTCACATTACTTGGATATTTACTCGAAATATTATATTGAATAGCTATTGTTAAAAAAAGGGTAATTGTCTTGCGTCCCCTGCCCTTGTGCGCATTGCATAATCTGCACACCCGCTTCCTCCTGCATATCTCTAACCTTTACCTAAGTTAAACATCAGCAACTTTTTTCAGTTCTCCTATGACATACTGATTGCTGACGATGATTGGGATTCTGATTGACTGGAATCTATTATCGATTGCATTACTTTTGTGGTCAATCTATCTTCGTCGCCATGTAAGTAGTTTGGTCTTTTTAGTCATTTATATTTTAGTTTAATAAAAGTGCTCTTAGCGCCTCCCATAGTCCATCATCCGCACTTTATGGGCCTAACTAGATGCACAGCAATATTTTATTTATGCAAAGCAAGGTTCTATATTTTATAGATGTAGCAATATTTTTTCTTTTCCATATGAAAAAGCCATTCCTCCATGAGAGCTCCTTCAACAAACACTTTAAGAAGTGCTTAATAATTTCAACGTCTCGCTTCTTGTTTACGATCTGTTGAGTTTTCAAATACAACAAAATAAGATACTTTTAACGTGTCTACACCAGAGGGCTTTTTTGATTAAAACACCGAAAAAAAGGTAGCAATAAATAAGGTCTTGTGAATTCCATCCCCGAGGGACAATTTTTATGTAATCTAATAACCATGAATTTATTTTAAAACTTGTTGATTTATTATAATAAATTCAGGGACACTGCACATACAAAAAACAACAAAGAAAATATGTAAAATAATATAAATCTAACTAACAAAGTGTTCATTTGTTTTCCGCTTCGATAAATCGCCCTAAAGCGGGGACAAGTTCGAGCTCTGTTCGTCGATATTAGTAGATATATTGGATTACCCAGACAGACATAAAAATATGCGCACCAAATCCCGCACTAGATAATTTAAAATACATCAGCTAGACATGTCTGCAAACAGGTGCAAATAAAATTGGATGCATTTTTGCATATTCAGTAGAAAGAATCCCATGAATTTGTTATTTCTACCTGAATTAATAACATGTTTTTCAAAACCCTCTTCAAAATTCTTCCACGAAACGCTGGTTTTAATTTTTGGTTTCGCAAGCTTTTTTTGCTCAATGACGAGCAAATTGACGGCAGCATTAAAAATAACGGAAAAAATAAGGAGTAGCTGTACAAATAATATTAATTTAAATGCAAAAAACAGAAAAAATGAGGGAGAATACAAGTCATCAGAGTGTACTCTAACCAGAACGGAAACGGATGTGGTCAAAAAGCGACAGGTGTGAAGTCGCCCACTTGTGCATCCGAGCCGCCAACCTGTAACCATTCAACGATACATGTCACTAAATTATGATGCAGATTGTTCAGATAAACTTAAATGAACAGGAAAAAACTATCTTTAATTACTCCCTCCCCTTGTATATCTGTGGTCTATCGACTTCCGCATGAGTGTGCGGTGTATGGTTTAAAATTATCACATGGGAAAATTGGATATAATGCAATAATCGAAAAACTAGATACAAATATAAGATATACTTGTAGGAAAATTGCGTTTGGAATTTGAAGAGTTCTTTATTGCATATCATTACTTTCTGTAAAGACATGTATCTTTAAACCTATAACAACATGTTTACAAATCATTACAAAGATGTTCTTACGAATTGCGAACAATAGTTTTAAATCCTACGTAAATACTATAAAAATCCAACAATTAGCAATTTTTATAAAAAGAAATGTGAATGTTATGCAAAGTTCTAGTAATTCACACATGTTATTTGCAGTGGCGTAACTACCGCCCCCGAGACCCTGCGACGGCGACGCGAGGAGACGCAAACCTCCGAAGGGTGATGTTTTCATGAGAATTATTTTTCATTAGGATCAGTAATTTTGAAACAAGTGTTGGAGATAAGAAAAACATTCTTTGGAAATAATAAAAGGGAATTATGGATATATATTGATCAAAACAATTAGGGGATATTGTCCCAAGCAGCATTTTTAGTCATCGCTACGTACCAGCAACTGCCAGTGGAAGTATTAAGCTTTTGCCAATAGTCACAAGCACGTAATTGCTACGGCTTCGTTACGTACCTAGAACCAAAATGGGGAACAATTTTTGGGTAGCAGATACGTGGCGGCGTATTAATTGCTACTTTTGTGGAACTTGTTTTCTCTTCTCTTTTCTCTTTGACACATCGTGTCGCGTGGTTACTCTCTCTTACTCTTGCAACTTAACCACTAAATATTTTATCATTTTTTATACTAATGCTGCGATCGTGTTACAAAATTATAAACCATTAAAACGTTTCTGTTGAATGTAATGATGATAGGTCGAAAAATAACAAAGCACCTTCTTTAAATATATTTCTTAATAAAAAATTTTTTATTAAAATATGACAAAAATACTTATAAGTTGATACACATGATAGAAACCACTTCTATATTATTCCTGTGATGTTCTTTTATGTGTTTAGATAAAATATGCTCAATTATTGTCATTAATTAACTTATTAATATTGAGTGAACAAGGAGCATTACATACACAATGCATACACTGTACAAGATGTGTGTCCTCCAAGCCGACTCAAATGGTACTGACGGACGAGCCAGGATTGGTTAGTTACATCACTACAAATAAATTTTGCCAACTTCAATTTACATACATAACAATTCCTAAGACACAATTTGGCACCAATTTGTTATTTTTATTGAAGGTTATGTAAAACATCTAATAACAATAATAACAAATTACAAATTGATTCGGACATTTTACAAGTAAGGGTGGAGTAGTTTACGAAAACTTACATTAAAGTGATTCTACTGGGTAGCAAAAACGTAAGTTTTACTTTCAATACTACTGTAACGTTTCGTTACTTTAAAGAGTTAGACAATGGTTTTAGGCAGGTGGCAGGAACTTTCAGTACTACTTTAAAGTTTTAAAAACTTTAAGATAGCTTCGGGCAAGTTACTGCTACAATCATAATACCACTTTGAAGTAGCAACGACTTTAAAGTAATTATACTAAGTGGCAATGTCGTTCCATATACTTTAAAAGTTACTTAGAAGTAATGGAACTACATAGTTTCAATAAATAGTATAAACAACTACACAATTACTAAAATTTTCGAATTGAAGTTATTAAACCTATAAAGTCATAAATTTAGTTGTAATTAAGCTGTTTGGGTGTGTTATAATAATAATAGGTGTTTAAATAAAATTAATTAAACTATTAAATAGTGATTACTAATACACTTCCGTCGTATGTGCTTCGTGTGAGGTACTTGTAAATTGTAATGAAATTTTAAACTTGTTTAAAAACTTCAAACTAAATGTGCTGACTTGTTGGATCAGCGACAACAAATTGATAATTTCCGGAGAAATGTATGGCTGTTTTCAGTGTTTTCCAGTTTAGGCCCGGTACCCGCAGTCGCACATGATACCATTCGATGCGTCTAATCGAGATGAACAATAGTGTCCATTGTGAAATTTGGGGGCGAGCAGTAATTTTCAAGATAATCGCCAAAAACTTTTTTGGAAGGGAAACCATAAACTTCCATGTTATTTCGCCCCTACCTGAAACTGCATGTTTTGATGAGCATGTGACCTAACTTAACCTAACTAAAAACTATATTAAAACACGTATGAATTTATGAAGAATGCAAACCTAAATTAAACCTAGGTTAGGTTCGGTTCGGTTCAGTTTGGTTTGGTTGGATTAGTTTAGATTTGGTTACGTTGCGCTAGGTTAGATGAGGACACTATTGTTCAGCTCAATGAAACGCAACGAATGGTATATAGCTTTTTTGTGCGACTACCGGTGGCGACCTAATCAAAAATTTTACCAAATGTACTAAGAGGGTTTATAGGGAAAACAGCAAAAAAAAATTGATTTTGACAGTTTCATGACCATTACGCCTGCGTTTAAATAAGTCCGCAAAAAACTGTAGTTGGTGTTAAATCTCATTAACCATATAAACCATTCGTTAAAGAGATACAAGCAAATGAAAAAGTAATGGAAGGCCCTAAAATAAAAGGGGTATAAGTGCAAGTTTGAACGTTTTGAGATAATTGGCTTCAAAGTTCAATAAAAATGTAAAATCTCTGGGAAATCCCGAGATAATATTATTCACTTTATTGTTTACTAAATTTTATTCTTTATTTCATGTTGTATTAAATTCTCTATTAACAAATATCAACTTCAGAATCTCAAATCTGTACTTAACTCAGATATGAAAAAAATTGCACTTATACCCCTTTTATTCTAAGGCCCTCAATTTATTATTAGTTATTGCATGTTTTATTTTAACAACGTTACCTACGTATAATTGTACATATATTAGGGACGCAAACGTAATTCTTGCAGGAGCGCGCAATCTTATGTAGTTACGCCACTGGTTAGGTGAAAATAAATAAAAGGATAAAAAGGACAGTGGCGCACCCATGGGGGGGTTTGGGGGTCGAACCCCCCTCCCCGAAATTCTTGTATTTATCATACAGATTTTCCTTATTCTCTTAATAATATACATAAATAAGTAAGATAGTATATATTACGCAAGATTTAATCAAATAACCCCCCCCCCCCCGAAAAAATATTCTGGGTGCGCTACTGAAAAAGAATAAACTAAATGTACCTACTTTGAATTTGTAAATTAGCTATAATAACAACTTAACAGATACAAAATAACTACAAGATAACTAAAAATTGTAGGCATTTGATTTGCTTAGAAGGGCTATTAATATTTTTGTTTATTTAATTCACCCACCTCACCACCACCCTCAACTTTAAAATCTTAAATACCAATGTCAATTAAATTCATGCCAATCAAGCAACATTTGAAAAAACCATTTTTAAGTTGAGAAAATAATGCAATTTAAAAATGAAGAATAAAATTAAACAACCACGTTATAATTAATGCTCAAAATGAGCGCCATTTGCACCTAAACAGTGGAACAACTACTTATATCTTTCTAGCACCCCCCCAAAATGTTTCATCTGGAATTGCACAACACTCCCTAACAATTCTATTTTGTATATCTTGGAGATCAACAGGTGGAGTTTTATAAATAATTGACTTTAAATGTCCCCAAAGGAATAAATCGTTTTGATGTAGACAGGCTGGAAATTCTATCGGTCCCCGTCGGTCTTTCTATTTTCCTGGAAAATTTTGATTTAACCCCTCCCTCACGGGCAAATTAAAATGAGATCGCACACCATCTTGTTGAAAGTAAACACAATAAACAGCACCATCTAAATTTCCATTGATAACTATGGGATCAATAATTTTATTTCCTAGAGTACCTGCTCACACGTTGACCTTCTGAGGCATTTGAGTGTGTTCATCTGTAAAAATCCATTTAATTCATTTACTAATTGAAATAAAAAAAGAATGTGTTTCAGAATGTTGGGATTCTTCTCGATTTTTGCCGTCATATTTTCACAAAATACCTATTAGGTTCACTTAAGATGAAGTTGGTCTATCGCGATGTGTTTTTCTGTCACAGATTCAATTTTATGAAATTTTGCACGATTTGCAGAATGTACCTAATGATAAAAGCAGTATCGGACTAACGGCCTTAAGGCCCACCGAGTAAATAATCCAGAATGGCCTATATTGTTCTGTTTTATAAGTTAACACTAATTTTATGGTTGTTTTGATTGGATAATAAGAATAACATAATCTTAAGAATTATAATCATAAGAAGAAATATTCCTGACGTGTTGCGTATAATATCTTTTTGCAACTGGTTTATTAAAAAACAAAAATTAAATTATATAAAATGAATTTATATGAAAATAAAACATAAATAAAAATGTTTTTTTTTTTTAACAAAATATAATTTGAAGCAAATATAATGTTAACATAGCTGGGTGCTTCCAAAGTGATCTTTCTATCGAGGCAGGGAAATAAATCATTACAGCACTTGTCAGGAGTTTCTCCCTAACCAGTCTTGTAAAGTGTACGAGTCATGAAAGTGATTATTTATCGGAAATAAATGTTTCCTTTAAAACTGACCATATTAGAAATCGACGAAAAAACAACTACAATAATATAATTTAAGCCAAACGACGCATTGCACATACTCTTGTGTGATAGCCACTATACAATATTGAAATTGCCGAAAATATCCCTCTAAAAAAGTTGTGATACTCAAGTCGTAGCCATACTCAAATGCTAATAATACTTTAATTACAAATCGGGGTTGGATAATCTCTGGATTAGTAATCTCCAATGATTAAGATCCAATCTTAAGATATTGAGATGATATGAATCCATTTCGTTGAAAATTTAGTGAACAATATGATCGTAAACGTAAAAATAATTATTTCACGCATCAAATTAAAATAAAAGATAGATATGCTAGGTGATAGGCATAATTAATCTAAAGACTACACATTGGGTCTCAGATAGATTCATCAATATTTAAAATAGAAATCAAGAAGAAAATCTCATACAAACATAACCTCAATTTTCATATGTAAAAAATGTTTGATTTTTAAAAAAGGATATCAATCATTTAGATTGTTTTATGATAATACATGTTTATGTAACCCAAGTTGCATATTGGAATGGTTTTTCCATTTGTAGGGAAGATGTAATCTCCTTGTTTAAATCTAGAGGCTACGATTATTAACGTAGGATGGATTTTTCTATTTTCCAAGAGACTAACTCAGTTTCGGGTTGCTAGTTAACTAAAAACATATAAATTAGGTCAATCTTGTAATGACTAATATAGCACAATAAGCTTTTAAACTCTTATATAATAATCCTGATCATTTTTATTACTGATAGTTTCGATTTTGTTGCTATGATTCAGTTTGTTGATATTGATTCTTATACTATTTTTCTCGCCATTTTTTTAATGCAAACACGTGGAGGACTGTATGCTGGACAATTTGACTATAAATTGACTTCATTTGAATTAATGTCAAAGATGGAACTTGTATATGCATCATTTGGTTTATCCGATTGTTGTAATGGATCGTAATGTATGTTTTTCTTAAATTGTAAATATGTTCCTGTGGAAATTTCATATGTATTAGCTATATTGTGTAATTATGTATCCATTTTGTAAAGGATAAAGCTGGATTTATTGAATTTTGTGTATAATTAAGTCATAATGAGATTTGTTCATTGCCAATCGTTTTTGTCTGATATTTTCGTTACGATGTATTCTAGGACATAAGTGTGTGATATTGTTTTGATCCTTGTTTTACCAGCTATAATTCTGTGTTTATGAAATTAAAAGCAGTGAGAAAATTTAACAGCTGAGTGAAAATTGTGACGTCATATAAATTATTCGCGTTGCGAATGTTTGAAAAGTGACAGCGTCGGCATTTGTTTTTACAAAACCTATAAAAGCTGGAGCCAAATTTAGTCGATTAAAAGCATCTGGCGAATCTATGCTTGACTCCGGATTGAAAATCTGTAAATTAAGTTGGGTTATGTTGTAACCATATGGTTGACCTTGTGTTTATGTCAACACATAAAGTATAAACAAGATTGAAATAAAGTTTGAAGTAATTACCTGAACTTTTTAAAAGTTAAAGAAGATTTAATTATTGTTCAACAAGTATATGGAAGTGTGAACGAGTTATTTCAAAATAAATTCTAGGAGAATTTATTTTCCATTATCGATTTCATGAATTGACGTTTTTATAATACGAAATCATCTGACATATGTAAATGCAGTGATACCAATAGCGAATAGAATTTGAAGGAAATTCTATTTACATTATATACCAGGTTGGTCGAAATAAAAGGTTTTTAATTTGATTTGCCAATAATAAAATTTATAAAGTTTATCTGAATAATTTCAGAATCATATTGTTTAACCTTAAAGGTTTTTAAGAGAATTTATTTTTCATAAATAAAACAATTCAATTTCTCTTTTATTAAAATTTATTTTTCATAAAGTAAAGTATTTGTAGATTTGTGAATATTTTTATGTGATTTTTGATTTGTGTTAGTTTGTTCAAGTGAAGAACTGTAATAGCCCTATGTCAGGTTATTACGACTATTTAACACACTTGAGCAAGCTTGAGAATTAATTTCTTAATTGATTTATTGTTCTATTTTGAATAATTCTTCTTCTTATTTCCTTTTAATTTGAATTTCCATTTATTTTCATAAATTAAATAAAGATTCTGTTTTTTCAAATTTATTTATGTGTTTAATTGATGTGATACAAACATCGATTTCTTTTTCTCTTTATATTTAGAGTATAGCCTGTTGTTGTCCAGTTGCAGAAGCCCAAGTGTTTTCATTGTAAGTGTTTCTTTTCTTTCAGGTATAAGAATCAATAAGATTTTATTAACTCAAACAATTCATGCTCTATCGAATAAACCCTGAGTTAGCCGATTGGAAAAAGGAAGAATATTTGGGGTGTATTTTATTTTGTTTTATTTTAATTCACCGCATATATTTTATGTTTGCCTTGAACGTGTGGCATATTTATCAAGTTAAATACACCGCAATATATATGTTACTTCAGTATTACAGTTAAATAAATAAATTATTTTTCCAAAAATTGCCCCCCCCCCCCAAATAATTTTCTGGACCCGCCCCTGTCATAACACTCCGCCCCTTCGAGTGCATAAATATCCGGTCACGTATTTCTGATTATTCAATATTGTATTGTTTTTAAAATAAATCCTTTATATAAGGCAATATTAGATAGGAAATCTCCCTTGCGCTTCAAATACAAAATTTATTTAAGGGCTTAAAAGTACCGTTACATCTATACAGTTTTTCAAATTTCCAAATAATTAATTAAAATTAACGCTTCGCAGGGCGCCAAAATTTCTAGCCGGGTAACGTGTCTCCATTCAGAGTGTTCATTTGGAAGAAATGATAACTTCTTCACTATATAGGTATTTTTGGTTGAAGGATGCATCTCAAGCATTCATTTTGTGAATAATTGTAAAAATGTTGTTTTGTGGTTGTTTCATCGTTAAATGTAACGATTTAATTGACGTTTAATCCATGGTGAAGATTAAATATAGTTTGAACATAATTATCGCACTATTTGTAAGGTCTGTTTAGCTGAAAATAGAACTTCCTTTGTTTGTATCTGTCCTTAATTAAATGGTGAATTAAAGAAAATCTTTTTATAATCTTTGAAAGTTAAGTTTATGAAGCTACTTTTTACTGTAAGATTTCAATTAATCTTTGTTTATGTAAAAATTTAATTTAAACTCGTTTAAAAAAGGTTTTTCTCGGAGGGTTTTTACTTCATATTGCAGCACAGTGTTTTAGTGATCAGCCTTGAATAAATTGTAATTAGATCATTTGAAAGTTATATTAATCTGATATTCACTTTGGAACTATGAAATGAAGGTTTAAAAGGCTCTTGGGAAAACGCACTAAAATTATCAAATATTTGATTTTTATTAATTATATTCACTATTATTATTACTATTTTTGGCTGAGCAATAAAAACGAAACACATTATGAGATATTATTTAAGTGCTTCAACATTTATTGTGTAAAGAAATTTAAGACTATTGGTTTGCAACAAGTATAAATACTTATTTTGTTTATATATTCGATTTATTTAAAAAAATAGTAATTATGTATTTCATTATTTTATGTATCCCATTAACAATACTTGGGTAAACCGATTTTATTTGATTTATTCAATTTTTTATGTGAAATAAATGAATTATAAAAAATTGGAAAATAAGAATTGTTTGATTTTAGTAACGTAATAATCCTTTATGTTTTATGTACTTATGGGTTGCTTCTTTACTAACGTATAAACATAAAATTAATAAATTAAGAATAATTAGTATTTTGCCTTGTATATCTAAAATTTTTGAAAAGATTCTATATAGACAGATGTACGAGTTCTTTAGTAAAAATTCTTTGTTGCCGGAATGTCAATCTGGTTTTAAAGGAGGTTTTAGTACTGCTGATTCCCTTGCTACTGTTACAAACGATGTTATTAATGCTCTCGATAAAAAACAAATTACGGCATTGATTTTACTAGATTTTTCTAAAGCATTCGATACTGTTAATCATGCACTAGTATGTGCAAAATTAAAATACTACAGATTTGATAACACAGCGGTTAATTTGATTAATTCTTATTTATCAGATAGAACGTTAACAATAAGGAATGATAATCAATTTTCTAATTCTTTTTCGATTATGTCTGGTGTGCCTCAAGGCTCTGTGTTAGGTCCGCTGCTATTCATTATTTATACTGCTGAAATTTTAAAATATTTAGAATATTGTAAAATACAAGCTTATGCTGACGATACGCAAATTTATAAATCGTTTAATTCTTTGGAAGGAGCCGAGGCTTATGAAAACATCAACAAAGACCTTGATACAATCAATAGACCTGCTTCTGAACATAATCTAAAGCTTAATACCAACAAATCCCACTTACTTTTATTCGGTAATATTAATCAAGTCATATCGGTGAAGAACGAACATAATTTGAAAATTAATAATGAGATGTTACATGTAATTGATTCAGCCAAGAATCTAGAGGTTATTTTAGATACTAAATTACGTTTTCAGCAGCATGTTTCAAAACTGTTGCAGAAGGCTTATTCTTCCTTAAAAGATGCTATCTTAAACCTTAGTTTTATCACATTTTAACTATTGCAGCTTTATTTATAATCCTTGTCTTGGCACAATTGATAAATATCGTATTCAAAAAGTACAAAATGGGTGTTGTCGATTTAGATTCAATTTACGTCGATTTGATCATGTCTCGCTTAAAATTAAGGAGCTTGGTTGGATGAGAATGGAAAATCGTTATCAATATCAATTGGGAACTTTCACACACACTCTGCTAACATTAAAAGGTCCTACTACATCCCTTCGTTCAGAATTGATACCTAGGTCTACTAATACACTCTGTAAATACAAGACATACTGATCTGTTCACTAGACCAAAACACAGAACTTCTTTATTTCGTAAAGGTTTTACGTATAATGCGGTTATACAAATTATACAATTTTATTCCTGCTGAGATTAAAGCTGCTAATACTACAAAATTTAATCAGGACTTAAAAGAATATTTATTACAAAAGCAATAATAGTATTAAGTTCTATCTTCACATCTGCCTATCTATCCAATTGGTAATAATTACCTGAAATTCAGATTGTAGTCTATTTTTGTGTATTATACATATTTCATTATTTTTTGCACTATACTTTAATTACATTAAAATTTATAGTTTGGGTTCGTGGGGTTTCCTGGTTAAATAGAGTAGCCTTTGGCTAGATTTCGCCAGGAATCCTCACACCTCACACATATTCTATATTTTGATTCTTTTTTTAATTCAAGTTATTTGATTTATCTTGATTATGATTGTTTAATTTTTAATTGATATGTATGTTTATTTTGGGAAAATAAAGGGGATTTATTATTATTATTATATTATAAAAACCAAAAATCTTCTAATTTTAAGTTTTTTCCCATTTTGTGGAAACTTAACGATACATTTCAGATATGTTTAAATTATTTTCAAACAAGGTGACGCTCATAGGCAACCATAATTGAAGTCGAATTAGCCAACCTTTCAATTCTCCCATGCCCATTTCCATTTTTCTTTGAGGATTTTCAATAATTGCAGAGTTTTCTATTACATTTGAATAAGTAATGAATAAGACAATCTGAACACAACTACATAAATGTTAAATATTAATCATTTAAACGCAGAAGCAATGAAGGAGAAATACAACGTGATACATCTTATACATATCTGATTTTGGTACTGAAAGATCAACGGACAAATTATACATCATTTCTTTCGTCCTGATGCATCGATTCTAAAGGTACCAATATCAAGGTGGAGTACTCGAATGGGAAGTTATTAGCGTAAAATTTCCTGCATGAGTTTGTATCTAAAAAGATGAACTTATAATATTAAACATATTATAATAGTAATATCTCTATATTTAAAGGGTCCCCTTTATGTGATAGGCTCCAGAGTCCCAAAATTGTAAGTTCGAACTTGCTTGTAATTAGAAACATAATTATGATCTACCAATATGTGAAACTGAATGAATAACTTGTCTGTTGATTAAAAAGGCATTTCTCAATGTACCCTTGTTTATTGTACGCATCTCCTCAATTTCACCCTTAATAAAATTTTCAAAATCTTTTTAACCATATCGATTGTGAATCCAAAAAGAAAAGGGTAGAAAGACACGAAACATTTAATCCAATAGTCCAGTCCGTTGCATTCCCAAGGTTTCAACTAGTCTTTTCTCCCGTTCACGTATACATAAAAATCGTTTCTAATTGTCGTATTAAATTTCAACGGATTTAAATTTGAAACGTGCATATTTAGGGAACAACAATAGGATTTTTCGCTTGGTTGAATTTGAAACCACAAGTAACCGGAGCGTATTCCGATGACAAAAATTTTGACATTTAAATTTGTGAAACTAGTAGGTCTTAAACTTCTAATATTATTATTTTGGTAGGGTCAAGCGTTTTGATTCTTCTTTTGAATAGGAGAAACAAGTTTAAAATATTTTTCTTTTTCCCTTCTGTTGCCATTTTATGGAATCAGATTGCTTTGTTTAATTGGGGTGGTTATCTCATTTTAAATTCCATCTTGTCTCAGAAGTTTACACAAAGTAAACAACTAAAAAGCGTGTGTTTAGACTACTCCATCTGAAGGAAACACAAAAAATAATCTTTACAGGAAAAGACGTAAACTCCGAAAGTTCTTGATTTCAGATATTTATTTACTCAAACAGCTCTACTTAAAATTCAAATTTATACCTCGTCTTGTGTTCGTATAATTAATAGGTCACGATGTAAACACCGGAAAAAGTATTTGCTTGTACATTTGCAGGTAGTTGTTAACATCAAGGAATGAGAAATTATGCTGTGAGTTACGATGACAACTTGACTATCTCTTGATTGCTTTCAAACATATCCAATTACAAGAAGCTCAGTGGTATTTCAGTATTTTTTTGAATAAGAAAGAGGTCATCCAGTGGAAAGCAGTGCAGGATGTTCCAGATCGAATTATGCCCCGGAAACATGTTAGGGAAGCCATGCTTAAGGGCCAAGGTGAAAACATAGAAGGTTTAATCGCTTATTAGTACAGCTTGAAAGTTTTACTGGCTTTTCATGTAAATATTTGAAAAGCTTAATGTAATAAACACGTCTTTGCTATTCAGACTGTTACACAAACAGTCCCTTCAGCTCAGAACAGTTCTCAAGATCCGATTTTATCAAATTCATCAAAATTAATTAACTTCCTCTAAGTGTTATTTCCCTCCTGTTACGTTTACAATTTCTTTCCTGAAT
Organism: Agrypnus murinus; assembly: GCA_929113105.1. Lineage (NCBI taxonomy): Eukaryota > Metazoa > Arthropoda > Insecta > Coleoptera > Elateridae > Agrypnus > Agrypnus murinus. The sequence continues at coordinate 158,714,231 of OV816026.1, forward strand.
TTAAAACTCAGATATGCAAATACTTTCTTTTAATTCTGTTTATACTAGTAACTTTCAGTAATCTATCACTAGTGTTTTCAAACTTCTGAATTCAAAAACTTGCAAGCTTAAAACATCCTGGATTTAACTCCAAACCAAGTGTTTGATTCAAACGTTTTTATAACATTACTACAGTAATGGACTAGCAAATCCAAAAAATTAAACGTCAAATGTACCTAAAGCTCGACCGGGCCAATAAAATTGTGGCATTATCATAAAAAATCTAATTGTAAATTTAAAGTAGCATAAGGTAGCAATGGCGAGTTAGGAGATGATTAAAGCTAGGGAGCTAAAGGAGGTGAAACGCTTATTTAACTAGGTAACTGTATTTCCTTTAAATGGAGAATCACCGGTAGAAACGAAATTCTTCTGTGTATTAGATGGATTTTACCTCCTTCGCCCACCCACTTGGCTACCAAATGCTCCGATTTCTGAGTTACATCACCTTCAAAAGGGTTAAATTGTACATGGTCAAAAAGCACAAGTATTTTGTTAAGAGTATCTTAGGTACAGTAGGTTTATGAAAATGACATACTTAGTACTTAGTATAGTTATAAGTAGGTATAGGATTTGTATGCACTTAAAAATGCTGAAATATGCATGCACTTATGCACTATAAAAACGTGAAATATGCACTTAAAAATCATGAAATATGCGTTTATTAGAAATTTTTAATAAATATATGCACTTTCATTATTAAAAAAACACCTGTTTAGCGTTATTTACATTTTATTTACAGAAATTATTTTAATTAGACATCCTATGCAATAATTTAATTAATTATATTTTCTAAACATAGAGCGTTACAGTTCACAATGACGTACATTTTTAAATTTTCAAAAGTAAACATCTGCCTATTATCCCTAAATATTGTTTTATATTTTGAGAAACTCCGTTCCACATCGCAAGACGTAATAGGGGCATACTTAAAATTGTTTAATTCTACAAGCGAATAATGTTTTAGCTCGTCTAAAATGTCTTGGCCAGATAATGCATCGTTTATGCTTTTAATTAAGTGAAAACCAGGATTTTTGTCTATAACGGATTTAAATTTTTTTTTATAGTCAAACCCTTTGGCCCTTTTACTTTATTCGAAGAAACATCTAACAATTTTACATGCTCAAGAGATTCATCTAATGAATTTCCCTGACTTTCTAATTTCTGAATTACTTTAGTTGAACGCACAAAATTTGTCAAAACAAACAATAATTCTGCCCTCACCTCCTTAGTATTAAAAGCATCCTGTGCGCCTTGTGTGCATAGTGCATCGTGTTTATTAAGTTTATTTACAAATAAACAGCCTTGGTAGTGTAATGTCTGGCGTGCCGGACTTTCACCCAAGCGACCCGGGTTCGATTCCCGGCGCTGGCAGATCTGGTTAAGGTTTTCTGCAGTTTCCCTTAGCTGTAATACAAATGTGAGATTTGCGCTGTTCCATCTATAAGTCGGCTGCAGCCGCACATTGGGCCTACATAATAATAATAATCGCCCCCTCCCTCCCGCACAAGCTTATAGCTTCTGGGGCCTTGGTTAAGGTTATGGGTTGTAGTAATTATTATTATTATATTATTATTATATAAATGCTTTAATAATATCAAAATAAGTTGCATAATATTCTGCTGCAGAAAGCCAAGCACCCCACCTTGTTATTACAGGCTCAGGTGGAAGAGGCACATCTTGAGCAGTCTCCCTAAATATTTGTATGCGATATGGAGCTTTACAAACAATTTTCTTGCTTCTGAAATTATACGTCGTTGAAATTATAGTTTACGTTAGGATATATTTCCGGCACTTTTTCCGCAACTCTATGCATTGCATGGGCAAGACAAGTTAAGTGGATCATTTTTTCGTACAGAACTTGTAAGCCTGCTCCAGCCTTGATCATGTACGGTGCCGCGTCGGTGACGAACAGGAGTACTTTGTTGTACTGTATGCCGGCCGGCCACAAAATAGCCATCGAATCATTTTGCCACAGAACAATGATTGGTGCTCTTGAAAACGTCCATTGCTAATCGATAGGATTTGGAATTGTTCTCCGAGTCTAAAACGCCAATTATAACGTTAGCCACGTATCTGAAAACAAAAATTTGATTTTTACTTTATCGAACTACATAATTAGTCATTTACAAACAATTAGCGCAAAACAGTTATTTAAAAAAAATTATATTTTAATCAAGCAAAAATATTGTTGTGATTAAATATGTAACTAACAAAATAGAAAATGCTGTCTTTAGTTAGTTAAATTTTACTAACAAAACGCAGGAAATGAAGTTTCTACGCACCTTCCAGTAGTGTCAGTAGATTCGTCAATGGAAACCCATATGTAGTTATTCGCTACATGTTTTCTAATTGATTTTATGGTCTCTTCGTATAAACGAGGTAAATAATTTTTCTTGAGTGTAGACTCGTCGGGTATTGGCATTTTTGAAATTTCTTCCAGAAAATTACGAAATGCTGAGTGATTAATTTTACTTAACGGGATATCTGCAGCCACTAATGCACTACATAGTTTTTTATTAAATTCGATCGATTTGCTGGACTCACCGTGCGAATTATTACGGTACCTCGGTAACAATGTTTGTTTTTTTTATTTCACGGCAACACACTTTTGATGTCGAACAGTGTTCAGATGTTGTGTAACTTGAAAACGTTTCGTTGCAGTCACTTCATCGTCGCACACTGTACAATACAACACCTTATCGTCAGTTGTAAGAACACTGAATTCCTTAACATAACTTCGAAGTGTAACAGACACAGGCCGTTTTTCTTTACCCATCTTTACACTCTAAAATTTCAAACTGAAATGCAGTTTGCAATTTCTGAACTGTCTTAATTGAAAGTTTACAAGATTAGTAAACAAAAGTACAGGCAAATTTTTCTATGAACAGGAAGTTGTCAAAGGGTCTCTGGAATTTCCTAATACCTATTTATCACAATACCGCAGGATGTAAGTATTTAAATTTTAGTTGAAACTTTTTCTTTCTTAGAAAATATTAACAAGTACACAGATGGTTAAGGCAGTAAAATATTTTAAAGCCTAGTAGTTAACAATAAGCTTAAATTATGGATTTCCCCTAGACTCAACTAAGCCGCCATTGGTTGGTTGTCTAAAATGCTAAATTATTTTAAAAATATTAGAAATTCCATAATTTAAAGCATGTAAAACGCTCAAAAAGTGGTAAGATATGCACACTCGTTCAAAAATGCTAAAATATGCATGCATTTATAAAAAAACACCTAAATATGCATTTATATGCACTTTCAAATTGACATATGTGATTCATATGTGGCTTAAACATGTAGAAATATAACTCTGCATATGTTTGCTATAAGCAGAAAAAACATGAAAATGCATAGAAATCCTATACCTAGTTATAAGTAATAACTATGTATAGTATAAGGCAGTAGTGTATGCAGCAAAACAGTCAGTTTCATGACTTAACGATGTGCCGGTTTGTTGACTCAAAGTCTAATAAGAGCGTATGTGTGCAACAGTTTAAAATAAAACAAATTCTATTTTTAAAGAGATAAGCTAAGTGAATTGTATTAAAGGACTATTTTTATTAATGTGAGCAATTTGGAATTTAATTGATAATAAATAAAAACGTTCGGCTTACAGAAAAGCACATTATGAGCTATAATCTGCCATGTCAATACATTAAGTTTACAACCCGAAGAATTACTTGATTTCATTAATCCTTTTCAGTGAAACTGTAACCATCATGCAATAAATAAACATTAAACTTGTAAAATTTTACTAAATGTCGATTCAACCTTTGGGACGTTGTCTATACTGCATAATACTAAGAATGAGATTAATATAAATAATAGATAAATCCGTAAATAAAACACATGTCCTTTTTGGGGCCGAACTCTTTCAATAAATGTAAGTGGTACGTGTACGTTAACCAAAAACGCTAGGTACGCATTATGATCTGACTATGGCAATTTGTATTAAACAGCCCCTTTTGCCGACTTTCTTTAGCAAATCTTTCTTTCATACCCTATGCTTGTAAATAAAATATTTCGTTCTGGTTTATGACTCTTATGAGTTATGACGTATACCTAATTCTCATTAGTGTAGATAGTTTATTGCTGTTATTAGTTTACTACTCTATTACAATCAAATTATACTTCGCTCGGTACAATTTTTCGAACAATACACAGATTTATGAAAACCGAAAATTAGGTAAATTAATATTTTAGATTGAAAGGTGATTTTTAAATTAAGTACCAGCGATTTTTACCATTAATTTATTTTATTTAAAACAAAAAACACCATCAAATAAACTCTAGATAGTAAAAATAATCAATTTACGATAGTTGATGTTTATGATAACAAGAACGCTGACGTTGATGTCATCGTTTACAAATACTTGACTTTGGCCAATATTCTTCTTCTTAACTCGACGGTCTCGGAATTTCCTGTCAACTGGGCAAGTTAATACACACATCAATTTACAATGTTTTGGTTACCTTAATACAATTCATTTTAATGAAATGTGTTTACAACTTTATAACTAGTGTGGTAAACGAAAGAACGTTATCAAAATGCTGATGAGAATTTTCACGAATGTTCGCGCATGAAAGAACCGTATCAAAAGATCATTCTACTTACGAGCATAATCGAGCAGGTTCGCGAATGAATTTCTAAAAAGTTGTTGAGAATCTTCAGGGCAATGGAGCACAAATGAGCATAAACGAGAATATTCAAAATCGGAAATCTACGTTTAAAACCGAAGATAAACGATTTTAAACCGCATACACATACAAAATAAACACGCAGGTTGTACATATTTGGCATAATTGAAACTGTTAGCGAATGTTCTCATAAAGAATTCTCAAGTAATTTTTCTTTTTACGGTTCCTAGTGTTGGTTTGTCGAGCCACAGTTCTAATTTAATTTATGTAGGTTTATGAAGTTATTGTTGGAGTTTTGTTGGTTAACATCTTGGTGTAAGCTGTATAAAGTTTTTGTAGTTCAATGTGTGTTTTTTTAGCCAATTCAATTTAAAAATGTCCACAGAAATGTGCCGATAGTAAAATTTCATTTTTAGTTAATTTTGTATCTTAAGTATTTGTTTTTTGATTTCAAACTAATGGGAAAAGTTAAATAAACATATTGTGTACAGATTAACGGGTAAAATTGGTATGTGGACCTATTTAAATAAAAATTTATACAATTTTAGTCGACCGTGTGAATTTGATTTGTTCGTCTCAAATTGTAAGTTATTGTTGGGTTTTTTAGATAGAAATGTTATATTGTTATTTTAAGGAAGTGTTGAGGTTTCTTTTTATGTAATCAAATGAAAAATTTAAAGAAATTTATATTTTATTGAAAAATGTTAAATGACAGTTCAATCCATGGATTACTTGATAATATTCTATTGTTTTTGTTTCTATATGTCCAATACTACTAAAGTTAAAGATTTGTATGTGTGTCCGAGCCCAATTCTCGCGTTCTATAAGGGCTAGAGAGATGGGCTTGGGCTCATTCGACGCGTAATTTGCCGAGGATAATGCACGAAATTTTTTAAATTAGGTTATGTTTTAAAAAAATTTTTAAATTAGGTTATGTTTTAAAAAATCGATAAATGCTGATTCTATCGTACTATTTAGTGCTATTGAGTGCTATTTGGTACTAATATGTGCTCTATCGATAGGGAATCGATTGGAGATTGATGTAGGTCATGTAAATACTGACCTACTTTAAAAAAAATCGATAAATGCTATTTCTATCATACTTAAGTGCTTAGGCCCGTAGGGCCCATTATCCTAGTTTTTAATGTAAATTACAATGAGAAAAACAATCAGTAATCTCCAGAATGCAGTGAGAGGAGGTTGTGTTGTTTCTATGTTGATTAACCTTTAAAAACATGCATTTTCATAATTTAAAAAATAAAGGGAGGTTATGGATATAAAACAAAATAAGATTTCGTGCAAGAAAAATATATATAACTTACGCTATCGTCATAATTTCAAGAAGAATATAAATTATAGAATCGATTTGGATGGCTTCATATCAGATCAAAAGTTTAATCTGATTAAAAAAAATTTAAGAAGATTTAATTTATCGCAATCAAGCAATTTTACACTTCCACCAGTGAAGAGGTTGGCAGTGGTTATTAAAGCAGTTTGTTGTTCCTGGGATTGGTTAAAGAATGTATCTAGTGTGCGGAAAATCGTAAGTGATTTAAAATTCATTATACTGGCCAGTCAAAAATAATTTCGGACAAACATTTTATTAAAGAGATATCGAACTATTTTACATTGAAACTATTAAAGAATATAACTGTATAATTAAAAATTTTTGAGAAAGGTTAACCTAATTTCATGAAAAAGAAAATTTACTAAATTGAGATAATTTTTTTTATAAAAAAAATATTTAATTTTTATTTGATTTTGGATTTGTAGATTAGATAAAATAAAAAAAAGTAGGTAGAAATCCCCAACAATAAAAAAAGGCTAATTGGTAGTTAGTAGAGTAATTAGTCTCTCTCCCATTATTTTTTTTATGCTTTGTTTATTTATGATTAAATAAAATTATGTTTATATTAATAATTGTGGATTTTGTTTGTTGTTTATTTTTTTTCTTGTGTGAAAATAATTTGTTTAGCAGCTTGTTACAATTTTACCAGCCCAGGTGTCATCATTACAGGTGGACCCATTGATACAAAATTTGGCAAGGTAAGGTTGATTTATTTCAGATAAATGAGATATTTGTCGATTGCTTAACCGAGATTAAATCTGAGTAGTGACAGGGCAGAATTGTTATTTAAAAATTTAAAAAAATATTGTATTGATATATTTATACTATTGTTTTATTGAATTTCACCTCAATTATAATTGGTGGCCAGAACTTGGAATTTTCTTTTTATGAGTATATCACTGTATAGTCCTGTGTAGTAATATGTATAGTCCGTTTTCTTCCACCGTACGCTTAACTGCATTAGACAATCAATATTATAACTCACCTAATATTTTTTGATCATACATAGTTGCACTTGTTAAAGAGACTTCAACAAGAAGACCGAATGGGTACGTAGTTTTATGTATAGGTTCCGACAGTCATTTTAATATAATATTTGCACGAAGAATTGAAGTTTTGTAAATTTCTAAAAAAACATTTTCACATCAAACACCTGCTGTGTGCTTAAGCTTCTTAGATTTTGTTAAGAATTTAAGATTTGCCATAATTCTTATTATACATGTTAGTTATTCTAGTTTCTAGTTTATTGATACTCTGGGGAAAAATGGACTATACACTCCCAACTGTTAGGCGTTCCTGGAAGAAGCAACTAGTACTTTATTTCAGAACCAAAAAAAATTGGAGAACGTTCGAACATTTTCGGTACTTTGAGAATAGATATTCAAGAATTTTTAGACATTTTTAATGATAGACAATTTTGTGATCGCTTTATTTTATTTATCACTACTTGCTTTATATTATTATATGGTCCATAAACAATACCATAGTAATTAAGTTTCGAAAGAACTAAGTTATCCAAAATATTTTTCTAATACGTGTGTCCAGAAATCATCTTTTCTTAATATGATAAGGAGATTGTAGTATTTCTTTCTATTCCTATGCCATTGTTGACATGCAATTTGAATCGTAAATCTTTATATAAGACTAGAACTAGGTTCGTTACCTCTTTACAAACTTTCACTGTTACACTTGTGATTCCAATATTAACATCACTCACCAAAGTGTTATGTATGAACTCACCAATGAATTATGCATGCTTCAGCTACAATGGACCAGGAAAATAAGATATACAACTGTCTATTGTCACTGTAAAAGTGGGAATTTATGCACGGGACTTGTTCACGGATCAATTTGTTAGATATCTGGATCGCAAATAAGATAGGGTTAACCATCCACCCTTGCAGAACTCCAGATTTTAAGGTTAAGTATTTCGAAATATTATTTTGTATACTACAACGTGCTGTTGGTTTGTTAGGAAGTTTTTGAAAATGCTGACAATGGTGTCTTACATCAGAATATATAGACTTATTTATGCAATTTTAAGTTAAAATTTATATTCTGCGTTCATTTACGTCCATAATTCAGGTTTTCTGATATACGGGAAAAACATAAACTCTGTGTAGGTATTTGAAAATGGAATCAGATATCGTGTTAAAGCATCTCTTAAAACGCATGATTGTCTTGCCATCACCTAGAATACAACCCAAGTAGACATACAGGTCATATTAAACACTCTTCGAACATTCTTAGTACACACCTCAAATGTAACATATAATTATACCACTAATTCAGTAGGATGGACAGGATGGAGGACTTGATTATTTCCTTAGATTAGTTTATTAAGTAATCTTAAGTAATTTTTTATGTGAATAGATGAGACTTTTCAATGTTTCACGACAATATTATGAATGATATATATATATATATATATATATATATATATATATATATATATATATATATATATATATATATATATATATATATATATATATATATATATATATATATATATAACAAAGGGATAATAATGGGAATTCGCGCAATAGATTTATAAGAGAAAGTTAGTTGCAGCCGTATACACGTGTTTCGCACTTATTAGTGCTCATCGGTACGGCATAGCAGATAGAAGAAATAAAATTTAATCAACAAACTAGAAACAATGTATAACACAAGGTTTCACAGATAGTAGCCAACCACACATTTGTAGTTTCGGCTCGAAGACATTGAGTTTATAATGCAACAACAAACGTCACTACGGAGGTAGCTATAGCTACTATTACTTTCTCTTATAAATCTATTGCGCGAATTCCCATTATTATCCCTTTGTTATATATATTTATATACGCGCATTAATCGTTCTATTTATATATATATATATATATATATATATATATATATATATATATATATATACACAATGTTAGTCGAATGAACCGATTTAGTTGAAGCTATTGGATTCAGCAGGTCAGAATGTATTTGGGTGGACCTACCCAGGCTTTCAAGGTTAGGCCAGTGTGAAACCTGAGGTGACGAATCTTTTTCTCTTACTTCCATACTACAGCCAAATGTACAAATAACGCTGCAGTTGAATAAATCCGTTTTGCAAATCACGTTTTGAAGTAAACGTAATGGACTTTAATCCGCCTTGAAGAACTTTCACAATGAAACAGCTTATATGTCTTCAAGACGGTTAAGAGTTGCTGCCACAAGTAGCTATGCAATATCTTTTGTTAGAATCTATTCTGCAATGAAATGATTTACTCTCAGAACGAGATGTCAGTTGATTTCTGATTTGTTTTGATGTCAGTTTTACTAGACTTAGTGCTTGCATTACACGAAAATATATTATGTTACATAAAATAACTGTTGGCTTTCTAACATCAAGAAAGCAATAAACTCCTTATAAAGTAGGTAGCAATAAGTCCACAGAGTAAATTTCATCTGCAAAATTGGAACAATGTTAAAAATATCTATACCACTAGAAATTAAGATGTTTAAGATCTAGATCTAGATAGACTAAAAACTCGAAAGTGTGCTGCATAGTATTGGCAATACTCATTTTTTATTGCAATTAAACAATCTTCAAAATGAAGTTTTAATAGTCTAAGTAAACCTAGTGTTAAATTAATAATAAATTATATCTAGTTTCACAGTTTAGGTGCAACTCCCCTTAAAAGCCACAAACCCGGACTTGATTTGATCCAATTTCTGAATAACCAAAGTTTAATAACTAATAGGGATGGTAATACCGCTTCATTATACACACATATCAGATTATTGTTAACTGTTTAGAGGGTTTAAGTTTGAATATAAAATCTTATATGCATCTTAGTTAGTGTAGAATATATTAATCCTACTACAAATTCAAGGAATTATTCAGTTTCGTGGAAATATCGATTTACTTATTGTTCCTTCCTTTCTGGTCAAGACTGAAATAAAGTAAAAATTATTTATTAGAAATCTTTATTATGTTCAGTGGCGGATTAACCACTAGGCAATTGCCTAATGCCTAGGGCCCAGTGCTTTAGAGGCTCCCAACCTCTTGTCTTGTTAAGAACATTTACTGTTTTATTATCGTTATTAATCTTATTATAATGTGTTCTTTCATTTTTTAATAACTTTTTTCACATTATTTTCTATTTAATGTGATAGAGCGAGAAGATCCTATAAGCCCAAATCTGACCAATCCAAGCAAAACCTTAATCCAACACTGGCTTTGTTGCAGAAATGTAAAATAATACAGTATTTTAATATTCTTTTGTTGGTATGCTTAGTGGATGATGTTATCTTTTATACCGACATCAGTGACGGCTCGTGCCTTAAGAACGAGGGTCGGCCAAAGTATAGCTGTAGTTCTTCTTCTTCTTTGATTGACTTTTCATATCCTCTCTTGAGGATATAGTCTGCTATTAGCTTTCGTGATTGAGTTTAAATTAATTAATTAAGTTAATTATTTGCTTTTACTTTTTTCTGTAATCCATTAAGTTCGCCGGCCATTACCGCTGCTCCATCATATGTTTGACCCGCTAATTTCCTTTCAATATTAAAATGACCGAAATTTTGGATCAGTACATTAAGAATATCACTTGCGCTTCGACCTTCACTAATATTAAAAAAACCGTGAAACCGTTTCAGTATTCTACCTTCGCAAACAAAACGAAAAATAACAGACATCTGAGAAAAGCAGCTGATATCCGTACTCTCGTCTATTTCTTTTTGCATTAGAGTTTTTGTTATCGACTCGATTAATTCATTTTGAATTGTCTTTGATAACCCTGTAAAAACGGAATATGATTCAGAGGGATCTATAAATTTATTAAAATTTTGGTCAAACGTCGCAGCAAATTTAGCTAATTCTTTCAAGTTGCCTTGATTATGTGAATTCATTGTTTCGTGATCGCCCCGAAATGCCAGTTCTTGTGTGGACAGAAAAATTACCATATTTATTAAATGCTTCAGCATTTTTCGATTTTCACGCACAGTTTCAGTGTATTTATTTATAAATTCTTGATGAGCAGTGTCTAACACCTTTAAAATATTCTGTTTACCGAACAGTTTAAATTTTAATGCTGAATGAGTGTGTTCTTTTGAAATCTCATGTTTAGTTAAAGCGCGATGAATTTCTTTTAAATTGTCATAAACTGTTGAACTAAAAGGAACTTTATTTTTCGAAAAAAGTATACAATACCAGCAAAATAGCTTATTATGAATCTCACTGCCAGTTAACCAGACGTATTAATTTATTTTACCATGTTCTAGAAAAAGCGCGATTATGACCGGCTTTTGCTTGCACTAAGTTAATCATTAATGGTTGCGGAATAGGCAATTGTTTGATAAAAACTTTATTATCATAAGACAATCCGCTAAATTTATTTAACAATAAATAATAATACTTACGGTCTCCATAGCTATAACAATGTTTTACGTGCACTTACGTGCAAATTTTATACTAGGCTTACTGCCTACCCCCTTTTGTTAGCCCAAAAATGCACTATATGCTCTGCAATCTTTGCTACTATCTCCCGGGTCGGCTGGTCGAGCTCGAATATCGAAAAATAAAAAAATATTCAACCACTTTTTTAATATATAGAAAACTTCCATACTGTCCATGTATAAATTTATATATTATTGGAAGTAAAACAGTGTCAACAATGTTTTAGTTAGGCAGATATTTACTTTTAATTAATCATTTTTGTACCTATTCTATAATACACAATTACGTAAGCGCAAATCGCATAATGTATTTATGCTCTAAACATGTAACATCTGAACTTACAAATTCATCCTTATAATTACATTAGAAATAGCAACATAGGTATATAATTTTAGAATACCTTTGCTGCAATAACATCAATCTTCTTACCTTTTCTGATAAGCTGCAGGTATAATGAAGAAAATCGATAAACTTCCCCTAACTAATATGAAACATAACGCCATAAACTATTAATTACACTTAATGAATAACGCTCTAACATTGTTATATCAATTCCAAAAATTTAAAAAGTACATATGAACAACAAAAATCGTTAAAAATTGTTTATTTTAGTTGAATATATGGCTTGCGCACTCTTTCCTATCTTTCGCCCCACAGCGGGTCGGCTGGCCGAGTTTCGCTATTATGAATATGAATCCCGGTAAATAGCAATTTTTTAATTCTCTCTGTATTCGATATTTCGTAAGCACACAATGCATAATGTATAATTTATTTATGCTTTAACATGTAACATCTGAATTAACAGATTCATCCTGATAATTACATTAGCAATATATTGTGGCATGGTGTAATTTTAAAGAATTTCAAGAAGTTTCTTATTTTTAAACTGGAATACTTGACTTCTTATGCAGGCAGTTTAAGCAAGAGTATACTACATTACTTTTAATTGCGATCACAAAATCAAAATGCCATGAAAATACATAAAATAATATCGACAAATACAAAGAAATTCGACTCCTTTTATGCGTGTATTTCAACTGCTATAAGTGCGGCCATGCAGGTCTTGACCGTCCTTGGTATGAAACAAGTTACGCTAACAGAAACACGAAGTTCTGCGCTGTAACGACGTCAAGAACGCAGATCGTAGGTGGTGGATCATCTCATGAGTTTCAAAGCAACTACCTATACTACATCGGCTGGCCGACCCAGTAACTTTTAAATGCAAATCTCGCTAAATAGTTTATCGGGTATGAACACTAAATTTTAACATTGCATTTTAATGATTGTAATTTAATTATTACTCATTTATTTAATTGTAATTTAATATTTAATCTTTCTTATTATTTAAAATATAAAATAAAGATAAAAATATTTATTTTGCAGAAAATAATGATTTTTCTTAGTAGTATCATTTGGTACGGCCCGGCCGCCCCTAACGAGCCGTCACTGACCGACACCCATTTGATAAATATACGTGACCAGTGCATTTCTGATGGCATTTGGAACAAAAAATCATAAGTAAAAAGTCAACATTTTTAGCAATCTTGACCGATGTTTTTAGAAATGTACATATAAAATTATAAACGCGTTTATGGTGATATCATTAATAACTATAAAATAATTTGTTTCTGCTGCATAATACTAAGAATACAGACTCGAACTTGAAATAAATTCAAAATCTAATAACAGCTGTAAAATAAATCTGATTTATAAGAGAATATATTATTTGATTTTTAATCAAAACATTTGATTTCTTTATAAGGTAAGTTAATTAAATTAAAGAGGATTTTACGATTTTTACGAATTCTAATATTCGTGATGCGATGTAGAGATCCGCAAGGACGCCTTGTTTTAACTACAATAATTAAACGTTCTAGTAATGAGAACTTCAGATTTAATGTGTGGCGAATTTTACGTCGTTAATGTTATTGTTTACAATGACTTGGTGTACACGAATATCCTTTTCGTAATTATCGGTATTCTGGGAATTATCATTCGACTGACTGACCTCATAAGATTGTATTGTAAAATGGATCAGATGTCAGGTTGCAAAAACAGCACCGTAAACATAAGAAACCATAGAACCTGTTCTTCTTTATTTGCTTTTTTTTTCGAAAACAACTGTAGGGATTTTTAAATTTCTGGTTTGTCTTATCGATGTCTAACTACTTGCCGCGTTTGATTCGCCTATTATGGGACACCCTGTATATCAAACAGGTAAATATCGATATTTAAATCTTAGCAAATGCAATTTTAACTAATAGCACCTACATTTATAACACAATCTGTTTGTGAAGCACTTGAAACCTAGTAAGTGATAAAGATGACCATCCATCTTTGAAGCCTGGCTAGTTCTTTCACATAAGGGTTGCTAATTATAAACGTTAATATTTCTGTTTTTCTTTTCAACGTAAAATATAAGCATAAAATAGAAACATTTTAGGAATTTCTGCCGTTTTTGCCTAACCTGTATTTAGTATCGACAGAAACTTACCAGGTTTCAACGACAGAACTCCAAATTGGTTAACTGTAAAATGATTCATGGCAATACGTATAGTGAGATATGTACATAATTGCGTATGAATAATCAATTCGTTGTAGATTGGCTGGTTAATAATAGGAATTTGTAATCGATACATATAAAGTTCTTATTAAATGAATATTTCAAGTGTATAACTCGGCTAAGGGATTAACCCATGAAGGTATATGACAGTATATGAAGGTTTTGAGAATTAAAATTAAAAATTGATAGATCAGCGTAGACTGCGACTTGACAATTTTTATATTTATATTTCTTAAGACAGCATTGTATTTCTAAACAAATATCTGTATGTCAATAATAATAATAATAATAGGCGTTTAACTACATATAAGTTCATTAACTTGTTTAAAAAATAGTTAAAATAAGTACAAATCCGAAAATCTCAGTGTATTTTAAAATCAACAGACTGGATCAAACCGCAATCATCCAAGGCTGAAAGTATACTTTATTAATTAATGATTGTTTTATTTAGGACTAATCGATGTATTACTATTTTTGTGATTATTTCTCATTATTTTATAATCTCATTATTTTGGTAATTTTTATTATGCTATATTAATTACGGTATGTTGTGTTTACTACTTTGTTATACTCTTTATTGCTTCATTTTGAATAATTAATTATTAACAAACTGCATTATGTTGCTTAAATGACTTCTTCTTTAGATATACAAGTCCCGTTCTCGAAAGTGTCTGCTATGGTCGATAGAGGCGCCACTTGCATGGTTATTTGGTGGCCAACATACCACTGAATAAGATTTCCCTTGAGTCTGTCTCGAAGCATTGGAAGAAGGCATTACCACAGAAGCAAAATTCACGTGAATTGTAACTCCTGCAACAGAAGATCAAAACCGGTTAGAGGCACACAATTCCCTGCCTTTAACAAGACCAAATCCAACTCTCTGTTCCACCCGCCAACGAGCAAAAATTCGAAATTCATCCAGAATGATGATCGACATTCTATAAGCGCCCAATTCAATAGAAGCTATTTACACCGTGGTCTGTACTCAATGATCTGATTCTGTGAACAGCTAATATCGACTCACCTGTCTTAAAAACTTCTCTGCCAATCGTTAACTTTTTTGCACCACATTTATTATTCCTCCCACTCTTTCGTTCTGGTCGATATCAGAACGCATGTAGGGTGTGAGTGAAAATATGAACCCTGTGGTGAGAAGAAAAATAATTATAATGAATTAATGAAAAAGAAACAGAAAAAACGTCGGTGGTGGATGGTTTCAGTCTTTAAAAATAAAAGTACCATGCATTGAACTTGTTTACCAATTGAAATATAGAAAATTCGGAAAGTTTGAAAATATCAACCAGTTCACGTCAAAGAAATGCCAAAAAGAAATCTTAAAATGAAATGAAATGCCGTCCACATCTGATGTGCACAAACGAACAACAACGTTGATTTTTGTTTGATGTACCGACAAGCGACGGATTGCATTTGCTGGTGCTCGATGTTATATGTTTATGTTCTAACCTAACGTAATGTAACCTAGCCGAGCTCATCCCAGTCCAGCCCAACCCAGCCCATCCCAACCCAACCTAACCCAACTCAAACTAACCCAACCCAACCTAACCTAACCTAACCTAACCCAACCTAACCTAACCTAACCTAACCTAACCTAACCTAACCTAACCTAACCTAACCTAACCTAACCTAACCTAACCTAACCTAACCTAACCTAACCTAACCTAACCTAACCTAACCTAACCTAACCTAACCTAACCTAACCTAACCTAACCTAACCTAACCTAACCTAACCTAACCTGACCTGACCTGACCTGACCTGACCTGACCTGACCTGACCTAACCTAACGTAACCTAACCTAACCTAACCCAACCTAACCTAACCTAACCTAACCTAACCTAACCTCAACTAACCTAACCTAAGCTAACCTAACCTAACCTAATTTTTTTTATAGAGGTAAAAATCTTCAAAAGACAACTGGGGAGATGTCCCCTCCGTGCTGGATTTCGGAGACTCTTGTCGCCAGCCTACCAGCTAAAAACACCTCTTTAGCTCTGCCCTACTAGAACAGGAACTGTCGGTAGATTTTCATCGGTTCTGGTGGCCGGTCTATCTCATTCAACTTGTTCTCTCGCTCTTTCCTCCGCTTCTTTATTTTTTTATGATATCTCTAATAAAAACATATCCTACTTTCCACTTTCCTTTACTGTTTATCATTTCTCTTATTATCGATGGGACATCTGGTATATTGCCACCCATTTTTATCATCATCTCGTGCTTCTGGGTTGTTCATCTTGCACATTCTATCACGGTGTGAGTCACCGTATCTCTGGCCCCGCAGTAGACGCAATTTTCATTTTCTGCTTTCTTAAATCTGTACATGTAGCTTTGGAAGGCTCCATGCCCCGTTAGAACCTGTGTTATAAAATAGTCTGTACTCCGATGTTTACAGTTGAGCCAATTTCTTATATCGGGTATAAGCTTCTTCGTCCACTGCGCGACGCCCTCTTCCTCTTCCCACTCTTGCTGCCATATGTCCAGGGTTTTTTTCTCTTTCCTCTTTTTTTACTATTTTTTCTCGCCCTCGAAGATAGATTCGTCTTCTTTACCCAGCGAGTAGATCAATACGTATTACCCCCGCCACGACATTTGGCGCCCTGGTAGATGCCGTCCTATAAGCGCTGCAAATCCTTATAAGTCCCTTTCTCTCTGTTCTTTTTATTTATACCATTGTATATTCACCATCTCGTGCCAGATTTCGGCGCCGTATAGCATTACGGATTGGGCCACAGCGTGCAACACTCTTCTTTTTTCGCTTGTCGGTCCCCCGATATTTGGCATGACCCATGCCAATGTCTTTATATATTCTTCTGCCTTTTGTGTTATCCTTCTCAGGTGCTCCCCATACTTACCATTACTGCTCAGCGTAATACCGAGGTAGTTCAAGCTTTTCGATGGTTTAATTTCTATACTTCCGGCACAAACTGTTAGGTTTTCCCTTTTCCTCGGCCCCTTCATCACCACGGCCTCTGTCTTATGTTCGGCCAGCGTAAGTTTGTTATTTGCCATCCACCTTCCCACCACCGTCAGTGCTTCCTCGGCCTTTTCTTTCAGCTACTCTTCTGTCTTGGCGCACACTGTTAGTGCCAGGTCATCCGCGAACGCTATTGGTATTACCCCTTCTGGGTAATTGCACCTTAGGACTCCGTCATAAACCACGTTCCATAGGGTCGGTCCAAGAACCGAGCCCTGTGGAACCCCCGCTGAGATTTCCATGTTCTCTCCCCTTTCTATTTCTACTCTCCTGTCTGTTAGATAGTCATCTATTATATTTAAAAGATACAGCGGGGTCCTTAATCGTACCAGCGCATGTCTTATTTTCGCCCATGATGCGCTGTTAAAGGCATTCTTTACATCCAAAGTTATCAGCATCCCCCACTTTTTTTTATTAGACTCCCTGGTTAAGGTTATGGCTTTTTCAATAGCTTGGATCGTAGATCTATTTTTCCGTAAGCCATATTGTCTTTCCGATATCCCTTCTGCCTGCCGGAGGAAGTCTGGAAAGCCAGCCTTCCTTTTATCAGCGCTTCATATAGCATGCTTATCGTGTTTAGTAGGCATATGGGCCTGTACTGGTTTTCCCTTTTTGGTATCAGTACTAGTTTCGCTATTTTCCATTCCTTGGGAAATATTTGCTGGTCTAACAGTTCATTCAGCATTGCCAAGAGCCACTGCGGTTTTTTTCCGCCGACCATGTTTAACATCTTCGAGGGCACTCTGTCTACTCCTGGCGCCTTCTTGTTTTTTAGCGCCTCTAGCTCCATTTCCGCCTGCGTGAATAAGTTTATATCTTCCCTTATTCCCCTTTTAATATTGCTGTTTATACCCTCAGGAAAGAGTGCGCGTGCTATCTCTCTTTTTTCCTGTATGGGCAATGCGTGGGGGGGGGTGTAGCTCCTAAATTTTTTGGTCACTATCTTGTATCCACTTCCCCATATATCACCCTCCAATTCTTGGAGCACTTCTTTCCAGGCTTTCTTCTTTGATGCCCTGATCATTTTTTTGAGTTTTTCGACTTCTAAAATTCTTTCGATTTGAAGGACAATCTATTATAAGGTGCAGAAAGTTTAACTTGGATTTAAATGACCCTAATGCTAATGTACACATTACCTTTAGTAGTTTTCCAAAGGTAAACTAAAATGTTAAACCTAGACTCTGTTTGCTTACTTGTGATATTTTTTAGCGGATGTATGGTTTAAATATTTATGTAGGCGAGATTTAATATGTTATACCCGTATTAATCCTATTCTTCCTTTCTAGGATTTGTCTTATTTGTAACTTGAAAGTTCTAATTAAATACAACACAATGTACATGGCATTTTTTCAAAGTGGTTTTCCCCTGCCAAATCTTTGTCTTTTTAGATGGAAAAGCCAAGAGCTTGCATATAAGACGTCCATCTGTGTTTTCGACATAAGAAACAACTTTCTATCATTTTCGGTTTCGGAGGAAGTGACCTCCATGTTCAATTTTTAAATGACACTTGAACATTCTTAGTGATTTAGGATAAGATAGGTCAATAGAGATACTTTTCTTCAGTCAATTCCAAAAATATTCCAAATGTCACTTTTCGACAAGTCGAATCATTTTCTGCATTCTTATTTCTGCGTTTAGTGCTCCTTGAATTACTTAAAACGCTTCCTTTTCGGACCCAAAATAAGGGAAAAATATTACTGCACCGTTTCGTTCAACAGGTTTATTTTTGTACGTCTTTAAACATTCAGAAATCAGTTTTGGTCAGAAGGTGGTTCCTTATGTCAATATAAATCTAGATTTTTTTTATGAATCATCAGATCCCCATAACACTTTAGTTTTTATTTAAAATAATGTACCTACTGATGAGACTTAAAATAACAGATATTTTATAAATTAAGAATCGAGACACCATTAATACGATTAGTCTAGTTTTCCACGGAAACATAAGCACCTACGAAAAGAGAGAAGATTTTGCTTTGAATGGCTATCGATAAGTATGTTTAAACATAAGTCCTTCTCTTTTCTCGTAGGTGTTTATGTTTCCATGGACAACTAGACTAATCGTTTAAATTAAATTCAAATTTTCAATTTATAAAATAAGTAACTGTTAATTTAAGTTGTATCTGTATTACATTATTTCATAAAAATTAGTGCAAACTATCATGTAGTTCGTAAAAAATTGTAGTCTTTGTTAATTAATTTACTTAGATAGATAAAACTGGTTTATGAATATTTAAACTGTCGAACGAAACCGTAAAACACTATTTTTTCTTTATTTTAGGACCGAAAAGGAAGGTTTGAGGCTATTCACGGCACACTATAAAGACGCAAAAATAAATTTAAAAAAAATATCCCGACGACCAGAAATATTGGACATTGCTGGACTAAAACTATACACCGTGTCCCGTTCGAAAATCAAAAGTTGAAGTCGCTTCAATAAAACTGAAAATGACAGAAAGTTGTTTCTTATGTCAAAAAATGAAAATAGATGTCTTATACGTGCTCTTCTTTGGCGCTTCTATCTAAAAATACAACGATTTGTCAAGGGAACCCACTTTCAAGAGACACCCAGTATAATAATAATTGCTTCGTCATTTATTTTAGTAATAACAGGCTACTTAATCACCTAAAATTGCTACGCAACCTAAATCTCTGGTCTAAATACTTTAAAGCACATTTGGATCAAACATGGCCACTATTAGAGGGACTTTGCTAAACTCGTATTCTCTATCATAATACAGGAATGCAGATTTATTTAATTTTTTATCTGTATTTAGAGTTTCTAGATAGAGTGTCGCAACTGATTGCTCCACTACTTTCGAGACAAAACGGAGCATTATTAACTGCTAGTTTTGTTAATGGAAATTCTAACCTTAAAACGGTGTGCCAAGCACTAAAACCCTGTGTTGAGGTTTTATGATATTTTTTCCGCTTTGATAGTCCAAACGATTCATGTTGTGAAATAAATAAAACTGATTAGTAAAAAGTTTCACAAGTTTATTTTAATCTACCTGACAATTGTTTCGACAACTAAATTGTCATTATCAACGGTAATATATTACGTTTAAAATTAATTAAAAAGTAGTTACTGTTTATTTAAATGAAAAGTATGACAGCTTGTTGTGTACCAAACTGCATGAATAGCGAACAGGGTTTTCGACTGTTTCAAGCCCCATTAGGCACGAAAAAACAAAGCACGAAAGAAAATGTGGCCTCAGTTTATAAATCATTTAAATGATTTACCTTTAGAGCTTAATGTTTTTAAAATATGTATTATAACAGTTCTTTTTAATATAGTAGGTACTTTAAATAATAATTAGTTACGTTTATTTTAAATAATGGTCCACAGGTATTCTAAATTTCTTGCTTTTATTGGAATCAAAATGATGACTATTGCGGTACTCTAATAGACACTAGATTCTTTTTAGAGTCACTTCATCTAATTAGTCAGTTTACACTGGCGCATCCGATTACCACCAAAGACCATGCTGAGAAGAAGGAATGGGTAATTTTTTGTTGCACTAAATTCTTATTCTATTGTAAAAATCATTTTTATTAAAAGATTTAAAAAGGCGCAATAATTTCTTAAGCAATTTTGCAGTTATGCTTTCAAATTTTTGACCAAATTCAATAAGGCTCCCAGTATGTAATGTAATGAACGAAAAAACTCCTATGCTTGGCGGCGAACAAGCCAGAAGGTTTCCGTCGCATCTACAATGTTCGAGAGTGACGGCAGAATGTATGACACATCGACGGCTGCTCGAGGCGCGGTGTGCTGAGAATTTCTAGCATGTTCCGCACTTCTGTGTAGTGTATGTAACCGCCCCACGAGGTAAGTGGGGGGGGGAGATCATTAGTAAACGAGTTAAATGAATACGTGCATCGTGAATTAGTAAAATATAAAATAGTACAAGATAAATGTTAAAAATAAATATTGTAATTAAATAAGTAGTCTGTAAATAATCTAGTTTAAGTTCGTTAACATTTTATAATTGTGTTGGTAATTAGTGTTAGTGTAAATATTTTCCTTTGTTAATAGACGATTCAAAACAGCATCTTTAACGTGATAAATATCGCAATGACGAGTGACCTACGGTTTTACTTCCTTAACCGAGAAAATGGTATGTTTTATTTTTTTCGCTACGAAAAATTGCAAACTCGAACAGAAGTTGAACCTACAGCTCTTTGGATGTTTAGTTCAGTTTAAATAATAGTATAAGTAATATCGTTAGGGAAAACTTAACTTAGTGTTTACCAACCAAATAAAAATAAAAACGGCCAATAGCTGATTTGGTATATGTATAAATAATTTTGTAAGTTTATATCCAGATTCACTAAAGTCTAATTAAAATGGCTTCTTATATTGCTCCGATCTCGATTGCGATTTATTATAAATTAATTAATTAATTAAACAATAGATCTTTAAGCCTTGTACTTAGTACTCACTACTAATAAATCATTTCTCATTGTGTAATATTTATATAAATAATTTTCCTGGCATTTATATCTCATCTCCTGGATAATCATTTCGCAAGGAAAACACACACACACACACATAAAAAACGCACCTTTCAGTTTTCCACTTTTATATTTCATTTTTTAAATCGCCTTCTTGATTAATATTTTTCCCTTTTCGTCAAGAAGAATATTTCTCTCAAAAGAAATATATTACAGAGAGAAGTATTTGACAGGACCTTTTACTTCGGAACTTCGAATATCCGTTCCCACACGAATATTTGCGCCTTTTTTGCGGTTTTCGCGACGGAAACACTTAGCGAAAAGGGAGGTGTTGTAAATGCTTTGGAGGGAGAACGGAGAAGATTTCTGCTATTTTTAAAACGACAGTTTATCACTCTTTTTTAATTTCATCATCTTTTTTAATTTAAAAAATTCCCTTTTTACGATTTTTCTTTGTCGAAAAATCATCCAGCAGAAATTTCAACATCCTAAAAATTGATGGTTTATTGTTAACAAAATAAACAGCTCTAAAGTTTCCTTAACAAACAAAGGGTAGTAGATGTATGGATAGGGAATATAAAGTTAGTAATAACTGAAGGGGATTTTTTTACAACAAAGATTAGCTGTAATAAAATTTTATATTTTATGCAAGATTTCCACAATAAAAACGATCCCTCTAAAAACTAGCTAACTGAGGATTATGATTCTTCAATATTCAAATACAGTTTTTATGTTCCACTAACGTATTTACACCCCATGCACGATCCTTTAAGGGTGCAACGAAGATAGAAAAATTTGGAAGGACTTTTATTGAAAAAAGAAGACGATACAAATGTAAAGCCGGTTTATGCTGTGTTCGGAGTCATGTGTCAATATAAATATTTTGTAAGGGCTATTATTACTACCTTGAAACGTGCATATGTGGTTGTTTTCTCACGGACATTAGGGCAGCACTAAAATTTTATAGCTCTAAGAGTTTTTCGATGTAAGAAATAATTTCCGTTAAAAGGTTTTGTATGGGCGTTTACTATTTTATTCAAATTATGTGCACTTATGATTTGTTTTCTCATCTTTAACTGAAACTGTATATTATATATAAAAAACCAAATGACATTCTTTTGTCATAAAAATGAATAAATAATTTCAGTAAGCTTATTGGTACGATAAAAGCTAGAAGTGAGTTCACAACAAAGGCTACAAAGAGCATAACAGAGCTTAGAGGATATGAGGTAATTAATTATGAATGTATTTCCAACAGATGTGAACAACTTTTAAGTGAACTTGTAATTAAGGTGAGCCTGACAACTTTTCTTCAGTACATTCTGACAACTTCTTATACAGCATGTTTCACATATTTCATCGGCCGTATATCATATTAACACTTCCACAGGAATAAGTAGAAGAAAGCTGCTTTTTTCTGCTAGCTGCTAGAGGGATTTTATCTTTACTAAAACTTAGTAACCAAGAAAAAAAGCAGATGATATACTTAATAAGATAGTTACAAATCTACTATACTTATGAATAATCTTATAGCGATGCCACCAAAATACCATAATATATTTGCTGTTAATAACTTGACATTTTGCATACTGACTCCTAGACTGTAAGAATAATTTTTACGCGTAGCCCTTAAATTTCCAGAACGTAATCCAAAAATCTAGTAATTTCCATTGTTAGAAGAAAATTTTATACAGTTGACTATCCATTTTTTAAACAGCGATAACAGTCAGGAAAGTTCAGTGTGCAGAAGAAAGCATTCTGGAACTGAGAAAGAAATCAAATACCGCTCAAATGCTTCAGGTATATTGAAACTTTCTTCTATCTATTTTAAGTTAATTGACAAGGATTTAGATCTACATGCTACTGATGGTTCAGTTTTTAGTGTTTCAATCCATACGTCGGTATGTTTGTTCCAGATAGTATCATTACAGAGTTGTATAAACGATGTCTAGGTAGATGTGTATGTCCTAAAATGGTAGCAAGCATTCCTTGGTGGATGTTCCAATCGTATCATGGAAGAGAACGAGAAAGAATCAGTAGCTAAGCACAAAAGTGGGTAGACGATGCGATGCAATACATGTTGTTCTAATATATGAGTACTGTAATGAGTGGTGAGGATCATTTTACATATAAAAGGCATGCTACTTTCAGAAAAGCGGTAAAAGTAGAGATCGTACAAAATATAGTGCGAATTATTAATGCAGAAAATTTTCTATGTAGTAAACCATGTACTTATCAGCTCACCAGTAATTCAGGCAATTGTCCTGTAATAAGGAACAGTACACCTCAGTTCTTAAGTAATAAATCTAATATCTCATATTACCAGTTTAGTATCTACCTTAGAAAGTTACAATAAGAAAGAAAAATCATGCAAATAATTATGTAATTACTTAGCAATACAAGGGTGAGCATTAGGGTGGTCCAACAAAAACGCAAAGTCGGAAATCTTAGGGATTTTTGTATATCGAAAAAAAGTACTCCTATTTTTTTATTTTGAAATCGGTCGATGTTTAGGGGTGCCCCAAAGCCCTTAAAGTTTCCCATGTATTTTATATGGAACAAAAACACGTTTTCGTAGATTTGGTATAGAATCCTAGAAAATCAATATTTTTCAACCGGACTTAAATTGTTTTTAAAACCCATAAATGAAAGAAACACAGAAAAATCGTTAAAGAATATGTATTACTATTTTTTAACATAAAAATTTTGATAAATAAATTATTGGATGTCATTCTCTGAACATTTCTGAAGAGAAACAGAGTAGTCCCGTTGAAAAATATTAATTTTCTAAAATTCTATACCAAATCTATGAAAAAGTTTTTTTCCCATATAAAATACATAGGAAACTTTAAGGGCTTTGAGGCACCCCTAAACATTGTCCGATTTCAAAATAAAAAAATAGGGGTACTTTTTTTTCGATATACAATAATCCTAGGGGGTGAGAGCATAATATTTCCGACTATGCTTTTTTGTTGGACCACCCTAGTGAGCACGAAGACATTACCTAATATACTTTATTTCAAAAGCTGTTAGCTGGACCCTCTACCTCCATATTACCACTTTCTGCTCTGTAAACAAAAATAAAATCAAATCTACAGAGGACAATTCGCTTGCAAAACGTATACGAAAACGCATTACTTGAGTTATCGGAAACTTAGAGTCCTGGAAAGTTGGAGTCTTGGAAACTTAGAATGTTAGCGCCTTAGAAAATGACAGTCGGTCTCTTTTTCTGCCCAGGAGAAAAATAATTTGATTGTGAAATTTTTATAGAATGTGAAGTTACCACAGTATATCAGGCAATCATAAACAGTAAACAAAGTATTAAACAATAGAAGAAGATATAATTATTTATCGGAAAAATTATCACTTTGATTAGGGCTGTCCTTATTTTGTGGACTATGACGACATCGAAGCAAAGTAGAAAAATCGGTAGAAAAACTGTAAACGTTACCTATGTCAAGTGAAGAAAAATACGTTACAAATTTCTGAAAACTACGGACGCTCATAATTGCCCGGATACTTTCTAAAAATCTCCCCAGTTGTCCCCGGGCCGGGTAAAAAGAAGGACAATGTCTGCAGACACTAAAAAGTGGGCAGATGCCAATCCTTCCTTTGCATGTCATCTGAGATTATCGTGTCGCTTATACATCCATCTGCATCTGTAATAGATTTTTAGGTTTTATAGAATTACAAAAAAGTTAGAAAGAAGCAGACTTAGACATTTATCATCACCACTGTCAATCAGTGCATTACATAATATATGATTATTCCATTCTTCTCGGCGTTTCAGTTGCTTCTTTCAGTTATCTTCTGTTCATATAGTAATCACTTCTATTCTTGAAGGTTGTGATAAAACCAAAATCTACCCAACATAGTTAATCAGCGTAATATTATAAATTATCAACATAGTCTTGCGTCTTACAAAGCTTGTTCAGCGCTTAGAAGAGTGTAAAGGTGTAAAGTTCTTCTTGAAGATCTTTAAAATACTTTATGGCCTCTAAAATCAAGGGGTAGGCTCTATCCCTTTGTTTATTATTTTGTGGACAAATTCTTCTAAAGAAAATGTAATAATAACGCAAAAGATAAAATTACAAATCCTTAAATGATTCCCAATGTGCTTACTTTTATTATCAACTCAAATGTTATATAGCATTTATGCTGGTACTTCTTATTTGATGAAAGGAACATACAGGCTTTTTATATGTTTGACGTATGTGCTACCGTCAAAACCCAAAATCAGTTAAAACGTTAGTGCGTCAGTTATATTTGCAAGAGCTACCGGTAGTTCATTGGTGGCAGCAAGGTTGCCTATCCACCCTCTACTAGCTCTCCAGGCTAGCGCCGGAGCTATTAACTTGGTCATCCGTCGGGATCCGTTTCCGAAGAAGTCCGGAATGAGTCCAACCTCAAATGTGGGTGGGACTTAGAAACTAGCTCTGCCTAGGACATCATAGAATTTAGCCGTCCCACCCTACCATATTAAGGGTCGCTGAGCCCCGGTCAATACCAGCTAGTAGGTGGGGTTGTCTTAAGCGTGAGAGGCTATATATTCGCATTAACGCCTTTTATAATGTGATCTCCTGGAATAGCCAACCTGGGATTGGCCATATCTATAGATTTTAGGTCACCGAAGTGACTCAAACTACTAATCCATCGAGAGGTTGCCCTTACGGCATCCAATCCACAATGCAATGCGACTACCCAAGAATATGTACATTCCGATACAGTCCCCACTTAGACAGCGATGTGGGGGTCGCTGCGGGTTAGCCTTTACTAGTATCGACTCACGTTCTAGAATCCAGCCCCGCTCTGAGACGGCTCCCAAACTAAGGAACGGACCCTGAGACTAGTCCGGTCATAGTGTAGTGATATTAAATGCCGACCTTAATAGACATACATGCACAAGTTCATCTCTGGTGAAAGTTGGTCTATCTAATCATTATCGTTTTACTGCAAGCACTGCTAACCAAAAAAAGCTGAAGATTCAGTCCACCAACTGATGGACATATGAAGCTCCTTGCATCTTACACTGTGATAATGGCAAAGTGTTTGTCTATTCTGTCATCAAGGAACTAACTACACTCTGGCCTTGGGTTAAAGATAGTCAACGAAAACCTAAAGCACAGCCAAAGCCAGGAGCCAGTAGAGCTGCATAAGAATGGAACTAAGGATGGCAACGTGGATAAATTAAATTATATTGTAACAAGAGAGAAAAAGAAAGAACCTCTTTTCGAGCGACAGGTGGTGTGTTCTGCCGCCTTCGAGAAAATGACGCATCGCACAAGCATGTAAATCAGACGTGGTTTATTCTAGCATTTTCTAAGAATACATAGAAGGTTCCAGCGATTTCTGGTGCGTTTATATGAGGATATAAAAGCGGATTGCGGATAAAAGAGAAGCAGTCAACAGCAAGTCATTAACTGTGTATTACAAAATAAATAGTGAATATAAATGTTGTATTAGAAATTCATAGTCTGTAAATAATAGTTTTTAATGGTTTATAATCATAGCGTTAATTTATAGTGTATTAATTAGTGTATAGAAATAAATATTTGTTTGTGAATAGACGATTTAAACAGCACTTGTATTATTATTTGAAAAAGAACGTTACAGTGATGTCAGGTGTGGTGGTCTTAAAATAAATAAAATCGCGTAATAATTAAATAAAGTGCTGTGAGAATAAATTTTTAGTGTTAAAATTAATTTCAACAAACAATTGAAATGGTGATGAAACTATTGAAAGATCTCTTAGTAATAGATTTAAAACGGGAATTGGACGAGAGGGACTTGGATAGTAATGGAAAGAAAGAAGTTTTGATAAATCGGCTAAGAGAATGGCTTTTAGAACAGAAGGAAGATCCTGAAAATTACCGCTTCGAAATACCTGGACCCGCAATTGATACTAACGTGTTGTTAAGTAAAATGGAAGAAAATTCTAGAATATTAAAAGAAGAGTTACTGGAAAGTTCTAGAAAGTCCGAAGATAATGTTAGAATGCTAAAAGAAGAAATACTGGAAAAGTCCGAAGAGAATTCTAGAATTTTAAAAGAAGAATTACTGCAAAAGTCCGAAGAGAATTCTAGAAAGTCCGAAGAAAATGTTAGAATGCTTAAACAAGAATTACTTGAAAATACTAAAGCACTGGAAGAAAATGTTAAAATGCTGAAAGGAGAATTGTTGGAAAATGTCAAAGCGTTGGAAGATAAAGTTTTCGAAGAATTTTTGGAGAATGCCAGTGCGTTAGGACTATTGGAAGGTAGATTGGCGGAACAAGATAGGGTAATAAAGATGGTAGAAGAGAAAATAGCCCAAATGCAATTACCACCAACAACTAAGAAAGACGATATGATCGAAATGTTGGAAGATAGAATGAGGCAACTACGGTTTCCCTCAACTTCTGAGTGGCCGTTTAATGAAGTAAAGAAACAATTTAAAGAAGAAAAGGTTCCTGCCGTAGGGATAAAAGTAAAACCACCCACGTTCGATGGAAAGATACCTTGGTCCACCTACTACAAACAATTTGAGGCGGCCGCTGGGGCCAACGGATGGACAGGCAAGGAAAAGGCCGTTTCTTTAACTGTGGCTTTGCGTGGAGACGCGTTGAACGTCCTGCAAACAATCCCAGTAGGACAGGAAACTGATTATCAATTGTTAGTGTCTAGATTGGAGATGAGATATGGAGACGCGCATCTTCAACAAGTGTATCACGCGCAAGTGAAGAATCGTATCCAGAAGAATGGAGAAAGCCTGCAGGAGTTTGAAGCCGATGTTGCGCGGCTTGTCCGATTGGCGTACCCTACGGCACCCGATTCATTTCTGGGACAGCTCGCTGTGCAGACCTTCATTGATGGGTTAAGAGACGGGGAAACACAACAATCATTGAGGCTAGCACGACCAAGAACAACTGATGATGCGCTTGCTCACGCCTTAGAATTTGAAGCTGCAAAGCAAGCGTCCCGAGGTCACGGGCGTGTTCGGGCCGTTGTGGAGGAAGAAGAAGGTTCTAAAGATCACCTAGAGGAGTTAGTACTGAGAGTTCTTCGGAAGGAAGAAAGCCGTAAGAAGAATCATCAAGAAGTTCGAGGGCCTCGTTGTTGGAACTGCGGCGAACAAGGACATGTAGAACGCCGTTGTCCCAAAATAAGAAAAGTACAACCGTCGGAAAAGTTAAAAAGGGTTGGCAAGAGGGGGCGAACGTTGACTGCGAGTGAAGATGCCCCGGAGATCACGATCCATGCCGTAACATCAAAGAATAGTAATGGCAGTTTGTTTGTAGATGGAAAGATTGCTAACCGAACCGTTCCACTACTTATTGATACGGGGGCGACAAAATCCATCGTACGCCCTGATGTTCTACAATCAAGTATTAAATTGTTACCGACAACTACTCAACTCCGTACAGCAACAGGTGAAGTGATACCAACACGCGGAGTGGTGAAGATGAAGATTGGCATTGGAAGTGAAGAATGTGATCATGAGGTGCTGGTAGCCGATATCACTGATGACTTCATCTTGGGAATGGACCTCCTGAGAAAATTTGGTTTTACGTTGGATTTGAAAGAGGGTGTTTTGAAGGTCGGTAACGAAGAACTTCCTTTGCACCCACGAGAAGATCCGGTTGTAAGGGTTTTGTTGACTGAAGATGTGATATTGCCGGGTCAAAGCGAGATGGTTGTCGAGGCGGGTTTGGATGGAGATCTTCGGGTAGGGTGTGTGCGAATGATGGAGCCTGTTTGTGATAAGAAGATCCATAGTGGCATACTGGTGGGAAAAGCGCTGATCAAGGTTGGAAAGAGAGTACCGGTGAGAATTATGAACGTTAATGTGGATCCGGTGACATTGAAGAAGAGTACCCTTGTGGGACAGTGTGTGCCAGTATTCCGAGTAGCCAGGTGTATGGCTGATGTTCCAAAACCAGCGCCCAAAGACCATGGTGGAAAATTAGTGGGCATGGTTACTAGTTCGTGCGAAGACCTTAACAGAACAGAAGTGAAAGAGGTACAGGGTTTGGTTCACCGATACCAAGATATCTTCGCTCTTGACGATAGCCAGAAGGGACGAACAAATATAGTAAAACATAAAATCAATACAGGCAACTCTATGCCTGTCCGTCAGCAGCCGAGGCGTCTACCTCTAGCAAGGCGAGCAGAAGCCGAAAAGATTATTACTGATATGGAAGAACAAGGGGTCATCGAGCCATCCAGCAGTCCATGGGCATCACCGGTGGTCCTGGTCAGTAAGAAGGACGGGTCAACGAGATTTTGTGTGGACTATCGGCAGCTTAATGACGTGACCAAGAAAGACAGCTATCCCTTACCACGCATCGACGACACGTTAGATACCCTGTCTGGTTCACGATGGTTTTCGACTTTGGACTTGAAGAGCGGTTACTGGCAAGTTGAAATGGAACCTGAAGACCGGAAGAAGACCGCGTTCACTATTGGTTCCGGACTATGGCAGTTTACAGTTATGCCTTTCGGTCTATGTAACGCTCCGGCCACCTTTGAGCGTCTAATGGAGACCATCCTGAGAGGGTTGTCGTGGAAGACCTGCCTGGTATACCTAGATGATGTGATTGTAGTCGGAAGGACTATTTTACCAAATGGCCAGAAGCATATGCCCTACCAAACCAGGAAGCTGCGACTGTTGCTGACGTACTAGTCAAAGAGTTTTTCAGTCGCTTCGGAGTGCCCATGGAGCTGCATTCGGATCAAGGCCGCCATTTCGAGTCTGTACTCTTTGGAGAAGTCTGTCGATTGTTGGGCATTCGCAAGACTCGGACCACACCGTTACATCCGCAGTCCGATGGAATGGTAGAACGCATGAATCGAACAATGGGCAAATATTTGGCCAAGGTCGTCTCCGATCATCAACGAGACTGGGACCAATACCTGCATCTGTTTCTGATGGCTTATCGTGCATCGGTCCACGAAACAACCGGTCAGTCACCAGCGTCTGTGATGTTTGGACGCGAGTTACGGTTACCGTGTGATCTGGAATTTGGGTCTCCACCTATAGAGCAGGAGGTAGCCGGGAATGATTATGTCATCAACTTAAAGAAGAAGTTGGAGGATATTCACGACCGAACCCGAAATAATAGTCGAATCGCGAGTGACCGGATGAAGGCTACGTACGATGTGAGAGCCCAAGAAGGAGGGTTTCAACCTGGAGAGCTTGTCTGGTTATACAACCCGCAAAGGCGTCGTGGCTATTCTCCAAAGTTACAGCGAAATTGGGAGGGTCCATACCAGGTGAAGAAACGAATAAATGACTTGATTTATCGCATCCAGAAATTGCCAAGAGGGAAACCAAAGGTGGTACACTCCAATCGTCTGGCGCACTATGAGGGAAATAATGACGCAGTTCCGGAAGATGAGGCTGAGGTGGCTATCAATACCGTAAGGCCTGGAGATGATCAGCCAACCTTTAGAGAATTTATGGCTGCGTTTTCTGGAACTAGAAAAGCGCGATTCGGAGTCACGACTGAGATGCAACAAGATCTCTTCCGGGTCCCTGGTGATTATTCCATTGCCCACTGTGTCTCCGAGGATCTTCGTATGTCCAGGGGGATCGCAGTGGTGTTTAGAAATAAATTTGGACGGCTGAATGAACTTCGAGAACAAAATCCCTCTGTTGGTAAATCCTTACGCTTGACTGATCATGACCGATCCATTTACTACTTAGTAACCAAGCAGTTTTACTACCAGAAACCGAGTTACGCCGACTTGTGGAGGGCACTATGGAATTTGAGAATCGAGTTGCTTACCAGGGGAATTAACAAATTGGCAGTTCCCAAACTCGGCTGTGGGCGGGACCAGCTGGATTGGAGAATCGTTAGAAACATGCTGGAAGTTATCTTTAGAGGTACGGACGTCAAGATCTTCGTCTGCAGTTTTGACCCACAGCCCGCATTAAGGCCAACGAAGAGTGTAGACTGCTACTTCTACCGTAATGGAACGTGTAGTCGAGGTGAAGACTGTCGATATCGTCATGACCCGTTCTACAGGAACCAGATCATAAAACCTGTTCTGGGACAGAACAGACTTGAAGAGGGGGGCAGTGTAACAAGAGAGAAAAAGAAAGAACCTCTTTTCGAGCGACAGGTGGTGTGTTCTGCCGCCTTCGAGAAAATGACGCATCGCACAAGCATGTAAATCAGACGTGGTTTATTCTAGCATTTTCTAAGAATACATAGAAGGTTCCAGCGATTTCTGGTGCGTTTATATGAGGATATAAAAGCGGATTGCGGATAAAAGAGAAGCAGTCAACAGCAAGTCATTAACTGTGTATTACAAAATAAATAGTGAATATAAATGTTGTATTAGAAATTCATAGTCTGTAAATAATAGTTTTTAATGGTTTATAATCATAGCGTTAATTTATAGTGTATTAATTAGTGTATAGAAATAAATATTTGTTTGTGAATAGACGATTTAAACAGCACTTGTATTATTATTTGAAAAAGAACGTTACAATATAATGGTAGATTTTGTATCTTTTATGTATGTTAATAATATTTACAGTGTGTGCGCAGTGCGCAATTTGATTATGAAAAAATAAGTTCCTTGAGGACGGCAACCTAGGCAAGGCTTTTTGTAGATTTTGTTTACTATATTTGTTTCCATAAATATTCCATTCAATAATAATTCAATTTCCAATGTACCAGTTAAAACCAGTTTCAGTTAGTCATGTCAAGTTTTTTCTTGTAGGTATTCTGTAAACATATGCTCCAATCCTAATCACTTACTTCCCCAAATACACTTAAGGTTTATTACATTCTTTTAAAGCAAGTTTTTTGTAGAAGTCTTAAGTCCATAGTGCACTATAATCATTGTTTTGCCAAATGCTCATTTGCATTTTCTGCTTGTAGCTGCTTCGTAGCTCTTCCTTATATAATATCGAAAGTTAGTTGGGCTTCTTTATACGTGTGAACACCAATGCTACTAATAATTATATGGCCAAATCTACTAGAATTTAAACGAATTTTCCTTTACTGCTTGGTTTATCATTTTATCGTTACATTTCCATGAGCTTATTTTGACCTGATTAAGAGCTTTTTAATATGGCAGTGGCTAACATCATCGTATATTTTTTCAGCCTATCAATAAACTTAATATTCCGTTTACTATTGAAGAATTTATATAAGAACCAGGAGAAGGGCAAATCCTTGTTGCTGGTCACAAAAAGATGTAAAATCTTTGAGTCGTTTTGAACAATTTGAAAAACTTTGATATCAGCACTTTACTAACAAGAATTTTTCAAATAATTTAAGTCCATAATGTTTTAACAGAAGTAATAAGCTTAGAACCTCAATGGATTTTTGATTTGGGAATATAAATATAGTTAATGTTATCAATTTCATCAACAATAAATTTTGCTTGTGTATTGTTATTTGGAACAGAAAAACGGTCCGAAGATTTTCATTCATCCAGGGTTAATGAGCAAGTTTTTGAGTGATCATTTAAAACACAGCATTAAGCTGAAACATTAGTTTCACTTTATACGCAGTATACGCTCTTTGAAATAGTCGGGAAGTTATAATCTGTTTATTGTAAGTTCAAGGTTGAACGCTCTATTAAAAAGAAGAGACATTTACTTCCAGTACCAGGACCATGCTTATACGGCTGGATGTAGACTAACAAAAACAATAAAGGCCAATAAATTCTAATAACTTTCCAGAAGACAAGCTATGCGAAATTCGGAAGTTTGTGCATTCTAAACTGAGTTGTAAATAGGGTCAAAAATGAAGGTGTATGGGTGTGTATAGTGTGTATATTATTAGCTGGGCGGCAGAAATTTCCAATAATACATGATACATACTACTTATGTTTGAGGAAAATCTAACGTTAGTTCTATTACAGTTAATGCTTCCTCAGCACCAGCTTTATATAGTGTCCCAAAAGTTACTGTGCAGTAAAGTACTATGTTGTTTCAGACGTCTCCATGGACTTAAGACATAAAGGCATGTCTGCAGTAGATATTCTAATACTTAATAACACAGTTAAATCCTCTTGGGAAAAGAGAAAACGTTATGTGAAACTGACTGATATTCAGACGTCGTTAAAATTTCTTTCAAATATAAGTCTTTTATTCCTACCCTAGCAAACTCTGGAGGGAAAGCTGGCTTTAGTAAATGGTTGGTATGGCCGATATTCCATAGAGATGTGTTCAAAGGTCGAAATTCAGTAACATAAAGAAGAGTTAAAATGTTGTATGGATGGATAATGGTGTAATACGATAAAATGTTTTATATTGTGGCTGTGATATTAAAAATGTATAGACATTTGTTTTGCAATTGAGGCATAGCTTTATTCTTGCAAAATTAATTTTTAGTAATTTATACCATTCAAATGTATTCGTATACCAAAGTCAAATGAACACAATCCCGAATACATTAATTACCAAAAATTCTAACCGTAAATGTACATTTTCAAATGAATAATAGTTTAATTTTCAGAAAGTTCTCACCCCCACCACCCTTTAGTACCCAGTCCGATAATAAACGTAACATTAAATTTTCCAAACCTTTACTTTGAATTAAACTTAACGGTCACCTTGTTACATTGTTATTTGAGCACTTCGGGGCTATTACCTGCCAGCAGGGCGAGCCATAAGTATGCAAAGAGGGAGGGTTTTGCATTTTAATGGGATGAAGTGTATAAGGGTTAAGGTTTCAGCTTTCAGCCTCCCGCTGGACCTTGTTCGGATTATTACGCGGAGTGCCTTTGGGTGCTGCTGTTGGAATTTTGCGATCAACGTGTCCAATATACTACCCAGAATTATTTTTGTTTAAACGGATTGTTTCGAGGGATTTCCTCGCCCTTTTTCCTCATTCTACTATCCTTCTTGCACGCACTCTGATTAATTTAACTTTAATGCTATATGGACGATTTGTGGTTATTTCATCGCTTTTAGTTTTCGTAGATTGTGCGGATGGAGATAGAGAACTGTTAAGCGCCTTGGGCTAAAATCTTTTTAAAAGTTAAAATAATGTTTTTTATACTCTTATTTAATGACCACAGTCAACATAAATCTACTTGACCAACAAAAGGAAATTCAGAAATGCAATAATTTGCAACTTTTTTATCTGAAAATATTTTAACAGCGATGTTTACTAAAGATAGGAATTCTATTATAAAAGTGTCCGATGGTTTTCCAATCGCTTGTTATTTACCGCCTTTTAGTTTGTTCATCACAAAGAAGATGCCGACTAATTAACAGAAATATAATCATTTCAACCTTCAGATGTGCCGACGAACCAGTCGTTGATTTATATGAGCAAGATCACAATGTTGGATTACTAATTTTTCTCAATGGTCGACTGCACATTGTGTAAATAATTCTTTTGTTACATTGTGTAGGGTGTTTTGAAAATTAATCTTTTTTAAACAATTGATTTCTTTTTTACCTTTAATAATAGGATTTATAGGTATGATTTAAATTAGAGTAAACAAAGATTGATAGGTTTATATTTCCTGAGAGGTCTATAATTATATTTCCATTGTAAAATAATAAGACATAATGAATGCCATAATATTTAAAGAGGTTTATCGAAGGCATAATAACAAGAGCTTCTTAATCATTTTTCTTTTATAATTATATTACTTTTTTTCATAAAGCCTTCTATAGAATATTTACGATTAATATTGATGGGTAATGTAATTAATTCATTTACGTATGTTATATTCATTTTTACTTCAAAACATATAACTGCGAACATTGGATTTAATAATTTGTGTGTCAGAATGACTGAAATTGAATTTTCTATAAAACTTATTTTTTGCTGAAATCTACTGAAATAACAATTTCTGTCTACAAAAACTGCCTATAGTATAAATAAGTCAGTCATCTTTCAGTAAATTTTTAAATTCATGGCCGTAACTGACGTACAACAGATTTAAATAATTTTGTTGATCTTATTATTTCTAACAACAGCAGAGTTTTGCGTTTTTGTTTGGTTGGGTTGGGTCCAAACGGCCCAAAAGTTAACTACTAGTTGATAAATAATTATTTACCAATTAGTAGTTTAGTTAGCTTTTGGGTCGTTTAGATTAGATTATAATCTATGACCCATAAAAAAAAACTAGGGACTGTCTCGGGTAAAGGTAAATGTTAATTTTTCAATTAATGTTTTACATTAAATCATGTTCTAAACACAAATGCATATAAGGAAATTAATTTTTTAATTTAAAGTAAATCTAGTTCGTGGAGAAAAATTGTCATTCTCCTGTAGGCCACTCTGGTAGCTCACTTCGTAGAGGGTCACAAACGGTACGCTTCGAAGGCCACACTGACAAGAAACCTGCCAAATAAACAAATATTTCTTCGCGAATTTTTCCGTGGAAATTGACGTTTCCGATTAAGAAAGAATCTCTTCCTTACGTTTCCTGACGCAAGTAATATTGCTGCCCTAGTATCGCAAAATCAGCCCTGACATGTTTCGTCGTCTAAAACTAAACAAGCTTTTTGTTGTTCAATGTAATCGTAAAGTTTTCAAAATCTTGTTGTGATCACCTTTTTCTGTTTATTTGATGTTTTAGTTACTTTTTGATTTTTATACACTTTCTAACCAGCTCGCTTCTTTATACCGCTTCTTACCCTTTCGATCATACTTTTACTGGGATTGTACTTTTTGCCTACATCTCGTAAAGACATGCTTAAATTTTTTTGACAAATTTAACAATATTTTTTTCCAGTTTTTTGTCATAAGACCCATGATGATGTCCAGCAGACGATTTTCTTAATGTAGAGAGAGAGAGAGATTTTCAAAATATGGTTTTAAAACGATATCTACTAGCAATTTTTAAACAATTTTTGCTGTAAAATGATTAGGAGGTTCTGTATTTTCGAGCCATTCAGTCACGATTCGTTCTCGCCGTTGTTTTTCGTTCATTACTATCACTCATTAAACTTATATTTTGGAAAATGAGTTTGACAGCAGTTTTCTAATGTTTAAACAAAAATCCATAACAATACCTAGTTTATTAAACCATCCCAAAAAAATCCTGACATTTTAAATGTTACGGATTTTATTCGAGACAGTCCTTATGACAAAAAAAATTAAAATTAAAATTAATTAGGGAGAATTGGGACACTTTGATGCGCGAGACACATTAGCACACCAGTGGTATCCAGGTATCTACATACAGTTTGGGTGAACGGTGCAGACCATACGGCGTTCACCCACAAAATTGCGATCACAGGGCAAGGGATGGTACAGTCAGAAAAAATGTGCGGTAGAGAAAGTACGGTTAACGAATTCTCGACGGTTACTCATAAACGAGCAGAGGGAGTTCTGGAAACATGAGGACTGGTATGGGTGGATTTGATTCTTACCTGGGACAAGGTCTCGTATGGTAACTAGCGTACTCGCTAGTTCTCGCTGATGGGAAACTGTATGCCACCAGGTAAGCTATTCGGGAAGCTATTCGGGCCACCCTATGGCTGAGTCTAAGACTGCAGACTGAGTACTGTGATCTGAAAAAGTTCTAGAGTCTTTACACTTACGGAGTGTTGAATAAGCGAAAACGAAAACAGTCTCTCAGACTCAAGACAACTTCACCTTACTGAGGTATATACCGGGAGTCGACAACGTGTAGATTTACAAACGAAGATCTCTCAAGGGCACACCAGGCCTGGAAAACTGGAAAATCGGGATGGCAAAAGCATTAAAAAACCAAGGCAGCCACAGTTGAGGTTGGATTCGATGGGGTAGTGGTCCCCAACTTGAAAGAGTTGGAGAAAACTCCAATCTCCTAGGAGAAGGCGCCGACGGGTGAGCGCTTATCAGTTCCGGTACTTGCCTGGAAAGCTAGTAAAGAATGGATAGTAACCTTGCTCCCACCAGTGAGTTACTGGTAGCACTGTTTTTGTCGATTTGAGAGCTTATGCTCGCTAATTGGGCGTATCCCAATTTGTGTTCCCGAAAGGGGGACCGTGGAGATTTGGTATTTAGGCGCGCCACGTAGAAATAACGCTGTCCCGTGCTTGTTCACTAGACTTGCATTTGTGTAAAAGAAAGCTAAAGATAACGCTCAATGATTTGCATAAGTTTGCTTTTGGAGATGAGGATTTTGCACTGGTTGAAATGTAATACAGGTTTGTAGAATATGGACTCAACTTCAGCTTCCAATATGACAAATAAAAAAATGACTGAGTTTAAAGATTATCAGCATCATTATCAAATACCATGCATTCAGATAAACTGGAATCTGATACAGTTAAGTCAGAACGTGATCTTGTTTAGTTAGGTTTCGCTGAGAATCCTAACAAGTTTCTGGCTGTCGTTAGTTCCTTTGCTTTCTGTTTCCTCTTTCTTTTTCCTTCTAGTCATATTTTGTTTTGTAATTTGTCTCTTTTCGGTGCATCAGTATATATGTATACTCTTGACTTTCCTTTTTCCAATAACTTTTAGATATGGTCGTACAACTTCAGGCAAGGATGTTAGTTCAGATTTTATTGCTTGTTAGATCACAGATATCTTATGGCAGACAGCGACTATGTTTATGATGAAGTTATGAATGCTTCTGATCCAGAGACTACAAAAGTCGACGATTCTCTGCTAGTTAAATTTGAAAAGATCAAACCTGCTTTGTAATACGCCACAAGTCATTTCAAAATACAGCGTAACAAAATACCAAGTATCATATCTTTAAGAAAAAAATTATTTTGCGTTTTTGCGTTTCCTGTCGCCGCCGAAGACTTGACTTTTGTTGGCATTAGTGATGTTGTTCTAAAACTACACCGTCCTTACTGTGTTAAAGGGGCATCTAGAACATCGTCACTTTTTACTTTTGATACTACTCCTATTGAGTAATTTAATAATCTTGATGTGCAATAAATGTCAAGTCTTTCGATACTTGAAATTATTTTCATTGTCACAGAGGTTGCGGTATTCTATGTTGTCAAATTTTGTTCAATTTGATTTGTTTATTTGTTTTTGAGCGAAGAATCAGGATAGTGGAGCATTCTTCGTACCTCATGGCACCGATTACTATGATTATTTGGCCGACCATACTAAAATTTAGCCGAATCTGGGGGAATCTCACCCCAGTAGGGATTTTTATTATGCCAAACATTGCATTGACACGGAACCTACAGTTTTACTTCTTGTCCTAGAAAAAGACATGCTTTTTTAATTTTTCCCCGCTATGAAAAATTACTAGCTCGGCCGGGGATCGAACCTGCGACCCTTCGATTATAAAGCATACCACTAATCCACTGAGGCTGACTTTTTGTTTAATTATAATTAGAATTGTTTATTTAGTTAATTATTGACATCAGCGAGAGTAGTGTTTGTTTCTTAGGTTATGAATAAAAAAAGAGACTGATTATTATTTTTGTTTTCGTAATTTTAATAACTAATCTTGGAACTGATTGTGATCTCTAGCTACAAAAGATGAGAGTTTTAATGAATTTCAGTGTATCAGTTAACATTGAAAGACAACTCGCATCCTGTATAAAAGTATCTCTCCCAGTGTTTCCAAGTGTATGCGACAGAATTACATATTTTTCATTTTTGGAAAAAATGGTAATATATTTTTTTCGTCTATATAAGTAGATTTTTCTAACCTACTTTAAAGCTACATTAAATTTCAAGCACATTAGTCCAAAATTGTAGTAATTGGATAATAAACCAAGGTTGGAAAGTTCTGCATCATTTACCCCCACCACACCAATAATAACATGGATTCAGCATCTATAACCAATTATTTCGCAGTGTAGCACATATTCAGATAAGATGTATCCGTAGAAGGTTGTAAGCGAATCGTTTGTATTTAACAAGTCTAAAACAACAGAAAAATAAGTATGAGCTCTAGTTTAAAGACATTATTAGTCTTTTTTGTCCAGTTGAACAGTTCTTTTTACCGTAAGTAAGCAACGAATGCCGTTTCTAGATCCGCCCAGAATACTTACTTGAAGGTCAGGCTATACTTTCTGGATTCACCCTACACTTCTTCGCTAAAGGTTAAGGTCATTTTTCAAAGCTATTAGATTATGATTTAAGATATTTCAAGGACATTGCAGGTGTGAGGACTATTGGTGTAGGACCATTATGTTGTTGTTGTTTTTTTTATTATGTTAGATAATTCTGCCAGAACCTGTTGTTACTGGTCTGTTGCGAAGAATCCATGCGACATCAGAAAGTTGCTTCCATATTGAGATCTAAGTTGAAGCTTAAGAAATAGCTTAAATATAAATAAATATAGCGAAAATTGAAGATGATTAATGTAAGTACTACGAGGGTGGTTTGATAAGTCAGTGATTTTTTTAATTTCCCGCGCAGTAACTTTAAATGCAATACTGCTCCCGTCAACTGCCATCTATGAATAGACTACTGTAAAATTTTGAGAAGGCTGCGCCATTTAGTTTGTGTTTGACAGCCATTGAAAGCAAACAACCTTGTGAATTTTAACGAAAATTCTTATTTTTCAAATTCATTATTTTTTGCATAAAAAACGTGCGTGAGGTGGCTGAGGCTGTAGGAATCTCAACTGAGCGGGTACATCACATTTTAGATGAATATTTGGACATGAAAAAGCTATCCGCGCGATGGGTGCCGCGATTAGTGACACTCAACCATAAGCGCAACCGTTTGACCACTTCAAACGAGTGTTTGGCGATGTTCAGCAGCAATCCGAACGAGTTTTTGCGGCGTTTCGTTACCGTAGACGAAACAGGGACACTACACCAGAGACCAAGGAACAATCAAGACAGTGGGTTTCTCCGGGTAAACGTGCACCAAAGAAGGCCAAGGTGGGTCTGTCGGCCGACAAGGTCATGGTCACAGTTGTTTGGGATGCACGCGGTGTCATTCACATCGATTACCTTGAAAAGGGTAAAAGGATCACCGGCGAATATTATTCAGAGCTTTTGGACAGATTCAATATTGATTTGAAGCAGAAACGACCGCATTTGGCGAAGAAAAAGGTGCTGTTCCATCAAGACAATGCATGGGTGCACACGTGTGTAGTCACCATGGCAAAAATCCATAAAGTGGGCTACGAACTCATATTCTCCAGATTTAGCCCCCTGTGACTATTTCCTGTTTCCAAACCTGAAGAAATGGCTGGGCGGTAAGAGACTTGGGTCGAATGAAGAGGTCATCAGTGAAACAAACGCCTATTTTGAGGGCCTTGCGAAAACCTATTATTTGGAAGGAATAGAAAAATTAGAAAAACGCTGGACTAAATGTATCGAGCTAAAAGGAGACTATGTTGAGAAATAAAACGCTTATTGGCCGAAATAAATATCTTTTATTTAAAAAGTCACTGATTTATCAAACCACCCTCGTACTATATAATTTTGTTTATGTTTGGTCTATCGTGTGCTGTCTGGAAATTAGACGGCGGATTCGTACCTTTTGTAATAAAAGGCGTTTAAAGCATGCTTCTAGGTAAAAAGTAAAAGAAAAACATATGTTTCCTATATGATTGAACTATCACTTAAAAGGCAAGTGTGCATAAAACTGACAACTGAATTCAGAATGTAGCCCTTGAGATTGCACGGATGCAATATTAAATGGTGGACTCACATATGCAATCTCGGAAAACTTGTAGGTACCAATGGAGGCGAAATCTACCAAATTATTTGTAATATTGGCTTACTATATTTAATAAAGATTTTACTTGTTTTAATTGTGTTTTTTAATTTCTTATAGTACAAACATCAAATTTTAGCCAATCCCTAAAATTCAACTATTCTTTTTAAAAGTACATCTTCTGCAGCCAAAAATTGGTCTGAAGGGTAGGATAAAAATTATAAAAATGAAAAATATTTGGCTCTGTCCAAATTCATCGACCTCCAAGGTTACCGTAACCGTTTTCTCCTCATGAAATATACGAACTATTTCAAACAACAGTTTACAGGAGCTTATCAGTTCTTAATATAGGCTACGTTTCTTGGAATAGCT
Source organism: Agrypnus murinus (assembly GCA_929113105.1). Taxonomy (NCBI): domain Eukaryota; kingdom Metazoa; phylum Arthropoda; class Insecta; order Coleoptera; family Elateridae; genus Agrypnus; species Agrypnus murinus. Next base: position 158,755,619 of record OV816026.1, read on the forward strand.
TTGTATGTAGTATTTAATAATTTGTGCAATATTTCTATCATCGCTTTATGCAAAAAGAAGTTTCGTCACTATTAATTAGATCATCTGTTCACCATCATCATCCAGTTCCTTTTCTGGGTTTAAGAACTGGTCTCACTGGACAAAAATGTTTTTCAAACAGATTAACAAAAGTTCAACCTTTTTGTCCATTTCTTTAGATAGTTATTTCAGGAGTTTGAAAGAACAAATTTTTAGATAGTCATAGTGGAGAGTTAGAAATTTCCACCACAATCGAAATTAATAACTCATAATGTTCAGTTAGTATTGTACAATAATGACAATTTGTTTGAAAGAAAACTAATCATTTATATGTTCTGAAAAACTGCAATGTCACATCAACACGCCCATATACAATTTATCCCTGTTCCATTACTAAAATAATTGTCAGCAAACCATAAAAAATATGAAATTATAAGTGCATTACCTGCAGTTGAAACTATTTGTAGCACTTTTCAAAATTAAGAAAATCCATTTTGTAATCAACCATACCACAAAATGTATCTAAAACTCATTCTGGTTATTACAAAATCCAATGCAAGAGTGAGTGTCTTTGTACATTTCTAGCTTTGTTTCTTTTGCAGAAATACATATTTCTTGAGGTTTTATATTTAATAGTATCTTTTTAAATATGAAATGGACGAAGAAAATTAATATTGCTATTGCTTTCGCATTCTAGTTATGGAAAATAATTTATATGACATAGTACAATATTTTATTTTTATGTTTTTAAAATCAGATTTTTCTTATCCTTATCTCAAGGTCTTATCAGATATTCAGAGACGTATAAAAACACAAAAGAAAATTTAAGGTCACAGGTTTTTGCCTTTTCTTTTCAACATCTCTTTATATAATCAGGATTTTTTACTATTTAGTTAAATATGTTTCTGGTTTATTTATGTTCAGTTTTCAAATATTCAAGGACGAAGACATAAACAAAATTGCATTTGACGCAAGAGCTTACAGTTTTTTTTTCTATTAGAATTTCTCAATGATTAATAAGGTCGATCTCTTAAGAAGATACTAACCAGACCGTCCACTTATCTCAAGTAGAAGAGTAAACTACACGTGCATTAAGAAGTTTTAGAGAAGTAATTTCGTTAACAAGTATATACCACATTGTTCCGTTTTAGTTTCAGGGGGCGCTCTGTGTGTTGCCGGAAGTACTTCCGTAACAAACATCAACAACAACACGGTCCGTCTCCTTATTAAATAATAAATTTTCAATTAGCTCCCGTCGCAAACGCTTCATTAATTCCGTGAACTAATCCAGCGAGACGAGAGAAAGAGATGTGGGTCAAACGAGAGTTACTTCATAAATTTGCATTGGGACGATTCTGATTTAAAATGACAATCGTCGCTTTAATTCACGGTTCTGTAATTTTGAATTGTTTATTAGTATTTCGTCTTCTGTAAAATTCATTATTTTCTTGATAAATTTCAGGAATTTCATAAAATTTCGTACCCTAGTGCTGAAATCTCCATAAAAGCTGCGAATGGAAACGAATATATTTTTGGTGGTATAAATGTTAATCAAGGGATTTAGATGCTCAGAGAGAAGGGAGAATTACGAGTTGTATTAAGGTTAACTGAACATGCATAAGAAAGGAATCTATAATTATTTTCTATCAATGGTTTTTGCAAAAATTAAAATTCAAACAAATTGTTGCAATCAACTCATGCATACTATTAACTTTTATTTTATTTTATTTTATTCCAAACAGGCAGGAGCCTTTTTACATGGAATATATGTATATACAAAGTAATATATTACAGACATATAAACGTTGACAGTAATGAATGTATATAATAATAATTAAATTTAACTTATTGCAATAACTGAACATATTTATATATGAAAACTATTTTATTATCAGAACGGAAGTGGATTACTGATTTATGAAATATTTAAATACAAGGTTTCTAAAATTACTGAATTTTATTATAAAAATATCGAAATTTAATAGACACAGAAGGTAATTGATTAACTTAAACATCGTGATAAGCGGGGAATGAGGAGGACACATCAAATAGAGAAGGATTTCTGTAATGCCACCCATGTACTCTGAGTTGGCACAGCGAAAGTATGTATTGACAAGCTGTTAAATTGTTTATTATTTTAAATCCAAAAATTAATGATGCACATTGTCTGCGGGTGGATAAAGTCATAATTTTATAAAGGTCTCTTAGATGCTCAGATCTTACTGTATTATAATCAGGGTATATCCCATGCTCTTTAAAATAAAGATATCTTAACAAACTATTTTGTACTTTTTCAATAAGCATAATGTTTTTAGCAGTATGCGGGTTCCAAATAAGAGAGCAATACTCAAGTTTAGAGCGAACTAGTGCACAATATAATGTTTTAATAGTAGTAAGTAGGAATTTCTTATTATGTAACCCAAAGCCATTCTAGCACTGTTTGTAATTTTCTCGATATGATCATTGAAGGTTAGTTTAGTATCTAAAATAACGCCTAAATCATTAATTGAATATACTCTTTTTAACTTTACATTATTCATAAAATAGACACTTTTGATCGGGTTAAGGCTATTAGTATACGTAATTGCTTGACATTTGCTTATATTAAAGTACAGTTTGTTAATAACACTCTACTCGAACATATTATTTATATCATTCTGTAATCCAACAGCATCATCAGGTGTATTTACTTCAGAATAAATTTTGATATCATCAGCAAAAAGCAGAAACTCTCCCTTTTTAATGACTTTAGTTATATCGTTAATAAACATCAAGAAAAATAGTGGCCCGAGATTAGAGCCTTGTGGGACCCCTGAATTAGTCTTATATTGTTTGGACACAGTATTATTAACTTTTACATAGAAAGATCGATTCTTTAAATAAGATGAAAAAAGTGATAGAGTGGGCCTAAGAAAACCATAAGCTGACATTTTGCTTAATAACAAGTCATGATCAACACTATCAAACGCTTTTGCAAAATCAGTGTAAATCGCATCTACCTGGGTTCTCTTCTCAAAAGCATTATTTATTTCATTAGTGAAAACGAACAATTTTGTAGTAGTTGATCTATTAGGCATGAAACCGTGTTGATTAATAGATATGTATTTGCTAATATAGCTAAATACTTTTGAAAATAAAATTTGTTCAAGAACCTTAGCCGGTGCAGATCAAATAGAGATGGGTCTATAATTCTCAATTTGTAACTTGTTCCCTTTTTTATAAATAGGACACACACAGGCTTCTTTACATACATCAGGAAATGTACCGTGTTTAACAGCTAATCTAAATATATGTAACAGAGGAACTTCTAATAAGGGAGCACACACTTTCACAACATACGGAGGTATTTTATCTGGACCAGCCTTAAGGACTTAAATCAATTCACTACTTATCCTGTGTGTCTTATTATTTGCGTCCGACAAACAGTTTGAAGTTTTACGTTATGAGTTCTACTTTAATACTTCTTGTGGGTTTCGATAAGATAAAACCTACTAAGTGATATTGGAATTAAGTTTAATTAAATCGTAGCCATGCCATTGAATATTTATCTCTTTCAACGCAGGCAGTTCTAGTGCAACATAGCATCGTTAAAAACCATTAAAAAATACAGTAGCCGCTCGTTGCAATAAATACTCTATTAAAGGAACAAATGGTTTATATGAACAATAATAATTTAATCAAAAACATGTTCGATTCAGTGAACTGCTAAATTACCGAAATATATGACTTACTTTACTGAACTCGCATGTATGAATGATCTCTCAGTAATAATTTTTGTATATCAGACAGTGTTGTTCAGTTATAAAATGTATTTAAGTTAATAAATATAATAAACGCTTTTTAAAGAGTACATTTAATTGAGTGAACCTCTCATTCGTATGAAAAAACTTGGTTTTAATTAGTTCGCATAATAGAGTAACTACTGTATATCGAATTGCATTTAGTTTATACCGCAAATCTACCAGAGACTTCGCATTTGAAAGCGGTAGTAACTTGAATACTTTAATTAAACTTTGCACTCTATAACAAATGTAGTTTTGTGCTTTACGTGCTTTAAATTAAGATAAATCAATCAATCAATCATATTTAATGAATTATCAGTTCATAAATTATGAAAAAAGAAAGTGTATCTTACTTATAATGCAAATTTAGAATAAAAATAAGGAAAATTCACTAGTACTTACGCATACTTTTTCTGCAGAAAAGACCTCATTATGTTAAATCGAACAATGAATATTCTATTAAACGATTACTCCAAAGTTTTGTTTATTAATCACATAATCTAAAAAGTAAGAAAGAAGAAAAATTTAAAAATTTTATAGTAGGAAACCAAAAAGGTAATATAGAAAAGAAGGTGCTATTTATTCTTCTCCAGGTGTTAGTAAAGCTCCTTCGTAACCACATAATCACTCTGGGTTAACAAACTTGTCCTGGCCAAAGATTTTGGTTCTCATATGCCCAGAGAAGACAAGTTCAAAAGTTCAGGGAAAAGAAAAAACTAAAAAGAAAATTTTACGATTAATTAAAAGGTTTTCATAATAAATTGAGGTTGGTGCCTTTCTTTAATATAATCAAATCATTGTACGATTTTGTCTCTGGAATTTTCAATATATTTGCTGCAAAAGTAGGGAATATATTGAACTAACTCTTATTACTCTTGTTAGTAATTTGTAGTTTATTAATATATCTGAAATTAGTGAAGAATAAAGACCAACAAAGTAAGTTTTCAGTAGAATACAAATTCGCCTATGAGAACCCAGAAATGCTAACTAAATGTGCTATAGTCCAGTCGGCAGGGAACCAAAAGCATCTGTTTTTGGTTCTTTCGTGTTAACAGCTATTTTATTGCACAAACCTATTCAGAATAGTGGGCAGAGCAATATATGTAGTTGCGTACTAAATCGTAGTGACAGCAGAAAAGGTATTAACAATTTAAGACGCCATCAACCGTTTTCGAGGAGTTTTTATTCCGTAGCTCATCAGGATGATTTCCTACGAAAAAATGTTTAATATATGATTTGTTTATAATAAAAATAGCTACAAAATGGCACCGGTTCAATTGTTATAACTGAAATAATTAAATAGAAAAAATCAAAATCGCAAAAAACTTACAAAATCGAAAAAACTGCCAAAACCGCGTATCTTTTTTAAGTTGCCATAAAAATTTAAATAGTCGACCAATATTGATGAAACTTACGTTAACTATAGTTTAGATTATGTACAATAAGCACTCAAAACTTGTATGCCAGGTATGCAAGACTTTTTGTTGAACAAGGTTTTATAATTCTACTGCGCCGAAAACTTTGGAAGTTTGCAAAAGCTGTTTGAAGCTTTGCATACTATTGCAAATGTGCATATAGCTTAAGTCATTAGCAATCGAATGCAATTTGTAAAATTCGATTGCGTTTATTTTTGCAATTTTGGTGACGTTTTACATCTCTTCATAGTTTTGTTACGTTTATAAATAATTAGTTTTTTGGTTTGTATACGTGATTATTTATGAAATATTCCATCGGGTTCAAATGGACGGCAAGAAAACAGACGGAAATTAAAAAAAAAAGAAATTCAAGTTTCGATGCTTGGATCCTGAGATATTAAACTTTTTGCGTAAGTATACACTACTCGTATATTATTTACTACATTGAAATGAATCAAAATCGAGTGTATAGTGTGAACCTTGTAGAATAAGTATGCAGTTGCCCAAAATTATTAGTTGCATATTTCTAATAGAAATTATTGCAATAGAGTGAGACGCGCGCTCAAAAACCGGACAATCGCATACTTAGTCTAATGCATACTTACGCAAGAAATCGCAGGATCCAAGCATCGAGTCTTGAACTTTTTTTTAAATTGCGTATTTTTTGCCGTCTATTCGAACCCAATGGAATATTTCATAAATGACCACGTATACAAACCAAAAAACTAATTATTTATAAACGTAGAAAACTATGAGAGACGTAAACGTCACCAAAATTGCAAAAATGAACGCAATTGAATTTTACAAATTGCGTTCGATTGCTAATGACGTAAGCTATATATATGCACATTTGCAATAGTATGCAAAGCTTCAAACAGCTTTTGCAAACTTCCAAAGTTTTAGGCGCAGTAGAATTATAAAACCTTGTTAAACAAAAAATCTTGTATACCTGGAACACAAGTTTTGGGTGCTTATTGTACATAGTCTAAACTATACTTAACGTAAGTGTTATCAATATTGGTTGACTATTTAGATTTTTATGGCAACTTAAAAAAATATGCGATTTTGGCAGTTTCTTGGATTTTGCAACTTAATTATTCCAGTTAAAACAATCAGACTGGTGCCATTTTGTAGCTATTTTTATTATAAACAAATCATATAATGAACTTTTTTTCGTAGTAAGCCATCCTGATGATCTACGGAAGAAAAACCCCTGAAAAACGGTTGATGGCGTCTTAAGTTGTTAATAACTTTTCTGCTGTCACTACGATACGCAACTACATATATTATTCTACACACTATTCAGAATAGGTTTATGCAACAAAATAGCTGTTAACACGAAAATCCACTCTTCACATCTCTATTGACTGGACTACTATTAGAAAGTTACTAGATAATTGTTAAATGTGAAATATAATATAAATACAAAAATTATTTAAAGTTTCACAAGTTTTATTAATATCTTAACCTGACAATATTGTTTCGACACTTTGTGTCATTATCAAAGGTAGATAAGATTGATAAACAAACACGTTGCTAAGGATAAATACATACAGAAAATAGGTAACTAGATACAATACATAATAGAAACTAAATATCTAACACTTCTAATAAAGGAGAATTACTAAGCTCAGTTTGTTCATTCATTAAAGGTACTGTGCGTTTATGTCTGTATATTTCAAAAGCTTCTAAAATGTCTAATATGTGTTTGTTGTTGCAAAAATGTAAGAATTTAATGTTGTTTTGAGGTGTCATTAGGTGGTTCTGTTCCAAAATGTGTTTGGCATAATTCGATTTTTCTGGATGTTTAAGTCTATAAGAGCGTACGTGTTCTTTGTATCTTATGTCGAAATTTCTAAGTGTTTGCCCAATATAAACCGAGTTACAAAAAGAACAATTCAAACGATAAATGCCGGATTTCATGATATCTTGTGTTTTGTCTTTAGCATTGAATAAAAATGAAAATGTGTGAACTAATATGGAACTAACACCAACACCTTTTCATTTTTATTCAATGCTAAAGACAAAACACAAGATATCATGAAATCCGGCATTTACCGTTTGAATTGTTCTTTTTGTAACTCGGTTTATATTGGGCAAACACTTAGAAATTTCGACATAAGATACAAAGAACACGTACGCTCTTATAGACTTAAACATCCAGAAAAATCGAATTATGCCAAACACATTTTGGAACAGAACCACCCAATGGCACCTCAAAACAACATTGAATTCTTACATTTTTGCAACAACAAACACAAATTAGACATTTTAGAAGCTTTTGAAATATACAAGCATAAACGCACAGTACCTTTAATGAATGAACAAACTGAGCTTAGTAATTCTCCTTTATTAGAAGTGTTAGATATTTAGTTTTTATTATGTATTGTATCTAGTTACCTATTTTCTGTATGTATTTATCCTTAGCAACGTGTTTGTTTATCAATCTTATCTACCTTTGATAATGACACAAAGTGTCGAAACAATATTGTCAGGTTAAGATATTAATAAAACTTGTGAAACTTTAAATAATCTTTGTATTTATATTATATTTCACATTTAACAATTATCTAGTATATTATATTTCATGATTATGGAGTTCCAAAAAGTAAGGCTGGAGACAGTAAACGCTAATTGTTAAATGTTTTATTAATATAAAAAATATTTATTAGATCTTTATTTTATATCAAATAATCTACATTTGAATCTTTACAGTTCAAACATATGTAACACATATTTGTCCAAATACATAGAAATTTAACATGTACATAATTATATCAAATGCTTTTATGGTATTAGAAAATTAATATTTAAATAAATATATTTGATAAATATATAACTTAGCACGATAAGAAGTATTTCATGTTGTTTAAATTTGTTTGTTTCATTTTGTACTAAAAGTTTATATTTAAATCTTCATAATTTAAAAATATTTAACACATATTTTTAAAACATTAAATATTACACACATGCCAACATGCTCTGTCTCCGTAATTTTATTTAGGGAATTACCGATTGCATTTCTTATAATTTTAAAACATAATCCGTTCTCAAGTGCATGCAAAGGATAATAAAAACATAAAACTGTTGGCTCTTTAGTCATCTATTAAATAATGAAACAAAAAAATTAAGTAATAAAAAATAATAAAAAAGGTGTTTGCGACCGTTCTTGTCAAAAAGTTGCTTGCGCATGTACGATATAAACTATTTAGGGCACCGTATTGTATTAGACATTGAAGGATTGTCATGTTTCTTAATTGAGTAAAATGAATTTTTAAATGTAAAAAGAATTCGATTTTAGGCATCAACGATTGATCAAATGAAAAAATGTTATTAAGGTCTTTTGTTGTGCTAGATGAGATGCCTCGTCTGACAATGCTCTGTAATTAAAATACTATCATTAATGCGGCAAAATGGTTAGTTTCCAATTTTTCTTCTGCAAAAGTTATATATTCTATAACAAAGTTGTATAAAACCTTTTTGTTCCTTTTGATGTGTTCTATCACCCATTATAATTAACGCTTAGTAACTCCTTACAACCGTATATAAATTTTAGCATAATTAAATATTTACTAAATGTTTAATTTTGAACAAAAACTTTACATAATGTTCATATTTTATAAATATTTACAAACGTTTTGAAAAAATATTTGCAATTTAGGATACATTATTATTTACCAATGTTTAACCAATTCAGGGATGTTCCTGCCAGGGCGGAATTTCAGTTATTGGAGACTCTAGGGCTGAAGTTTGATGGGGCCTCTGTATCACTTTACAAATATAGCAAACAAAAGCGTCCCTACGGTCGGTCAGCCAGGCGTATGCCCGTGGCCCGGAGAGCTAGTGGGGTCCCTCACCGAGCTACCTTATTTTAATCAACAACACAATATACATATATCTTATGCGTTAGTAAAATAGACTGAGAGACCGGCATTTGATGCACGTTCTTATACACAAAGCTAAAGCCTACTTTTAAAAAGCGCACCAAATTTCCAAAATAAAAAGCACGTATGAGACTTCAAGGTAAACAGTAGCGGAGCGTCATAGCATTTTGTTATCGGAAGTACCTACCAACAATAAAGTTGGTGCATTGTTCTAAATCTTCTATTACAGCTAGAACCTCATTACGAGGTTTCTAGTTATATTAATTACACTCTGTATATTTATTTATTCACTTTCTTATTTACTGGGGGCCCCACTCCATATTTGTGCCCGGGGCCTCAAAATCTAAAGGACGGCGCTTAGCCGGTGCTTATAGCAAACATATACAAGCATTAAATGTCTTAATTATATTATATCGATACCTCATGCGAAGAAGGTGCCGATTCAGGTTAACAGTGAAAAAAGTGCCGATTTAGAATTTCCGAGTAATCTCGGATTTGAAGGCGAGGTATCGATCGAAGAAATTGCTTGCAATAAATGCTTGTTGGTAATACGGTCCTGTTATATTTTCACTATGGATATTTTTGGTTTTTCAAAGTAGCAATTTCTTCTTGCTAGAGTAAAGTACTGACCTCCTATATTATAAGTGATGTTGCTTGATTGTTAGATTTTGTTGTGTATTATATTTTATATTTTAAGACAAGGTACACTTCACAATATTTTTCCCGAAATTTCCTTTGGTCTTCAAGGTGACAGTTCCTTATTGTTAGAATAAAGTATTGCTCCTGCAGCTACTTCATGGTACGTTTTATAGAATTTTACTGAAGCGGTAAACCCTCTTACCGCCTCTTTGCGTCCGCAGATTGATCAGAGTTGAAGGGGTGGCGTGAGGAAACCATTCGACAGGATTTCATGAAACTTCACATGGTATAAGTGCAAAGACAGTACTTCCCTCTAACAACAAGAAACAGCTCATGCGTATGTCAAAGTAAAAATGCGGGGGGCGTTCTTTAAATAACAAAGATAGATTGTGCGAACTTCAGTGAGACAGGGCTCGTATACAGGGTGTCCCAAAAATAATGATGATGTGTACAGAAAGTTTTCCTATAACTTTTTTTTCTAAACTATTTGCTTTCCAAATTATTTAAGGTTCAAGTCTTGAGTCCGGTCCTGCACGTTCTGCTCCACACTCTCCTTCTGTTGCATAAATGCTGAGGACTGTAGTTTGTTGAACTTGAAAGTCAATACAGAACAATTTTGTCTATGTCGCAAAATATCCGAATGAGTTGATCTTGAAGAAGTTCGTAAATAAACACATGTCATTTTTGCTCATGTTGCAGTTTGTTTATTTTAAAATAAATCCGAGGTCTAATAACAGCATAAAACATCTTATTTTTAAAGAGAAGATTGATATTCTAATAAATGGCAATTTTTATTTGTGTACTCGGCGTTGAATTTAATAATTTAAAAAACATAAAAACCATTGCGCTTTATAAGAAAATTACGTCAACAACCAAATGAACAATCTAGGTCACCGCGTAATCACAACCTGGTTAATACATAAAATAATAAACAACACTTTCATCTTATCTAAGCTATTAAAACTTTCGGCAACTTGCTATATACTGGATAGGGGTAACTTTTGGCAACAGATGTTTATTTTCATTACTGATTTTGCTACTCGCCTTATGTACAATTAAAAAAGGGCCCTATCTGCTATTTTTCTTATCAGTTAAATTACTTACATTGTCACCCGTAATTTATTTGACCCAGATTCTTGATTTGTTTGTTGCACAGATAGCCTTCAACGTGCTGGACAAAACTTCGGTAGACGTTTAGAAGCTTGTTTGCTCTAATGCGGGAAATTTTGAACATTTTTTATAAAGATTGTTAAAATTAGGTAAATTAATATTAAATTAAATGACGATTTGTTAAATAAGAGCAATTTTTACCATGAATCCATTTTATTTAAAACAAAAAACTCCTTCGAATAAGCTCTTAATAATAAAAATAATTAGTTTGATGAACTATCATCAAACGTTGGAACTTTTTTACAGCTATGCAGTTTATAACAAAAGGCTCATTACGGTGATATGTCATGGTTTTATAAGACTTGACCTTGACCAATATTCGTGTTTTTAAATCGACTTCTCCGAATTTCTTCACAACTCTGCACATATCACTTTACAATGTTTTGACTATCCCAATGCTGGATGACTTATAATTTATTAAGAAATTGATGCAAAATATAACAGGACCGTTATATTACATATATACCGTTTTACTATTATATACCGGAAAAAAATTTTTCAAGGTAGAGATTTTTTTTCTTCAGTTACAGATTCTACCTCGGACGTTCTTTATTCCTCTGCGTTATTGTTCGTTATTTTTGAGACACTCTGTATAACTATGTATTATAATATTTAATTATAATAATTGGATGAACTTGATAAAATATTTAATACCTATTCAATAAGATTTTATGATTTTATTTATTAGACTGTATATATTCGGTTTTTCCCCGAATATATATTTTTTAAATATAAAGAAATAAAACAGAAACAAATTCTTATATTTAGAAAAATTGTAATGTTTTTAATTTGTGGGGGCTCTGGATTGGTCGGGGATCCTGGGATGCAGCCCACTCAGCCCTACCTTAAATCCGGCCCTGGTTCCTGCTATTATAATTATAATAGACCTATTTATCTATAAAAATCTATTGATTACAATGATCTTAAAATAAAAATGCATGGGTGCACTTGTAGTACATCCTAAAAGTATACAAAAATATTCATAGTCGTATCAGCTGTTTCTCTTAAAATAACATAATCTTATCAGAATAATTTAAAACATGACTAAAGTAATCGGAAACTTTTTATTGCCAATCAACAACTAAATGTTTAGACTATCTACGTGTTCACAGCAGCAGACCTTGCAAACTTGCAAAATTTTATAATGAGTATAATGATAATGAGTAATGACACACACTTCGCAGAATAAAAAACGGTATTTAATTAGTATCAGGCTGTAGTTTTTAATCAGAAGCTTTATTACTTATTTGGCGATGTATGCAAAGAATACCCACCAAAAAATCTTCAGATCAAAATTTGTGAAATAGTAGATAATTTTTGTGTCTTAGGCAACTTATCGAATGGTTTAACCAGCTATTATAGTTTATCCTATATGCCTTTCGAACATCTTGGCACATATAAATTTAAAAGGTTTTGCTCTTCTGTAGTAACAATTAGGGTAGATGAAATATTATCTAAATTTTATTAATTTTGAAAATTACTTTGTTGATTTTGAACTTCATTTAATGAATTAAATAGTCAAAGTCTATCACACAATAATAAAGGATTGCAAACCTTTGTTGTTATTTTAATCAATATTTATATTTATTTTTGTAGGTCAATGTATACTTTTGTATATTTTGAAGGATTTCTGTACGTGGGATACCATATTTTCTTGTATGATGAAAACACCATGTTTATTCATCATGGGCCAATGACGACAAAACCAAGTAGAAATATCCGGTAAATTCTGAGACCAAGGTTAGGCATCTCATTTACGACTGCCAAGACTTAACAAAGAGATGTTTCGTATAAAGCTATATTAAAGGGAGGTAACATCAAGAGGTTAGAAAAAGCCAAAGAAGTATGTGCAAGAAGGCATTTCTCTTCTGAGGAAACAGAAATAAATGCATTAAGCATGAAGAAAAAGAAAGTAGCACTAAAGAAATTGGAACAAGCAGCTTTTAAGAAATCCAAAAGGGGCGCCCAAGATGTAAGTAGCAAGAATAGTTACATAGATATTCCTAGTGTTGACTGTACTTTGAATGAGAACGATGGAAAAAGTACTCTAAGTAAGCACTCACACTGAGACAATGCTCAACTAGCAACTACAAACTGACAATAAGCAACAGACAAAATTATTTTGACCACCTATCTAACTGCAGCAACTGGTTCTTTTTAGTTTGTGTAGCAATCTCAAACAATCTTGTCATTCTCTAACAACTCTGGATATGCGATTTTAATTTGGTGGCATTTAAGGAACATAAATTTAATAACAACAAAGGAATTAGCGAAACTTCGAATTTATTAACAGATTATTTATAAACAATATAAGTTGTAATAACAACCATCCGAACTTATTAAGTGCTAGATGAAGAATAATCCAATTGCGTCAGCCTTGCACGCAAAAATTTCTAACAACTTCCAATAACAATAATAAATCTTCCGACATGCAGTGCATATCGCCGGCAACAAATATTAACGCAACCAGCAACGTTTATGCTTATTGCTTCAGTGTAAGGGCCGCCTAAGAGTCCAACTAGACGTCCCATTTCCCCATTTAATAATCTTATCACAAGTGGTAGTTGTGAAGAAACTCGAACCTAGAAACCTACTATTTAGTGCATCTAAACAATCATACGTATGTAGGAACTCGTTTTCAATAGTAATTTTCTATAATCGATCACAATTCAATTGTCAAGGTTATTAACCCCTTTACCGCAAAATGTAAACATATTCTGGTATCGCAGATATTGTGGATGACAAGGAAAGAGAGCTTTAAGTGTAGCCATCGCGCTCTCACTTGTGAATTACGTAGCAAATTATAAAAGCTTTCATTGTGTTTATTGTAATTTAGCAATAGTAATAAATAATATTATATTAACAATTATATAATAATATCAAAAATGTATCAATTTTACGTTAATTCAGTAACAATTTTATAATAACTTTATATAGTAATAATAACTAAATTATGGTAAGTCGTCTCAATAGGTTAACGATAGAGCTTAGCAAGCAGACGACCCAGGGTTAGATTTTAGAACAGAGTAAGTAGCAGGTTTATCTGAAAACATTTATTGAAAATAAACATTATTAAGCTATAAACACTTCACAATAGCAATAAAAGAAAGTAAATTAAGCCAATAATAACCACCAAAAATCTTTTCACGAAGATTCTACTACATTTCATAAATAATAACATTCTGACAGAACGATATGTATTGTAATGATATTTCCACAGGTTGTTTTATTCATGCATGGCCATCATGAAATTCAAAGAACACGTTAGAGTTATTTGTTACAGATATTATTTTATTACATTGAATTCATTCTTAAAAAGGAGAATTATCAAAATAATTTAATAATTAACGTCCCCCTTGGAGAGTTATGAAACAAAATAAGTTTAGATAAAGTTGTAAAAGAAAGAAAACAAGTATAATTTTTGTAAAAGAAATCTTAGGCTTCGTGCTTGTTGCTTTTAAGGGCTCAAACGTCTCATCAGCTGGATTCAAAAAGATGAAAGTTTTCTTCAACCATTATCTTATTGAAAGGTTGATGATTTTCTCTAGTGCTGAAATTTTGAAACTATACTTTAATATTAAAAATTGGTATAAAAAAGGGATAGCTTGTTTTACTTACCTATATCTCATTGGAAGTTAATTTTATAATTAATTAATATCAGGTCAACTGTAAAGTAAGTTGTTAATTTAATACCTGATTAAAGTTATTACTTATTAAGTTTGAAGAATTAAGTTAAGTTTTATTTTATCAATAACAAATTTAATTATAAAATGTCAATATTCACCTGATAAAGTGAGGATATGTAGTTATGGTAGCTCAGAGGGTATGATACTTGACTACCAATCTGGAGATCGTGGGTTCGATTCTCAAGCAAGATACAATGAAGTTTTTAAAATCATCTAAATTAAAGCTTCCAGCTCGCCTCGGCCTGTGAAAATAGGTACCTGGGAAATAATTATTTCCTGGGCAATAATAAACGGTCGCACCGATCTAGCTAGTAAAAGTAGCCACTTTACACCCTTGGATACCGAACGGCTTGAGTAATAGCTGCCTATCCTGCTATCTTCTAGAGCTACATTTTGTCAAACTATGAAGATTTAATTTATTCGTTGGATAAATAAACTAGGGCATGTACCGCTCGCTAAAAGATCTAAATCTAGATGTTTTAGAACTAGTATTCACAGACACAGAGGAGGCTTAGGGGGATTTTAAAATCGCAGCATACTTTTCAATAAGGTCTACACAGCTCACAAAACGAATAACGGATGATTTCAACAAGTAGGAAGTTATTTCATAAAAAGTAGGTTGCCTAAACCCTAGACCAAAGGTAATATTGCAACAGCAAAAAGGTGCTAAAGCGCATTTATTCAAAGGATTTATATCCAGATACAAGCAAAAATATTGCAAATGATTACATTAATATCAAATATAAGTTTAGCTAAAAAAAGACTATTATTAAAAGACTGCAAAAGGTATTAGGTAGAAAAACATGGTTACCTATATATCACAGCATATGGTAGTAATTGTGGATGATACTAACGTTTCTCATCCGAGTCGTTCTTTTTTCTCTTTGCTATTAGCAATTTTTATATTTAAACAGGACGAGGCTGCTACAGAACTACCCTTCTTAATTAATCTACGCGTTTGATCCTGAAACTGACAATAGCGAGGATTTTCCATGCTCCAGCTATGCTTTATTCTGATTTCATAAATGGAGATAGACCTTACAACTCCCATGTTCTGGGAGCCAATAATTGTTTACAGCTTTTGTCAGAATAATTGAATTGCATATATAAAAAGTTGCCGTTATGTTTATTAAATGTTCAACTTTACAGATTTAAAATTAGTTTTTCCATTAATTCGAATGTTCCAAACAGGACTGTTTATAAAAAATTCCCAACTTTGTATTAATTTTCAATCAACTTTCCTTTTAATAAAACGTTGATATCGACTTTAATTATACAACTTTTTAAGAAACAATTTCTTTTTTCAAGATTCAGTTATTTATTTGTTTTAACTTGTTATCGAGGCACTTTTAACAAAAAAAAAAAAACGGAACACAAAAAGAACTTCTTTTTCAATTTCTATTAATACTTTCAATTCTTTTAATTTTAAAGAACCTTTTCATTTTCAATAATATTAATAGAACAATAGTCATCAGTTAACAAAAAAAAGAGATGGAAATCTATTCCTTCAGAATATTTAAATTCAGCATTCCCGGTTATCTTGTAATCGAATTGTTGAACAAAACCTTTCTTTTTTAGAAATTCAAAGCTAAGAATTCTACGAGGGTTGAAAATGTAATGAAAGACAGGGGTAGGTATACAATAGTGACTGTGGTTTTCCGTACAGAGTCTAATATTTAGTAAACATCTGTGTTGTGGTAAAGAATAAATGTAGATATTCTCATCGTGATTTGGTTTGTTTTCTAAATTGAACTGAAGGCTATTTCCACGTATTTTTTCCTTCACTAGTAAGATTCGAGGATCTAAAAATGTTATTCACTGATGCTAGCCAATAAATTAATATATAACCTTACTTTTGAGTATTATCTCCAACTTTAACGCATTGAACAACAGGAAATTTAAACCACTGGGAAACTTCGTTCCTGATTCTTGAAACTCTCATGCATGCTTTTTAGTACGTGCTTCAAAGTAATATTCTCTGTCCCATCTTTCTAAACAAATCAAAGTTACTGACGTAGATACAGATTATCTAATGGGTCTATTGCCATGGAAAATAGAAACGTTTCTCATATTCCACAGTATATCATTATAAAAGATCACGGCTGTCGTCTGTCTCCACTTTCCTGATTACCGCTAATTTCCTATAAGCCATTGCTCTGTGTTTTTTCGTTCAAGATTTTGTCCCAAAATCGTATAGTGATAACATAACTATATAAATCTATTGTCAGTCCGTATTATAAAAATGGAGTCGTG
This sequence comes from Agrypnus murinus, assembly GCA_929113105.1. Classification (NCBI taxonomy): domain Eukaryota; kingdom Metazoa; phylum Arthropoda; class Insecta; order Coleoptera; family Elateridae; genus Agrypnus; species Agrypnus murinus. Next base: position 158,772,466 of record OV816026.1, read on the forward strand.
GTCAGCTTCTCAAGTTCTGAAATGGTTTCGAGAGTTTGTTTTTGTCCAGAAAATCTCTGGACTATGGTATTCTTCTGGATTAAGGTATTTATAAAATGGAGTGAACTTTCACGTACCGTGGTCTCCACTGTCTTAGATTTTTGGCATTTATTACTTTGGAAACTGCACACTTGAAGACATAGTCCAAACCTAAGTTCGTTCGAACAAAAAATTAGATTAATTTAGAACTTAAATACGTTCGCAATTTAAAAAACAAAAAAGTTACAGCGTTTTGAAGAAGTGAACTTAGCAAGAAAATTGAATTAATAACCGTCGATGTGGCTTAGTCTGCGGTTAACTCTTTTGTTTTCTTTCATATGATGATGACGATTGCGCGGAAAAATAGTCCCTTGTTTTGCTGTTTTGCTCTCCATTAATTAACAGTTAACACCCATGCTTATTGCTTACTAACAATAATAGTAATTTTCAATGCTTCAGAGATTACTTTTAAATTAAGCATTTAATTACATTTTTTTGTAACGTCCAAACTCAGAGTAATAAAAATTATTAATAACGCTGACGTATGATAGTAATCCTACTCAATGAGGTAAGATTCAGCAAAATCACAGTGACTCTGAACGCCGACGACGCGACGGCGTAAAATATTTGACGTAGAATTTTTAATGATAAAAATTTTGGAATTTGAGCATTCTTCACAGCTCATAGAACAAGACTTGATATGGTTGGAGGGCTGACTCCAGAAAAAAATCAAGAAGATTGGTGGTTATCCTGCCACCGTCACTTATCTTCATACCTAGGAGCATTTTTAACAGTTATGCCAGTGTTCAATCTCCTTGAACATTTATTTTAATTAGATTTAATTTAAGATTTTTTATTGTAATATTAAAAAAGGGAATATTTTGTAAGTTTCTATTAAGAAATAATTTTGTTTAATTAACTAAAATGTAATACGAAATATCGTTCGCTGAACTGCCAAGTACGTCAGTAATAAGCATTTCTTAACCAAAATTGGTGCAATATAAAACTCACGTCAGGAAAAAATTTGTAGTAACTAACTGGTTTGACGTCATAAAGGAGCACACTATTTTTGCTATGATCATTACATCCAAATCATACAGTGCGCGTCTAAAGTCCGTTCCCCCCTACTAATTTTTGAACCACCTGGTATATCGCAACGAAATTTGGAGGGCTTAAACAGGAGATAAGAACCTAATTTTTTATGAAAAAGTAACAGCTAAAAGTTTCAAAATGGCGGCTGAGCACCCTCTTGAATTACTTTTTTAAATAGAACACCCTGTATATTATTCCGTTTTCGAAATCTGCTCATAATTCTTAACATTTTTCTCTAATACACTTGGCATTCCGGTTTAAAATGAAGTATGGATTTTGCGAGGGATTTTGGTCACTTCCTGTAAAACATTTTTCTAACTAAATTTTATTTGACAGCTAACAGTTAAATTTGACAGTAAACAAGATGTAAGATACCCCAACAACGATTTTTGTTTTCAATGCAAACTTGATTGATAGCAGAATTCGTGTCTGTTGGATTTGAAATTAATTAAAATGTCCCTTTTCAAACGTTAATATTTGAAAATCAATTAAATTTAGAAGTAAAGTGTATTAGAGAAAAATGTTAAGAATTATGAGTAGATTTCGAAAACGGAATAATATACAGGGTGTTCTATTTAAAAAAGTAATTCAAGAGGGCGCTCAGCCACCATTTTGAAACTTTTAGCTGTCATTTTTCCATAAAAGATTAGGTTCTTATCTCCTGTTTAAGCCCTCCAAATTTCGTTGCGATATACCAGGTGGTTCAAAAATTAGTAGGGGGGGAACGGACTTTAGACGCGCACTGTATAAATACAATTGTAATTAAATATAAACTTGTCAAATTGACCGTAAGTGGCATAGACTCCTATCGCTTTATTTACTTGATTCTGAGTAAAGGGCTTACGGGTGACCAAACGTATATTTTTTGTCTGTTTTGTGTTTTTTGTTTTGTTTGTGTACTAATAAACATGTCTTTTTTGTGTGTTTAATAATATTTTATTCAAGCTAGATCCTCTACTAACCGACGTATCACGTATTGTGAAAATTAGGGTGGTGAACAACTACCCAAAATATTATTACGGCTGTATTGGTCGTAACAGCCAGGGTTTCTCTTAATTTGCCCGCCGTTACATTGAACCAGGAAAATCAAAAATTTGTTTTCAGTGCGGTTTAGGTTTTGATTTATTTTTCCCACAATGATGAAATATTGTCCATACGAAACATTGGTATAGTATGTATAACTATATTAATTGCGGATTTTCTGATTTGCGATTAGACATTATGTTTGACTTTAAATTCGCCCATTATCTGTAATGTAATAAATGTGATATTGATTGATTGATATTGATATTGACACCTGCTCAGGATAAGAGTGTCTAGAACTTTTTTTATATTAGACACACAAACACAACAAATAATTATTGAATTCGGTTTGTTATTTCCTTCGGTCCTTATTTGGTAAAATGTACGTTCATTAATTTTTGAAGATCCTAATAAATTAAATTTTGTTCCTTTCTTTTCTATCTATCGTATTTTATATTAGTTGTTTGGAACATGCCTGTTAAATGAGTACCTAGTGAAAGATGAGTCTAATAAATTAATAAATTAAATAGGTAGTTCTTATGCTCTAATCGATATTCGCTTTTCGAAAATTCTTCCTGCTTGTCCTGCATATATTTCGCACATGTACTACAAATCAATTTATAGATTTCTAATTTTTTACTAATTGATATTTTGTCTTTATTATCTTTAATATATCTCTGCCAATTTGTGTTGTAAAGGGTGGGCCAAACTATTGACCCACTCAGACTAACTCAGTATATTGTTTCATATCTAGGTCAAAAGAAAACGTCTTTACTGAAAGGGTTCTTAAAATGGTGGTTCTAAATTATTTCATGAATATTTCTGGTAATAACGGGATTCTTTACTACTATAAATGTTATTATTGAATCGAAAATAATTCTATTTAAGACGATTATTAATAGATATTGAATTTATGTTTTAATTTCTAGGTTAGTATTGCTTTTGTCTAATAGACCCTTTACTAAATTAAAAGTTTCATCAGGTGTGACACTAGGTAATAAGTTTTTAGCATCAAACGACAAAATTTTAGCATTATCTGGTAGCTTGATCCATTTAATTTTATTAATTAGATTTATTTCTTAGATTTATTCGTGTAATATTAACGTTGCAAGTATTCTTAGCCCTGGATTTTGGTAAAGTTTCTAATAACAAATAGATCTATCCATAATGCATAGCTGTCTAGCTATAATTTCTTGAATGATATTTTGATCTTGTGAAGAACGAGGAAAGTTGTGACTTGTGTAGTGAACCTTTTACCACCACAAGAAAACAAACTGTGTAGGATGAGAATGGCAACATGTTATGCCATGGTTAATTAAATTTTATTAATTAATTTCTATTTGTCTTCGAAACATTTTATGATTTTAACTTTTTTTTTAATAAACGTGTACAAAAAATTTTATATTTAGCATAGTCGCTACAAAGAAAGTATAACTGTAGCACAGTTACTTAATTAATTAAAATGTTAATTTGAAAAGTATAAATAAAAAACTGAACGTAGAGCTAAAAATATTGAATTTAGCAATGCGAAACTAAAGTATTATTGATCTACCCCTAATAATAATGAATCTATTAGAAAAGTTTCAAACTGTTGGTCTTAGAAAGCCAGCTTAAGCAATATAATATATTTATTAAAGGTTCTAAAGGTTCTTCAGTTTTATCTTGTAAGTTAGTTTTTAGTATATTTCACACATCTGAACAAGCCATGTATAGTAAAACGATTATCAGTTACAAATTAATTTTAAATGAAGTGAACGTTTAAAAAATAATCTCATTTTGTATTATTTAATATAGATATAGATTTTCACGAAGTAAAGGCCAAATCATAGTCTACAGTCAGTCACCTTGCAGTGTGTGCGATAGAATTGTTTTTCGAATTTTCGGCCTATGGATATGTTTATGAGTTTCAATTTGCAGTTGTGACAGTATAGGATTTGTACAGCTGCCTCCGAGGATTTTTCAAGAGACTTCTAATACGTCAGCGATCGTCAATCTGAAGAATGCCGATGTTGATTAACTTTTTGGTTTGATCAATGTTTTAAAAAAAGAAATACATTGTATCACACATACAAAAGTATCAAAATAATCGATTTATAAAGACTAAGAACAGTAGAAGGCTAGGATAACAGAGTGGTAGAAAACCTTTTTTCATATATTCAAACATTGGATTCTTATAGTTTTACAAATTCGCCAGAAAACTTCAAAATTACCTGTCGAACTTGACAAAGCATGATTATACATGAATTGTTGCAAAACGGCGTGGAAAACAATGACAAACGTATTTAATAAAATAATTAGATGTTTTATTAATTCACCCTGAAAGGGTATAAGGAAAAAGAAGAAGAAGAAGAAGTACAAACATTTGAAAGCAATCTGGACAGTTCTCGCGGCTTGCTGTCCAATTTCATACAAACTTCATACAAAACAAACAATGGTCTTAGAAGAAGGTCCAGAAGACTAAAACATAACTGTTCCAGTCTAATTCTGAATGAACTTTATTTAGTACACTATATCGTTCACTACTATATGTAGTGATCATATGTATTTCTTTTTCATTATAATTCTCTGATGCTAATAACTATTTACTATTATTTATACAGAATTTGTGCATGACCTAAAGCTAAACTAAACTGCACATGATACAGAAGAATCGAGATTTATGAGGTGTTTGCAAGTAGCAAAACTAAAAAAATATTATCGTGAAACACTCTTTAGAATAATAAAACTATGTCTAAATATGATATAAAATATTTTTTAAATTATTTATTTTTCATTTTTAACTTTCTAGCAATGATTTATTTATTTAGAAATTAACGTGTTGCAAAATGTGATCAAAAGAATTCCATACTTGAGCTTTTCCCGATTGCAACACTGGAAATTACATCCATTACAATTGTCGGCGATAGCGGTTTACCAAGCTATGATCTATCTATCTGGAAAACCAGACGTTCAAGCCTAAGTAACTATTTTTCTGTATTGTTCGTTATTGTTTTTTTTAAATTAAACATTTTTTTAATTTTTTATCGAAAGTAAGTTTAAAACACTCCATATAAAAAAACACGATTTAATAATAATAATAATAATAATAATAATAATCTTTATTTGGCCAAAGAGCCTTACATAACAAAATATATATAGAAATTTAACATTTTAAAAATCGCATTTAAATCACAGTAAGTATAACGTACATAAACATACATAATCAGGTACATGCATAATCTTTTGTATTAACTTTATTGTTAGAATTAAACTGTTTTATATTAATAGAAATTTTGAAATATTTTAATAAAAGCTTTTCAGAAAGATATTCTTATTAAACTCGAGTACAAATTACCATCATAAATCATAATTATGCATGTCTGACAAAAATAAAAGTTCTTATTATCACTTTTTTATTTTATGACTTTCTAGAAAAGAATTTAACACAAAGAAACAATCATAAAAAACATAATCCTCGCCAAAACAAAAGTATTATATATTGTTAAGTCAACACCTTGCCAATTGTAAATTTATATATAAAAAAATCATTATATCCATTATTCTTTTTCTCTAAAAAGAATGCAGAATTAGTAAATAAAAAAATCAGTCGACCCATCATGATGCCAGCATTTTTTAACAATTTCATTAAAGTTGCTGTTGAACCTAATAAAATTCGTGCCAAGTATATCCATTTAAAAAATAAATGTAACGGTTAAATTAGTTTGAGTTATGAATTGCTAAAATTCATATTCAGGAGAAGCATTTTTCAGGTATTTTTGTTTATTTAGATTTACCTTTTACGTAACCAGGTCGTCTGCAAGTATTCGTTGCCTTATTTATAGTTAGTCTAAAGACTATACAAGACTAGACTAAAGACTATTCAATAAATTGAAAGCTCTACATCTGAAAAGAAATATTTAGCATTAATTTAATGTTATTGCAGCAAAATTGGTTGATGTTGTACAACGTAATCTAATCCTCTGTCCACCTTAATACTACTATGTACGTAAATAGTTTAAGACTTAGTTTGATGTTTTAAGCTAGTTTTAAACAAAATGTAAACATGTCAACACTCTGAACTCTAAATTCCGATCTGTACTATGAGGTACGCGGGATGTTACGCCACCCCGATTTCTCGCCAAGAAACAAACAATAATTCATAATGAACCAAGATGTAAAGAAGCGGTGCTCTGATCTACCGCTCGATCGCAACCATGATTGTGGTCGATCTATTATTAAAAAATTCAGAAGTATATTTAAGTACTATAATAAATGTACTTAAATCTAAATATAATTAAATTTATAATATAAAATGTTTATTTATTCAATAATACAGAGAGTGGATCACAGAATCACTTGATATCAAAATGCAGCTCGCATGTTGGTAAAGGTTGATGAAATGAAATGATGAAAATAAATTACCCAACAAATTTATGCAATTAATCTAATTTATAATAAAATAACGGATAAATGTAATATATATGAGTAGCGTTTTTATTACAAAAATAAAGTTTGTGTGCAAATTTATCTTTTATTTACTTATATGTATTTATGTTTTCCATGTGGAAATCCTACAATATTGTTTAAAATGTTAGTAGACATTTAGAGCTGCACTAAGTTTTCAGACTGTTTCAGTGTTTTAGTTGATTATTGGATTGTTATGGTGTTAATTATTTTAGTTTCAGGTTCTAATTAAGTTTCTCTATAGAATATGTACCTCTATATGTCATGTACATATAGTTTTGTCCTTATTTTGTAAAGCAGTGTTTGGATTGCGATGCATTTGCAAAATGTGGCCATTTTGGATGGCCATCTCTTTATTTATTTAACGTCTTTGATGTGTATCATATGTATCTTACGTTACCTAGATATATGTACATATCCAGTATTTAATAATATTTTTTAAAACTTTCATCGTTCTTACGCCTCTTAATGTAGCCATCAAAATTCTAACATTTGGTGGTAGCAGTAGCTTTTGATTTGGTTTTATCCAAATTTATTTAATACATAATTCTATTTGCTGGAAATCTAATACTGTCAAAAATGTAACATCATATGCTGCCTATATATACCATACGATTTTTTGTATTTTGACTCATTAGTTATAAAGCTTTTCATATCTTAACGCTACTGCAGTTGGTTTTGATAACAGGTTGATCCTCAGCTATTGATTTTAAATCCACACATTCAAAAATTTTGAAAAAAATCGTCAACGTCAGGTACATATGCCTCTATAACATATTAAAATTTGGGATGAATCTACGTCATTGTTTTTGAAATATTTGCAAAAAAATAAAAATTTGCTATTAGAACTACAATAAAACGTACGTAGATTTTGTTGAAACTTTTACAGGTAGTTCTTTACACGTTAAGAATACTACGTAAATTTTTTGGAAATTTTTGAATGTGTAGTTTTTTTGTTATAATAAATTATAGATATTTTTTTAATTTTTCACTTTGGTTTATATCTAATTCTATATAATAACTGTCGTAAAAATAAACCTTTGTTAAATACCTATCACTTCTTTAAAATAAAGAAGAGAATTTTATTTGTATTTTGTGGTAATTACAGTAATTGTTTTAATTTTATTTTAAAAATCTTTCCATTGTAAAATGCTGCCCTCACGAAATTGCGAATTTATTCAGTATTACCAAGTAGTCGTTTTGTACTCCATCTATATCTGAAAGGTCGAAAATCTTTTTTGCCTATCGATGCTACCGACCAAATATTTTTAGAGAAGGATAATAGGAAAGCAGGTACGGGCGGCTTTATCAAAAGGTTTATGCAGAATTCCAGGACTGATAAGTAATAATAATAACATTGTAATTCTGAAAAATAAGCATAAACCAGATGTTTTTACTTTTTGAAAAGAAGTTCTCTATCTTTATTTTTTTGAAGAGTTTTTAGTATTATTTCAGGAGTTGTAAACTGCAGTAAGATTGCATTCCATAATCTAGTGAATATTTTTGTTTGTTTGTTTGTTTGTTTGTTTTTGGGCGAGGAATCAGGATGGTAGAGCATCCTTCGTACCTCATGGCACCGATTGCTATGATCATTTGGCCGACCCTACTAGAATTTAGCCGAATCTGGGGGAATTCCACCCCCAGTAGGGATCTTTATCGTGCCAAACATCGCATAGACACGGGACCTACAGTTTTACTTCCTATCCGAAAAGAAGGCATGTTTTAAATTTTTCTCCGCTATGAAAAATTACCAGCTCGGCCGGGGATCGAACCTGCGATCTTAGGATTATGAAGCAAACATGCAAACCACTAATCCACCGAGACTGGCTGAATATTTTTGTATTTTTAGTATTATAATAATTACGAGTAGCGTGTTGTGTAAGTATTTTCTTGCTACTTCCTAGTGAACATTTTTTATTATTTAGTATTATAGTATTTAGTGTATAGTGTAGTGTATTCTTTAACTAAATATCACATAATTATTCAAAGACAATATCTTAATATTAGTGCAGTACGAATAAGTAAACATGACATTTAAAAAGAAGACCAGAAGAGGATTGCATTTTAAAAAGAAACAGTAAGCTTTTAAATGCATAACTATGGAATTATCAAACAATTATTAAATTATTTTTTAGTGCTAATCCTGCTGCTGAATCTATTAATTATAACGCCGAAGATATCAGTGGTACATCCGTTGAAAATAATTGTATGCAGTTTTTCAGAAATCAAAAGTAAGTAACTTACGTACATAATTATCTTACATTCTATGAGGGTGCGGTGCAGATCTCCTGAAATTTATTAACGAGAGTTAATTATTTCTTTCGTTTCTTTCTATCGTTAATATTTATTTCTTACATTTTATTGTTTCTGAAGTAACACAGTCGAAAATACAGTATGGGATAAATGTTTTGTAGGGGATAGTTATCATATCTTATCAAATTACCAAAAACATTCTTATATAATATAAACGCGTGTATTATTGTTTGCGGAAATATTTTCTGTTAATTCTTAAATGTTTTATTTTATATTGAGTAGTAAGTACTAATTACTATGATACGACATTTGTTTAAGCACTCAATTTGGATCACACTGTATTAATTTTTCTTTCATTCGTCATTTTCAGATAGAATATGATTATTAAAACTGTTGCAGTTTCCGGATACTTTAAATACACTGCATGTCAGCTTCAACCCTTTTACTTGAAGTTTTGTTTTATTGGTTTGCATTTTCTGTTTCAGTAAAGTGGACTATGAGGATCTACCCGAACTGGAAATTTAAAGAATTAGATTGCCAGGCCAATTTGACCCTAACATTAAAAAAATTAATGGTCGGCGAATTGTCGATATTCAACATCTTATAACGGCAATTCGAAAATTGGAGAGTCATGAATGTAGAATTAGTAAAACGGGATATTTTGCTTTTGAGAAAGAACATATTAGTAGTCTGAACTCCAAGTTGTTTTTTAAATGTCCATCGTGTAAAATGAGTACATCCGTGGATAGATAGTTTAGAAAATATTATGACCTCAATTACAATTAGCAACGGGAAAGGCTTTTCTTTTATTGAAGAGTTACTTGCGAATTTAAGCATTCCAGGATTTTCAACAAATACCTATGCAAAATATCAACAGCAGGTCGGCAAAAATTGGTATCATGAATTAACACTTTCAATTGAAGCAGCAGGAAAAGAAGAATATGAATACTCAAAAGAAACAGAAAATATCATTGGGGGCATAGGAAAAACTGAAGTTATAGTCGATGGTGGCTGGAGTCATCGGTTATATGGACATCGTTACTCAGAGAAGTCCGGAGTCGCCGCGATAATTGGAGTTTATTATAGGAATCCGCAATAAATATTGCAGTATATGTGCCATAGCCTCCAAAAAGAATCTTCAAAAACCTGAACATAAATGTTTCTCCAATTGGACTGAATCTTCTTCGGCTATGGAAGCAGATATTATACGAGAAGGTTTCTGTAACAGTGAATTCATGCACAATCTTTAATACACAACATTTACTGGTGATGGGGATTCGAGTGTTCATTCAAAAATTCTGGAATCAGTGCCATACTCACGTAAAGTAAAAAAAGTAGAATGTAGTAACCATTTGTTAAAAAATCTGAAAAAACATTTGTACACACAATCTGCCGAAAACATAACAATAAAAAGATTATTGCCTGCTTCAAGGATCAATTTAGTAACAAAACTATGCAGAAAAGCAATATCGCACCACTCAAAAGAAGATGAGAAGTCTGTCATTAACTTACAGAAGGATTTAAAAAACATGCCCATGCACGTGTTTGGGGATCATACTAATTGCAAATCCTACTATTGCATGACAACTGGGCAAAAAACCGTTTTAAAAGAATACGAAGAATGTACATCACAAACAAAATTAAGAATAAAACAAGTTGTCGATAGATTAACGACTCAAGCGGATTCTTTAATAAAAAAAACTCGAGCAGAATTGCTCATGCATTTAATAACAAAATATAGCGGCGGAAAACAAAGTTTTTATAGCAGAAGAAATGGGTTTAATATTCGTTGTTGGGGAGCGGCTTTATCTTACCAACATGGGCTGACATGGATGATAAAATCTTCAAAAAGTAAATTTCCAAACTATAGATTGAAACGATTAGTTCAATCAAAGATAGCGAGAAATGAAAGATCACGACGTCGCAGCAAAACTAGACCGTTTTATAACAATATGAGATCTACAAAAACCGATTTTAAAAATTATGGTGAGCACTGCATGAAACCTGACTTACCAAATGGAGTCTTAGAACAATTGGGTCAAGAACAAATTGACGCTTTAGAAGTGTCTGCAGAAAAGCAAGCGTCGATTGAAGAAAACACACGAGGACAAAGCGACAATCCAGTTTGGTTCGAAGAAAGGCGAAGTAAACTGACGGCTTCAAATTTTGGAGCAATATGTACCAGAAGAACCAAATTTGGGAAGCTAGTGCATGATTTCTTGTATAGAAACTTGTCAGGTTTACCACAATTGGAATACGGTAAAATAAATGAAGCTGTAGCTCGTATGGATTATGAAGCATTAACACGCAGGTTCTCAAACACAGGAATGCGGATTAATTCTTTGCAGAACAAAAGGACTTGGTTTTCTGGCAGCATCTCCAGATGGTTTAGTAGGCAATAATAAGATAATCGAAATAAAATGCCGTTATTCCGCACAAAAACTGACTCCAAAAGAAGCAGCTAGAACCATTAAAACATTCTGCTCTAAATTAGTAGGGGACTCGCTAGAATTAAAAAAATCACATAAATATTATTATCAAATACAGGGAATATTGTTTATTACGGAAAGACCGCAATGTGATTTTATAATTTGGACCCCTAAAGGAATTGAGGTACAAACGATCGAAAGAGGCGATGCTTTTATAAATGGAATAATCGAGAAATTAAAATCTTTTTATATAAATCATTATGCAGTAGAATTAGTTGATAGCCGTCATGAACGAAACATGAAACTTCGTTTTTTCGATTGACAAAATAATGAAATGCTATAAATTATAACATTTCAATATTTTGTCAATCGAAAACACGAAGTTTCATATTATAAGTTATAAAGATGCAATTTAATGTAAATATAAATTATTTAAGGTTATTTTATTTACTTACGTGTATCATTAAAAAATAGTATTTTGCATATTTTCTTTGACATTTTATTTAGTTACCCCTTTTTATTGCTTGCACAGCAAGATTTCACTTTCTTCCCTTCTACTTACAATTAAAAAGAAATCAGGTACTACACAGTTTGAATATAATAAAAGTGTTGGGGCAAAACCACTTATTAGTGTTGTTTATTTACAAAACTGAAGCTAAAGAAAGGGACGTTCCTTTCTCCGATTTTCTGGGAACTTATTACCATTGCAGGTATATGGGCAGAGATCAAGTGTAAACAAAAAGAAAAAATCATAAATATCTGTATTTATTTAAAAATTCCATAATAATTATTAAAAATTTACAAAGTAGTGGTACTTTTTAAATTAAAATTTAAATACAACCTATTTGAGAACATTATATTCTACATGCATATTTTCCGATTACATAAAAATACGCATTTTCTGTTCATGTTTGTTGAAAAGTTGAAATACCTAACCCAGCATTTGTTTACGGTTACAACTTGTTTCTGGATTTTGAGTACGAATGGTTTCTATTGTATTGTGTAACAGCTTTAAATTTTAAGATTCAGCAATCAATGACTATTCAGATTTTTGAAAGAGCCATCTATTGAGTAGGTGATTTAAGAAGTAGGAAATAAAAATAAACTTTAAAAAATTTAAAATAAAAATTTCTGCAAACTGCTATGTTCAAGAAAAATTCTAGAAAAAGTTCAGAGACATCTTCTGTTTGTGAAACGTAATAATTGTGACTGAGGATTAACCTTAAGCCGATTCGATAATAACAACCTAGAAAGAAGTTTTGACATTTTAAAATTTCACTCATTCAACAAAATTTGTATGATTTGTAGATAAGACATGCAATATTCAAGACACCTTTAATAATTTCTTCTTCGGTGTGATTTTCTAATTCACTCTTTTAATGTATTTACGCCCTTTTAGTAAAGTAAGATGGGAACAGTAACTGTAATAATATATTAATATACATTGTTACACAGAGCAATCAAACTTTGAAATTACAAATTCTATTCAAATGGAAATATAACCCAACTAAACTTCTCGTCGTGCAACGCTCGATAATTTGGAACCGACTTGGCGCTGTTTTGGTATTCTTAAAGGTGTGACATTCACACACGTTTGCTTTTGCAATTCCCCTACAAAATACTACTGATACTAGTTTTAGCAAACTTGGAACAAAACCAAATTTTTTATCTTAGTAAAGCTTTGATATTGCTTATTTATGTTAACGTGTTCACGAGCTAAAATGAATAATTCGCTTTTTATGAGTCTGTTTAAATTTTGCCATTTTTGTTTTCAACGTATTTTACCCAACCAACAATTAAGAGAAAAAAAAGAGAAACAGTTAAGTAGCAGTAGCAAAGAGGTAAGAATTTACCAGTAAACCATATCCTTTAAATGGCTATAATTCATTGTTACTTTTACCTTCAGCCATTAAACAATGAATTGGACAGCTGTAACCTCTAGGGGTTGAAAAGAATGCCCCAAGTATCTATTTATGTAGTTCATGAATCGCGAACCCCACGTGACTGCTTTATACGATGTCAATTGGCTGTCACAAATACGACCTATGTCATGCAAATTTTCTTTCAACGGGTTCCAAATAATAGTGCAGTCTTTTTTCTCTCCAATTCGACGACTGTAAGTGGAAAAATTGATATGTTTGAAATATGATATTCATTTAATAAAATAAGTTACAAAATAGCCCACTGATTTAAAATAAACACATGCGCTTCAATTACACCATTATAAATTATTTTCGTAATAAGTCCAGAAAATAGTTTTTTACTGGTCGTGTAGAAAGCTTTTACTAAACCAATACAGACCGCTTTTGAATGTGTTACCTACAATATTTACCCTGTGGCCGTCAAAGACCCAAATTGAAGTTTTATTAAATATTACCACCTATAGTAGAGATATGTAAAGTGGGATTAGTAATAGTTTTTATTGCCAACCATCAGTAAATCCATGCATTACCATAGCGATTTGTGGAAGTAAACAAACACTTTATTTTACTGTACAAATCAAGCATTTTACCTGCCGCAAATATGGTTGGCGATAAAATTTTGAATGCACCACGTCAGTAAAGTATCTTTATCAAACTCGCCTGTTATTCGCTTCGCTCGCTCATCTCATAATCTCAGACTCGTTCGATAAAGAATCACTTTACTGACTTGGTACATAAATAACTATTATTTCATACTGTGTCACATTTGTTAGTTTTACGTCAAACCTTTCAGCCCAAAAATGCGATTTTACAGTCTACTATGACTGTAAAAATTTTTATTTCATACTGTGTCACATTTGTCAGTTTTACGTCAAACTTTTTAGTCCAGAACATGCGATTTTACGGTCTAGTATGCTTGTAAAAAATTTTACAGGACTTGTGACTGTAAAAAATTTTACCGGACGCAAATACAATCAATCAAGTGGACGATGTTTAGTACGTAATCAGTTACCATGGAAACTCGTTCTTCATAGATGTCCATATTTTGCATTCGGAAATTTATTTTATATAATTTTTTTTTAAATTAAACCAATATTCCAATAATTGCAGTATGAAATAAAACGCATTACGTCATACGTCCTGGAAATGGTCTTACAGTCTCGTTTCGATGTTCCGGACTCGGCTCCTTCGTCGCCTTGTCCGTTACATCTTACTCGACTGTAAAATTCCATTTCCAGGACTTATAACGTAAATTACTATTACAGTCTAGTATGACTGTAAAAAATTTTAGCGGACGCAAATGCAATCAATAAACTGGACAATGTTTTAGTACGTAATCAGTTACCATGGAAAATTTATTTTATTTTTTTAAATTAAACCAAAACTGCAATAATTGCAGTATGAAATAAAACGCATTAAGTCACACGTCCTGGAATGGTCTTACAGTCTCGTTTCAATGTTCCGGACACGGCTCCTTCGTCGCCTTGTCCGTATCATCTTACTCGACTGTAAAATTTCATTTCCAGGACTTATAACGTAATAGTAATTTACGTTATAAGTCCTGGAAATGGAATTTTACAGTCGAGTAAGATGTTACGGACAAGGCGACGAAGGAGCCGAGTCCGGAACATCGAAACGAGACTGTAAGACCATTTCCAGGACGTATGACGTAATGCGTTTTATTTCATACTGCAATTATTGGAATATTGGTTTAATTTAAAAAAAATTATATAAAATAAATTTCCGAATGCAAAATATGGACATCTATGAAGAACGAGTTTCCATGGTAACTGATTACGTACTAAAACGTTGTCCAGGTGATTGATTGTATTTGCGTCCGGTAAAATTTTTTACAGTCACAAGTCCTGTAAAATTTTTTACAAGCATACTAGACCGTAAAATCGCATGTTCTGGACTAAAAAGTTTGACGTAAAACTGACAAATGTGACACAGTATGAAATAAATTACTATTATGGATCCCTTGTGTAGGTTTTCCGGTCTAGTCCGGTAAAATTTTATTGTCCAGTCTAAAAAGTGCCGCCCCTCAGCAACCACCCCATTCCGCGAATATAAAAACGCCCCCTCGTATTTATACACCAAGTAAATTAAACCATTGTTTATTTGGGAGAAGATGTTTAGGCCACGAGTACTTGGCAACAAGAAAGAGTAGGCTAGAAGAGAATTTCAGACTAATGATTGCGGGGCGAATTAACAAAAATGAAAGTAAACGAATTAAGATGTGTTGGGGCTCGTATATCTGTAGCATGTCTGTATGCACTATCACCTTTAAAACCATTATCACTTTCAAAATTGTGCAAGCTTAGCTATATAATCTTATCAGTACAAAAGTAAAGTAGAGATTCTTGTATGGTAAGATAAGTACTAACTCAGTGTAGTATAAAGAGCGCCCTCTTACTAGACCAGTGGTGTATAAAAGAGGATCAAGTAACCCAAAAAAAGCCACTGTATTAATTTTAGTTGTCTATACTCAATTATCGACATATGTTTTGGCACTGTTTCTTTTATAAATTGTAAAAAACACTAAAAAATAGCACATTCTCAGAATTCCTTAATATGGCATGTAATGTAAGGTTGACTGTCCGCGAAAAAGAACTGAATCCTTTTCTACAGTGAACTATTAGCCTATTACCTTTTAAATATACAATAGGCCGTAGTAATTGTCTATTAGGTAATTGATTCATGACTGATTTGTACGAACTTTAGGAAGTTCCTTCCCGCCTTTAAGACATGCCAAGCATGAATAATTGAGTTACGCTCAATTAGCGCGCATTGCCACTACATAAAACAATGCTACCAGTAACTCACTGGTGGGAGCGATATACTATCCATACTCTACTAGCTCTCCAGGCTAGTACCGGAGCGATAAATGTGTTCACTCGTCGGCTCAATCTCCGAAGAGGCGTGAGGGACGTATCACACGACCAAGGAGATATTACCTAGTCCAGCTTCGGACTTTTCCCCCAACATGCTGTCCCAGCTGTTGGGAGCCACTGCCCGATCGAATCCAACCTCAATTGTGGCAGGACTTGGCTTTTAAATGGTTTTGCCACCCCGATCTACCAATATATAGGCTTGGTGGGCCCTCGACAGAGCTTCGTTCGTGAGTCTACAGCTTATAGACTCCCAGTGTGTACCTTGTTGAGCTGAAGTTGTCTTGATTGTGAGAGGCTATGTATTCGCTTCAACTTTCTTTAAGCGTAAAGGCTTTTGGAACTTCTCCCAACCACTGTACCCGGCTGCAGTCCGGATCATAGGGTGGTCGGGATAGCTCCTAAGCACAATTACCTGGCGGCATGCAGTTTCCCATAGGTATGAAATTACCCCTTCACACCGCGATAAACCTCACTTCGTTTCTACTCCTTAAGATTCAGCCAAACAGCGGGTTCCTTGGTGACCATAAATGCCCTTAGTCAAACAGCGGGTTCCTTTGGCGACCATAAATGACCTTATCCAAGGCGACACTCGAATCCGCCCACACCGATATCATATTACCAGGGCTCCCCCTGATCGGTATGAGTAACCGTCGAGAATTCTCACGAATTTCTCTACCACACACTTGACCTGACTGCTTCATCCATTACCCAGTCATGTTTCCATGCCCCGTATCCAGGTTCCAAGGATAGGGTAGAAGACAGCCAGTTTTATGGGTGAACGTCGTGTGGTCTCCCAAACACCCTAATATGTACTATTATTTCATAATCTGTAGAGTGTACAATACGAAAATAATTTGTTTCCAATAAAAAAATCACTTAAGAAGAAATCACTGCCGAAAACGTTCTGTTTTTTCAAAGTTTGAGACTGTGAATTTTAGTATCTCCAGGATTTCTCTGTCGGATCTACTGATAGGTATCACATTCAAGTACTTATCTCTCTTCTTTTGTTTAGCTAGCACAGTTATCTATTGTTATTTCTGATTATACTAAATACCCTGAGGTACTGGGAATAAGATGTAAATCTTACTTCAAACAATTAACAAACATTTTCCTGTTGAGATTGCAACCACACGTCTCATTCTGTACGAGATTTTGATCAAGAATACTCAAATGAGACTGAGTTCCTTATTCACATTCTACTTTATTTATTTTTTCTCTATGTTTCGAAGCTTTGTGCTAATTTTGTAATATAGCTTTTTTATCTTGTCCTGTAGTATGTACCTAAACATTATTATTGATTACAGTATCAATTATATCCACTTTCCGTGTTAATTTTTTCAGATACATTGATTTTTTTGTGAATTTTCAATATGTAATATTTTTCTGTTGCATTACAATTCTGGAATATGATTTCTATTTCTGCACTGATGCATACTTATTTTTGATTAAAACGTCATTAATACTAAATATAATGCTTCAGCCGAGCAAGTACTATTTCAAAAAGTCGTGAACAAAATCTTAAATACATTCATCCCTAATGCTATGGTAAATGCTTGGCTTTGAGATTACTGGAAACTAAGTGTTTTTATACTAGAGTGCTTGTAGATAACCATATTTTTCCGTGTGTGCCTAAACCACCAAAGTATTTCGTAAAAGGTTAACACGCCGTATACACGTCCGCGTGCCGGTTGCGTATAATTCCTGCATGCTAGAGCATATGAAACTATTTTCAGTGCTATCTTATGATGTACTAGCATGATCAGTAGGAAAGCGGTTTCCAGTTAATGGTTCGTGGTTTATATATAGATAATATATCAATTTCTTCTTTTTTAAGTTCATTTAATTGCAATTGTAATAAATGCTTTATCAATTTAGAATAATTTCAAATAACCATTCGTGACATTATAATGTGGAATTTTGATTCTATAAAAAATGTCCACTGTCACTACTGCTACGTTAGATTACCTCAATGAGGAATAAGTAAACCATGATTTCTGCATCTCAAAAAAATCATTATAAGAGCATCTCCAAAATGAAGCACTCGTTATCTTTTTCTGCTAATTCATAACATTTGAGAAAATTTAGTATGTCATTATAAACAGCTGCAGTCGAACTAGTTGTTCAGACATGAACATTACGTTGATATGAAATCTCCTTTTTACAACACCAGTATTGGAAAAAGCACAAAAACAATACATAGTCTTACCTAAGGTACAATACATACCTACTCATCTTTCACCAAAAATGAGCGAATAAAAAGTAAGAATAGCTGGTAGCTCAAAACTTTTATTGGTGTCCTTTGTCTTTATTCGGAACCTATGTCTCACTTGTTGAGTTAATAAGGGTAGATTAACTCAAGAGTAGATCTACTATATCTCTATAGAACGTGGATCTCTATATTACAGTAGATCTTCTACTGTAACTCCTTGATTTTGCTTAATTTTGTATCCCAGCTGTCCCCACCTATTTATTAGTAAAAAAAAGAAATAAAATCCTCTACAAATTGATGCATCCGTGTGGCGGGACGGGATGCAATTTACTACGCATTTCTTAGTGACTAATAAAAACAGTTTTGCAATTATTTTGAGATTTATTTTACAAGAAATCGTCGTGTTTTAATTTGTCCCTTCTCCCTCTGGTTGAGATCCTGGGTACGCTCCTTGAGTAGTTGTATTGTATTGAAAAAATCTATACCCACATTTTTATTTACGAACCTTCATTCGTGTCCTCAAATTTAAAAACGAATTTAAAAAGGGAGAAATAATTCCTGGAACTGTTTTATAGTAGTATTCTATTGAATGAATTGAACCCACATTTTTACTTACTAACCTTCATTAATTGTCCTCGAATATTAAAATGAATTCGTGGAAATTTAAAAATATATTCATGGAAATAAATCTTGGGACAATTTCTTTTAAAGGTTTAACTAGTATAGAAGAAAAATAAAAGAGAATAAAAAGCCCTCTTCGATTTGATGCGTATGTATGGCGGGGCGGGATGCGAATTAGTAGGCATTTTTAGTGACTAATAAAAACAGTTTTGGAATAGTTTTGTGTTTATTTTAATATGATTTGTCCCCCTCTAGTTCAGATCCTGGGTACACCCTTACTTCATTTCCTTAACTAATATAATTATTTATAATATGGGTACGAACATAAAATTCAGAAATTAAAGAAAGCTAATTTTATGTCAGGTTGTTTCTTCGCAGTAGCGCTAGCTGTAAGGACCACTTAAATCTGTAGGATACGCCCGCATCCACCGCGCAGTGGCAGTGGCAAATAGGATATAAACCCCGAACAAACTGGTTATATTACATATGGATAGTAGTATGAGTATGCATCTCCTTTTCAAAACATTTTTCGATTTTAAAAATCATATACAAGAAACAGATATCTGTCTTGAGATATTTTTCATTGAAAACTGAAAAATCTAATACAAAAACTATTAAATGGTAACATGATTAATGTTTAATGCATTTTTATAAAACATCGCGCTGCAGTGTATTGAACTTTTAAAGTGAAGTCTTGTAAAACATGACAAGATATAAGGATTCCTTTGACTAATGTGTTTTAGACCTTTTTTAAAAAGACGGTTGAAAAATGTATGTAGTAGTTTCTATTTCCCAGCAATTGTCAATAAACCAAATCTAAATCTACTATTAGGTACATTCGATCGATCACTGTCATCTTGTCCCAAATATAAAAGGACCAACATGTGTCTAGTAGTAATCGAACTGTCGTACTTCAAACAGTTTAAAAAATTCTTAAGAGGTTATTTTGTGTGTATAGCTTATACTAGAACGACAATAGAACGCATAGAGCAAGTTCCAGGGTTGATTCTTCACACTTTTTTAAAACGCTTTTCTCCCCACTTTTTCCCAGAGAGAGGAGTAGGTAGGTTACATGTGTAAATGATGTGTAAATAGCGGTCATGGCACCTTTTGATTTGTTACCTACATTTATCAGCCTTTTGTGCGAACGAACGTACGAAAATATTGATTACTAGTTATTTTCAAACTTCCTGCGCGTTTCGGATACATTTGCAGCTGATAAATTGTCCTCTTTTTGTTCGAAAATTCCGTTATGATAGCTACTAAAATATCGTATAAATGAATATTCGACTCTTCGAACACAAATTGATGACGTCACAGTTTGTTGTTTTCGCATTAATAATGGTTGTTTTATTTAGTAGGGCAAACTCTCAAGAGCTGCTTGCATTTTAGTAGTTCTATATCTCGAAAAGCAATCTAAGGTTTCAAAAACCGCGAACAAATGGTCTAACGAAAAGAATAAAGACCTTAATTACCCCGTTACTCTGACAGCTGTCGCTCAAGTATAACGTGCCTGACTGGTGCTTTAGATCCAGATTGATGAATATTTGAGTCGAGTGTACTGCTCCAACTTCTATGGGGGCCTTTTAGATTTATACATGCAACGACTTCAAGTCATTAAACCCTTCTCCTCTGTTTCTTTAATAGAAATAGCTGTCAAAACCTATTTGTATTATCTAACGGTTCTGAGATTTACGGTAACATACATATCCTGTTGAAACATACGTTTAGGTTATGGTTGTACTAGAAGATTACAAAAATAGGTGAATTATTAACTTTTTTCCACGCTCAATACAGAATTGTTAAGTACTATGGGTAGAACATTAAATTACAACGTTCTAATCATTACGTTATCCTAAGCTATAATAACCGGGTAATAATTAATAGTCGATGACACGATTAATTATGTGGATACCTTTAACGACCAATTAATATTGAGATATACATCAAGTTCAAATTATTATTAGTTGAAGCTTTAATTAGCGATTAGATAGACCCGTTCAATATGTACATACAACTTTTTGTGGTCTACGTGTATAAATTGTATAACGATAGATTGTTTTCTAAACAGTTGAAAAACCTACTTAGCATCAACCCTTTACTTGAATTCAAAATTTCCAATCGTTAGTTAGTTATTAATAACCAATGCTAATAAAAACAACATATTTAATAATAAAAATAAAATATAGGTAACTTAAAAATATTATACCTTAGTTATCAACAATTAGTATAAATACCTTTTAACATTTTTTTAAGTGTAACCTAATTTTTGGTTTTATATCTATTGGAAGATTATTGAATTATATTAGTCATCGATGCAATAAACTATTTTGAGCAAAATTTTTAATTAACACACGAACAGAAAAATCATATCTGACTCTAATGTTGTAGTAATTGTAAGTAATTATGGATATCATCAACTGTTATTTTAGATATTATGTTATGTTATTACTAGGTATAGGATTTGTATGCACTAAAAAATGCTGTAATATGCATGCACTTATGCACTATAAAAACGTGAAATATGCACTTAAAAATCATGAAATATGCGTTTATTAGAAATGTTTAATAAATATATGCACTTTCATTATTAAAAAAACACCTGTTTAGCGTTATTTACATTTTATTTACAGAAATTATTTTAATTAGACATCCTATGCAATAATTTAATTAATTATATTTTCTAAACATAGAGCGTTACAGTTCACAATGACGTACATTTTTAAATTTTCAAAAGTAAACATATGCCTATTATCCCTAAATATTGTTTTATATTTTGAGAAACTCCGTTCCACATCGCAAGACGTAATTGGGGCATACTTAAAATTGTTTAATTCTACAAGCGAATAATGTTTTAGCTCGTCTAAAATGTCTTGGCCAGATAATGCATCGCTTATGCTTTTAATTAAGCGAAACCCAGGATTTTTGTCTATAACGGATTTAAATTTTTGTTTTATAGTCAAGCCCTTTTACTTTATTCAAAGAAACACCTAACAATTACATGCGCAAAAGATTCATCTAATGAATTTCCCTGACTTTCTAATTTTTGAATTACTTTATCTAAACTCACAAAATTTGTCGAAACAAACAATAATTCTGCCCTCACCTCCTTAGTATTAAAAGCATCCTGTGCGCTTTGTATGCATAGTGCATCGTGTTTATTAAGTTTATTTACAAATGCTTTAATAATATCAAAATAAGTTGCATAATATTCTGCTGCAGAAAACCAAGTACCCCACCTTGTTATTACAGGCTCAGGTGGGAGAAGCACTTCTTGAGCAGTTGCCCTAAATATTTGTATGCGATATGGAGCTTTACAAACAATTTTTTTTACATCTTAAATTATAGTTAAGTAGACAAGTTAAGTGGATCATTTTTTCGTACAGAACTTGTAAGCCTGCTCCAGCCTTGATCATGTACGGTGCCGCGTCGGTGACGAACAGGAGTACATTTTGTACTGTATGCCGTCCGGCCATCGAATCATTAAACAATTTTGCCACAGAACAATGATTGGTGCTCTTGAAAACGTCCATTGCTAATAGATAGGATTTGGGATTGTTCTCCGAATTTAAAACCCCAATTATACCGTTATCCACGTATCTGAAAACAAAAATTTGATTTTTATTTTATCCAACTACTTAATTAGTCGGTTACAAACAATTAGCGCAAAACAGTTATTTAAAAAAATATATATTTTTATAAAGCAAAAATATTGTTGTGATTAAATATGTAACTAACAAAATAGAAAATAAAACATCCGTAAATTGCTCTGCTGTCTTTAATTAGTTAAATTTTACTAACAAAACGCAGGAAATGAAGTTTCCACGCACCTTCCAGTAGTGTCAGTAGATTCGTCAATGGAAACCCATATGTAGTTATTCGCTACATTTTTTCTAATTGATTTTATGGTCTCTTCGTATAAACGAGGTAAATAATCTTTCCTGAGTGTAAACTCGTCGGGTATTGGCATTTTTCTTCCAGAAAATTACGAAGTTCTGAGTGATTAATTTTACTTAACGGGATATCTGCAGCCACTAATGCACTACATAGTTTTTTATTAAATTCGATCGATTTGTTGGACTCACCGCGCGAATTATTAAGGTACCCCGGTAACAATGTTTGTTTTTTTGATTTCAGGGCAACACACTTTTGATGTCGAACCGTGTTCAGATGTTGTGGAACTTGAAAGCGTTTCGTTGCAGTCACTTTATCGTCGCACGCTGTACAATACAACACCTTATCGTCAGTTGTAAGAACACTGAATTCCTTAACATAACTTCGAAGTGTAACAGACACAGACCCATCTTTTTTTCTTTACCCATCTTTACACTCTAAAATATCAAACTGAAATGCAGTTTGCAATTTCTTAATTGAAAGATTACAAGATTAGTAAACAAAAGTACAGGCAAGTTTTTCTATGAACAGGAAGTTGTCAAAGGGTCTTTGGAATTTCCTAATACCTATTTATCACAATACCGCAGGATGTAAGTATTTAAATTTTAGTTGAAACTTTTTCTTTCTTAGAAAATATTAACAAGTACACAGATGGTTAAGGCAGTAAAATATTTTAAAGCCTAGTATTTAACAATAAGCTTAAATTGTGGGTTTCCCCTAGACTCAACTGAGTCTCCTAGACTCAATGCTAAGATATGCATGCATTTATAAAAAACACCTAAATATGCATTTATATGCACTTTCAAATTGACATATGTGATTCATATGTGGCTTAAACATGTAGAAATATAACTCTGCATATGTTTGCTATAAGCAGAAAAAACATGCAAATGCATAGAAATCCTATACCTAGTTATTATTAATAATCAAAAATCTAAACAAATAAGACATGGTCCTTCGAGCCGGATGGAAAAATAAGAAATCTAACAACTGTAGAGCAGAACATTGGAAGTTAAATACTAACGAATTTCTATCCCAGCCGTACCTATAGAAGTTCACGTATTACCGACTGGTAGAATCTGCGTTGTGTGATGGTTTAGGAAAGTATTAAAAATTACTACTATCAGAAAGAGGTTGTCTAAATATAATTCAGAATCCACTTTGCAACTAAAGTCCCGGCATAGTGTGTACCGTCCTTATAGTGAGGGTCCTTATAGTCCTTGTATTTGAGTTGTTTATTGTTCTTTTTGCTTGTCCAGAAACAGGGGTGTGCTGGGTTTTCAGACCAGGCCAGGAAATAATTTAGGTTCAGGCCACTTTAATTGCTATTTTTAGTAAAATTGTTATTATTATTGTCTCCCAGAAGTAACACCAAAATGCGTGCTATCTAGTTTTACACTGATTAGACGTTTTCGACTTTACAATACTTATTATTGTATACTGACTAATTAGTTGCTGAATCTCTAGTTTTTCTAAGATATAGATTTACGATTTAATTTCGGTATAACGTCGGTCGTTGCGATAGTAATGCTTTGTAAATTAATTTTTTCGGGCGAACTGGAAAGATTCTGGGGCGAGGGACGGAGGAGCGAGCCTTCACAATCCAGTGAGTGCAGTAAAGATTAATTAAGCAGTACGTACAGTTGATTTCAAATCAATCTAGGACAAGTCTCGAGAATGATTTTTTGCGTTTTTAACAACAGGCAAACCAGGTCTTAAATTATATAATTAAAGGTAACTACATAAAATTTATTAAATATCATGGAAAATATAAAGTAACATTTACACTATAGGGTACTGAATGTCCTAGATTTATTATAAATCAGCTGTACGTGCCGTGTACAAAGTTTTATTTTTACCCTCACAGAATTTTTTATTAATTTATTGTATATTTTTATAAAAAGACGTACTGTAATCAAAGAAAATGGGACAATTTATAGCTAGACGTTATCACGGTGTTGTGGCTAAACAACAAATTAGTTTCCATTAGCTTTTTGTTGATGAGCATGAGCATTTTGTAAAGTTTTAGAAGTATTTTTTAGGAGCCTGTAAAATTTTACAGGGCTCTGACTGTAACTACCCATTTACAGTAGAGCTCCACTACTCCGAACTAATTGGGACTGAACACTGTTCGGTTTTGCGTGAATTCGGAATAGGCGGATTTCATGAATAATATTAACGTATATTAACTTGTTAAGGCGTAAATTAAGTGCGGGGACATCTGCTAGTGTCAGCTCTATACAGCGTTGATCGGTTCGTGGTGAACAGGTTCAGTGAAAGTCGGAAGGGACGTTTTTTCACGAACGTCTTTTTAATTTCTCCTGTTCTTAAGTTAAGAAAAATCGGTATTTTTCTGAACTCTGCTGTTCGGAATAGGCGGATTTTTGGAATAGCGGGGTTCAGAATAGCGGGTTTCTACTGTACTTAGTTACCATAAATGCCTATGCAGAGTCATTTAAATAGAAGGTGGAAATAAAGTTTTTTTTTTCACTTTCATATTAGCTTACGGGGAGAATGGTGTTGGCCGAACCGCCTAATGTCATTTCAAACTACGCAAAATTTACTTATTAATCGCATGCAAGTAGATTGTAAATAGGCAACTACAATAAAAACATGTTTGTTGTTTATACCTGTGGTACAAACCATCCTATAAATAAGTCAATAACAACCACGGAATTAAAAGCGGGCATTATCATTTACAACGCCCGCTTAGCGTTGACTTTGATATCGACGGCGACGATACGTTCAAAATAAACATAAACAACGCCCTTGGCAACAGCAATTCGTGAAAAATAAAATTTTAAATAATATTCAAAAAATATAATTCATTAATTCTTTATTTAGAAGCCAATCTTCAGTTTCAAATGAACCAGTTCAGTGATAATAAAAATAAATATTATCACATGCAGCCTGTACCGTTGCTGAATAGGCTTTGCATTGTCGTCAAAAAGCCGGATGTCGGATGCTAATCCAATAACAAAAATATTGTAAATATAATAATAATATTAATAATAATAATTACTACAACCCATAACCTTAACCAAGGCCCCAGAAGCTATAAGCTTGTGCGGGAGGGAGGGGGCGATTATTATTATTATGCAGGCCCAATGTGCGGCTGCAGCCGACTTATAGATGGAACAGCGCAAATCCCACATTTGTGTTACAGCTAAGGAAAACTGCAGAAAACCTTAACTAGATCTGCCAGCGCCGGGAGTCGATCCCGGGCCGCTTGGGTGAAAGTCCGGCACGCCAGACATTACACTACCAAGGCTGTACAATGTAAATGTTTAAAGATTTTATAAATGCAGATAAGGTAATGACTAATGATTACGGCGAACGTCGTAATGCTGAATTGGCTGAATAGTGGAGCGGATAAATATTTTTTAAAGCTACATACCGAAATTCTTATTTCTTATTGGCCTGGAATTCTTTTCAACACAATAACACAGTATTACGTTCTGGCTCTTTTACTTTTCTAAGTAGCAGCTGTTCCTGACTGTGATTTCGTAGATTTCGACGTAGGATAATACTCAACTAATCGTATTGTGGTTTAGGAACACTTAGAAATACATAATTAAACTAGTTACTTACAAACATAATTTATTCATTTTATACTATCTGTCAAATGTATTGCCAGAACACGCCATTTTGTAAAAAACTTAAAAATGAAAAAATGCGCTTTACAATACAAAGTATAATGTAAAGAAAAACGTTTGTACTTAAACAGTTAATTAGGTATAGGTTAGGTAGTTCTTTTCTTGACAACAGGCTGATAATTAATCTCCAAAAAATCACAATACTTTCAGAATTCATACTTAGGTACATATGGTTTTTTAAATTTTACTATTCCAACCCCCAGGCCACTGGGAATTGTCCCGGTATCCCGGTGGGCCAGCAGCACGCCCCTGTCCAGAAGAATGTATACTATTAAGATATCAGCTTTTACGAATTTGATTAATTGGTTACCACAATTTTTATTTGACATTTTATTTTGGCGGGTAAGGGATAGGGGAACTCTTAAAGACAGATTAACTAAGTTTATTAAATCAGTTTTTGCCAAACCTTTTTACCAGGTTATTCCATTAGATGTGATTCAATTAGAAAATCATAAATTAACTAGTGAGAATGCGCAGAGCTAGCATTGCCATGACGAACAACAACAACTGTATACTTCAGTGGCGTGCGGTCCATGGAAGCAATGGAAGCAATGCTTCCCTTGAGATTTGATTAAAAATAAAAGCCAATGCTAACAAAAATATTTTTTATAAAATTATTGTTATCGTTTATTTAAATTTGTAATATTTAATCAATTCATAGCTCAATATCAATTCCGTACCGCAAAAAGTATAATTATTTAAAGTACTATTTTAAATTAGGGTCATTAAACTTGCACGGAAAGGTAATACCGATTCAAATGTGTTACATACACTGCATATAAGCACTAATTTCGTTGCTTATAACTGCTCTTCTCTTAGCCTTGGTGTAGATCAGCGGGCGTGGTTATACAGACGATCTTGTTAGCATTGTTTGGCCGTTGTTTTTAGCGTGCTTCATGCCCAAATGTTTATTTATTATAATTTGGTTATTTGTTCGATTTAGTGTTTGTTAAATTTAATCTTACTTAATTAGTGTAAATTTGCGAATGAGACTGTTTTTTGTCGCATTTTATTATGCCAATTTATATAAGTTGGTTTTTTAAAGACAAATAATTTTATTTAGTTTGCCTGTATGTAAATTTAAAATTGCATTATCGTTACGACTGCAAATTCAGCTGCTTCGGTGGAAGGTTCGAGTACTTTTACCTTTTGTTCAGTTTGTAAATTATTAATAAAGGATTTTTTGCATACAGTTTTGGAGAGAAATTACAAAGTATTAAGAAATGCAGATCAAAACCAGAACTTTCAAAATAACAACAAAGATTTAAAACCTGCATCAGTATTTTGCTAAGAAAGACCGGAAAATCGAGTTCCAGTATAAATACATAGTAGTAGTTTTTTAAAATAAAGAATAATAGTCAACAATTTCAATAAGTATAAAATGTAAAAGTTCTTCTTTGAAAAACTTTTAAGTTTAGCAATTATAACACTGTGTTTTTATTGTATCTAGCAGGGGCGGATCCAGAGAATTATTTTTACCGCACGCCACTGGTATACTTAATAACCTAATTTATTTTTGAAAACTAGTGTTGACATTAGTTGTCATAAAAACTAAAATTCTAAGTCCTAAAATTTTTCGATTTTTCTTTATTGCTAAAAATGTTTATTTTTTCGTAAATTTTTAAAAAATACAAAATTTTTCATTTTTCAAAAATTTACCGAAATTTCGGTGGTCATTTTGACCACTTTCCCGAAGAGATACAAAAAAATGTTTCAACCAAAAGTTTCTTAGAATTTGATGTACTATAAGATTCCAAAAAGAAAAATTCAAAAAAGTCAACAGGGAAAAAGGCGACAGACCGACAGACAGACAGACAGATTCACGAATTCAGAGACGAACTTTTTGTTCGTCGAAAATTGAAGCTTTAATATGATTAATTTGAGCAGGTACAAAATAAAATCAAGTGTAGGTGTGCGGAAGGTGATGACCTGGATGCAAATTTAGAACTTGAATACATTTAAAACGAGATGAATTTAAAAGTAATTTCTTTGTGCAAATCGAATTGATATAACCTTACCTAGCGAGTAATCTAAACAATGCTCCCAGCTCTTCAGCTAATCTCCAGATGCGTCAGTTAGCAGTAGTAAAGTTACCTGAAATAAAATACCCACAGTTAATTCAATCCCGGGGTAGTTATTTATCTTTAATTCGTAATAACCCTGACTTAACTGAAATACAGTCCTCCCACGGAAGTTCTAAAGTTTCTTTTTTACATTTTCTGCTCCAAATAATATAGCTGATTGGAAATGTCTTACTAAAAGATATGGTAGTACTCTTTTGTTAATTGATTATTTATCATATTAAAGCTTTACTAAACATGGATCATGTTAAAAAAGAGAGTTCTGAAAGAAAAAAGAAATTACTGTATAATGAAGAATGAACAGATCAGTGGGATGTATTAATTATGATGTCAGTTGTGAAAAAGCTAGAAAAAGCAAATAAAAACAAATCTTAAAGTCTCGAAAGATAATACTCTTACACTAAATGATTTTAATAGTTTCTTAAAATCTAAAGTTGAATTTCTGGAGTCTTTGGGTCAAAACGTTACTAGTGAAAAAAATCTTAAAAGCGCTTGGGGCGAGCGTAAGAACAATTCTGCTACATGTAAATGGTGTCCTGTATGTAACAAAAATCATTTTATTCAAGGTTGTCAAAATTTTTAATTTTTCTATAAGTGACTTTTGAAAAGGTCAAGGTTCTAAAATTATGTATAAATTGTTTACGTCAAGGGCACTTTAGCAAATTTTGCCGTAAAACAACCTGTCGAAATTGCATTGCAAATTGCACCATTTTGCATGATGTTTCTCAAAAACATACAATTCGGTAATTGTTAACGTTACACTGTCTAATGTACTCATTCTAACTCTATGCCTAAAACAATCACTTTCATAAAATCATAACGTTCAAAAGCAAGCAAGAAAAAGAAATACAAAGACCCATAAATCTGCCATGGAGAAAATCTTGGTTTTTAAAACGAATATTGTCAAACCAAAAACTAAAAGGACGAGTTTTCAACATGGTGTTATTTTACTGTGCACAAACATGGGCTCGTGCAAAGAAGGATTTTAAGGCCAGCCAGCCAAGACAAATTTTACTTGATCAGGAAAGTACAGAAAGTTACGTGGATGTCTAAGACCAAGTAGTTTTTTGGTTCTAGTGGTACTTATTGCGCGTATATTTCGATAAATTTAAAAAATAATTATTATAAAATAGCCGATTAAGGTAAATATTAGCAAAAAGTCATGGGAAATTAAAAAATTGTTTTTTAAGAAACCATAGACACGGATGAAGCAGGACTAAAATTCATGAATAACTAACTCTCACCCGTAATATCTACCTCGCATCGACAAATAGCTTGTTACGGTTTGTAATAATAATTTGATTTGTGGTTTCTTCTGATACGATTTTAAGTAAAATAGTTGAAAATAGTTAAGTAAAAGTTGAATACACAGGGCGTTCCGTTTACTGTTCTGCACTCAATTATTTTGGTAAGCTTTTGGCTATCGTAATGAAATTAAAAAGACTGTGCATTTCGACACCTACGAAACCAGTATTGGAACATTTTCTAGAACATTCAATGCTACCGGAAATGACGTCATCAAAATTATTTTTAATGCAATCATTAAGTTCGCCAATACATGGTACGTGCGATTCTGAGGAAAAAAATGCATATTTAATATAAATAGAACCAACTAACGGGTTCTCTTCCATTTAACGCTCTACATTTGACCATTTGGGCAAGTTTTTGAAACTAAATGGATTCAGTGTATTTTGACGGTAAATTTTTACTTTTAGTTTACGAAACCAGTAATAGGGCACTATAGACTTATAGAGTAAAGGTACTGCAGATCTAAAATGCATAATAACAGAGAGGTACCGTTCAACGTCCTACACTGAATCATTCGGAGAAGATTTTCGCTAGCGCAATGACTCCTACTTTATACAGTGAAAGTTATGTCAGAAAAACCTTTCTGTTGAGTGTCCAACTTTTGCTAAGGTGCAGATAATAAGATACTGCACTCGATTTATATACAGAATGTTTTGGAAATGTGCCCGTTTCGTTAACCCCCTTAGGAAAATTAAAAGCACACCAAACCAGATAAAATTATACATATTTTTGACGTTTAAGACGTTTTAGGCAGGAATCACACATGAAATTTGGTTTTAAAAGCTGCACTAAAGCATTGCTGAGTAGGGGATACAATACAAAAAATCCTCCTTGTTGTTCTCGTTTAAAATACATTTTGCGAGCCCCTATATCTCTGGCTCCTCTTCTTAATCTCCTCCAAATCATATAATTAACAATTATAATTTCGGAATCGCTACCATCACTGCTACTCATCTTGAAAATTTTATTAAAAAACTGATAAAAGTGAGGTTATGAAGAAAAGACTGCTCAAGGTCCGTCTACTAGTTTGATTTTAATATTTTAATAATCAGCAGTTGAGCGATTTTTTTAAGTCGGTTTTGGACGGTCGATGCTGGTTGATCTAGCAGTGTGATTCCTACCTTAAACTTAAAGATTATGCTTTAGTAGCGAAAACAATAAACATTGATTTCCCAGTGGCGGATTTAACACTTAAGGGGCCTGAACCATTACAAATTTTTGGGGCCCCATAGTATAAGTCAGTTACTACAATTTATACATCTTTTATTTTTTTATCAAAAAGTAAGTACATATAATTGTTAATACCAGGCACGAATTCACGGGGGGGATGGGGGAGATTTCCTTCCCAAGATTTTTTTAAATAATCCGACTTCGTCTCATGCCGCAGTCACACGAGTGTGAAATTGGCGTTTTTGTAAATGTTACACACTATACTTTATCTACGACCACAAAACGTAATAAAACACCAAAATCTAGGAAAAATATTTAACCTAGAATATGATTTGAAGTTGAGATGGATTGTCAACAGTAGACAATGCCCACAGTTTGTGAAAATAAGGTGTTAAAATTAAGAAATGCGTATAACTCAATGTAATAATCGTTTATTATTTAAAGTTAATACTGTTTGAACAAATATTTAAATTAATAATAGTAGTTTTGTTGGTGTCTTCAATTTTCTAAATGTCATAGACACGTTTTTAATTGTATTTTGAACGTCGTCTTGTTCCGGCGCTGCTTTTTTGTTAATGTAAGTAAATCATAACCTCAATTTTACAAATACATTGAATATCTAGTGCTTCATTTGAATGTAATTTGAAATAATAAATTCCCAAAACATTTTTAGATTTCTATGTAATAGACCTGTTGGGGCGGCGGTGGACGAGTGGTGTGTGTGCATCACTCGTGTTCCAAGGGCCGTAAGTTCGAATCCCACTTGGGATTCGATACCTCAATTATGGATGTGTGTATTCGTGTTGCATGTTAGATGGGGGATAGATGACCTTAGATGTTGGTTCCCCCGTAGTGTAGGCGTGAAATAAAACAAGATAGATCTGTTATTGTAAATGTATGGATTAAAGCCATCAGAGGGATATATCGTTAAATCAATTTTACGTTAATTCAATAACAATTTTTGTACTAACTTTATATGGTAATAATAACTTTATTTTAATTTTTAATTTTAATTTTATTGCAACCAACAGAAAATTTCCAATAACAGATTACAAGAATATTACATACAAATACATAAAAGTGATACAAACTGAACGAAAATGTAAATCGTATCTACCAATCAAAAATAGAAAGGAAAAACAGGAAAATTTTCAATTTATCTCACTACGTCGATGATAAAAGCGAAAGCCAGCAAACCAGAAATGAAGCACCCCAACAACCAACAACCGTAAACAAAATTAAAGTTCCACCAATCTACCTACCAAATCAAATAAACTACACCGCACTGGTGGCAGATATCAAAACCATGATCACAGGCTCATTCACAACAATGTGTAACCAAAACACAATTCGAATCAACCTTGAACAAGAAGATGACTATCGCACCCTTACAGAATTCTACAGAAATAATAAAATCCCCAACTACACCTTTCGTAACCCCAATAGCAAACCCTTATCAGTAGTTATCAAAAACGTACCGGTGTCGCTAACCAAAGAAGAAATGAGCGAAGCCCTAAAAGCCTTACCTGTTATCCAATATAACTCGCCTATTAACCAAGGATAAGCAACCACTACCAATATGTGCAGTCGATGTAACGAATAACGACGAAGGTAAACGAATATTCAGCCTTAAACAATTGCATTACTCCATTGTCACAGTGGAAATGAGAAAGAGTGCATCAAACATACCGCAATGCCATAGGTGTCAGAAATATGGTCATACCAAGAATTACTGCACCTTACCACAAAAATGCGTAAAATGCGCAGGCACCCATAACCACACCGCCTGCAATAAGAAAACCAGCGAAAAACCAACATGTGCAAATTGCGGTGGAGACCACGCAGCCAGTTATCGAGGATGCAGCCACCACAAGGAACTTCAACAAAAACGCTTGAACAATAGGAGCACTAACAGAACCTACCCCAACAGTTCCCATGTCAATGAAAATCAAACATACGCCAACCGAGTGCAAAACCTCTTAAACAACATCTCAAATAGTAGAACAAGTACATCACACTATTCATCCGAACCTACCATTCTCAGCAATCTCATTAAAATTTTAACTGGCCTGATAACCCCATACCTTCCCCAAATCAAAACCTTCATTGTCAACACCATTCTACCCCTATTCCTCAATGGACCTTAACCCGCAACGAACAGTCGAAATATCAACAATCCTTAACTGGAATGCTAACGGCATAGCCTCCCAACGATCAACGTGTATAGCTTTTTTAGCTAGATATCAAGTCGATATTGCCTGCATTACAGAAACCCATCTAACCGAAGGCGAAGCACTCAAAATCCCAGGATATCGAGTTTACCGCAAAGACAGAAACGCTCTAATAGCGTCTGGCGGAGTGGCTATCATTATTAAACAAAAACTCTACCATAATTCAATCGCAGACCCTCTTGATGTTACACTAGAAACTACAGGACTAGAAGTCAAATTAAACGACACAAGTAATCTTACTATTATAAGTGCCTACAGGCAACCTAACAAAAGACTAGGAGAAACTGACTTGAAAACGCTATTTAATACAAATCAACCAACTATGATGATAGGAGACTTAAACAGCAAACTCATAGCCTGGGGCTGCAGAGCAACCAACCCTGCAGGTGTAAAACTTGAACAATTTTCAACAGCGCATGGTCTCCAAGTTTTAATACCAGTCGAATACACTTATTTTCCCTATAGAGCCGATCATCAACCGGACATATTGGATATTGTCGTCCAAAAAAATTTCACCAAGCCTATTGCACAAAGGGTAATATCCGAACTAAACTCAGATCATCTGCCCATACTTATCTCCTTCGACAGCTCTCCTAAACCCAAACCCCCTCCTGTGCGATTAACCAATGGACCAATAAACTGGGACGCCTTCCAAGAAACATTGAACCGCCACCTTACAAAGATGAGAACCCTTAACAATCAGGAAGACATCGACGTAGCTGTCTCAAACATCACCACATCGATAGTTGATGCTGCCAAAACGGCATCCATAAATAAACCCAGACATCACCAACCTGATTATAATCTTCCTCCTCGCTATATAGTTGACCTGATCAAGCATCGTAGCCAAACTAGAAGACTCTGGCAACGCACGAGAAGCCCTGAAACCAAACGACTATTGAATAACCTTACACATCAATTAAAACGGGAAATGGACGACTATAGAATACAATGCTACCGCAAACACATCGCCGACATCGGCCCCGGCGACCCAGGGATGTGGAAAACCACTAAAAAAATCCTAAAAGCTCCTCAAGAGATACCCACACTTAAATTAGACAATGATACCTACTACACAGATGACGAAA
Organism: Agrypnus murinus; assembly: GCA_929113105.1. Taxonomy (NCBI): domain Eukaryota; kingdom Metazoa; phylum Arthropoda; class Insecta; order Coleoptera; family Elateridae; genus Agrypnus; species Agrypnus murinus. Next base: position 158,806,798 of record OV816026.1, read on the forward strand.
AAGTCACAGCATTTGCCAATCACCTTGAACTGACCGTCACACCAGCAATCTCCAGTACCCCTACACAAGTGGTACATATTTTGAATTACATTGAAACACACCACCCTGTCATCACCGACAACAACCAACCCACATCCCCAAACGAACTCGGCGAACTTATAAAGACACTACCCTAAGGTAAATCACCTGGCCATGACCTAATACCCAACATTGTTCTCCAACACCTAACTAGTAAATGTCTGGCTTACCTATCAACCCTGATAAACGCATGCCTGAGAATAGGATATTTTCCTCAAAGCTGGAAGCACGCTCATGTGCTCATGTTCGCCAAACCTGGGAAGAACAAAGAACATATGACTAGTTACCGACCAATTAGCCTATTAACTACCCTCTCCAAGCTTTTCAAAAAAGTCATACGCATACGTCTACTCAAAGTAGCCAATGCATTACATATTCTTCCATCCTTTCAATTTGTATTTAGAAAAGGACACTCAACCTACCATCAATTACAAAGAATCAGCGAATTTGTCGAAACAGGTTATGAAAACAAATGCTACATCACCGCAGTTTTCCTAGATGTCGCCGAAGCCTTTGACAAGGTTTGGGTTGAAGGCCTCAAGAAAAAACTCCTAGATTACGAAATACCACGTTACCTCCAAGCTGTCATTTTCTCTTTTTTAAAAAATCGGATTTTTGCCGTTAAAATCAACGCAACAATCTCCGAAACCAAACCAATACGGGCGGGAGTCCCACAAGGCAGCATCCTAGACCCACTCCTTCTTAATATATACACTTCCGACATTCCCGAAATCCCTGCCACAATAGCAACATTTGCTGACGACACAGCCATCGTAACACAAAACACAAACCTGGAAATAGCAATCAGACAATTACAGAACGCAACAGACAAATTCATTAAATGGTTCAAAAATTGGAATATAAAAATTAACCCTTCTAAATGCCAATGCAAAATTTTCACTCTAAGGAGAATTGTTGATCCCACCCAGATCCTTATCGATGGAACCACAATACCCTGGAACCCCAGAGACTCGGCAGACAAATATCTCGGAGTACACCTGGACACAGGACTGAATTGGAGCTACCACATCAACCAAAAACTAACGCAATGCCATAATAGACTACGACAACTGTATCCTATCATCAATCGCAAAACTCCAATCAGACCCGAATGCACCATCCTCCTATACAAATCCCTACTACGACCTCTAGCACTCTATGCCTCTCCAGTCTGGAGCAACACCTCTAAATCAAATATTTTAAAACTCCAAAGATTCCAAAATAAGGTCCTGCGAACAGCAGTGAATGCCCCATGGTTCATCCGCAATGCACAACTGCACCATGAGCTGGGAGTCTCACCAATTAAAAATTATATTATCACAAGCACCAGGAACCAGGAACTTCTTTTCAAACTTCGACAAATGCGAAGGAGCAATACATTATAATCTGGGCCAGCGCAATATTCACCAAAGATTGAGGAGAAAACTTCCCCAAGACATTATTCACGACGAGGAAGACTAAGATTGCTTACTTAGACGTATAGAGGCCAATACCGCCAGCCTCCACGAGATAAACGCAGCAAGTGTGTGTGCATGTGTATATGTATATATAAATATGTGTGTGTGTATATATATATATATGTATATATGTAAATATGATAGCTTTAAGTCACAACACAATAACGTTAATATTATGTAGTCATAGTTATCTTACTTCAAAACTGTCATGCATAACACCTGTAATGTTAAACTGACAAATGTCATAATTAAAAAAAAAATTTCTTTAACGATGTGCGAAATATATCACATTCATTTAATTGATTTAATGTAGTACACATTCTTTATAGCGGAGAATTAATAGCATAATTAGTTTTTCGATGAGTCACATAAAATAGTTCTGTGTTTCTGACATTATATTTAGGCACTTTAAAATTTAAGTTTTGCTGAATATTTGGCGAATCTAATAGACCTGTGATAACTTTGAAAACAAATAATGCACCAGACACTTTCCTCCTATCTTCTAAGCTACCTACATTAAATTCTTGGCGAATTATATAAGAACGAATATTATATGCTTGTAGTTGGCACAGCAGCTCAGAAGTAGAGATGTCGCTCAGAAAGTGGAAGGCCCAGAGGGCGATTTTCAGATGGGGTGATAATTTTTTCTATATGGATTATATGGATTTTTCTATTGTAACGTTCTTTTTAAAATAATAACAAACATGCTGTTTAAATCGTTTATTCACAAGAGAAATATTAATTTACATACACTAATTAAAAACACTATAATTATAAACTATTTAACAAACTTAAATGCTAGATATTTCCAAATTTATTTGAGGACTATATAAGAACTATTTATGTATTATTATAACAATTATTAAACATTTATTTATAACGCTTATTTATTTGGTTATTAATTACACAGAGCACATTTCGGCACGCCGGTTAAACACTAATTGAATTCCCTTCTATCCGGAGCGGCGTTTTATAACTTCCATGTAAACGTTCCAGCAAACGCTGGAACATACCCGTGCATTGTATCTGGTGTAATATACGCGGCCCGTGTCGAATCTTCGAGTATGTTCTTGCGGGTGTATGACGCTTCGCTCTGGAATGTCTGCCGCCAACAAATAGGGATTCCCCTATTTGTTAAACTATATTTAGAGGCTTCTGCGGGGCCCCTTGATTTGTAGGGCCAGAAGCGGCTGCTTCCAACGCTTGTGCCTAAATCCGCCACTGTAAACACCCCACACAGGTAGTCGGGTGACTAATAATTTCTTCGAAGATCGTAATATCAGCAGAACATTGCTCGTACCTCACAGCACTATTCACTATAAATCATATGGCCACCTCTACTAAATTTTAATCTGAGGATTTTTACTATTCCATACATCACATTGATATGGGGTCTACGGTCTTAATTCCTTATCGGAGAAGCATGTTTTTAATTTTTCTCCACTATGAAAAATTACGAACTCGGTTGGGAATGGGTCCTACGATTCTTGAATTGTGTAGTAAACATGCTCACCAGTTATCCATCTAAGTGTTAAGCTAAATATTAAGTACATATTTTTTAAGAATTTAAACTTTGAAGTAGCATGAAAAACAAGATAACACAATGATTGTAGAGGGTTCCAAGATATCGCTATTGCGATAGTGATAATAAAATTGGCGAAATTCTCGCAAAAGATCTGAAAAAACATAATTTGAGAACTAATGAAAAATTATTTTAGGATTCGCAAGGATCTTAGTAGAGGTCTTAATTTTTTGTAAAACATACAAGAAGTTCTATTCGAAAAAACCTTGACAAACACTGTTTGTAAAAGTTAAAAAAGCTTTCGTCTTGGACAGATAACTAATAAGGGAATAATCGATTCAAAATAGAATATATAGAGTATCCTATTAAAAAAGTGTATCTTCTTCTGGACAGCTTTTCTGAAACAGTCTGTATAGTTGTAAACATTTTTAAAGTATGCACCTTTGACAACCAAGAAACTTTTGTATTGAAAGTTTTTTCTTGATACTTAATAGTTTACGAGATATTGAATAATTACGCACTAAATGAACACATTGCAGAATGAAAAACAGAACTGACATCTTTTTAAGTGACTCAAAAACAGATTAGGGTGTTTACGATTAAGATAACTCTCAAAAAGAGAAGCTTGTTGCCCATGAAAAACATCATGCAAAAATAATTTCGCCAGTTTTATAAATCATGTAGGCATCATCAAGACGTTATAACATTTACAAGTTAGATTTTATATTCACAATAAAATTACAGCTACATAGTCTTTATACAGTCGACATTTTTATAACGAGCCCCTACTATTATTTAATCAGAACAAAGTGCTTCATAAGAGATATTTTTTATCCCAAAGGATGAGAGGGGCCATTATTCATACATACTGCTGTGATATTTGAAGGTAGAAATGTTAAATAGGTAATTTGGGTTGCCTATCTTTCAGGCGTTCTTATTGAATCTTTGTTAAAAGGTTTATTTAATAGTATCAGAAGTATGGTTGAAGCTAGCTATATGCAGGAATTAAGTTAAATACATTCTTTTTGTAATAATTTCTTGTTAAAGTTACATTTCATGCAAGATTATTTAACGATCCGATCTATTCATTACATAACCTCAATTTTTGTAAATAATTTTCAAAATGGGTTTCTTTAGAAGAATAATTTATTCACATTATGTTAACATGCATAAGAAGTTTTATATTTTAACAAAAGGATACTATGTAGGTGGTGTATGATTTGATAATTGTAGATTATAATACAACGGTTGGTACGTGAATTGTTTTTCTTAATCTACCGTCTATAGCTCAAACTTGGTAAACGGCACCTAGAATAAAATAAAACGGGCTATTATGAGTTAGTTAGCATCTATAAAAGAGACTTACCTTGCTTAATTTTCATAGGGTGATTTTTTTCTTCTACGATACATGGTGTTGGTTTGTCGAGCCACCGTTCTAATTTAATTAATTTAGGTTCATGATGTTATTGTGGAATTTCGTTGGATAACATCTTGGCTGTGGAAGTTGCATAAAGTTTTTGTTGTTTTATATAGTTGTTTTGTCAGCCGATTCAATTTAAATATGTCCATACACCTGTGCCGAGAATATATTTCTTTTTTAGTTAATTTTGTATTGTAAGTGTTTGTTATTGATGTCAAATGATTGGGAAAAGTTAGATAATCAGATTATGTAAAGATTAATGGGTTAAATTGGTGGTTGGACAGATTTAAATGGAATTTATTACAATATTTGTCAAGCGTGAATAGTTGTTTGTTCGATTCAAAATTGTGAGTTATTGTTGGGTTTTAGAAATAAAAATGTTATTTTATTAGTTTAAGGTAGTGTTGGGGATTCTTTTTATGTGTTATGTGTTCAAATCTAAAATTTAATGAAAATAATATTTTATTTAAAAATAATTTGAAATGTCAAATTTTGGTCAAGGAATACTTGATTATGTTATTTTATTGTTTTTCTATATGTTTTAATGCAATTTGTATTGTGAAAAACAATTAGTAATCTCTAAAACGTATTGGAAGGAGGACGTGTTGTTCTCATATTTTATAACCTAAAAAAACAAGCATGATAATAAATTGGAAAGATAAAGTGAGGTTACAAATTTTGAATAATTGAAATTCATGCACATAAATGGATATGCCTTACCTGTTTGTCATTATGTCAAGAAAATTATAAATCATAGAATTGATTTGGATAATTTCAACACTTATGGAACTTATTATTTTGAAATACATTTGAAGAAGAATTTGCAGACTTGCATTTTAAAAATCTCACCAACAGTCAAGAGTTTGGTTGTGGTTACCATAGCAGAATTTTCAAATCTGAAGAAGTGCCTAGTGTGCGACCGAGAATTGTAAGTGGATTTAAATTTATACTGGCCATTAACGTAAAATAAGTTAAAATAAAATAAAAAGATCATTTCGGACAAATTTTATTAAAATTATAAAAAAAATATAACAAGACTTAACTATTGAGACAATTTAAACTATTTCTATTATATATTAAAAAAAAGAATTGAGAAAATTCGACTACATTAATTTTTATTTAAATTGTTGTTATAAGTAGTTTAGTTATAAGGTACAAAAATTGAAGTAGAAATCCCAAACATTAACATAACCTATAAAAAAAATATTAAAAGGCTGATTAGTAGTTTTTGTCAATTGTTTATTTTTTTATTGGTGTTTAAATGAAATAAAAATTTCTGTTTCTTCCTATAAATTGTTAATTTTTATTTATTGTTCATTTTTCTTCCTTGTGTGGAAATAATTTGTGATTTTCAGTTTGTTGCAATTTTCCCAACTCAGGTGTTACGATTAAAGGTGGACCCATTGATAGTAGAAATTGGTAAGGTAAGGTTATTGTATTCTAAATTTCAGAGATATTTGTCGAGTGCTTTACTGAAACTAAAGTTGGAGCTAGTGACGGGGCAAAAATCTATTAATAAAATATTGTAGTGGTATGCTGTTGTGTTGTAATTTGTTTTGTTAAGGTATACACCATATCACTGCAATACGTTGTAGCTATGTATAACATTAAAAGCAGCAATCATAAATATTTCAAGAAAATTCTGTGCAGGGCTGAGTCTTTGATGATTTCATTCATATAGGGCCACCTGTATATTGTCACATTTTGACTTTTAAAAGCCTAAATCTAAACTGTCTCCATAAAATACTTAGTATTAATTTAAGAAAATTGGATTTTTATTGTATTAATGCAATTTGCTGAAAGCTGAAGAACTGTATCGATACAAAATGAAATGTTAAATATGTTGGGAGTACTGTTCAGAAAATTGTGACGCTTGAAAATTAGAACTTTTGGAATCGAGATGATAGTTTTTTGCAGCTATCGGACCTTGTTAGATACTCACTATTTCCGTAGTTATAATTATTATATTGTTTTATTAATTTCTTTTAATATTATTAACATTCATATTTCATTAAGATTAGCATTACATATATCACCTGTTCACCTATTATATCATTTAATCATTAGTTCATTTTTATTTACAATCAATTATAAATTGTGTATCATTGACCTATTTAAAACTATTTATGATTGCCATACAATGAATCACAGAATTTCCATTTAATGTTAGATAAACATAATTGATATTAACTTTAAAATAATATTTATATTTACAGACAGCATATTGTATTTAGAAAATTTCCTTAATGAACGTTGAACTGTAAACTAATTAGTAATAACTTTCTTTTTCAATATAGATCACTTTTGTAGGCAGTTGATTGCCACCAGTCCTCAGAATAACTCAAAATTCATTTTCTATTTCAATCATAATAATAAGTATTAAATAAAATATATTATAGATTTAATAGTGTTTATTATCCTAAAATTAAACGAACACTACTGAAAGGAGGAAACCTGAGAAATACAACAACCTATAGAAACATTTACTTCAGAAAAAAACTTGCTTGTGTCTATTACCTTTATACATTAAATGATTACAATTTATCCAACTGTAAACAAGTTGTACAGTGATAATATAAAAACATACAAGTCATGGTGAACTGTGCGTGAAACATACTCGTGTCTTTAGCCAACTTTTCAAACAAAATAATCTTGCAAGTAAATTTCCTTTTTAAATATGAAAATATATTTCATGTTTTTATTTTCATTTCATCGTAAGCAAAACGAGAGGTTTATAACAGCAAAAAATCCAGATTCCTCCATATTCATGCACTGGAACATAATTTTACTACGCAGGACTTTTCTGAACCATTCCCGCTGAATTGACGGACCATTTAACATATCTAAGGAACAGCTGACGATAAAGGACTCGTGATAATAAAATAACGGGTCGGTGCCAAAGGAAGTTTCTTAGGGCTTTTTACTTTGAAGATGTAAGGGAGCTATGCGACAAACTTTAACGTGCATGGAAGAATTCGTCCAATTCAATCTTAACCATGAAGACGAGATCATTTTTTATTCTTTAGGCTTGGATTCATAGATTATGACAAATTCTGAACTGTATAATTAGATACAGTAGTAGGAAGTGAAAAGGAAGAAAAATGAATTCTATTTAATAGATTTTACTCACAGCAAGGCACAGCTGGTGTGCTGTAAATTCTAAAACCTTGTTGTATGAGGCATTATGAGTATTTTAGCTATTTCTACCTGTTGAGCTATTATGCTTGATGGATACATACATCTGAATGATCATACACTGCAAAAACCCAACAGTTCAACATTTTTTCCGGATTAATAACCAGAAATCCTTCGGACATCCTCTGTAAAAAAATCTTGAACAAAAATAAATAAAAGCTGACCTTCGGAATTTTAATATTCAAACTTAACATGCAAAAAATACGTTGTAAACCATAAAAACTTAATACTCGTATAGTTAAAACATATAAATAAGCGTGTAGGTCAACCTAACCGGTCACAGGGGTAAGTTGTCCAAACAATTACGGCCAACTCAGTGGACCAAAGAAGTAAAAACCCTTTTGGTATATCTTTTACAATCATACTTTTGAATGGTTGAATCCCTTCTTAAAGATATGACATTTAAAATTTAAAAAGACATCGTAAACCTGGGCTGGGTCATTCAGGCAAAAGAATATATGCCTTGACTGCTCGAGGTTCGATGACGTGAACTATAAAGTTCAAAATTTCAGGGCTTCGTGTTACGCATATGTGTGTGCACGTAGGTTTTAGTTTCGTGTTCATATAACAACACATTGCTTTTATCGTAACTGAGATTTTTATCCGACTTCAAGGAGTTATTTTCGTTTGCTTACATTTTAAGGCGAATAAAATTCAAAAATTTGCATTTCTTAATTTTTTTTCGAGTCGTTTAATTTCCATTACGATTTTTTCTGAGTCTGGGCATGCTTAGATAATGGTAATGATAAGTATATATTAAAATTTTGGTGTTATCTTAATTTTAATATAAAGTTCATCTTCCTGTAGATACAATACATACATAAATAATACTTTACATTTAAGATAATCTTATGCAGAACATGAATTTTATTTTAGTCCTGCAAGCATGTGTTTCAGGCCACTACCTTAAACTATTCTTTAGTAAAGATCTGACATTAAGATTTGTTTTCTCTAATTCGGAAATAAACAAATGCATGAGTAAAATCTTACTCTACAGTTAAACTTTATTATAGATAACGCAAGAATAATACATGAAACACTACAAGAACCCGGTTTGCATGTTATTCTTATCCTTATCAGAAATACTATAAATTTCGAGTGCAGGGTGTAGAATCACGTGTGGCATCGAGACCTCATAGATTGACAAAGCTCTGTGCGAAAATAGTAATAATAATTTTGAATAATACGTAAAAACGAATATCGATTCGACTCTTCCTCTCATGTCAGATCTTTCTAACAGTTTTCATTTAATAATGATAATAATTCTTAGTTATAGTTAAGACATAGTTACGGAAAATAATTTCTAGTTAAACTTACGGTTAAACATATTTGACTTCTCAGGAGATAGTATTTCCTTAGTCACATATGTAAATCATTACAGCTAACTCTTTTAAAGTACAGTAATAAATTCGTTTCAACAAAAATATATAGCATTTTATGACCCCCTTTCTAGGCAAATATATTGCTTTTTTGACTCAAATTTCATCAATATTAAAATGTTCATAAAGGAACTAAATGTTTTCAGCAACGCCGTCCTTTGGATTTTGAGGCCCCGGGAACAAATATGGAGTGGGGTCCCCAGTAAATAAGAAAGTGAATAAATAAATAAATATACATGGTGTAACTAATATACCTAGAAACCTTATAATGAGGGGCAGCTGTAATAAGAAAATTTAGAGCAATGCACCAACTTTATTGTTAGTAGTTACTTCCGTTAACAAAATGCTATGACGCGCCTCGAGAAGTAATGCTTCAGTCTGCGAAAAGGATCATTTAGTCCTTCTCTACAGCAACTTATAGGCTATTACCTTTTAACTATCAGTATTGTACTTCTAGGTAAATGTACCTGACCAATTTATGAACTTTAGGGAGTTCCTTCCCGCCTTTTAGGCATGCCGAGGTATGAATTGAGATTAGGCTCGATTAGCGCGCATTGCCTACACTTCACAATGCTGCCAGTAACTCACTGGTGGAAACGAGATACTATCCATACTCTACTAGCTCTCCAGGCTAGTGCCGGAGCGATAAACGTGCTCACCCGTCGGCTCCATCTCCAGGGAGGCATGAGGGACGTATTATACGACCAAGGAGACTTTACCTCGTCCAGCTTCGGACTATTCCCCTAACATGCTGTCCCTTGCTGTTAGGAGCCACTGCCCGATTGAATCCAACCTCAATTGTGACAGGACTTGGTTTTTAAATGGTTTTGCCACCCCGATCTACCAAATTATAGGCTTGGTGAGCTCTCGACAGAGCTTCGTTCTTAAGTCTACACGTTCTAGACTCCCTATATGTACCTACATGAGGTGAAGTTGTCTTGAGTGTGAGAGGCTATGTATTCGCTACATATATACACACTCCTTTAGAGTAATGGCTTTAGAGCTTCTACAGATCACAGTACTCAGTCTGCAGTCTAAGTCATACGGTGGTTCGAATAGCATCCTAAGCACAGTTACCTGGTGGCATGCAGTTTCCCATAGGCAGGAATTTATCCCTTCAAACCGAGATAAACCTCGCTTCAATTCTCCTCCTTAAGATTCAGTCAAACAGCGGGTGAGTTTAGCACCAATAAGAGACTTTGTCCCAGGCGAGAATCAAATCCACCCACACCGGTACTCATGTTACCAGAGCTCCCTCTGCTCGGTGATGAGTAACCGTCGAGAATTCGTTAACCGTACTTTCTCTACCACACATTTGACCTGACCGCATCATCCGTTGCCCCGTCATGTTTCCATGCGCCGTATCCAGGCTACAGGGATAGGGTAGATGACAGCCAGTGTTATGGGTGAACGCCGTGTGGTCTGCTTCTTCACCCGTAGTCTCGAGAAATGTAAGGCTAACTGTCCGCGAAAAAGAACTGAATCCTTTTCTACAGTGATCTATTAGCCTATTACCTTTTAAATATACAATAGGCCGTAGTAATTGTCTATTAGGTAATTGTTTCATGACTAATTAAACGAACTTTAGGGAGTTCCTTCTTGCCTTTGAGACATGCCGAAGCATGAATAAGTGAGATTATTAATTAACCCAATTTTTCAATTTTTCATTCGTGGATAATAACACCTTACTTAACTCGTTTGTACCATAAATAACTATTATATATAGAAGAGTAGCAGAAATTATGATATAATCAATTACAATAGAATCAATTACATATTAGGATTCATAATTCATTTTGAGGTCAGTCGTAAAGCGCTCCCCTGGCGCGTCATCACCGTGGTGCATGGAGCTATTGTGGTTAGTCCGGCTCTGACTACACCTAAGAATAATTTATTAAATTGCTTCGCTCTTTCAATGAACTTGAGTTAGCTGAAGCAATAAATCTATGATCTTTTGTTTTTTTACCAATAAATCTATTTGTTGCAATACTAAGTATGCAAGAATGAGTTGGATAGGTAAACTTAGTAAAGTAGATGAATGTGTTTGATACACGAACAGAGTATATCAACAGGCTGTATAGAAATGGTCATGGTTGTATTTAACAAATTTGATTGATTACAGATTGTAATAAAAGTGTTGTTGATAAACATGCTCGACATTTTTATGCCTTAGGATATAGTGCAATCTAATATTAATTGTAAAATACTATAACTGGCCGTCCTTCACTTTTTTTCACTTACCTAAATAAAGTAAACCTAAGAACGTACCGTATAGTTAGTAATGGAAAATTAGTTGATTTTTAGCTTTACTATTGTTACATGACTTTTTAATATAAAATAACTATTTTTATAAATAAAATAACTGATGTGGTATGGCGTTGATATCAACAATAGAACCATTTGAAACTCAGCATCCGTTGATATACCTATCCCAAGCCGCATTTTTAGTCATCGCTACATACCAGCAACTACCAGTGGAACTATTAATTTTTGCCAATAGTCACAAGCAGGTAATTGCTACGGTTTCGTTACGTGCCTGGAACCAAAATGGGGAACAACTTTTGGGTAGCAAATACGTGGTGGCGTAGTAATTGCTAATTGCTGCTAGTAGTTTTCTCTTCTCTTTTATCTTTGACATATCGTGTCGCGCGGTTACTTTGTCTTACTCTTGCAACAAATATTCTATCATTTTATATACTAATGCTGCGATCGTGTCACAAAATGGATTACTATTTTATTTGTAATACATACTTAATAATACAAAGAGCGATGAATTGTTTGCTTATTTTGTCATTCCAGTAAACCAAAATTATAAACCATTGCAACTTCTCTGTTGAATGTGTTGATGATAGGTCGAAAAATAACAACGGCGCGTTGTTATTTTTCGACCTATCAGTAGGTATTGGGTCAGTTGAGTCCATCCCCTCTCCTTTTATGCAAATGACCCTGCGATCTAATTAATATTCAAATGAGGCGTGGTCTAATTAAATGCGCGAATTAAATTAATTGATCTAATTAAATTAATTGATGGTATCATTAGCATATCTCATCTCTCATTTACATTTATCATTTCTCATATGCATGCTCGAATTAAATTAATTCACGGTATCATTTACATATCTCATCTCTCATTTACATATCTCATCTCTCATATGCATTCACGAATTAAACTAATTCATGGTATCGTTTGCATATCTCATCTCTCATTTACATAACTCATATCTCATTTTGTACATCTCATTTTTATATATTATTTGTCATCTCTCATCTCTCTCTCATAAATTTATTTTAAAATAAATCTTATGTTGTCATTCCTATTTGATATTTAAATATAGATCTATAGGTCATCATGTAATTCTGCGAAAACAATTTAACATGTAGAAACATCTAGGGTAATAATAAAAATTTGCTTTCAAGTATACAAAGTATCTCTAAAGATTACTGTCAATCACCAGTTAGATTATCTCTATTGCATTCCGACATGTTTAAATATACGTCATAAACATTTAAAATACGGTTTACAAGTAAAGCAAATTCTAATTTGAAAGAAAACACTTAGGGTCGTTATGATTTCTTAAAAATTTATTTAAATAATTCCGATAAATATTTATAAATAAAATAATTAGAAAAAGGAATATTGTGTAGTACCATTTTAAAGTCAAAAAGCTTATACCGTTTTAAATTTTACGCTTTTCAACTGTTGCCGTTCTTAAATGAAATTATACTTAATTAGAAATGTAAACGTCATACGGCTAATATTTAAAATACATCCGAGCAACATAATTGATAATTATCATATAGAATTTTGAATTTTCTCGTTACGAGTCATTAAGTTTTCAAAACAATTATCATTCTGTTATTACTAAGTTCAAAGGAATTTTAAGCCTTAGATTTTCTAACAAATAATTACAGTTGTATTATTCATCTTAAATACAATAAATGAATTTTAAAACCCGCAGTTTTCAAAAGATTGTTTCTTTAAATATTCTAATATTTAGGGCTATATGAACCAAATAAAACATTCTTCCCCTGTTATGTGAATAGTATAATAGACAGGCATCGTAATCCTTAAAAGCAATCAAGCTTAAGCTATTTCGACGAAAACAATAGAATTTTTAAAAATAATTACAATCTCTTTAGTACGAACAATAACATTCAACATTCTAGTGTTGTATTAAAATCTAGAAACTTCAGAAAAACGGTTTTAAAATAAATTGTATGTAGTTATACATTGTGAAATAAAAAATGCAAGAATAAAATACACGGATTAAACTAAACTATATATTAAACATAGAGTAATGATTTATGTTGTATTCATTCATTAACTTTAACTCGATATATACAAATTCATATATGAGAGAAATGTTATATAAGTCAATACAGCCCTGTAACTATCATTTATTGAGCTATACAAAGAGATTTATATCTACGCTAAACTAAAGATTAATAGAAGTAATGCATTCCTGATATCATAAGATAACGATAAAACACATGATTATTCTTAGACTAAGGTCTAATTTAGGTAGTCAAATTGTAGGTAATCGAATTGTAGGTACATATCATGATATGATATCATACAATTATATTCTAGTAAGAATTGTAATAAAGTCACTGCTATAAATAACAACATTCTTTATCACGATCATCTATCATTATCATAATCATCTAATGTCATTCAGAGTCAGCAGCTAGCTCCTAAGTTCGTATATGCGAGAATCGGTATTATATAACACACACATCAGTCTACATTCATTGTTCTAATATTGATAGGAACTTTCTAGAATCTATAAAGTTGTACTACATATATTCAACTAATTTGAATATACGATAACGGGTACTCATTATACTTCTATGCACACAATCGAGGTATCAGTACACTCCAACCACGTGATCAAGATTGTAGTATTCAAATCAAGCTTCCTAGCCCCTATACAAGTATTCTAGAACACAGAGTATTCATCACTAAACGTATTCTTCATATATGAAATCATAAAGTTCGAGTCTAACTACTGACGAGGTGAAAGAATAGGTGCAATCGGTTTATGCCCATACCAGGCTCCCTATGATTATTATAAATGCCTTAACAGAATAAAAAGGGTGAAATGAATATAACTTATAGGATTTAATCAAGCTAGAAAAATATCGATATATCCTACGATGAGAAAATAATTATACTATGTAAGCATCGATACGCTACATATGATTGCGAGCTTGAGTATAAGCATAAACCCTATAGGTAGGTAGTCTATTCGGTGAACATTGCCTAATACTTTTTCTGATTCTTCTTCTAGTCTATGGATCCACAGCTAGAAACACGGGCCTGCTAAATGCCTGCAATTCACCTACCCTATCAATATGTCGTACAATGCAAACATTTAATATTATTATTATTAAAATTTTATAAATAAAAAACTATAAAAGAAGTTTATAGTTTTCATTTATTTTTATGTTAAACATATACGGTAGCAAGATCTAGATCATTGTATACAAATTCATATATGAGAGAAATGTTATGTATCTCACTACATACCTAAAACGTATTCTTCGTATATTCAGTAAGAGCTACCCATTTTTTCTAGACATTCGAATTTTGAACAGCTTGATAACATGTTTTCTCATTTATTCATAATTAGGGTCAAGTTGAATAAAGTACATAAAAGTTAACAGGTTAAAATAGAAATTCATTTTGCTACTTTTATATGTGCTAAGTAAAATAATAAACAGATATTTCGAAAATTGTATGCATTCTTGAGAGAACTGGGGTATAATATTTAAAAACACAATGTAGAAAACATATCAGGAGAGAAAGGGAATACATAAATACAGTATGTTTTGTATGATGAGATGTCGTCAGTTTTAAAAGAAATAAGTTCGTCGCCATATTTAAACGTTATTTTACAATATATCATACAATTTCAATAGCTTCGAAATACGCAGATATGTAATAATATACTATATACTCTTGTAGGATATTCAACGTATCTATAGTAAACTCGTATGATTAATAATAATCTGTAACCATTTTCGATACCTTCGAAATATAAGTCTATAACATATGTTTGTAATACGTCTTTATAACTTTGAAACACAGGGTAGTTATCTCTAGCAATATCTACAGTTATGAGAACCCTGAAGACTTAACCTAGAGAAATAAATCAGATAAATATTTTACTTTTTATTGAAACGATAACTTTACGTACTAATATATGAAAATAATATAATGTATATCGCCTGATAAATAGAATTGAAATTATTCTTATTCTTTTTACAATGAAATGTGTTTTTCAAAAACACGATGAAACGTTATGTATATTAATGCAGGAGTTCTGTTAACGCATTCGTTATTTAGAGATTCACTTATAAGTACAATATCTATTTAGCTGATTTAATAAAAATTTCGTTATTTTTAAAATTCCTAACAAGGGTTCAGGGTTCTTTATCTGTTTTCGAATTTTTAAAGACAGTATACGACAATAAATTATCGTGAGACTCCTGCTCTATATAAAACGTCATATATAAAATTAGAGATAAAAATCTACCCTGTGTATTGGTGAAAACTCAAATATTCACGGAAATATAACAACCGGTACATATGACGATACTAATCAGTCTGACGCGGAATATATATTTTATATTACACAAACGGCGAGAAAAGAATAGGTACAATCAGTTTATGTTCATACCAGGCTCACCATGATTATTATAAACATCTTAACAAAATAAAAAGGGCGATATGAATATGACTTATAGGATTTAATCAAACTAGAAAAATATCGATATATATATATATATATATATATATATATATATATATATATATATATATATATCCTGCGTTGAGAAAATAATTATACTATACAAGCATCTAGTATGTAAAGTAAAAGGCATTAGACTCAACTATGATGTACTGAAACTCATCAACGATCATCTTTTATCCCGATGACGTTATAGGGTGACATTATGAAGTCTTACTAATATATGAAAATAATATACTGCCTGATAAATAAAATTATTCTTTTACAGTGAAGAGTGTTTTGGGGAAAACCTTAATGTAGCTGCTGAGCTCTGCTAGCCAGCTTACAATATCTATAGTTATGAAAACCTTGAAGACTTAACTTGGAGAAATAAAACAGATAAATATTTTACTTTTTATTGAAACTAGTTAACTTATATTCTAACATACATATTTGAAACTAGACAACTTATATTCTAACATACAAATATACAACAACAAAATAGAAAAGTATACCTGAGGGTAACATTTTGTATAACCATTATCCTTTATTCTATAATACCTTCTTCTTTAAGCTCAGAAATATTTGAAATAATCTCATCCTAGTTTTCTAAACTACTGCTACCCCTCTGTTTTAAGGTATACAGTAGACGAAGCCTGTCGACAACTTGATTCCAATACGGCGTTTTGTTTTTGGAATTTGAAATTGGTAGCTTGAGGTTAGAGCCTACGAATACATTTTTAGGACAAAACTTAGGGAGCAGAGTAAGTACAAAACAACATACTTTCATACAAGAACGTTTATGATACGAGTAGTTTTGACGTTACTTAAAACATAATACATAACTTATATATAATATCTATTAAAATAGTACATTTCGTATACACTAATAATGGTACTACATACCCGACTATAAAGTAAACATGGTAACTGAGTTTAAAAGAATAGATAGTAAATATAACTATATCTAATTATTTTGTACTGATATAAAAAGCCGTGGATGGACTGATGTTACAGGCCTCATGTAGTAATAATATCTGTATATAGTTTTCAAAATAATTTTTTCTTTATATAGTTTAATAATGTTTGTATATTCTTTACCATGTATTTATATTAATCGTATGTAATAGATGTAATAGTTTAAACAATACCTTCTAACGCATCCAATCAGGCTTCATTTTGATTAACTTTTTTGGGAAGACTAAAATCTGTTATTCTGTATAAATTAGGTTTAATAATCTTCTCATATTTCCAACGTTTAACACCTATTAATTTACCGCTAGGTCTGTACACCTTTCTATGTGCATTGGTAAGACCAATGATTTTTGTATAATTCTCTATATCCTCTTCCGTAGGAATAGAGTCTAAATGTTTAAGTGTTAGTAAATCAAATAGTCCAGGGGTTCCCTTGAAAAGTTTGTTTTTTAATTATAATATCATTTCCTTGCATTCCTACCGAAGCTGAAGCAAATCTCAATTAGTCATTATCCTTATGTAGACCATATCTCGTTCTATCTATATTTTTTTGCTATCAGCGTATCGTAATACTCATAAATATCAAAATATTCGTCTGACCCGTGGTTATATTCTTCTCCTTCATATTCCGATGATGTCAACGTTGCGGATGTAATGGGAGATGATTGTTCAATCTTCGACGAGAGAGTAATGGTCCCTGGTCGAGGTATATATGGAATATCCTGAGGTTCTGCTTTTATCATCACGAAAGTAGGCTAATTTCTTATGTATAGCATCACGGGTGTTTAGTATTTTATTATTATTTTCTCCTTTATTGACTTCTGTAGTTGTCGTTGCGGTTTCATGAACGATGCTGTCACTGTGTCGACGTTTCAGATTCACGTCTTTAAATATTACATGATTGTTAGGTGAAGTCTTAATATCATCATCTAGGGTACTATGAAAAATTTTCAAATGATTTCTGTAGTTATCTAGACGTGTAAAATACTTTAAACAAATAGAACACTGAACTTTATAACCCTTGTGTATCTTCAAATGACGTGCAAACCAGGAGCGTCGAATGCTCAGACCGCATACATCACACAAGCGTCGTTCCATACCGACAAATGAATGAACAGGAACAAAGTTCCTGTTTATATATATAGTCCAGTTACATGTACATTCACGCACAATTTCAAACAGATACACGCGCAATTTGAAGTATATTCACGAACAATGCGCAATTTGAAGCATATTCACGTACAATTTCAAACAGATACATGCGCAATATGAAGCATATACACGCACATACACGCACATACACACACACACATACACACACACACAACAGCTTATATACACGCACATACACGCACAATTTACAATCATCGTGTTATATTCTATATCAATAGCTCCTTTTGACAGAACACTACCTGCATTGCTACTGCTGCTACCTATGTTATCATGTTTGGTTTTTCTAGTCAGAGATCCATCATCTTGACATATTCATTTTCTTTTATACGAAAAATAAAAACATTAAAACATTTATCGAGTTCTCATAAAACATATACAATCATTATTAATATGACTGAAAGCATTTACTAAATACAAAATTTATATATTTCATCTATTTAAAAGACTTCCTGCAGAGTGAAAGAATATATACAATATGTACTACAATTATTTTTATCAAGTGCTGACATAAATGAGCATGCGGTCATGTATTTTATCAAACTTTTGCATGTTTTGTATGACAATAGCTTAGAGCGTCACCCTTAATTAAACAGGGCTAGACGCAACATCAGTCGATCCGCGGCATTTTATATCAGTACAAAATAATTAGATATAGTTATATTTACTATCTATTCTTTTAAACTGCTGTTATACTTACCATGTTTACTTTATAGTCGGGTATGTAGTACCATTATTAGTGTATACGAAATGTACTATTTTAATAGATATTATATATAAGTTATGTATTATGTTTTAAGTAACGTCGAAACTACTCGTATCAATAAACGTTCTTGTATGAAAGTATGTTGTTTTGTACTTACTCTGCTCCCTAAGTTTTGTCCTAAAAATGTATTCGTAGGCTCTAACCTCAAGCTACCAATTTCAAATTCCAAAAACAAAACGCCGTATTGGAATCAAGTTGTCGACAGGCTTCGTCTACTGTATACCTTAAAACAGAGGGCTGGCAGTAGTTTAGAAAACTAGGATGAGATTATTTCAAATATTTCTGAGCTTAAAGAAGAAGGTATTATAGAATAAAAGATAATGGTTATACAAAATGTTACCCTCAAGTATACTTTTCTATTTTGTTGTTGTATGTTTGTATGTTAGAATATAAGTTGTGTAGTTTCAAATATGTATGTTAGAATATAAGTTAACTAGTTTCAATAAAAAGTAAAATATTTATCTGTTTTATTTCTCCAGGTTAAGTCTTCAAGGTTCTCATAACTATAGATATTGTAAGCTGGCTAGCAGAGCTCAGCAGCTACATTAAGGTTTTCCCCAAAACACTCTTCACTGTAAAAGAATAATTTTATTTATCAGGCAGTATATTATTTTCATATATTAGTAAGACTTCATAATGTCACCCTATAACGTCATCGGGATAAAAGATGATCGTTGATGAGTTTCAGTACATCATAGTTGAGTCTAATGCCTTTTACTTTACATACTAGATGCTTGTATAGTATAATTATTTTCTCAACGCAGGATATATATATCGATATTTTTCTAGTTTGATTAAATCCTATAAGTTATATTCATATCGCCCTTTTATTTTGTTAAGATGTTTATAATGATCATGGTGAGCCTGGTATGAACATAAACCGATTGTACCTATTCTTTTCTCGCCGTTTGTATAATATAAAATATATATTCCGCGTCAGACTGATTAGTATCGTCATATGTACCGGTTGTTATATTTCCGTGAATATTTGAGTTTTCACCAATACACAGGGTAAATTTTTATCTCTAATTTTATATATGACGTTTTACATAGAGCAGGAGTCTCACGATAATTTATTGTCGTATACTGTTTTGAATATTCTAAAACAGATAAAGAACCCTGAACCCTTGTTAGGAATTTTAAAAATAACGAAATTTTTATTAAATCAGCTAAATAGATATTGTACTTATAAGTGAATCTCTAAATAACGAATGCGTTAACAAAACTCCTGCATTAATATACATAACGTTTCATCGTGTTTTTGAAAAACACATTTCATTGTAAAAAGAATAAGAATAATTTCAATTCTATTTATCAGGCGATATACATTATATTATTTTCATATATTAGTACGTAAAGTTATCGTTTCAATAAAAAGTAAAATATTTATCTGATTTATTTCTCTAGGTTAAGTCTTCAGGGTTCTCATAACTGTAGATATTGCAAGAGATAACTACCCTGTGTTTCAAAGTTATAAAGACGTATTACAAACATATGTTATAGACTTATATTTCGAAGGTATCGAAAATGGTTACAGATTATTATTAATCATACGAGTTTACTATAGATACGTTGAATATCCTACAAGAGTATATAGTATATTATTACATATCTGCGTATTTCGAAGCTATTGAAATTGTATGATATATTGTAAAATAACGTTTAAATATGGCGACGAACTTATTTCTTTTAAAACTGACGACATCTCATCATACAAAACATACTGTATTTATGTATTCCCTTTCTCTCCTGATATGTTTTCTACATTGTGTTTTTAAATATTATACCCGAGTTCTCTCAAGAATGCATACAATTTTCGAAATATCTGTTTATTATTTTACTTAGCACATATAAAAGTAGCAAAATGAATTTCTATTTTAACCTGTTAACTTTTATGTACTTTATTCAACTTGACCCTAATTATGAATAAATGAGAAAACATGTTATCAAGCTGTTCAAAATTCGAATATCTAGAAAAAATGGGTAGCTCTTACTGAATATACGAAGAATACGTTTTAGGTATGTATTGAGATACATAACATTTCTCTCATATATGAATTTGTATACAATGATCTAGATCTTGCTACCGTATATGTTTAACATAAAAATAAATGAAAATTATAAACTTCTTTTATCGTTTTTTATTTATAAAATTTTAATAATAATAATATTAAATGTTTGCATTGTACGACATATTGATAGGGTAGGTGAATTGTAGACATTTAGCTGGCCCGTGTTTCTAGCTGTGGATCCATAGGCTAGAAGAAGAATCAGAAAAAGTATTAGGCAATGTTCACCGAATAGTCTACCTGTTACATTTCATACCTTATTCGTTTCGATAAACATACAGTCAGCATACGGTTGATATCTTTCTGTCTTTACTTTACCTAGGTAAACCAATCCTAGAGACAGAGTTTTATTCGCTATCTTCTGGTTGAGATCGACCACTTTATCTTCAGTAAGTTTGTCGGCGAATCTTTTGGGTAGATATGTTATAGACTTATATTTCGAAGGTGTCGAAAATAATTACAAATTAGTATTAATTATACGAGTTTACTATAGATACGACGAATATCCTACAAAAGTATATAGTATATTATTACATATCTTCATATTTCGGAGTTGCTGAAATGTATGATATATTGTAAAATAACGTTTAAATAAGAGTTTACTTTAGATGCTACGAATATCTATATGGTGTATAAACAATAACAACGTATATGTAGAAATCGCTTACAAGGGTAGTAGATATAACGAAAAGGGTTAAAATATGTTCAAAATTACATTACGTTTAGAAAACTAGAAAATTAGATAATTGTAGCATACGCATGTTAAATGTACCTATTCCTTCACCTCGTCTGTAGTAGATATAATGAAAAAGGATAAAAGTCTGTAGTATAGGGTTTATGCTTATACTCAGGCTCGCAATCATATGTAGCGTATCGATGCTTACATAGTATAATTATTTTCTTAACGTAGGATATATCGATATTTTTCTAGTTTGGTTAAATCCTAAAGTTATATTCATTTCACCCTTTTTATTCTGTTAAGACATTTATAATAATCATAGGGAGCCTGGTATGGGCATAAACCGATTGCACCTATTCTTACCTCGTCAGTAGTTAGACTCGAACTTTATGATTTCATATATGAAGAATACGTTTAGTGATGAATACTCTGTGTTCTAGAATACTTGTATAGGGGCTAGGAAGCTTGATTTGAATACTACGATCTTGATCAGGTGGTTGGAGTGTACTGATACCTCGATTGTGTGCATAGAAGTATAATGAGTACCCGTTATCGTATATTCAAATTAGTTGAATATATGTAGTACAACTTTATAGATTCTAGAAAGTTCCTATCAATATTAGAACAATGAATGTAGACTGATGTGTGTGTTATATAATACCGATTCTCGCATATACGAACTTAGGAACTAGCTGCTGACTCTGAATGACATTAGATGATTATGATAATGATAGATGATCGTGATAAAGAATGTTGTTATTTATAGCAATGACTTTATTACAATTCTTACTAGAATATAATTGTATGATATCATATCATGATATGTACCTACAATTCGATTACCTACAATTTGACTACCTAAATTAGACCTTAGTCTAAGAATAATCATGTGTTTTATCGTTATCTTATGATATCGGGAATGCATTACTTCTATTAATCTTTAGTTTAGCGTAGATATAAATCTCTTTGTATAGCTCAATAAATGATAGTTACAGGGCTGTATTGACTTATATAACATTTCTCTCATATATGAATTTGTATATATCGAGTTAAAGTTAATGAATGAATACAACATAAATCATTACTCTATGTTTAATATATAGTTTAGTTTAATCCGTGTATTTTATTCTTGCATTTTTTATTTCACAATGTATAACTACATACAATTTATTTTAAAACCGTTTTTCTGAAGTTTCTATATTTTAATACAACACTAGAATGTTGAATGTTATTGTTCGTACTAAATAGATTGTAATTATTTTTAAAAATTCTATTGTTTTCGTCGAAATAGCTTAAGCTTGATTGCTTTTAAGGATTACGATGCCTGTCTATTATACTATTCACATAACAGGGGAAGAATGTTTTATTTGGTTCATATAGCCCTAAATATTAGAATATTTAAAGAAACAATCTTTTGAAAACTGCGGGTTTTAAAATTCATTTATTGTATTTAAGATGAATAATACAACTGTAATTATTTGTTAGAAAATCTAAGGCTTAAAATTCCTTTGAACTTAGTAATAACAGAATGATAATTGTTTTGAAAACTTAATGACTCGTAACGAGAAAATTCAAAATTCTATATGATAATTATCAATTATGTTGCTCGGATGTATTTTAAATATTAGCCGTATGACGTTTACATTTCTAATTAAGTATAATTTCATTTAAGAACGGCAACAGTTGAAAAGCGTAAAATTTAAAACGGTATAAGCTTTTTGACTTTAAAATGGTACTACACAATATTCCTTTTTCTAATTATTTTATTGATAAATATTTATCGGAATTATTTAAATAAATCTTTAAGAAATCATAACGACCCTAAGTGTTTTCTTTCAAATTAGAATTTGCTTTACTTGTAAACCGTATTTTAAATGTTTATGACGTATATTTAAACATGTCGGAATGCAATAGAGATAATCTGACTGGTGATTGACGGTAATCTTTAGAGATACTTTGTATATTTGAAAGCAAATTTTTATTATTACCCTAGATGTTTCTACATGTTAAATTGTTTTCGCAGAATTACATGATGACCTATACATCTATATTTAAATATCAAATAGGAATGACAACATAAGATTTATTTTAAAATAAATTTATGAGAGAGAGATGAGAGATGACAAATAATATATAAAAATGAGATGTACAAAATGAGATATGAGTTATGTAAATGAGAGATGAGATATGCAAACGATACCATGAATTAGTTTAATTCGTGAATGCATATGAGAGATGAGATATGTAAATGAGAGATGAGATATGTAAATGATACCGTGAATTAATTTAATTCGAGCATGCATATGAGAAATGATAAATGTAAATGAGAGATGAGATATGCTAATGATACCGTGAATTAATTTAATTCGAGCATGCATATGAGAAATGATAAATGTAAATGAGAGATGAGATATGCTAATGATACAGTGAATTAATTTAATTCGAGCATCCATATGAGAAATGATAAATGTAAATGAGAGATGAGATATGCAAATGATACCGTGAATTAATTTAATTTAATTTAATTAGATCAATTAATTTAATTCGCGCATGCATATGAGAAATGATATATGTAAATGAGAGATGAGATATGTAAATGATACCGTGAATTAATTTAATTAGATCAATTAATTTAATTACGCCTCATATTGAATATTAATTAGATCGCGGTGTCATTTGCATAAAAGGAGAGGGGATGGACTCAACTGACCCAATACCTAATACTCCTATCGCCGGTTATTTTTTATTATTCTATAAAAATATATTTAAAGAAGGCGGTTCTTTAAATATATTTTTAATAAAAAATGACTTTAATAAAATATGACAAAAATACTTATAAGTTGATACACATGATAGAAACTATTTGTATATTATTCCTATTAACATATTTTAAATTATTTCATACACAATGCATACACTGTACAAGATGTGTGTCCACCAAACCGACTCAAGTGGTACTGACGGACAGGCCAGGATTGGTTAGTTACATTACTACAAATAAATGTTGCCAACTTCAATTTACATACATAACAATTCCTAAGGCACAATTTAGCACCAATTTGTTATTTTCATTGAAGGTTATGTAGTAAAAACATCTAATAACAATCATAACAAATTGCAAATTGATTAATGGCCTCCAACGTTTTACAAGTAAATATGGAGATGGTAGTTTACGAAAAATTACTTTAAGATGATTCTGCTAGGTAGCAAAAACGTAAGTTTTACTTTCAATACTACTTACTGTAAAGTTCTGTTACTTTAAAGGATTAAACAATGGTTCCAGGCAGGTGGTAGGAACTTTCAGTACTACTTAGTACTGAAAAAAGTTTTAAAAACTTGAAAGTAGCTTCGGGCAAGTTACTGCTACAATCATAATACTACTTTGAAGTTGCAACGACTTTAAAGTAATTATACTAAGTGGCAATACCTTTCTATATACTTTAAAAGTTAATTAGAAGTAATAGAACTGCATATTTCTAATAAATAGTATAAACAACTACACAATTACTAAAATATTCCGAATTGAAATAACTAATATAAAGTATAAAGTCTATAAAGTCATAAATTTAGTTGTAGTTACGTAACAGCTACTCAATCGAAGTTCCGATCTCAGTTACTGCTACTTAGATGCTGCATGGGATATTCGTTGTTTGGACGAACTGTTACTTCAGAGTATGGTGCAGGCGTAGATAAGTCCACAAGAATATAGTACACTCAACTTGTTTATGATCTTGAGCTTTCTCCATTAAATAATATCAACAAATATGTTTTTCAATTGTAATTACATCGTAAGAAGTACTAGTACATACTTTGAACATTATTATTAATATTTATAAAATTTCTCCTACTGGTAAAACCAACCAATGTGGAAGCAAATTTTACTGTTGCTGTGTAAACTTCACCAACAGATAATATTTTTCTAAACAGTTACGTAAGTTTTAATTAATTCCACCAACTAAAATTTGGAAACGCGCGTTAAATATTTACACTACATTAACCACTTTAATAAAAACAAAGAACCTTCACAAGCTACAGCTGCCACCAAATTTTCATTAATCCGAGCATTAATGTTTCTTTATTTAAGTGCAAATTAAAAAATCTTGGTAATTATGATGGTATTTGGGAAAATAAATAACGCGTTTTATTATCTAAAAAGGATAACGCAAGTAGCGTAACATAAATTTCTTTCTCATTTATCTTTTAAGAATTTCACACACCTACGACGACGGCGATGTTTTCCATTTCCATACCCGTTAATCCTGTTTAGTTATTATTAATAGTTGTGATCTACATGCATGCATAATGAAGGAAAGGGCCCTTACGCACGTCATATACATACAATATTACGGTTCGGTGGTCGGTAACATCTCAAACTGTGCCGTGCCGAGAGAGGAAATAGATTAAAATAATCTAGCGCGGCGGTAGACCATAAAACAAATTATCGTTAAGCACTCTCCGGAATTCTACAACTTAAACATTTTATAAATGGGGTTAGCTAGTAATACATACACACAAATATTCTTTTCACACATTAGTACTACGTACGCAGTATGGATTTATTTATATTCGTGACTTAATAGCCTGAAAAGTAGTTCTTAAATTCGTACGAGGTAACGATAAACTTTTAACGACTCTGCGATAAAGAGATTAAAATTGGCAAATGGGGCAAACACGTGTCGCTATTGCGCAAAAAAAATTAAGAGCTTGTATATTGTACAACATACTCACTTGCTAATGAGACTGTAACCTAATTCCCTGTAAACTAATTCTGATTTAGAGGAGTACTATATAATATGTAAGGCAAGTTAGGTAAAAGATTTGAAAATTAATTCATTAAGAATAACGGCCAAAAACTTTATTAAAGATTACCTTTTATACATACGTATTTATATTTAAGCCCTCGGATCCAAATTACCACTATACCAGGTTGACCCGAAAGACTTTGACTTAGAAGAACCAAGATCTGGAATCCTCTATTAGAAACAAGGACCAGACTACAGGGCCAGTACCAATGCAGCGCAACTGTCGGAAAAATCGATATATCGCAAACGACAATGGCATGAAAGACCAAACATGCAAGAGCGATTGTTCGTCGTCAAGAATAGCATCAGTTTTGAGAGGATGTTCTGTACATAGAGGAATGCTTTAAGATGCAATGCATCTTTCAAGATTGTAATTCTACATTTCTTCTTCTTAGGTTTTCAGTCCTTCGTCTGGCTAGACGCTGCTTTCTACTTCATCCGGTCTTGAGCCTTCTCTTCAGCTCTGAGTAGTTCGTTATTGCTTCTCACTTCTGCTATTATTTCAGATAAAGATGAAAACACTTTTGCACTACTTAATATTAAATAGCTAAGGTGAAAGGGAACATCCTTGTCTAACCCTCTTTTTGATTTTAGTTTCCCTTTTTCTATTACTGTGTCTACTCTTTGGTAGTATGTACAATTAATCTTCTTTGGTATCGTAAATAGTACAAAAGCTTTTTAAATTATACTTGTTAGTTTTCGTGCATCATGAATGCACCAACGTGTATTGTAATACTTCACTGGATATTTCATAGTCCTAGCGCTTTGTTGTTTGCTAAATTGAATTCTGCTCTTAGTATTGGGGCTCCTCTCATTAAGTGTTGCATCTTGTCGTTTAAGGTCTGGTATGTATACTTCCCATCTCTCCGAAATCTCTAGATCTTCCATTATAAATAAGTTCTCTAAGAAATTCTTTATTTTCCTATATTCTTGGCCGTATTTACCTTCTCTTTCTGTAGTATATTAAAAATACTCCAAAAGTTTTGTTACGCTCACCTTCACTTTGTTGATTTATGGAATCTGATAACTTTTTCTTAAAGAAAGTCAGTTCTATCAGTAGTTTTTAAAAGATATCAAAATTGGCACAGATCCTGCATTATCCTGTACAGACTTGTGCAAATAATATGCAGTAGTGTGCTTACTATATTCCACGATCCCACTTTGTCAATGAAACTGTGTGTGTAGGATCCCTTCATAAATACTTGCAAACCTTCATTGAAGAGATCATAAAAAATGGGAATCTCATATGAACCAAACCTTATACAGGCTGTGGAAATGAATCGAAAGGAAGATTGAAGCTGATTCCGAAAATGTATAATACTTAATTCTTATAATCCTGCCTTGTATCCCAAGTATAATGGTATTATTAACAGCGCAGCTGGTGGTCGCTAGTCTGCCCCGGCAAGGCGTCTTATAAGGACGTACTAGTGTTGTTGGGTCCCCGATTCTTGTCCTTAGGATAAGCTGATATTATTTCCCAATTTTTCTAGAAGTAACTGCATTGTTCTTCAAAATTCACAGACTATCAAAAGTGTAAGAGCCTATACTACAACTTTAATACGAAGTAATATTTCTGAGTAAGATTTAAGAATATAGCTGCTTAAAGATGGTAGAGATATAAACCACGGTAAAATATTGAAAAGCAACTTTTTTTGAGTGATGTGCACATGCGCATGACACGCACACAAATGACATTTAATTAATTTAGTTTGAACTTTCAACTAATGTAAAGCAGTTTAAGATAAAGGCTCGTTAACTTTAGGTTACCTCAGTAGAGAAGTTTGTAAGCCTCTCATTGGAACGAAGCAATTGCGTCAGAGGATGACCCGTCGACCTATATGTTCTCGCGTGCACTCGTTCCACTGTGTTAACGTGGACAGTAAATAAGCGACAGTTTACACTGCGACATGTGACGACAGTGTGAGGTGTTATACTTTTCTTATTTTTGCACATTTAATTTGTATTAAAAACGTCAGTTCTTGTTAGAAGTAACTGGCTTTGTTAATTTCAAGTTTTTTGTTTTTTCAGAGAAATCATGAATTCTATTAACTGCATTTTATTTCTTGCAAGTTTTGAATTTCACAGTTTGTTTTTATTACTATTATACGCACATTGTTCCATAGTATTTTTCCTGAAGAAAGATGTACAGTTGCTGTTTAAGAATTTATCCTAATTTAGAAAAACAAAATCCGAAGTAGATCAACGCTTGTTTGAATAAAGAAAGTATAAAACTTGCTTTTCATTCAATTTACCTCAAAGCTCGAACCTTAAAAGTGTTATATTTAGTAGTAGTGCTTTTTATTAATGCTAGTGTTGTGTGTGTTGTATTAACAAAACATAAAATACTAGAAGGTTCCTATTGCTAACACTTTTGTTTAAAAGATACCGTTTGTGAATAATAAACATTTGTCTTTGGGTTCTCATTTCAAAAATGGAATATCTTTGGTAGTTATGTATACATAACTTTCTGAACAAATTTTTGTTGCCTAATTAACAATATTTTCAAATTAGCGAAGTAAATATTGAGTAATACCTAAAAACCAAATTAATTTCTTCCTGTAAATAATTAAAAAGTCAAATTATTTAATAAAAATAAATTCAATATCATTCCAGAGAAAATACTTGGCATACAAGACAGTTTTTCATTAATATGTACTTTTAAAAGTTATAAGACAGTGATATAAAAGTTAAAAATACATTTAAAAGTAGGGGGTGCCATGGATTTCAAAATATTGTTTATATCCATTGAAATAAGGTATTTCGCAAACGCGATTGGTGTTCACCAATTTTGATAGAACAGAATAATAAAAAATATCGCTGTGGTCAAGTAGGCAAATAAAAAAGATTTGATAACTGAGACTAATATCTCAAATAGTTTAAGAGACAATTGGAGACAATTAAAAGGAATAAGTGCTGAAAAACTTTGTTCAAACTTTTTGCACTGCAAATTTTCTTTTCTTTATAACCTTTAAAATAAATTGGGGTTGGTGGTGGTAAGGAGCTGAGATGCAAGATTTTGATGATACCACAATTAAAAGTCCTCCTCAAAAAACTAATCTTTGGGGTAGCAAGTTTTCAAATGATCATACTTTATATATTAGAATTTTTTATTTACCGATTCAATCGATCGCCGTTTGATATAGGTAGGGAAAGTCTTACATTGTACCGGGGTGTACTGATGCCTGTTAGATTGCAATCTTGTATTATTTCAGGTTCTTGCACAGCTGTACAGCGGAATAGAAGTTTGTTCCATTTGAAAAGTGAGTCTCTACACATTCTCATTCACGACCAAATTTTCCTGTATATTGTCATGCTAGCATATGTTGTTGTCTTAATCTCGTAATTAACCTTTACCTCTTTGCAGTTATAGCATGCGGCTTACAAGGTACTGTAACAAATACATTCTGATAAATAATAAAACAAAAGTCCCCGCAATGGACCGTCAATTTGTAACCAGCAAAAATTATTAACAATAATACTTAATTAGGCCTCGGCTAAGCGTGAACAATAAGCACGGCTCGTCTCTTTTTAAATTAAAGCAGGTTGTAGATGAATTGTAATGCAAGATTCATAGAGCTATGGAGAAGGGCGCCAGCACAATTGATTTAAACAAATAAAATATTAGCAACAATGCTCCACAATAACGGAGTTATAGATATTAACGTGAATCAGTCTCAATCATGCAAGGACCGAATTCCTTCACTCCATTATTACACCAGAATATCAAACACCAAAAATAATAAAGGAAATAAAATAACTCCAATTATATTATTTATTTATTTACACATAAAAGTTTTTATCCAATCATTGAATTAACAGTAAACTAGAAGGCGTTCAGTTGTTATTTAAATAATCTCTTATTATAGTTAATAATAATAATGTTACAAATACTTAGAAATTCATACTTTGATCGTTATTAAGCTTTTTATTAATTACTTGAAAAATTAAATTCGTAATCTAAAAATTAATTTCTTATTGTATTGTAGATCTTCCTTAAATTGTAACTTTATGAACATTCTAGTAATTCACTATTAAATTTACTATTAAATACGACGAACTAAGTAACGTTTTCACATAAATATTAGATATAAAAAACCCACCTGGTTATTTGTATAAAGTAAATGTGGTCTACAAATGTTATTTTCGTTGACTCGTCGTGTAGATAATCACCAGGTTGTTAGGAATCTTTTGGAACGTTTTGGAGAGCCTTGCAGTTGCCACGAGTAAGTACTCAAAATATTGCGTACGGCAAGACTATTAATACCCTATATTTCATTTCAGAACAATTATATTCGCCATTAACATCAAATGAACAAGTGAAAGCTGACAGTTTTAACAAGGTAAACTTTGCGATTGTTAAGATTCTGACATTCTCTAAAGTTATTTTTTAATTGCCCATTGATTATTGCAGCTTCTCTGAAAATATTTGTCTTATAATTCTCTCTTAAATAACTACTTTCTAACTACAGTGTTGACCGTGGAATTGTTGAAGAATATATTTGAAATTTGCTTTTTTGGAATTAAATTGAAATTTTAAACTGCGCTTTGGTGTTACAACATAACAACTTTTATCAATGTCAAAGTTATGAATTAAAATAAACTTTTATTATTTTGTAATAACATTTTAAAGTTAAAATATCAACAACGATATTTGAACCCCCACATGCATCCCTGAGGTTTATAATTAAAGTACATATTATACACATTGTACACCCGATAAATATTGCAGCTAACAATAGGTTTAATTAACCTTTGTTGCATACACATTATATCAATTTAAATCAATTTAAAGATTAGCGCATTTAAAATCAAAATATCTTATGTCCCATTATAGATTTACAAAAGGTTATATTTTTGGATTGCGGTAAGTAATCTTGTTTTAAACAATACAAACACACATCCACATAGCAATAAGTCATATTATTACAAAAATTTAATAAATGATCAATGTACACAATGATGTAATACAAATAATACAGAGAACAAAATCAGAAATAACATTGCAGACAAGACTGATAATTATAATTAAATTAAAGTTCAAAAGGGATACACTGTGGAGAGTTAAATTTAAAAATAGCCGATACGTCAGTAAAAAATAGAATTGACAAATGATAAAGCTAGCATAAACTATGGATACCATGGTAGACATTGTAATGAACATGAATTATTTGGTATAGTTCAACCAAAACTACAAGAAATGAGTCATCACAAACACGTGGGCGAAAATTTAAAAGCATCTAGAATTACGCTAACGTCACGCTGTAATGATAAACAATAAATGAGCTAGAAAGAATCAGTAGCGGAACAAACCCCTTTTTAATAAAAAATAAATGTAAAATCAGCAATGAAAAGCTGTTGGTTCTAGCGTACGTCACTGAATTCTTAGCAACATGAAACTTGCACTCTTATCTCATCTCACCCAGGGTCGTATTTGCTTATTCAGGCAGGGCCGGCCTAAGCTTTTGCGGGGCCTTCTTCTAAATAAATTATTTAATAAACACATTATTTCATATCACAATAAGATCATAGAGTATCATTATAGTTATTTACGCTGTACGCGAAGCTGTGCATTTTTCTAAGCACGAGAGACGAAGGAGCGAGTGATACATTTGCGCGAATGCGTCGAAGTTGTCTACAAAATACTTAATTAACCAAAATCTGTATTACTGTTTGAATTTCAAAGTAAACATAAAACCAAGTAGGCAATAGCATTTTAGTGTTGCCAATAGATGGCGCTCGCACATTTGTCAGTGGAATTAAAATCGCTTATTAATTCTCTTATTTCTTTTGTAATATCTAATACTCAAATGGGAAAAACGGCATTTTCTAAATTAAATTTTAGAAATAATTAAAGAATTCACCCACCAAACATTTTTTGACCAAATTGGTTCCCAGAAATCATTTTTGGGGCGAACGCCCAAAGGACCCGAAGGAGATCAAAAGTAAAAAGATGCTTAATCTCCATGGAAACAAATCATAATTATATTAAGTTTTTATGATTGCCATTTACAATTACAATTACAATTTATTTGGGTTAGGTTAGGTTGAGAAAAACTCGAATTTGCTTTTGCATAACGTTTTGGTTAGGTAGTTGCGTTTTTGTGGAGGTTAGACTGATAGCAAGCAATTTTGGAGGCTTAGGGCAGTTTGGCCCCAAAAGTGTTGATTCTGAATATGTAAATCATTATTGTGGCGAATGCCCCAAATTTGGGGATCAAAACTAAAAATACTTAATCTCCATGGATATAAATAACAATTATATTAAGTTTCTATGTTTGTCAAATTGTGCAATTTACAGTAACACAATTTAGCTGGATTAGGCTAGGTTTAGTTTAGGTTAGGGTAGGTTAAGATAAGTTAGGTGAAGTTAGGTTAGGTCGAGAAAACTCCAATTGGCTTTTGCATAGCATTTTGGTTAGATACTGGTGTTTTTATGGAGCTTAGGTTGGTAGCAACCAGTTTTGGAGTTGCAAAGTTTTTAATTACGTCATCAAGATTTACGTACGTTAAATGGTAGGAGTTTGCTTGTATTTACGCTTGAAGTAGAGTTCATGTGTGGTGGGTTGGGTGCATTGTAGCTTTGGTGAATCTCTTCAAATTTTGTTCTAAATTATGAGATGAGCAAATCTAGACTTAAAATGACGAAAACATTGAAGAGTTGCTATTACAACAGTTACAATAGCCAAGGATACAACTACCTTACATTCGTTTCTATAAAAAAAACAAATTTAGACTGAAAATGACGAAAACATTGAAGAGTTGCTATTACAACGGTTACAATAGCCAAGGGTACAATTATCTTACATTCGTTTCTATAAAGAAAAACAAATTTAGACTTAAAATGACGAAAACATTGAAGAGTTGCTATTACAACAGTTACAATAGCCAAGGATACAACTACCTTATATTCGTTTCTATCAAAAAAAACTTATAAAGATCTTACATTCTACAAATACATATCTGTAGTAGTACCAAAGCAGATCTGTTATAGCATCCCTTGTATTAGGAGGAAAACAGATAATTACAAATATACAGTGTGTCTAGCATCCAAGCTGCACACCTATATAACACAGTTACATTCGTTTCTATAAAAAAAACAAATTTAGTCTTAAAATGACGAAAACATTGAAGAGTTGCTATTACAACAGTTATAATAGCCAAGGATACAACTACCTGGCATTCGTTTCTATAAAAAAAGAAATTTAGACTTAAAATGACGAAAACATTGAAGAGTTGCTATTACAACAGTTACAATAGCCAAGGATACAACTACCTTACATTCGTTTCTATAAAAAAAAACAAATTTAGACTTAAAATGACGAAAACATTGAAGCGTTGCTATTACAACAGTTACAATAGCCAAGGATACAACTACCTTACATTCGTTTCTAAATTTAGACTTGAAATGACGAAAACTTTGAAGAGTTGCTATTAGAACAGTTACAATAGCCAAGGATACAACTACCTTCATTGTTTAATTAACCTTCGACTGAGCACGTGGGGTCTTGTCGGACCCCACTCTCAGATTTTCTCTAAAATCTTTTGATAGAGAATTTATAGTGACTCTATTTTTTAGAACATCTCTTTTTAGATGTTTATTTATATATCTGTATATTATTCGTACAACAGAATCAAATCAAATTCGACAAAAAAAATACTGAATCCAAAACAAGCACGGATGTGCACTTGGGGTCTGTTGAGGCCCCAGACAAACAGGACTCTCAGTCGTCTGTAGGTGTTCCGTGGTGTTATATTTGAGGTGATTGTTTGTGTTTTATTAGTGCAATACTATGGATGATTATATGTAAGTATAATTTTTACATAAATTTCTGTTAGCTATGTTGTGTTTTCATAAAAGTTGAGATACAAAGATTACATTTTTTTGAGATGTTTGAAATTGTGGGGTTATGGTTAGCAAAATTCTTGTTTCAAATATTTTTCTTCTTTACAGTATTGATGGACGACGATATAGAGTAGATGATGCACAACGAATTTTAGAAGCTATGTTAGATGACGTTCCTAATGATTCCGTAGTAGGTTTGCCTACAGATGATTATGATGAAGTTGCTCAAATTTCGGAAGATGAAGATACTCCGCCGTTATTAGAAAACAATTACGAAAATGATGGAGTCACTGAAGAGGAGATGTAGTAGAAGAAGAAATACTCGAAAACGATGTTATCACAAAAAGTGACACAGATGAAGAAGAAGAAGATCATGACGATGAAGCTGAAGAATATTACCTTGCAAAGAGTGGAATGAAGTGGAATAAAAGTTCAAATAAAAAAGTTCAAACTCTTGCTTGCAACATTGTCAGGGAAAAACCTGGATGTAAAGGCACTCGTCCTGCAACAATAAAAGATTCATTCAAGACATTCATGACTGATGAAATGTTAGACATAATTGTTAGAGAAACTAATAGAGAAGCCAAACGAGTTTACGATGAATGGAACAACTTTCCTGGACAAGAGAAAAATAAAATCTGGAAAGAAATTAACGTCACAGAATTAGAAGCATTTCTTGGCTTACTTATATGTGCAGGGGCTTACCGATCTGGTAGAGAAGATCTGAATGAACTGTGGTCTGAAGAACATGGCCGACCCATCTTTAGAGCCACGATGCCTCTCAAGCGATTCAAAGCGATTATGAGGTTTATACGATTTGATAACAAAAATACAAGGGAAGATCGCAGACTTGAAGATAAATTGGATGCTATTAGAGATATATGGGAAATGTTTATACAGAAAATTTCAAGCTCGTATGTTCCAGGATTTGATATGACTATAGACGAGCAATTAGTTGGTTTTAGAGGACACTGCCCTTTTCGTCAATACATAAAATCAAAACCTGCAAAATATGGAATCAAAATTTTCTGGTTATGTGATTCAGATACAGCGTTTCCTCTGAATGGACAAGTGTATCTAGGAAAAAAAGCTGGACAACCTCGAGAAAAAAACCAGGGTGCAAGAGTTGTAAAAGATCTTGCTAGAAAGTGGATGAACAAAGGTCGAAACATAGTTGCAGACAATTTTTTCTCAAGTATTCCGTTAGCACAAGACCTGCTGTCTGTTAAAACTACATACGTGGGAACTTTGAGAAAAAACAAAACTGAAATCCCAAAAGAAATGCAACCGCATAGGTCAAGAGAGGTGTATTCTTCAATATTCGGCTTCTCAGGTAACATGACACTGGTGTCCTATGTTCCTAAAAAATCAAATGCCGTTGTGTTACTTTCTTCGATGCATCAAGAAGCTAGGGTAAATAATGATGAAGAAAAGAAACCTGAAATAATACTCCACTATAATTCAAAAAAAGGTGCTGTAGACACCTTAGATAAAATGGTGGCAACGTATAGCTGCAAAAGGAATACGAAGAG
This sequence comes from Agrypnus murinus, assembly GCA_929113105.1. NCBI lineage: Eukaryota > Metazoa > Arthropoda > Insecta > Coleoptera > Elateridae > Agrypnus > Agrypnus murinus. The sequence goes on from OV816026.1 coordinate 158,842,419, forward strand.
ATGGCCTTTAGTACTGTTTTTCAACATCCTTGATATTGCCGGTGTGACTGCCATGATAACATGGTTGTTTCACAACCCACATAGTTTCGGAAATAAAAAGCAAAAAAGACGCCTTTTCTTGCTTCAACTGGGTCGCGAATTAGTGGAAGAATATATTCAGCTACGAATAACGAACAGGCGCTGCATCCAAAAAGGTGCAAAAAGTGGTCTTATCGCTTTAAGATACGAAATAAACCCGCACTCCCAACCTCAGACGAGACAAAGAAACTCACGTAAGAGGTGTCTATTATGTCCAAGAAGCAATGACAAGAAAACTAAAATTGAATGTAAAATCTGTGGAATACCAGTCTGTACTGGGCATAGTGAAACGGTAACAACATGCAGTAATTGCAAAGATTATTGAACGATACAAACTGTATTATTTAAAAGTTCATACGTAATATTATTTTTTTTTGTTTATTTAGCAGTTTAAATAAAATAAATATCTTTTGTTACAAACAAAAATTATTTTTTAATAAACTAAATACAATGTTCTAAATTCTGTGATAAATGTTTGATTTATTAAGTAAAAATTCCCCTATAACTTGTTGGGGTCTCCAAAGACCCCAAGTGCTCTTCCGCGATAAAATTTTAACGTGCTCAGTCGAAGGTTAATAATCTTATTGTTGTATCAATACAACAACCGAATTATGAACTTTTTATTTACATTAGGAATGAACAATCACGTATTGCTTAACAATCAACTTTAGTTAATAACTATTTTGTACATACATTGTACAGTTTCCTTATATTCACGCACATTTTTGTGGTTATTTGTCGAAAGAGTTATATTTTTTGGTAAATAAATGAAAAGATACAAAACAATGCTCAGCCAAGGTCAAATCTCAAGTGTTTCAGTTAATTTAGTGTAACAGGAATCTAGTTAAGATATGTTAATAAAATGTGTAGCACATTTTGTTGTGAATGTTTCGGTCCAAAGAGTTAATTATTATTTTCGTTTTTGTAACTATTTATTATGTTTTATAATCACATGAAATACAAGTCAGGTTGTTGAAGAGGCAAATAAATAGTACATGTGCCCATTATTTTTAAATTCTCACAACTTATTATCTCTGTTTTACCCGTGACAATTAAGTAATAAATTATAACTTAATTAATCATAGGTATTTTTAATTAGTTCACAAAAAGTTAATTCTTAAGACTTAATGATAAGTTAATGTTAAAAAACAGTCTGCTATAGAATTATATCATCTCTTGCTAGCTACTTGCACTTAACAATTAAATAGTAGTAATAAGACGAGAATACAGCTCCACCTAGCTATATAGAGCACGTTTTCCCCATAGCAAACCTATTATCCACGGCTATTTCGGTTTGTCTATTTAAACTTGACGTCGTTAAAATTATAAAACTAAATAAAGTGGTATTTTATAATTCATACTTATTTAAATATATGTAAAATGCCTTTAAAATATGGTAGTATCACGCATCAATCTCCATAATTTTCCGGAAGACAAAAATTCTTTTTAAAAACAAATTATTTAATTTCTTGAATATATCGTTATAATTAATGCTTTTATAGTAAGGTATCCCATAAAAAGTTAAATTTATACTATAATACCTTGTAATACTAATTAGTAGCATAAAACTATTAGAAAAATTAGGTGTTTCTGTAAAAATAAACTTAGAACATAATATAAAATGGTTAACTCAAAAGTACACCCAAGCGTAACATCTCTCAAAGTTTCTACAACTACATATGCTAATCAGTAGAGAGATATGCAGAAAAATTAATTTTTTGTCAGTTGAGGGTGAATACCTCATAAATTAAAGCAATAGCAAAGTGAACTTACTAGGATTTATTATTATAGTACTGCAATTAATATGTATGTATTAATATACTGTTACTAATGTATGTATTTAATTAAATTATAACGTGAGAAACTTGTAAAGAATTATATTTTAGAATCAGGGACGTCGGAAGTATTTTCACTTAGAGGGGTGAATTTCGATTTCACAGATAAAATAAACAATAAATGAGAACTGGACATATCGCCGAAAGTGAGTAAATCCCCGAAAGCATAAAACTACCCTGAATAGATCTGAAACATGGCTTCGATGCCAACTCTCAACTTTGTCCAACTCACCGACAGGCTGCTATGATCAAACTACCGAAAGAAACCAAGTCAGCGAAAAACACATGTTGACAAATTGCCGAAGATGGTCAAAACGCCGAAACATATCTGCGAACAAATTGCTGAAAGTGGTCAAAACGCCGAAACTCATCAGTGCACAAATCGCCGAAAGTTTTCAAAACGAAGAAAGGTATAATTGCACAAATGGCCGAACGTAGGCGAAACGCAGAAAAATATAAAACGATAGAAAATATATAGAGTTACATATTTACCAAAACTAATGAAGCAATTTCGAAAACTTGGTGTTTTTTTTTTAATTAAAGTTCCAATATTGGTATGTAACATAATATAGTTTTATAAGGAGCTTTTCATGTTCGGCTATTTGTGCACAAATACCTATCATCGATTTGACCACTTTCGGCGATTTGTTCACAAATGAGTTTCGGTGTTTTGACTGCGTTCGTCGAATTGTGCACAATTACGTTTCGGTGATTTTACCACAGATGAGTTTCGGGAATTTGATAGCGTTCGGTGATTTGTTCGCGATTGTTTCCGAATCTACTCGTCGTTTTATGCTTTCGGCGATTTGTCCACTTTCGGCAAATTATGCCCACAGACCATATATGTTCACAGCCTCTTTCGGCGTTTTGACTAACCTTTGGCAAATTATGTCCACAGACCATTTTTGGCGTTTTGACCAAGATACAGCGTTATAGCTGTTGGACGATATTCCGCAGACTCCAATAAATAACCTCGAGTATTGACAGGAGTGCTCTAGTATACGAAAAAGTTGAAACCATTTTCGAAGAGAGTTGGAATCTCCGCTTTTATGCTTATTAAATTAAAATAATAATTTTAATATTATAATAATTATAATTATTAAATAATAATTATAAATAATTAATATTTAATAATAATTTTATTAGTAAAAACAAATGAATCGCTTAATAATTAAAATAAATACATATATTTTATACTTCCATCCTTGTTTCTAAGGGTGTGACCCTCCCCTGTTTAAAAATAGAGGGGGCATTCCGGCCCCTCTGACCCGTACTTCCGATGCCCCTGTTTAGAATCTATATGGTGCTTTTGTAAAAATATACATACATACGAGTATTCACAAACTCTAATTAAAAGTTCCTTCATAGCATCTAATACCAGCCTTACAGTGATTGAAATATTTGAATAGATCATTTCAAATTTTCCTATTTACTCGAGTCTATTCCTTATCAAGTTTATTTCACAATACTTCTTTGTTTACATACATATATAATCCTATACCCTTTCACCGCATTTCGCAGTGTCGGGGTTACACACAAACTCTTATGGGAGTGCAACGGAGGTAATGGAGCTATTGTAGCAAGTACATTGCTGTCCCTCACGCTTTATCACTCATACAACTGTCATACCTTAACCTAAGGAGCTCAAACACGATAGTACTAAATTTTTAAAATTCAATCGCAACCAAAGTTTGAACCCCTGTGCCTCTGAACGAGAGGTAGGATCTCTACCATTCCACCACGGAGGGCCACGTTGTTTACATCCAAAATTGTTTTACTCATAAGATTAACTTACCTCAATTTTCATTAAATTGACTTTTAACACTTATAGATCTTTTGAAAAAGTAAATGAAACTGAACCGTCCTGTTTCTATTGGCCTCTTATAAAAGTGTAGGTATATTTTTAATTTGATTAAGACATATTAATACGGAATTTCTAGCATTATGATTATTAATTTTTCGGCGTATACTGATTTGTATTTGACTACTCTTAATATTTTTATTTGAAAAAGATTATGGAATTCTACTCATATGTGCATATTGGCAGCTTCGGTTACTCCATTTACAAAGATCATACTTGTTTTTGTAGGTAGATTATTAATTTTTAATTCAAACATCAAATTTATTAATAATTATGAGTTATTTAGTAATATTCAAATTGAAGCGATATTTCAACTGATAGTTGCTTCACTTTAATCTACGTATTGTTATATTTCCTTTAAAGGCTTTTAGTTATTGCGTTTGTCCTTGCCGCTTTTCATTTACTAAGGGGGTCATTCACGAAAGTCGGTAAGCTCAGGTAATGATTTGTAAATTGCAAATCAAGATAAAGAAATTCACCAACTTACAGTACGCAAATTGCAATCTGTAACCATCGTTACGGATAAACATCCCGCAAACGTCGATAAATGTCATTCTTCAAAATTTGCAATTTTTGCAATCTCTCGATAAGCGCTTGTATTTTGCGGTAGAGTTTGACTTGCTGCAAGTTAACTAAATATATTTTGCAGTTCTTGAAAGTGGTATACTTAACCAGGTAAAATATGTTGAAATTAACTGAAAGATGCAGCAAGTAAAAATTTTGCATTTGTAGATAAAAAATCATGGCTTTTAATGCAGCAATGGCTGTAGATGTGTTTGAGGATTTGGATGATGATACTGACGACGAATTTATTCCACATGCAAGAGAGGATTTCTGTATTCAGAGCATTTCAAATCATGCTTTATATAGAAGTACTCGATTAACACGACCAACATTCCGCTATATTAAACAGCATATTGAAAATAATTTAGTTAGAAGAACTAAACGGTCTAAAGCTTTTACTGTTGATTTGCAATTATATGCTGCTCTGCAGTTTTTGGCTAGTGGTGGATTTCAATGGTTAGTGGGCAATACACTAAATATTTCACAAGCATCAGCAAGTAGAATCATTCGAGATGTAGTAGATTCTCTCTTGGAAGTAGCTGATCATTTTATTAGTTTCCCACGCCGAGAAGAATTTGCCAACATAAAACAACAATTTTATGATATTGGCCAAAACGGAAGATTTAATCGTGGTTTCCCAAATGTGCTTGGTGTTATTGACTGCACACATGTACGCCTTCAAAAGCCACCACTGAATCCGGACTAGTATATTGATAGATTTTTTCACCATAGTATTAATGTACAGCTAGTATGTGGACCTAATCTAAAGATTTTCAACGTTTTGGCTGCGTATCCAGGTGGTAACCATGATGCGTATATATGGCGCAATAGTGCCCTACGAAGAGCCTTGGTAGAAGGAAATTTTCCAGATGGGTGGTTTATAGGTAGGTATTGCTTTTTTAGATGTTAATTAAAAAACAACATGAAACCATGTTAATATTTTTGAATAGGTGACTCAGGCTATCCTCAGGAAAATTGGTTAATGACACCAGTAGCAAACCCCAGAACACCTGCAGAAGAATTATATAATTCCGTCCACATACTAACACGTAATCCAATTGAACGCTGCAATGGGGTCCTAAAATCACGTTTTAGAGCACTTGCAATGTCAGGAGGTGCTCTTATTTATAGCCCAGAAAGAGTGTGCGCCATAACCACTGCATGTTGTGTACTGCACAATATTTGCCTACAACAAGGAGAGCGTATGGATATTGATGACGATGTGCTCCAACTTATAAATCAAGAACAAGCTCAACAACCAATCTACGGTGGTGCTATTGGGGATGCTGCTCGCAATAATTTAATTCGACTTAGATTTAATCCTTAAACGTCTTTTTGTAACATTTTTATATTAAATCAAACTAAACATAAGCAATAACTGTTCAAAAATAATTATTGTAACTCATAATTTTCAAAATATTTCAATTTGCCTGTTGTTTTATTTGCATTTCAATTTTTTTCTTCTTTAATATTAATTTCTCTTCCTCAATTTCCAGTTTCCTTTTCATCATTTTATTGAAAGTTTGAAATTCTTGGTAAATGTTATTTAAATGAACATTTGTGTCTCTTGAAATTTCAATCATACATTTTCGTAACGTCTTTTTTTGTTTTGGTGTTTCGACAGCAATATTGGGGATATTTACAGCACCTCCATCATTTTGTGCAAGAACTTCCTGGAATGGTGATGGTGGTGATATTACAGCATTCTCTTGATCTTCATTGTCACTGTTAATGACATATCGCGAACAATGGGGCTGAGGCTGGGAATTTGGCTGGAAATGGGACTGAAGCTGGAGGGACTTCTCAGGTTTTGGCTGCAGTTCGTGGTTTGTCTGTGATTCTACCTGAACTTGAGGCGAGAGTTTATCAATATCCAAATTTTGTCTTGAGGAAACACCAATATCCACACCTCCTTTAATACGTATTTAAAGAAGACATTTTCAATTTAGACCAACTAGTCATCAAAATAATAATCCATTACCTTCGATACTTTCTTTTCCGATAAAGAAACAAAGGAGTTCCTCCGATGACGAAAATTTAGCAGCATGGTTTTGCCCACCTCCCGTTCTTTTTGCCTCCCTATGTAATTTATTTGCCTTCTGTTTAGTGCGGGTTTTTAAATCGGAGAACTTACTTTTCAGATCTTTTACAGAACGAATAACAGGTGAAACGGCATTAACTTTTTCAGCTACAGCTGACCAAGCGCGATCTCTTGCTGCCTGTGTAAAATTTGGCCCTTTAAGTTCACCGAACAGGTATTTTCTCCGCGCTTCCACCTCCACAGTAAGCACCTCCACCTCGGTATATGTAAAATTCGTACTTCTCGTCCGTTTTTGGCCATCACTTTTCACTCCTTTACCCATTTTTATTTTAAAATTAAATAAACGTTAAATTATTTGTATGAATTTACAACTTGTTTATCTGTTGCTATGGTGTTAGTCGCATCATTATTGTAGGGTTCGATAAGTTGTCGGTATGTTGCATGTTTTTAGTGAATTAGATTGCAGACCACTCGTTACAAGTTTGCAAGGAATTTGCAATTTACAATGCCGATAAGATTTTGCAGATACGTGTTCGTGAATGACCCCCTAATCAATTAATAATTACCCAGCTTATAAATGTTTGATCTGCCCTATTACAGAAGCCAGCACGTATGCAGCTGATTGTGCAATTGGTTGTTACTCTAAAATATAATTTGCTACTTTGATGAATATATTAGTTGAACTTTACATAATTTAAATTAAATACAACAATTTCTGTTAAAGAGCTAAAAATGAGACTTGAAAGGCTTCGCAGTTTGAGCGAGGTTTAGCAAATACATTCGGTACATGAAGCTTTGAAAAATTTAGATTTCTAAAATAAAAATAGATTTCTAAATTCAAAGTTAAGTACTTGTATTGTATTGAAAATACAAATCCCTGCAACTTCGACTTTAGAACTTTAACAGTTGCAGTTTTACAAACTAGTGTCATATCTGGAACTCACGTATCTATGAATTGAATGACTTTGAAACTTCAGATGTTAAGATGGAAACTATAAATTTCTAAGTTGTAATCCAATGAGATTCCCAGTTGGCTGTTATCATTATCGAATATTTTCTATAAAAAGTATGATAAGTCACGGCCGTAAATCTAAAAGATCGATAGATAGAAATCTTTAAGATCATATCATACTTACCTCTATTACCTTCCACTTGTTTTTTTATAAATAAACAATAGCATTTATAGACAAACTTGTAAACAAAAATTATGTTGGCGTAGAACTATGCCTCCGTAGAACTCCGCGGGGTTAGTAGTATGTCCATATGTAACAAAATAGGCGCCGAACAGTAATCGCCTTTACGTATTCGTAAACACCACGGAGTCGAATTCGCCTACTGCTCAACACATCATGCGGGCGACGCTTCCTTCGCTATCCGTACACGGAGGAAATAATACAATATTGCTAGGTGTGCTGTGGCGTTTGACTTGCCTTACCTCGGCAACCGTAGGTGCAACACGATTGCCGTGGTATGGTTTTAATCGCTTTCAGCGAGATCTATTCAAATACACGAACATTTATACACAGTAGTTTAAACTGAACATTTTAGAAACTGACATTTTATGAACTGGCCAGCACTTTTGAAAATATCACCATTTATCTAGACAACTTTGAATAAAAACCGGTTATGCTTGGTATGGTTTTAAAGCTATCGACGAGATCTAATTAAATGTATAAAGAAAATATGGCAGTAGTTTAAACACAGATTTTTTTAGTTTTGTTCACTTGGATGGGTTAACATTATGGGTTTATTTCATACTGTCTATCTATCTATCTAATTTCTTTATTTTAAAACAGAGAATTATAATTGTTCAGAAAAGAAAACAAATTACTTAAAGAAAATTTAAAAATAAAAAAATGAATTAAATATATAATCATTTTATTTTTATTATTTTGAAATTTCTCAGTTCTGGTATTTATAAGTTAAATTTAGTTTGACTAGAAGTCAGAATTTTATTATCATAGCATCAAAGATTTAGACAATTTATCAAAGACAAGCTTTAGAGAAATTTTCCATCTTTATTAATTATAAACACGTTCAATTCGCAAAATTATAGCTAGCTTTGATTGATCTAGGAAATTTATTAACCAATGCAATTTGGTGTTTCCATTTAAATAATTCTAGTTTATTATTATTAATAAAATCTTGGGTGATGAAAATTGTAAACAGGTTGGAATTTATTTATAGATGTTCAATAAATTTTCCAAATAATTCTTAATCACAGTAATGTCAAATAAATTAAATTTTGATTCGCAAGGGGAAACGCTTTTATTTTTCAAACATTTTTATATCACTTTTAATTATGATTTTAATTGAAGTTTTTGCTTAACCTACTTATTATTATTATTTTTACAACCTTACTTTATTAACTAAATTTTTAGCACCACTTTTTCAAATTTTGAGCAGCAAAAAAACGTTTTCTCCTTTTGATGATTTACAGCTACTGGATTGTTTTTGCGAGCAACTTAAATTTATACAAATTAACAAAACATTTGAATTTTCCAAAAACACAACACTTTTGACTTATTAAATAAATTTAACCAAAATTAAGTATTATTACAAAATTTATAATGAAATCCAAAATAAATGAATAGATAGAAAGAAAGCCCCTTCTGCCTGATTACAAAAATATATAACACTCCAGGATTATACTGCATATTAATCTCACATTGGAATGTCAACGAGAAACTTCACAACCTTAATACTAATTAACATAATTTGATTAAACACTATTGCAAGCTGCTTTAGCCTATTAAAACACCGACATTACATGTTTATCTAACTTTTTATAATACGTTTAGAACAATCATAAACGGTTATGCAACTAAGATCACATAAATCCACTTTACGATTAGGAACGCTGGCCTACGAATATATTTTTAGTAATCTCAACAAAGAAACTCTATCTTAATAAGAGAATCCCACAATAATCATGTGGCCAAGAGGATATTACATGGAATTCTAGCAATACTCAAGCCACAGAGTTAAAATTAAAAGAAAAATTATCATATGTAGGGAACCTTTTGTCATAACAATTAAATTTAATAAATATAAACCATTATTCAAGGCAAGTCGGTTTAATTATGCGCATATACCTTTATAATGTCCCAAAATAAAACAATAATTACCGTTATTGAAGGAAATTCGAATACTACAATCGAATTTGCTTAAAAAAAGTGTATTTGTGTGCAAGTTAATCTTAATTGTAATGTATGTAAGGAAACCCTTTTCAAAATTAATTTTAAAATTTAAGGCTATGTACCCTTCCTAAATCGTAAACACCTTTTATGCATGATATTTACCTAATAAACTTTATTAAACGGATTGTATAGTTTTCATTCTTATTCTCATTTCCCACTATAAGGAAATATGAGAAAAACCTACCTTTACGTATACTATCTGAATTCTAAAACTTACATGGTAACGTCCTATCTCTAAGTGAAGAAACTACAATACAGTTAGTCATTGTCGCAAAATTCAAATCGTTGTAGTGTCTTGTCCAACATACGTATGTATACACCGTGTCCTATTAAGACATAGTCAGACTTTGTCAGTGGTTAGATAACCATTAAAGAAAGAAAATTCCTATATACCATTTTTCTCGTATTTATATACTTTTGGAGAAAAACTGCATTGAAGTTCAGCCTAATGTTTTCAATTGATGGTGGTGTCAATTTCTAAAGATCTTGCATTTATTTCTATTCGTCTTAACAACACTGACCTGCATCAATTATACGTGCTTTTCTGAAAACGTCGGGCAAAATTTTCGAAATTTTCAAGTTCTTTTAATCCAAAAATGTTACTAAGGTTTTATGTTTCTAATGACCAAAGAAGCTTATCCTCAAAGTCCGATCATTAGGCACTGAATCACCGTGTATATTCTAACATACTTCACAGCTTTCATCTAAATCATAAGTTAAGTAAAAATGCTTTTACTTAAGGTGCTGGCTCAATATGTCTTTGTTAATGGTGCATGGCATATATGTAAGTAAGTACTTTGCCACCTATTACAACAGATTCACTCTACTTTTTCTATTTTAAGTATTTTTTGGTTTTTGTTAAAGTCTCAGTTTCAATTATGCCTATCCAATTTTCATTTTTTTCTTAATCTAACTACCTTTTATACGAGTGTATGTAAGTTCAAGCATCTTCAACGACTAGCCATAGCATGGAAATATAGAAGATATTGATCTGGCCATGTATTTTTTATTAATTATAATAATAACGACTTTATTGATTCATCAGTCTACAATGTATCCACGGATGTAAAAATAGAATATACTGAAATTGTAAATTAATTATACTATACAAACAGGTCTACCTTTCGTCTTTTTATTAGTTTAACTAAAAGATAAAATAATAATCAATTCCAGGAATATCAGAAGTGTATAATTCTTGGTATACTAGTTTTTTAATGTGTGATTCATAAATGCTTTGGATATGAGATTTAAAATATAAAGGTATGAACTTTCACTCTTGTTAGTGTTGAATAATTGGATAATTACATTCTATAATAATATTAGAATTTATTTTGCAGCAATTACTGCTATCTGTTGCGGCCATTCCTCATAGAATCATCCAGACTATGCATCATCAATTTTTGCTTTTGTGATGATTTAGATTTAGATATACAGGGTGTTCCGGAAAAACATGCAATGCTTTAAGAGGGTGAAAGATGACCATATAGAGACCCCAAAACTCAACAATAAAATAAAAATTAAAAATACAAAAATTTCGGATTTTTTCGTATTTTTTGCAAGACACGAGTAGACTATGGATTGTTTGTAAGATTTTAACTACGAATTACTGATAAAGCAAACAATGATCTCACATCTGCACTACTAAATTAAAAACTGACCTCCACTACGTACGTATCAATTTACAGAAACAACAGAATTTAATTTCAGCAGCAGTTGCCGGGTGACTGCCTACCTTGATGACTTGATCATTTATTAAGGTCAGTAAATAAAATCTAACCTACGTTCATTGACCTAATTGTGATGTAAATTCCATTGACTGCTTTTTATTTTACAACTGTGATTTTAACAAAATGGGCAAAACTTACCGTTTAGATGCAAACAATCTTTATAACATGTGTTCAAATAGGTCGCCGTTAGTCTGCACACACACAATCGCGCACGACGTATGATAGATTCGTTTATGTTAACAAACATGTCGGCATTTGCACGAATTTGTTCTGCGGCAATTTCAATGCGTGCGCGTAGCTCTTCCTCGGTATCCACTTCTGTCCTGTACACTAATGTTTTAAAATATCCCCAAATACAAAAATCGAGGGGAGTCAAGTCCGTTGATCTTGCAGGCCAGGTGACGGGTCCTGCACGTCCTATCCACCGGTTAGGGTATTCGTTATTCAAAAACTCCCGTACCTGGCGAGCAAAGTGTGGTGGTGCTCCATCATGCATGAACCAAAGCCTGGGCAATTCAGCTAGTGGAAGTCCGTCGAACACTTCATTGTCCAGAAAGTGTAGGTAACAATCACCGGTTGGGGCAAAATAAAAGGTCCTATTACACGGTTCTGATAAATACCCGCCCACACATTTATCGAGAAACGCATCTGGAAATAATGTCTTCGGACAGCAAGAGGATTTTCGTCAGCCCAAATGTGGCTATTGTGTGAATTGAAAATTCCCGCGCGAGTAAAACAGCATTCGTCTGTCCACAGTACATTTTGTGCAAATTGAGGATTTTCCTGATTGCGTTCCAATAGCCATTGGCAAAATTGCACTCGCGGGATATGATCTGCAAGTTCTAATGAGTGTACTTTTTGAAAATGATATGGGTGTAGGGAATTTTCTTTTAAAATACGCCAAACTCGAGTAGAAGGTACACCAGTTTGTGCTGCCAAGGTACGCACGCTAAGAGTGGGATCCTCTTCAACTAACTCTAGAATGTTTTCTTCCTCCGCGACATCTTCGTGGTGTGGATTGCGTCCTCTCCCACCAGCTCTTTTCATAACCGATCCTGTATCGAACTTTCTGTATAGCTTGTACGATCGTACGTGCATTTGGATGACGGCGGTTAGGAAACCGAAGGGCATACTCTCTGGCGATGGCAGCACCATTGCGATGACATTCGCCGTATAAAATAATAAGTTCCGTCCATTCAGCAGGTGTATAGGGTTCTGCCATAATTTAAACAGTAACTAAATACACTTAAATAAACTACTTATCACTAAAACAAACCCTACCTAACGCAAGTTATTAATTTAAAACGTGTATTAATCGAAACTGAAGTTTACCACCACCTAACACAAAGAAAGTTGACGACAAACTGCATACTGCAGTTACAAATCTCAAAGATCTGAGTTAGTAACAGTTATTACAGATGTTCAAAATGAGTGTTATTATTTAGTTAAAAACGTTTTAAAAGCACGTACTGCTATTTGGTGTTGATTACTTTTCGGAGAATTTATATTTATCCCGCTACCTGCTTGGGTTAGTTTATGGTTTTTTTGTCCTCGACCTTTAAAAGTATGTACTAGTAGACACAATTTTCTTTTCATACAGTTTTATCTACTATGTTGCAGTGGCGTGCCTATTATTTTTATAAGGGGGGTTGACATTTCAAAGGGGCATTTCAGGAAATTGTTAGTAAGATGTTACTCTACACATGTTTCTCTATTGTCCTTTAACGGGAAAGGCATCTTTTCCAAAACACCCTGTATAAACATAAATAAAGTACTTTTAATATTGTTATTTAGATTATTGTTCTTAGCAGTTACAGTATAGAAGTAAAAATGCAGTCATTGAAACTACAGTAAACTCTATCTTCAACAGAGACCACGACAATATATTTCTAATCATAATTACTTTTCGATATAATAGAATTGCTCTATTTTAAAATAAATATATAATAAACACTTTCAAACAAACTGAATCACCAGTGAATATGTTCTCTTGAAAGAAAATAAAAGAAAAATCGAATTCAGGAAATCACTAAATAAACAAAAAGGATCAGCAATAAAAAAATATGAAAAGGAAACTGCCCACCATTGGGTAGGTTGTCCAAATGGCATATTTTGGTATTCTCCACATTGCTAGAAAACCTCTACTAGAAGAAATGTACAGAAGTGCAAATATAGTATACGTAATTTCAAAGTCTTTAAGGTTATTGAAGCACTCGTAAATACCTGGGTGGTTCAAAAAGCCTGGACCTTCTTTAAGTCTTCTTGGTCTGAAAAGAGCCAGCTTTGCGTCACGCTATCGTTATTGCCTTCGCACTCATAACGACGAACATATTTACGTCTCCTTTTTTGCAAAATATTTTTGTGGTCCAATATTTCCTAGAAAGTCCTAGGAAGAGTAGAACTTCTTATGAATTAAGATTTATAGCAGAACAAACCACGACTTTGGGTATGTACCGTGTCATCTAGAGAAAATTATCAAAGACTCAACGTTTCGCCCGCAATTTTATGGAACTTCTTCAGAAGAAATTACAAACACAATTACAAAACAGCACAGGAACTGTACATGTGGATTGAGTAAAGTCAATGTTGTTTTTTAATTGTGTTTGCAATTTCACCTGAAGATGCCCCATACAATTGCGGGCGAATCGTTGAGATCTTTGATTGTTTTCTCTAAATGACACTGTCCAAACTAGAAGTCCTTGTATGCTAATTGATTCAGATCGCGGAAGTCTTCGTGTTTATTTAGTTTTATAGTTCATACACGTCTTCACCCTATGATTCTTGTTGTCATGATTGTTATTATTGACATTGTTAAAAAATACGTAGTGAGAATAAAAAAACAATCAAGAAGGAAATCGTAGCGCCTGATTTGACATAATGATATTCAATAACCGTTTCTTCTGCTTTAACGAGTTTTAATCGAATATATTTTCAAATTTTGTTAAAAATACAAGCAACTACTGTAATTGTTCCAACGTAGTTTGACACAGAAATATTAGCCACCTACAGTGATCAAGTAAAGTTAAAAGAAAGGATCTACTCTAACTTGGGAAATGTAGTGCAACTACTTCCGAATCCTCTCTTTAGCAGTTGATGTAATTGACACTCTAGTTCTTCTGTATCTACCACTAAATTTTGTAACGGTATATTTTCTATCGGCCTTAGATATGTGTAATTTTGCATGTATTTTTATTGAAAAATTTAAAGTTCGGTCCTGTAAAACTATATTTTATTTGTAGCTAAAATTTTGTCGCATAAACACATTTACAACGAATATCTTAAAAGATCGTTTTCGAACTTCTATAAATTTAAAGGACGTGGAAGTAATAAATAATATTTTTAGAGCTTTGTTTGTCCACCCGTAGGAACGGTTGCGTTGCTAAAAATTAAAGAACCTTGATAAAATATAAAATGTATTCAAGTCATCTTGCTTTGAAAAAAAACATTTCCGTCTACATTCTGGGAATGCATTAGTGAAAGATCGACTTTTTCTTTGTTTGAAAGGTGACATTTACACGCGTCCACAATTTCAACTAGGCTTCTGCGTATTAAAGTTAAAAAATTGCATGTTTTGCAAGTCTAGTCGGCACATGTTGACGCCGCTGTACCCGCGTTATTTCGATCTCTACTTTTGTTTGTTAGGTCGAAAATCACGCGCGAATGCTAGAAGAAACTTCTTTATTTTATAGAAAAATATAGTTATTTCGCGGTAAAATAGGGGTCGAACTGTTAAGACACTTGCTTCGAAGTGGTGTTGCAGACACGCCACTTTCGATCCAGCTTTGATAAGAGTCAGTCGACTTTGGGTCGATATTATAGAATTTCCGTTTATCTTTAATTTTTTAGAATTAATGCAATTTCTAAATATTGTTCCCGTACAGTTTAGTTGCTATTTGTTGTGAAGTGAATTTTTTGAAGTTGTCTAGTTTTTGATAAATCTTGTTTGAGAAGACTTATTAATATCGTATCGTTAATAATCATCTATGGTTTGTTTTATCGTGATGGACCATTAAGAACATTTACTCCCTTCAGTTCGCGCTTTAAAAATAGTGCAGTTTTGTTATTAAAAATCACGTAGACTGGCCAATAATTTAAATAATAAATTCCCGTTCTATCTGCAGACAAAGACAAATAATTATTATTTTACGGGAGGAATTTAAAAAGTAGCAAGTACTCTCTGGGCTAAATTTGTTTAAGCTTTTAAAAGACATTACCATTATCCTTCGTGAGTAAATTATAAACAATAAATAATAACAGAAACAGGATTGTTTAAACTGTGTTAAACAAAGATTGTTGGTGAAATCATACGAGTGATTGGCTATTTTCAAAATAAAAAGTATTTCTTTGGACCTGCTACCTTCAAACAACAACTTAAAACCATCTAGAATCAACCACGGTTTTTCTAAGAGAGGCTTTTCCAACTTCTAGCTGACCAGTGTAGTTTGCTTTGCAAGGTCAATAAACAAAGGTTTAATTGGATAAGATTTAAGGTACTGTACTTTAAGAAATATTTATTATTGTGAAGTTTTGGTTATGGATTATTTGAAGTGAATTTTATAATTTTCTATAAGAAGAGAGCTCTCTAGTAGTATTTAACTTTAGTTTGTCACTGCTAGTAAAATTCAAATTTATTAACTTTAGTAATATTTAAGTAGACTCAATTCCGTAATAATTTACAGATATTTGTTTGTTAAATTTTTCAAAGGATTTTATATCTAAATAATTTCTTGATCTTAATAAATTTTGAATGATTTATGTTCATTAAAATCTAAATATTTCTTTTATTCTGAATAAATCTTAACTACATTTTTGAATTGTGCTGTGTTCAATGATTCCGGAGTAATTTGATAATTATTTACTGAATGACTAATCTTAAGTTTAATAAAATTATGTTGTTTATGTTTTTTATATATGTGTTTGATTATTTTTATTTTCTTATCATCTAATAAATATGTTTTTCAGTTTATACCAAGGATCTAAACGGAACCATATAATTATGAATGTTTTGTTCAATTTTTATTTTAATTTTTTCTAAACATAACCAAAATCTTTGTTCAAAACCTAGTATATTTAATTCATTTTCTGATTAGTGAATTTAATATCTTTTCTGGATTAATTAAACATCATCATTAAGCTTCATAATCAGATGGCAACCTTTTAGAGTTTTTATTTGAGTTCTAAACCCTTATCTATTCCTTTTCATAAATAAGATAACTGCAGAACCAATACCTGCGACCTGAATACAAAAATTTGTAAGATAGAGCTAAATCTCAAGCCGTGGTAATCTTGAGCTTCTTTGCTAATGTAAGTATAATGTTTATTGTTTTCTATTGTTAATTTTGCCGTACAGAAAAACGTATGTTTCAATTTACAATTCACAGGAGTGAGATAGACCTGGTTAAAATGTAGTTCACTAAGTTACTGATGCATAATACCCTATCCGAAATACTTGTATCCAATAGATGAATAATTCATATTGCAAAAACAGCAGTTTATACGAAAATCAGCGATTTTTAAGACAGCACACTTGATGAATGCAAATGCACAACTTAATATTGACTTACTCTTAAGTTTGTGTTTTCGTACATTTCTCATGGTACCAATTACCGAAAATATATGAAGGTATGTTTGTTGTGTCGTCGGAAATTTCAATTTAGGCGAAATAATTCTTGCTTGAATTAACACACTTAAAAAAATTTTTGTACTCATTTTCTTCTTGCTGCCTTTTGCATACACATACACGCTCGTGCATGAATACACTTACACGGTACACGCACGCACTCATCTACACAAGCAGACATGCACAGTGTTCGTCATAGTACAAGTATACAAGCGTAACAAATTCTCGCATCGAAAATGCTTGTAGGAGAATAACCACATTTGATATAAATATAGACTTATACCCTATTCCATTTCCCAAGTCTCTCTTTCCCACGCCACTCCCTCCAACTCAAAAATCTTTAATTTCGGAAATATATCTCCGACGCTGATTCACGAAATGGTCTCGTTTTTTGCGTTGGATAATATATGAGGGGCAATCCCTTTACACACTTGCCTTGGATTATAATGCCTAGCGTGCTGGACTTTCACCCAAGCGGCCCAAGATCGATTTCCGGTGCCGGCAGATCTGGTTAAGGTTTTCTGCAGTTATCCTTAGCTGTGACACAAATGTGGGATTTGCGCTGTTCCATCTGTAAGTCGGCTGCAGCCGCACGTAGGGCCTACGTAATAATAATAATCGCTCCCTCCCTCCCGCACAAGATTATAGCTTCTGGGGCCTGGTTTCCAGGTTATGGGTTGTAGCAATAATTATTATTAATTATACTTCTTTTATTTTAAGTTCATTTATACATGAGTAACATTTTTATTGCATAGATAATACTGTTATACAGTATACTGCCACATCTCTTTAATTTTACACTGTTTTCGCCCGTATTGAAATTCCAGATGTAATTGTGCTTTCCCTTTTGCTTTTTGAAACAATTTTTAATCATTGTTAAACTACGGGCATGTTTATATACGATCAGGCTATCAAGTACACTTTTTAGCGCTCACAGTAGGTAGTTCTTTACAAGTCCGCGGGTTATAAACTCACCACCGTTACGGATTAGGAAACAAACAACTCAACCTCTTTATTATACCCTTGGTATTGTAACGATAAGTTAGTCAGAAAACACTATTGGATAGTTTTTCCAATTCAGATCTATACGATAATTAATTTAAAGATAGTTTAACTCATCTATTGCATGATGAGGGTATATTAATAATCTTTTAATAAATTTACTACAACATTAAGCTTAATTGGACCTTTATTATAATTTCTGTAGATTGTTAGTTATTTTGGAAAGAACAGAATGACTCCACAGATTACTATTCATGAAAAAGAAAAAAGTTGTAAGTAAATTAGTATTTTAGAGGACATTTTATTATTGAACGATATGCAAATGATAGTTAAATCACAATCAACCTCGAGATATGTAGTACAGCAACAATTAAATATTACTAAGGAACCTATTCTGTAACTGTTGAAAAATGTATTAATAATCATGCAATTATCACGGTACCATATTCTCCTGGCTATGTGATAAAAATGGAAATACTAAAATAAAAAATCGAATACTCCAAGAATACAAGATAGTTACTAGAGGAATAAATAAGTTAAGTTTGTTTATCTTTGCAGAAAAATAAAGAGAAAAATTTTCAATCACAAAATACTATTGTAATAATTTTAAAAACGTTGAATCAAAAGAAGGCATATAGTTTCAACACTTAAATAATCATCTGTACCAATCATACATAATAAATGAATATTCACAAAAGTTTCTTATTTATGATGTCGATTTGGAATATACAGGGAATAAATAGGGCATACGGAATTTCACCGGTAATACGTGTAATAACATTAGTTGAGCCAAAATAAGAAGTCGAAGGTAGTTATCGTCGTTATCGACTCTTACCTGAAGCAATAACTGAAAGTAAAGTATAAACAAAGGGTCATCACGGGTATTAAAAATACGAGGTGCATGTGCGGTATCTAGGAGATATAGTGTCAATATGTTTTTTGTCAATACTACCATAGTAAATCATAATTTCTGCCAAGGTATTATGTACTACAGAATGTATCGTGTATTCACGATACCTAAACAAGAATAGTAAGACATACATAACCATTTTTATCTCAATTTACACTTTAAAACTGATATTTCTCACTCTCACGTTTCGTCCGCCGATTGAAGTCTACCTGAACCCTTCCCGTTTCGTGCGGAGTACAAATGATGGCGTTTAATACTGCTTATTTCGTGCATTGTTTGCATGCTCATATCCGCATTTAAAGCATTAAATGGCTCTTTGAATTCTTTTTATAACTCGAACTTTACTAAAAGGCTTGAGCATTTTTGTAACAGCAAAAGTCATGAAGAAATTTTGTACTTAGATTAGGATAGGTTAAGACAAGCAGTCGAGCTGGAAAAACCACTTGATTACTTAAAAAATTATGAGAAAAATTATTTTTCTGGACTAAATTAATAGTTTTTATTATTACTTTAGATTTTTTTGTATTTGGCGTGAAAAGTATATAAAATACTGAAATGGAAATCAACAATTTGTGTGTGGAAATCGTTGCAAGTATCCGAAGTCAGCAGGTAAATAAATTCTAGATGAACGCATAAAACAACAACTCATTACTACCGAATTTTATTGTCCATCGGGTTTACGGACGAAACGAGAATCACAAACCAGTAAAGTAAGATTTATTTAAAAGTAAAACTTACCTTTTACAATGGTTTAATACAGAATTAAGAACATTAATGATAAAGTGATTATTGGATAGCACTTTGCGTATAATTTTCATGTCTTATAATTATAAATTAAATTTAATAATAAAATAAACGATTGTATGCACTTGTACTGTAACAAGGTGCGTTCCGTATCATCGCCATGGCTGAAACTCCCGGCTACACAATTAAAAACGAGGAAGTAACTACTAATTAGCAGTGGCGGATTTAGGGGGGGGCTATAGCCCAGGGCGGCAAAAACCAGGGGCTGCAAAATTTTGGAAAAATACCAAAAGCACATGTGACAATAATACATACAAAAATAAAAATGTTAACCAATTTAAAAATAAAAACATATTTGAATGGCGTTGTATAAACTTACAAGAAATCACTGGAAGTCTACGGGAGGGGAATGCAAAATGCAGAGGCCAAAAGTACCTAACTTCCTCCATGTCCGAGAAATACGCTCGTACAGATCCGCTACAAACTCAAGCGCGCGTTACCTGGCTAGGTATTCAGCAGACGTGGCAATATTCAAATCAAGGAATTATGGAATACATATCCGCCTAATGGATAAATTAAATATTGTTATACTATATTATATTTTAATTGAGTAATGGCCAGTTTCACAGTTAATCATGATTTAAGTTAATTAGAACTTAATCAAGCTTTGTGAAACCGGCCATAAGTTTTTTAAAAGAACTTTTTAAACTCTTTTTAAACTTAGATTTAATATTAAGTCAAAATTCAATTAAACCATCACGTGACTAATTTCATTGCAAATCACCTACCTAATTTTAAAACATGACCGTGCTCCGATATCTCAGTTTTTGTTCAATTTTTTTTTTGATAGATACATATGAAAAGACATTAAATAAAATTTTCAGATTTTTTGGATGAAAAAATGGCCGAAATAGAAGTTTTTGAAAATTCTGCTATCTGACACTGCATCATCTGACTAAGATTGTCATAACTAGCTTATTTTCAAGTTATCTGACTCATTCAGGTGTCAAATCAAAGCCAGTTTTTGGGTCTTTCAAAGTATATTAGAAACGCGCAAAGACATTGCACAGTAAAATAGTAGCAGGCTCTCAAAGCAAATTTTAGTGTTTTTACAAATTTTAACATTGCTCCAGTGCTACAACTATCATATATTTGAAACATCTCTTATAGAATCATCTTAGCAAATACCTGGTATGGTTAAAAAATAAAAAAGTGTTTTTTGTATTTTTGAAAAAAAAAATTATTTTGAAATAATTTGTCTTCAGGACCTGCTACTTTTCTACTGTGCAAAGTTTGCACGTTTCACAAACTCTGAAAGAGCCAAAAACTAGGTTTAATCTGATACTGGATGAGCCAGATACTCAAAAAATAATGGAGTTATGACAATTTTAGTTATACGATGCGTTGGATGATCTGCAAAAAATCGAAATTTTCGAAAAATAATTTAATATCATTTCATATGCATGAAGAAATTTGAACAAAATCTGAGACTTGAAGCATATGGCTCTAGTTGAGTTTGCATGAAATTAGCCAAGTGTTGGGTTAATGCAACATTTCATTTTCACCAGTTATTCTATTGAAATAAATTAGAACAATCGCATTAAATAGACAGTTACTAAAAACAAGGTTACTTTAAACAATTGCAACTTTTTTTAAAGAGCAATGAGGGAGTTGGATCTTTAAGGGGAGGTTGTTGCTGACTTATGAGGGCAAGGAGAAGAGGGTAGGAAGGGATGGGGGCGGCAAGTTGCCGGTATCCCCTAAGCGGCAGATGTATAAATGTATAAATTGTATGCAACAACAGTCGCACGATTTACAAGCTGTCTGTAGGTTTGTTTCTATTAAAAGCTTTTTCATAGCCCATTTCACAGAAAATGATCCTTGTAGTGAAGTTTAAAAGACTTTGTTAAAAGTGATTGATATACATAATATTCACGCAAGTTCATCAAATAGTCAAATCTGTAGAATGCTTAATTCCTTATCCACAAAGATCAATCAAGGCAAAGGGGCTCTTGAACAGTGCATTGTATCCGTTAGAATGATTACTCTCAAGAGCGTGCTGGGTCAATTCTAGGACCCGGAAAAATATTACCTTAGAGGGTCCCACCACCCCACTTCGGTTAATTTTTTAAAAATAATTCATTTATTTAGATTAATTATTAGATCATCTACTATATGGGATTCATTAGTAACTGTCAGTACAATTTGTACAACTGTCTTACATCTGTCGTACATCTTACGGAAAAAACTTGCAGAGAATGAAGGTTGTTGTGCCCACGAGTCTGGGAGACGAGAAAGCTATAGAGGTTCCATTCACCACAAACTATGATTTAGCAATTGCGAGGGTAAAAGTCTACGCGAGGCACTATCAGCCGGATTATCTGCTGACAGAACGTAATACCCTGACGAATGAAAGCTACTGGGTTAGCCACAAATGTGTTGTAGAATGGGAGTCTCTGGAAGCTCCACTCGGAAATCGGGGCAAACTCAGATTATTCATATCAGAAACTTGCTTGAGTGATTAAAACAGTTTCCAGAAGTCCACCCGTTTTTGGAAGGCAGCACCTTTTTTGGACCTAATTTTACTGGTACTATAAAGTTTAGGAAGTTCCAATTTGAGCAAATCCAGTTATTTATCACTGCCTCAGGAACAGGGTAATCTCAATCTATTTTCGCCATTCATAATTGCTGCATCAATCTTTTTTCAAAGGGAACCACTGGGGTTCAAAAACTTAAAGGATCGTAAATTCGCGCTACTTCCGATAAGATATTTCTTTTTGAGCAAGGGCGGTCTATAGGGTAACACAAGTAGCAAGAAACGTCGGCCATGGGGTCCCAATGAAGACCTTAAACCTTAATAAAGAAAGGTTCTTCTCTGCCAAATTGAAGTCGCAAGAAGTTCCGGATAGTTACTTGTCCACTTTCGCAACTCGAATCCACCAGTTCGCAGAACCTGTATTAACTCCAATTGAAGTTTCTGAGCATGTAACGGTATATTTTTATCAGTCCTGAATAAATTTAGTTTTGTCTACATATTTACTAAAAATCTTAAGTCCAGTTTTACAAATTTACGTTCCTTTTAAAATGTAAACTTGTGTTAGCATTTGGTTTAAACAACCCTATAAAAAAACTATTTTAAAAAGGTTGGTTTCAAATCCTCTTAGAATTATAAAAATCTCTTTGGTTACTCATATAAGCGTTTAAAAAAATAATAACTTGAAGCGTTTGCAGTTTTAAAAAAATCAATACTTGCTTTTGAGTTGCGGTGCTCTGAATTGTTTAGGCCAAAACACGCGACTCGTTTAATGATGTACATGATTTGCACCCTACGAACTATAATAATGCAACCTTCAGCTTTTAAAAAATCAATACTTGCCTTGAAGTGAGACCCCGCTATTGGTTGAAGTCGATTTGCATCTGGTAATGTATTCCTACGCAGAAAAAGAATCATGAGTATATAATAATCTACCTTCAGTATTTAAAAGAAGTCAAGACACTTCCGTTCAGTTGCCGGTCCGATACACTTCAGTTTCGATCTTTATAGAATATAGTTGCAAGAGTCCAGCTAAGGTTTTTGTGCGGCGTGCCTCGTGCCTCAGCGGGGTATAATTTATTCCCGTTAAGTGAATTTAGTAATTTTCCGTTTGAGTATGTTGTGATTACCGTTCGATTTGTTTCTTATAAAACAATAAATTAACTATTTAAAGTGCCGTTTAGTTTTTCGAGTTGTTCGAATAAAAATACAGTTTTACAGTACCGCTTAAATAAAGTTATTTTGTGATTCGTCATTTATTGAAGAATAGTTTAGTTGCCGGACATTTTGTCATTAGAATTCAGTGTTAATTCCCATGTATAAGAAAAGGGGATTTTCATACCGATATACCGATCTTTTTGAATTAATGAAAATATAACAAATAAAGAATATGTATTTGTTATATAATAATTTCAACAATTATTTTGAGCAACATTCAAGTGATTTCGAGTACCGTTCCAGTCAGAAGAATAATAAAGAATTTACTATCAATTGCAAGCAATTATGTTAAAGTTTGATGAATCTCGCTAATAATGTTCAGTTCAAAATCCAGAAGACTTCTTCCCGCATCGTTGTAGCTCAGCAGTTTGTTATTATAGCTTTGTTTAAAGTTTTTATGGTGTTTTGATTGTCAAGAGTTCGTATCAACTGGTGAAAGGAATTTTGGTTTGAACACTAATTTGGACGATGAAAAACTGTTAAGGTATCGAATTTTATTAATAATGTATTGTTTAGGTAATATTTAATCATTTGGGATCCCGGAAATTTTATTCATTTTTTTGGAATAATAATAATATAACTTCTTTGATGTGTTTTGTATGTACCATTTTCTTTTGTTTTTAATATACAGATTTCAAATTTAATTGAGTACTTGACATAGTTTGGCTAAACGGACTGCTGATGTTTTTTGTTTCTTTGGCTAATCAAAACCTTTTATTGTTTGATTAATGTTTTAATTAAATTAACGTCAAAATTAATAAGGTTAGTTCCTTAGCTGATAACCTTCACTTTTTCCAAATCTTATTCATGTTTTATGAAAAACATCCTCAGCTTTGGTGGCGCCCAACATATTATTATTTATTCCTGAATCCATTATTTAATTAGAAGCTTTTATGGCTAACACCTGCGACCTGAAATTTAAATTTGTAAGAAAGTGCTAAATCTCAAGCCGGCAATTCTGAGCATTTTGATATACAGTAAGTATCGTAATTTATGTCTTAAATTTAGTTTATGTAATGTGAATTCTTCGTTTGAAGGTTTAAGCTTTGTTTATTATTGTTTGTTTTCTCGTGTAGAAAAACCTTTGTTTCAATTGGCGCCCAACGTGTGGCATTTTATTGTTGTTCTCTCGTGCAGAAAAAAACTTTGTTTCAAGCAGAACCTACAATAGTATATTAAAGTATTAGTTTTATAAGGCACGTTTTTTTCTAAAGTTTTCTAAAGAGGACAAGTGCGCTAAAACGTCTTATGAGACGAATACTTTATACTATTTTTTCTATTTGCGGTATTTCATTATTAAATAATTAAAAAAATACTTAGTTTTAAATAAAATTTGTTAGGGAAATTTTGGTAAGTAGCATGACAGTTGGCAACACTAGAAATTATGCAATTGTTTTTCTTACATAACCTCGTTAACTTTAGGTAATCCGCGCGACGTAAAAATTCCTTCTTGTCTGATACAAACAAAGCCCGCTGCTAACAGCAGGACCTCGATAAATAAAATTTGTTAGGGAAATTTTGGTAAGTAGCATGACAGTTGGCAACACTAGAAATTATGCAATTGTTTTTTTTACATAACCTCGTTAACTTTAGGTAATCCGCGCGACGTAGAAATTTTTTCTTGTCTGGTACAAACAAAGCCCGCTGCTAACAGCAGGACCTCGATCAAATTTGCCAGGTGTATTATATGTAATACATAATTGCTACTTAATGAATTAAAAAATTTGATGAAATAAGAATAATTATACTTCATTTCATATAATAAATGCCTTATATGTTAAAGAAATTAATGAGGTATAAGTGCAATAGTATTTTCGGTAAAGAATGATTTTTGTTAACAGAAATAATTATTCATTGGATCTTTTTGATATTATAAGGTAAAGATATATAATTTAATGAAACTGAATTACATTGTTACGTTACGTTTCATTAGAACACGCAAAATGCGTGTCCTAATGACTTCATTAGGACACGCAAATATAAAAAATCATATACGCAAATTACTTTATCAATATTAATATGATCACGCAATGTATCCGCAACATTATGACACGTGGATTCTTCTAATTTAGCTAGTTCTTGAATGGTACGCAAGGCTAAAAACGGGGAAAAAGATTAGAGTAAATCGTTGCTATTCGTAGGGTGTGGTTATGTTGAACAGCGGCGAGGTATATTGTTTCTACTTAAATATAATTTAATTTATGAAAGCCTAAATTCAGCGGTGTCGTAAGGCCCTTCGAGGCAACTTTATAAAGGCACACCGGGAAACTCCCGGTATCACGATGGGCCAGCACGCGCCTGATTACTCTTGTTTTTCGAATTTCGTAAATTATGACAAAAATAATACAATTATTTTAACAACTTTGTAGTTTCTATAAGTATGAAACATTATAACATAACCTTTAGATATCTAGATCAGATCTATATCCAATCATATCAAAACTTTTGGAAACTGTTGTCTCTATGACTATTGTAACAAGGACAATGATTGTCTTGTCTGCTTGATGACGTTTATGTATATCGGTCAACCCGAAGAGAGTACTCCTCACAAGTCCAAAGATATCAAGAATTTTGGGCGGTGTCGGCTTGGCAACCTTTAATGTGTAACCAAAAATGAATGATGATTTCTTAGTCCGTTTGCTTCCTCTAGCAGCTTTGATACCTAGTTTCGGCAATTTGTAATAAAAGAATCAATTTAAAGATTCAGAAATTTCCCGTATATTTATTGTTAGCCATTGCTATTCTGTTTCGACTAAAACCAATTTGTTAGAACTAATAAATAATATACATTTAATTTAAGTTCGAATTTTCTTCTCTATTTAACTTTTGTTCAAGTTCGGTGTAGTACTGGTATAAAAGTTAAATGTAAAGCAAATAGTGCCTGTTTAAAAATAAATAATAACATTGTAAAGGAATATCAAATTCTATTTCTTTGCTAGAACAAACATACATTAGATAAATACTCATCTTCTCAGTTTCTTATTACAACAAAAATGATTTTGTAATGTTTGTTATCTTTTATTTTCCTACAAACGTTCAGAAAATGTTCACAGAAATAACAACCTTTCTTTTCTTCAAAACGAACATCTTGAAAGTCGAATTCTATATAGAGATACATTAAAAAAGAAGACAGTTTGGAATGCGTTTCTCAATTTTCTTTTACCAATAGGAACCATTCCGGTAAATTATTTATCTGTCAGGTTGATAGGGAGGACAAGCAGCTGATGGAAGCAGGTGAATACAGTTTGGTCCTTTCGAAATACCTGAAACAGCAAACGTCGCCTTTTCTACATCCACACACAGCCATGTGCATACAACAGACAAGTGGCCAAGGTGCTAATTTTGGTAATTCATGCTATTTACAGCCTTCAGTCACGCTTTGCACCTTTTTTCCGACATTTTTTGTCGGCGCTGTTATTACGCAAAATATTCTTAAAAAGGAAAAAAAAACTCGATGAATTTTAATTAACAAATATATATCGGACTCAATGATGCTTAATTTCGTCACGGGAGCTAACTGAAAGAGTTGATTTCAGCCTTCGAGGTGAAGCAGGTGGTTTTTAAAACAGTAGGCCGTGGTGGCACGTGGCGCGCCTGGCCGCCTGCGATCAGACATTAGCATATCAATTAATGGACCAGCTGTGACAGCCTCCTTAAGCTAAACTAGTCCCCGTGTTTACATCAATTACGACCAACTTAGTTACGTACAAGTTACAATTTTGAATTTTGATGGCTATTTTAGAGGAAGAGGAAATTGTAGTAGGCTTAAATTGGTTTTAGTGATTAATTTGAGTTTGAAAATTAAAAGCTAATTTGTATTGCTTAAAGTAGTAATTATTTCTTTTAATTAATTTAAAACTCATCAAATAAAACTCCAAAAATAGTATTTATTGTCTGAACCGGAACATTTAAGAACACCATTTAATTACGCTGCGTTATCTCGAAAATCAAGAAAACGCATTTATTTTCCAAGCGATAATTACATTTAAATGCGTAAGAGAGTAATTGCGCGTAACTGGGTTAACCAAAATTACTCATATTGTTTGTTCTACAAAAAAAAGGATTTTGTAACTTATAATGGTAGTTAAAACAGATACAATAACCTTAATAGTTTTTTCTATGTAGGTGATTGCTTTTTAGGGCGCCAAGATTATGTTCTAAACTAAAAATGATTATGATTCAAAGTAAAAAATCTAGTACAAATGAAAAAAGAGGTCGATTTTACGTTTAAATGTTTATGAGTTGGTGACTATAAGAAATTATTTTAGATAATGTGAACAAAATAAGTTTAAGTTTGATAATAGTTGATAAACAGAGCAAGGACAAGTTTAACGATGGAAGATGATGATGATGAGCTAGGTCATGAAAATTTGTAAATTTTAAGTGAATCATTTCAAAAAGTATCTTTTATATGGAAAAAACTATTTATTAATCCTTACTAGGAGTAAATGAATTTGAAGGAGTTTTTGGTTGTAAATGAATATGAAAGCTGATTGAGTGCATGGGCCTTCGTTTTTGAAAATAGTTTTTTTAACACTTACAATTAGTAATGATATGACAAGTCTATTCTGTCGTTAGGGGTCGTCCTTAAATTACATAACGCTTGACGGGAGGAGGGGGGGTTCTTTGATAGCGTTACGTAGTGTTACAAGGGATAGGGGGTATTAAGCTGAGCGTTACGTAACGTAACGTAATTTTTTTTTCAAGAACAAAATATTTAATTATTAAATTGTAAATTGATTTAAAACGATAGTATGAATACTATTTTAACAAATTAAGTATTTTTCTACATTATATTATTCCTGTTATTTCATCATTTCACAAAAACATATTTCAAACTTCGCGGTATTCTAGACGTTCATATTTGTCGAGGTCATAAAATCTCGCAGTTCATAGTTTTTAAAATTATTATTGAGTGAGGGAGGGGTGGTTTCATCGAAGGGGGTTTCAGAGTAGCGTTACGTGGCGTTACAAGGGAGTAGATGGTGTACTAAATTTCTTTTAAATATGCGTTACGTAATTTAAGGACGACCTCTTAGGTGTCTCGATATATTTTGCTTCCGCTTTCAAGTTGCGAGCCCGGGTTCGAATCTCATCTTGGGATATTTTTTAAAATTCAATTAACAATCTGTAAAATATCTTTTAATCTCAAAATAAAAATTTTCAAGTTGTTAAAATTCATAATTTTTTTATGATTCTCAAAAAATAACAGAAATAACAATGTTTTATGTTTCTCATGTTTTTACTACGCATTCCACCAAAAAATGTAGAAAAGTGCAAAGAATAGCATAACAAATAAACAATACTTCTTGTGTAGAAGAAAATCACAATTTTTACGATAGGTATTAATTTGAAATTAGAAATAACATTATATATTATTTACTATATCTTAGAAATTGTCTATAAAATTTAGAAAATAACACGTTGGATGTTCGCTAACGGTAGAATAGATTTGTGATGCCCTATAAAACTAGTTGTTTGAGACAAAAACTTGTTTTCGAAAACAGAGTCCCATGCGCTCAAGCGGTTTTCATACCCATTTATGACACAACAGGGTAAGGTAACATGTTCAAAGGTAATACAGAAATTAGAAATTGGAAAATATTAAACTCATTATATAGAAACTCAGACAATACTATTTGAACTCTACAAACATTTATCAACATTGAGATGTTATATTCTGAAATGAATAGTATTTAAGAAAGCTCCACGTTCTGGGCAAACAATTAAACTATGAGATGAAATTTCTAAATAAATAAAATAAATGTTTTATTTGATTTTGTCTAGCATTAATAAAAATGAAAATATAACAACCCAAAGCTTTTCCTTTACCCAATAGACTGACTCAGTTTTATATCGTTTGAGCATGAGATGAACAAATAAAAGAAATCTTATTTATTCTTGCACCTGGAAGAAAACAACCTACTAGAAGCCATATTTGGACTGCTGTATTTGGACGAAAAATTTTCTTTGACCCTGTATATAACATTTAATACTTGCATCCACATCAAAATAAAAATAAACATAAACACATATACAAATTAAAAACCACAGATCTTTATTTTTTATTTAAAATTAAATAAAAATTTATCAAAAAGGAAAGAAAAAGTTCCTTAAAAATCATAAAAGGAAAATCTTCCTTTAGTTTGTTTAAATGAAATTTGGGTGGCTGTCAACCCTACATGTGGGTTGTAGCCGTGTTCATTTAAACAGACTAGCATCAAATAAATTAAGTTCAACGAACTAAATTGTTTACAATTGAAATAAATAAACTTTGAAATTGTTGTTAAAACAACAAACATTGTCCACAAAGAACCCTTTTAACTTTGACAAAAATGAAACGAAAATTGTTTTATAAATTTGTTCCCAATGGGTAACAATTTTTATTACGATCAACCTTGTCTATAAGAATTGACACACCAAATGTCAATGCAACCACTTCTTTAAATAAATTGCATTGAGCGCCGTCGGTAATATCAGCATCTATTCAAATCAGCTGTGATCCCAAATCCATACATGTTAATAACGAAATCCATTCCAATTGTAAAATGAAAACAATAAACTTATTTTCTTTGATTGATTGAAATAAATCAATCACCATCCCAAATAATAGTGTTGGAAAGTAACAATAAATCTTCTTTAATTTATATAACAGGTAAGTATCCAATTCCGTATAATAGGCTTATATTTACAATCCGAAAAACATATGATTCTTCATAACCTCACTTTATTTTTAGTTTACGATCATTAGTCGAACATAGATTCACCCTATGACTTTTATCGACTGACTTTGTTAAATTGTCAAAGCCCTTTTATATGTTTTCAAGAAACATTTGAGGACACAACGAAATTATTCAAATAACTTGAACATCACAAAATATCACGACGTCACGAAAACGATCATATGTTTATAATTAACATTAATCTTAATTCTAAAACGACAGAAAGATAGCTGGCAAAAAGACGATTAAATTAACATAAGACAATTATGGCCTAAATTGAAAAATAACAAAGAAAATCAATAAAATCTAATCTCATAAAAACTAAATTACATAGAAAACCCATCACTCTGCAGCTATCCCCGTATATGAAATATGTACATAGTTACACAAGGTACCCCAAACATATGAAGTTTACACAAATTAAATTACATACTAAAATAATTTAACTTAAAAAATCTGTCCATAACGTTTCAGATAACAAGCGACGCTTTTGCAAGTTGCAATTTGCAAGAATAAATAAGAACATAAATGAATTCAAATATGAATTAAACTTGCCCAGAATACAGTACTCCATGTGCTTGCATCCAAACAATAGTACAAAATATCAAAATAAACTCAAATTTGGAAAAAACAAAGAATATCAGCACAGCTGATCTCGATATATTTGACCTCAAATCTTCCACATACAAGATTTAGTAAGTTAATTGTGACATTATAAACATCAAGGTACTGATCTGGTTTAACTATTTCCAGTAAAATATGTACCCAAAACTGATTCAGCTAAATGAAAAAAAGAGAATTCTATTCTGCGTTCAACAATCGTCTAACTCAAATCTAGCAACAAGATAAAACCTTTCAGAAAAATGGAAAAACTATCTTAACATGTAACCTGGGTTACATACAACATGTTTTACTATGAAATAGCATAATTGACTTATTTCTTTTTATAAATTCAAACCCTTTTTGTAAAAATTGAGCTTATGTGTGTATGTGCGTGTGATAAATTTCCTAGTTTTAAAACCTATTCTAACTTGATAATTCTATCTGTAGCCTTCAACTTAAATAAAACTCGTGTCCTAGCATGACTATCTTTCTTTTATTGCAATCTTTACTAAATCTGAGTTTACGTTCAAATCGTAGCCATAAAATGATCTGAAATTATAATTCGTTAAGTAAATTTTCAACCTGATGATTCTATATCATCTCTATATACAAGCAAAATATAGACAATTGAAATAAAGTGCTAGTGTCCACATTGAGTGAATATGTGTCTAACTATACTTCTACTATACAGGTATTCTAGAACAAAAATAAATTAGTTAAGGGGAGATGTTTTCGAATGCATAAATTAACAGTTGCTTATATGTTAATTTGATCTATTTGTTAGTCAACAAAGCAACGTAAAGTATAACACGGGAACAATGACCTCATTTAAAGCACTCAGCTAACGCGTCGTAGTTCTAATGCCGGCCTCGCCTGAAAACTTCTTCGGTTTTAAACACTGATGTGCGATTTTGGATTTTCTCGTTCATATGATTATACTATTTGTGCTCCACTATGCTAAGAATTTGCGAGAATTTTATGAGAGCATTCACGAACGTGTTTGATTATGCTTATACATTTTGCATGTGTATGAAATTTGAGATCGTATAGATTTGATTTAAAACGCAGATAGATAGATCTCTTTAGAGCAGATAGATTTTTATGAGAACGTTCGCCAATGTGTTTGTTTGTACTCGCTAAGAGAACGTTCCTTTGATACGATTTTTTCACGCGCAAACGTTTGTGAATAATCTCATGAGCATTTTCAGAACGTTCTTTCACTTGTGAAACTTAAATTTTCCTTTTGATTTATTGGATGGAAACGCTTTTAGCGGTATATCGTAATTTTAGTGATACATTAATCCATTTGTATTTGGATATTCTTTGGGAGATTTGATACCAGTATTCCTTTTATAAGGTTGTTGA
Source organism: Agrypnus murinus (assembly GCA_929113105.1). Lineage (NCBI taxonomy): Eukaryota > Metazoa > Arthropoda > Insecta > Coleoptera > Elateridae > Agrypnus > Agrypnus murinus. Next base: position 158,874,442 of record OV816026.1, read on the forward strand.
AACACCAACATTGTAAAATGTATTTACTTATTGTGTGGGTTGTTTTCTGTAGGATTCTTTTATAAACCGCTTGACGGACCTCACATCACAAATTTCCATTTCTGCTAGGTCAACTTCCAATTAGGTAGTATACTAAAGTTTTGCGAACTGTGAATTAGTGATTAGTTTGTTTATTGTGGGCCTTTTTTTATTTCGGCCTTTAGTCGCTCTCTACAGTACCCCTCAAACTCCAACCTCTTGTTTTATAAAATAACTTATATTAACATTGAACAAATAATTTAATATTAAAATGTTTTTCCTTGTTTATTGTTAAATTCTAATTAGCTCATGTGAAAAATAAAGAATATTATAATCATTTTTAAAAAGGACGGGGTTCAATTCTCTGCTTAAAAATTCATTTCCACCAATCAACAATATAAAAAAATTTTTTAATATAATTCTCGCCACCAAATAGGCCAAGATTGCAACTTACTTTACAGTTGACCTGATATTTATTAACTATAAAAATATGTAACTTCCAATAATGCAAAGTAACATAAACTCTCCTTTCTTTATACCAAGTTTCAGCTAAATTCGCTTTATCGCTTTATTTCAGTACTAAAACATAACCAACGTTCCAATTCAGTAATGATTGGACAAGTTTCCACTCGTTTTCTCTCTTTGGGCAAATAGCTGAAAATATCTCTCTCACTCGAAATGTTATCAAGCATAGATAAAGCTTGAAATTTTCCAAATGGTGCCTGCAAACTCTTGCAAAAATATGATTTCGAATCTATGTTACAGCACTTCATCTACCATAAATATCTCTGGGATACCTTTATGGTAAATACTTATATTCAGTATTGTTCTTCAGTCTTACAGTAGTTTAGAATTAATAATATATTGTAACGAATGGGAGACCTCTATACACAAGCGGCAGAACATTCCAGAGCGACAGCGTCATACACCCGCGAGAACATTCTGGTACGTTCTCTACACTTCCGTACGCGATCCATATATAAGTGCCAACGCGCGAGGAAGATGAACAGTATTATGCTTGGTGTCCGTGGTGTGAATATGTACGATTAGCATCTCGAAGTACGCTGTTAGTAGAGATGCTGTCTAAGCATTTCGCACCACGGCCGGCGAGGTTGCTCAGTGGTCTATGTGTAGTGTTAACCGGTGAGTCGACTTTTCCTTCCAACAATCAGCCCCTTTCCCTCCTTAAGCCTTGGCACTGCATTTCAAGCAGTTGCTATGAGCCGCGGCAAGGTTTGACGGCATTCCGCCCCCTTTCCTCGGATCGGGGGTAGTGTCCCAGGGTTCCGTCACCATCTTTCTTCCCAAGGCAGTTGCCAGTTACTGAAAGGTAACTTCGCAGGGTTTTTACGCTGGGGACTCGCCGGGGTCCCTCGAATTAGCTGGCAGCTGTCTGTTCTTTTCCTTCCTCCCTATCCCCGGGTGACCGTCCTCTTTCACAGGGGGGCTGCTTAGTGGAAGGTTAAGTCGACTTGATGCTTGGTGCTACACATCCCCCGAAAGCCATATATTTCGGGGGTGGATCTGAAAAGAGCCGGGTTTTGTTGCTTTACTGCAACTACAACGCATCCAACATCTTCGCCGTTATCGATCGACTACATTCCAACGTTGTCGCCCATATCAACATATTGGTATGGCCGATAACATGCAGATGTGACCATGAATGCAGAAATTATCGAAGAATACAACAAGTACGGAGCGATTGTGGTTGTCATTACCAACATTATCATTAATGCTGCTAATAATAACCACAAAGTCACTGCCGTTGCCGGGCTAGTTATTATCAAATTTTGTTTGATAATAATTGGTCTGCCAACGGCTGGCTGAAGAGGCCTCCTTTATAGGCCTAAAACAGCCCCACCCCGCTGCGCGGGGTGATAAAAACAACGTTGAGCAGTCAGAAAGATGATAGTTAGTATTCAACCGGTGAATTGAAATGTGCTTTGAGTAATTAGTTAATAGTCGAATATTAGTCAATAAATAAATGTTGTATTAAAAATAAATAGTCTACTTTAAGTTTGTAAATATCTAGCATTTAAGTTGGTTAAATAGTTTATAATTATAGTGTTTTTAATTAGTGTATGCAAATATCCCTCTTGTGAATAGACGATTAAATAGCATTTTTGGTATTATTTTAAAAAGAACGTTACAATATTATTTAACACCGTAATTATTACATTGTAATATTTTTATAAATTTTCTATTATTACAAAATTATGCTTGTTTACATTTTTATAAACATTTTCTAATCTAAACTTGTTTATAAGTCTCCATAGGAGACGTTTATTGCTAAAATTATCTTAGACTACACCTTAAAATTCATAATTCGTAAAGTCTTGAAAGATAATTGGATTTTCTCACCTCACACACGTAAAAGGTGTTCATTATTATTAAAATATTTTTTTGTATGAGATCAAGTCTTCGTAAAAAACCAAAATGATTTATAACCTTACATTTTAAAATATTTGAGTTGAAGTTAAAATGTGTTTGGAAAACATAACATAAATTTATTCTTTTCAAATCAGTTGCAAATCCTGGATGTGTCAAAATATAAATAAAGAAAACTTAAATTATTAATTATTAACATTTAAATTATTTTAACATAATGTAATAAATTAACATATAAATCTAATGTAAACTTTTATATTTCATGATAGCTATGCATGAATAAAATCACCCTGTGAAAATATCATTACAATATTCATCCTGCATTTTGTGTTAGCTCAGTCCTTGAGCTTCTATTGAGTATTACTGTTTTATTTATTATTGATATACAAGTTGATATTAAGTAATTATTCGCGCTCGCACTAACTCAGCAATTTAATGATTTAATAATTATAATTACAATATTTATGTTGAATAGGTGATAATAGTTGAATAATTACTTAACTAAGTTAGCGAATGATTGTTGCCATGATTGAAATCATCTGTGATATTATACAGCATCGCTGAGGCTCTTGCTTTACTCAAGTTATTTCTTTTCTTAGTTTTCGCAATAAAACATATTGTATCATATTTGTGATTTATTATATATTATGTGTGTTTGAAGTGGTTTTGTTCTTGGCACACGAGTTTCCAGGTATACAAATACATTTTATCGGGAATAGCTTACCACATTAGCAGTCGCAAATGTGTTGAACTTTACAGGTATTGTTGGCATTAGACTCGAAAGCTAATAAGGTCGACTTAATTAACTGCGGTTAATAGTTGTATACCGATTTATCAATTAGCGAACAATCTGTCTTGGGTAACTACACCTTTTCATTATATCAAAAATAGTTCTTCTATATGTATTCCTTCCTATACAAAGTTCACTACTGAACTTTGCTGAAATATTTACTCTATATTTCTTTGCAATAATTTGTAAAAGCTGTTTGTAAGATCCCAAATAAGCTAGATCTATAATAGTAACCACAAGATGTAATTGAAGATGCCAATGACAGTAACATTATTATTCTGGATAAAGAACCGAATACAATAAGAAAATTCCAGCTTTAAAACCATATTCTCGTGAATATGAAGTGAGTTCACTAGGAATGTGAATTAATATTACATACGTAATAATTAAATTGCTGTTACTCCTTAGAATTTATATTCGGATTGGTATTTTCATACTTTGTACAATTTCTTCAATTCCTTCCTTTGCTTTATAAAATTTCCTTATTGATCTATCATTGTAAGTATTAAGAATTGTTTAACTATTCCTTCAAATTCCTAAGTAGCACAATAATGTCGAAGCATATCGATTTAAAACACCTACATAAGATCTGTAATTAGATTATTTGCTACAAATTATACGTCTCCTCTGCAACAGCTTGCAGGTAGTACTTTACATCATTTTATAAGTACCTCCATTATTTCGTATTTGTTTTATTTTTGTACTTTATTTTTGTATTTGTATCGATCTTTTGCCTGGTTGTGTTAAGGCATAATGTATTCATTGAAATTACTGTTCCATTTTAACTTTAGCACATCCTAACCTAACAATTATATCTAAAAAGTAAGTGTTTAAACACATCATCACACCGTTATGTCATAAATTAATTATCGGCTATTAAAACAAAAACCCATCCTAAAATTCTCATTCAATCGGAAATTTTCCCATAAAGTTAGAAAATTAACTTCGACCGCTCAACTCGGTCGTTCCGTATCGTTGAATATTTTATAAAAGGATCCCTTGCATATTAGGGAAAAGCGACTGACGCGTTACATGCTCACCGCCGCTTCTGCTGCTGCATTTACAGAGTTACCAGAGAGAAATTAGTGCATCTAGTGGCATATGGAAGGTGGAGGCAACGGCCTGAGGGGAGGTTTGTTATTTGCGGTTGGTAATTGCTGAAATGAGAGCCGAGTCGAGCCATCTGGGTAGCGGAGGCCCCAGGGCTCTCCGCTATGAAATGGGCGCATCTGAAACCCTCGCTCAAGCACGCAAAACGACAGTCGTGATTAAGGGAATTTTTAGCAAATTCGCCATATTATATTTATTGTATTTTGCAGACTAAATATAGCTTTTTCAGAATCTTACACATAGTAATTGAAATTATGAACCGTGAAATTTAAAAATTTGAAATTGAAAACATTTTTTGAAGAAATTCAAATCGGTTGGTTTTCGTATGTCAAAAAACTTTTATCTCGATTTGGTTTTGGCGTTAAAAGTTATCTTAAGTGAATTATGCCCAGATTATCATGGGAAACCATTTTGAAGACAAAGGCCGCAGAACAGATTCATACAAAGACCTAACAGCTAGAAGTGATGTATTTATCGTTGATCAACAGAAACACATTTCATCTTGTTTATGTTTATACTTCACAAGTTTTCAGAAAAGACAAGAAAGAAAAGGAAAAAAAGGAAAAACTTAGTGAGATAAATGAAAAAACCCTAGAGCTCATGATATACACTGATACCACTACATAAAAAAACAACGTAGCAAATCGGCCAATAAATCAACACCTTATCTTTACACACACTTTAGCGAAGCACAAAAATGTTGATTTATATCGAAGCTGCCGGAGTTAATAAATATATACACGTTACCCCTAAAAGCGATCCGCAAAAACACATACACACACACAGACACACGCAAAAAACCGGGGGCAATTCTGACATATTCCGCCGTGTTCTGTGGCGAGTTAGGGGGGGGGTCGCTCCAGGGGGTTGGGGGCGGTCACACACCGGCCGCAAATCATCGGGCGGAATTCCTAAACGCACCCGCTTCCGGTCGGGCATAAATCCGGGGCCGGATCCGGCAGATTGCCTTCCAGTGTTTTGGGTCACGTGACCCGCGCAACTGCTAGATTACCAGTTTAGTTTTGGTGTATTATAAATAACTAACTGATACCTACGCAATTTAATCCCATCCCGTAATCTCTCATAAAGTTACACTATCTATCTACTTATAAGAGGGGTTCGGCCGGACCGAAACAACTTGCTAGTATAAGGTATGCGTATCAACTTCCCGAAGTTATGATTTAAGGGAGAGCAAACTTTCATCCCTCTCTTTTCTTTTACTAAATTCTCGAAAGTGAACAAACAGAAGATGCGATAAAAAAGTTGTGCCCAACTTTCTTCGGTTTTCTTTCTCTAATCTCCATTATCACATGTCTATTAGAACAAGATAAGAGGGGAAAAACTCTAAATGCATTTAGGAACTGTTTCAATTAAATATAAACAGTGGGGGAGTTTTTCATGTTATCGTTATGTTCTTATCTACTTTATTCTTTCCTTTTTAGGATGCGTTAAGTTTTGCAAAATCAAATAATGCGAACGTGACACCTTATCGTTGGAGCAAATAAACTAACCTAATTAAATCTTAAAACGATTTCATAATATTTTTGTAACTTCAGGTGCGTATTGCATCATTGGGAATTATTTTGTATATTCTAAACTTCCAGAGCTTTTCATTTTGTTGAGCAATATCGCCACACAGGTAGTTTCTTAAATTTTATATCTCTTCGTTAAGCTGTCTAACAATAGAAATACGAGTACTTTATAAATAATGTTTACTGTGTTTATTTTAACTAAAGATGGTACGTGTTTATTCTTTTGTTATACTATAACCTACGTTGCCCCTAGCAAAAGTAGGTTATTTTTGAAAAACTCGCTTCTTCTAGGAAAGTCTTTTGTTTAACATTACATACACATGTACGTATTTTTATCATCACATGTTGAATATTTTATATCTAATTTCTTTTTTAATTTGGATAATAACAGAAACATAAACTTTTCTATTATGAATTATAAAAACTAGCTATTTAGAATAAGGCTACTTTTAATCAAAAAGAAAAGACGTCAAACACAAATTTTTTCATTTTATTTATTTATTTACACATTATTTATTATACTTTATTTTGTATAGACGGTGAGTCACTACCTAATGATGGGACTGAGGATAAGCTTCTCTGGTTCTCGAAGATTTTGCAGGACATTTTCAGAAAAGTATGTATAATTGAAGCAAGTCAATGTTAAGTTAAATATGAATTAATGCAAACTCTTTATAAATTGACACCATCGGTACAAAACGTGATATCTAATAAGGATGCAAACGACGCACATTCCATGTTGGATGTTGTTGAAACAACTTAAAACGTTTTGTTAGGAATAGTGTAGTCAAAACAAATCCGTGAGTTTACCCTGTGTTCTAGTAGGAAATGCAGGCAACAATGACATCATTCTAATATACTAAGCCATTTATTGATATCATTAAGTTTGATTTGTTATTAATATATGTTAATAAATAGATATTAGTTAATTAAGTAAAGACATTTTTAGATAATTTAATCTATCCGTCAATAGGTATTGTTATTTTTTATTTGAATTCTAAAAAGTTCCTTTAGTAAAACCTTTATTCTTTTCTTTTGTTATGCTAGAACGACCATAATAGATGGTAATTTGTTTACATAGAAAATAACTACATAGTATAAAAATAATGCGTAAAAAATAAGTACTGTTACTGTTAAAACTTCAGAGTAAGGGACTAATACAGAAAACAATTGAAAATCATTAAATCAGGACAGCATGACTTGTCAAATAAATCTAATTATTAGTAAGTATTATTTTTATTATAAAAATTATACAGAAAACCAAAATTAAATAGATAGAAACGAAGTCCTAATTTCACTGATTACAAAAATATATATACACTAGAGGTTGAAATGCAATATTAACTCTACCATTCGTCGATGACGATAAACTTCAAATCATTAACACAAATTATAATTAATTACTTCAATCATGATCAGTGCAGGATTTACGTATAAGCTACACAAGCTATAGCTTAGGGCCACCACTTTCTAGAGGGCCCCCAAAAAAAATTGTCCGAGTGAGCAATTGTCGTATACGAGGGGAACACTGATAATATCTAGAATGCATGTTTCTAAAAACGAATGAAATTTGTTTTTAGTTGATAGCTACTTTTTAATGTTTTGCGAGTTGATTGCCGTTTAGTTTGTTTGATTTGCTCTAATAGTTTTTTTATTAACATAATTTAAAGATTGTGTGTTCACCCAAAAATGAATTTGACTAGAGAACATTTCCGGGCTACGATTTTTTACGATTTTAAATCGTCATTAACGCCTAAACAATGTGAAGATCGGCTTAAAAGTGCATTTGGCGAAGAAGCCCCGTGTAAGGCAACAATTTATAATTGGTACAGCGAATTCAAAAGAGACCGATTTTTCTTAGTGATGAATTTCGTGAAGGACGCCCAAGAACTGCTGTTACTGATGAAAATATTGCCGCTGTTCGAGCAATGCTTGAAGAAGATCGACATCTTATGAATTTATTTGGGCGACATTGGGCATTGGTATGAGTCAAATACAAAACATTTTACATCAACAGTAAAAAGTGAGAAAACTTTGTTGTCGATGGATTCCACATAAACTGACTCCCGATCAAAAAGAACAACGCATTGATTGGTGCAGAAATACTGAAAAGATTCCAAGCCGGCATCGGCACTTCAAATGTCTGTTTACCACAAATCTTTGAAAAAGTTCGTAAAAAATGCCCCAAGGGAAAAATAATCTTACATTATGACAACGCATCGTCGCATAAAGCAAAAGTAACAACTGAGTATGTGGCTGCCCTAAAAGTCAGCACCATGGACCCTCCAACGTACAGCCCTGACCCATCACCTTGCGATTTCTTTTTGTTTCCTAAAATTAAAGATAAAATGCGTGGAATCACTTTATCGTCATCAGATGAAGCAGTGGAACATTACAAAAACCTGGTTTCTGGAGTGTCTCAGGAAGAGTGGCATCATTGCTTTAAGGACTGGTTTCATCGAATGCAAAAATGTATTGATGTTAAAGGGGAATATTTTTAAAAACAATAAAATCATTTAAATTTTTTTAAAACTAATCCTTGTGTGATTTTCTAAGAATTTTCAGTGTCGCTCTCGTATACTTAAATATACTGCAGCATTATTTGTCCCAATGCCGCACGTCCGGAACGTCCCATACTAAAGGGCCCCATATCTCAAATAGCTTAGGGCGTTATCAAGTCTAAATCCGGCCCTGATCATGATTATAAGTTGCTTTATCCCATCACCTGCATTATATGTTTAACTAACGTTTTATAATAATTCTAGATCAATTACAACTGATTGTCCAAATAAAATAACATAAAACCAATTTACGGTGATTAAAGCACTTCCAAAGTAGAAACTCGACCTAATTAGGAGAAGTATATAACTGTTAATACACGAATCTCCATCAATACATCAAACCATGGACTTAAAAAATGAAAGAAGGTTATCATTTGTTCATTTCCAGTCAAAAACTATTAACGGAACAGTGAAAACTCAAAAATACTAGCAATTATTTAAGGTGTCAGTTTAATTATGCATACATCTTCATAATAACCCGCTTTATTATATTCTTGATGAAATTATACCAGAATATGAGCTAATACAACATAGACTCATGAAAGTCCTGGTGCATACCTCTCACGTACTAAAACAAGGTACACAGTACTACAGGTAATACAGTATCCTTTACTTAAAATATGTGTATTTGTGTGCATGTTAATATTAATTGTATTAAATTGTTCAAGTAAGGAAACCCATTTCGAAAAGTATTTTTAAAGATTGAGGTTATGTACATTCTCTAAATCGTAAACACCTTCTATGCATAATATTATATACCAATTAAACTTTATTAAAATTGTTTATTGTTTCCAGCCTTATTTTGTGAAACTCCATAATCATGAAATAAATAAAGATTATTAAAAGTTTCACAGTTTTATTAAAATATACCTGACAATATTGTTTCGACAGCTATGCTGTCATTATCAAAGGTAATATAATTATAAACAAACACGTCGCTAAGGTAGATACAAAATAGGTAACTAGATAAAATAATAATAATAATAATAAAAATTAATAATAAAAATCATAATTAAACATCTAATACTTCCAGTAACGGAGAATTACTGAGCTCAAGTTGTTCATTCATTAAAGGTACCCTGAGTTTGTGTTTGTATATCTCAAAGGCTTCTAAAATGTCTAATTTGCGTTTGTTATTACAAAAATGTAGGAATTTAATATTATTTTGAGGAGTCATTGTGTGATTTTGTTCTAAAAGGTGTTTGGCGTAATTCGATTTTTCAGGATGTTTATTTTTGTAATGACGTACGTGTTCTTTATATCTTATGTCAAAATTTCGAAGTGTTTGTCCAATATATACCGAACTACAAAAAGAACAATTTAAAAGGTAAATGCCCGATTTCTACTTATATCTACCTTAGCGACGTGTTTGTTTATAATTATATTACCTTTGATAATGACAGCATAGCTGTCGAAACAATATTGTCAGGTATATTTTAATAAAACTGTAAAACTTTTAATAATCTTTATTTATTAAAATTAATTATATTATTTAGGATGCATCTAAATATCATGACAATATATTAAATTATAAACTGTAACACTTTAGTTGCCTATGTATTTTATTTTTTATGAAAAACACTGTGTATATTATTTTTTAATTTTGTTGGAGTCACACTATAATATGTGGGAAGGAAGTTTTATCGGCAGGTTTTTAGACAGTGGTGGCTCGTAGTTATTTGCAGCGGGTAGGCTGCAAATGCAAACGAATTGGGGTATGGAGCGCCCTTAACCTCCACTAGGACTCACGCCTAGGACCCCCCTTGGGCAAGTTGTAGAAGACACTTTATGCATTTTATTGGCATTATGATAGTTAACTTGTTGTTTGTACTTTAACGACTTTGCAAGAAATTAGTGTTATCTGGAACACGCCTCGTATTTACCTATTCTGGTGCTCTATGACAGTCAATATAATATACACTTCTCTAGAGAAGGGTTAGAGTATAATTCTTGTCAGGAAGGAAATAACGGAAAGGCTTCATTAATCATAGTTCAAATTATATATTAAGTAAAAATTATACATTAAAAACAAACAAGAATAAATTCTCCAAATAATATCCAAAATAAAATTCCAAATCGATAATAACTAAGATAAATTCTGAAAATAATAACTGAAATAAAATTCCATAAAACATAACTAAAGAAATACGTAAATATTATAAATAGTGTTACGACCATACTTAAAATTAGGGTAGTGGGGCCTAGCTAAGGGTGCAAGACTAGTAACCCTCATTAGTAGTTCACCAGTTGAGTTTTAATAAGGCTCTTTTTTAAGACTTGTTTAACTCTGTTCTGATGCCCGGTTAGCATCATGTGTTTTAATTGGTGGATGGATTGTTTGTGAATTTCTGATTTTGTGGCGAATTTCCATCATGAAAAATTAGTTGTTTCTGAACGTGACGGAGACTAGAAACCTCTTCATGTAGCATTTTTAACTGCTTAGTTACTTTATTTAGATTTGTTTTATGGCTCGGGGTGCGCATGATCTGCTACCGCTTTCTTAATTTTCGTTAATATGTTGTAGACAGTTTGTTCGGACCAGCCGGAGGCTTGTTTTATGTGCTTGTTAGATGTTCAGTTGCTTGATTAATTTTTCATATACTTAGATTTAGTAGATTTGCTAAGATGGCGTGAAACGCATCCCAATCCGTATTTTTGTGTAACACGGGTATAGTCTTTCTGTAGATTCGGAAGTACAATGTCAAAACTGGAAAGCGATCTGATGACAGTTCTAGGCATTATTCAATTTCTAAGTAGCTTCGTGCGTTACTATTGGTGACACATACATAAGTCAATTACATCTGGTACTTTGTGTCTGTCAGTAGACCAATAAGTTGACACACTGGTAAAAAGTTGTTGAAGGTTGTTGCTTATCCACGCATTGTAATTTTATAAATATCCTTGTTATTTGAATTGCAACTCAGCTCCATAATAGGGGCAACGATTTTTTTATTTCTCTGTCACTCCAGTCATTCCAGAAATATTTACATGATATTTACTTACGACCTTTGTTTTAATTTAATCTTTTAAAGCCTTCACGTCTGAAGTAGGATGGATGTTATGAATTACTACTCGGAAAGTCTGTTTTTTAGCAGAGAAGTATTAAACTGTGTGTCTCTTCCTCAAGGGCTTCAATTATAACAGAGTAGCTTTCTGAGATGCTTGGTTGGATTTTTACTTGATTATTGTTCAAGCATTTAATTGTATGACTGTTTCTGTGCACATTCATTTAGTAGCTTGGTTAAGGGGTTGATGTTTTTAACGCCTACAACGAAGATTGGTGGTGGTTTGATACCTATTGGAATATATGAGAAACTTTAAACAATATCTAAAAACCGGAATTATTTAGTTAACAGAAACATCAATCAAAATAAAAACCACTGTTTCTAAAATTTAAACTAATCTAAACTTTAAAAATGGGATAACTTTTTTAGGAAACTGATCTTTACAAAAGTTAGATTTTGTCTTTGTCTATCAGTAAATCCTTCTAGGGGGAAAACATGAATTTTCTCTCAAAATCAAATTTAAATTGAATAGGTCTTTTATTTTAATACAAATCTACCAGAATGGATTTAGGTATTTATATTATGACAACCTTGTAAAATAATACATTTTTTCAATACCTGTCTTCGAAAAATCAGGAAGTTCAATGTTTTAGATAAGTTTGTATTTACTAAGAATACAAACCTAGCAACCATAGTTGCTGCTATAAATTGATTGTAAATTGAAGTAAAATGGTAGTCGCAGCAAGATACGTGAAAAACGGGTCTAAATAGGGAAAAGTTCCGTACAAGATGGATCGGAATGCGGTTTTCTGCATTTGCTTCTAAAAATTATTAATCCAAAATTCACCTAGGTGGGAATATGCTGAAATTCGTAGTTGCATCGCTGCAGCCAAAAATGCATTCGAAAAATGCATTTTTTGAGACGCCCTTTGGACGACTTAATAAATTTGTAAAAAAGAGTCGGAATTGGCCCAGAATGGGTGCCCTGGGGTTTTTGAGGTCGCTGATCACGATTATGATGTCCAAATTGCCACCCTGACCACCTGGGGCTCAGGAACGCCGACGAAAGTCATCTCCGTGGAACTCTCACAAAATTCATCCCGGGAAGGAAAAACACTTGGTGCCCGGGGGTTTTTTGGGTCGCTGAATTCAAATATGGCATCAGCGTATACCCCCCAGACACCTGGTGCGCCCCAACCGCGACATGAACGTCATCTCCGTGGAACTCCCGCACAATTCATGCGGGAAAGGAAAAACACTTGGTACCCGGGGGTTTTTTGGGTCGCTGAATTCAAATATGGCATCGGCGAACACCCCCAAACACCTGGTGCGCCCCAACCTGGACATGAAGGTCGTCTCCGAGGCTTTCCAGACACACTCGAAAAAGATGAACCGGAAATCGTTAAGGTGGGTTTTTTCGGTCGCCAAAGCAGAATTTGACGTCGAACAGGATCCCCCGAGCACCTGGTGCACCGCAACCTAGACCTGAAGGTCGTCTCCAGGCTTTCCAAACACACTCGAAAAAGACGAACGAGAAATTGTTAAGGGGGGTTTTTTCGGCCACCAAAGCAGAATTTGACGTCGAAAAGGATTAAAGTTCAATTATGTATCCTGGAAAGAAATAGAGTGAATAGAAAGTCGATTTTTATGTAATTGAGTTTCAGAAACTCTTTATTGATCTCAAATCAAATACAATTCAACCGTAACTTGACCTAACCTGCTTCATTCATAATTTCAACTCGTTACTAAATATCGGATTCTCCATCAAGTGACAAATCGTTAGCCTGTTCATTTTCTTTGTCATCTTTCTTATCTAAGGTCTCTTCCTCTGCCGCAATAATGTCTTCCACTGAATATCGATCGGTATTGCTGCAAGTAGCGCCTTCACAAATTTTACATGCAACATTGCAAGGGAGGCCGTGCTTCCTACAAGTACAGTTCATCAGATTACAATTTCCTGCACATCCATAGAATATTAGTTCCATAATGTTCTTGGGCGCAGGTTTTTCTATCATTCTGACAGGGATCAGTGTGTCGCCTTCCTTTTTCCACCCCCATTCTGTTGCATCCATGGTCACCTGGTCTCCGTGCAGCCATTCTTGAACTTGAAAATAGACCCGCTTTAGATGTTGTTGAATGGCGTCTACTGTGGGAACAATTTTCCCTAAATTAACTTTCCCCTTGACAGCAGCTTTTTTATACATTTGAAACCTGTACTTCTCTAGTAACTGGTCCCATTTTAGCTTGTTCCCATTAGGAACACTTCGCTTCCTGAATGACAGTGGAGCACCATACATTGCCAGGATCAGCTGCGCGCCATTTTCAAAAATTTCTTCGCTTGACAAACCAGCTTTCTTGAATATCGCAGCATGGTCTGCAAGGTCTGGGAAATTCTTGAAGGTCTTGAAAAATTTTTGACGGTTGGGAAAAAAGTGAAAGGCCGCTTGGCAAAGTTTGGAGATGTAGCCGGAGATTATTCTCGTCATTCTTACAGGGCTAGATGAACTTTTTCGGGGGCCCCAGGGGGAGTTACGCATGAATGAATGTATGAAATCATGAGACGCCCCAAAAAGCCCCCTTAACAGTTTTCCGTTCGTCTTTTTCGAGTATATCTGGAGAACCTCGGAGACGACCTTCATGTCCAGGTTGGGGCGCACCAGGTGTCTGGGGGTATTCGCCGATGCCATATTTGTATTCAGCAACCCAAAAAACCCCCGGGCACCAAGTGTCTTTCCTTTCCCGCATGAATTGTGTGGGAGTTCTATGGAGATGACGTTCATGTCCAGGTTGTGGCGCACCAGGTGTCTGGGAGTGTTCGCCGATGCCATATTTGAATTCAGCGACCCAAAAAACCCCCCGGGCACCAAGTGTTTTTGCTTTCCCGCATGAATTCTGTGAGAGTTCCACGGAGATGACGTTCATGTCGCGGTTGGGGCGCACCAGGTGTCTGGGGGGTGTTCGCTGATGCCATATTTGAATTCAGCGACCCAAAAAACCCCCGGGCACCAAGTGTTTTTCCTTCCCGGGATGAATTTTGTGAGAGTTCCACGGAGATGACTTTCGTCGGCGTTCCTGAGCCCCAGGTGGTCAGGGTGGCAATTTGGACATCATAATCGTGATCAGCGACCTCAAAAACCCCAGGGCACCCATTCTGGGCCAATTCCGACTCTTTTTTACAAATTTATTAAGTCGTCCAAAGGGCGTCTCAAAAAATGCATTTTTCGAATGCATTTTTGGCTGCAGCGATGCAACTACGAATTTCAGCATATTCCCACCTAGGTGAATTTTGGATTAATAATTTTTAGAAGCAAATGCTGAAAACCGCATTCCGATCCATCTTGTACGGAACTTTTCCCTATTTAATCCGCAACTTGCTGCGACTATGGAGTCTAAGACGGATTTTGAATATGATTGTTTTCTTTAATGTTTGTGTTATTACCTCTTATTGTTTGTTTGTTTAATTCTCGAAGTAACTGAAAGGGTATTGAACCTCAATTTATCAAACGAAGCATAGATATCAGAGTGCAATAGTAGACTGTCCCCTCCATTATGGGCACGTATAAACCTTTCTATTCTATACATAAACTTATATTTTAAGAATATAAGAAATCTCAGCAATAAGTAGAGTGTTACTTTTCTTTTCACGAACGGACAAGTCCAGGAGTGGGGGGATGGATGAGTAAGTCGAGGAGGTGTTTGCTGAATAACGCGTCCAGGAGTTCGTCTGACAGTGCTAGACTTACTACTTTCAACAGGTCTATATTTTATTTCCCAATTTAAAAAATAAAACAATAATTTTATAACAAGTATTTTTGTTCAAATGACACTGCGCCACTTTCCGTACACTAGCGAACCTAGTTTTTAGAAGGCACTGTATGTAGACGTATAAACTGTACTTAGTTAAGATTTTGGATAACGTAAATAATTGCATATGGCCATATGCTGTAAACCATTTACGAACTTTCCCATTTTCTTATTATGTGCAATTTCTAATCCTTCGCTTTACGGTAACAGCTACACTATCTTTTATATAGAGCAAATAACATCTTCACTGCTGCACGTGATGGAGTATTTAAGCACAATGTATTAAATATATTTTCGAAGGTTTCTTTACTTTATCAAAAGGATGCTACGTTCTGGAATACAGATATTCTGTAAAATATGTTGCATATACTTTTCTCATGTTTTTTACCACAAAGAAATCTTTCAATTTAAATCGTTGATCTTTAACTAACTTAAAAACGATTCATATCAAACATTATATTGGAGTTATGGCAGATATTGGAAACTGTTACTAATTTTGTGATGTTTGGTAGACTATGGGAAGCGACAGGAACGGTCTGCCTCAGGTCCATTTGAACATTACCTGAAGACCTTAGTTTGGTTTCATCAAAATAGAAAAATAATTCAGACCAAACTCTGAGTCTTTTACAACTATCAATGGTAGTTGAATTTAGTACACTAGATGCGGTAATGAAGCAAACAAGGAAACACTTCCAATCAAATGTGATTCGGCATGTTTATCCCTTTAATTCAATTTACTATCGTAGTTTACTTTCATCATTGCCGCGAGGGAAGAAAATATTTTTCCTTGCTAGTGAAAGAAAAGCTTAACGTTTAAAAGCTGAGTTTACCTAAGAAATCTGACAAGGTTTACAAAAGATCTTACAATGGTACAGGTACGGTACCGAAAATATTCAGTATCAGAGTGTACGAGGACGGGAGGTGACGTGGTGCGAATAGATACCAATAGATCGATGCCAGTTTTCGCAAGTCGATTTGGACAATTTAATAAAACTCGCGGGGATTGTCTGCGACGATTTGTGATAATGGACGTTACATAGATTCATTATTACATCCCAGAGAGGAACGAGCAATCGAAAGAGTGGGTTTTTCGTGGTTGTTCGCCTCTAAACAAGGGCTGACATTTTGGACTCTAAATTAGTATCATCTAATTTTATTTTCTACAGAACAAATCGAAATTTTGATCTCATTTCTACCATTAGAGGTGGGGGAGTTCTGATAGCCGTGAACTCTTATTTCCGCTCTTGTCGCTTAGACCTGAGTTTTATAAAAGATGAAAAGATTTGCGTATTCAAATTAAAAAAGGTATAGGTATATCACAGTTCAACATGGTGTAAAAAACAGAACTCGATTTACAGAGTAATCCATCACAATTTTAGTCATATTTAAATCATATGCGTAACATCTCCTCTATACCTAGTTCTATGAGTTATCAGAAACTCAGGTTTGTGACTCTCAACAATGTGTTAATGCACTTGCCTCATTTTTTAACTCGCTTTTATTAAATCAACTAATTTTAATCTTAATGATGATTTGGTAGAAAATGTTAATTCCGTTTCTTTTCCTTGCTATTATTTCTGAAATTGATGTAATTAAATCATTAAAAAAAATCTGAATCAAAAATGTCTTCTGGCCCTGATGAAATTCCATCATTTTAACTAAAAGAAATTGTCCTTTCGTTTTTGCTAAACCTTTAACTACCATATTTAACCTGGGGCCGAGTAGTCAGTGCTTTCCTGATGTCTGGAAAGAGGCTAAGATATGTCCTATATTACAAAAAGGTGACCGGATAACTATAGACCAATCACAATATTGTGTAATTTCAGTAAAGTTTTTGAAATGGTTCTGTATAATGTAATATATTCCCACGTACAGTCTCAGATTATCGACAATCAACACAGATTTGTCAGAGGCAGGTCCACTGTAAGTAATTTGGTTTGTGTTACAAAGTTTAGTGCTCAAACTCTTGACAATATTTCTCAGGTCGATTACTAAAGCTTTTGATAAACTCGATCACGGTATTTTACTGAAAAAGTTACATAATTTTGGACTAATTGATAATTTCGTTCCATCTTAAAATCATACCAATGTAACAGATGTTTACAGGTTCAATACCGTGGTTTCAACTTATGTGAGATCATTGCGGCCTCTGGGGTTTCCTAGGGAACTGTTTTGGGTTCATTATTATTCATTATTTTTATGAATGATATCTGCTGGGGTATTGAATCAGAAATGTTACTATACCCTAATGATTGTAAAGTGTTTCGCAAAATAGATTTGCAAAATATTTGCTTCAAAGGGATCTCTTGCTTTATGGTTTAGTACACACGGTGTTTATCCGATCTGTGGTATAGAACAGGTTATTATAATTAGTAGATTTTAAGTGCAGAGCTTGGAGACTCGTAGACGTTACCTGGACATTGTATTCCTGCATAAATTATTAAAACATATTATTGACCGCCCTTGTCTGTTGGTGCAAATAAATCTGTATGTTCCTAGACTGCCTGTACGTAACGTAATAGTTATTTATGTGTTAAGGGCATAATGAAGCTTTTATGGCCAGAAGCGTTATTACTAGCCCGAGGCGTCAGCCGAGGGCTAGGAAAAGGCTGAAGGGCCCTAAAAGCAAGTTATGCCCGCTATACATTCACTATTTTATGCACAGATTAAGTTATACGAGGGACTCTATTACATTGAGACTTAAATTTGATTGTAGTGTGTGTATAACCTTTTTCCATTTTTCTCTTTCTCAGGTGGTCTTTTCGAGTTGCACACAGCATTACAACAAAATCAGTTTTAGTCTACTTTTTATGTTTCATTTATTGTTTTTGTTATTGATACTTTGATATAACGTGCTTTGTAATATTTTCCCACCCTGTAATAGGTTGCTACTAGCTGTTGGATGGTGTATATAAATAAATAAATAAAAGTTGTTGCTTTAGCCGAGAAAGGTCGTGGTATCAATTCTTTGGGACAGCAAAAGAATATTGCTAATTGACTACCTTCCAAAGGATGAGACTACTTCCGGAAGCTACTGCGCTAATATTCTAGACCGTTTGGTTTAGCCAAAACAAGATCCATTACCACCACGACAATACTCTTGCGCACGCCACGGTATTGCGTTACAAAAACTGGTTGAATTAAGGTTTAAAATGATTGAGCACCCACCTTATTCACCGGATCTGGCACCCCCTAATTACCATCTTTCTTCAAACTAAAAGAAATTGTTGGCTGAAAAGAGATTTCAGTCATATCAAGAAGTCAAAGTGGCAGTAAATAATTAATATTTTTAGTGTCTAGAGAAAAATTTTAATGAAGGAATTAAGAAGCTTGAACATCGTTGAACGAGGTACATCACATTTAGAGGGGATTATGCGGAAAAATAAGATATAGATAGTTTCCGACAAAAATTTTGTTTTCATGTTCATTCGAACTATGTCTCGACCCACCCTCGTAATTATGTATACAGATCGGCCAACTTTTTTTCGAAACGCTGGAATTGCATAAGTTGAAAAGTCAGGGAAATATATTTTTTAACAGAGATGGAAGAACCATCGAATTCTGAGAATGATTACAAAAACTTTCTTGATGCGTGGCTTTCTAGATTTTATATTTAAGTCATAGACGTTATGAGCAGAGCACACCTAGCAATAAAAATAATTGATCCTCCTCCTATTTTTGATGCTCTTAAGAAGAATATATTTCCGTCAGTTTTTAATTTATACAATTCCCACTTTCCGAAAACAGTTAGTTGAACTGTATCTTCCAGCTTGAAAAAAAACAAGAAAACTTTTTTTTATAAAAGTGCAAACCTACCGCATAAAAGAAGTCCACAAAACACATTTATCCAAAATTAGAATTTTATAAGAAATGCTTTGTCGTACTTTATTTTAGACTTGAAGGTATAATTTCAATACCTGTGTATTGAGTTGAATTTGTCTAAACCTTAACTTAGAAACTCGACTTTTAAACGTTGTAGAACTTGTTAGCATTTGATTTTTAGTGTTGAAGGTATTTCCTTCCAAGCTTTTTTTCTATTTAGCTAGGAAGAAGATTTTTCTCACTAGTATCTGCAGTGATAAAAGTAATATAGAACAAAGAATTTATTAAAATAATTTGTTTGAATAACAAATAAATGGTCCATCTTAATAATGATAATAATCAAATAATCATATAACATGTCTGTTAAATTTAATGACATATTTGGGGAGTGGGTGGGGTTTGGGATACCGACATTAATCTAATATTTCCAAGTGTTCCGGTAATTGACACTTGTAGAAAAAATAAATATGTACAACACTTGAAGAAAGACTATTTAGAACGAAGAAAATATAACGTAGTAACATCTAACGAGTGATTATAAACTGTCGACATCTCGGTTGCTGTGAAAAATAGAACGTAGGTGTTTTATATACTATAGTATGAGCAAAAAGTAACTCCATCAAATAACACCAGAATATTATACAAAATAATCAAAGTCCTTAGACAGTGACAGTTGTTATTAATTTGATATAATTTTCTGGTATTATAATACACATGAGTTCAAAATTTTAAAGACACCTTTGATGAAGTTACTTTTTGTTCATACTATATTATGCTATATAACACGCTATACTGACATTGACAATTAATGTAATTTATTTTTTGGTCCTCCGTCCATTTTTAATGACATTGTATGCGTCTACACCGGCTATGAAACAAGGCTATTTCAGGTCTAGACCGGCAAAAAAGTTACTAAAGGTTGGCATTACCGCATTCGGCCATGATGAATCCCCGTTTGGCTGTCAACCGTGTCAACTGTTGTTGACATGCAGAGTTGCAGATGACTGATTAAGCCAATATATTAAAAAAATGAATTAATTGCTACGATTTAACACATTAACAGCCACTACCCGGCCCATTTCTTTTTTATAGGTAAGTATAATTGAAATTATTTGTAAACTAGGTAAGTCAAATAACATTTTTTTTAGGTTAAGGAAAATTACTGTGGCAGTCTCAAGTGCCACGCTTTAATAATGTTACAGATACACAACATAAAACTATTTTAAATAAAAAACAACAACGAAAACTAATAAACTAGATCAATTATTTAAAGTTAAAATTAATTGTGCAGTTTTGCAAGTTCGATAAATTTATGTTTGCAGAGTTACCATCATTAAGTTTCAACTGAACATTCTGAATAGAGGAAGAATTGTCAGTTTGTGCATTGCTCATTACTTCCGTGGTGCTGCAGCTATGCCCTACAGAAGTAGTAGAAGTTGATGGCTGTGGTAAAAAGTTTAATTCATTCTGAGTTCTTCCAACCAATTGATTGGCTGTAGCTATTTTTGCCTTCAAAGACTCTTCAATGTAACCCTCGGCGACTGAAGTGCTTTTCCAGCCCCCATGCCGCTTTAAGGTTGTAATATCAGCACCATGGCCTGCCAACACTGTGGCACTACTTCGGCGAAAACAGTGCCCTGTATATTGTTTTGGATTTTCAAGTTTTAAATAGGTTGCAATTTTGCATGGCATATTGCCGAATGTATGAAGACCCACAGGTTGTTTTCTGCATATATTTTTTGCGTAAAATAAAAATAATCTTTGAATTTCTGTGTCTGGTCTTAAGTGAATGTAATTTCTGATAATTTCAATCCAGGTAGGTTTTGTAATACAGGCACTCCGGGGTTTGTTAGTTTTTGTGTCATTAATGTTTATTACAATAACATCCCCTCGATCTTTGATATCTTCAACTTTTAAATTTACCAGTTCATGCCTTCGACAAGCAGCACTCATACCTATTATTAAAGCTACCTAAAAAAGATGGATTTTTTAAATCAAGAAAAGAATTTAACATAAATGGGAGTACTGACTTTTATCAGGAGATAATCCTCGTTTGGCGCTTCATTTATAAATCTATCGATATCTTCAATTTCTAGAACTTTGGACTTCTTAGGGACGTATTTATCTTTTGATCTTTTTAAAAAGGCAATTAATTTCGAATAATTGGCAATATTAATGTCGTGTTTAATATTTAATGTTGACTTTAACATTGAAAATATTGACCATAGCGTCGAAGATTTCAAGCTTTTTGCTTTCCATTCAAAATACGCCAATAAAACACGTTCGTGAAAATTACCCATCTGGACTGAATTTGCTCCGCACCACTTTACGAACGAGTCGTACTCCTTCCAATATCTACTGGAAGATTTTGATGGTAGTAAATTGTTTATAACTCTGTCGGCTGCTTCAGTAATATGAGCTGGTGTATCCATTGTATTAATTTAAAGAAATTTACAAATTTCACGACGTTCACGACTAATGTCAAAAGTTTGGAACCTACTTGATTTTGAATTCAAAATTTCTGTGTTGTCAACCCAAGGCGACAAAAATTCCCTAGCATGAATAATTAATTTATAATAAATGTAAATAAGTATTTGTCGGCCCAAAAAATAGTGTGTATCATACGCCCAGAAACTGTTTTGCGAGTATTCGGAATTGCGGGCCTTGGCCTACGGCCTCGGCCCGCAAACCTTCCTCACACTCGCAAAAATCCAGTTTCTGGTCTAATGATACAAATAACTATGACGTTCAAAAACTTATTGTCATGGAGTAATAAAACACATACGTTTTAAGTTTCACACCAATCCTAGATATCGAAGATATCCTAGATATAATCATTCATTAGATAGCTCATAATATAGAAACTTTATTTCCATATGTTTTTTTTCAGAGATTATGCTCATCCGTGAGATTTTATTAGAGTAACAAAAGTAAGGCAAAATGTCCTAAAAGCCTTGGAATAATTTCTTTTTTCACGGCCTACTATTCTCACATTCATATCACTTATTTGAAAACTAAAAGGTATTCTTAATTATTCCAAAAAGAATAATATATTCTATACAGAAAAATCTCGTATAAATTGCATTACCTGATGCTTAAACAGTTACTTTCATTAAGTCAACAGATCTAAACGTTAATTCAAAATACGTAAACGTTTTGTTCTATTTACTACTTCGATGGAAGTTACCAGTAGTTAAATTTAACTAAATGATTAATATATCTTTTTTGTTGCAAATAATAAAATCAAACCGAGTATCCAAAAAACAGAAAAATTGCTTTGAAGTCCAATGAGTCAGAAAGAAAGAATTCCTTCATAATTTAAGAGTCATTACGTAAAATTAGAAAATTGACTAAGCTCTTATTTTCGATGTTCTGAGATTAGAACCAAACATTACTTTCATGTCATTTCTTTCCTCATTCCTTGTATCGTTAACTGATTCTTGATGTATTTATTCGTTTTTTCGACAAGATCATTTTTTACTTACATAACTGCAAGCTTCAATAACATACTTTAAATAGTTAACGGACGTAATTACTTCCCACAGACGTTTGAAAAGGAGAACTAACCAGTTATCGTCGTCAGCATATTTCGCGGGGTAAGTTCCTCCCGCTACACGCACCCTATTTTTAAAATCAATGCCAGAGGCTTCTAAAGAATTCTAAGCAGTGACGCATGAAAGTACATGTCAATTTGAAACGATGAGGCCGTTTGTCTTCCCAACATGGCCTATTAATATAGTCCCAACCTCCCTTTGAAATTACCTTTCGGCCCACTGAGCGCCCGTACGAATACGCGGCGGATGACGGTGAACGCGCACCGCGTTTCAAATTTCATGCAATAATAATGAGAATGGTCGCTGTGTGTTTTTTTTTCAAGTTTTTCGTTTACATTTAAATTTTCCGTAATACCGGGGAGAGGCGTTTATTTGCGTGTGTTTGCGTTTTGTCCCATAATTCTAGAGAAGATTTATGGTGCTGAAAAAAAGGTTTTTGAGTGATCGAAAAGGAAAGCGGGGAAAAGGAAGAAAAAATCTCGATGACCCCAGGGCGTGAATTTGAGAGGTAATCTCGGAAAGAAATTGTTTTTTGATGTTTGTCAAATTCGGAAATGTTTCGCGTTCTCTTCTCTAGACCGCTCTCGCCTGGAGGTTTTATGTTAAGTAAAGTCGAATGTCTTTATAAAATTTGAATCTCGTATTTTTTGCTTGTAAGAAAAATCTCTAGTTTCAAATGCGGAGACATAATTTTTTATGTTCCAAACCTTTCTTTTATATTCTTATAAACATGTTGTATGTGAAAAGTTGTATTATCCCCGTTGAGTAGTTTACATATACATACTCGGATCGAAAGTGTTGTGATGTACGTCATCAATCTTATGATGCCATAACTTGCAAAACACCTCATTATTTCTAGACAGTTCTATTAAACCTTAAATAGAAACAGGTATTAATTGGAAAGATATTTGATTAAATCTACAGTAGAACTGCCTAAAGTGACCACCTTTGAGACTGACTCAAAATGGTCAATTTAAGCAGGTGGTCACTTTGTAAAAGTGTGAATTCTTTATACACTAGAATTTGCCCAAAACAACCCACATTCGTTAACATTAGAAATATCCTCTGATTTAAAGCCCTTTGCAAACTCTGTAAAACGAATACGAAAATCACTTACTGTTGTGGGATCAATTTCATTTGCATCACCAACTAAGCTTTCCTGGGAAATGTTGTTTCGTTTCTTAAATAATTCGAGCCAACCCGACGATATTTTAAAATTAGGCAAATTTGACTGCTGAGCAAATTTTATGCTACTATTTCTTTTTCTAAAGGAGTCTAAAGCATCTTCTTCATAGCATTGTTAATATTCTAATTTTCTTTTTTTTTAAATATTATTTACTGTTGTTTTGCTAATACCAAAATGTTGCGCTATATTTCTTTCACTGTGGTTTTCTAAAAACTCTAACACCTTTTGTTTTTCTTGCAAATTTAGTTCTTTATAAACTTTTTTTAAGTCATCTTGATCGCACTAATTAACACGATGGTTTCAATCAACAAATGAAACAAGACTAATTTTAAAACCATCAAAGAGTTACTAATGTGAAAGTTTGCAGGTAATCAATTTCTCAGAAGCAGAAATAACGTCTTAAAACTTGGAAATACCTGAACCCAACTGGTCACTATTAAGAGATTATGATGCATTCTTAGAAATTCTTTGAATGCAATTTACATGTACAGTCATTAGCAAATGTCTTGTCCCGAGTAAGGACGTTGCTGCTTTAAGAATCGAAATACCCCTTATACTGTGTACGAAAGAGACCGAATTAAACAGAGATGGACAACTACCTGGGCAAGATATTTAAATTCTTTAAAGCTTGTTTTGAAAACACGCTTGTAACAACTCTTGTTATTCTTTCTATTCAAAATTTCTTTGACACACTTTATAAAATAGTCCTTTTAAATAGAAGCATCTACTAGTTAAACAAAGTTATATAGCGTGTTTATGTTTCATTCTTTACCTTTAATAAAAAATAACTAAACGAAAATAATAATGAAAACAATCACCAAAAAATAGAGGCTTAGGAGTATTTTAGATAATTAAATAATCTCAGAAATTAATGTAAGAGATAAATAAAAATAAAGTAATAATATAGGCATTTATTTATGTAAATACGTTAAAATTTTAAAAAGTTATTAAATATTCAGTTGTCTTAATAAAGATACTACAAACTAAGCAAAAACTAGAAACATAGATATAGTCAGTACTAAAAATAAAACAGTCACAAAACAAAAATTAAGAAACACCCTTGACAAAGCATAGAACCTTAGATCATATACATATATCATTAATATCTGTTTACCTAAAATTTTTCGAAAATATTTGTGAAAGATTACAGATTTTATAAATCCCGCCTCCTTTTAAGTAGATTAGTCAATGGGTTTAATTTTTCTCTCCAACACATTATTCTGTCAGTTACCCATCTCTCTCTTGCATGTATTACCTGAGTGCAAAAGTTGAACCCTTTTCGCATAAACATTCCACTAACTACTTTCAAGATATAATCCTGTAAATATACCCAAAATGTATTTATTATTAAACTTAATTTATTTGACCGGCAACTACTGGGAATTTCACCTGAAGGTGAATAAACCGGCCCTTAATGTTTAAATATGCCTCGTTTGTATGCCCAATCTGATTCTATTTTGGAAACTCGGGGAATAATTATTAGTTTTGATTATTTATTATTTTTACTAATTTTTGCAATAAAAACTGATTACAGTTGTACTAAAAATTTAGTTTTTTTTGTGTTTACGAACTAATTAAACTTTGTAAATAAACAAATCAAACTCGTAAATAAACTAATAGAGTTTATAATAAAGTAGAAAAAAGTATACGATATTTATTTCTTAAAATAGAAGAAACGATAGTAGAAGTGAAACGGCTGTTTTGTTTTCCAGTAAAATAAGAAACTCACTTGAAAATAGCAGTTTTTATTACTTTATTGTTGTTGTACAAAGCCACTCTAGGTAGGGTAGTAACCTTTAAAACTGGTTAGATTTGCTGTGTTGTTGTAAACAAAAGAAACTATGCACCGAAACGTACGTCGTTTCTTTTACCAGAATTGTTAAATGTGTTGACTGCTCTGGACAAGACATTTGCTAATGACTGTACATGCCTACTTAAACTTTTAGAAGATTAGTTATAACTGTTATCAGTAATCCCTTGGCTAATGGTCACATTACACAAACATTTTTAAACAAATATTTGAGGTAAATGTGGTCAATGGTCACAAAAGAGGAGTGGTCAGTTTATACAGTATAAATTACAGTAAAGTAATATAGTTTTAGCAGGCACTGAAAAAAAGTGGTCAATATGACCAAAGGGTCAGTTTAAACAGGTAGTCAGATTTACAGTTTTTACTGTATATATTTTTTGAATACTACTTGCTTAGCCAGTGCGTGGGTGGTTGGTTTCTAATCCCAATGCTTCCTTTATATACATTTGGTGGAAATTCAATAAAGTCCAAAGAGCCTAAGCACTTGTCTCAACACACGCACACACAAATACACTTTCAAAAGAAGCTTTCGCTACTTAATAAGCTGTTTCTAAAACAAACCTAAAAACGGTAGATCCTTAGTTGGAGCGCAACTACAATATTTCTTTCTAACAAACTATAAGTTTGCATAATTATTAGAACCGGAGATGTATTATGCCACTGAAGAAACGATTCAAGCTTTTAGCTGGAATATATACTGCTTACTGCAATTGATTTTACACAATAAGTGTTACTTTATTTTTTTTCGAAGAATAAATAATTAAAAGCTCGAAGCCAACTCAATAGAATGTCTTGTTGTGCTGAAAGCCATTGAAATAGAATTTTATTACATTCAAGTAGTTTACTACAACCATTAATATTGTACCTGCTTTCTCATTGATTTTCTTAGTTAGTGGGTCATTCAATACTAAATCATCCCATAATATAATTAATTCTCCACCTACTAAACCACTGAGATATTCCTATAAATAAAATATTTCTAAGATATAGAGTAAATCAATTATATTTTATAGATTTTTGAGCAAAATCCTCAGATACGTCAATTTCTATTTCTAAATACCTATGTTTTGACATATCTACTGAATTTATGACGTCTTATATAACAAACTAGTGACGTCATCAATTTTTTCTTAATAGTAGGGAATCGACCTGCCTAAATTCCTCATGGTCGGCCAGATTCGATGACATACTTGTTGTGAAAACTATATTTTATGTAGATTTGGTATGGATTTTTTTAAAAACCATTTTTAGGTAAAATCTTGAAAAATAAAAAACGTGCTACTTTTCGGTTTGCATCGTCATAACTTCGTCGTGGATACAACTAGAAAGTTAATTTTTCTTTAAAATATTCAGTGTTGTAGAATCCAACGCACTACTCAAAATTCAATTTTGAGATGAAAAAACTGAGAATATTACCATTTTATTATACTATTAAGGTGTGTTTTCCGCAACTTTAACTCCAGTCAGTAGTTTTAGGTGAAGTTTTGTGTTATGGTTATTGGTTTTAGTTTTTAAATGGTTTGAACCATTTCTGTGCAAAATTTTGGAAATTATAAAGTGTTAAGTATAACTGTATGCAGGATTATGGTCAAGTTGTTTATGTAAGCTTTAAAAATAATGTCTGATTAATAATGTATAGGTACTTGATCAAAACTTTTTATTGTTTAAAATTAAATATGCTACTGGTTTAAATTTTGTTTGGTTTGGTATCCCGAAATTTAAAATAAATTTTAGTAGGAATGGCTTTTGTGTTTAGGAATCTTTTTTATGAATTGTATTAGTTATAATTTTGATCTTGTATTTTATGTTTTTTGTTTATATAAATTTTTATTCAATATACTTTAATTACAAATTTAATTATCGTTTATATAGGTCGGCCAACAAACTGTTGATGTTTCCTGTATTATCAAAATCCTTTATTATCGAAAATATGCTTTGATAAATTTAATGTCAATCTAAAAACGGAAAGTCTGTTCTCAGACTGGGGCTCTCCCTCCTTTTCATTAGAAATCGATAAAGACACCTTATCCAGTTTGAGTGGCGCCCATCTATCATGTTATTTGTTCCTGTGTTCTATTTTATAATCAGAAGCTTTTGTGATTAATACCCATGACGTCTGAGTAGAATTCGATTTAATAAGATGTCTCTGCCGTAGTAAATAAATCTAGTAACCGAAGTATCAGTAGCGAAAGTTTAAGCATGTTCGTTGAGCAACTTTAAGTAAATACGGACCTGTTCATATTTTAATTAGAGTAATCAAGTATGCTATAATTGGAGCTCCATGTGTGGGACTTTTGTGTTTGACAAAATACCGTAAGCTATAGTAGTAAAGTAGCTAGATTTCCGCACTGACTGCCTATTATTACGGCATGGAATTATTTCCAGGCACTCATTTTCACAGTCTGAGTCGACCTGAAAGATTTAAGTATTTTAAAAAATGCCTTGACATTATGCCAGGACTTTGTACCCGTTGAGCTACTATGCAAGAATATAATTAGGAAAATATAAACAGTTAGGTTCGAGTGAATTAACGAAACCAAATACGCAAAATTACACTGTGGAAATAAAAAAAAGGCGAATTTACCAATGGGCCCGAGTCTAGAGCGGCAATGTTTGGGGGGTGGGGGAATATGTAATAATAGATAATACTATTAATAATATTATTTACATGAGATATTTTATTAAACAGGCCCGAATTACCATTTCATTCTTGTTATTGGAGTTAAAGGCAAAAGTTAATAATGGATAAAGAATGAGTAATAGTTACGATAGCGTTAGGAAATATACAATAGAGCCTAATTTAACCTAACTATAACCGGTTTAATTTTCTAAAACTCCTATAGAATCTATAGTCAACCGGCAAACACTACTGGCGTTTAAATCGGTGTACAAGGAAAGGAAAAATAAAGCCACGCCTTTTACTTTTTCCCGTCATTTAGGTATTTTTCAATCAAACAAATAGATTTTTCAGTTTTTGTTTCAACTTCAAAAAGGTGGAATGACCGCTAATAAACAACAGGCAAGCTAAAGAAGAAATAATACTCCTTATAAAAATTTTTGAGTGACCGAATTAATCGACTCAGATCCCAAACAGCATCTAAGTAGCAGTAACTGAGATCGGGATTTTGATTGAGTAGTTGCTACGTAACTACATAGTTCCATTACTTTTAAGTAGCTTTGAAAGTATGTGGGACGGTATTGCCGCTTAGTATAATTACTTTAAAGTTGTTGCAACTTTAAAGTGGTTTTATGATTGTATTTATTTTATAGTCTTATTTGTGCACTAAAAATTGAAAACTTTTGAAAAACTGTTTATTGCAAGAGATAGACGCCTATTATATAGGCGAGACTATAGTTGGCAAAAAGTCGAAAGAAGGTTTTGGTAAAAAAGTGATTTCGATATCTGCCGATACAGATCAAATTAGTGGAATTACAATATCTGTTGCGCAAGCGGCTACACTACTCTCTAGCTCCAACGAATCTGTTAAACCCAGCGGTGGTTACTACGTATCGTTTGGAAGATCTGTTAGCGAGCGGCAAGTATATTAACCAGATGTTTTGTGGCCACTTACACGAATACAACGTTTGCCGCTCGCTAACAGAACATCCAAAAGGGTACGTAGTACTCGCTGCTCACTGCTAAACGTATGCTGCTTTTATTATAAAGCTTTATACTATATTGCTAATTCCATGCCAAATCACATAATTTAAAAACATAACCGTACTTCGATATCTCAGATTTTGTTCATTTTTTCCTTGCATAGATACACATGAAATAACATTAAATTAATTTTTCAGATTTTTTGAATGAAAAATGGTCGAACTAAAAATTTTGAAAAATTTCGATTTTAATGCAAATGTGTCTGCTACCCGACACTACATCATCTAACTAAAACGGCCATAACTCCCTTATTTCTTGAGTTATCTGGCTCATGCAGGTGTCATATTAAAGCTAGTTTATGGATCTTTTAGAGTATCATCATAAGAATGTTTATCAGCATTCTTCACATTATAGCCTAATATCTGGGTAACTAGAATAGGCCGTATTTGTAACTTTAGTAATTTGATCATTGCTTCAATTTGATGCTGGACTCCGAATCAATCATACTCTTGGTCCTGTTTTGAGATCTGTCCAACTTCAATTGGTTACGTGCCGATTAGGGCCCGAATTGAGATACGCTCAATTAGCGCACATTGACTGTGTCAATGCTACCAGTAACTCACTGGTTGGAGCGAGGTTACTATCCATCCTCTACTAGCTATCCAGGTTAGTACCGGAGCTATAAACGTGCTCACCCGTCGGCACCTCTCCAAGGAGATGGTACCTTGTCCAGCTTCGGACTTTCCCCCAACTTTCTAAGTTGGAAACCACTACCCGATCGAATCCACCCTCAATTGTGGCTGGACTTGGAATGGTTTTGCCACCTTGAGCTACCAGATTATAGGCTTGGTGGGCCCTCAACAGAGCTTCGTTTACAGGTCTATGCGTCTTAGACCCCCGGTACGTACCCTTATCAGGTGAAGTTGTCTTGAGAGTGAGAGGCTATAATACCCCATTACACATCGCTCTCTGTAAGAGTAAAGGTTCTGAAGCTGCTTCAGACTACAGTACCCAATACAAGTATCAGGTCATAGGGTAGCCCGAATAGCCTTTAGAACGCAGTACCTGGTGGCATGCAGTTTTCCATAGGTTCAGGTTTATCCCTCTTAACCAGGATAAACCTCACTTCAATTCTCCTCCTTGGGATTCAGTCAAACAGCGGGATACTCATTGCTCCTTGAGAGACCTTGTTCTAGGCGAGATTCAAATCGACCCACACCGGTCCTCATGTTAGCAGAGCTTCCTCTGCAACGTTTATGAGTAATCGTCGAGAACACTTGCGTGTGTCTCTACTACACATTTGTCAGCTGGTGGCCTAGGTGGCGACTCTAGGCTTTTTTACTAGATAACCATTATCCAGATAAGCCTGGGATAGGAGCGTTCCGACCAGTTTGATAGGCAGGTGTCGTGTGGTCTGCCACCCACCCTGTGGGTACTTGTTCCCCACTTTAGATGGGTTTTTAGGCCTGGTGTGCCCTCGACAGCGCTTTGTTTACAAGTCTACACGTTATAGACCCCCGGTGTGTACCCTGTTACAGGTGAAGTTGTTTTTAGAGCGAGAAGCTATGATGCCCCTTTTCGCATCAGCCCCATTTAAGGTAGAGAATCTACCTGGTGGCATGCAGTTTCCCATTGGGCTCTGTTGTACCCCTCAGAGCCGAGATAAACCTCACTTCGATTCTCCTCCTTAAATTTAGACAAATAGCGGGTTCGTTTCGGTGACCTTACTTGTCTTTCTTCAGGTAATAATCAAATCCACCCACACCGGTCCTCATGTTAGCAGAACTTCCTCCGCAACGTTTATGAGTAGTCGTCGAGAACACTTACGTGTTTCTCTCCCACACATTTTATCCTGGAAAGCCTAGGCGGGGAACATAGAAGCTTATTGTATTGAATAACCATTACCCAGACAAGCCTGGGATAGGACAAGGTAGGACCAGTTCTATGGGTGGGCGCCGTGTGATCTACTCCGCCCACCCGAATCTTTTAGAGTATACCAAACTTTCAAAGATAATTTACACAGTAGAAAAGTAGCAGGCTCCGAAGGCAAATCTTAGTGTTTTTATAAATCTTGAGATTGCTCCTGTGTTACAATTACCACCTCTTTGAAACTTTTTTAATATAATCATCTTAGCATATACTTGGTATGGTTAAAAAATATAAAAATATATTCTCGGCATAATTATAACAAGGTAACACCGTTATCGAAATACGTATTGGCAATTAGTCAAATACAATGAGTGGTTAGGAGACACCGTTAAATATAGTGTTGTGATAAACCACAATACCTACAATCCATTATTAGTATTCCTTTTCTTAATTATCGGTGACCTCGGAATTATCATCTGACTGATTGACCTTTTAATAATTGTATTGTTTTGTTTTAGTTTAGGTCAGGTCGCAGGTTGCAGGATCAGTAACGTAAACATAACAAAACATAAAATATCTTGTTTTGAAAAACATAAATCCTACTGCATGTGCTAAAAACATTATACCACATTTTTTTTGATAACTACAGTTTTGAGAAAAAATGTTATAGCAAATTTTGGTTTGTCTTATCTATGTATGGCTGTCTAACTACTTGCCGTGTTTGATGTTTGATTATTAATTCTGTTTCATGATTTCCAAGTTTTATGTATATTGCCAATATTAAACCAAGATGCGAAGCTACTAGGGAAAAACCTTTGAATGATGATGTATTACTAATAAGCCAAACAGGACTAAACAAACCCTTGTGATAGTAAAATCCGTTACAGTCCATATTTTTTATGTTGTTTGATATAGTACATCGTTTCTTCCGCTGCAATTTGTAATAAGATTAGGATTAATTAAGATTTGAGATTTTTAAAAGAGAGTGAACGGAAATTACAGTTGTTGAATAGTGCTAATAGGTCATTTTATGTTAATGCTAAAAAGGACAATTGCTAGAATTAATAATACCGATTTTTATACTAGTAAAATAAAACAGAAAATATCCTTTGCGAAATTTGCTCTTGTGCAGAACAAAATGACGCTAATACTACTAGTAAAAATGACAAATATGTTGTTATTACAAATAAATGAGTAACCTCAATTCTAGTGTTATACTATAATAATGGCGTTGGAATGTCGATTTCATGAGAAAATAACAAAAAAATAACAAGATTTTGGGGGTTAATAATAACAATAACAATATAGATGCGATCGTGATGATGGTCTACAAATGGCTGTTTTATTTCTGAAACTGACGTTAAAAATTCGTGCGCTTTTTGTTATACCTACTTGAACTAAAAGCAACAAAATTAGCACCTTGTACCTCTAAAATAATATATACAATACTGACAATTACACGTTCTAGGCCGATAAATTTGTCGGAAACTAAAAATTCATTATATATTCTATTAACACGCAGCTAACTCATGGCTGAGGCCATGCCATCAATCATAAAAGGATTCTGTTGTTAAAAAAAAGGAAAACATTACGGAGAAAAATGAGTGAATATGACCCACGAAACACGCCCGGAAATTAGTTGTAGTTTAAGCAAATTTTACGTAATAGAATATTGACATCATTATAAAACAGAAAAAGCAGGTGCATGTTGACGTTTTTAGCCAATTTTACCGACATTAAAGCGGTTAATTGCGTTTTAACGGTTAACTTTTCATAATTTATTGTAAACTAATTAACGGTACTAATGGGTAAAATTTATGTACTTTTTCCGTATTTGGCTCGATACCTACCATACTTTCATAAGAGTATTTATTTTACTTTATATATTTTATATTAATTACCTCCAGATTTTCTAATTTCTAATCCTATTCACATTTCATACTTTGCACCAATTAGTCCTTTTTAGTTTACCTAATATTTTTTTCTCTACCAATATTCAGTATAAAGGTTGAAATGTTTTAACCTTTATCAAGTCTGCTAAATCTGTCAAGTGCATAGGTTTCGTTTTTCTAATGTAATCTTCATTTTTAGATTGAATTTCGTATTTTGACGTGTTTATAATTTCATGTCAATATAGAGAAGATTGTTTATTCTTTTTAAACTTAAATATTTGCTTAATAGTATTTGGAAAAGCGTCAACTAGTCAAAACAAGATAAATATTGCTATAATATATTTGGGGATGTATGACGGGTAATAAACGTTGGATCGTACGATGATGATTGAAAATTGATAAATTGTTAAAATTGAGACTACAAAACAACACATAAAGAGACTTTAGTAAAAGCACAGTAAAGACATATACAAAATATAATCCACCTACCTTTACCATAAAAAAATGCACCGGCTAAAATAATTATTGTGAACCTAAAATCTAGTCACAATTGAGACTCTACAAGACGAGTCACTTCAATAGGGCAATAAATAAATATGGATCTATAAAACATAATTACACCACACACACAAAATAAAATAATAAACCAGAAGCTACTTTACAATTTATATGACAAAATTTATTTAACATAAACATGTAATAAACAAACAAAATTGAAATTGAACTACTAAAAATTAAAGAAAATATGAAATTTTGATATCATGAATAAAAGAAAGATTAACTCTAAGACAGTCTAATGATTTCTATCTTCAGAAGTAATAAATGTCTGTCATTCATATTGTCTTAAAAACTAATTTAAAATTAAAATAAATACCTTAAATTATTTATAAATAATCAAAATTTTGGCGCCTTTTAAATTACCAAGTGAACTTAGTAACAAACTGCAATTTCTCTTATTTCCATATGGTTTTATAACAAAATGGTAGAAATTAAAAAGTTATATAATAGAAATTGTTAACGACTAGCTATATTCTTAAGATCAGATAAGTCCATTTAATTGTTAAATTAAATAAAATTGTTAAGATAAATTTGTAATGACAGATAATCTTATAACCCTTAAAAATTTTCTGTACAAAAAAGAAAATTAAATCACTATTAAAATTCACAGCACTGTTAATTAAATTAATTAAAATTGTTTATTATTAAAACCACTAACTAAATTCAAAGAACTTTGACAAATATAAAACACTTTGACGTTACATCAAAACATAACCTAAACATTTGACCTTTGGGCTTTATTTACTTTTTGAGGTCACAACATAACATTTAGATTTAACATTTTGTGCACTGCTTGAAACAACTAAACTTACAGAGAGATTATCACTAAATTGCCTGCTGTATTTATATCTTTTCAAAAACAAAACACAAATATGGACATTTTTCTGGGGTGAAACAAATGGAAAAATAGAACTAAATTTACATAACCATATAATTGTTTATAATTATTAATAATTGTTTAAACAAATTCTATAGTTAGATAGAAAAAAACCCCTTTTCAAAGATACCCAACAATTATACTAAAGCACAATAATAAGATAGCTATTAAATGTCAACCGAATCAATTTTCAAATGCATTCAATTACACATTAAAATTTAAATTAATTAAAACCACCTAGTTACATCCTTCTATTCGTACAAAAACCATTCGTACATCCTATTGAACAATATTTACACAATTTTAGATATTCAAACTATAAATTAACAACTAAATTACATAATTTCAGATTGCCATTGTTGAACGCAAAATTATGTATTTTCAAATCCATAGATTTTCTATAAAATATAATCCCCACATTTACATTTATGTCTTAGTTGTGTCCAAGGAACTACTTGACAACAACATAATGAAATATTTGAGCCCACAAACTTTTTATTCTTTAAAACAAACAACAGATTTATAATGAAACGACCAAATCGTATTCTTGTAATAGATCTATTTATTAATTAAACCTGCAGGCAAGGTAATTAATACTTGCATATATCCTTTGTCTGTTTTCACTACTTTGTCTATTTTAGGTCTAAACAAGCCTTGAAATGGCTTCAATACTTATTTATATACAAAATTTATATAACAATAGCTCATCGTTGGCTAAACCATGAAGTTTTAAAAACATAAAAGTTTAAAATATAAAGAAAAATCAACTCCAAAACGTATATCCTTTTTTCTATCTAGTATGTTATAGAAAGTTTCTTTAACAAAATGAAACATTTTTATTTGGTTTCTTCAATAATTAAATTAAATTAATTATTTCCCCTTGAAGTTATGCAACCCAACCAGCATGTTTGTAACTATGAGTGCATCTTTTCAAAAGTACGTCATATATCATTACAATATGTACATGTCTTCGCTTCTTTTGGTCGGTAATAATCTTCTGTGAAAGAAGTCTCAGAAGAATGATACAAAGCAAAGGATTCCTGATATGGTGAATAAGACTGTTCTTCAATAGGTTCTTACTAAAAATACGAAACTTGTATCTTGGAGGTTCTTATTCCGTCCTTATTCCAACATCTGTGGATTAAACGATGCATTGCTCTTTGCATACACGACTTTTGGGCAAGGTTTTCCCTTTCGTAGGATTTTCACAGAATATTCTTTAATATCGTATCTGGATTTCATCCAATTGACGTAATCGTTATTTCTAGGTACATAGGATCGATCACCTTCACGTTTAACAATCAATTTGGCAAATTCTTATATGAATTGTAATTACACATTCTTATGTACTTAAAACTGCCAGAAGATAGTAAGAGACACCACTAAATAATTTGCTCAGTGGGATACAGGGTGACAATGAGTCTAAAACAAAGCTTATATCTCTTTATTCTATGAACCAGTTGATGTGAAATTTGGTATATTATAGTATACAATTTGAAATTTAGTGATAAGTAGACTTGGTATGGCCGACTTCCGGTTTCTTCGGAAACGCCAATAACTTTGATTTTTTAAATAGGTACAACACTCCGTATATTTTACATTTTTTTTAATCCACGAGCCAAACTACATCAGACCAGGCTGCCAAATTTTCAAAATTTCTTTAATTTTTTTTAGCATAGGTCATGATTGGTATGGCTAATAACTTTTCTAATTCATTCTAGTAAACCATAAAAAACAGGTATTTTATAAATTAGATCAATATCAAGTGCTCAACAAAGAAATGAAGCCTGTTAAGCAGGATTTTTTCAAATTTTTTAATACTGTAATTTATAATGGGCCATCTTGCCATTAGGCGGAAAATCAAACTACAAATCTAACGATATAATCATGTATGACTTCATCTTCAACTAAAACTAAATAATAATGTATTGTCAATGTATTGTTGTGTATTGTCAATTCGTCACATCTTGACCATGACTTTACCTGTCAGTAAACTACTATACCATAAATTTCACATAAATCGGTTTATTAATGGAAGATATATAGTATATAACCTTATTGTCACACGGTATGTAAGTGTTTAATTATTATAAAATGATACCTTTAATTACTTTTACTATTTATGGTTTGGGTATGTATGTATTCTACCTGGGAGCTTATGTATATAAACTGCGTTGTATAAGTGGTTCCCATTAATTATAAATGAATTGATTGTGACTTTTACAAAACCGCCTACAGGGCTCTGTAAATGCTTCGCTTCTCCTAGATCGTATTAAAAAACAGGGGAGAAAAACAAATTGTAGCCTTTGGCCCTATTTGACTTGGTATCTTTTAACAGTAAAGATGCCAGCGTTTATGAAAAAAGTTCGATGTATTGTATTTGTTTAAAAATAAAAAAAAAGCTTTCGCCGATCACCGCTCAATATTTCGGTAGTAGCCGGTTCTTGGTATGAGCTTTTTATCCTTTAACCGTCCTTCACATTACTCTCGTTATAAGCAGATGCATTATTCTGAATATCGCTTTAAGTTAAGGGTTGTCAAAACAAACTTCATAATCATCAGCTATGCACAGGAAAACTAAATAACTTGATAAAAATTAATTGCAAGTCATAAAATAATTTCTACTAAATATAATTAAAATCCTAAAATTTCCTTAGTGAAGTTCACCTTTCTTTAACATTAAAGAAGTTACACTGAGAAAACAATTTAGCTGAACAAATTCAATTTCATTTAAATCAACTAAATATTTAGTTAAATTAAATAAAATTCAGTTTTGCTGTCCAAATATTTCGTTGAGTTAAATAAAATTTAGTTTATCCAATTAAATGCTTTTTTCAGT
Organism: Agrypnus murinus; assembly: GCA_929113105.1. Classification (NCBI taxonomy): domain Eukaryota; kingdom Metazoa; phylum Arthropoda; class Insecta; order Coleoptera; family Elateridae; genus Agrypnus; species Agrypnus murinus. The sequence continues at coordinate 158,911,658 of OV816026.1, forward strand.
GTAGTAGTTACATAATTATGTACATGCTATATATTAAAATGTGTTACGAAAATGTTTATAAATGGTTATATGTTTATTTCTTTATTACCATATTAATTTATAACATTTGGTACCAACCAATTTGGACCTTCGTCAGGATTACATTAACATTCTCATATGGTGGAACTTAATGCAAACACATTAAGTTGTCAATAACAAAAAATATATATTATTTTGTTATTGAACAGAACCAGACATACCTACAGTTACCAGTACTGTAACTGCACTTTCTACCGTTTTGAATTACCCATGTTTCCTCCAAAAACACAGCTTGTACAGGTGCTAATGAATTAATATTTTCCATGTATTTATCCGCAAATGTTCTTCGCAAAGAAATAACGTGGGGCAGTTCATAGAGTGCTCTACTGTTAAGGTAAGTTACATTTTTTGTAATTAAACCGACACAAGTTCAGAAGTCGGAAAAGGCTGTTTATGCTAATTTTATAGCAATAACTTTTCTTAAGAATTTCAAGGCGACGTGACTTTTTTATGATACATATCATCAGCAGTTTTCCTGACTAGAGATTTGGCTGAATCAGGATCATCTTCAGTTATTTTTTACTCCTTATGCGTTTTTTATTCGGAGTAGTCAGGGTAAGATTTACTTAACACCTTTTTTTATCGTACACACAGTTTCTTCGCTAATTTGTAAAGCATCAACCACACGCTAAAATTATGTTTAGTTTAGATAGTCACTACTATGTTTGAAAAAATCATATCCTTCTTCTTATTAGATATTTTTTAATAATTAGAACTTACTTTTTGTACAGCTAAAACTAAGATCAGTGACTTTTTATTTTCTTTTTCTCGTTCGAAATATTCCAAAAGTTTCATAACGAACATGTGAGATTGTGAATTCAATACTTGACCTGACATCATAAAATGAAGTATGTACCTATAACAAAAAAACCCTAAATATTCAATTGACGCATCCCCGGTAACCTACTTTCGAGATAAGAGATTAAAAAGTGAGTAATTAATTAAGTGAATAAAAGATGTGTAGCTTACAATAAGCAAATAATAAGAATCCAATTTGGGGTAACATTTTTTGTAATGAAAAATATTCAGAACGTAAATTCTTGATTAGTAAACTAAATAGAATATATGAGTTCTTGCCTTATTATACATTATTGACGTATCTTCTATGGTCTGTGGGAGCTTCAGATTTTGAATAGGTTAAGTAGTCGTACGTAGAGGCCTGCACGGGCCATATTTTGGAAGTTTTACCCGACCCGACCCGATAAATCTTAAACCTGACCCGGCCCGAGCCCGAATACTACTTTGAAATATTCTTCCCAAACCCGTGTGAATTCCTTACAATAAAAATAAATAAAAGAGTAATGCAGAAATTAGTCATAACGTTTTATTTTACGAGTATATAATAACTGCATTAGCAAACCAAAACTCTTTTTAAATAATGAATTTGTTATTTTTATAAGAAAAAGTTACCAAAAATGCATTATTCACTACTCAGATTTGTTCTGCGTTGTACTAATTCAGCTGCACAAAAATTCTGTTCGCTGTTAGCACTAGTGGCTGGAATACATAAAATACTTTTTGCCACTTGGGATAGACATTTTAGTTGTTGTTCATGATTTTTCTACCACTCTCATAAGTCGTTTAATTCGATATGATTTATGTTAATTTGTAGATATTTCTCAATTTTGTATTCCTCCTTAACACTATCCTGCTCTACTACACTGTACTCCATCAAACTGAAGTCCATGACTTTAAGTTTTTTATGTGGTGATCCTTCACATACACTTACGCTAGTCTTAGTTTTAATTGAACTTTCAGGTGTTTTCATGCTTTCAGATTCTAGGTCTTTATTCCGTTTAAATTCAGCTAAAAGTTCTGACACATACTGAATAATTTGTTCTGGAAGCATCTTTAGTTTTTGGAAATTCGGTCAGACACGGAAACGTGTCTGTTTTATGAAATATGTGTATACTATTTTTTTAAAGGACATGGCACTATTTAAGTGTAATTTGCCCCTCTATAAATTTTTCTGCAATTTTTATACGTTGTGTAGCTAATACTAAAAGAACACTTTTCTTGTCATTGCGCCAATGTTCTATGTCTATGGGGTCTGCTCGAAAAGTGAGGTCACAGTTACAAAAACGAATATTCTTGAATAATGATTTTTCCAAGCATTATTATTATACTGTTTAAAAAGACCACTATTATTACTTTTAAAAATATTTTCACTTATTTGTAAAAACGATCGGAAATTCTAGAAGAAATCCCTTTTTGAATACATTTGTATAATCCTATAATTGATAAGTCGGGTACCTAACGGTAGTTTCTTAACGATGTTAATCCCTTTATTGAAATTTATAGACAGGTTGTAAAAGGATTTGCTTGCAGTTGCAATTACTATTTGTTTTTTGCAGATTTCGTAAGAGTTTTAAATTTGTGTCTTGGGTTTTAGTTTTACTGATTTATTAAGAATTTTAGATTTATAAATCACGGTAAATGTAGGATGGCCAATTGTCTGGGGTTAAGTTCACTTGAATGCATTCATAAAATTCAATCATATCCGAGTTAACTGGTGCACTTTTTTCTTTGCGGATTTTAATTTTATTGGTTTTCTAAGAATTTTTGGTTTGTTTGGTCGGTTTTAATTTTGCCAATTCTCTAAGAATTCTAGATTTACAAATTACGGAAAATGTAGGAGGAGCGTGGGCTAAGTTTAATTGAATGTGTTTATAAAATTCATTCATTAGGTGCTTTACTTTAAAAAAAAACAGTAAATGTCCGAAATAATATTAATTTCTGAAATCAGAACCAGACCCAAGCCTGAAATTACGTTGTGTTACCCTGTCCGAAACCGACTCAGGGGCCGGATCGGGCCTAGGCTCGATTGTCAGTCCGGAGCCCGTGCTGGTTTCTAATAAGTCGTATATTCAAGAACATGAAAATCGTACAATACCCTTTTTGGTAAATAACCACTATTTGTAATGTAAAAACTATGTAAACTAAAAAGAAATGTAAAAACTATTGTATTTTTTTCTAATTAACAGCATTAACAGTTTAATTGAATTTTAATAGCAATATCGGTTTACTCGAATGAATTATTAATATATTATCTTGCATATTTTACAGCCAGTTACATAATATACCTCCGTTTACAGTTTACAGATGCTAAAATTAACATTAACTATCCACTTGGAAAACATAATAATTTATAAATAAATAATTGCAGCAGTTGCTGAATTTAACAAGATCGATAAACAAAAAAATATTTATTGGAGTAAGAGGTAGATGCTAACGATAATATTTAAATATTTTAATTAGATGACCTTAATTGCATAAGATTCTTAAAATATTGGCATGTGGAGCTCCCGAAATATTTCTCAAGATTCTAATTCCAAGCCATGTTAAGTTTTTTTGCTTTTCAATTCTTATAAATATTTTAAATACAGTTAAAAAGTCCTTGAATAATTCATGGGATATTTCCAAAAACAAAGCAGAATATTAAAAACACCTAAGAATGGAGTTATATAAAGTATATTATAAGAAGATTATTTTAACATTCTTGGAAGTTCCTGGTGGTCAAGTTAATACGGTACAGACCATTTGTCGATTTCCAATTTTATCTAAACGCCAAACCATTTCGAGTACTATACAGAAATTTTGAATGGCAAACAGCAGGAATGCATCAGTAAAAATGCAGAAGTAATAGTTTCCACCAGCTGATGGAACAGCTGATGGGTGCAGGGTGCAAGGTATAGCATAATTGTGTGACGTCATAGCTGGCTCCGCTGGCTTCCTGTCACCTGGAAAAGGGCCATTCTTAAAATATAGATGCCGATGGTTATAAAGCGTCTGCGGAACGGCACTTCAAAGATCTTTATCTGTGTTTAGGGTACGTGTTTTTAAGTGTTTGGTTGGTCAATTGGAGAAAAAAGCAGGCACGAGGGTTGTAAATGTATGTCATGGACATTCGAGACCTTGAACAAATTTAAAAGGGGTTTTTTAATTGCTTAATTTATCTAAATTAAGTTGATGTTTTTTGGTGTTCAAGTAAAGAAGTCTTCTACAGTTTTATCGTTTAAATGGTTTTTGGAGACATTTTCGAGTGAATTATTGTGATTTGAACTTTATAAATAGGTATGCTGCAGAGATTCGAGTGTAATTTCAACAGAAAAATAACAAGTTTGAAATTCTCTTATAGAGGCAATAAATTTTAGCTTCATCACTGAACAAATTCGCTAGATCATATTTTTTCAATACAACAAAATCATCAGCTCATAGAATTACAAAAAAATCCCAGTTATTGTAAACCAAAAAAATCCAATAATACGCACAGATAACAATAGAGAAATAAAATTTTTATTCTACCAAAAATAATCTAACAAACAATAACAAACAAGAGACTGAAAAATATATTACGGTTGTATTCTTTCTCTCATTTATATAGGGGTAATAATTTAAGGATCGATTTCTTAGCTTCTGAAGAAAAAATATATTTTTATTTGATTCTGTCGGTTATAAAAGATTCTCATATAATACGATATGATGGGGTACGATCAAGAACTTTTCTTTGCATTTGTGAGCTCATTTTTACATAATCTGCTTATCTCGAATATTTTTAGAGATATGTGTTATTAAATATTGTGTATTGTAAGCTTACTAAAGTTTCCTCACAACTCATAATAAAATGAGCTTTTAATTAATACATAATTATGATATAAGGTATAGTACAGTGTATACATAAATATTTTGTAGTTTTATGGATATATTCTATAAAAACTCAAATACAATATACTCTATATAGGTATTGCATTTAAAAATAATCAAGTAAAGCATTAGCTTCAATTGGTTGCTTGTGGCAACTACGTATACATTTTACCATGAACAGACATGGCTCGTTATAAAAAACACCTTTGCCACTTTTATTTTACAATAAATGGTACTTTCATTACGTTTTGTATTTTTAAAAAACTCAATTAGTCTTAAATTATAGGTAATTGAAATGAAAGCGGTTAAACGGCTAGGGCATTTTGAGCGGTTATGTATTGGAGTTTGGTTGTCTACAAATACACTAAATACAATGGTTTGAGATGATTACTTTAAAATGCAACATAGACCATATTGCATTTTAATTTAATAGCACTGCCAACATAGCGTAAGTTATTAATAAAATGTTACTAAGTAAGTTATTTCGTTACTTTACAAAAAACTAATTGAATACGTTACCAAGTTACATAGAACCAAGTTACAGAGTAATTATAATAATATAATCTATATATTTAAAATCTATATATTTAAAACACAAGGCTTATTTTTGTTCCAGTTCGTTTGAGAGTTCTACTTAGACGATTGGCGTGATTCTTTTTTTATATTTAAGCTTTTGCTGTGTAGATTAGTCAACACTATTTAATTTTTATATATTTTTAATGTTTATATTTTTAATTTAAATAAATATAAAATGTTTAATTTGAGACACACGAATTGTACACATTCACTTGGAGCGCCATCTCACTTTGCACGATGGTAGGTTTTAGAACTATTGACGATTATATAATTTTGCTGCAATCACCACTTGCGGTTAACGGTTGATTTGTTATTAAGTTGCGTAGACAAACCCACGTTAGTTGAAAACTATGGAAACCAGAGAAATTGTTCAAATATTAGATGATGACAATTGCTTATTTATATAGCTATATTGTTTAGACACAACAAATCATCGCGAGATACGTTTGCAAATTATTAAACAAGTTATAAATGACTGGGGCGATTTTAAATTATTATAGGTCAATTATTATTTACTAATCTATATATTTAAAACACGGGTCATTTTTGTTCCATTTTGTCTACGAGTTCTACAAGTCTGATTTGCTTTATTCTTTTTTATATTATAGTTTTAACTCTGTAAATTAGTCAACACTACTTGCTTCTTATCTATATACGTATTTAAAACACATGGCTTATTTTTGTTCGTTTGAGAATTCCACTGGACCGATTTATGTGATTCTTTTTTTATAGTAAAGCTTTCGCTGTATAGCATCCAGTTTATTGTTGGATATTTTGTTTTTGTGTTTCACATAAATATGTGGTGCAAAAGGCACTAACAAATAAATAGTAATTAGGCCGTTATTGTAGGAAAGTCTAAAGCTTTGCAAGTGGCATCCTTTTGTTATATTACAGGTCTTACAACTGGTCCCGCGGAACTGCAAAATACTTCCACGAAACCCTAGGGATTCACAAGATCGATTTTTGATTTTATTCTTATCATTACGTAAGGTAGAATTTCCGTATGTATGTATGTAGAATAAACCAGAGGGGAGGGGCAAGCCAGAGATATATGCCGGAAAAGAGGAGGGTAAACTGGGAGAGAGGAGTGCTATGCTTAGAATTTTCAACTGGTTATGTTTGGTTGCGTTTATTTAAATAATCACTTACGAAAATCCAAAGAATTGTAATCACACAACGAATGTTGTATACAGGGTGTCTCATAGCTCCTGCACCAGACTTTACTAACGCATTTCTGATGAGAAATGCGCTAGTAAAGCATTTCTGATGGCATTTAGAACAAAAAATCTTAATAAAGTTTTTTGATTTGAGAAAATTCAAATTTTTAATAATTTTGGCCGTCTTTTTTATAAAAGTACGTATAAAATTATAAAGCGCTCATGGTAATATTGATATCATTAATAAACTAGTGAGAATGCGCAGAGCTAGCATTGCCATGACGAACAAAAACAACCGTATACTTGATAAACTAATTTGTCTTTGAAAACTAATGTTGACGTAACACATTATAGTTGTCATAAAAACTAAAATTCTAAGTCCTAAAATTTTTCGATTTTTTTTTGTTGCTAAAAATGTTTATTTTTTATTAAATTTTTAAATACAAAACTTTACATTTTTTAAGAAGTAGTCATTTTGACCACTTTCCCGAAGAGATACAAAAAAATGTTTCAACCAAGAGTTTCTTAGAATTTGATGTACTATAAGGTTCCAAAAAGAAAAACTCAAAAAAGTCAACAGGGAAAAAGGTGACAGACCGACAGACAGACAGACTTAACGAATTCAGAGACGAACTTTTTGTTCGTCGAAAATAAAGTAAACTGTATATATTATGTAAGTGCAAGGTTGAAATTTCAAAGCCAGTCATGATTAGATCACATATCACTGTGTATTCTTCTAGTCCAAGTCCACCATTTTCAACCGCCCAAGTGTGTTACATTGTACTATTGCAAATTAAATCGCCTCGCTTCGTTGACATAGTAGTTTTTGCTTTACTAAAATGTACGTCTCAAACGATGACTAATTGTAATACAAAGCGTAAATATACAAAATTGTGTATTAAGCTTTTAATTTTTACATTTGTCTCTAACGAGATTTTAATTTTATTTAACCATGACCTCGCATATATTTTTACTGCAAAATTGGTTAGATCTAGTCTCAACTTTCAATAGTAAAAAATTGAGTAAGAGTTTTCACATCGAATTCCAATAGCCTAAGGAATTTACTAATTAGTGTTAATTAATTATGCTAACCAAAACAAGAAGATGAAGAATCTGGGTCACAAAAATTACCAAGGTAAAAGTGCAAAATTTAAAAATGTAATTTAATTACAGTAACATTAATTTAGTTACTTTAAGAAGAGAAGTAAAATGAAAATGAACATCTATTACCCCTATCCATATTTAGTCATATCGTACGTCGCTGACAATTTTAACAGCTTAGATAATATAAGTGGTGCTTGAAATCTGATCTCATTTTATCTGTTTACAGAAGTGTTGATCACGCGTTGGTCTAGATTTACTTGTTTATTTGGTTCTAATATACGTCATTTAATGGGGGGGGAGGGGGATTTCCTGATTTTTCGAAACATCATCGTTTACAATGACTTGACCTACACCAATATCCTTTTCTTAATTATCTGCGTTTGCGGAATTATCATTTAAGTGACTGACCTCATAAAATTGTATTGTAAAAATGATCATGTTGCAAAATCAGCAATGTAAACATAACAAACCATAAAACATCTTGTTTGAAGAACAGACAAACACTACTGTATGTGCTAAAAACATTATACCCGTCTTTATTTGCATTTTTCCGAAAACTACGCTTCTGAGAAAAAAATGTTATAGGGATGTTTTGTTTGTCTTATCGATGTCTATATACCTGCCGCATTTGATGTTCTTGTTATGAATCACCCTGTATAGGGAAATTCTTCAATGCTTTTGACCGTCATGTCTTGACGATGTTTCCCTAGTAATAATAATAATAAATGCCTTTATTCTTTAAAAGGAACACGTACAAATCAATGTAAATTCTATATGTAAATTTCAAATGGGTGAAAATATAAAACAAAAATGCATATTCCAGCGAATAATCACAGGGTGTTTGTTCAAAATAGCTGTTCTTAGACAGCCCTTCTTCTACTACTAAAATCCTGAATTAACAAAACATATAATAATAAAAATTAACATAATGCTTAAAACTAATTCTGTAATTAACCCTCCCCATGCTAGATCCACATTATAAAAAAATAAATAATAAGAGTAGCAATACATATGAACATATTAAATTAACTAAACGTTAATTTAAGGAATGAACGGAAGGTACGAAATCTTATCTTATAGTACAAATACGGTGGCCGCCGATTCAAGATGATTCTGTGATAAAACGCAGCTAGCTGCAACCGACGCACACAGGGCTGAGACTGGATTCTAGCAGGACAAAACCCCAAAAACTTTGTTAAAATCAAAGGTATTTTAAGAAATAGTATTTTAGTAGAAAGCTTAGTGACCTCGTATCTACCTTCCGTTTACCGTTACGGCTAATAATAATCATAAAAAAATCCGACAATTCCGGTAAAATGCAGTTCAGTGTTAACCCTTCCGAAGGCACCAATCTGATGTACATGTATTTGTAGTATGTTCATTAAGGTGAAAGTTTTTTTGTGGAAGTGTTTCTTTTATTGATTTCAATATCTTCTAAAAACAATTGAAGTGCTAAAAAGTATTAGAAAGAGGTTAGTTTATAACTTTCTAATATAAAAAATGGTGATTTTTACTTTCCGGATAATAAATTTTTTATTTTGTGGTTTATAACTTACACAGATTTTGCTATTTTGCATATTCAGCCACCGATAGTTGATAACTTACGAGAAATCTGGTCATATTTACTTTCTTATTGCAAAAATAAGTCTTAAACATGAGTTTTGTACCCTTCGAATTCTTTTCGAATCGACCTATGTAATGGATGGGCCATAAATTTGTTAGCAATAACTAAAATGCGGTAACACCACTGTCTCACAAAGAAGAGATTTAATTTGAATTGACAAAGAGTGCCTATGAGGATAAATTAATTTTAAATTAGTATAAGATTTTTTAATGTAGTTAGTTATCTGTTATTTGTATTGTTCATGACTAGACCGATGTTCCTAGCTTCGTCAACGATGGAAATGTTGTCGTGATTAATCTTGAAATTAGCAACAGATCGTAATTCTGACACGTTTTTAGAATTGACAAACAAAAGGATATTTGATTTAGATGTATTTACTATAAGATAATGTTCCGTAGGAATTTTGTAGATATTTTCTAAATCATTGTTAACGTCCAATATGGATTGCTCAAAGTCATTTGTATAAAATGAATGGTACGGCTGTGTGTCATCAGCAAACATATGTATTGAGCAAATACTCACGTGTTTATTGAAGCCAGAAGTGTACAAGGTGAATAATTGAGGACCAAGTATGGAGTCCTGTGACACTCCAGTAGTCACTGGTCTAAACCGGGAACATCCTTGTGCAAGCTGTACATATTGAAATTTGTCTTGCAGCTAATCCCTCAAAAGTGCAAGGGTAGACGAACCAAACGATATTTCAACACCCTCCAGTACAAATTCGTCGGGATCTCTAATCAGTTTATTGGTTGCATAGTAATTGATCAGTTCAGTGTCGTCAATTTGAATTGTAGGTATGTTATCGATAAAAAATCATTAATTATTTCCGGGTTATGTAAATGAACTGGAATGCTGGAACTTTTGGTTTTATTTATACCTAAAGATTTAAATTCTTGCCATAGACATTTGGAGCCTTTACTGCCAGAAACATAATTAAAAGAAGCAATTTTTTCGTTTTTAATCGCTTGTGTAGTTACATTTCGTATGGATTTATAATAATCCCATTGAGCAGGGGGACGGGTCTGTTTGACGTTTTTATCCGCTTTATTTTTTAAAGTAATCATTAGTTTAACTGTATCCGTAATCCGTAATCGTCTTTTTATGGGTAATCTTAACTGTTTTAATTGGAGCATGGAAATCTAGAATTTCTAAAATATTATCGTTGGGGAATTTAACTTTATGATCCACATCGTTCAAAACAAATATATTTTGCCATGGTACCAAACGTAAATCATTGTGGAAATCGTCAATATTTAAAGTTTTTGTAACATCTAATGGTCTTGTACAATATGTTGTTATAAGAAGGTATCATGATGGGAAGATTTAACATCAGAAACACCAGAATTACCCACCAGACTATTGTCAGAAACTAGACTTATGTCTAATAGAGTTTGCGAATTTGGAGTTATTCGTGTAGGAGGATCAATTAGTTGTACTAAGTTGACAGAATCGATAATTGAAGCAAAATAGACGCTACCTTAATTTTTGACTAATAAATCTATATTTGCATCACCGAAACAACACACGAAATCATGCATAGTAGACATCAGCGTGCAAGACTTCTCCAATTCATCACAGAACAGCAGGCAGTGCATTGTTGGTGGCTACTATACACAACTCCAATTGCTAAAGATATTTTATTTGATTTAAGTGTTAGTCATACTTGTTCAATAATATCACTGGTATCAGTAATTGTATAATTGTATGCATTTCTCAAATAGATTAAAACACCACCACCATGTGCCTGTCGCCTGTCACATCTTATAACAGAATAGCCTCCGATATCAATCACATCATTTGAAATCATATATGTTAACCAAGTTTCGCTGATCGTAAAGCAATCTAAACCTGAATTAATTATAAAATTTTGAATCGAGTTAAATTTTGGTAACATCGATCTGACATCCGATCTGGTAACATTAGCTGCTTTGTATGTAAATCTTATCTTATAGTAACTTGTACAATTAAAGATACTTTTTACAGATTCTGACAAAAGATAAAAAATATATTAAATGACTCAAATTAATCGGTATTCAATAAATATTCATTATTAGGTTCTCACCTTTGTTAATAAGCGAGTTTCTCTTTAGCCTACCTAAACATGTCGAAAGCGTCCAAGCATAAAAGCTGTAAAAGAAACTTCTTGTCACAAATATTGCTCTCTTTCTTTCAGTAATATTATTTACAATTACATTGCCTTATCTTTTTTATCCTTTAACAGTCCAAATAAATACCTAATGCTTTTATCTGCACCGAAATCTTATTTGAATCATTTTCTCAGAAAATTCTCACAGCATAAAAAAACTTTTTCTTGTAAATTGGGATTTTAATAAAACTAAAAATGTACCGGTTGCACATGCTGCAGTAAATATTCATTCACAAATAAATATGTCATTCATTGAGCCATGTGCAAAAATTACCTGGTTTTAGTTGTCATTTATTGATTTATAAGTGTTTATACTTTATACACAAATAACTCTAATACGTACTTTCAGTTTGAACTTAAGAAAGTCTAGCTCTAAAATTTTGCTGCAACTGTATCTTTGTCTTTTAAAAATCTATTCATCTGAAAAGGCTATTTACACATTAGCAGATTATTACTACCTTGTGACGCGTGAATCTAATTTTACTTATAAAACTAAAAATTTGGGAACTATTTAGAGGAAACTAAATTATTTTTTACAATTTATTTAAAAAATAATTCGTTACTAGAAACGAGTTACTTCTACTTAGTTACTACCCAACACTGAGCACTGTATAAGCTTGTAGAAAGAAGTACTGCTTGTAGTAACTGTAATAAGATTCATTATAAAAATGATTGAAGTTCAGTTTAAAAACACGCTAAAGTTGTGTGCTGGTCGTAAATTATGAAAATACTTCTGAAAAAACTAGATTTACGTTGTTATCGATTTCCAAATCGCTATCATGAAGAAAAACGTAAAAGAAATGGATCTCCGCATTTCTGCGAGCCAATTACGTAAACATTACATTACACCAAATTTATTTAATGTTTATTTTTCATTGACAATATTAATTTAACGTTTTTCAGCAATGCATTTTAGCCTATTCAGTAGCATATTACAGCACCAATGTTTATATCTGCAGGAGAGTCTTGTACCGACAATATTTGTCAGATAAACGTCAAATAAATATCAGAAAAATGATGAACTTTATTTTTTCATTCTTGTTTCATTGAATTATCCTCTGAATACAACTGAGAAAAGTATTTTTCATTCATTCATTACGTGTTGCTGTTTTTGGAAAGTAATCGCGTTGTTCTTTACTTTCGTCGCAGCAGAAACTCGTATTCAGAATGACAAATATTGTTGTCAAAACTCGGAGCACTGATTGGCTTGCAGAAGTTTACCCAAAGAACCTCGCAGCCGTAACCTACAGAATAATTGCAAACGACAATTTTATATTTAAATGAAAGTAGGGCTGAGGGTATTTTTGATTGAGGTTCACGTATACGTTTACATACAAGTTATACATACATAGATATATCGTTGGTTACATCTCGATTGTTCTCGACTGCTGTAGTGGTTGTAAAGTCTAGAACTTGGAATTGGAATAAAATTTTTATCGAATGTTTTTTTTTAAGAAATTTTCGCTCGCGCCAATCTTTGTTTCAAAAAAGACATATTTTACTGTAATTGCCAACTTTAGATTTTGTTTTTGAGTTATGACGTCAGCGATGCTTTTTTTAATGGGAACCTTAATTTTTTTTAAATTAATTTGGCCTAAGCATAAAATTTTAAGACCATATATGCTGAAAAATCATTTCAGAGTTTATTCCAATAGTTCTCGCACAGTGTAAATGAACACAGAATGATTTATAATTAGTGAATCAAACAGAAATGTTAGATTTCTCATGCGTATAAAACCAAAGACTAACTTATATCTACACCAAGTTGCAGCCCTAAGAAATTATCTTTGTTAAAATTGAGAAAAACAAATATTTCGAAAACTGTATGACTTACGAAGTACCAGAGTGGTATATAATTTAGGAACGTTATAAACCAGGGGGTGGATCACTCTTGAAATATTATAGAACTATTTCATTCATCCATTAATTTGAAAATGTCTTATTTCATTGCATGCAGAACTTTATTTCAAAACTTTTTTTACTCTTAGTAATTTTCATTAAAATTAATGGTTTCTTAAATAGGAACTACTTTCTTGAGATTCTGCATGAAAGAAAATAAAACTTTTTCAAATTAATAAATGCATAAAATAGCTCTATGAATTTGTAAGGGTCACCATAAGTTGACCCTTATATGTAATACAGGGTGGCCCTATTCCCAATAAACAGAATAATCTGTTTATTGGGAATAGGGCCACCCTGTATTACATATTACTCTTTTTTACACAGACAAGGGTGGTTTATTCGTAATACAGATGGTAAACAATCACAACTCAATACTCACTACTCACTGCTCCGGCTAAATAAAATTGTTCTGAAAAGTCTAACTCAAAAATTGAGAATCTCAGGCGAGTCGCTTCAACAGGGCACTAAACGATTATATAAATCTAGGAACACAGTAATATACAACAGATACAAAGCAATTTTTCATCAATGATAACACAAATTCATTTCATAAATTTAATAAATAACAAAATAAAGAAACCAAAAGAAAATTTAAAAACAAACGTGGATACCAAAATTCTTTTTTTATATTAATCCCTAAATAGTTTAATCTACTTCATTTGGGATTAATACTTCTGGGATCAACATATTTCTTACTTACTATAAACAACTATAACTACTGTTAAAGAACTCACGTTTAAATATAATTAAATCTTTGGCGTCATCAGCTTACCAACTGTAATGTGATAAATTTCGCAGTATCTGCTCTCTGCTTTCATTCAGTTGAACAATAAAATGAAGAAAGTATATCATTGACCTCTTATAAAATATTTCCATATAAATGCCTTCATTAAGTTGAATTTCAAATCCAATTATTTGTCTAAACGTGGTAAGTAAATTACTGTTATAATTAGAGTCTACATCCATTTATAAAATCTAGTCATAAAGAAAATCTGATAATTATATCTGTAGAATTAAAATAAAATTTCTATTGCAAAATAAATTGTCACTTGATTAAATTAAAGCACTTGTTATCAACAAATAAATCACTTAAATTTACTAAAATTTCTTAAAGCTTTGAATACTTTGACGTTTGTATCTCAACAATAACCTCAAAATTTTAACATTTGCTTTGTTTACATGTTTTATCTCAAAACATAACCTTTAATCTATTTATTGCTCTACAATAGATCTGCACTTCTTTTAAGATGAAATTGAAAGAGAGTTTGTTACAAAAATGGCCGGGTTTTTATACCATTCTGGTGAACGAATGAACTCTATACTAAATTTTCATTGAAACAAACAAGCACTGGCGTTTGATTCATAACATAACCAAATTATTGGTTATAAATTTTAATTACTTCTAACACTAATTAAATAAGCTAATAGCTTATCAAATCTCCAATTTAATTGTATTAATCACTTAGGTTTTCATTATACAACAAGGCCTCTATTGGTCGCTGGAACCTAATTTTCACACAACTATTTATTAACTTATTTATATAAAAATACTTTTTCACACACTCCTATCTTAACAAATTTAAACATTGTATGCTAACTAACATTATTTGCATAATTTCAGACATCAACAGTATGAGAATTTCAACCAAATACAGTATTTCACGGTACGATGCAAGACGCAACACAATTATATGTTGTTTAAGTGATATCATTTATAAAAAGCAGCCCCTACATTTAAGATATTTACAATTATGTAGTAATTAAGCAGCTTTATAATCCCCCGTCAAAATTATTGAACCAAGAGCTGTATAATTCCGAAATAGAATAAACTTAAGCAAATGAATAATCTCGTTAAGATGAAAACACTATTTTTTAACTAAATGCTCGAGTAAGGTAATAAATACTTGTATACCTCCTTATTACAATATACCTTGTTTGTTCTAGGTTAAATCTTGTAATACTTTTAACCTAAACTTAATTTAAATGCAATATTCGATTATCGTCTGTCACATCGTCATTTGAAAAAGAAAATTAACTAAATTCTATGGGAAAATCAGTTTTACAGATACCCTTCATCTGACTATTGTGTTCTATTTAGTGTACATGTTAATTAAATTAACCATTTCTAGTTTCATAAAAGATAAAATTTCTCTAAATTATAATTTTGAAAGTGAGTTTATGCAACCAATCTAAAGTGTCGCTTTGAAATTTCATGTACAAGCTTACTTAAAACTATGATTGGTTGACTTTTTAAATATCACGATAATATGTATACAAAATATATTTTTCCACCCCGTGCACAGAAACTTAGATTTTCTTGTTGCAAAATAATGAGAATAATACATCTAGCGGGAAAAGAATTGCGGTTGCACAAATTCTCGGCAGTTAATTTATCGAGAACCAAATTTTCGTTTCAATTCGCAATACGTAAGATTAACTTTAAAGTTGAATATTAGAAAAGATTATAGTGTGGAGAAAATTCTTTTGGGACATGTCGTGATAAGAATGTTGTGTCTAACACGTGAGGAAAGCGCTTTTCACTCTCGTTCAAATGTCTCACTTGCTGACGCTCAACAGGCACACTTAGAGCTCGAGTGAAAAGAATCGCTTTCCTCTCTAGTTGGACAATATTATTTCTTTTGCTAAATTTTAGCGAAGGCTTTGAAAGGCTATATCTCCTCAGGTGTGCAGCTATGTATAGGAGTTAGTTTGACTTTTATTCTTTTTTTTACATGATATATCTATCATTTCCGTTTGATTCACTAATGAATGAATCACACTGTATGTTCCAAACCTTTACAATAGTTTTGCCGAAAACTATTTTGGCAGCTTGTTACGGTTGAAATTCAGCCTAGTATGAAGGCCTTTAGTATTTTA
Source organism: Agrypnus murinus (assembly GCA_929113105.1). Lineage (NCBI taxonomy): Eukaryota > Metazoa > Arthropoda > Insecta > Coleoptera > Elateridae > Agrypnus > Agrypnus murinus. The sequence continues at coordinate 158,927,766 of OV816026.1, forward strand.
TTTCGT